>CM029928.1:34983709-36215222 GCA_017639245.1 Myiopsitta monachus
GTAATGTTAGTGATGTCAAAGGAGTTTCTTCTCATTTCCTGTATTCTAACTTGAATTTCACAATTGAAAAACCTGAATCAGGCCTAGTATTCTGCATGTGTGCGCTGGCTTTTGTCCAGTGATGTAAGAGATGGTTGAAAAGTAGTTGTCTGAATTTAGAGAATAATAAATCCATCTGTCTTTAAAATCCAGCTGTCTCTAGGATGGAAGTCAATAGGTCTCGGTTAGTAGTGCACTGTACTGCAGACCACTGTAGGAGGAACAGAACTGAAGTAGGTTCCCCTCCAGTTGAAGTGACTTGATTCCCAATCAGTTGTAACCTAAAGCTGTGCTCGCATTCAGTGGAAGATCTGCGTTTGGGTATTTACACCATGCTTAAAGGGGAATGCTGGAAGACTTAGTTTTCCATAGAAATGCGCACTTAGATGTTATTAAGGGGGGGAAGAAGTGGAGGGGAACTTCTTATGGGATTTATTTTGTATAAATTGCCTTGTGCAGTCATTGTTATGTTATTTTGAGATTATCTATTGCACTGTCTTTCTGTCTTCAGTGCAGGTGAGAATTGCAGTTCACGTGTAGGATGCAGGATATTGATGTTTCCTGTCATTTGTGTAGAGCTTTAGCTTAAAAACAGCATATCTGATAGAAAGCAAAAGAACATGATCAGGATGACAATATTAAAAGCTAACAATTGAGTAACATGAGCAAGGATGCACCTGCTTTTAAAACACAAACTTCAGCAAATATTTTAAATCATCAGACTATTTCAGTAGAGCCGTGTTCCCACAGGACTTTCAAGCTGCTTTGCTAGAGACAATGGAGTATTTTGGTATCTCACGTGTACTTCAATGGAGGCGAAGGCTTATTTAAGCCACGTTTAGTGGCAACATTAATTCAGGTGATGGAAGAAATAAAAAGTATAGTTACACTTGCAAGTATTTGTTCAAATCTTTATGACAAGTTTTTCTCTGTGTCGTCAGACACGGGTTAAGGCGCAGCCCCTAAGCTGCAGTTGCAAGGTAAAGATGCCAGTAGTGGTCAAATGATGAAATTCATTGTCCATATCATCTCTTCCTTTTTCACTGTGAGCAAATTTTTCTGGAATCAAAATGTCTGCACTTGCAAGAAACTTTAGACAATTGATTTCACAAGTGTAAAGCAAACTCTTCATTTTAACTCTGAAATATGAGGCTCACCTAGATCCCTGTGTTGTTCTGAATCTGCCGTGGTCACTGGCACATTTAACAGAATTGCCTCACTTGTCTCAAGAGCAATATGAAATTCCAGTCACCTGTTGATAAAATGGGTTTCACAGGATTGTGCTTTCAGATATTGCTCCTTCTGGATATGGTCACCAGTTGCCTCGTTGCTGTTGGTCTGTTTCTGTTCTCCCTTTCATTTCCTTCAGGGTTATGTACGGTTTGCCTGCTTTGCTGCTTAATCAGAAATCTCTTGCTATTTCTGAACATTTGAGGAAGTATCTGCCTCAGACACAAATTTTGAGAAAGGCATGAGCAAACTATCACTACCTTGTCCCTAGTACTTGCTATGTATTACTTTTGCTACCTAGAAGGTGGTAAACGCTAATTTTTCCTAATAAAATCAAGGCTACAAGTCAAAGTTCAACAAGGGCCATTTGAAAAGCATTTGGGAGAAATCCCAGTTGCTTCAGTCTGTTTATGTGAGAACAACTTACAATTGGGAGATTCTTTCCTTGAGGTATGCTTTGTGCTTTTGTGATTCAGAGGTGCAGCAAAGACACTCAAAGCAACAAGGTTTCATTACATCAGGAAATTGTAAGGATAGTGAACTGAGGAACAAACACCTTCATGAAAAAGGGGACACTAAAAAGTACTTATTTATTAAAATTAACTTCTATACATAAATTGCATTCTAGATTTGTAATGTGTTTCTATTAGTATGTATTGCATGTGACTTACCCAACATGACATGGTGCAGAAGGGGAGCATTTCACTCTGCTCATTCTGATTTGTCATAGATCTGCTTGAATCCTGCAAGGCATTTGTACTGTAAGACAAACTATAAACTGTGTTTATGCATGACATGAGGAGCATCAGACATGGCCTGCTGAGCTTGGAAGCAGCAGACCTTGAGGGCAACAAGTCACAGTGTACAAATACATGTTATGTTGATGCAGCAGCAGAATTTTAAACAAAAACAAATCCTCTGTGGGCTGTTTTCCTAATGATTAGCACATACTTGTGGAAGATGAGACCTTCACAGACCTTTATCAGGAGAATGAAAGTTTCTCAGCTTGATTTCACAATTTTTTCCCTACATTATGCTGTGATCTGTTTTTCTCTGGACCCATGGGCTCTACCAGCCTTGCTCTCCAGTGTGTATCACAAACTGCTATCCTTCCCCGAATCCCTGATAGTTTATAAGTGTAGTAAACCAACAGCACACCACAGTAGAGAGTTCTGCTTTTGGGTGCAGCAAAGGGGTGATCATGATCATCCTGCTGTGTCCTTGGAATGATTTTTTGGAGTCCCCAAGTCTTAGGAATGTTTTTCAAGAGCTCCCAAGAAAGCTGACCCTATGGTTCCACATCTCTCTGCAGGATAGGGAGTTCATTTTTGCAGAGATGGAAAGTGTTGCAGATGAAGAGGGTTATTTTGAGGGGTGCTAGAAAGTTCCTCGTGGGAAATACCAAGGACTGGAACCCTTGAATTTGCAAGTTGTGTTAGAGTGAAGAGATTGGAGCAGCCAGTGAGAGCATTTGCCTCAGTAACTTTTTAGGTGGCCGGAAAAGCCTTTACCCCTTCAACAACTTCCTCTTTAATAAGAAGATGTTTTGGAATATAAACGAGATGGACACAGCAAGTTTTCTATTACTCACCACCACTTTCCTCTCTCATTTGTCATCACCTTTGTCGTGTCCTCCCCCAAATACCTGTCTGATTTTTCAGATAAATCAATAGGTCTAATAAAAGATCACACCACTCCCTGATATGTTTCCCACAGAGCGCTGCATACTGCTTGCATAATGGATCTTCGAGTCTGTGTCACCACGTGAGTAGAGGAATGGTGTTGGTACAGATGAGCTTAGAGCCTAGTCAGACCAGTAGCACAAAAAGTCACTTGAGGAGTTTGGAAAACACTGACCTGAATGTCTAAACAACATCTCTCGAAAAGGGATGTTTTTTCCAAGCTAGAAGTGGTTTGGAAGGAAAGTGGTGTTGTCATGTGAACAGGGCATGCAAGATTAGCTCTATGAGCTGCTGTGTAATAGCTTGTATTTATCATGCTTTTTAATTAGAATGACTGTTGCAAAAGATTATGTTTGCATGTGAGAAGGTATTGAAAACTGGAGAACACATAGTTCTTCGTCCACGAAGTTCTGATATTTTGGGGAAGATTGCATTTTAGAAAGCATTCTACTGAATTTCTAGGACCAAAATCTCTTGTAACTGTCTTGTTTTATTATTGCTGGAAAGACTGCTGTTCATGCACATCAGGACAAATCGGAGGCTGTAGGAGATGTGACAGATGATCTACAAAGTTGACTGCTTCTTTCCCTCTTATGTCTTCTGTCTTTTCTACTCTCTCCCTACTCCTGTGCCTCTCATTTTTTGCTTGGTTTTCCTTCTCTTCTCACTTTCTCACGCCCACATTAAATGATCTTTTCAGACAAGCATCACAGAAAAGCTGGTTTTTAGATTAACACAGACTCTACTTTTTTACAGACTGGCCTGTAACAGCTAATGTGATTTGCACTTCTGTTTACCAGCTTTCTATAATTAGACTCATCATACTGGGACTAATATGCAGGTAACTATTAGTCACCAGTGGAGCTGCTAATTGTGTAGATTAATGAATCATTCCATTTGGATTTGTTGTCTCCAAACAGACATGTGATTAAAGCAAGGAAAAGTCTCTGCCTGGCTTATCTTTGGAGAGTGACTTTAATATGATGTGCTACCTCGTATAAATCAGATGCCTGATTATTAATGCTCAGATATCACACCCAGCACTGAAGTGGGAGGGCAACAGCTATTCCTGTCAGTCCTTCTGCCATTAGTCATCATGCTGAGCACTTCATCTCGGTTCCCTGACGGTTGCCAGGGTGCTGGGCAGTACATTAACATTGCAGCAGTTTGTGGCCAAGTTACTGGCAAAGTGGACTAGCTTGTTCCTATAAAAGGCCTCTTCCACCACTGGCACACGTGTCCTGTGCCTTTAATGCAGGAATCTGTTCTTCAGGCTTCTTAGTCCGCACAACCTGCTCCAAGCTGTCCATATCTAGCTGGAATATAGCCAGGATCTCCTTCCTGTTTAGCAATGCAAGAGAAGCAATGTGGTTGTAGTCCTTGAAATTTGTTCAAAAGCAGGGCTGAAAATAAATGTAGGGTCTGTGTGCCTCATTAATTAATCTTCTTTTATGGATGCCTGATCTGTAAAATGTGAATGGCTGACAAGTGACAGAGTACCATGGCTAAGCAGAAACAGAGATGTGCTTGTGTTAGTGCTGGAGGTCAGGCAGAGAGACAAGTTCCCTGTCTTCCACCCAAAATACCAGAGGAGAAGGCATTCCAGAAGTTCTAAGTTTGGTTCAGTGCCATTGCTTCTTATCAGGTTGTTAACTGCTGCCAATCCCAACAGGCAAAGGGGAAAAAAAGAAAAAGCTGAGTGTGCATTAGCCGACACGGGCATTGCTCAGGAATAGTTCAACTTTTCAAAGCCTTTTATTATCCAGCTGTAACAAAGCTGCTTTGTACCATAAATACAAAGAAATGAACTGCTTCCCCTCTGTCTCAGGTGGGTAAGAAAAGTTCCTTTCTTCCTTGCTCACAGCACTCCCCAGAGTTCACTCTTTTGTGTGGGAGGCAAGTTGGAAACCACGAGCAAGAGCAGAGAGGAAAGCCCTCTGCCCTGCTGCACATGGGTCACACAGTTTATCACAGCAGGTTCTGTCCGCACTGGCTTCCCTTCAGTCTCACCTGCAGGTATTTGTATCTCTCTGTTGATGTCTGTGGAAGATAAAATTCCATGCTCTCAGGTCTGAAGTGCCGTTTAGCCAATAGCTGCTAAGAACAGTGCAGACCTGAGGTAGAAATCCTAGGCAGGGTGCTTTGCTAAACCCTTTCCACCGAATCCAATGTGTCATGGGTACACTCAGTGCAAATGCAAGTAGGTCCTGACTTCCAGTAGCCAGAGTTATGCTTTGTAGGCTGATATTCAGATCACTGTCCATTTATATCTGGCCTGGAGCTTTTTTATTGATTTGCCTGTTAAAGGCAGAGTTGTGCAGAGCTGAGGGAAGGGGAAGCCTGGCCTAGGTGAAAAGTTCCTGCATTGTTTTGTCTGTTTTCAACCAAGTGAAGCATAGCAAACAGCAGAATGTATCCCAGTCCCTGTCTGGTGATTTCCATTTCCCTTCCCCATGTATCTAGTCCGTCGAACTTGACCATAACCCTGGCTTATAGCTCTGTCATGCCTCAGCTCCAGCAGCATAAGTGTCCTTTTGTCATTCTTTGCAGTCTTTTTTGCTGACATACATCTTGCTGTACATCAGGGCCTCTGCCTTCCAAAGGCATCTCAGACAGCTGCATCTCAGAGAGGGAAAATCTTCCAAGAAAACCCAAACAGACACTTGCTGTAATCTGTTGGTAGTAACAGATAATTAAGTCTAAAAATTTCAACAGAGAGAAGACATTTATTGCCAGGCAAAGCCCAACGACATTGTAGGAAATGTCTTTTGTGCTGCCCTCAATGCAGCTGTGAGTTTAGAAACTGTGGTGATGATTTGGGGAATGTTTACATTCTTTTAGTCTTAAAGATAATCAGTCACACTCTGTTGCAGTGAACGTAAAAGATATAAAAGTGTGAAATCAAGCTGTATCAAGCTGTTTGAACACAGTCTGTTTTATCTTTGCAGGCATTTCTTCACCGGATCCGTCAGAATGCTGTGGACAAAGCTGAGAAGTACATAACAGAGGAGAATGTTAAGGTATTTCTTCTGTCTTCCTCGTTTTCTTGGCAGGGAAAACGATACATAATGAAAGGCTAGTTTCAGGGATATGAATATCAACTATCCTCATCTCTTATTGATGCTTATTATTAAACTGGTTCCCTAAGGAGAAGAGGCTCATGTTGACAGTTTATCTGTCAATCTGTTTGCCCATTTGTATAGCTGTCATCTTCCTGCAATTTTTCATCCCACCAGTTAATTTCAGTAAAATTTGACAACAGCGTAGTGTTGTCAGATACTGACTTTTGGCAAGATTTGTGAATTGGTGGGTAGAGACAGAGGAGCCTTTTCAGTGTCTTAGAGAGGAAAGTCAGGGAATGCACAGCCTTGCCTGTTTTACTTGACAGTATTCAGTTAATCAATTTGCATTTGCTGTCTTTTACAAATCTAAAATTGATAAGGCTTATGAGAAGGAAGCAGGAATACTCCTTGTGGTCTAGTGGGAAGGACTTTGTGTTCTTGCGGAAGGACTTAGGAAGTAGAAGACAGAGAGCTGTGAGGTACTAGCTTCTCTAGTGCCTATGGTCACAGGAGACCTTGTTGTTCATTATTTTCATAAATACAAGCAAAGCTTTCTTGTGCTAATTTGGCTTAAAAACTCCTTGTACACATACGCATGTGAAACCAAAACCCTCTTTGTACACACATACAAGTGAAACCTGATGATCAGTGGGACACAGTGCAGTTTGTTTGCTATTAGGGGCTTACTTACTGAGCTTGCATTTGCTCCTGTAGCTTCTAAATCAGCAGAAACTTTGCCCTTTACACTGATGGGAGCAGGGACAGCAATAATAACTGCTGCACTGTTTCCCCAAGGCTGGTCCCTCCATTTCGTGTGCTAGTGTTATATGAATGTATAGAGATCCTAGCAGAGCTCTAGGCCTTGTTTTTGCTACTCATTCCATAGGCTGGCAATGCTGTAGTGTTGACTGGCATCAGAAGGGGCTCATAGCAAGGTGGCTTGGCAGCTTTGCGGAGCTAAGCCTCTTGCTCTCTTCATATGGAAGTCCCCACTCCCCCCCGACTCACCTTCTGTAGTCTGAAGTAAGTTTAGGGGTGGCTGAAGAAGTAGATAAGTGATTAGTGACAGTGATGTCCCTTCCTGTGAGAGCAGGGCTGGGACTAGATGATCTTTAAGGTCCCTTCCAACCCAAGCAGTTCTGCAATTCTGTGAATAGATCTCTTGTGCAGAGAAGTGTGTGAAAATTAAGGTCTGAATGAGAAATAAAGCTATCCAGTTTGATGAACAGCCACAGATGTTGATGAAAGTTATTATTCTATGATTATTCATATATGATCAAAATGAGTATTAATTATGACTGCCACATAATCAGATACAGTGCCCACAAAGCCTGTGCAGAAGAACATGTATATTCTCTGCTGATTTAAATGTATTTGTATTTGAAGTTTCATCACACTCCTCTGGGGAAGTACTACTTCATTTCTGTGTCATTCTTGAAGTGCCTGGGGGGTCTTTTTGAGGACACTGTGAGACCTCATTTATTCTTAATATTACAACACCCAATTTTCAATAAAAGAGCTTCTCTTTGGTAATAACAGGCCTATGCCTATTCTGGTGAAATAGAATGATAAAGACACAGTTTCCTTGATCAGAGTCAATATTACCTCCCTCTCCAATTCACCTTCCTTCCCTACACCAAATAATTTAATTCCTTCCTATACTTGAAAGATACTTGTTCTTTCTTTCCCTCTCCTTTTTCCGTCCTTGCTGGTAGAGGCAGGACAAGCAAGGTGATTTTGGGACTTGAGGTAATTCTGCCTCTTAATATCATGTATCTTGAGTCACCACAGAGCTGTAAGGTGGCTGGTAGCAGAGGCTGTATAAATGGTTTGGCAGCTTGTGTAAGGAGACGCCTGTATTTTCCTCTCTTTCTTTACGCAGCAGAACTGTCTAGAGGAAAATACAGGGTATTTTGGCAGTTGCCCACCCCTGAGTTGAATGAGAAAGTGTTTTTTACAATAATTTGGGTTATTGCTCCCAGCATTATTTTTGCAGGTTCCTCCTGCAGCTGGTGATTTTGGTAATCTTTGGCCACTGTATCCCCTTCCAGAAAGACCACGCTGAGTCCCGTGCCAGGCCCAGATTTCACAAGTACTCCAGTGACTTACAGCTGCAGCAACATCATAAAATGGTTTTAGTTTCTTCGCTGCCTCATGTGGAAATAACTCCATTGATATGTTAGTGTTGTGCTTGTGCTGCATTCACAGCAGGCACTGATGTCATCTTACTGATACAGTAGATTGAAGGCAGTACAATTTGAGGGCACGCACAAGCCGCCAGACATGGATCGTCACACGAGGCTTATAAATGGTAATTGTGTATTACATATAAAAGCACATTCAGTCAAGGTCTCTCCGCTGCCTTGATCTTCAAGTGACTCTTCTTATCTGCGAATTCTACTTCAAGCAGAGCTCTACTGACCACCACAGAATTTATTAGATTACACAGATATTCCTTGGATAAAAGAATATCCCCCAAAGACTGCTCCTGAAGGATAAAATCATTTCTGTCAGATGTTTTCCTCTTCTTCTTAATCCCCTTTTGGCACAGTTTCTGGCAAAACCATGCAGACAGAGGATGCCATGTCATCACATCAGTTTCAGCTGTGTGACAGAATCCATTGGATGCTCTGCTTGAATTAGCATGGGAAGTTTTCTGGAAGCAGTCAAATGATCCTGGCTCCCTGTCCTTTATTTTGGATCAGAGCCCACCAGTGCAAATTTAGTGTGTTGTAATCTTTTAGATTATTCAGAGCTAGAACAGGGCCATGAGGCACAAGTATGCCTTAACAGTGGTGTATACTACCATATCCCAGTATTCTTGAAATGAGAGGGGAGGAAAGACAAGGAAGATGCAACAGGTTCTGCTCTGCACATGCAGGCAGCTTTGGGGAGGAGTTTGAGAGATATTCTGCCCATCCTTGACTAACAGAAGGTGTAGCATTGAACCTGGGTATGTGAGGAGAGGAAGGCTTCTTGGGTTCCTGATCTCGTCTACATCTGCAAAACCAGACAGAAACTGGTTTCCATCAGGAATTGAGGTTTTGTTCCGTCTTTAATGTTTAGACTTATGGGTTTGTAGTAGCTTTCACTCTGGCAGTTTATTCCCCTTAGCACATGTATGTTCAAATCACTAGGGATCATTTAGCTGTTATATTTCACAATTACCTCTTAGTACCTGTCTAAACTAGGGGCCACTATCCCATTACATAGGCCTTTTGGAGCCACTGAGGTCCACGAAAGGGAACTCAGAAATGCTGCCTGTGTGGCTTGCAAGCATTTTACAGTATTCTGCACTCCTGTCAGTGAAATGCTAGATCCCACAGGGCGGAGGTTTAGTCTCTTATTTACAGGTACATATTTGTGCGCAGTAGCTTCCAAGTCCCTTTCTTCCAGAAAGTGATTTCTAATGCAAGGGAAGGAAAGGCAAATGACTTCCTGCTTCTGTCTCCTGGAAAATGGTTTTGGTCATTGTGATTCCATTCACTTGGTTGGTCTCATAGGAAATCTCCAGACTTGAAAGAGGTTGCTCTCATTCATCAAGCCATCTGGAAAGATAACTTCATTTACAGCAGGTACTTCAGTAGCAGTAAAGATTTCCGTAGAGGGGCAGGAAATGGGGAAATACAATGTAATTAATTCTGTATGAGTCCCTGTCTGTGCTTTAGATCCTATCACCACAAGTCTAGAGCCACAACACTTTGGTGCTACTACTTTAACAGAACGCTTTTGGGTGTATTAACAGCTAGCAATGTTTTTCACTTTATATTTCAGATCTTATTTTCTAACATCGAAGACATTCTCGGTGTTCACAAGGAGTTCCTGGCTGCCCTGGAATTTTGTTTACAACCAGAACCTCAGTCTCAGCATGAACTGGGAAATGTTTTCTTAAAATTTGTAAGTACAATGACTTAATGCTATCTGAAAATGCAGTTTCCTGTCATAAGCTCCCATGCCCCTTAGCTAGCCCTAATCTTTAAGGTTTGTGGCAGTACTATGACAATGTGTGTCTTGTATGAAAGTTGTAGGTAGGGTGGGAAAAAACTTGTGAATGAGGTTAGAACAATGGAAATCACATCAAACTCACTTAAACAACAAGGTATTTTTGGAAACTCTTCCTTTTCCCATTGAACATTTTTTGTCCCTTTTTTTTCTCACCCAGCTGATCATATTTTACTGTGATGAATTTGTCTGCTTTGGTTCCAAATGTGTCAAAACAGCAGCACAATTTCAAGTAAATGAATAATTTTTGTGTATCTTAAAATTGAAATCCACAAAGGTCGAAGTTAAAACCAAAGGCCAGTACGTCATTTACGGTAGCTAGTGCATATAGATTTCTTTCAGTAAATGAAAGGTAGTGTGAGATGGTTTATCTTGCTGAAATGCAGCACAAGTTACAGCACAGCCTTTTACTGTGGAATAGATGAGTACCTGCATTCTGTAGCTCAAAAGGAAATAAAATTTGGCTTTTGGACTCATAATGCTGACTCAAGAATGCCAGAGATACAGAATGTGAAGTAGTCATATGATATAAAACTCTGCCAGTTCCAGGTTGTTTTTTTGGTGTATTACTTTTGTATCATCTGACTTTGTGCCCAAGAGCTGAATTATTTGTTTTGCTACATCCATAATATGATCATGTGTGCTGGCCCAATCCAGTCACGCTGGTACTGCTGGGTAAGCTGGGAAGGCACAGACCTATACTAAGGGTCGTGCAATTGAAGCTTATGCTTCTTTTACCATAATTTGTTTCTTATACTGTGAAATTCTTCATGTAGTAGATCTTTGTTTTGTTTTTAACTTGGCTCAGTTCTCAATCATTTATGCTTGTCATCCTCTGACTAATGTGTATATAGAGCATACTGTATATGCAGGATCAGCTATTATATACACACCTAGTCAAAAGCTGGACTCATTTAAATGTAAAGTTACCACATTTACATGTATAATACTTTGAAGCTACACATTTTTTCACTCGGAGCAGCCCTCCTGAGATGTTTGAAAATGAGAAAGCGCGTACATAATAGCCATTTCTTCAAATTCTTATTAACTGCATTAAGCCACAGGCCAACTTCCTGTCAAAATATGTTCTATTATGCTTTCAGAATCAAAATTCATGCCTTCACAGTTCATCAGGTTTGAGTGGACAGCAATTATACAGCCATTCATTACTCACAGAGCTTTGCCATCTACTCCCCCCCCCATTAAGTTTTATTTATGCTGTGACAATTACTAAAATATTGTCAGAAAGTGTTATATAGAGATCATGTCCCAAAATTGCATCAAATGTGAGGGCTGACTGTCGGCTGTTGAAAAACATGGTCTTAGGTAGAGCCTTGAATACCCCCTAGAATCACTGCCTGCCACAAGATATGCTGTACTTATACATTAGTATTCATTAGCGAAGGTATCAAAATTAGAGGGCTTTTGAGTGATGCTGTCAAATTGTCTACTGTGTTTGAGTGGCACTGAATAACCAGAAATGTTAATATCCTGTCGCTTGACTGAATTCAAGCCTGGTATACGTAGTTACTGTTAGTGTTTTCTTGTATATGAGTGTATCTTGTAACTTTAGTGTTGTTAAATTTAATAATTATGTAAGGTTTTATTTATCAAACATGCAGCAATACTGGAATTCCGAAACTGTAATGCTGGTGAGAATTTGTCTTCTGATAGAGGTAGTTTGTCCAAGTACATCGTATGTTGCTGTTTGTTGACTGCATTGGAAATAATGTGTACATCAACTATTTCATGATCCCCTAGGGAAGAAGCATCTTATACTGAAGGAAGTAAATCATAAGCTTAATACAGAATGTATAGAAAAAGTTGTTTTCATCCATAATTACCTTAAGGCAATGCAAGAATACCATTAGGAGCATTGTGGTACCTAAATCTGAGCAATGAACAGTCAACAGAAGATTGTCAGGAGAGGAGGAAATAATCTGTCCTTGCATGCAGATTGTGCCTAGGTTTTAGAAGACAAGCTTCACCGTGGTTATTTAAGAAGCGAGGTGAGACTTGTGCTCTGTCACAATAAAGGCTTCTATAGTGAAGCACTCCTGTACCATGGCTGAAGAGCTGCATGTTGTTGCCAGTTTACCCAGGGAAAACATGGGTAACTTGTTTCTTTGGTCTTCCATTTTGGGTAAGACCTGAAGCAAGCAGACAGATCTTGTAAGGGTTCTGAAAGAATAATCACTGCACATTGACTCCATGAAGTGTATTAACATATGATGTATTGCACTTGCATTCATACTTAGTTGTGAAAAATTGGTTTACAATTCAGACGTCGTTTGCCTTAATGCCATTTCATCAGATGATCATGAGTTCATTGTCTGATGTGGGATGCTAGGATTTCTTTTGGTGTTGTAGTTCAATGTGACCATAACAGACAGTAAAGAACACACTTCATTCATTCAAAATCTAATCTTCAGCCTTAAACAAAATGGCATGGAGAAAAGTCTGTAACATCAAAGAGAGTATATACACTGAACTTGGAATAATCACACCTCATCAGCACAGGCTCTTTTGTGCGGGTCATGAAAACGTATGACTGTCTGCAGAGCAGAAGGGCAGGGAATAGGCAGATGCTTCATTTCTGATATTGCCATATAGCTAGAGCTTTGGTGGAGTAATAGCTAGAAACTTGTTCAAGGGACATGTTTTCTTCTCATTTTTAGGAGCAGTGTTGCGTGAGTGCTCAGTTTTACTGTCTTAAGTCGTCAGAGATCTTGTTTAGTTGAGAATTATATCTCTGTTTTGCTTAGGTTTGTCATGTTGACAAAATTGTTTCCAACCTGCTTTGAAACATGAAAATGCTTTGGCAAAAACGTGTCCAAATAAAATTGTTACAATTTTCCTGAAGTCTTATTCGCTTTTTCTAGTCAAAACTATTTTCAGATTTGCACTAATTTTGGCCAGTTCTAATAACATATTTGTTCTAAAATAACATATTTAGAGAATAAACTATTGGTTAAAGATTTATTTTAACCAAACTAAGAATATTATAGACTTATTTCTGTCACCAAAATCAGAAGGGCTAACAATGTATCCAGCAGATTTGCTGAGTAAGAAGATGCATTTTTATGTGGTCACATTTCTGACCATAATTGCACTTTAATATAGAATAACTGCAGGTTCGGAATTCCTGGGCTAACATCTGTAATTACGTAACTGATAATTTCCTCACCAGGGCATGGGAGAGTCCGGGACTGAATGTCACCCAGAGAGGAAATTAAACACTTCAGACACTGAGTAATTTAAAGCACAGTTCTCATATTTGTGGGTCTCATGCATGAAGGACAGCTGGAAAAGACTTGATGAACACACTCTGGTGTGTGTATAATTATTGTACTGACTTGAGCTTTAGCAAAGGGATTTTGTCGTGATCTAAATATAACCTCCCGAAACTCCAGGCACTCAGAGCTGCAGTCAGAAACCTGAGCAATGACATTTTGTATCCATTGATGTAAGGGATGCTGTAATGTTAATGGTTACTATTTTTAGTTTCAAGCATGCTGCTTGTGTGTGTCCAGGTAGTTGAGGGGAGGTGAGAGGAAGAAATGTAGGAGAAACTCGTATATCTGTCAATTCATTCTGTAATTCTTCAGTTTTTATGGTTGAAAACAATCCCATGCCTCCCAATTGCCTCTTTTCTATTGCGCTGTGGACCCAGCCCTGCCTTTTCCTGCATCTGGTGATCAGAAGCCTTTGTTTCTTTTAAGCTTCCCAGTATTAAACTCTAGTACTAATATGAACAGCTGTAGATGAAGGATAAAAGTCTTGAACATCTGCATTCCAGCTCTTTGCACCATACTCTTTGTGGCTGTTATTTTATTTGCTTTGTGCCATTGTTGTTGTGTTTGGACATTCATCTATTTAACCTCAGTTCTTCCTTTGGAAGTACAAGGGGAAAGTAAAAATCATCAGACTAATGATACACCAAATCCAAAAGCATTTTACAGTCTGGAGCATGTCCATTGTGTCTCTGACCAGAATGTCAAATTCTTATAAACTATTATTAAACACAATTTCTCTTCCATGTGACAGTAGTAAAGGGGTAATGCCGATGAATGTAGAGGTATTCCCATCAACTTATGTTATTCAACTCCTTCATTTGACAGTAGTTCTTTGTTTAGATCACTGTGAGTTGTCTTAAAAATACCTAGATGCTGCAGATACCCTCAGCTAACAGAGGAGGCTCTGTCAAGTGGTAGGAGTCCAATCAAAATTAAGAAAAATTAACTTCCTAGTTGAGGGGGGATGGAAAGCTTCAGATAGAATGTTTTTAGGCCAGGATCCTAAAGAGAAAATTACTGATGTGAATGCTGCAGCAAACTCTGGAGGGCATTGTCTACATGGCACAGTGCCCTGAGGTGCCTCACATATTACCCTGGCAGAGGGCCACGCTAATGCACCTAAATTACTTCTGATACATGAAGTAGGATGTCTTAGTAGCTCTGCATGGCATCTCTGTGTTGTGGCATAGGAGCTAACCTGAACCAGGAAAGAAGTTACTGTTGTGAGAAGCGCCCAATAAAAGATGCATCTTTTTTGGTTGCTGTGTCTTGTCCCTATTTATTCCTGTGAATGTGTTACTGGAATCTCATAACATAACTGCTGCTTCAAGAGCTTTGAAAGGATAAAATCGCTCCTTGCCTGATCTGCTCAGGTATGGAGATGATTGTTAGTGCTGCTTTTGTGAATCATTTCAGTGTTTCCAGATATCTAGTGTTTGCACTGGGTTGAGCATCTCTGATCATTTTAGATAGAAGTTGTTGCACAGCCTTTGATTCTGGAGAGCAGTAAAGCAGAACTTGGTGCTGCCAGCTGACCCTTGTTTCTTAACAGGGGATTTCATTCTGCTGCATGTGCTGGTTCTTGTGACATGTTCCAGTGCAAGTACTTCAGCCTAGTTGTGAAGCTACCTTTCCCTTCCTTTAACTTCTGTAATAATGTTGGTTATTTTGTGCGTATTTGTTGAAATTCTTCCATTTAAGAGAAACTGTTATAGACAGCCAAGTCACTGTTTATTGTTGCACCGAAATAATGAAGCCTGCTGCTTGTTTCAGGACACAGAGTGAACCAGCCAACTCACTGGGGCTTCCTCCTCAGCCCTGAAAGGCAGAGGATTTCCAGCTGCTTGCTTTGTGCTATAGTTCCCTTCCAGGTCATGGTTCTTCCCGGCCACCTCTGTTTCTTCCTCCTGCAGGAGCAGTCAGCACAGCTCAAAAATGTCAGCCCCTTTGCTCCTGGCTTTACTCTGCTCCTACCTAATCCTCTGGAATATCCTGACACACATGCAAGTATCCCTGAGATATCAAAATCCCTTCTTTCAGCAAAGACTATACTATTTCCGTGACGCATTAAGAGGAAAAGTCCTGTAAGTCTCTGTGCTCAGAAAGCTAATGTTAATTTAGAGTAAGTCAGGAATTAGTGGAACGCCTCTATACATTATTCACATTAGAGCGGTATCACACACTTCATGTAAACTGCAACCCTAATACCACTTTGTGTGCACACCTTTTTGTAAAGAATTTGGTATTGGTCTGTGACAAAGCAGTCACTCCAGTTTTGTCTGAGTCAGTAAGTTACTCTGTTTTTCCTTGCAGAAAGACAAATTCTTTGTGTATGAGGAGTACTGTAGCAACCACGAGAAAGCACTCAGACTGCTGATGGAATTGAACAAGATCCCAACAGTGAGAACATTCCTCTTGGTAAGCACCTTCTCTAGCACTCTTGACTTACTGATGTGACTTTGCACTGTACTCATAATAACCATTTGGTATCCCAGGAATGCTGGGCATTTTGCAGACATTACCCATTCCAGGTATGTAGCACTCAGGATGGATGGGTATTGAAATCATTGATGAGTTGAAGCACAGAACTAAGCACAGCTTTGGGATAAGGGATTGCAGTGGAAATGGTTTTTTATTTATTTATTTTGTAAGAAGCAACAGAAAATTTGAGCAAAGGTTGTGAAAGGATTAATTCAATAAGTCAGCAGCAGGGCTGTGACTAGTTCCCAGTGGGTGTGATTCCCTGCTCAATTCTCTGACCAGTTCACCATCTGCAGAACCACCAGGAAAATGTGGCCTGCTTCTGCAACCCTTTTCCCCAGGAGTCCAGTTGTGGACAAGAAATGTAGTCTAGATGAATTGCTTTCACTGCGTCATTGCTGCTTGTATCAAAAATGACCTAACTCCCTGTTTAACCTTTGATATATTAGAATCAATGTTGGGAGGGAATGTGGCATACAGCCTTCAAATGACTCCTAAAGAGGCTGGGTGGGAGAAGAAAGAACCAGTGGATAGTGCCTTCTGCCCAACATTCCTTAATTTTCTTTCTTTTCTTGGATATTTCTCCTCCTAGCCTTCACCCCAACTCCCCTTAATTTTTTGGGGGTTTCTTGCTTTCCTAGATATGGACACATAGCATTTGGAATGGGGTTGGCATGTAGGTATTGGGCTAATTCAGCACACTAGCTTTTTTTTCTTAGAAAATGCTATGAACTAAAGGGAAGGCTGTCTTTCTGCAAAGGACCTGCTTCTCTGTTCTTCTCTCTGCTCTTCTCTTTTTTTCCTTTCAGCCAAAGTTTTTCTCTTTCCCAATATAGTACAGCAAAAGAAAACTTCTGCATAAATGTTTGTCACAAGCAGAGCCAGAGCATTCTTTTAGCCACAAAATACAGGCCTTGGAGGGAGCAGCAGGGGCAAGCACTTATGCTGTTGGGTAGTCAGAATCTCTTTGTCATCTCTGAGTTTTAATGAAACTTGCTAAACCATTAGTTTGAGTCACCAAATGACCTTTGTTTATGAGTTCCTCTGGGTACTTCTGTTGAGGGAATCTGGTGAGAAAGAGGAGAGACAGAAGTGCATGTAAACATCCCAGTATTCAGTGTTCTCCACTGCCACTGGATTGGCAAAAGCCTCCTGTCTGTTACCGGCAGCAGCTGGCAAACTGATTACAAGGCACATAAAAGATGTCACACTGTCTGCTGTGGCTTGCTGCAGTACCTGAATCCAAGAGACTCTTAAAATAGCCATAAATATAGGAGGAGAGGCTACACTGAAGTGTCTACTTTGCTGTGGCTCCTGTAATATCTTCCAGGCCTCCCTTCTCTTCTCCACTGCCTCCTAAAGCCAATGCTATAATGCCACCATGCAGACAAAGCTGCATTAAAATACAAAGCTTTGCTTGTGAGGATAGATTTGGCCTGATTGCCCCTTCACAGCTGCTGAAATATAGAATGTGGGAATGTGTTTGAAAAATCAGTAAGTGTTAAAGGGCAGTTTTGAGCCCAGAGCTAGAGAGAGAGCTGAAAGAAGAGATGGGAAGGACTGAATCACTCGAGACTTGGAAAATTGGACAGGGAGCATTGTGAGCTGGTAGCCAACGCCACGGATCTAGAAGAGCCTGGGGAAGGGTTATTTTACAGACGATTGTCTGTAAAAATACCAGTTAGGACTAATGAGATTTATGTATGATGTCTGTGAACATTCCTTGAAGATCAGGATTGTTGAACTACAGCCAAAAACCTACTGAATTTCAGAGTGTGTGTGAGCCACAGCACACATTTCACAGGGGAAGACGTTTTCAGTGATGCCCCAAAGCAAGCACATCTTGCCTGAACTGAATTTAAACTTCGGTTCATGTTGACAGGACAGGTTTGCAGCTGGGGTGATTTTTGGAGCAGATTGTCCAGATTCACAGTCAAACATAGGAATGTAGACTAGTCTATCTGAAACAGGTTGGAAGTCCATTTGAGTCTACTACTTGTCTCTGGCAGCAGCCAAAACCAGAATCTTCGGGGACACGTATAAAAGCTCCCAGATCAGTATTTTGTTTATCACATGGAGAATACAGATTATTGTTACAAAATAAGGACAGGTCAAGGACCGCAGGTTATTTTTTTATATGCCATGCCCAATTCTTACACTCCCCTTCCATGTCAATCCTTATAAAAAAATTTCCATAGCAATCTGAGCACCACTTGTTTGAGGTAGTGTGCACAAATCTATCTGTGAAATTATTCTGCTGGAATGCAGGGCCTCTCCAAACTTGTGTGAACTCACTGTGCGAGTATTGCAGGGGTTGATCAGTTGCTGCTTCTGTTCTTCAACCTAAAATCTATTTGGATTTGGATTTCTTTGGTGTATTGTTCTGATGCTTGTCCTCTTCTTTACTGTGTTTAACCAGCACTTGGAGAGTAGCTGGGCAGGCAGCACCATGTGTTGTGACTGGTTGACACTCCATGTGTGCTGGTTACCCAGACAGTGCACCCATGGTGTTTGTCCAGCTGTGATGAGACGTAATGTTTTGCCACAGAATTGGTGGATGTGATGCAGATGACTCATTTATTTCAAGTCCACTTCGATTTCCTTCAGACATAAGGATTGGACTGGAGTTAATGATGTGTTTACTAGGTAGTAAGCTTTATTTTGGCCTTCAAGAGTTTTCTGGACCAACAGTGCAAACTTTGCATAGTGAATAAAGACAATAGTCCTATTAATTATTGGGGTAGGTTGGATTCTTTTGTATTTCAGTGGTGAATGAAGTCCCGTTTCCTGTATCTTAGGTGTGGCAAAGTGTTTTCTGACCATAATATGGGTTACAGGAATACAAGATCATGTCCAAGAGCATCTGGAAGCTTTGTGTCTGAGGTAACATTTGTTTCCTTTTTTGATTACAGGGTTGCATGCTTTTGGGAGGCAGAAAGACGACAGACATTCCACTAGAGGGTTATCTGCTGACTCCAATTCAGAGAATTTGCAAATACCCACTTCTGCTTAAGGTAAACCAAAGAAAGTATTTCTCCAGATAGTTGTTTTATTCTTGGAGTGATTCTGCATTTTTGTAGCCCTGGTTCTTGTTGTCACTACTACCTTCCCGGCTTGCACTTGGAAAAGTTGGATCCTCTCTAAGAAAATGGCTTTTTATGGATACTGTCAAAATGCTGCCTGAAGCTGACAGGCTGCTAAATCTCATAATGATGTGGCTAGACCAGACATGGCAACTACTGAATAACTAATGCCTTTTGACTTCAGTTCTGTTCAGACATTTACTAAGGCTTGAGTGCTATTTTAGCCACTTCCTGAAAAGCTTTGTTCAGAAAAAATTATTATCAGTGTTCTGAGGGACTGGATGGCTCTGGGGACAATAAATGGGGCACATCTTTCATCATGAGGTCTTTAGTTTGAGTGTGTTCAGGTCAGTAATGATCAAAATCCTGTATCATCTGACAGCTGTTTGGAGGCTTGTTTGAAAAGTGGTTGGTTGTCTCAGAGGAGTTCCCAGTGGATAGGTGTCACTGCAGAAATGAGTGCTGCAATTGGCACTAATTGGCTGCCTGACTAGTATTCTTACTGTAGGAGCTAAAGAATAAAAGACTTAAAAAACTGCTGACTTCCCTCTCATCCCTTCGGGTCAAGGCTGGGTCACACGCCTGGTGGGGATGAGGAGAGGGAAAAGGGAAAAGCAGTTTCTGGGAGAGCTTGCATCACTGGTGGCTGTGTAGCTGCTCTGTGACTAGCAGCCATCAGTCCTCAGTGATGGCAGTCTCTTTCTCAGTCTTTAACATTAAAACATCACCTTTATTAAAAGAAAATTAAAGAATAAAAAATATAAGAAGGAACTGTGAATGAAATGTCCCTTCCTGAGTTGTGGAAGAAAGTAACAATTCTATGGTGAGCTGGTGCTCTTGGTCACAGGCTGACCATATCAATTACCTGTATGTCATTTAAAGCTGTTGCAGTTCTGTGTCCCTACATTCAGCATGATTAAAGGTTTTCATAGGTACAAGCTGGTGAACGCAATACTGGTGTGTTGTTCCATTTACAGTTGCTTGTTTCATCTGATAAATATTGAAATCACTTCTTTCTAGTCAGTTGGGGCTCTTTCAGAACCAAGTTTTAAAATTCTTTCCTACAGGTGGAATCATCTTCTATGCAGCTGTGCACAAGCCCATCTTAGAGCAGGCATTCATGCACCATTCCTTATGGATGTAGCTACTGGCATTTATGTGTATACAGCCAGTTTATTAGTCCAGTCAACCTATCCACAACTCCACTTACAGTTGGAACAAGCAAAAGCACATGCAGTTTAGGCACATGGCAGGAAAAGCTAATGTGTGAGACAGATACAAACATTTCTTCCACAGTACTAATCATAGTCAAGTTAGGGTAAAGGATGTCTAGATCAAGAAAGCACATAAGTGGCTCCAGCATGGATTTATCTTCAGAGAGAACTGGTTCTGTAGAGATAATTGAAAACCTAATGATGCCTCAGTTTAAGTCCATTGTGTTTATTTGGGGTTAATGTGGAAAGGATTTGGTGGCTGTTCAGTCTGTGGCTTTGTGTGATGACTGTGAGCAACATCCATGTGCACAGAAAAGGAGTTCCTATGGTACCTGATACTGTAAGTAGACCAGGGGATGTGGGGACCTTAGAATGTGTGTTCTTCCCAAGTGTTTTGATAGTGATTATGTTTTCTTGTTTTCACTCTGTAGTGTGTTTTGTGGCTTTTATCTAGCTGTATGTTCAAGAATGAAAATCAGAGATTGTTTTGATTCCTTACAGGATTCCTTTTTCTGTTTTCCCAGAAACTTCAACCAGAGGAAATAGTGGCTGGGTTCTTAATTTTGAATTGTTCTCTACATTTGTGCTGTTACTAAAACATGAAGAGTTAATCCCCTTCAGGTTTCCTGTCATGGTTTCACCTTTGTATGAAGGGGGTCATTAATGTGGTCTCCAGACTCTGTACTCGTTTATTCATTGATTTATTCCATGCTGGCGATATCTTAATCCAGTTAGAGTGGTCAATATCTGGGGTATGTTTGCCATGCTTATCTAAAAGTGATCTTTAACCAGTTTTAACCCAGTATTTTCCGAACTTTTTGGACCAAAAGGTCACTGTTAGTACTCCATTTTTCTTATATTTTGCTCTGTGTTCCTGTTAAGCTTGAAGCAGCTCTGAGGTCAGTGTGGTTTCATTTAACAGATCTGACCACTCGGTATGTGCTGAACCCATGACAGTATACCACCAGTCATCTCTCAAGCGTAATTTGGTGATCTCAGCTCTAAGCCATGCACATGGATGTCTTGGCAAACTCCCTACATTTCTTCTGCACCTCTGCCTCTTCTTTTTCTGTTTTCAGTATGACTTTGTTGCTGAATCACCCATTGCTAATCAGACCTGCTTTATTTCTAAGCTTTTCAGAAAGCATGATTGTGAGTTGTAGATGTCTTATCAGTTTGGAGCATCTGTAGACTTTTATCAACTGACAGAAACTTGACTTGCAAATTAAAATCTCTGTTGTAAAAACTTTAAAAAATTATTAGAATGGCAAAGCCTGCCAATACTATAAATTGTTTGAAATATCAGGGCTTTTACTCAAATGCCGTGAGGATACTGGCTGCAGAAACACACTTAGAAAAAATGCACCTTTGATTACAAGATGGTAGCATCATCAATACAATTACGTTCTAGTAGGCTTCAGCTTAAGTTTTCCCATTCCTCTGTACCATTCTAGGGCAGATGTTTTGGCAAGTCTGGGATTCTGTAGAAGGGAGTGGAAGAGCTACAGATGGACCAGTTTCTTGCTTTTCTTCAGTCATTTGCTTTGCAAGGGGCCAGTAAACAAAATACTAGAACAAAGTAAATACTTCTAAACCATAACACCAATCTTTCCAGGTTCAGTGGCAGCTAATGTCATTGGTCTCTGAGGATCAAATATTGGCCTGTGGAAATAAATTGGTGGTTTCCACTTTCACATACATGTATAACTGTAAATGTCAAAAGACCTGGTTGCACAGCCCTCTCTTCTTCGAAAGCTAAAGCCAAGACCAGTAAGGCTAAGACTTGAGTCAGTGTTTCTTGCTTTCCAGCCACAGCGGGATAGAATACAGATAGCTTTGTCCTCCGACACCAACTCTGTGCCTTCTGAGGTGGATGCTTGGGTGTTTGGCTCTGGTGCAGTTGACCCAGACCCTCATATACTTGTTGAACAAATAGCATGAAGGGAGCCAATAGGAGGAGATGTGACAAGGCATCTGGTGATCTTGCATTCCATCTTTCTATGGATTTCTTCTTGTATACATACTGATATAAATCAAGCACTGTTCACTACTTGAGAATTTCCTGGACAGGAAATAAAAGCTTAAAGAAAAAGCTGAGGGGAATTTAATTTTGGTTAGGCAACAAATCTGCTTCAGTCAGTGAGATTCTGCCATTACAAGGGGTTGTTCAGCTCAGAAACTATCCGTAATGATTAGAAAGAGTAGTTAATGCTGATTATCTAAGGTAGTGAATTCATAGTGAATAAACTGTCTACCGTTCAAGACTTTTCTGACACTTGCTAGCACAAAATTACCAGTGGACACAAATGTTTCGGACATGAGAACAGCGAAGGGAAAATCCAGTCTGATTCTGTTATTGCTGACCAGGAAAATGCAACTCTCCAAGCCAGAAAAAAGTAGATTTAAAAATAACACAACCCTCAAATTAAGTATTTGCTCTCCCTTTGCTACTGAACTGCAGTTATTGCTCCTGAAATAGCTGGTTTGTATTCATGGGGATTGGATCTTATTTTATCTAATTCCCAGGGCAAACAGATACTACCGTATTCCAGCTGATGAGAAAAGTCATAGGCCAGAGCTATCCTACTTTCCTCTTTTACTTTGTTATTAACAAGAGTTTGTGAACATCCAGATTGTGTAGTAACTTTGCTATGACCTTGTTATAGTGTAAGTATTTTAGTATGGCTAAAAGAGCATACGAACAAAGTAAATCAGACTTGTCTGTGTTTGAAAGTTAACCTAAGTAGTAAGGAAAGATGTGTTTAAAATATTATAACTATTTTTTTATTAATACCAGGTATGAGTATTGTTCTTCAGAATAATAGCATCTAACATGGAGTTAATCTGGGTTACTTAACTAGGAAAAATATATTGGAGAATCTCCAGGTGTAGGTACACTTTAAGCATATATTGCAGTTATTTCCAATATCAAGTATGGCATCCTGCAGTTGGGCATCTTTTCTTGCAGTCACTGACTGTAAACAGGGGATTTGGGGGTGGTTTTTGTTTTTATTTTTGCTTTCTTTCTGTCTGTTTTTCGAAACTTGTATGTGGCTTGAAGGTGGGACTCAAACCTAGCCATGGTGTTTAAGAACACTGTGCAAACAGAGAAGTGTTGATATCAGTATCTTTGTCCCTATTACAGTTTTTGTCTGCTTTGTGCAAGAAAATTAGCACAGAATTTGTTGGTCAATAAGTTTTATCCCCAGCCCAAAACCTCTCTAATGTGACCTCCACTTCTCTTTTTCTTGCTGTGAAACTTCAGCAATGATTTGAAGTCTATTTGAGGATGTAGGAGTTATGAATATTTGTTAGCTATGAGCTTCATTGTAAGACTTCCTTAGAAGTGAGACAGGGGCTTGGACTAGGTTATAACAAAACAAGACTGCTTGTTATGATGGGCATTCTGATTTGGTGAGAAGGAAAGCAGCAAACAGATGTATAGACCTTGAGGGCATATACTCTGTGAGCAACTTAAAATTCCAGTGCATGTACCTTGCTGCTTACTTATGTTCTAGCAGAACATTCTGGACTAAGGCAGCTCTGCTCACCAGTGATAGCTGTATGACTGTATTAATTAGTATGAACCACACTACTTAAGAGGAGAAGCAGCTGTTTGTGTAAACCAATCTCTGAACAAAAATAGCCTTTTTCCCTTAATAAAGAGCATTTATGTCATTGAGAAGAAAACCCTAGGGGAGTGGTGATCATGAGTTAATCACACCGCTGGGGTGGGGATTAGGAGCAGTCATTTCTGCCTCCTTCCTCCTGGTGCACCAGGAATGTGCAGCACATGATAGCTGCTCCTTGGTGGTTCCCAGCACATGTCACTGAGGTGGTTTCTTGTTTGATGTCTGTTCTCTTAAGGAATTGCTCAGAATCCAGCCAGAAATGCACATTCCACTTCTGGTTCTTTAAAAATACCTCATAATGTACACAACCTCATGGACAATTTCAGGCAGCAGCTGTGTATTGCTTCATGGGGTGGAAGAGTCATTGACCCTAGGAAGGGAAGAAAAATCTGGATGCAAAAAGCTGAGTGACCAGATTCAGAATCCTTTTGAGAAGGAAAGAGCAATGCTGGGACACACAGGTCTTAACAAAAGCAGTGCTGGGACATTGAAAGGGAAAGATGGGAAACTAGGTTGGAGAAAGGTTAATTCACTGTCTCCCTCTTCTTCCTCTCCGTTCATCTCAGCTGTTCAAGGAACAGAATCTGCCAGTAGGCCACAATTGGGCAGATTTAATCTTTGGGGGTTTGGGGTTTTGTTGTGGGCTTTTTTGTTGGTTTCTCCTCTTTCCCTTTCCTTTCCTCCCTCCAAGAAAAGTCATGTTGCTCTTAGATTCATAACATTGCCTGGTTGAAATCCAGCTCTATGTAGCACAGCATTAAAAATGGTATATACCCTACAGAGCTGTCAGGAACACTGCCAATTTATAAATCATACTTCTGTCTTCCACACATTCTATATATAATCACAGATAACTGGTAATATTTATAAAACTGGAAACATGTTTTAGTTGCATTTTAATTTAGCATATGTCGTAGATTTGATGGCACATTGAGTGTAATCTGTTTTACTGATTTATTGTTGCTTGTCTAGCCTTTACCCTGCAGAAACATTGACATAAATTACAAATTTTAATTATATACAGAATAAAAAAACCTGTTATGATTGGCAGGTACACAGAGCCTCGTGTAACATTTACTTTCTGGTTAGGTTAAGTGGAAAATAAATTTTAATACAAGCAAATATTCAAAACTCTAAAATAGGAAAATAAACCTCCTGGAAACAGTTATAGTCACAGAAAGATGATGTTTGGGTTCTGGGTTTTGGGGCTTTTTAGAGCACATTTTGGAGCTGAACTGTTTATTAACACAACTTCCTGAACTGATAATCAAAGAAATACATTGTCTTTGTTATCTCTGTAATCTTGAGATGTTCAGTAGGTAACCAACGGATGTACCTCTGCAACCGTCCTTTATGAGTGCCCTGGTTTGTGGTGCAGAACGAGGCAGCCCGGCAAACCACATTTGCACCAAGCAATGCACAATGTTAATGTTCATTGCAAAAATCCATTTTAAGCTATGTCTGAGTGTCCTCAGGAGTATAAAGATAAGAGGAAGGAATTTGAAATACAGTGACTTGGAAATTTCAGCTGCAAAACATGTGTTGAGTTGTCAGGTTTAAGTACACAACCAACCATTTTTATGGGGAAGGATGGCGGAGGTGTCTTGTTTTAAAAGAGCTCAGTTAAGCAGAAGAGCATCCTTTTTTCTAGGAAATATTAAAATTGCTTTCACATTTAAACCCCTCCAGTTTCCTCTGCCCACCTGCATTGCTCGCTACTCATCCCTCCTGCCACCTCTTTGCATCTTCCTGTGTCCTGTTCTTTTGGCCGAGTTCTCTCCTCAAAGTTTTTTTTGTTTGGTGGTGGTTTTTTTTTGGGAGAAGCACAAATAAAGAATCAAAAAATGAGCAGCTGATGTGTCTGTCATCTTCTGTGATTTAGTTCTTATATTTAGATTCCATCATTTAGAGCTTTTAACCTTCAGCTATTTAAAGCTACATCTGAGATTAAAATACTTAAGGTGGAAATCCTTTTCCTCTATTGCATAAGCAAAACCTGACATTTCTGAGTAGGTTAGATGTAGATGTCCTAGCCTTCCTTTCTGTATGCTGTTCAGGAACACAGTACAGCTTGGAGTGCTCTAACTTTTGTTGTAAAAGGAATTGTGTTCTGTGTGTAGGTATTACGAGTGGCATAACCTCCAATCTTTGCAGCTATAAAAGAGGAGTAAAATGAAAGGAAAATTCTGTGCCCAGAGGACACAGTTCCCATTTTTTTCTTTTAAGTTCTTTAAAGAATAAATTCTCCCCCCCCCCCCCAGCTTATGATATGGAATACCTTTGCAACTCCCCTTCCTTCTGAAAAAGAGAAAAGTCAGAGGATAATGGCAAAGAAGTTAGAGGCAGTGAAAAATACCAGATTGTCTGTTCACTATTGGAGGATTATTATGAATTAGTTTAAGAAACTCTTTGCAAGGAATAGTTTTCTGCAAGTGGCATGAACCTCATTTCCTGAACCTATTAGTGTGTGAATTGCAATACATAAGATAGTAATTCCAAACAACATACATGAGCTTTGTGGAGGACTAGACAGTCACACCCAACGTTTGCCATCTGCTCCGTTTCTCAGCTGCTTTTCAAAATGTTGTCAAATGCTCTCAGAGTTTACACATCATAAATCTGTCACTAAAGTAAATAAGTGCCCAGGGCTCCCTGACTGTGTTTCAGAAATGCTAGGCTCTGCTCTTTTGGGGACTGGCAGTGTCAGAACAGTGTGGCTCTTCCTCAGAGGGCTTAAGACTAGGCAGTGGTGAGACAAGTTCTCTGACTGTCTGTGCCTTGCACAGCTGACTGCCCCAACCAGCACCCTTCCTGCCTTTTCCAGCCATCTCTCCAGGTCCTTGGGCAGAGCTGCAGGCAGGAGTGGGGAAGATGCTGTGCTTATTGAAGCAGAGGCCTGCTGTGAATGAAGAGTTCTTTCTCTGTGTCTTGGTGATATTTCAGTAAGGGATGTTTAGACAGGGCTAGTGTATGCATATCTGTTTCCAGAGCAGCGTGAGAGACACTTGAGCTGCAAAACTTCATTGACTTTTAATGAGAGTCATGTAGCAAAATTCCTGCACTCTGTTTTGGAAGCGTGGAGCAGAGGCTAGTGTCACGAAAGTGCAACATCCCTCTCCTGCCTTTTCTTCTTGAACACTTTCCTTGGCCTTATCTTCAGGAAAAGTAAAATATTCCATAGGGAATTTCACTTGTGATATCAACTGACATTTGTAGCAGCCAGCCCCTTTTTCTGTGCATGTGTTACTCTCTAAATCAACCAAGATCATTAACTCCTCACTCTTACTGAGATTCCTGGCTGTCAGCACATTACCCATCTCCTTTGTCATCCATCTGACAAGAGCTATTGTCAACCTCCATTTATAATTTTCTAAAAAGAGAAATCGTAGCTATGAGTAAATTCTTAAAATACCAAATCTATGCCAAGAACTGAGCAGTTATATTTCATAGGACAATTTCGACATTCCCGTCCATTCATTCGGGCCTTTCTGTCTCCAGGGTCTGTCTGTGTGGGAGTGAGAGTACCTCCCATTGCTGTATTTCAATTCTCAGAAGACCTGTCTCTTGCATTACTTAAAGGAGCCTCGGTCACCAAGTGGTTTAATCTCAAGATGCAGATGTCAGTTAAAAAGCTTCTGCAAAATGGAGAAGTTAATAAATAAATAATTAAAATACTCTTGAGTTTCTGTAACAGTGTGTCTCAAAATTGTTTACTAGTGCTAGTGAATTAAGTCTTGCCAGTGTGAGGGAGCAGAGGAAGCACCATGTCTGTGTAAAGGTTGAAAGAAATCTGTACTACTTCTAACTCTAGCTTCCTCCTTTCAAATGTGCCTTCCAATTTTGCTATTATCTGAGCATCCCACAGTATATTTATTCTACAGTCACTCCTACTAGTAGAAAAGTACAGCTAAATATGCGCAAACCTGTCTCATGCTGAAGAGCTGTCTATCTAAAGAATTCTGTAAAGCAGATCTGTGAATCAACACTAGGACAGAGAAAGTTCCTTGATTTAGTAGCTCGGAGTGTCTGGATTAGCAGCTATTATAGTCACTGTAAGTTAATGCAAGCTTCAGCAGGACTTGAACTTCAGCCCACATGTCTCCACTCTCTGACAGGCCACGTAACTTGAGCCTAAAAACCACCAGTTAAATTTGATCTACAGGCTGTGTGTGGACATAAGTCAGTTGAGGAGCAGTGCTTGTATTACAGATTGTGTGACCAACTCAGGCAAGGTGAGCCCCAGCACTACCTGGGATCATACCTGAAATTGGAGTATGCCAGCGCCCAGCAAGACAGCATGGCACAAAGATCTTTAATGTCAATATTTTGTGTGGTGAAGGGACACTTGCTGAGGTTAATGTGCTGATGCGGAGAAGCAAAAGACAAATCAAACCACAGAGTAGCCTAGTTGCAGCCCATGACAGGCATTTGGGGATTGTAATCACTTAATCTTGAATGAACAACAACTGTAACAGGCTGTCTTTGCCCTTAGCTGTGGGAACTATGGATTGAAGCAATTTAGCTGTGTTCAGACCACAGTGCTGTGCAGGCTGTCTGGTGGTACTCAGACTCATTATGGTGTCTCATGCAAAATGATGCAGTTCAGCACCACTTTGCCATTTAAATGTAGGTCTTTAAATAACATGTTGAAGCAAAATAGAACATAGTGAGAAAGTTAAATATTCCAGGCAATCTAAAAATGTGGGTCTTAAACACCATATTAGGTATCAAGATGAAATTACTAGCCTTAGTAAAGGTTTCTTTAATGTATTTTTATTCAATTGTGGCTGACTATAAAATACTATTGGTCTAAAAGATGATTAATTGTGAGTTGACAGTGGTTTCCCCTTTTGCTAAACTGGTTAATATTGTCAGGTGCCAAGTTTTCCCACTGCTGTTTTTCTGTGGGCAGTGTTTAACTGGGCTGTTCATTGAATCAGGTGAAACGGAGTCTGTTAGGAACTCTTCCAGAGCAGGGATGTTATTCATCTCTATGTTAATCTCTTCAGTCAGACACGTACCGCAATCTCCCAGGCACAATCTGGGGAAGAGTCCCTGTTAAATTCCTGCTGTTTTCTTGGTCTCTCTCTCTCTCTACAGTTCGAACACTGAACTGAATGCCAGAAAGTCTTGGTCCTGCAAGTCACATGCCATTGGGAAAGCTACTTCCTCTCTGTGAATTAATTTCCTCCTTCATAAAAGTATTGTTGTATATAAAAATATGGACAGCTGTGGCTAGTGAATTTCCCTGCAATTTCTGGATAGAGTCATCGTGCACAGAGCTGTAGGTGCTCATCCACATGTGGTGATTGACCTTGACTGGCTGCTGTCTGCCTACCCAGCCATGTTCTTACTGTCACTGTTCAACAGGGAGAGAGGGAGAGCAAAAAATAAGATGAAAACTGCTTGTGGATCGAGATGAAGCCAGGAAGATTGCTTAGTAATTACCATCACAGCCAAAACACATTCAACACAATTTGTTGCCAATGATAAGACAGCTGGATAAACAACCCCACCTTCCCCCCAGTCCCTACTCTTTTCCTCAGTTTCAACTTCACACCTGCATTCTCAACCCCTCTACTTCCCCCCACACCTGCACAGGTGAAGAACAGAGAACAGCATCTACAATAACATGCTCACAACTCCTTTTTAATTTGCAGTGGTTCTGGCATCTTCCTATGGTATTGCAGGCTTGTGCCTTTCTGTGACCTGCTTCTAAGTTTACAGAGCATGTTTTCTTCTCTTTCTACTTTTTTTTAAAGGAATTAGCTAAGAGGACTCCCTCCAAGCATCCTGATCATCCAGCTGTCCAGAACGCATTGCAGGCCATGAAGACGGTCTGCACAAATATCAACGAGACCAAGAGGCAGATGGAGAAACTGGAAGCCCTTGAACAGTTGCAGTCCCACATTGAAGGATGGGAGGTATGATGTAGGACTGCAAAGCTCCCCAGAGGCAGTTTGCCACACAGTTTTAATGGGCTCAAGTTTAGTGACTCATACTGTGTACAGGGATTTTTTTGTTTCCTACGTGATGTGCAAATGCTCTTGGAGGTGTGGGTGGCATCACACTGATGAGTTCAGAATGTATGTTTATTTTGAGTGTGCAGGCTGCTGCTAAATTGTAGCAGAACAAATGGGTTATGAAAGAAAGGAAGTTGTTAGAGCTAGAATGGACTGAAATTTCAGATGGGTAGATCTGATCTGAAAATCAAAGAAGTCTAGAAAATGAAATCAGGACTGGTCTAAATAACAGAAGTTTCTCCTTTCATTCCTACAAGACTTTATGTTTTTCAGGAGCTTTGAAAGGTACCTCACTTAGCTTCATACAGATTTCCTGTATAAAAGATAAAGGTTAGATTAGCAAACATTAGATTAGAAAGCAACTGGTATATTTGTATTTGGTCCAGTTAACTTACTTATGGATGTGTTTCTGTTGATGTATTTATCAGTAGGTGGATCTGTGTAGGTAGAAGCATTTACTATGGAAGGGAGACAAATAAGAGTGAGAAAACTTGAATGAAGCTGGTGGGAAGAGGAAATCTGGAGAAAGAGCCACTCAGGAAAAATACTGAGAAGTCAGGATGGCATGGGAAGTGTTGGCAGCTTATTTTGTGATGACTGTAGTTGAGGCCCTTGAATCAGTGGAGCTGGAAACCTCTGGGATGTGCACCATAGGGAGTCAGGGTGTTAAATAGTCTCCTGGAGAGATTGATTGGCGTCAGCATTTAGTGAGACTGATACTTAAAATGTCGAGGCTGATCACTGCCAGCTGAGGATTTCTTAGCTGAGGACATTTTGTTAGAGGTCATGTAAACTTCCTCGTGTTCAGACTCTTGGGTGCTCTCCATGACTCTCTTTTGGGTTGTTTTTTATCTTTCGTGTATGTTTTAAACCTTGCTCAGTTTTTCCCTGAAGGATGTTCTTGGCATTCAGCTAAAGACATGAGAACAACCCAGATATCCAGCTGTGTAATTTTTGGATAGCAAGCTCAGCACACAAAGTCATGTAATGTTCTATATAGCAAGACTTCTAGAAGTAATTAAAACATTTCAGGTTCAATGCGCTCATGGGTCATCTAGGCAACAGGCATGGTTTTAGCTCTGGAGCCTGAAGCATGGCTGTTAAAGTGTCCATGATGTCGTAAGGGGTGTATTTTTAGCGTTTAACTTATCTGCAGCAACATTCTGGGGCTGAAAACCCTTTCAGATTTGTTTATATACAGTGTTGTAACAAACTCACCTAGGTCACTCAGCTCAAAATTTCAAAGAAGTGTTCTCCCTCCCAGTAAGCTGTGGAACATTTCTAAATTACTCTAATGACATATTACAAGGAGGAAAAGGAGCTTTATGCATCACAGAGACAGACCAATACTGAACACAGTGGTGTTTCTTAATTCTGTAAATGTAGAAAGGTTTGAAACTCATAGACAGTTTCCTATCTTCACAGTACTAGGGGTGCTATAAATGATGACAGTAGAGCACAGTGCTGTGTTTGTAAACAACTGGTTTTAGTTATTTCAAATGTATTTTGCAGTGTATTCCCAATGAGAAGGGCTCCTAACTTCTATCTATGGAAAGCTGCAATTGCTGAATTAAATGATTAGCTCAAGAATGCAGTGCTGTAAGTGCAGAGGTGGCTGTGAGAAGAAGTCTATAAGAAAAATGTATGCCTATTTTTAGTTTATCTAACAGCAATTCCTCCTATGAAATAGAATATTTCCCTTTTCTGTTAGCATGGATATGGATTTTGATACACTGGTGCTCTGTATGCATGGTTATATACATATATATATCTATGTTCATATATACATATAACCATATCCATATAATTTGACAATAAATCTGACATACTAATTTGACAAGCCCTACAGGTTCCAACAGTTTTAATCCAAGGCATCTAAATTGTCAAAATGAAGGGAAGCTCAGCTTACTTATGAACAAGTATTTTATGTTTGTAAGGGATGTAGCCTGAATCTGAGGAAGTGTTCAAGAAGCCCAGCATGAAGTTTGGTGTTAATTTGTTCACATAATTTGGAACAGGCTTCATCATGTCTAATTTTTCAGTTTAACCAGACCAGCAGTTTCACGTGCTTCACTATGACTTTGCACTTCCTTCCAGCTGTCCCACTGGACATCCCTGGTCTGATCTTCATCCTACTGCCCTCAGTGCCACCCTCAATATTTCCAACACAAAGAACAATATGACATCTTTTTGCTTCTGCAGAGTCTCTTCTTGTTCTTGAGAGTCATCTGCAGCTTCACTAAGAGCAGCAGTTGTTTTTTAGAGCAATTTCCTCAGTTCAGCATATTTTCTTCAACATGTTCACCCACCAGTCTGCATCTCCCTCTCTCATACAACTGTAACTATCACTGTCATACACTGAGCATATCCTAGCATCATTCTTTCAGTCTCTTTCTGAGATTATAATGAGGGGACATGTTAAAAGCCAAATCTGGGAAGCTACTGAAGGCCTGCAGTTTAGTCAGAAGTCTGTTCAGCAAAATGAACTCTGCTCATATTCATTCTTCTGGAATGCACAGAATCCTTGTAGATGTATTTTATGGATTAACCTCAGACAGATCAATTTGATTCTGGTTAATCCTTCTGGGAAACAAAGATTAGCTAAAAAAAATGTGGGGAAGGAAAAGTAGAGGATACATGTATACAGTTTATATACTTTTGTATACAGTGTTTTTGCTTGCTTAGTGGAGAACAAGTTAATATGCTGTTTCTGTTAATTATATATTGCTTTTTCTTTGGGGAGTTCACCTTGTGAGTCATTGTGAGTGATTTTTACACAATTGCTATGTATCCCCAAGTTCTCCAAGTCTGAAACGCACAGGAGTTTCAAGAGATGTATTAGTGCTTAGGCAGATTAATCATTTGGGCTGTAATTTGCATTTTCACCAGCTATGTTGTTTTCATTCATTCCTATGCCCGCCCCAGCAGCTTGGTTCCAGTTAGAAAGGTGAGAAATTCTGGTTTGTCACTGAAAACATCAAATAAATCTTCTTACGCTGTTTCTTACTATTAAAAAACCTCTCGGATTGGTATAAATGAGAAGTAGCGAGGTCAGTAGCAAACAGGAAATTCACCAACAGTGTTTAGATACCATCGTGATGGAGCCAATGGAAAAATAAAGATTCTTAGATGTGAAGGTGAGAAGCAACCATTGCAATCATTTGCTTTACTTCCTGCACAAAATAGGGCAGATAATTTTACAGTGTCAGTAGCACATTGGCTCCAATGTTGCTGTGCTCATTTCTTCTGCTGGTTTTGGGTATCTTTTGGGAAATTAAGTGTTTGATGTTGAGGTGCTATGAAAGTTTGATTTCTCCATGGGCAAACCACATGAGGAGTATTCTTTTATGTTGTGTGGTCAGTTAGTTTCTGTTCCTATTTGTGTATGTACTAGTAGGCCTTTGGAGTCATGATTTGGAGACAGTGATTTCTCCTGGAGAGAGTAACAAGTCAAAAGAACAAGTGGTTGTGTGTGGAGTTCCAAAGGGAAGATTTATTGTAGTGTACGAGGACTCCAAAAAATATTTGTAATCCAGAGAAAACATGATGTGTTTAGACACATCAAGAAATTGAGGACTTCCTTCTTCTGAGTGCATCAGTTACATCACAGTTCAATGACATCCAGATAAAATAGCAGTGTTTTAGTAAAAATCCTTCATGGTGCATGTGTAAAGAAGTTAAAAATAAACAGTATCTTTTTCTCTTTTCAGGGATCAAATCTGACTGATATCTGCACACAGCTCTTGCTCCAAGGGACTTTGTTAAAAATCTCAGCAGGAAACATCCAGGAGAGAATGTTTTTTCTGTTTGATAATCTTCTGGTCTATTGCAAGAGGAAATCCAGGTGAGTCCCTCCATGCTTATGGACCATTCAGAAGTTTTGTAAGCAGAAAATTTAGTTTAACCATGACAAGTGCACGGTCCTACACCTGGGTCAGAGCAATCCCAGGCATAGCTCCAGGTTGGGCAGAGAAGAGATTCAGAGCAGCCCTGCAGAGAAGGACCGGGGGGTGTTGGTCGATGAGAAAATGAACATGAGCCGGCTGCAGTGTGCACTCGCAGCCCAGAAATCAACCGTATCCTGGGCTGCATCAAAAGGAGCGTAACCAGCAGGTGGAGGGAGGTGATCCTGCCCCTCTACTCTGCTCTCGTGAGACCTCACTTGGAGTATTGTGTGCAGTTCTGGTGTCCTCAACATCAAAAGGACATGGAACTGTTGGAACAAGTGCAGAGGAGGGCCACGAGGATGATCAGGGGACTGGAGAACCTCCCGTGTGAAGATAGGCTGAGAAAGTTGGGGCTGTTCAGCCTGGAGAAGAGAAGGCTGCGTGGAGACCTCAGAGCAGCCTTCCAGTATCTGAAGGGGGCCTATAGGGATGCTGGGGAGGGACTCTTCATTAGGGACTGTAGTGATAGGACAAGGGGTAATGGGTTCAAACTTAAACAGGGGAAGTTTAGATTGGATATGAGGAAGAAGTTCTTTGGTGTAAGGGTGGTGAGGCACTGGAATGGGTTGCCCAGGGAAGCTGTGAATGCTCCATCACTGGTGGTGTTCAAGGCCAGGTTGGACAGAGCCTTGGGTGGCATGGTTTAGTGTGAGGTGTCCCTGCCCATGGCAGGGGGGTTGGAACCAGATGATCTTAAGGTCCTTTCCAGCCATAACTATTCGATGATTCTATGATTCTAAAGTATGATCAATTACTGGCCACTCACTGTATTCCCTGCTGCTCTCCAAGGCTGAGTCACAGGTGTGATTTCCCTCTGTTCTCGAACACTGCTGTTATTTAGAGAACATGAGAAAGAAGTCACTCTGTGGTAGGATAAATATGCCACACAGTAATGGGGTCCCCACCCTGAGAAATGCATAACCCAAAGACAGAAGTTGATACAGTGCAGAAAAAACACAGAGTGAGTTCTTACAGCTGGAAAACTTCCCAGAGCAGATGGGTCTCTAGGAGTGATGTGTAGAAGAAGGCCGTGCCAACTTTCATTGTGAGGTTATTTCAAACAGACAAGAGTGATGTGAAAAATAGTATAAAGCCAAGAAAGGGGAAAGTGGAAGACTAAGAAAGCATTAAATAGATGCAGGACACAGAGGAGCGAGGAAGAGATGAAGATTAGCAAGTTGCTGTTCATCTTTTGCAGCCATGTGCTCTGTGTGTCTACAATTTTTGCATCATTCCACCTTATAAAACTCAAGCATTATTAACACCTACTGCTTATTATTAAAATATATTGTCAGAGTGGAGGGCAGTTTGCTTCTGCAGCCAATTACACTGTATTTCAGTTTTTAAGCTTTTCACCTGCACAGCTCCAGTCTCACTCTCTTGGTCTTTTGTGAATGTTCAATACATTCTCTACACTCCAGATTCTCCTCCTCCTCCTTCAAGTTATACTTCTTTAATGGTGGTGGCCAAGTAGAATGGCCAACCCAATCAGGAATACTACAGTGTTCTCTCCAGGTTCTCGTGTCTCAAAATTTGGATTTATTTCCCAGTTCAATAGAAGTTTTGGACACATTAAGCTGGTAAATATAATTTCAGTAATGTTTAGAATTTGCGTAGACAATGCTGAAACTATACAACATAAATAAAAATTATTAGGTGAAATCTGCATTAGAAATTATTAGAATGTTATATTAAGATGTAAATTGAAAAGAAAATTACACAATTCAAACTTATGTGGCTTTTAAGAGTGTCTAAGTGAAGCCTTTTGACTCTGCTGAAGTAAGAAAGATGAAACACATCATTTTGACCCTGCCAGATTTGTCAAAATCCAAACTTCCACATGAAACAGTTCATAAATTTGTGTCTTCTGACAGAGAAACTGTTCCTTAGGGAATGAAAAAAAAAATCGATTTGATATCTAATCTTTTCCTTCTTTAACGCTCTTAGAAACTGGTTTTCTCGTCCTGTTTGTAGTTCAGGTTAGCAGAGCCCCCCCGTGCTGTCCAGGCATTTTTCCCGGAATGCTAAGGTTTAGAAAACAAAATGTTCTACTTTAAGCAACTCTTTTTTTTTTTTTCTTTGTACAGGAGACATTACTGAGCTGCTCTGTAGTTTGGCTTGATTTTGGAGGAGGCTGCCTTAACACTTTGGTTTTCCCAGAGGGTTGATGTTGTTTATCTTTGTCTAATAATGTAGCTTGAACTGATGAAATGTTCAGAATCTGATTTCCATTAAAAAGTAGGATATTTTATTAAGTCTGCTGGGAATTGCCTCGTGTAAAAGATATATTTAGGAATTACTGAGTGACTTTAATTTGGGATATTTCTCCTGTCTAGCTGCTATTTATAATTAGTCCAGGATGGAAATAAGCATCTATCCAGTTGTGCTGGTGTGATTATTTGGCCAGCTGCATGAGAAACAACTACCATGTTAGTGGGACACAGCTTTTGGAAAAGCCAGTACCACCAAAAACCTGCCTGTGTCTGTTCCTAATTTGAAATTGAATTACTTGGTTCTCAGCTCACACTGTGCTTATGTTGTAGAAATCACTGGAGCTTTTCTTGACTGAAAAATGCAATTAGAATTCAGACCTGTCTTTGATAATTAGTCCACAATGCAGCCATTTAGAATTTAGGCATCATATCTTTCCACAATAGCATAAATTAAGAGCAGCATTGTTGAGACCAGTTTAAGATGTGTCTTAGAAATGAGATCTGTGACTTTCAGTCTAAGACTGCAATCTCATCTTTTGCAGAAGCTTTGGGAAGTCTGACAAACTGATGACATAGTTTTTCAGGGCTGAGTATTGTTTTGAGTTTTTTAGCAGGATCATAGACAGCTGTTTAAATTGAATCCTGATGTCAGGAACAATATGTTTCATGTGGAGAGATGGGATGAATATTTAAAGAGTTTTGCTAAGGCTGCCAGGATAGCTTTTCTTTAGATTCCAACAGTCATCTTTAGGAAATGATCTAATGGCTCCAAGATCTCCATCCCTGTCAGTCTGATTGGATGTAAGTATATGGTCATCACTAAATGTGTATTTGTTACTAAAACTAGTTGTAAAAGGGAAAATTGTTCAGAAGAATTTGGTGATTCTCCTCTCACCTCAGTTTGTCACAGATATTTCACTCTGACACAATTTTTCTCTCCAGCTGTTTTTTATTGCGATATTTCTTGAATCTTATGAGCTCCTGGCAAGTTGCCACAGCAATCCCTTCACTGCACAGAGCTTGGACACTTGCCATCCCAAATGATGATCATTTGACCGGTTGTGTTTTGGTTCATATAGCAGAGTTGTTCTTAGATATTAAAGCTCAGCAGGTGTTGGTTGGATGGTTTTAAGCCTGTTATAAACATAAAATCAGAACATAACTAGCAATGAAAGTGCTTTCCTGATTATTTTTTTATAAGACATTTCAACAAAGACACTATAAAGCTTATGGATAAAGATGTAAACTGTGGTGCAAAGTTGCCACAGCAGCACTTTCACAAATGCCCCCTACAGTGACATTTAACAGAAATATGACAGGCCATTTGACACCAGCCTCTTTACGTGTTTTATTTTATATATGAAACTTGGTATACATCCCACAAATTTATCAAAGCTTAAGGCAAACAAAAGAGTCAAATGTAACATTTTGTCAGGGGATATTGCAGTTTTCATTCCAGAGCCACATGCAGTTCAGTTGTACCGGCACTTCAGTCAGTCATCAAGAATGTAAAGCTTGAAGGCATCCCAGTCTTCACATCATCTTGTAAAATAAGCTCTTTATTGTTGTACTGACACTGTTGTACACTTATCTTTCTGAGCTGATGGAGTAGTCCAGTTTTTCAAAATCAGAGGTGTGGTCAAATGCCACAAAACACTGTATCAGAATCCTTTGCTAATAGTCATATCTCAGAAGGACTTATATATATATATATGTGTGTTACTCTGTTGTTGTTAACAGTCTAAATTCTAATTGCAGGGTTACTGGGAAAAAAACATCTAAACGGACAAAGTCAATCAACGGCTCCCTTTATATCTTCAGAGGCCGAATAAATACAGAAGTCATGGAGGTGGAAAATGTGGAAGATGGAACAGGTATGAGACCAAATACTGTCTTTTAACAACACAGCAAGTCCAGATACTATTTTGCAAGGTGGTACAAAGGTACTTTTCTGTCTTCTTTAGTGAAGTCTCAAGCAAGCTATGCAGCTTCTGGTACCTTCATTATTAGACCAACTTATGTTTGTTGAAAGACTGGACATGCTTTCAGGCACTAGTCCTTCAGTTCTGAAATAACCTTATGAAGAGTTTGTGTACCCAGAAGGTTGTCTATTTTTATTCCTAATCCAAGTTAATTTAGTAAAAGATACTTTATCTTCTTTCCATCCTTTCTTTTCTTACATCTTAAGCCATTACAGCTATAACAACAGAACTTCTGAATCATCTCATTTAGAACTCTACCAAATATTAGTCTTAGCCTCAAATCAGTAGTACGGAATGTGTCCCTGAACAAAATATGAGAACGATTCTTATGTTCTGGATCTCATCTACAAAGGCCAAACCAACCCCATCTCCTACAGTAACAAGTCAGGAATTAATATTATGGCCTTTAAACAGTTGACACTTAAAGAGTTCCCATGTCCAGTGGACAAAAATTCCTTACAGTGCAAGAAGTCAGTGTGTCCTCAGAAAGTTCAGGTCAAATAACCTGAACAAACTTCACAGTGTTGCACTGATGTCGTTATGTTTTAAATGTTTTAGTTCTTCTGAGGTGAAATTACAGTGTCACTCTTAGGGCTGAAACAGTCAGTTTAACAGCCTGCGGATGCTTCTGTTAATATGTGTACTTACCTGTAAGTAATGACCAGTCACATGGACAGTCACTAAGAATGGTGCATGAGGAGCACCTCCAGAAGTCACGCTCTTTTAATTAAGGTGTCCCATGCTGATTTGATTGAAGTACCAGACCTTCTGTTAACTATGTACATTATGCTTTGGGTTTTTACAGCAGATTACCACAGCAACGGCTACACTGTGACAAATGGTTGGAAGATACACAACACAGCCAAGAACAAGTGGTTTGTCTGTATGGCCAAGACTGCAGAGGACAAACAGAAATGGCTGGATGCTATAATCAAGGAAAGGGAGCAGAGAGAGAGTAAGTGGATAATGTATTTTGTAATGCACTGAATGAACTTGTGTACAGAGGCATAGTGTATATGCATGTATAAGTATCTGAGAGAAAAAGGTTGCAGTTTTACCTCCATGGGCAGAATTAAAATCTATCCTTAATGAAAAAGAAAATCCATTGATTGAAAACAAACAGTTCTGAATGTGTACCTTGGGGTTTTAGGGACTTGTGTCACTGTATTTATCAAACATTTTTATTTACCAGAGGCAGTTTCTTTGAGGCATTGAATTACTCTTTAGAAAATAACATTTAATCAGTTTCATTTTTTGGTCTTGTACTTGCTAAGGAATAATGCTTTAGATGTTTAAGAAAGTTACAGATCTGTCACTGAAGATTCATGAAAGCAGATAATCCTTTAATGTCCTTTGAAGTCCAAACTTAGTTTTTATATTACAGTACTTTGCATTTAATCTGCTAAACACAATGCACATTGCAGTGTTATTTGTTATCATAGAATATGAACCATTTCTAACATACTTTATCAAGTTTGAGGCCCAATGCACATTTTGGTAATAGCAAGAATACTAGCTTCAAAACTGTAGATGGGCATGGTGTAAATTCAGAACTACCTGAAGGCAACAGAGAGAATCAGGTTCGGTTTTCGCTCATTGGTCAGTTCTGAATCCCACTCTAAGGATCCTGAACTTCCATCTGCTGTATTTTTTTAATGAAATACATTTCTTGGCTCTTACTTTTACCCTCAGAGTGCTAAATCATGTCTCTAAAAGGTCCCATGAGTCTCCATTTCGTAGTGAGTTTTCACTTTCTGAGGTCGCTTAACTGCTCTGCGGAATTTCCTGTGCATCAGGTAAAATGTGTGAGGAGAGAGAAAGTTCAATAAGAAGTAAAACAGGATTATTAAAACAGACCATGTATAATCAGGGAGCCTGAGAATATGGGAAGGTGACTCAGGAAGGGAGAAGATCTATTCTGTAATAGAAAGTTTCTCAAAGCTTTCCCTGCAGCATTGGCTAGTTAGATTTTCTGATGCTTTTTGTCACACAGTTTTATGATGTGGCAGCTGATGACAGGCACTCAGGATAAGCATAGATATTCTGGCAGACATTCCAGGCCTTACTGGAAAATCTCCTTTGGATCAGAGTACTTACAAAGTCAGAGAGATATCAGTGTTTGGATTAGAAAGTAGCAAGCTTGGTGAGATTCCCAATCCTGCAGGATGAGTTGGGTAAAATGTGCATTCCAGTCTGCCATTTACATCAGAGCCTGGGGAATTCAGTGATGTAAGACCAGCAGGAAACATGTATACTATTACACAGGCTGTTTTCTATCACAAGTTCACGTTGCAAATTAGCCTCAGCTACACGTGTCAGCATTCGCAATGAATTGGATCACAGTATTGGGGGAAGAAGAGGGTGGAAGAGTAACAGCGGTGAGCCATGGGGGATGTGGAGCCAAAACTCTTGGTCACATGAAAGAAATACTGTATTTGAAAGACAAAATGTTGTGTAAGTCTAATTTCTGGAACGTGCCTTTCAAGCCTCTAAACCAAATGCATTAAGCGTTTTCAGAAAGCTAGAAAGCAGCTCTGATGACACAGAAGACTATAAATTCATTTCAGTATCTTACCATAAAGCAACAGGATTTATGTTCAGTTAGGGTGAGCTGCTTTTCCCAAAGAGGTTACAGTTTTCATGTCTAGCCTTACACTGATCACTTAAATTCTGCCCAGTGTATATCTGTGTAAAAACTAGGATGTGCCCAAGTGCCAGTGCGCCAAGTACAGGATCAATTCAGGCTGCCTGTTTTCAAAAGTGTTAGGTGTCCAAAATATGTGCCTCTGTTTTGGACTCCAGAGTTGCCTAGATTTACAGGTTCAAGTTTCAAGAAAATAGAAGTATGCGTGCAGGCTAGAAGAGACAAAACATACAGCAGCAAGCCAGCTGTCCTGAAGCAATTTGGAAATCTAAAGGGGGGAGTGCCAGCAAATGCCAGTTATGACGAAAGCTGTAACATAGACACCTCTTGTTTTCAGAGCTTGTTCTCCTGACTGCAGGAGTTTTCAAGTTAACATGAGCTATGTGAAAACTCGCATGAGGTGGTCATGAAATTTTCTCTCTCCAATTATCTATCATTCCTTGAATCATTCAGATTTATTTCATTGAATATTATAATTGTCAAAATGTATCTTTTGCATAAGGTATTAGTAAATACAATAATTAAGAAAGGAGAAAATGATGTTCCTTTCTAGTTTTGATTTATTTAAGGATGTGAATTTGATTTCAGCAGTTTTGTATTTTTGTCGTCAAGTAATGTAACACTCAAAACGTCATATGCTCTGTCAGCCATTTTGATGCCTGAACAAGTCTTAGGCTGGCAGTTATTCTGGAGCCAAAAATGGAAATTGCAACAGGAAATAATTTTGAGAAGGTATAGAATCACATAGTGGTTTGGGTTGGAAGGGACCTTAAAGATCATCTATTTCCAACCCCCTGCCATGGGAAGGCACACCTTCTACCAGACCAGGTTGCTCCAAGCCCCATCCAATCTGGCCTCTTGAACATTGCCAGGGATGGGGCAGCCACAGCTTCTCTGGGCAACCTGTGCCAGTAGCTCACCATCTTCACAGTAAAGAATTTCTTCCTAATATCTAATCTAAATCTCCTTCTGTCAGTTTAAAGCCATTCCCCCTTGTCCTGTCGCTACAGGCTCTTGACAAAAGTCTCTCTCCCGATTTCTTGTTGGCTCCTTTAGGCACTGGAGCTGCTTGAAGGTCTCCCCAGAGCCTTCTCTTCTCCAGGCTGAATTAGCCCAGCTCTCTCAGCCTGTCTCCAGAGCAGAGCTTCTCCAGCCCTTGGAGCATCTTCATGGCCTCCTCTGGACTCCCTCCAACAGCTCCATGTCTCTCTTGTGCTGGGGGCCCCAGAGCTGGACTGCAGGGGCTTCTATCCTGTGAGGAGTAGAGGGGGAGAATCCCCTCCCTCGACCTGCTGGTACTGCTGCTGGTGATGCAGCCTGAGACACAGTTGGCTTCCTGGGCTGTGAGCACACACTCCTGGCTCACATCCAGGCTTCTCATCAACCCACATCCCCAAGTCCATCTTCCTCAGGGCTTCCCTCAATCCATTCTTCGTTCATCCTGTAGTTTTGCTTGGGATTGCCCTGACGCAGGTGCATCTTTCTTTGGAAGTTCTCCATGTTCTGTAAACCATTCTACTTTGTGTTATATTAAGGATCTGAAGGAATTTCTGTTTTGTATTCCAGGTTTGAAACTGGGAATGGAGAGGGATGCATACGTCATGATTGCAGAGAAAGGGGAGAAGCTCTACCAAATGATGATGAGCAAGAAAGTGAACCTTATCAAAGACAGGAGGAGAAAATTAAGCACTGTTCCCAAGTGCTTTCTTGGCAAGTAAGTGGCATTTGAATTGAAAAGTCCCTTCCATTCCAATCAAAAGAATGGACTCTGGATTTTCTGGGGGTGGCATTATGAGGTCAGATCAGATGTGCATTGATGCAGCTTAATTGAAAAGGCCAATAACCCCCATTACAGTTGTGATTTATTAAAATTAATCATTGATTCCTATTTATGCTCTGCAGTGACAGCTCATTCTACTCTACAATAACCCTTAACAGCTGTTTCAAATCACCAAAAGGAATAAGAAAAAATACCTTAACTCCCACAAGCTCAGGCCTGTTGGTGGCCGAACCTATATTCTCATTTGTGTACAAGCAACTGCTTATCAGGTGATGTTTAAACCAAGCAGAACTGTCCAAGTCTCAAAGTCAGAAGTTTCCTGTTTGTCAGTGTAACATACACCAATGAAATTTTGTGCATCCTGAAGCATTTGTTAGAAGCACATGGCTTTAGTGCCTGGAAAAGAACTTCCCCAGCATAGGTATTACAAAATAATTCTGAAGTATGACACATATGGGGCAGTAGGCAAGAGACCCCATGGATGAATCAGACCTCTGATTAGATATGGTAGCAGTGGGGCTGTTGTAGGGAAATATCCTGCATGGCACAGAGGGAGACACATTAGTTGACCTGAGAAGACTTTTCTGCCTCAGCTGTTTATGATTGAAATGATCAGCTGTGGGAGAGGCAGATTATCCATTCATTTCCCTTCTCTCCCCCTCTGTCTGTAATGGCAGTTTTCAGGCAGCATTCCTTGTGTACAGGGTGTGAAAATGATGCATTGTCTTTCTGGCTGACAGAAGGCAGTCTAGTAGCACAGACTGGCCTTATTTCAACTATTAAAACCCTGTTTTTTTGAAATGTGGTTAGTTTTTTTCTTCACTATTCCCCCCCCCCCCCCCGATTTTACTGGATTCATTTTGAAACCTTTAAGCTCTGAATTTGGAGGCATGATATAACATTTCCTATTTCCCACACAACAGAAAGTACCAGATCAGAAACTTATGTTCTTCCAGTGCTTATGTACATGAGTCTGTTGTGGAGTCCTGGGTATTTTGCTTGATCTCAAGTGTTACCTGTGATTTCCTGCTGCTGCTTTTTCTTCTAAAATGTCTGTAGTCTTAAATGCTCCACAATCTGTCCTGCTCATTGCCCTCAGTTTGCTTGACAGCCACTTGACATTCCTGTAGTGAGGACTTGACCTAACTTTGCCAATGGATAACTGAGCCCCGACTGGGATACCAACAGGTATCCTGATCTCTGACAAAAACATTATTTGTGCTAATGTTGCAGCCCTTCCCATAGAAAATAACTCTGCTGATATCTTTTCATCAGTCACTTGCTGGTACAATTCTGGGCAAGTCAGTTGAGTGCAACTCAATCAGGACAATCTAGTCGTGACTCGCAGACTTTACATATCATTCGTGGGGCTTCTCCTGAACAGTGTGTATTGGCTGTGACCTGGTCAATTTCTTCAGATATTCTGGCCTAAGGGAGTCACTAATAACTGTGCTGGGATGTACTTAGTGGTTTTCTACTACATGCTGCTGAGAGTAACGCTAGGGCCACAGAAAACTAGTTTTTCTCTTGGCCTTTGGGTATCAGATAGCATCTAGAAATTCAAGAGAGAAAATCTGGTTGCAGAAGGAAAAAGTAGGAACTAATCCTAATATCTTCACAAACATCACATGCATTTATTTATAAGGCTGTTTATTGAACTTCAGCAAATGACTTGCTGAGTGCAAATCCATTTTCCTAGCCACTCAGGTATCCTGGCATTTAGGCATGTGACTGGTTATACATTGGGAAAGATGTGTGTTGGTGCCAGTATCTGCAAATGGTATGCTTGCCATGCTTCTTGTCAGCACTGCCCTAAATTGATTGCAAAACCTTGAAACTGTATTGAGCTTGTAATGGAGAGGATCTGTTAACCTCAGAAGATTCCAAACATATCTGATCAGATTGCACAAACCTGATGGGCTGGATTTTCCTGTGTATTTCTCAACTAGAAACCCAGCTGTTCTAAGTCTCGTATTTTCAGAGCTGTAGTTGGGAGATGGTGTCCTGACTTGCATTCCAGGTGAGAACTGAGTGTGGCAGTACTGGGCAGTGAGGAGACTCTCAATTATACTGGAGAACTGCTTAGAACAAGATGAGGAAAAAATCAAGCTTTGCCATCCACTTTTTGAGTTGATGTTTTTTTAGCAACAGTCCAGCATATACCTAAAACCCCTCTTGGAATATTTCTGGATCATGCTCTCTTCAGTGCTTATAAAGCCTTCAGAGTAAATGATCACTGATTTTGCATAATAATCAAATACCACTAGAAGTTTTAAAGTAACTCTTAAGAAAACCATCCCATGGTTCTGATTTTCAGGGCTCTGAGAGTAGCTTTCAGTTATTTTCCTTTCTTAAGAAACTGAAAATTGCAAACTGTTTTTGCGTTGCAAACTTTAAGAACGCTGCCTTTACATTTACAATCCAAATAGGCTCCAGGGACACCGTTCCAGATAAAAGCAGCAGGAAAGCTCACAGGGTAACATTGTTCTGCTGAAGTATTGTACACTGTTTAAGTGCTGTAAACTGCCATAGACCCATGGCACTTGATGGAAAAATATGTAGCAACTGGGCACCTACTCTACTCTGTGTGCTTAACACAACTTGCAGTCATCAGCCAGCATGTGTGTGATGGGGCACTCCAGAGAGGGTTTGTCTTTTATTCTCAGTAATGAGCGAAGAGGATTCTTACTTCTCCTCCCTCTGCATCTACTTCTAGAAACAGTTCAGAATCACTGGGAAATTGAGAATGAGCTTTCCTTAGGAGATAGAATGTCTAACTCACTGCTCCAGTACTCTGGTTTTAGGAGTTTTACAAAACTCTGCTGGTTTCCATGGGACTCCCCTGGCATAGTTGAATAGATTCTGCTGCTTTTTCAGCACTATGACAGTTACAGAGTAGCCCCTCAGCAAACCAAAGTTTTCAGTACTGAAGTTGTTGTTGTTCTAAAGGCAAAATGCAAATGCTACCTACAGCTTAGATGAGTCAGGTCTGATAAACATGAAGATACTAAAAATACTTCATTTAGAGCCCAAAGGTGGAGGCATGGATACTTGTTTTGATAAGCAGCAATCTGCTGCACATTGGCGAGTAGACATTGGGTTATTGGTTAATTAATTATTATTAAATATAGACATTGCCAATAGGCAAGGGTTTTATTGAACTTAGATTTCCCATATGTCACTCTACTTTCATATATTCCTTTTATTCTTCTCCATGAATTTAACACATTTCTAGTATAATCACTAATTAACCTGGCAAACAGCTCAGCCCCTTAGGGCTTTGGCATAGCTGGATTCATCAGGCTTGCAATGTCTGTTTGTCTGTACTTACTAGTTTCTAATTGAGTAACATCCTACATATCTATCCGTTTTTGGCTTTTATTCTGCCCATATGTGCAGCTTTGCCCTTCTTCATAGAGAGGTTTTGTTCTGTGCTGCATGAGCAGACAGACTTGGCACTTTTTGTCTATAAATTAGAAGCATCGTGTATGTATCTGCCAGGCACCAGCTCCAGTAAATGACCTCTAATTAACTTGTAAGTGGGACTTGTGCTCTCTCTTACTGCTCTATGCTTGAATTAAGTAGGTTGAATCTTCTGTCCTAAGTCCTGCTGTGCTTCCATTAAAGCCAATGCAACACAGACCCAGTGAAGAACAGTGAGCATATGTAACTAAGACTACAAATACTGCTTGGAAGAACAGCATGGGTAGAACTAGCTGTTTTCTCTACTGTTCAACTTGTTTTTAAGGTCATCAGTTAATTTTGCCTTTCTTTTCATCCCCCTTGGGTGTCTGGATTGCTCAATAGAATAAGGTTTTGTAGCATCCTGATAGATCCAACCAGGTAATTTTTCCTTTTATGTTCATGCTAGTTATGATAAACGAGGGGGAAAATAGTGGGAAGAGTCATGGATAGGAGATCTAGATCTTGAGCAGACCATTTCCTCCAGAAATGTATGGAATCAATCCACCTACTAGAGGTATCATGACTTAAAACAGTTTTCACACTTGTTTCAAGCAGAAAGTCTCCTGATGGCTTGCAGAGGCATGTGTCTGCTTATATTCAGAGTGAAAAGCTAATTGTTTCTGTTCTGCTTCCCTTTGCAGTGAGTTTGTGTCATGGCTCACAGAGATTGGAGAGATAAGCAAACCAGAGGAAGGGGTCAACCTGGGACAGGCACTATTGGAAAATGGAATCATTCATCATGGTGAGTGCTGCATGCCATAAACATGTCAGATTTCGGTAATGCCCTGGAAGTGAGGGTGGAAAATTGACTGCAGATGTTCCCATGATGTTCAAATACTTTCCTGTACCATACTCATCAGATCCTCAAAAAAATTAATGACTTTTGCCATTCATGAGTGAGCAAATTTATGTCATGAAAACAGGACTTGCTGGGTATCCTGAAAGTGTGTATGCCTGCAGTTGCTTGATTTCTCTGCAACATCTTTGTTGAGTACTGTGTCAGATAGTGTGTTCCTTTGTACTACCTGTTTGAAAATCTGCAGTGATCAATAAATACAGCTTTCCATGTGAAACATAAGCAATGCAGGGCTCTTTTAGAATGGGGCACAGGTACAAACAAAGGGAGGGGCTCCAGATGATGGGTCATTAGTCTAATGAGATTGCTTGTCATAAAGAAAAGAGATGATGGAGGGTTTGTTGTGGTATTTGATCTTTCCAGTTGATTAGGCAATCAGCTAGGAAACACTGATGCACCATATTTCTTCATCACACCCAGCAGATGACCTCGAAGTGTTGTGTTGAAGGGCATTTTAGAAGAGTAGTACAGCACATGCAGAAGTGCTGCATGACCAAATCAGCTTGTTCAAAAACTTGAAAGAACCAGGATGCAGTTTGAGATTTAGTCTGCCCCTTGCAGAGTGGGTAGGATAATTGTTGAGAAGGCAGAGACCAGAAATTCTTAAGACTATCCCCTCGTTAGATAGGATATTCTGGTCTTTAATGAAGATTTCTGCTTTTGGTGATACATTCACAGAATAAAATACAATTTGCAGGATCTGGTGTCTCTCCATTTGGGTACTGTGGAACCTCTAAGCTGCTTAAGCTATTGACTTCTTTGAATGTCTGCATGTTCTGGATTTTGTATTTCTAAATCCAATTGAGAATTGAGTCTGCAGAAAGTGTCTTTCGTGTCTGACAAACAGCAGCTCAGGTTCTGATCACTTCTGCTCTCTCTGACAGGTACCAGAATTTGCACATCAGCAGTTCTAGCTAAAAAGATAAAAGAGCCAGAATTAAAGGAGATACTGAGGAAATTGACTGATAAAACACATAGAGTTCAGCACTTAGCACAGTGCTCAGCATTTAGCAATCTTCTATGGCTGTTCTGCAGGCAGGCTGAGAGATCAGCAGTTTCCACCTGACAGTAATGTTACGCCAAGTGAAAACAAGATAAAAGATTGCTTAATGTGGAATAGGGGTAAGGGCTTCAAGATGGTGCTTAAGTTTTAAGTTCTTTCTACACTGGAAGACACATAATGGGATACTTTAATGTATAATGATTTACCAAAATCTCAAGGGGTATTTCCTTAAGAAAATGCAGCATTGCAAATATCTTTCAATGTCTAGCAATAACTGTCATAGGAGACACTAACAGCAGGAACTCTTAACTAAAGGTGACATTAAAAACAAACCTGATGCATCTTGCTCAGGGTATTGGAGCAAGAATAGCCTAGTTAAGTAGCTCCCCTATTTAAATTGGTTGCCAAGAGATTGTACAGTGATGTAGACCACTGGTGACTTAAGACCTATATAACATATTCCTTCAATGTGCATTTTGCAGCTAAACTCACCTGAATGTTGAAATTGAGGCATTTGCTGTTTAACTAGGAGAGGACTGTGTTGTGTCTTCAGAAAATTATAGATACCAGCAAATCCTTGGGTGTAGATGTACCAACTAGCCTATGCAGAACATGGCAGGGGAGCAAAGACTAATTTTAATTATGATGCTGGTATGTTAGTTTCAGATAAGCACCAGTTTAAGAATGAGCAGGTGATGTACAGATTTCGCTATGATGATGGAACATACAAGCCAAGAAGTGAACTGGAAGACATCATGTCCAAGGTTTGTGTTATCATTCTTATTTGGAACCTTGTGATTTGTATCAGAAGAGTTTGCTCCATCTCTGAATGTCAGTGTCCTGTCATATAGGAGATCCCTAATGCTGTTAATCTTTGTTGTATTAAGCTATCCGTCCTAATGCCATAGGAGACATTCACTCTAGGGAGAGGAAGCAGAGCTTAGCAATAATACAGTCATGACTGCACATGAGACTGCTGATTACAATCCTAATATAGTAAGAAGAAGTCTTAAAAGAAAGCAGTAGGCTATAATACAGCATGTCTGCTGAAAATCTGGGCATTATGGTTCAGGCAGATAGAAGAGATCAATATGTAACTGCTATTCCTGATAACTGTATGTCAAATGAGTTCTGTTGATCCCATATCTGTCCACATACCTTTTAATAAATTGGATTTCTTCTTCTGGACATTAGTTCATGGGGTAATTGTGAGGGGGGATTAATGGAAAAATGCTGGAATGGAGGTGATTAGAGATAAAAACATTTATTTTTTTTGGCTTCTGGAGGCAGGAAAGAAGAAAGAATGTTTGACAGAAGATAAGGGAACTGTTTTGAAAAACAGTTAATCAATAGATAATTCCAGCTGAGTAAAGACATCAGTGTCCAGGTTTTGCTAGCATTAGGTAGTCAGTGTTTCTTCGAAAAGGGAAAAAGTGATAATACCATGCATCTTTCCTTCTTCAGGGCGTGAGGCTCTACTGCCGACTACACTGCCTATATACTCCAGTGGTAAAGTAAGTTCATCTTCATGATCCTTTTGTATATGTTACCAGGCTTTGCTAAAAGGACACCATGTTATTATTAAAATCTTTCTTCTGTCTTACTATAAACAGTAAGTTTCTGGATTTTCTTGGCTCTTTTACTACCCTTCTATCTCCACAGTTTAGATCTGCAGTTGTACTTCTGCTAGAAAATGTTGGAACTGGGTTCTGGGAGAGTGAAAGGCCGGTGTTCATAGTCTTGCTGACATGTGCTTCCTCTGTCAGTTCACGAGAGCTGTTAGCATGGCACTAGGCTGTTTTCTCTGGTATTTTCTGTGCGTTAAAGTGGGTGAGATTAGTAAGTGACTATTGATTCAGGGCAGATTGCGTGGTGTGATTGTAGCTGCTGTATTATTTGGGTTATAAAAAATGTAAACGGATGCTAAAGTGATGTAAACAGATTCCAGTGTGATTCAAGGCACCCTAAATAAACAAAAACCATTCTCAAGTAAAATAAAACCTGAAGCTGTAATTTGGAAAACCCCTGAAAATCCTGGGTGGAATCTTCAGAATTTGGCTATAAGTGCTAAAGACTGATAAAATCTGCAAGCACTACTTAACTGTCCTCCCAGATCCAAGGAGGTGATTTCAAATGTTGTTACCTTATTGTGACATCTGATGAACATTTCTGACCTATAATGGAAAGTACCCTACACCATCTATGTGTTCTGTTCAGCTGTTTATGATTGAAAATTAGGCATTTTCACTTAAAAGAACTTAATTTTTCCATATAAAAAAATTGATGAGGAAAAAAAAAAACCCTCTGGTGGGCATGGCTGGAGTCCCAAATTCAACAACACTGATCTCATCTCTGATTTGTACAATTGTTTCACTGAGCATTGTCATGCTAAAAGGAGCTGCAAAGATAGTTACAGTTCATTGGTTATAAATTTGCCTAATTAAATCTCTTTTTTCTTCCCCAGAATAGCTGTCCTATAGTAGTAGAGATTTCAGTTAGCCTGAAGGATATGGAGAGAGCAGGAAAGCATGATGCAGCCCTTGGTAGGCAAAACAGTTATGCATATGCATGTGTGTATTTGTACATACGCATCTCACCCCTTGAGATGGCAATTCACATGCAGAGTAGGAATAATGGTAAGTGAAGCTCAAAAAAAATTTCCTGCCCTCAGGTTACCCACAAACTGAAAGGGTTGTAGTCTTATGCTTTAGGGAATCAGCAAGGCCAAAGTAACTGCCATAGGCCTGTCCTGTGGTATTTTATCAATGTGCTATTTTTGTAATAGAATCCCAGCTGGAGAATCTTCTCGTATCAGGATTAATCTTAGTCAGTGACAGCATGAATCTAAACTGTGCATGACCAGTGAAAAATAGCAGACTTTCAGAAGTTTGAGGATCCTTCTGGATAGACTTAACGTACTTGGTATGTTTAGGCTCTTCTTCCCACTGTTCTCTTTCCTACTCAGTCTTCCTTTTATCTCACTGTGAGAAAACTCAATCTCCTAGGCTGTCATCCTTTCATATCTTCCTGACATGTCTTTTTGTCTCTGACAAGCCTAACGTTAGCCTGAAGAGCTAACTTTTAGCTAAGTTACTTGTGCCAAGCTTACGCTTTCTGCTGGGCCTTTGGAGCACTGTCATCTTTGGACTGCTGATCCCTGCAATCTTGCTAAGCAAGGTTGATGAGGATTATTTTTCTGGTGCAACCTTCCTTCTAGTAAGTCAGCAGACCTGCTTGGAGTAGCAGGTGCATGGGCCAAGAGGATCTGGAGGAATCATAAAGCTCAAAATTCAGTTATTTTGTGGGCAGCCTTGGGATGTACTTTTACTTGGTTGTCTTCCCTGGAAACATGGGAGTTTCCACATAGCCTTTGTCTTTATGATTTTCTCTAAGTAACCTCTGACACTGATGTACTTTGAGGACAAGAGAACAGATCCCACAGGAAACAAAGCTATTTTGGGCATTGGTACAGAAAATGTAAAACATTTTGAAAAATCTTAGATGCAAAGAAGGTCCTGAATATGTCTCTGGTCTACTTCAGGGAAGTTGTGAGGATGGAAGAACTTGCTCCCACTTACACATGTGATGGACAGCATAGATGGGCTAGACCCTGTGAAGAATATTATATTCCTCTAGCTCCTGTGAGGCAGCAAGGTTCTGCCAAAATTTTAGTGGATCCCACATCTATGTTTGACTCTTCACCTGTAGTCTGTGGTTCTGGATGACCTTCTAGGATCCGTGCTTTGCTCTTGCTCAGGCTAAACTGAAATAGGGAGAAAAGTCAGTGAACTAATGTTAAAATATTTATCCTGCAAAGCATTTAACTACAAGCAGTGAAAGACTGGGCCTTGGACCAAGATCCTGATGCCAGCTTATTCAGAACTTTAGCCCTATGTCAGCATCTCTATGAAAATGTTGGAGTTGCTTCTCATAATCTGGAACCCCCTTCTCATTAGTACTCAATATTTTAATGCTTTTCCTTCATTGTTCTGACATTTCAAAGCACATTTTCCCAAGATAAGAGTGTGAGAGGGAAACATTGCACAGAAAACTCCCACAGCGTTGTGCTGGGTTTAGCACATTACTGGAAGAGAAGTCAAAAAATGTGTGTAAGCTCTGTGAGGAAAGCTTTTGTTCTGAGGACACCGATTTCTGGAAATGCTGTCATGAGTTTTCTGGTTTGTTTTGTTTTTTTCCAAGTTCTGAAACTCCTGCTTCCCTTTCTAATTTCTCACACCCTGCATTCTGCAAACACACAGGCACCTCTGGTATTTACAAAAGCCAGTCACAACATATTTGTATCTGTAGACGATTAGTAAAGGACATGAGTAGGATGAATTTTAGATGGTGGTTTGGTGTCAGAAATTTAGAATAAAGGAAATATCAAGTAGTGTGGTGCTAATGAAAGAGGTTGATTTGACAGAGCTGAAGAATGAAGTCTTCCCTTGAGCTGCTGTATGGATACATCCGGACTGTAAAACAGCCACAGTGGCTGTGAAAGCTTCTTTCCACAGCCATGTCAGTGGGCTTCAAGCTTGAAATAGAAGGACCACCTCCAAGGGTGAGAGAGGAATTAATTCTTCATGGTGCATTCAGCATTTGGCCTCGCTACTGAGGCTCTCAACAAGAGGGAACCAATTAATGCAAATTAATTGTGGTAATGTCTTTTGTGATATGGAACTAGGAACTGGATCAAGACCACTAAACTTGTTTCACACGAGCCAGTAAACAGCCTTAAAATGGAAAGAGCTTTTCATTCTCTCATGAGCCTGGATTAAATCCAGTGACCTGGAGGTGAAAGGTGCTAGAGCCCAATGTCCGGAGCCACACAGTCCTCTTATATTTGTATCAAAAAATTCTTTACAAGTATTTTATGAAAGGCTAAAACCATCAATTATCTCCATGGCTCTGAGAAGAGGAATGGAAGAAAACAGCAAACAGCAGCAAGTTACAATAGGGTTTCTTTTCCTTATTTCAGGAACAGTGCTGCTCTCTACAAGGGCAATGTATGAGGTGGTGCAAATTGTGTTACAAGGCATGAATACAACACATTTTTTATTTACAGTGGCTGAAATTATGTAATGCCATAAAAGCACACTGTGTATTCTGTGTCTGGCCTCTCTGATATTTTGCTAAAGGAAGTAAAAAGTGAACAGGTGGGAATCAGGAGAATATTTGACACAGTAGGCTGAAGAGTGCTTAATTCAGTGAGCCCAACAAAAAGGGGGCAAGAGAGAATATATAGGGTCACCGTCTATGAATATATTGATGGGTAAACACTAGAGAAGACCTGTTTAAGCTTACAGATGAGGCTGGCATTGAGCCAGTAAGTGTTAAGCAGGACACAAATGGATTTAGGGTAGAAAGTAGAAGATGACTTTCAGGTAGAAGAACATGATTTTCAACAGAGCCAGTGGTGGCAATATTCTGACCTGAGTTAAAGCAGCGGTTCAGTGCGTCTGTGAAAAGCACGTCCTGGTTCCCCCTGGCAGAAGCATGAGCTCACTGAAGATGGCTTGAAACATTTAGAGAAATTTGAAATAGCACTGCGCTGTATTGATCTGAAATATATTCCTCATTCAAGTTGTTAGAAAAGTTTAAAAGCTGGGCTTTTCTTCTAAAGGATATCTGCTTCTTATTCATTAATTTGTGGCTGGGAGTCTCATTTTTTCCCCATCTACAATTCTTCTTTCCTCAACTTAATGCTAGTAGGTTACAACAGAATGTGGAGGTTTAGAGTGTAAAAGAAATGTTTACCTTTTTGTCCTGATTTTCCCTGAATTCTCTTTCTTAGAGACCGTGACTACCACCTAAAGACCTACAAATCAGTAATCCCTGCAAGTAAACTAGTGGATTGGCTTATTGCACAGGTAAGAAAATGTTAAGATACTGCTGTCTCTGACAAGGAGCTTAATTCATCAGTTCCATTTAAAAGTAAATAAAACACATTTACCTAGAGAATATTACAACATAAATAAACATAATCTGGTTCTTTGAACTTACGCTTTCTGTTATTGTTCATTTGGTGAAAACTTGGTGTTTGCCAGCATAAAAAGGAAGAAAGTTCTTTGTTAACCTTAGGAGTGGTGAACTGGCTGTTCTTTGGTGATCTTTCCTACTTCTTGTGATTTTTGGAAGACATTTAAAGCAATGCTGATCTCATTTAATGTAGCATAGGTGTGGTATGATCTTAATGAAAAATGAATCTAGAGTTTCACACAAGCAACTGCACCGTTGTCTGCAGAAGTTGTAATTGCTCCGCATTTACCTTGTCATTGCGGAGAAGAGCCTCTAGCTTGGGAAATGAAAAATTCAGCTTTGATAGCCTAAAGCAGTCTAAAGGGAGAGTGTGCCGTGTTGACCACCATCAGTCAGGTGCAGGTTCTGGTTTTGTCTTACACGTAGATGCTCTGATTCACAGTCACTCTAAGTTCTGTACTGCCAAAATGACATAAAGGGAGAGTGGTCTGAATGAGAATCAGGCCTCTCACAACAAGGGATGTTGTCCTTCAGAACTGTTTCCTGCAATTGCATTTGACATCCCCCCTACATTAAGAAGATTGATATGATTCAAGGTTGTTCTGTGCCAAATAACTGAATGAGAATGGAGTAGTCAATTGTTTTCCTGTTAGAAGCATAAAGGAGAGCAAAGATATTAGTATTAAGGTTGTCACATCAGTCACATGTAATTTAACTGGGTCTTCTTCATGGAAAGCTGAGGGGAAAGGGGGAGGGGGGAAGTTTGCTTTGGCCGAAGGAGGCAGATGTAATCAGGCTAATTTGGCCAATATAATACTTAATCATAGAGCCGAAGGCTGTAGAAAGGCTGGGATAGCAACATAAAACATCAGCTCTTGGTCAGGAAAAATGGTAGCTCATTTCCTTCCCCATTTTCCTTCCTCTTAATTTCTGTTTGCAATTTAGACTATAAATGTCACTGAGAGCCCTCCCTAATAAGAAAAACATTTTTCATTTCCTTGACCCTTTGCAAATACCCATAAACTGAACAGAGCAAAAGACTAAGGATCATTTTATACTCAAAGAAATGGTTGTATTTTGTACCTTGATCCTCCTACCTGGAAATTGTTGGTTATTATACTTCTGACAAGAGATGAGTTGGGTCCTTAGCGAAGCTTAATCATGTGTATGTTTGAACAGTTATATTCAAATGTGATATATGTTATTATCCCCTGTGTACTGTATGCACTTAATGTCTGGGGCTGGATAGGCATTAAGAGCTCTGTAATGAAACATGCAGTGCATTTGTGGCTCTTTGGATATCAGGAGGTCTGCAGGAGCTGAGCATCTCTGACTATTGGGTTTATTAGTAAGTACCCTGTGATGTGCTAGCACAGATTATTCACTACAAGGGAGGTTTTGCATGTGAGAGGAAGGTCAAGTGATTTCCTAATGACTTGGAGATTTAATACTGAATTTGACTGATGTCTTTTTATTGTTCATAGCTCTTAACAATAGCAGAATCCTACTGCGGTTACCTCGATAGTACGTCTTAGGCCAGTTGTGCATGAGTCACTAAAATAAGCATTAACTATGATGATGGAAGGAAGCACATATGAGTGTAAGTGCTGACTGGAGATGGCACAAAGTCAAATCTTGGAAAACAGTACTATATTAAGAGTTCTCCACAGGCAATACTTTAGTGACCCTTTGAACGTAACAAGGAATAAAAAGAGAAATATCTGATACATGTATCCATGTATTTAGACTGAAAGTGTCTGTGAATTATATTATAGTCCCTATATGCATTTAGATGTAATCCTTAAGAGGAAGGGCTTCATTCTGTCATTGATTCTGGACCCTCTCAAACTCATTTTACAACCTTATCTTTATCTCACTGCCAATAGGCTGAGAACAAAGAGGAACAGAGACCTCACAAATGTGAGAGCTCTGGTACTTCACAGAATCTTAGGTGCTACTGAGAGTGCACTAAAAGACTGCACTGCCATAATCCCAATGCTTTTGTCACCTGGTTGAGGATTTATACCCACATCTCCAGAAGTGAACTGTGATAAAACACTACCAGTTGAATCCCCAGTCCTCCATCTAAGAAACTTAAATTGGCAATGTTATGAAAGTTAGAACGGAAGTAAAGGGACAAATGCACTGTAGAAACCTATTGGTAATATTCTTTAGGACTTTTGCTCTAGTGGGTGTCTTATCTCTTTCCATTCATCCATCCTTCCATCCACTTGTTTTTTCTATTGCAGTATATATTGCACCTCTGTGCATTGCATTACCTTAGGCTTCCTTCCAAGTGGGAAGGAGCACTTTATAATCTTCAAACTCCTTTTCCATGATGTCAGCAAAATATTACAATGTGTTTTGGTTGCTATTCTTATCTGTGTTCATCTGCTTTCTTTTCTCCTACATGTGGGTTGTAAACAATCTAGGTCAGAGATCATCTTAATTGCTGGGCTTATACATCTCAAAACAATCAACCACGGACCATGATTACGGCTTTAGATATCATATAATTACCAGAACTAGATAACAATAATAACAATAGTAATGGTTGCTGTAGTAATAATAGTAGTATGCTCTGGACTATGGTACTGACTGTAAACTCTTTACTTCTACTGACTCAAATTTAGTGATTGTATTTGAATAAACCTGAATTACCTTCTCAAAACAAGTATATCTAGTTTCACATTCCATTTCTGTATGGAAAAGTTATGAGATGCATTCTGTCAAGATTATTGATTGTAAGTGGCTCTTTTTTCTTAAGATTTTTTTACTGGTTTCATTGTATTTGGACAAATTGCTGCATAACATTTAGAAGTACTTACAGGTGAGCAGAAATGATCGATTTTAAGTTGTATTTTCTAATTAGAGAATGTTGTTTCGCTAGGGGAATGTTTTAAGGCCAAGTTAACATCATCAGGAGCAGCCAAATAAAGTCCGGTTTAGAGCCTTCCTACACAAAGATTTTGTTGGCAATAAAAAAAAAGTAAATTCCTAAAGCCTAAGAGTAACATTAGGAGGCATTTCACTATTTACAGTTGAAAGAATAAATGAGATTTTTAAATCCCAGCCTCTATAAAATAAACTACCCTTTTATCCCATAAAGTAACAGAAAGTGAGTGTTGAAAAGGAGGACTTACAAAGACTTGAAATTAGTTTATAGCAACAGTTTAAACTTAAGGTTTATTAAAACCCTTTCCTTGGCTGTCCTTGTGCCATCATCTAATCGTGCACTTCCTCCAGAACTGCCTTGGTTTTTTTGTCTTACCAAGACAACAGTATTTAGTTCTTAATTTGTAAATGTCATGCCTCTCAGAAACCGTCTTCAAGAAGAGCCAGTAGGGCTGCTGATTGGCAAGAGCTGACCCTGTTTTATCCTGTATTTAAATAGTATCTTTACACCATAGCAATGTTCTTTGCCAGTATTTGCCTGTCAAACAGCGACTGATCTCCTTAGTAGGACCTAAGTGGGAGTGGTGTTCTACTGACAAGATCAGAGGGCCCTCAGTCTGCAAGCTGGTTTGCGTAAAACAATGTCAGTGCATTGCAGTTCTGCTAGAGCTTCAGGTATCTATTTCTGCAGGTGGAGGGAGAAAAGGGAGGTGTGATACTTGTGACAAGGTCTTATCCTCGGGTAGGGTAGAGCTTCTGATTCAGTAGAACTGACAGTATTATGCTGAAATTGCTCTCCTGCCAAAGCAGCAGGTCCCCTGCCTGCTGGAATGAACTGACCTACTGCTCTTAGTGAGATAGCAGATTCCAGGGTCTCCTGTGCCCGTCTGAGGACTGGGAAGCAGGTAAACCTGCATTAAATGACCAGTGTTAACAGTGTTTTTCATCTGGGTAACACCCATAGTACCTGCTGAGTTTTACCAGCACTATTTAGAACTTATATCTCTGCCTATAAAGTGCAACCAGCTTGTTTATAAGGTCATCACTGGTTACAAATTGGCAGATACATAGATAAAACTAGGTGTTTCTTCTGTTTACCTGAGTTGTAGATTAAAAAGTTCATGCTGCAATTGCAGGGAAATTTGTAAATTTGGAAGTCACCTTTGGTACCTGTTTTGCAATACTGCAGCTGGGGCTTCAGATAGTGGGAAACTGAAGCCTTTGTTCTTAGGTCTGCTGTGTAAGAAAAGAAGGCCACTGCAGCTTTAGCCAGCCTGACCTTTGGAGTTCACATATGCTGGGTTTACTCCGGTTTTTCTCCTCTGGTTGAGTACAGATAAGATCTCCCAACTCCTTACTCTAAGAATGAGTTTTATTGTCTGTGGCAAATGGGTCCTAAAGTGCAACACTATGACTACAAATAAAAAGTCTTTAAATTGAGATAACTTTATGTCCCATTGTGGGTTAAACAACTACTTTCCAGAATCCTGGTCTTTGTCCTCCTAGTTCCTGTAGGAGGCAAGAGATGCTATATATAGAAATGAATGAGATTTGTGCAACGGGGTAGCTCTTTTAATTTCTTGCTGTTGTTCCATACAAGGAGCATCCTGCTAATTTCAGAGGCACAAGCTGTGCGCTGGGGAAGGGGAATAATTTTGCTTAGGAAGTCATTCTGAGATGTAGTATTTATCCTCTTGTTTCTAGGGAGACTGTCAGACTCGGGAGGAAGCTGTCGCACTGGGTGTTGGACTCTGCAATAATGGCTTCATGCATCATGGTAATGCATCAATATTACTTCCCATAGCCAATTAAAGGAGCTTTTACATCAGTCAGATTAGCTGACAATCTGAAAATCCCTTTTCTATAGGCTGTGCTGTGCATGCTGATATGTACACAACTGCAGGCATCCCAGCAGGTCTTTCTAAAAAGCAGTCCTAGAGCTTACATAAAATGTCTAAACCTACCTTCCTGAGTGAATGCCCTTGCTAATCTTTATGATGAGCCTGAAGTGATTAGACAAGCTAGAAGACGTATGCTTTTTCACTGCATCTATTTCAGAGCCATCAGACCAATGCACAAGCCAAGTATTGTCCTGAAATGCCACCAAAAAATGTCAGGTACAAAGTAAAATCACCTATTTCTTGCCACTTGGACCACAGGCACAATCCTCAGTGCTGAATCTCTGAAGCTTCCAAATTTGAAGTGCCAGATTGCCACGGTAGACATCATGCATCCTCAGTGATGTTGCTACTAAACTGGGGAAGTAAACAAACCACATCTGTATCAGTATCAAGTAACACATACAAAGTCCTAACAGTAAAACGTAGTTTGTCCAATAAAGCATCCAGTGGTAAAGAACTTTGTCACGCTTTCAGAATTTTATAGGTCTCACTTCCTTCTCGATTCCTTTTTAGGTTGAAAAGCATCGGTCTGTTTAGCCATCTCACTTACCTTTAAACAGCCATTTTACCCTTCTTTGCTCCTTTTATAGTTTTACCATTCATCTTGACATGGAAAAGGAACATAAGGTTTTGAGTAGCATCTTTCATCCAAGAGGATCTTTTGCATTTTATATGCATTCTATGTGCCATGGAGGTTAAACATCGTATCCTGAGCTACTATGCACTGTAAAGAAAAGTATACCCCTGAAACACAGTAGTAACTTAGAAATACAGAGCTGGATAGATGGGGAGGGATGCATCTGGTCTTTGTTCTGTAAAGACTGGAGAAATATTTATGACTTCCTTTAACTGCTTTTTTGTTTCTCTTTCTCTGTGTAAATGCATGTATGTATTTCACACATGTTATTTCCAGTCCTGGAGAAAAGTGAATTTAAGGATGAGTCCTTATATTTCCGCTTTTATGCTGATGAGGAGATGGAAGGCACCAGTTCCAAAAACAAACAATTACGTAATGACTTCAAGCTCGTGGAAAACATCCTGGGAAAGAGTCTTCTGGTAAGAAATATATTAAGTAAACCTTGATGTTTCTGTGAAACCGGTGGTGTTTTATATTAGAGGAGAGTGAGAAGGAAAATTATGATAGAATCAAATTAAAACAGGGAATTGCACCTGTAGGTAGATTTTTCTTCACTGCATAAATAGCAATTCTTGAGCTACCTGACTGTAGAGCTCTGACTTCTGTAGCTTTGACTTTCCTAGCTGGGCAGACTACATAGTTTATTCTAGTAGCAAGGAGAATTTGTAGGTTGCAGGCTCCCTTCTGCAGCACATAACCATCCTACAGCACTGCCTGGGAGCTTTGGATTTACAGCTCACAAACATACAAATGCATGTAAGTTCCTGCCTATTTCTGCTAAGTCTCAGGAAAAGAGGAGACTTAGAGATACGACCACTTCATCCGGTTCACAGCCTCACCCCTTTATGTTATCATGAGTCTCTTGAGAGAGCCTGGAAGTGAGCTGGGAGCTGGAGATGCTGTCCTAGCAGGCACCGCAGTGTTGGGATGGTAGAGGAGAAAGAAATGGGCGCTACTTTCTTGGGAGAGGTCTGCAATCCCATTTAAACGCCATTACATGTAAAGTAGGTTCAGATGCAAGTTGAAAGACAGGTAATCACACAGATATTTCAGGGCATCATTGTCTCAGTGGTATGAATAATATAGATAGATGCTTAGATCAGGTATCAGCTTTACTTTGTTTATGGAAACCATTTTCCAACAATGCAGTTCTTTATGTTCATACTTTTGCAACATTGCTGTTATCTCCAGATTCCCACCTCACTGAATGTCAGATTCCTTACTGCACCGGGATTATTTTAACGCTAATTGGATTTGGTAGTCAGATTGGTACAAACTCTGTTCTGAGATCCCCGTCTACTGCCAGTGGCTCCAGGCCCACATTTTCCTCCCTTTGAGCACTGGCAGAATTTAGGAGTAGGATAAAAACTTGAGTCAGAAACTAGAAAAGCAGAATTGTTGGAAAAGATCCAGAGGTCCACTATATGGGCAAATTTTTCCTGTGGTTCACACAAACTTCACTGCCTCATGTTGTCTTTATCTCCCAGGAGACCAATCTCTGTGTGTCTCAATGGCCAGAAGTAATATTTAACACACCATGGTCCCTCCAAATTATCCCTCTCTGCATCCAGTGCCGGAGACTGGAGTGTCAGGTTAATATGATTATCCAGCAACTCTCCACAAGGATAAATGGAAGCAGTTACAATTTGTGGGGTTTTTCAATTGTGGTTTGCAAAGCACTCCAAAATCAGTTTTGTGTAAGTTGGTGAAACTGCCATTTTTCCGGTATTTTAATTTTCCACCTTATCAAGACAAGAGCTTGAGAAAAGAGATTGACTCGTATGTCTTTTTTTCTGTCAGTTCCAGGCAGAACTCAGTGACGATATATTAGCTGTGAAATGAGGGATTTAAAGGTTCTTTATTCTTTTCTGTTAATGTAATAATCATTTATTAGTATTCACTAAAGAGACAGAACAAACAAGCAAACCTTGCACATGGACTACTTACTAGTGATTAATCGTAATCGTTAATTGGTCCTTCCATGCTTTGGTAACTGAAATATTTGCAACAGGAACAATTTTCGTTTTACTATTATTGTAGTTCTGAAGTGCATCAGTCAGCCCCTGTCGCAGTACAGTCCCATCTCAAAAAGTAAATGGTCTGAAACCAACAGCACATGCTGCGAAAGGAATCTTTTCCTTAGAGGACGTAGATTTTTGTCCGATGAGCAGCAGTCACACCGAAGTTGAGCTGCCCTCATGCTCACAGATAAATCGGCCATCCCCTGAATGTCTGTGAAGACCGCACAAATAGCAGTGCAATCAGGGCATTACACTCACCCACAAAATAAATGTGCCTGACTTCTGTTTTATTGTGTGTTTAGCAATTACAAGCAGCAGCAATCCTGAGGCTTTGCAGTATGTGGAACATCACTACTTGCCTCTTTATGCTCATGACAGGGCATTGATCCTTCTCATCCCCTGGTCCCACCATAGGAAGTTTAATGGGATTTCTTCAGCACTGGCTTTTGAAACATGCTTTTCTACCGCCACAAAATCCTTGCTGTTTAATGGATAGCTTCCCCTTCCCCTTCATCTAAGTTTATTACAGGAGAGGTTGCTCTTGAAAACAGGAAAGAACAGAAACCTTGGCAAATATGGCAACAGAAATGCCAAGGGAAAAAATGCTTTCACTCTGAAAAAAAGCTCTTCAAATAAAATTTAGCAGTTATTTATTTGTGCAATTGTTTCTCCTTGGAGGAAATAAATCTTGACAAACTGAAAAAATATACAACATTCTTTGCGTAGCTGAAGAGAATTTGGATTTTGGATTGACTCCAAGCATTGGGACTTGGTTACTGCAGTGTTCTCTTAACTTGTGCTCAGCAACTCTCCTTGTCAGTCCAAACCAACCACAGCACAAAGCAAAGCTGGTAGCTTAGAGCTGGGTGTCACACATGGAGAGCTGCCCATGGAGATGGGCTTCTCTCACAGTTGCCCAAGAGGTTTAATGCACACACAGTGCTGGAGTCCCCAGCAAACTCCAGTTTATTGCTTACATAATCTCAAAAGAAAAGCATTTCCAGCAATTTCTAGAGATTATGATTTTTACACAGTAGGTAGCATTATCATGTCCATTCCTGCCCTTTCCAGTTTAAACCAGCTAATTCAATAAACATGGCATTCATCTTAAAATTCTTATGAAAGTATAGAATTCATTTCTCTGAATCATAAGTATAGTAATTTGTATTACTCAAATAAAGCCATACTTAATAAAAATCTCTTCCATCTTTAATCATTCCAGGACAATTATTTTTGTGTGTTGTGCCAATATAAAATTACCTAACTCTGCAAAATCTCAGCAAAGAGAGAGCAAAAATGAGCTTTCCCTTTGCTCTTCATTGTACTAGCATCCCACAGGCTGAAGTCGCTTGGGAATTCAAATCATTGATTTTTAAAACACCCCTGGGAAAAGAACCACTAATAAGAGCCCCTCCTCTAGGGATTCCTGATCTCCCAGGGAGACAGGCTGGCCAGGCAGTAACGAGAAGCATCCATCATCTAAGTGTATGTGGCCAGATACGGGCTTTAAGTGGATTCAGACACTAAAAATTACAGTGAACTCTGAAGTGAAAAACATTCCTTAGGCTGTAACTCTTCCACTGTTCAGAATGAACGGTTCAATTTCAGTACCCAGTTTCAAAGTTTACAAACCAGAAGAAAGTTTGAGTCATTTTGTATATACTAAGCCTATTTTGCAGATGTGCCAAGCATACGTTTAAAGCTGAGAGCACTAGGAATGGCTCTGGATTGGGGAGCTTCTCACTGGGAAGAAATATTGTATTTTCATATTATGTTTTAGTGCCTCAGAGCTGTGGAGCTTTTGAAAGCCTGGGGAGACTGGGACAACCTGGGCAGGAAAATAGCTCTCTTCAAATGAATGCTGTTGAGGGCCACAGAAACCTCATCAGTTTAGTGAAGCATCCGGACTTGATGTTATCTGTTACCTGAGAAATCACTGCTCCTTACAAAACTCTTAACCAACTCAGACTCTTCAGGTGTGTCCAACAGAGAAGAGTTTATACTGGAGAGCGGTAGGGAAGGCTGTGAGAGGAGGATGTGCATCCTGGACCCTAGTTCAGGAAATGGTGGTTGATCTGCCCATGCTGCCTCTTGCTGCTGCTGCTGTCCCCAAGAGTGTAGGCTGAGAGTTCCTGCCTCTGTATAACACAGGTATAATAGACCATTCTCTGCACAGCTTGTTGTCGTGTCCTCCTCACCCCCAGTTCTCTTTGTGTATGTCCTGACTATGTGTGCCCTCTGGATTTGATTAACCATGCTTATTTTTCATAAGGTCTCATTTTTCTTAACATGGTTGTATTTCAAGATGAAACAGCTGCTGTCTTACATTGAAAAAACTGATCGGATTTCAGGGGCATAGAAATAATTCTTGTAGATGGCAAGTTAGTTAATTGCTTTGGTTTCCTTAGGGATGAATGGAGTTCAGCTGCAGAATTGCAAGGTATGACTACTTCATAACAAAGAATGAATCATAGCCTCCTCCAGGTATTGCATATTGGATATTAACCGTAGTCTACCTTTACATAAGTGGGTGTCCCCAGCACAGGAGTGCTGCTGGTATACAAAATGTGAGAGTTCTTTCTTCACTACATGATGATAAGGTTCCTGATGTTGATGCATTTGGGGTTTCTTAAAAGTATTTTGGTTCTTTGCTTTCAAACAGCACAATTTTGCAGTACTAATGAACAGAGGAAGGTAGGTTATTAAAAATGATAGCATATTAAAGATCTTCATGCATAATAAGGGTAGCTGTACCCAAGAGACCGTGTCAGTTTGTGTAGCTACTGGCTTCTGAAGTTTAGCAAATCGAAGCCTCTGATTTTTTCAGGATGTTTTTCACATACGCTTTCAAAATCCAGCAGAAGAAACCAAACAGTCCCTTCAAATGTAAAATGAGAATTGGGGGGCAGAGCTAGCCTAGAAGTTTTCTACTTAATCCCTAATGGGATGTGATACAAGTACATTTGGGCTGAAGGTCAATAATCTAACCAGTGATAGCCAAATTTTCTAAGCTGTCCTTTTATTAAACATGCATAAATAGCATTGTTTCTGAAAATATTTAGGTAGAACTATCTAAGAATGGCAAACTTCTCTTTCAGTCTTTTTACTTTCCTGTCCATCACTTAATCTCAGCATCATCTGATGAGGATTTTTTTTCCCCTGCGCATGTCCTGTCATGCATTGTTTTAACACAGCTATATAGCTCCTGCTGGAAAGGATGATTCTATTTCTCTTTTTTTTTCTGAGGTGAACTCTGGCAAAAGGACAAAGCTGATGAGCTGCTGGCACTGACTTCCATAGAAAAGGGACAGTATTTTAAATTAGTGTAGGAATCATCAGAATCAAGGAACTAATTCTCAGTAATCTTTTCCCCAGTGGCATGCTAGATCATAGATAGCTTTATTTTGCCTTTTAACTCACTCCTAATTTGTCAGATGGTTCTTAAATGGTTTCACTTGTCCATTTACCCAGGGCTAGGCTTGCTTTGGATTGGTTTGGTTTTTTGCAGTGAGAAGTGAGTTGTTCAGCTTTTTTTCCTCTGTTAAGAAACCATGAAGAAAAGGAGGTGTGAAACCTGCATTTGCCATGATTGATAGGGTTTTAAAACCTATTTATAAGGTAGGTCTGTGTGACCTCAGTGCACGTAAGAGGAAGCAGATTCTCAGTAGCAAGAACTACCAAGTCTCCTGTCAACCCTAAAAGGTGCAAACTGAGCACAGGCCGTGAGTCTCATTTCTTCCCTAACACAAATCTCCTGCGTCTGCTCTTCCGGGGAGGTACCTATGGATGTCAGAAGCTGTTCTCTCACTGGTCACCCAGAATTATAGCCTGACTACAGTGATGTAGATTTATGCAGTATTTAGTTTTATCTCTAACAGACCTGAGATCCCCCATTTCTCTGAAGTTGATAGCGGAGAAGGAATCGTAGATCGTTCCTTATTGGGTATGTGGGATGTACTTTAAAAAATAAATAAATGATTACAGTCTGATCTGTAACTACATTCACCAATGGAAAATACTGAATATTGATGAGTTCTGTAATCTAAAAATGAACGATCCAATGACAAATGAAGGGCTAGAAGTTAAAACCAAATTCAGTTTCTAAGAGAAGAGTTAATTAACCATTGAAACAAGCTCTCAAGGGTAGGAATAGATTCTTCACTTCCTAAAGACTGCAGATCGTAGTTGGGTAACTCTGGAAATTCTGCTTTAGTATAGAAAGGGCTCAATGCAGAAATAACTCCACTGTATTTTATGGTTCATATTATGTAGGAGATAGACCACAAGGCCCAGTAGTCCCTTTCAGCCTTTAGATATACAAGTCTGTGTCAATCATGGCTTGCAATGAAAAGTCCAATTTCTCATCTCCATCCTCATCTTTTCAGCTAACTCAATAGTTACAAAGCATTACCTTGTGCTTTTTTTTCCAGATTTTACCAGAAGAGGATGACTATGGATTTGACATAGAAGAAAAGAACAAAGCAACTGTGGTGAAGTCAGTTCGACGTGGGTCTTCTGCAGAGGTAAGACCTGACATTCATTAATATTTTGGGTTTGGTGCCTAAGAATGTTTCAGTGCTTCAAAAAGGTACAAACCCACCCTTTTAAAGTCTGATTTGTTTTAATAATAACTAACAGAAAATTGGGTGTCTTCTACAATTTCTGTGGTAATAAACTGTTTCTGTAAAGTGCCAAGTGATTTGGCATCTTTGGGTGACTTGCTGAGTGTTTTTCATAAGTGATAGGACAACAGCAGTATGTGCGTGATGATCGCACACCTCGGGTTCATTAGAAACTTAAATTTGAGGAGGGAGGGAGGGTAACAGACTTTAATCTTAGACACACACTGTCTAATCTTTCTTAGGCTGGTTAGTTACATGCCAGCAGAGTAGCAGATTATTATTTGAAAGCTGCTAGTTTGTGGGGTTTAATATGGGACTTTGTAGCTCATACGTGCATGGATTTGCTATGATTGTGTCTGCAGATAGGTATCTTGTATGCACCAGCACTAAGTTAGGAATATAAAGATGTCACCCCCAGGTAGAATGGTTGCAGGTATACAAAGAGTTTAACTAATTTCACATACGTTATAAATGCAGGAGCTACTTTGGAAATATGAGGCCTAGAACATAATGACTTCAGAAATGTATATAGTAATTATTACTTTATAATAAATTCATCAATGTAAGTAAATGCAAATAGCAGAAACATTTCCATTTAAATTATAGTCCAAAGTTTCTCAAATTCTATCTTAAAATCTCTATTGCTAGAGTAAGCACTTAAAGCAGTTTTTTATCACTGCTTTAGAACAGGTTACATACGTGACTAGGTATAGATTGGGTTTGCATGGGTGAAAAAGATGTCCTTGGCTCCCTGTGCCTAAGCTGTAAGTTGTGGGACATCACACTTCTGTATCTCACTGGTCATCACAGCGAGACTGTTATAGTCTCCTATTCTTTAGTCTGTTCATGCCCCCCACCCCCTTTTAGTAGTCTCCTATTAAAAAACTATAGCAGAGAAGTACAAAGATGCACCCATTGCAATGTCAGATATATCTGTGGAGTGGCATGTTTATTCAGATATTGGTGAAATCTCTTTGTTTCCTGTAAATGCAGAAAACTTTAGGGTGACTGATAAATGATATGATGAACCAACATTGTATATGCAGTATTCCATATGACAGTATTCCTAGGAACATCCGTAAGTAGAGAACTGTTGAACCTTGGAGCCTGAATGTTCAGAGATGCTGCCGGTGATCCCAGGTTTTCCATGGTTTTGTTCCATTGCAGATGGCTGGCCTGCAGGTGGGAAGAAAAATTTATTCCATCAACGAGGACTTAATATTCCTACGCCCATTTTCAGAAGTGGAAACCATCCTGAACCAGTCCTTCAGCTCCCGAAGGCCACTTAGGCTTCTGATAGCCACCAAATCAAAAGAGTAAGTGCCAAGATGGGCAGAAAGAGAAGATGATCTAGAAACATCAATTGCTAGATAACTCTTCTACAGTTGATAGTGAAAACTGTGTAAACATTTTCCTATGCAGAAAGCTGTTCAAGGGGAAAACAAATGACAGAAATGAAAGATTGCTTTTAGTGATGAGCTCTGTGCTTCTAGAAGAGGTTGGGATGTGTTTTCTGTTGTATTTTGCTGTTAATTTTTGGCCTCCTTGTGCACAAACAGAACTGAAGCACTAGGATTGTCGTTGTGTCTCAGGTGTGAAGCTTCTCAGATGAAAAGCAGTTTCCACCCCATTAAAGCTTGGCTTATTTTTGGATGACTCTAATGATATCAACCCTTACAGTTTTTCAGTCCATTATCTTATAATAAGGCTTCGACCTGTTAATCACTTGAGCATTATTAGATTCTGTGATCCCACAATTTGCCATACAATTGAATGTCTCAATGAGCACCTGATGCTGAATTCTAGTGCAGAAGGTCTTGTCCAGTCTATTTTTCTTTTTTTAATGGAAAAGATGCTCAGCTGGTGTAAGTCAGCACAGCTGCACTGAAATTTCTGCCTAGAAATGGAAGTGAATATAAATAGCACAGAAAGTCTCTGTCCTGTGTTACTCACAGAATTAATACATTTGGAAGTGCCAAATTTTAATTAATAAAGAGAATCTCCCATCTGCCTTGGGGAACAGTGACAGAGTTGGATGATTTCTTCAGGTCTATTTATTTGTTACTTATTTGTAAACTATGTGGGTGCTTTATTTAACCACAGACATGGTTGTGAACGCCGGGGAAAGATGCTGTTAGAGCTGCCCAGAGCTCTGGCAGCCTGACTGAAAATGCTACATTCTCTTCTCCTTGATTTACTTGCAGGATTATTAAAATCCCAGATTGTCCTGAAGCACTTTGCTTTCAGATACGGGGAGCAGCACCACCGTATGTTCATGCAGTAGGAAGAGGTAAGTGGAAAGGCCGTCGTACAGTTAAGCTTGGAGTACAGCTCAATCTATATACATGTCTATATAAAAGTGTGTGTGTGTGTGCATATGTATTTCACTCAAGACAGATCCAGGTTTCATTGTCAAACTTGTTCTAAAGTTCTGATAATTTAATACCTGTAAAGACAAGAGGAACCCCTGTCACAGAGAAGGATCACACGCATATAAAACCACAGAACAAGTTCCTGCCTCAAAGCGCTTATAATCTAAATACAGTGTAAAAGAATGGTATCATTATTATGAGCTGGGTCACTAATCCTATCAACACAAAACTAGGCATAACTTCATTCTACAGTAGAAGAAACTTGGTGATTCTGCAGCCCACAGTAGTGTGGAAAGACTCTTGGGACAGCATTATCACTGGAGCTATTGCAAGTTGGAAACATGCTTGCTGAGTGAACGTAACCTTGTTTCTTCTAAGACTACTAAGATACAGCTTTACAGCCCCAGGGAATGACAATGTAAAAATGAGGTGGCTGAGAAAAAGTTGAGGTGTAATGCTGCTTCCTCAGTGGTTTTGCCTGTGGTCAGGGACAGTCTGGATCACTGCAGCTCTGAATATGCTGTGGGATCAGCAGATTGGTAGATGGATCATGTTTCTTAGTGGACATCAAAATATAATAAAAAACTTCAAGACTATTACCTTTACATTGGCTTATACTGCTGTAAATTACCAATGTAAGGTAGAGCTGAACTGCTTTCCCCAGACTTTTGAAAAGGACAAAACAGTTTGACAGAGATATAGAGTACTTCCATAACTGAAATGTGAACTGAGCTCTTACCTTTCTTTTCAGCAGATGTACAATATATGACCTTTCAGACACTTCCTGCCTTCAGAACAAATACATCCATCTCGATAGGTGCAGTGCACGCAGCAGGCAGCACCCAGTGGCAACAAATGATGTTCCCAGGGCACCATATTTATTACAGTTTTTCATACCTCTGACTACTTTGTACAAGCTGAAGAGTGCAAACTGGAAGCACCACCTGGAAAGATTCTCCTTTTTCAGGATTTTGCTGGGAAAAGAAAAAATGCGTTTGGAATAAACCTGTAGGAATTTTAAATGCTGGTGCCTTAATAAAGTTAATCGTCTTAACTGTAGCTCTCAAGGAGATGGATTTGGGCCTGAGTCTTGTACACAGAATCTGGAATAAATCCTTTGAAGTTGGTGATTGCACTCTGGACTTACTCTAGTTTTATGTGTATCATAGGGTTTTGTTAGACCATGGCAAATTGCATAATGTGAAAGTGTTCTGTATCTTTCAAGTGCAAAAGCTGAAACAAATACAATTGTTCGCGTTTAAGCAAGACCTCAGTTAACATACTCATAAGGCTAGAAGAGCCCTATAAGAATCCCAAATTATTTTCCACAGGGATTTCGATTTCTGTCATGAAAGCATTTAGATCTAGGAGGTCTCTGTTTTGCCTAGCACTATGGAAAATACAAAGGATAGATGCATGGTATTTTCCTTATACATCAAAGCTCTCAGAGTAAGTACTTAGCAGCAAAAGCGTGGCAGCATCCAACTAGCTCTTCTTACTCTCTTAACCAAAAACCTTTTGCAGACTTTCCTGTTTTCCCTTCTACAGTCAAATGGTTTTACTGTCTAACTCCCGTCCTTGTTGATTTTTCAGGCTCCGAGGCTGCAGCTGTAGGCCTACATCCAGGGCAGTGTATTCTGAAAGTTAATGGGAATAATGCAACACATGAAAATTATATGGAAGTTCTGGAGCACTTCACAGCCTACAGGACCAGACAACAGGAAGCACTGGTATGAGTACGAAATCTCCAAGGAAGTACATGAATTCCTGCCCTTCTGTCCTCCCATTCTTCTGTGCTTTTATGCTCACTAAATATGCAGAAAAGCAATGTACATGTCTCTCTTTTGACTTATTTACTCCCAGGCCAAGGTCCTGGGGTAACGGAGGGAGCTGATTACAGTTGCCTGTAGGTGCAAAACATCTACAAATAGTATGTATGCCAATTCATACACTGCATACAGTACTAGATATTATTACCTATTGCTAAACTAGAAGTTCATCCAGATATTGGTCTAGATTTTATATTCTCTGAGTCTCAGAGGAAAGCTGGGGGAACGTTTGATATTTCAGCCAACTTAGAAGATATAATATGGATATCTTTTGTAGACCAAACATATAGAGATTGGGGATTTTTACTGAAGTCATAGCTGAAGCCTGTGTCTCTTGAAAGGGATTATACCAGTGGGTGTACAGAACGCATGAAGATGCTGAAGAGGACAGAGTTCAGCAAGCAGCATCAACTGCGTATCTGAATGGCAGTCATCCTGGCTCCAGCAAAGAAGATTCATCACTGGAAGGAGGTGCAGAAATGGATCCCCTTCAAAACAGCCAACAGGAATCAGGTAAAGATTCTCCTGGGGGAAGGAAACCTATGGATGATTCAGAGGCTTCAGGAAGGAAAACCACAGTAGAAATACAAAATGTGATTATTATTGTAGGTTATCTTTTGTCTCAGTAAAGCTTTGTAATAGAATGGGGTCTGCCAGAGGAAGTACTCTTGGGCTGCAGTTTACTCAGGAGAAGAAAAGATTGAGATACATAGAAATAATACCCCTGTGTCTCTGATCTTCACAAGAGAGAGTTTCTGGTATGAAAAGGCTCAGCATTTTTAGAGTCATTTGGTAGCCCCTGCAAACCAAGAATATAATTCATGTTTTCTGTGATTTAAGATGAAAGATTTTAAGTTACTTTGATCTGGAGCAAGTTTTCAGAGCTTGTTACCACTGTATCAGCAAAAGGTGTGAGTGTATTTCCTCACACTTAGAAAAGTGTAACTCATAAAGAACATTACTTAACCTTCGTGTTGAGAGCTGATTTGGAAAAGTAGATGTTAGGGGAGAATACTGAAGGCAGATTTCATCCAAGGGACCGAGCCTGGATTCTCTGAATGCCATTGGCAACTCCTCCAGGAACAGATGCACATCTGTGCAGATCCTGTCTAAGGTCAAGTGAGCCTGGTAATCCAATGGTCAACCAGTGCAGCTCCGCAGCGGAACTGCTGGATCAGTGCCCTGTAGAGGCATGGGAGCAATTTTCTGGCAAATCTCAATCTACTATAATTTACATCTGTTCTCTGGTGACAAGAGCATTGCTGTGTGTAAAAAATGTTACCTTCTCATCCCACCCCTGCCCTGCCATCCCGCATTGCCTGTGCTGCTATAAAACTATCTGGAGCATTTCCCAGTATTGGACAGAAAAGTGGCAGTTTACCAGAGGGTCATTACAAGACCCTGAGGTTCACATACTTCACTGCCCTCTGAAAGCTTCTTCTCGGATCTCTGAGTCTGAATGCTGAACAGAACTATAAGTAGTGTCCTGTATATGGATGTGTGCATGCACACATGGAAGAACATCAGAATGTGTGGACTGGAGCATGTGGATTCTCTGTCACTGTCTCCAGTAGTGGCCAACTACCAAATGCCTTCCCCCAGGATATTCTCCCAGCCTCTAGCAGCATTACTTAGTTCAGAGATTCCTGGATCCAAAGGTTGTGTCTGTGTGTCTTTGCATTTAATGATACCTCTCAACAGGTTTCCCTTCCCTATGCATGCCTGTGCTCAAGTGTGCTCTCAAATGCCTCTAATGACTTATTTTGGTTCTAGCTCAATCACCACAGACCATCAGCTCTCCACTGGTGATTGGTGAAGAAACACCTCTCATCAGCCTGACTGTGGACAACACCCACCTGGAGCATGGGGTGGTGTATGAATATGTCAGCAGTGCAGGAATCAAATCCTTTGTCCTGGAGAAAATTGTGGAACCAAAAGGTTGCTTCAATCTCACCGCAAAGGTACCGGGAAACATACTTCACTCCTTCCCAGCTTCATTCCTAAACAGAACAGGGAAGCCAGTAATGTGGGCGTTTCTCCAGTCTTGGCTTGGCTTTTCAGATGAGGTAGCACATGGTCTTCTCAACCCTGTGCTTGGAGTTCTCATCATTAGAATGCACCGAGTTGTACAAGCAAGTCAGCAGCTGCTTCCATTCAGCTGTTGAGGTAGAGGGAGGGGAGCCGTCAGCTCTCTGGTAACACACTCTGCTGATACTCTAGATTAATATTTTTAGGCAAGAATTTGCTTCACCTTAGAAAAAAATCACGAAGTTTTTTCTCATCTGATAGGCTGGATGGGCCTATCTGAAGGAAAATGAAGGAACTGAGGAGAACTGCTGCGACTGGGAAGCAGCAGTGCACTTGTTTTTGTCAGCTGTGACAGTAATGAGCCAATAGTAACTGTTTCTGTCACATCCCAGTAACATTACTGTTCCGTCCCATGACAGTAGCAGGGCAGGTAACCTTGACAGTGGAGACCAATCCACTTGAATTATTCTAAAAACTTTTGAGGAGTGTTTCATGGCTCTGGGATTAGCCATGACAGTGGTTCTCAGGCGGTCATAAAGGCAGCTTGTTCTGAAGGCAGCTTCATTCAGCCATGACAGCATGGGGGCTTTGCCACTTACTCAACTGTATTTTCCCTCTCTGCCAAGTCTCATATCACTGACATCCTGTCTTTTTGTTCAGATTTTAGAGGCCTTTGCTGCAGAGGACAATCACTTCGTAAGGAATTGCAAACGACTCATATCCCTGAGCAGCGCTGTGGCCACCATGCCCCAGTATGAATTCCGGCAAATCTGTGACACTAAGCTGGAAAGCATTAGCAGGAGGCTTACCAACTACCAAGAGGTACGACACTACTGGTTATTAGTGAAGCCTCAAGATAGTACTTACTTCTTTGTGACAACTTGGCCTTAGTGTTCTTTAGTAATGAATCCCAACTGCTAGAGGTAGGTGTCCTAGAGGCATGAAAACAGCTCTTTAAGTTGTTGAAATGGCAGGTTTTGAGGAAAAAAGCCCTTATCTGTAAATCACAGCTTCCAGCCTGTCAGTGTGGGTTATATTTGCAGGTTCATTTCCAACATATCAGTGAATAAATATGACAACAGAATGATCAGTATCTGATTTGACATGAACGTAAGGTACGGTACGTTACATTACAGTGTAAACAAGCCATGTGTGCCTTTTCTGTGCAGTTACCTCAGACATTTGCAAACAGGGCCTTAGAAGGTATAGGCAATTGCTTTCATTTATTGTTTTATGAGCTCTTAAAAAAATGTGGTTTTCCTACTGCAGCAGAAATGATGTGATTCTGGAATAGGAGGCAGGAAAAGGATTGTCTGTATTGCATCAGAATATTTTGCAAGTGAACTAGCACATGCTTGCTTTATTTCTCCCAGTTTGCAGATGAACTGAAAACAAAAGTGAGCCCAGCCTTCAAACAGGCCGTCATGGAACCACATTCTCTCAACAGCATGGATTTCTGCCCCACCAACTGCCATATTAACCTCATGGAGGTGTCATACCCCAAAAACACTACCTCAGCAGGGAGGTCGTTCAGCATTCGCATTGGACGGAAACCCTCCATTATTGGTCTTGATCCAGAACAAGGTGATAATTAACTTTCAAATCAAACTGATTTTATCTGCATAAAGAGTTGTGTCTTTCCACTGCTCAGCAAGGTCAAAATAAGTTCCAAAGAAGGACAGTCTTGCCCTCCTGTTGTAAAACAGTAATGCCTTTAAGTGTAGAGAGGCTTCAGGTGAAATGCTTTTAAGAGCAGTGTGGTCACCTCATGATAATGAAGTGTCCGGAGTATTGTTTGCACTTGGCAGAGGTGAATTACTGACTAAAAGAAAAGTGAATGGGGGCTGATTATTGTGCTGGTGCTGTGAAGACAGGCTGAATTTGGAGGGGAAGATGGAGTCAATCAGATTATAGTGCTGGGTTTTTTTGTCATTACTAAATAAACTCCATGCACTGGAGCTGGTAACTCTACTCTGTCAAGAGGATCTACTTTCTGATAAAAGCTGTGACATAGCATTTGTCCTACAACCTGATTATTTCAACATTTCTTCACCATGATCTCATCTAATATGCTTCTGGTTCATTGTCTTATGAAGGTCAGAGTGCAGGAATGTTTGGAAGAGACACAGGGAAGCGTAGACTAACCAATCTCCTGAAGAATGGCACTGACCATTCAAAATGAAGTTGATAAAGAAGCCCTGCTTGCTTGAAGTTATTAAAATTCCATAGTATTTTTAATGCAAGCCAAGGTGGTTAGCGACGTACCATGCCAAAGCTATCAGCATTTTTAAATGAAAAGGAACTTTATTTATATTCTGTAAGGACCTAATCCTATTTCTTTGTGTGTGTGTGTCTGTGTGTGTAAAACTGGAACAGTAACACAGACTAACCCCTGAGAACCTGAATTCATTAACATTTCAACAAATGCTTTTAGATACTAGCCATGTTGCCTACATATCTGTGGATGTTTGTTGTCATTACTTACATAATTTAACCTGTTTCTGGACTGCAGTAAATGCAAAAAGTCTAGTTGGCATGCCAGGAAAAGAAATACCTTCTCTTTTTTTAAGGAATGTTTTTGTCATAAAATGTAATTATGTAAAATAATTCTCTGAAATACTATTTTTTCCCTGTTAAAATTCCACCTATCTTAAACTAAATTTAACTAAACTTAAATCATTATTGGGATGGAGCAAGGAAAGTAATGAGAGCCTCACTGACTAGACCCTTCAATGTTCAGTAGGTACCTTAAATCCAGTCTCATATACTCAGCATTGCATCACCACCATGGCTGCACCGTCCTGGAGATGTCTGACCCTAGAAGATGGAGATCTTGACAGCAGCTTTGGCCAGCAGAATGGGGGAGCAATTCAGGAAGAAAGGGGACTCAGTTTTCTGCTGAAACAGGAAGATCGGGAGATACAGGACTCCTACTTGCACCTTTTTAACAAACTTGACATTGCAGTGAAGGAAATGAAGCAATATGTCATTCAGATAAATAAGTGAGTAAAGCATCTGTATGCACTGCAGGGAGCAGTGCTGACAGAATGGAGGCACTAACCTCAGCCAGCCCGTTGTGCCTGTTGGCCCTGTCAGACCCTTAACTCACCCCTTCATACAGACGCTTGTGTTGCAGCTCCTTGCTGGCTGTGTGAAACCTGCTTATGTCCAGTCCACCAATGTATATATTACTGACTTTTGCTCCTCAAAGTCTACCTGAATTCAACAGCTCATTTGCTTACTATATATTCCCATATAAGAATCTATTTGGTGCGAAGAGCAGGTTTGGAATTCCATACAGAAGTAGTCCCTACTCTTGAGATTTTGTCTGTTGCAAGGCAGGCTAAACAGAACTTGTGAATTCAGGCCAGTTTCTCTATGGCACCTATGTTTTCCTCTCCTCTGTTTGTCTTTTTCTCATTGTGGGTCCCCCAGTAATTCTAATGAAGGATTTGAATATTGTATCTGTGTATTGTGCAGCTTTGCCGGCAGGAGCTGCAGGGGTGATCTGTGCAGGAGGGGAGGCCGTGACATGCCTAAGCTACTCACAGTCACTCCCAGGAATCTCAGTAACAAAAAGAACAGCCCATCATGCACCAGAACTTCAACTGAGTGGAATGCCTTGGCTCAAACATACTTAAAGAAGGGTGGTAGCTGCTGGGTAGAGCCAGTGAGCTGAGGCACTGCCCGAGAGGAGAAACAAGTGCCTTGGATGGAGAAAGTGAGGACTCTGGCAAAGTAAACCCAGAGCCCTTTCAGACCACAGTGGTTACCATGATTAAACTATACCCTGTGGAGGTAGGGTACCTATGGAAACAGGACCTTTTGTGAACCAAGCTTCATGGATTTCAGTGAACTCCCTTCAGAACTTGCAATTTTGCGTACCTGTGGCCTATGCAGAATGCTGGCAAGGTTGCTTTTGATTTCACAGAGCTGAACTCCAGCCTTATTCATTACACCCACCAGTCCCTGAGAGCTCTATGTTCTTCTTCTGCAGACTTTTGTCCACCATAACAGAACCTACAGAAGGTGGTGCCTGCGAGCCACCATCTACTGAGGAGACATCTCCACCTTCCCTGGGAACAGAAGAGAGTGATCCTGACAAAGCCGAGCATGGTGGAATCAAGAAGGTCTGTTTCAAGGTTTCTGAGGAGGACCAGGAAGACTCTGGCCAGGACACAATGAGTTACAGAGACTCCTACAGGTAGTGTAAAGATTGTGCTACTTTTCCCTTACGAATACAAGGTTCTGAAGTTCTAATCCATTCAACAAACAGGGTATTTCCCCGTCAGCCAGTTATTCTATATTCACTCAGTAAAGTATTCACTAGCTATAGTTATTTCATTACATTTCTTGCCATGGAGACATACACAACCACAAACCTTCCCTCACAACAATGTCAGAAGGTTAATGCTTCTAGAAAATAGAATAAAATGAAATGAATAGGTCCGGTGTGACTTTCCCTTCCTGTATCGCGTAGCTGCAAAGCACAGCAGCTCAGCAGAGTTCGCAGAGCGCCTGGTCCTGTGAGAGCCGCTGTTGTAAGGGAATGTTTCCATTCAGTTCTGCAAACAACTTTCCCAAAAGTCTCAAGGCTCCAAGAACCAGAAATGGGCATTGAGGTTTTTGTTTTTAATGGGCCTTTGAAACCACAAATGCGAATGTTTATTCAGGTGTCTCAAAATCTCGTCTTTGGGACGCAATTGACTGCTGCTTCTCCAGAAACATTTGCTACCAAAGGGAAATCTCAGACACTCCAAATGCGTCTTTCCTTAGAGGAAACATTCGGAAACTCAGCTTCAGAAGAAATGAAATTGCAAGTTGCAGTCATGTCTGACCACGGCAGTTTTACATCCTTAATAAGCCATTCTTACATTTATAGTAAAGCTGTAGGACTTTGCCTACACAGAGGAGTAAAGACACTTCACAGTGAGCTGGGAGGATTACAGTGACCTGCTACGGGCCTGATTCTTTCCTTGCTGTTGGTTTTGTACTGGTACAAGCAGTAAAATGTTACATTCGTGTAGGACTGCAGAAATGATGGGATCAGAGCAGTTTACATTGAAGGGTTCTCTGGAGCCCACGTAGTCCAATCTCAGAGCAGATCCAGCAACACTGGGTCGCTTAGGGTGTTGTCCCATTGAATACTGAACATCTCCAAGGGCAGCAAATACTAAGTCAGTAAAGAAACAGAAGCAGCACTTAGAATGCTGAGATCTGTGGCATCTGTTTCTTGTGCCAGACTAAGTCTGCACAGGTGCTCTTAAGGGTTTTATTGAAATGTGCTGCATTTCTTTTGTTGTTAGGATCCCATTTCTGAGCAGTTCAGCTGAAATGGCTAATTGAGGCTAATCTGTTCTGGGTAGCAAAGTGACACCACAAACAGTCTCTGTGGGGCTGTCACTTGTTCAAAAATTCTACACATAAATGTAAGATGAGAAAGATTATTCTGTCTTATCTTTATTAGACAGAGAATTAAGCATATATTGCAGATAATAGTTACTCAAGGGGCAGTAAAATGTGTTTTGATGGGTTTTGATCTAAAAAACTACTGAGGAGCTGCAGAGCTAAGCAAATTACAGATAAGAAAAACACCTTGTTTGCATTAGCCGTGCTGCTTCCTATGGGATGATTTGGAGGTGTAAATCAAATGTCACAAGGGTTCGTACTGCAGAGTAGTTACCCTAAGTATTAATCTTCTTCAGAAAATATACTTTTCTTTGATACTAGGTTTAACAAAGAACAGGCTAGAACCTTGATTGGGGCTCTTTGAATTGCTCTTGTATTCTTCTCTCATTTCAGTCTAAAATAAAAACAGAGGAAAAAACAGTCTGGGGAATTCTCTAGGCTTTGTTTTGGGCTTGTAACATTAAGACCACCCTCACTTAGTTGGAGGGGGATCGACTGAGATCCACAGCTTTTTTGATTACCTTTATTAAGTTCTAGTTGGTGTAAAGTGAATTTTAAACAGGAGATTCATGCTAGAATTTTCCAGGTGGGCATGAGCCAGCACTGGTGTGAAGCCAAATGTAGTGACCCCTCTGCTTCCTGAGGTGGTTTTAGGATCTTCGGTGCCCAATTCCCTGACAGTATAGATTCCTTGAATTTCCTCTCCCCTCTCTCGAAGCTGTGCTGCTGCAGCTTCCGTCCATGCTGGAGTTGGGTGATGTAAAATCCTGAGGATTGGTAACAAATGCGGAGTTCAGTGGAGGTTCAATCTCATAGATTTTAATGATTTCTCCCCTACTCTGCACTCATAGAGCATGTTCAGTGACATGACCCAGGTGAGGTCCATGGTGGGAAGCCCATTTTCATTATTTACAGGGTCCAGTTGACTACAAATGGAACAAGACATCCTCTTGCACTGCTAGCCCCAGAGGCTTTGCTTAATGGTTGTTCTGCACGTAATGGGCTTTCCTATATGGGTAACTGAATTAGTCTGGGGGATTGCAGTGTTAATAAAACCAGAATGATGGTGTATCAGAGACAGCTTTTTTTCTATCACCTTTTTTGCCTTTCTTTCTAGTGAATGTAACAGTAACCGGGACTCAGTGTTGTCGTACACCAGTGTGCGGAGCAACAGCTCTTACCTGGGCAGTGATGAGATGGGATCAGGTGAGTGCACTGTGTAGGTTATGTGCATCTCTCTCACACCAGACCCCCAAGCAGAGCTGATAGGTCTTTGCTGATTATAAGCACTTGCATGTTTCAGCTGCAAATGTGGTTTCTTCAAAACTAATAAAAAGAACATAGAGATTTGTTCTTTCTCTAATGAACCACAGTATATTTGGAGTATGGGCATGGTACTAGGCAGGGATAAGCTTCCTTAGTTATTGGGCATTTGCATTATATGAAAATCATTAATTTTTTATCTATGAATTACAGATAAAGCAGCATCATTTTTCACCCTTCACAGTGTAAAGGTGTGCTTGTATCATATGTGGCCTCATCTCAGATTATGCTTGTAAAGTTAAAAGCTTTTCATCTTTCCTTTGTTAGGAGATGAGCTTCCCAATGATATGAGGATTCCTTTAGACAAGCAAGACAAACTTCATGGCTGTCTGGAGCATCTGTTTAACCAGGTATGTAAAGCATTACTCTTACTCAGAATTACTTTATCAGTATCAATACAAGAAATTGGAAGTATCACATTGTTTAATTAAATCATAATTGGAGGGAAGGCAAGTTATCAAGATATTGGGGTACGGTGTAAGCAAGTATGCTGTAAGGCAGTTGAAGGAATTGGCCTTGTTAATATGTAAGTTCCCTTGTGTGATTTAAGCAAGGTTGACCTGCCTTACCTGAGGCATTAGACTAAGGGGAAAAAAGGAGAAGGCAAACAGAAGTCTAGTACCTTGTGTGGTCTGAATGGATCACGTTTACTGATCTCAGGAGAGTCCTCACATGTTTACACATCTATATAGATGCACAGCACCAGGTAACACTGACTGAAAATATTCCAATTACAGGTTGACGCAATCAATGCACTTCTAAAAGGACCAGTAATAACTAAGGCCTTTGAAGAAACCAAGCACTTTCCAATGGACCACAGTTTGCAAGGTAGAGAAAAAGGCTGATTGTATTGAACAAAGTTATTTGCTAGGACTTAAGAGCTTCACATGAGTGCGCATATGTTGTGTGGCCACACAGAGTTACGTCAACAGCAGGTATGAGTCTGACCATTGAAATGTTGCATCCTTAAATGGTCGTTTTCATATGATTTCCTTCTGAAACACACAGAACACTCTTCTGTTAGATGCTGCTGAATCCTCACAGCTCTGTCACAAGTCTCCAGATCTATCCTTTGGTGTAAACGCAGATATGCATCTCAAAAGGTACAGGGTGAGATAGGTCAGGTACCAGGTAAATGAGCACTCTGATAAGGTGATGAGGGGCTGACCACCGTAGATCTGAGGCACCAGGAGGTTCTGTCTGAGTTTGCTTAATGACTTACTCTGCTTCAGCTGGATTACTGCCAGAGTAACCTCATCCTCACATGACACTTATTTTGAAAACAGATTCCCATAGAGAGCAGACAGATGATACCATGTTTCCTTTTGCCTCAGGGAGCACCATGAGACTTTAGTCCTAATGGTTTGGGGGCCCAGGATGCGGTTTCTTCTCTCACTGAAATACACAGGACTTTATTTTCTGAGCATTTGCTGCATTTCCTTTCCCACCTGAAATCTGAAATATTTCCTGCTGTTCCCACTGCACTTCAGGTGCTGCAGTCATGAGCAGAGCTGCTGCCTTTTCCTTCTGACTCCAGAAATTAAGTTCTGTTACGTGAACTCCTCTCTACAAACACATTCATGTAGCATATCTGTTAGCCTTTCCATTCACTGTTTGAATGAAGTGAAGAAATAACAGACCCTTCCTTTATTTTATTTTGCTTAAACAGAGTCTCATTTATTAAAACTAGATTAAGTACACCGCAAGAGTCTTTTCATTAACTGATGATCCCACCTTTATCACACTAAGGAACAGAGGCACCCTGCTTACATGCAGCTGGAATCCTGGCCTCAAGTGCTTGTTTAATAGCTGCCATAAACATCCATCCATTCAGTGATGGACGGGGATTCGAACGCTGTTTGTCCTGTTCATGAGCAGTTATTGGCACAGTCTTTCTGTGTTTCTCTGTCTGCTTATGAATTTTATCACTAACAGTGGGGTAGTTGGCTTAGCTACATAGCTAAGTCATGGAGAATCGATCTTCTGCTCTGTAATTAAATAATAAGCTTCCATCAGGTGAAAGAAAGCAGAATATTTCATAACTTCCCATCAGTATTATGGGATGTAACAGCTACAGCCAAGAGGCTGATGTGATTCTGCGCAGCCAGAGGCTCTGGATGTACCCAGAGTAGCCTCATGCACATTATTAAAAGCAGAGAAAATGGCAAGGAATTCTGTGCTGTGTGAGTGGTGCAGAGCTCCCCTCACTGTGCATGTGGTCACCCATGTCCATAACTTTTAGTCCACGCCACTGACAACTGTGCTAGGTGACCGCTTATTGCGAGATCATAGGACTAGTCTTCTTTCCTTCCATATTAGAGCTATTTAAGAAACTTCTTCATTCAAAATCATTGCTGTTTATAAGGTATCTCTGCTTTCAACTGTACACACACTATAACTGATAAGCCACTCTCAGCTCTGTAGCATTTCCTTAGTGGCTAATGAACTCCATTTTCCCTAGAATTTAAACAGAAGGAAGAAACCACAGTAAGGTGCCGGAATAATATTCAAGCCAGCATTCAAGAAGATCCATGGAACCTTCCACTGCGCATCAAGAGCCTTGTTGAAATCATACAGAAACATGTGGAAGGTCTGTAAATGAGGAAGAAAAAGTTTATTATTGGCTTCAGGGAGAAAAGATGTTGATCTAATCAAGTCTAGCAGTTCAGTTTATCATTGTATCTCCACTGGTAATAGGGCTGTGCAAGGATCTAGAGAACAGGTAGAACAGGTTACTGCTTGCAGAGTCCCGGTACCCTATGGTAAAATCTCACCTGTGCAGCAATTCCAAAGAACTTTCTCTCCCTTACTTTTATTTCACCAGCCCATTCAGACAGAATGGTATCAGACTGATCTATTTCCCTGTGCTTTTTGTAACCTTTTTAGAAAACGGAGATAGATATTCCACAATAAAATGAATGCTAATCGGATACTGCAGCATCCTAAATCCCTGCAGCCTGGGTGAACTGGAACAGGAGCTCATCTGATGTTTACAGTCCAGTTCAAAGCTCAACAGAAATCACCTCCTTAGGGATCCATCCACATGCAATTTGCTTCCAATAATTCACAGCAGTTAACAGAGCATTTAGCCTGTAAAACTCTTTGATTTACACTTTGTTTCTTTTTCAGTCATTAACATCTGTGTAAGGACTACCAGAGTAAAGAGAAATGGGCACATGGGGGCCAGGGATTGTGGGGAATGAGGAGACTGTTTACCACATGCACTCAAATCTCCCTTAGATCATGTTGACCTGAGCATTCTCTTTCTTCACTATTCTAGATGGGAAGAATCAGCTGCTCCTGGCCTTGTTAAAATGCACAGGTAAGGGGTTTTGATTAGTTACGAAACATCATACATACACAAGTCCCTAACACGTATACGTGCATGCATGTGCATGCATCAGAATGCTATGTTCCTCTGTAACATTTAGGTTTGTCCCAGGCATTTTATGCTACCATTTCTCATGCTCTGTACTTAGGGCAACCTTCCCATGCATGTGACATCTGTTCTTCAGTTTACATGATTTCAGGCACTGCGAGCTGCTTGTGTTACCTGCCTGGTCACTGATGTTTCTTCCACAAGCACTATTTTTCTTCTACTGTCTTCATTTTTTCCTTTGTACAATCCCTCTTCCCAGATGGCCCTTACTGCTTCCTGCTGTGGTGAGAACATGCAGCAAAAATGAGACCTATTGCACAACTTTCTGTGAGACTGCGGACTCTGTCATCTTTCCAAACTGAGCAGGCATGTTAGGCATCAGAACTGTGTATACTGAAAGCACAGCCAGGAGCAGAATAAGAACCTGCATGTGCAGCAGCACCTAAAATGCACCATGGGCATCATGAATCTGTTGCCATACACAAAACACTTGTGCTCGTAGCTCAAGGCACAAGCCTTTCCCAGGGGTAAATGTGTGGTCTTGTAATCAAAACACCTACTTGATGTAGTGTTGTTTGAAAATGAGGTAACAACTAGCTGGAGTAGGCTGTCACTTCACTGTGCCAGACATGATTCTCAAGTCTGCACAGAATGATGATGCAAGGTTTGTGTGGCTCTCAGCACCTCTGGGCTACTGGCAGAGCTGGTCCATGAGTCCATCTAGATCAGCCTGTGGCATCAGTCTCACGGCCACAGAGGCTGGTTTTACTGATGGCAACTGCAGTGACTCCCTAAGCCTCTACCTGTGCCCCATCTGCAGCATTTCCATGGACATCCTCTGGAAAGAATGGAGGAGCAGGTGGCTCTGAACTGGCTGTAGCAACTTTATAGCACCAGGGATTCCCTTGCCTTGAGGGCAGCCATAATCTCTCTTTGCCATACTTCTAGCAGCACGGAGGTGTGCTGCTGGAAGGATTGGTTGTCCTCAGATTGAGAATATGGCCCAGGGCCTGGCTTGTACTGGTGGTGTTCAGTGCTTTATAACAGTGCAACTCTTCAAAGCCCCTGGGTGATGTTCAGCCTCTTTCTCTGGGGAACACTGCCTTGATGAGAGACTGCTGTGCTGCCATGCCTGCTGGAGGAGCCTGGAGTGCCTGGGAGAGAGCATGTCACTTACTCATGTGCCTCTTTGGCCTGCAACCCCCTCAAGTGTGACGAGGTTGCTGTGACCAGCATGTGGCTGCCTGGCAGGCGGGCTGGAAGCAAAGTTAACGCAGGGGAAATTCTCCCAGGAAACATAAACCAATTGGTACCGTATGGACAGGCCCAGTTAATGCATTAAGCATATGGGAAGCCCACAAAATACAGATGGATGGGGGAAGATGAATCTCTAATAGCCCAGGAGAGAAGTAACAGCAGAGACTTTCTTTCAAGAATTCTCTTGCTTCTGTAAACATAAAAAGAAGGGAATCGGTCCAGACATGGCATGAAGGAGGTACAGCTCTTCCCAGTGAGAAGAATGAGCTTGCAGATGGCAGAGGTAGTAAAAGACAGTCAAGTGGACTAGAAACTGTTCAAACATGCATGTGGTCTAGCTGTGCTGTCTTTATCCACCCACCCAGGTCGCACAGCAAGAAGAGGTTATCTGTTAAGTCTGTGCAAAGCTACAGCAGAAGCCAAATGTCTCACATACACAAACTGCTGCTTTGGCAGTGACATTAAAGGCCAGTGTTCTCATGACTTCTTTGTGCTTCTCTCCCTTTCTCTGGCAGATACTGAGCTACAGCTGAGACGTGATTCCATCTTCTGTCAGTCTCTCGTGGCTGCTATTTGCACCTTCTCAGAGCAGTTACTGGCTGCTCTCAACTATCGATACAACAACAATGGAGAGTATGAAGAGAGCAGCAGAGATGCCAGCAGAAAATGGCTGGAACAGATAGCAGCCACTGGTGTTCTGCTGAACTACCAGTCCCTCCTCTCCCCTGCTGTGGTAAGATGAAGAGCTGTGCCCCCCTTGGGTCCACTCACACTTGCTGTATGCATCCCTGCCACTCACAGTACAGCCAGAGCCCTTCATTCTAGCAGCATGTGTAGCCTCTCACTACAGTAACTTCTGGAGGTTCCTGCTGCTGACAACTATGTACCAATATTCCACATCCCATCATTTTCATCTCCTCACAAATACTGGACCCACTGTCACACTAGAACGCTACAGGAATCTGTCTGCCTCCCTGTTTGGAGTAATGCTGCTGCATTTAGGGAGGCTTTAGTGCTCAGCTGGTGGTGATGCATGCGTGGCCTGCCATCTCCTGGTGGAAACACACATTGCCACAAATAGGTGGAAGAGCTCTGATTATTTCAAGAGTTCAAACATGAAAAGCTAGGCTTTTGTTGATGCCTGTACCTGGTACCTGTATAAATGTTTAGGAAAAAGCAGCATAAAAAAGGCAAGTGGCTCTGACGCCATAGAGAAGAGACCTTTTTTTTTCAGATACACAGTCCAAACTCTATCCATGTGTAACTGCTCTTTCTTTATGTTGCATGGAAAGTATGGACATTTATTTCACAGTGACCAATAGGCTTTTCCTTTCACATCTGTGAGTACAGAGTAAGGTTTGGAGAAAGAGATCCTTTCAAACTTACTCCTTAAACCTCTCTACTCTACGTGAATCGCATCAAATGACATCTCAGCAAAGAGTAGCTGAACTCGTATCACAGTTAGAACCGTTAGTAATTACCTGACTGGGATTGAGTTAATGGAAAGCACCACATTCTATTCTAGGTCTCCTGAACCAACGTATGCCCAGAAAAAGTCTACCTTTCTGCCATTAATCTCGCTCTGGCAGATCACAACCTGTTTGCATCTGTTTCTTTGCTCTACAGAAGGAGGAGCGCACTATGCTGGAAGACATCCAGGTTGCTCTGACTGAACTGGACAAAGTTGTCTTCTATTTCAAGCAGCTGGATGAAAGTCTTGTAGCAAGTGAGTATTCCGTTTCTCTGAAGCTCTCTTTTTCTTGTTTGCTTTATGGGTTAGTATTCCCCATGACTATAAAGTCTCTGCAGCATTGTTGCATTTTCGCAGCAAACACACAGCATAAAACACAGGATTGATATCACAGGATGTTGGTTGCATGTTCTGTGATTTGTAACTATGGTCTGTTACCTCACCTGTGTGATTAAACACACAGGGAGACATAAGAGACTATGAGCAGTTCCTGATGGATGTTTGTAAATCACCACATCGCCTAAGGTAGCAGGACCATCCCTCCCATCCCTTCTGTATCCTGTCCCCTTGTCCTGCCACATCTCTCTCCAAGTTTTCTGACTATAAGATGCCATAAAACAAGGTGGAATTTTAATTATTAACCATGTTTACTGTATTGGTGTCAAACACCATTCCAGGTCATGCAAACTGTGTATCTTCTAAAGTGTGATATTTCGGAGCCTGCATTCTCTCAGTAAAGGTTCTCCCTCACATCTCATGGTGGAGATGTGAAATGTCATTAGATAATTCAGCAAGCTCAGATAGATAACAGTGGTTTCGCATTTCTCCTGCTGTGGTAAAGCAGCAAGTGTTTTATCTTTATTTCTCCAGATACTCATGTCTTCTACCACATCGAAGGAAGTCGCCAGGCCTTGAAGGTTATCTTTTATCTTGACAGCTACTACTTCTTCAAACTGCCTTCTCGGTTTCAGAATGGGGGAAGCTTGAAACTGCACATGGTGCTCTTTACAAAAGGTGTCTATAAAAAGCTTTCTTGAGAAAAATAAACTATCTGCTAATGTTAAAAGACTAAAAATAAAGAATGACCATAAGCTGTTAAAATAATGCAGCTGAGAACTGCAGACCTACTTAAGAAGCAGATGCTTCTATTCTAGGAAGACCTGGGGAGATATTAGAATTAGATGCAGATATAAGAACAAGATATGGCTGTTTAGGACTTATTTATGCCTTCCTGTAACAACGGCCATAGAGACACTGATACAGACAACCCAATCCACTATGGTATCAGATGTTCCTAGGCCACAGAGAAGTGTTTTTCAAAGAACATACTATGGCAGAATCATCTGGGCTAGAAGCTGGCTTGATAAGCAAACATTCACACCAAAACACAGTACTGAAAATTTCCTTCCAGGGGCTGCTATGTGGAATAATTGCTGTGAGTTGGTACTGTGTTTTGTGAAGCTCACCTGAGGATGCAACCACAAGAGTCCAATACTGGGAAAAGCATTAAATGTATGCAGTAACAGAATTAGCCGTGACGTGATCCAGCAGTCATTTGCTGAGCAGTGAGATGATATCAATTATTAAAATGAAAACTAATAACATAGGTTTGGTAAAACGTTGTCTTTTGCAGCTCTGGAAAGTACAGAGGGGCAATCACAGCTGGCTGGCTCATCTCTAGAAGAACTTCCACAGCAAATTAATAGTATTTCACTTGACAAAGTGCAGCAATACTACCGGAAACTCAGGTATTTCACGCTTTGCCTTTGCCTTAAAACACACTGAAAAGAACACTCCTTGCTAAGGACCCGAACATTTAATGAAAAGGAGATTCTGTGGCTGGTGGTTTCTGTACGAATACTGGTTTTGGAGCTCCTCATTGTGTGGAAAACTTGTTTTCTTCCCAGAGTTAAGCTTGTTCTGAAGCAGTGCACTGTACTTTCCCATCCAATTGAGCTTCAGAATTTTGTGCAGAGCTAAAATACATAAAGAAAGAAAGGGGACTTGGAATATTTTAGTGCAGATTCACTAAATTACTGCTATCAAAATGGTGGTGCAGTAAGAAAGCAGATCTTGAAGTACAAGATTTCTAGCATAGCCTTCCCAGCTCTTTGGTACACGACATGTTATATGACATAACATATATATATGTATGTGCTACAAATGACCCTCACCAACTAATGGTGTCCTTGCTGGCCTTTTTGCAGGACATTTTACCTAGAGAGATCAAACTTGCCCACTGATTCCAACACTACTGCAGTGAAGATTGACCAGGTATTGTTATTGTTTATTTCTACAACGGATTCTCTCACATCTCTCAGTGCAGTGGTGGGATACCCATTCAGCTGTCCTGTACAAACCCAAACATCCTTTAAAAAACATTCCATGCCCTGAAAAAGTGATGTGAATTTCTCTGAAGCTTGGCTACAGTTCATTTGTTTAGAAGAAACTATGCAGAAGCAGCGCCCACACAACCCCCTTAACTTAGGCACTAATGAGACTCCAGATTGTCCTGACTGACCCTGCTAAAGATGGTACCTAATGTTAGACAGAATAAATTAATTGTCCTTCTCTATAGAAGAAACCTACAGGAAAACAGCACTTCCCAACATCCCATTAAAGGCAGTCCAACAGGGGCAGGTGCCATATCTGAGTATACGCTTGTAAGGCATTAAATGCTACTGTAGGGAAGACAAAAATAATCAGAGACTAGCTTTGCAGTTGTAATATACAGTGTAAACAGTCTATGGGAGTGGTGATAACTGCAAAAACCAGCCCCAAGCTTAAGCAATTGTATTTTTACACTTCCAAGTTCATATATATTCTAAATAATTGTTACTCCATGGCAGTTACTCTGGTGTAGTTGCATATGCCTTTATAACTGAAGGTGTAAGTATGCCACTGATGCATTTTATTATTGCTTTGTTTAGCTTATTCGTCCCATTAATGCAATGGATGAGCTCTGCAGGCTGATGAAGTCCTTCATTAACACAAAACCAACGCAGTCAGGATATTCCAGCAGTAACACATCAGGGGCAGGCCTGCTACCCATATCATCTGAGCTGTGTTACCGACTTGGAGCCTGTCAGATCACCATGTGTGGCACTGGGATGCAGAGGTTTGATTTAAGAAGCCTTTGTGGTACTGCTGAGAACTTGGTCCTTTCTAGAGATTTGAGCAATATATTTGATTCTGTGCAAAGCAATAGGAAGGTAGATCATAAGGCAGTATAATAAGGACCTGAAGCTACTGCCATCTTTACAATAGGGTAGGCTGTGACTTTTAATACTTAATAATTGTATTGACACACAAACTTTTTATGTTTCAGTGCATCAGCCAATGCAACTGAGTGATCTTACTGCATGTAGCTTTCAGTCCACGCTGCCTTCAATCACACACAAAAAATGGAGGAAGTTGCTCAAAAAGACCTTTAGAATCTTGGTCAAAAATAGCTTTAGAATCTTGGTGCGTGCAAGGAGTGGTTCTGAACACATCACTGCTCTTTCCGTGTCTCAAAACCATTGAGTAAAGGAAAGACTGATTTGTGAACAACTTTATATGAATTGATGCAGAAGAGCAGTGAAACACAGCCTTGTAGTGACTGTAATATCTGGGTGTAACAAAGACTGGGCATGCAGTAATACCCTAAGTAAAAAGCCCTAAAAAAAGTAAATAAAACAACAGCAGCTAACAGAAGTTATGTACAGGACATTTACCTGTTAAGTGTATCTATTTATAAATTTTATATATGATCTGTGGTTATCTCCTGTCCCCGTGTTCAGGAGTACATTGAGTGTGTCCCTGGAACAAGCAGCCATACTGGCTCGAAGTCACGGGCTTCTGCCCAAGTGTATCATGCAAGCTACAGACATCATGAGGAAGCAAGTAAGTATCTGGCTGTGTGGCTGCTGCATGCCACCAGTTTCATTCCAGTAACATCACTGCACGAACACCAGTTTATTTCGATGGGGCACTGTATTTTGTACACTGCAAACCCATATAGCCAAACTTCTGTGTCTGAAGAGCTACACATGTATTTGACAGGAACAAATTAAGTTTTGCATGTACAGCCATTAGAGCAGTTAAAGTATAGGCCTCAGTCTACATTATTTAAAGTGTGTGTCTGGATGGTTAGAGAGGCTATGCAGCATATTCGGGACAATTTCTGTACATAAAAAAACTAAGTCTCAGTCACAGTGTTAAATAGCAGAAATTCCCTAGTGTCAGACAGCCGTGCTTGTAAAGTGCTCTGGGACTAATTCCGTCTTTTAAGTAAACACAGATGACTAATGTATCCACCCAATGGATTCCAAATCTTCTAAAAGTAGTTAATGGATTTGCAGATAGAAACCATACTCCCATTATAATATTTTCCCCTAAGGATCAGATGCTTTATCGATACTGTCAGTGCTGTAAATCCTCTGTTTCCTTAGGGACCAAGGGTTGAAATTTCTGCCAAGAATCTGAAAGTGATGGACCAAATGCCACAGTGCGCACCTCGGTAGGTTATTATGTATCATGCATTTTATCTGAGTGCTGGGTTTGTGTTTCTGTAACAATTGTGGAGTTTCTGTTACAACCGAAGATCTCCTTAGTAGCAGTAGGAAAAAAGAAAAAACCCCTGGTTTCTTTCTCACTGTACTGAGTGCTCTGTAGATTAATCAGCTTTGCTGCTTACCATTTGCAGATCATTAACTTCAAAGGTTTCTACATATTCTGATTAGAACATAACTGATTAGAGAGAAGGGTCTTTTTTGGACTGTTGCTGTGAGTTGGCAGAGGCAGTGATTGACAGCCATCTGTGGGCTGCTCAGAAACCCAAAATCCAGAATAGCAAATCTGACAGCAGATAAGCAGACATAATTCATACACTAACACCGTTGTGTGCTTAGCAGAGCTCAACTGGTTAGTTATGGCAGAGCAGGTTGAAAAGCAAGTGCTTTGGGACAGAGCAACCCCACAACAGTAGTCTAGAAGAGAACTTTGAAAAGCACTTTAGAGTGTATTTGGTCGTGCTGCAGTCCTCCACAGAACATGTCACTCCAGTGTCAATAAGACTTCCTTAACACAGTTATATCTTACTCACCTGTTAAGGCTTCTGAGTTGGCCTGAGCAAGCCCACCTCTTTTCTTTTTTTCCCCATCTGCTCCTCCAAATGCTTATAGGAAATTACTGCAAACTTTGGGGATTGCGATGCTTACTCTAACAAACAGTCTGGCCTTGCTCTGTTTTCTCAGAGACCTTAAAAACAACAGTATTTTTGCATTTAGAGCTTTATTCCTCTGTTGGATAAAGGGATAAAATAAAAGTCAACGTTGGCTCCCGTGCCAGGTCCCCAGTGTCCTACATCAGCGTTTTAGCAGCACAGTTCTTTTGCCTTATTAATGGCTGTACATCACTTTGGTCCATTTTTATGACCATAACAGCATGCTATGTTCAAAAAGAAACAGCTTTATAAACAAATCCTAAGACGAGGCATTTCTTTCATATACACGCTAAATCACGATGACAAATTTCAGGACTCTGCACTTGGATTATTTCAGGGCAATAAAGCTCAGCTGTGTGCATGTGTTCCTACTGGGTTCCAGTGTCATAGTGAAAATAAAACTGAGCAAAGTTAAAAGGAGAGCTGGAGAATTAATGTTAATTCTCAGGATTATCTTTCCTAGTCCTGAGGTTAGTCAAACTCTATAGTAGCAGTCCTGAAAGAGAAGTTATAAAAGATTTGAGTTTATTCAAACGTAAAGTAGAAAAAGCCAAGAAAACCCCGCCACAACCAGTGCTATGTGAATGACAGGTAAGATGTGCTTAGGTTTTCTCTAAAAACACAATTACCGACTTCAAAGTTCGTCCATGTCAACAAGCAGATGTGGTTTTATCTGTTTGGTGGCCCAGCCCATGAGGAGTGAGCTTTTTGTCCAGGAAAATGGTCATCTGGGTTTAAAGCAAAAGAAATTAAAAAAGGGACTACTGAAGACCCAGACCGGGTCAAATTGAAAGGGAGTGATGGAAGGTCTCAAATAGTATTTAAGCAATGACTGTAAATAGTTAATAAATCACTAGTGGAACTTCTGAATTTGCAATTATGAAGAGTAGTGGTATTCTTGATACTGGATTAGCTCTAAAGCCTATAGAATGATAAAGGAGCAATTGTTTTTCATATACTATGCCAGTAACTTTATCTTACTATCCTTGTGATATTTAATACCGTACTAATTAGTTACTGCCATAACTAATACTGACTTCATCTGCCTTAAAGACTCTATAGGTTGTGCCAGCCACCTACAGATGGAGATTTATAAGGTGAGGGAGGCACCTGCCTTGCAGCATCAGTGGAGTGTTAAGCCAGGAGCAGCCCCACCTGAGGTCCCCCGACACCACCACCACCAATGGTGCTGAACCCAGAGAGGAGCTGCTGCTGTGGGTTAGTTGGTAATGAACCTGCTGGCTCCAGACACGAGGAACCTGCCTCTGAGCTCCTGCAGCGCGCACAGGGATTCTTGCATTTCTTTGACTTCTTGAAGAAATCCATGAAACAAATACCCCAGAGCTAAGGTGGGTGTTACTGCCATTTCCTAGATGCTTGGCAAAGTGACAGCTCTTTCAAGACAGCTCAGGTCTACTGGTGACTTGTGTGTGCTGCCACCTCAATGTAGTGGACTTCAAGATACGGATGGGCTATGCCTCCTCTCACGCTCCCTGTACTGCATCTGGCATCCGTTTAATTGCCAGCATAATTTTGGTCAGTGTTCTGGAGCAACAGCCTCAGAAACACCACTTTTTCATGAACTGACCTGCACTTTTGAATGACGAGTAGCACAATCCATGGTTTAATCAAATATGAACATCGAGAATGTCTTCTGGAGTCATTTTCCACTTCAGCCCTGTGAGAAGCCATCTCCCGATGCTGCAGAGTATACATTCCATAATCCTTCCTAACATTACTTCATTTTGCTTACTGTAGCTTTCAGGTTTCTGATTAACTCTTTTAATTAATGCCCTGTTACGTACTCTGGAAATACAGAACTATTTAAGAGGAGAAACTGGGAGTGAAAGATTTTAGAGGAAACTTCACAAAGGAAAAAAATACCGTCTTATAACCTGATTATTTGAACAGATGTAGTGTTTAAAACAGGTCAGAAGAACTATACTTATTTATGTGGAGTGGCATATGTGTTTTCGATCATGTTATTATATATACAAGATTTAAATAAAAATTATATTGTTTAAAATGGGACCAATATGCTGGCAGTTACACAGCTACTCCCAGTTTACTGAAAAGAAATCTACATTATTTAAAATCTTTCAATATTTAAGTAGTCTTTAATACAGTTATTAAGATGTATTAGGGGTGCTTCTAAGTTAAAAGAAAAAAGGAATCATGTATATAATGTACTTTATTTTTTTCTTGTTTGAAGCATTGTTCTCCATCCTGTCAGTATTATCCTAAGCACGGTAATTCTTCCCAAATTACTGGCTGAAACACATTGAATCATGTCAGCAGTCTCAGGACAGACATAAGGTTCTTTTGGAGTGAGTGCCTTAACACAACCGCCCAGCCCCAGGGAGCTGGAATTGCAGCCGGTGCAGGCCAGGGTGTGCAGGGGACTCACCGTGGCTCTGGCTCTCCACAGCCTCCTTTGGAACAGTTCCAAGTCAGGACATCCTGAAGTGCTTTGCGGTGATGTACATTCTAGAAAATAAAGGTTTGGGGGTTTCATTTGTGATGTTGTTTGGTTCTTAGCTGGCTTAATTTTGTTTTCTTAATGTCCAACCCAAGTCAAAGTCTAAAATCAGACTTTTTCCATTTGGATTGGTAGTTCTCGTGATTTTTTTTAATCTGCACTTCAACACAAAATGGTTTGTGACAAGTTTGGAGGTGCAGATTGTTCGGAACCCCCTTTCTTAAGTTTTTTTCCCCAGCCTGCTAGTTCTGGGGAAGGACCGTGTTTTGTTTTCAGCTCTTACTTTTACCTGTTTCCTCTGACCTAGAGCAACCTGTTGCAGGGAGCTAGGACAACCCAGCAGTAGCTGGCTGTGGGTTGCAGGGGTTGTTACCAAGTGTCTATTTGTACTGCAGCCAGAGCAGCAGGTCATTATTTCAATGCACTTTTTTGTTAATTTTGGAGGAGTTACTCTTGCCCTTCGCTGTTCCACAAAGCAATGGGTGTTTCTCTACTGAATCCTCAACTTAAAATGTACTTAGTATTAGAAGAACTGTAGGAACCCCGCAAAACACATAGGCCAAGATCCTTGTTTTGTTTGCATCAGTTCTGCACAGCTGAACTTCAGCAATCTTACAGACTGTTCAGGATCTCAGGCCAGGCTTACACAGTCACTGTAAACATAAAAGATGTGTAGCAGAGCAGCTAAGGGCATTTACACTGTGCACTGTTTTCCATTGAAATGTATGTGATAGAAGTTTTTATTATTAAAAGTTGGTTTATATTCTAAGGAAATAAGGTATGATCTTATTTTTCTGTTACACTCGTTAGTTCCTTAGCTCTAAGTTCTTCTGACCAGTTAAGTTCTGCTATTTGCATGGAGCAATGAGGAGCTGGCAGTTTAAACTGTAAGGGAAAAGTGGGTTTTGCTGTCAGCTCAACCTGGCAGTGTAGAAGCTAAACTCTTCCTGTTTGTGCAGTGTCAGCCACAGATGTGGTTTCACTGCAGACTTCCTATTAACATAGAAAAGATAAACCTGGTTTGATGCTGTAAAATGGCAGGGTTTGAATGCAGTGCTGGAAAAAGGTTTACGTGGAAAATGCGAAGGCAATGCCCAGGCCTACTTGCAAGTGAAGAGAGTCGATAAGCACTGCAGGATTTCCATGGCCAAAAGCAAAGTGAGAATCAGGCCCTCCACACCGAGCAAGTCCAATGGCAGATTTGGAGCATCTGATACACTGGTAGTACGGAAAATGTGGAAAACAGTCAGATGGAGAAAATGGAAACTAGCAGCGTGATGATGAGGTGTGTAAGCAGCTGGCTAGAGGACAGGAGGCAAGCAGAAAACAGGGGGTTGGGTGGCAGCTGCAAGTGGAATTTCTTCTCTATCAGGCTTGTAACTGAATTTGCTCAGTACCTGAAGCACAGTTACTGTGAGGCTGGGGCTGGTGTTCAGCTGGGAGGCACTGATCTGGAGGTGAATCTGGGTGCACACAAAAAAACCCTGGAAGACTTTTCATACTGAAGGGGATGAAATGAATGGGATGAAAATTGACAGTACAAATATGAGCTCATGCCCTTGAAGACTGAACAAAGTATTTTGCTACATGTCTTGTTAATTGGTAACAAAAGAACCTTGATAATAGAGTTTGTCACAAGATGACTTGGATGCAATCTGGTAGCTCAGCCTGCACTAGGAGACAGATTTCCAGTTGGGATGAAGATGATGAAGATTCAAGTGCAGAGGCCAAAGAGAAATTGCAGTAGCTGGATGGTGAGGACAGATACTAAAATGGTACCAATGAAGTGGATACAGTTCTGCAAGATGAGACCAGAAAAGCCTTGATTCATTAGCCTAAGACACAATAACATCTGGTATCTTTATAGGAAGACGATGAGAAAGGTAAAGACAATTCCATCTGAACATAAATACAGCCACAAGGAGAAAAAGGAGTACAAGCAAGCAGGGAAAAATATTGGCCTAAAATTGTTTTGGGCCCAGAAACCATTTTTTTTTCCCACTCAGGCTCTGATGAAAAAAGAAATAACATTGACAAAGGAGCTTTACAAGAAGAAGCAGCAGTGCCCGGCAGCACAGGACAGTGGGTGGCCCTTCCCCATCCAGCCCCATTTGGCTACAAGAGGAATTGTGCATGGGCCACACTTCGTCTAATTTTGTCCATGGCATTTGCAAAGGTATGAACTGCCATTCACATCCTGCCCTTGGCTGTCTCTTAGCATTAGTCATTTTCATATTCAGCAGTCATTTTCAGACTGAAATAGTGGGATTTTTAGATAGGAAACCACAGATTTAGACATAGCTACATCTCATTTCCATTTAGAATAAAAAACATTGGAACGAAAAATCCACCTGAACTCTCACAAATCCTTTTTCCTCTGTCATACTGTCTTATCACCAAGTAGTGCTGATTTGGGAATATTTGCTAGTTCTAAAGCAATTTGAAGATAAAAACCACAAAGGCTTAACATGCAGAATTTCAAGGTAAAGATAATTTGAACCATTCCTACAGCACGAGCAGTGTTTCATCTGTCATAACCCTTGGCATTATAACTGCCTGAAATGGCTTCTCAGCACCTAGCTATGGTTCACTGGTAAAAGGGCCAAAACCCCAACCTCTAACCCAACAAAGGGCTCATCAGACCAGCTTATTCACAAATGCACACAGACATACTGATAAGATATCACTGATTAATCAATCAATTTGTATTAATGATTACAATTTGTATCTAAACCTGGTAATTTGTGTAGCAGAAGAGCATTCAAATATGAAGCTCAAATCTGCCATTCAGCAGAGTCCATAGTAGCTGATTATCTTACAGGGAAGAAAAGCCTTCAAACAGTAAAAGGAATTTTGCAATTCCCTTTTCCTCCCTGCTGCAGACTGAGGAGGGAAGTGGGGAACTACCTTCTTATCACTGGTATTGTGAAGATTCAAAGCAGAAAAATTATACGTGGCTTTGAAAGCTGTCAGTGCTTTACATATACAATACAGTTCCAACGACTTGAAAAACAGGCAACTAGATGGAAAAAAGGGTAAACATCACAATAATATGTAAAAGTCTCTGCTTCTAATTCCCATAAATGTATTAATTGAGAGCATTTGGTATAAAGAACAACTGAAGCACTTGCTTGGACCCATTTCAGGATGTAGAAGGACAACGCATTAATACCCTCAAGGAAACTAATTTAACGTTAGTTTTCATTAGCAGGGAAAGAATAAACGTATGTGAAGTTTCTTCAGACTCCCTTATCTTCAGCAGTTCCTACTCCTTGAGTTAAAGAATATCAGAATTCAGAACATAAGTAAACGTAAGGCGAATACTGTTTTAAAAATATGGCCTTGGCAAGAAGATAGTTTGGATTTCAGAGAAGCTCTGTTCAGGTTGTAAAGTAATTAATAATTCTTTTATCACACAGTTTGCCATGAGGAGAATCCTGTTTAAGGCCCTGCTAATTGTCAGCATATATACCCTGAGAATCAGGCTGTGCTGCACAGTTGCATTCAAGTGTACCAGAAGAAAGATCTGTTGGTAGCCGGACCCCGATCAGCTGGATAGGTTTTGCCTTTGCATTCTGAAGCCTACACTGAGTGCAGAGCAGAATTAAAGACAAAGGACCTGATTATCTTAGAACAGTAGGTTTGTTTTTTGTAGTGAACTTTTCAAAGATGCTTCCAGACAAGCTAAGACCACAACATGAGATTCACTGCACCAGCCCAACACTATGGAACAAACAAATAACTCCTTGCAGAAGACTGTGGAAAGGCCTTCATTTTTGCTCATTTACAAAGGGGAGACATGGCCACAATAGGCTGACCATTGGTTAGGCCAAATTTAAAAGGCTTTTAACAGGTAACTGATGGTCAGCTATAGGAGATCAAGTAGGACTGCCACGGCATTACTGCATTTACAGCTCATTTTGCACCTAAGATCAATTACCTCGTCTAGGCAGGGGGGGCAATGCTGAAATGTATAGTATGTTTTTGCATGAAACAGAACTTTCAATGGTTTTAGGGAAATGTTACAGAAATGATATTTTTATATCAGTTTATAGGATTGGCATTTTCAAATGTTTTGTAAAAAGAAAAAATGTACAGAATATTCGAGAAGGTTTTTCCAGTTACGTTTGAGGGACTCCAGTGTACTAATAGTGTTACGTTTTCTTCATGTTTCTGTACTTCTAACTAAGCATGTGTATCCTGCATTAAGATAAAAGTCTTAATACAATTTGTGCAACTTTTTGTGTTGTATCATCTAATCCATGTGGTCCTTTTAGCGCTGCTGGGCTGTGTTTGGTGTACTGTGTGCTCTGTGCTCGTCAGAGGTGAAATTAAGGATTCAGAAACACCACCCAGGTGGTCACAGCAATGTCTCCGTATCAGACAGGATTCAGAGCACTCCTCTTGGATATGGAAGGCTGAGAGTATCTGAACCGGAGACATTTCTATTGGGCTATTAAAAATATTTGGGCTATTGCTGTAAGAACCTTTTGAACTTCAAGAAGATTGAGAAAGTAAAAAGAACATGACTTGATGTTCAAGTCCTTTTTTGTTTTGTGGGATGCAGGACAATTAGAAGAGCTCTTTCCTGCTGTGTACAAACTGCATTCTGCCTTTACCGGGCATGAATTACAGATTTAGATCTCTTTCCCCTCCTCTGCAAAAAGAAAGATAAAAATTGGAGCCAGGAAAATGCACTGCTGCCTAGCTGTGTAGCTGAAATGTCCCTTGACGCTGAAATGGGTCCCAAGTTTCCCCTCAGTGCATTAAAACTCAGCTTTATATGCTCCTACACTTGTTCACAATCCCACAAATGGTTACTACTATCATTTCCATCATGTATGTGTTGTATCACTGCATCCAGCAGTTACAGTCAGGAAGTTCCGGACAGCCAGCCAGGCATATCTGATCACCTTACTCTACCCTTTGATGATACAACCAGCTTGTCAGTGCTATCAGCTGTCTTTAAAAGGGGAACTCTTAATTTTCCAGTCTATCCAGGGGCTTACACTGGGGTAGACTTCCCGTTCACTGAAAGAATCGACTAAACAGATTAAATATCCATACCTGAAAGGGTTCTACACATTTCTAAGGAAGAAAAGAATAATACAATAATAATACAATCCCTTCAACTATGATTTGGGCTTCCTTCTCTTCAGAGCAAAAGAGTGTAACAAGTTAAAGGAGAGATTCAAGAACAGTTTTGTTTGTAGCTTCCTATGCAGTGAAAACTGATCTTCTGGTTTATGCCATTATTGTATGTAGAGACATGTTAAGGTTTAGTTCTCAGCCAAAACTACCCTGTCAAATTCCCTAAATCCCCAAAGTGTCGTAGCCTGAACATTGCTATCAGGCAAGGACAAACCTCTTAAGTTTTTAACTGTCCTTTGATCTCCACTTCACTTGCAAGAAACTTCAAAAGGTGCTACTCAGTACCTCCTGAAAAAGAGACTTGCTTCAGCCTTGAAAGAGTTGAATACATGACACCAGGACAGAAACCAAAGAGAAACTAAGCCAACATGCCATAGATAGTAGCAATAATGGGCTATTCTCCAAGCAATGTTTCATGCTGGAGAAAATGACAGAGATCAGAGAATAAGGCAGTTGGTGCATGTCTCACCCTTCTCACTAACCAGTTATGCAGCACTATGTGGTCATGCCTCAAGTCTGAGGAGATATTATTCTATTTCAGAGGTTACTTCTACATAGGAGGAAGAAGATAATCACAAAAATAAGGTAAATGAGCATAAGGAATTTGAATTAAGAAACAGAGACCTCAACTAATAAGCTTTCCTCCTGAGGGTAAGGCAGATCACGAAAGGGACACTGAAGCAGTCTTACAGAGTGCAGTAAGATCCCTAGCCCAATGTTCCTGAACACTCCAAGAGCCCAACATTTCTCATGTCAGTAATAAGCATCATTTTTCATAAAGTTCCTGTGCCTTCCCTGGTAAATCTGACTGGCTTTCTTTCCAGCCTGCTTTCTCCTTTGATCTTAATCAGCTGGGCAATCAGCTAGTCACTAGAAAAGGAATTAACTGACTGCTTACTGGAAATCAATTGAGATCTCTGCATTTTTTCCATTTACTGTTCAGGCGAGATGAGGGGCATGGACTGGGGCTGTGCCAGTTCTTTTCCTTAGAATCTTAACAGCATGTTCAAAAGGTTGGACTCATAAGCTGTCCTGAGCAAAGAACAAACAGCACCAGGGAATCTTCAGAAGAGAACATGTGTTGGTACTCCCAGTACTAATCCCATCCATGGCTTACATAGAAGTGACGAGAAGTAGAATTCTGCTGCCTTAGAACAACAGGGCAAAAGAACAAATAGTCCCTGTTCAAGCAACAGGTACTATTTTTAAAAGGTCTCTAACACCTCCTTCTCCTTGTACAGCCACCAGCAGCAGTGGCTCCTGCTGCTGCTGCTGTTGGGAGTGCCAGGGGCTGATGCTGAAGCCCTGCTGACAAAGTGCACGCTGGCTTGCTGTCTGCTCTCAGCTCACCGGCTGCTGCCATCAGCTGCAGGGAGACAGCTGCAGCCCAGCCATGCCAGGGCACCCCAGGGACCACTGGCTTCCAAAGTGGCTCTGTAGGGAAACCTGGGATTTCAATCTGCCAGGACAGGGGCTGCTACCTCCTGCAGGCACAAGTACACAGGAAATTTGGGAGGAACACACAGAACTTGTGCTCTTTGCCCAGTCGCCACCTGTGTACTACATTATGATAGGCAGTTTTTGCTACAGCTGACATATGGCCTTAATCATCAGTGTTACTCCCAATTTTCGTTTTTTTAATTGTTGTCCTGTGCTCATCGAAAGGCTGGAGTGCTCTCCAATGGTTAACTGTCTCCATCGGACAGATAGCTTTCTATTAAAATAAACGTCTGTCTGTCTTGTATGGGTTGTTCTGTTTTACACTGATAGTTTAACAAACATAACATGATTTCCCCCTGCTAAGCAATAAAAAACAGTTACTCCAGGCTTATCCACTGCTATCTACACAGCTCCAATAAAACACACACCGTTTCAGGTCACTACACTTGAGAGAAAGGTGATGTTTGGACAATGTGTTTGCTGCACTGAACATCTCAGTTTCTGTTTTCAGTTGTGTTCCCTTTATCCCAAAGCCTAGTGAATGGCTGACAGCATTCTGAGTGAGTACAAAATAATATATTCTCTATAGAACAAAAAGAACACAGATTACCTTTTTGCTGGTTTTCCTTCACGATTTAAATGATTCCTTGTTGAAACTGTAGTTCTGTTGATTCTTGCAGTCCTGGAAGCTACGTCCAGCTCTGCTGCGATTAAGATGGATTCTCTAAGGAGCAAAAAGATGAGATGGGTGAAACTAAGTATGATAATGTGGGCTAAACAGGAAATATTCCTAAAAGTATGAATGGAATTCTTACTCATTTGCTTGGTGAGACATTGGAACATGTTGCCCCATCCTTGGCAGTGTTCAAGGCCAGGCTGGACAGGGCTTGAATTCAACCTGCTCTAGTGGGAAGTGTCCCTGCCCATGGCAGGGGGTTGGAACTGAATGAGGTTTAAGGTCCCTTCCAACCCAAACCATTCCTGTACTTCTATAAAGTATCATTGATAAAATGATAGCACAGTCCCTTAGGTAGAGTCCTGATCAGCTGAGACTTGAAAAGCGCACATCCTGACTGAAAAAACTGAGTTATTGAATTACCTACAGGAACAAGAGGTTAAACTCATGGGTTATACTAGTCAGTATGTTACAGGATAGTTATAATAATCCCACTGGGGCTTAAGATCTACTATCTTAAATATTACTGATACGTTAATGTATTTTTTTCTTAATCTATCATACAGAAGCACTTAGCCACTGGGTTAAACTCTTTATAGTTATACACTGAAAGAGCAGTCCTTTCCCAAAGGAATGTACGAATCCGAACCTTCATCAAGTTTCTGGAGGGTGCTGGCATTCTCCCCAGCTCCTACCACAGGAGGCCAGCTAGTGCAGACAAACTAGGCAAAAAGAACACCAACAAACCCAGGCCTACAGTTGTTAGGCTGCACGTTCCAGCACCAAACCCTGAAAAAATGGCTCAGATTCTCTATTTCCAGCTTGATTGGAAAGAAAGCAGTAAACCTCCTGATCCTGGCACTTCTAAACTGACCTAAACCATTGCCTATCCTGCTCCAGTTTGTCTCAATCAAGCTGCTGGTTTGCTTTAAGGAACTCTTTAATTACCAGTAATTAAAGGTAGTTAGCACCTCCCCCAACAGAACAGCAAAGGGTTACAACTACTTTTCCAGTCAACCTGGAGCAGCCAAGCTGCCTTAAATAGAGTTGTTTTTTCTAAGAACTCAAAGCTCTCTGAGAGCTCTTTACCAATCCCTTCTGGTAGTCACGATTCACTGTTTGAAAAACACTTCTCCATGCCAAAATAATGACTCATTTTGTAAAATGTCAATTAATGCCCTGCAGAGTCTGCAAAAAATGAAAAAAAAAGGTCTGTTTTTAATGAATTAGGAATAAAATCAGTAATTAATGTTTGAATCCAGGGATTATTTTCTTGATCCTGCTTAAAATTAAATCTGGTTGTAAGCACTTTGAAGGCAATGAGCAAAGACTCATTATTATTTAATCAGCTTTAAATGACTTACATAATTACTTACATCAGTGACGTATTTTCATCTTGAGATAATTAAAAATAATTAGTATGGCTTTATCCCAGTTTTAATGTGCAAAATCAACTTCGTATTATTGGTGGCGCTTGAATACTTGCTTTTTTGATGGAATTTATCTGGAAATTATTGCACAGAAGTTAATGAAGCTATCACACGAATGCAGCGCTTGGAATGGATGCATCATTTATTCCTGATCCCACGTGAACTCAGTTCTATTTTATTCTAGAGGAGGTTTTAATCAAGTTTTGTGAAATAGAAGCAATCTCATAGCTAGTGCAACACATACTGTGTCTTGCTGCAAGAAATAAGCTTTGGGTGCTATTCTTTACCTACTCTGGTGTAAATCAGATGTAGATTCCCTAAATTCTGTGGAATCACAATGCTGTAGAGCATATATAACTCAAACCCAGCAACAACCAATGGGTTTGAGCTGAGCTATCCTGAAAGGCTTTGCGCTTAATTAGAAAGGCAAGATTAGGAAAATAGTGGAAGCATTTTTACCTTTTAAAGCAATCTAACTTTAAAAGGCAATTCAGTTGCCTTTAAAAGCAGTTTAACAGATAAAAAGGAGGAGCCAGTATAATGCAATTAGCCAGAAGTGCTTTATGGACTACATTTGTTACCACATCTCATTAGAGAATTACAGGAGGGTTTTGAGACACAGTCTAGACCATGGCTGTGAATCTCTTATTTTTATAATGAGGAGATAATTACAAAAATCAGAACAGAAGTTTGCCAACCCTTAGAATCTTTGGCGTTTTCACACCTACTTGTTAAAACAAACAATCCTGATTTACCAACATCTTCCTCTAGGTTTAGTGGTTAGTGAGTTCCTCAGCTGAATTTTTACCACCAGGTAGTCAACACAGGGCTGTATTTTGTGGTACTCTCATATTTCATCTTGTGTTACACATCCTTTTGACCACACGACTCTCCTCAAAGATGCTGCAGTGAAATAAACAATCTTTTCCCGTGCTCGCTAAGGATATTATCTCTATTGCCAGGCCTAGGAGGGCCTCTCAGCTCCCAGTCTGTGACTGCCAGCTCTGGGACACAGCACTTGCTGTATCTGCTTCTCCTCTAACTGCACTTTCTGACTAGCTTCCAATAACACTGAAATGTATTGATGCCCACAGCATCTCTCTAAAGTAAGAAGCACTGTTTCTCCACTGCACAGTTGGGAAATGAGAACAAGATCTCAGAGACTTTATTCTAACTGAAATGTCTGCATTAGAATTGTTAAATGACAAAAAGCAGCTTTCACACTGGATAGGTGTGATCAGCACTGCGCTCCTCAGACCTGTCTGGGGATCTGCCAGGACTTGTTCACTAATGATTTGACAAAAGGGATAAACAGTCTTGTGAAAAAAATTCAAATTATAACATGTTTTTCTGGGTAACAAAATCCAAAGGCAAGTGAACAGAGCTGCAATAGAACATTGCAGGAATGAATGGCTGAAGTGATTAAATGGCGACTAAAATTCACTACCGATACCACACAGTATTGGTCACGCAAAAGAAATGATGAGGCACTGGATGTACAAAGTCAGGTTTTAAATGTGGTCCCCAAGCTTCGAAAAAATCTGTCAGAGTTTTGTGGACCACTGCCTGGAAACATTAGCTCAGAGTTCCATGGCAATCATAGAGAAACTAGAACAATAGAAGTATTAGAAAAGGAAAATAAACCATTGCAGAAAACCTCATTAATTGCACGGTGCCTCTGAGACTTAAACACTACAAGAATTATTCTTATGGTTGAGGCCTCCAAACTCTTTTGAAGAACCCTGAGAACCTGCATGCAAGCAGTATGTCCAGTGTCATACAAGAAGTTTCTCTTGCAGCACAGAAATAACTGTTCCACAGGAGCCTAGGCTTTCTCTGACCATTGAACCATCCCTACTTTGAATTCCGTGACTGTTCCTCCTGCTCTACCTTTCTATATACACCCCAGAAAGCTTCTTGTTGAGCAGCTCTGGGCTTCTCCCTCCATCAAGTGAGTTTGCTTTAGCTTGGGGGGGTCTTCCCATGAAAAAATGTCAGCAATACTGTTTAGAATCTGCATTAACTTGATAGTTAAGACCAGAATCTGATCTCAAAGTAATGAAAAAAAAGCCATAGGAAGCCACCTATTTTTAGCTTCTTTCCTCCTTACTAGGTAAGTTTTATTCACGGATACATATAAATTCTAAAATGCATTAAATCTCACGGAAATATCTGTATTTAGCAGCAGTAAGTAAAAACACTGCTGGTTCCAACAGCCTGTTTCAGACATAAAAGCAGTCAGGGGGAAAGAATTTACGACAAGTAGCCACAACTTACAAAACCACAGTCCCACTTAATATGTCCTCTTTTTGATAAAGGTTCCAGGAAACTTCCCAATTTTCAATTAGTAATGGAATTAAAGCTACAATTCCAGCATACCTCTGCATTAGCGATCTGTAACAACTACACGGCCTGTGCATTTACTGGCTGATAAATACCCATTGCATGGGAAGAAATAGAGAGGAGGTAAATTACATGGCAAGAGAGCAAAGGAGAGAATAAGACTCATCACTTTCTCAGCCGGAAACAACTTATGCTGGGCCAAGCCACCTTGCTTATGGCTTGCAGTAAGTTGTTGGTAAGCAGCACACAGTCTGTGCAGGCAGCTTCTCCTCCTAGAAGAGCCAACTACCAGCTAAGCACCAAAGCTGTGTTCTTATCACAGTTGGAAATACACTTCTGAATTCATGTTTAAGGAATTCATAAAAGGACACAAGCACTGTTCCAAATTAATGCCTTATTAGATGTGAATCTGCACTGTCAGATTTTGAAAAAATGGCAGGGGCTGCAGAATTAAAACTAAACAACCCTATCAATCAAAGACATTTCCAGCATCTCTTTACAATTACGCTGTCCATACCTAAAGCTGAAAGGAGAATGCATTAAGAATACTAGGCTAAGTTTTCAACACTGGCTGGAGTAGCTCATTCCCCTTAAGAGAGAAAAGAAGTAAATATCGAGATAGCTCCACTAGCATAAATTGGATGGGTTTGACGGTAAGACATTTCAAAAGAATAATCCCTGTAGCTATACACACACCCCTAAAATAATGAGCTTTCTAAAAGAGATAGATAGAGAACTTAGCTTTTCTATGCAGAAAGATTCAACAGACCCTGTAATGACAAAGCAGGTAAGTTAGTTGTAACAGCTTTAAACTGGTCTTCCTGGTGATACTCTTTACTGCAGGTGAATGACACTCAAACAGGTATGAAATTGTTTCTCAACTTTGAAAGCCAGCAGAAATTAAGGGAATCTCTTCCAGGCTTGCTCTCTCCAAATGAATTTTCCCCACTTATTAATATGAGTAAGAAGCAAACATTCCAGGAACCACAGGAAATAGGTTTCGGAAAGCAATTTTTGATCGATGCAACTCAATGATCACTATTAAGGATGATTATTAAAAATGGATTTCACTGGTCATATCTTTTTCCATATTGTATCATTCACACTATTTGTTGCATAAAATCTCTCTGGTAATATGACTTCCCTCCACCCCCTATTGCTCATCTGGAGAAACCAGAGCTGATGGACTGCTACAGAGACTCCCCATAACTAGCTTTAAACATGGTCAGCCTCACCAGTTTCAGACAGTCCAGCCTGTAAAAATCTTCAAACATACTGAGAGGTTCCATGTGTGTTCCAAAACCAACATACACAGCAAACTGCCACCTGTGTAAAACTGCAAAATCCCTCAAAATAGATCTAAGAGACAGCACAACCCTCTACTCCCACCCCTTCCACATTATTGTTAAACACATTCAGCACAACCTGAGTGTATTCATATGAGTACCACTGACAACGAAAGTTGATACTAGTAGGTGCTGAAACGTAATGTCTTTTCCATACACTCCAACTACATTGAAGTGGCAGAGGCTTGGGATTGTCGAATTATTCCATTATTGATTGGCATTTAGATAGAGAGCATTTGTTTCCAGCTTCTCACTTTAACCCTGTGTTCCATTAAACTCACCAGAGTTAGCACTCAGAATAGACTGCATTTTGAAAGATTAACCAAGGCAGACAGTAAGCCTAACTGCACAATCTGTGCTCTCTTACCAATCACTTACAGTTCATCAATTCTGGCAATAAAAATCAAGAAGAAAGGTGAAAGTCTCAGCCAGCACAGGGTTAAAAGGGGATGTTGTGGCTTAATCACCTGGGCTTTTCTTCCCCTTTTTCACAAAACAGGGAAGAGCATGGGACTGCCAAAGGGGAGACTGAGGCATTCTCTCATTTCCTGACTGAAAGTACCATACAAGATGACTGTTTCACAAAACCATGTCAGGATGCATTATTTCCTGTTTAAGCTTGCTTCCTCACAGGGAAGAATGATCATTTGATATTAAAGTCACTTCTAAAGGATCAGTGGCTAATCCTACAGATGAATCCCATCAACAAGATCTAAAAAGTTTTTGGCTAAGCCTTTTAAAAATGTGTCTTTGATGAAAGCAGAGAAAGTACAGTCAGTGTAAGGGGAAGGACAATTTGGCTCCCTGCATTCAGATCACCCTGTATACAGCTGTTTCAGGTCCTGCAGTAAGTGATGCAGTATTATTTAAGATGGGATGCTGTAGAACAAAGATGAAAATATGCCAGATTGTAAACAAATAATTTTTTTTGCTATTCAGTTTCTTCACAATCTTCTAGCTTATATGGAAGAGATTTTTAATAAATGTCTTTGCAGAACCACAAAACATCATCACTTTATACATACATTAAGAAGAGAGAGGCTGGCATCCACCCATGTGATGCACATGTCCTGCAGTACTGAAATCCTTAGCTCTTGTTTAGTCCTTCCCTAGACAAAACTTCTACAGAAAACAGCAGATTTTTATTAATTTAATTTAGTTCCCTAAAAATCCCTTCCTTTGGTTGTAGGTGCTGCTTGGCAAAGCAGTTAGTGTATGCTTAAACATAAGGTCAAACAGGCTGGCTGCCTAAAAGCAAGGGTACACAGTGTACACTGAGAGCCACTGCTAGAGCCAAAGAGAAGAGGTCCAGCTGCAGGGTTCCAGCCCCATCCCGTGCAGTCTGGCTCTCACCCGACTTTCTTGTGAGCTGAATCAAGTTGTTAACTCAGCAGAAATCTATTCATTCTTTCACTGGTGTGTTTCCTGCTCAGTTAGCAAGCTGAATCAGCTCACAGCAAGGTTCAATGCATCAGTACAAGGTGATGGAGGAAAGCACAGAGTAAGGAGTGGTGGAAGCCGCCTGTCCTCCTTTGAGCAGAAATGAGCTGTTGTACTGCCTTCTCCATCCTGTGTAACTCCACTCTGAGGTACTTTAATTACATCTGGTATTCAGCTTTGTGCAACTCTGGACACAGACATACCTAAGGAAAGATTTTCCTGGTGGCCAGCTGAGGAGTGCAGCCACAGGCACTACGACATGGCAGGGGGGTTGGAACTAGATGATCTTAAAGTCCTTTCCAGCCCTAACTATTCTATGATTCTATGACTATGAAGAAGATTGCTGGCAGGTAAGGCAACTATTGCCAGGGGCTGACCATCACCTCCCTGGCTGCAGCTCTGGGCCCTATGTCTGAACAAATAGCTCATGCCAGCACTTCTCCCCTGCTTCAGTGCGAATCTGGAGGACTCACTTTATCCCACCATTGACTGCTGTTTGGTAAACACACAAAGTTTGTGATAAAGCACCTAATGAGCAGCTGGCTAACCTACCCTGTCAGCTCTGATGTACTTCCACCAAAGGCATAGTGAAAACTGTCTGCTAACACCCATCATCTTTTGCATAGGGATCACAGCCTTCAGTTTTAAACCTCAGGGGAGGGGAGAGGAAGATGAGGAGGTAAAGCGAGGTGAAGGACCCCATGAAAAGAAGGAAATGACTTCTTTTTCAGTAGAAAAGAACATGATGGCCCTGTACTACTTAGAGATTTAGAAAGTATAGTCTTGACAGTAAACCTGAAGGATGAAAAATGTTCAGATGAAAATCACTGCTGTCTTCACTGGGTTCATCCTCTAACAGAAAATCCAGGTGCTGTACAAGAGAACAGGAAAACAAGTGCAATCTTTTACTGATTCCCAGCTCAACAAGGTTGGCAAGTGTTTTTCTGAAATTAAAGATCAATTCCAAAGCTAGAAGTGGAATCATTTGCAATTTCTATCACTGACAAAGTCCAGAGAGAAATCCTTTGTTAGTGGCACCACATCAGATCAGAACACTTCTTCAGATGCTGCCAGTGAACCAGAAAGCAGGCAGAGGATTACACAGGGGGAAAAGAATAATCTTATGAGTCTCTGAAATGAGTGCCCTGCTGGCCTGCTGAATGTGGGCAAACCCCGTGATTAAATCTGCTATCATTCTTGCTTTGCTGTCTGCTGTTGTCAGGCTTTATATCAAAGACAGATCAAAATCTTAATCTGCATTAATCTTGTACATCTGTAGAGGATAATTAAAAAAAACCCCAAATCTTACCAGGATGGGTTTGACTTTTTCCTAAATTATTTCCTGGTGACAGGCTTTTTACAATTATCCGTTCTGCTGCATTTGGTTTTTTCCTGTACTATGGAACATTTGGCTAATACATATGATACAAACATGCACATCTTCAGGGCATAACAAAATGCTCTGAGATCATTTGTTTACCAGAAACAGTTAATGGGATGAGCAGGGGCCTACTGAGCGTAGGAAAGAATTCCATAAATTACTCTCTGCTCTTGAAGAAGTAAGAACATGAAAATCATTAAACACAAAATCCTTTACCCTTAAGGCTCCACAGACAAGGTGGGGAATAAAAAGCTACTGCACTTCATTGTAAATATGAATGGAAACTATGAATAATGAAAAATAAGATTAAACATTGCTCCTAGCCTTCTTGTAGAGAAGAAATGGACAAAATTTTTGTGGCATACAGAGTCCATTGAGAGTATTGAGGAATTAGAGTGCCGAAAGGATGGGAACAAGCACAATGTTAAGCCAACACTGTGCAAGGCTGCAGGCACCTGGTTGTAGGCTTGAAGGATTATTTTTTCTTGTCAAACACAAGCCAAACTCTCAAAATGCTGTAATGGTACTTTCAGCTTCGCCTCCTTACTTCACAGTATTTTCCAGGCACCACAATATACAGCACATAATAGCATATAGAAGATAAACCCTTCTATTTTACTGGCTGGCAGATTCACTCCAAAGGGGGCTATACTTGAGAGGGGCTTTTTAATTAATTCTGCCTCTGAACAGAAGGTCACAATGAAGGGAAGGTATTGAAGGTAAAAATCAGGAGTGACCATTCCAAACTCATGTTTGGATAAATAAATATAGAAGATGGCTTACATATATGCCAGAATTTTCTGATGATAAAAGATCACAGAAGATATAATCACACCAAGGAGTAGATTCTTAGGGTAAACATAAATGCCTTACAGAAATGATTCTTTCTAGTAAACAAAAGGCAATCATTTTGTTCCCTTTCATGGGCAGTTGGCAGGAGTGTTATTTAAACAGTAAAGAAAACAAGGCACTTACCGGCAATATATGACTAGTTGAGGGGAACTGATGACATTCATCTGTGCCTTTAGCCATTCAATCACACTGATTTTTAAACTCTTGAATGGCCTGCGCTGAAATAGTCACTTCAGGAAATAAAAATAACAGTACAGACACAATTTATGTTGATCTATAGCACAAAGAGGTGTTCTTGAAGAAGTTTAAGACATTGTCTAATGAAAGAATGTGTATATTGTTCTCCTTTTATAGAACAGATAATTGACTTGTCTCCACTCACCAGTGGAGATAAGACCATGTTAACACCACTGATGGAAGCATGGCAGGACCCGTTGGACCAGGCTGCCAACCTACGATGAATTAAGTTCTCTGAACGATCAGATAAATAACTGGTATAATAATAAGCCTGCACCAAGTCCATGGAGATCCACATTGAAAATCCCTGCCTGTAGGGACCAGGTGACTTGTACAGCTCTCGAGAGGGTGCAGGCGTTCCGTTATTCCTTGTCGCTTGACCAGGAGATGGCGGTAATTCCCTTTGCATAAGCAGGAAAGCTTGACAGACATACTCTGGAATACAGACAAGGCGTTTAGGGGAGGGGGAAGAAATTCAGAAAACAGCTTGCTAGAGCTACATGAATAAAATTACATTGCAGATACAGAAGGAATAGAGCTAAGCTCTTTTTCTTGTTTCTGTGACTATTTTTACTATTTCCTTGGTGTCTAAAAGAAAGATAAATTATTGGAAAGATACACAGTTCCCAGAGCGTTCGCTGAGGTAGTATTTTTAGCACTAATCACATCTGCATACTGCAGAAAGAACAACACATTTCTAGCTGGCATTCAGCAGCTGTATGTTAATGTTATTTGTGAAAATATGCTCAAAAGCCTGTACATTAGAAAGAACTTGAATATGCAAAGAGACCACCTTCCCCCAGGCACCTCCACAGCAGAACGCAGAGTATTCCTGTACCATGGCTGTGACTCTAAACACACAGCTTAGAAGCACCTCCTCCATGCTATTGCCCTTTAGTGTTGTACCCCTCTTTCCTCCTTGCAACTTTACAGATAAAGCACATCAAATATTGAGCTATCCTTAGAGCACACCCAAGGTATGTTCTGTAAATCCTCTTCTGCTTCCGCCAACCTTTCCACCCTACTCACATCGCTCCTGAATTTGCCTTCTGAAAGAAGCAGTAGGAATTGTGTGCCTATGTGTGAAACTCTATGGCCTGCAAAACGTATATGCACAAAAAATTCTTTTGAAATGGTTTATTTCCCTAATTTTGCTCAGGTTCTATAAATATTCTACAGAGGAAATACCCAGGCAAGACTACTGAAAGATACAGTGAATTTGGTGTGGCTACTCAAAGGTATTAATGATAACCACATTTCAGAATCATATTTATTCTGGAAATAAAAGAGCTATAAATTTATTAAATTACCATGACAGATCCATGTGTGGTATAATTGATGCTGCCCCATTAATCTCAATCCAGAAGATAGATGCTGATTTTTACCAACCAAGAATCTGGCAGAACGAATGGAGGAATCTAACAGTCCCCCCTTGTCTATATAAAGGAGTTAATATCTCAAAGGTAACAATGAATGTTCCTGGCTAACAGCTCACAGAAGCTCCCAAGTGAGACATTTTTACATCGAATATTCATTACACCATTACAAATACATACTACCAATTAGTTAACAATGGGCTGTCACTGTAAGACAAGGTAAGGGACTTGCTGCAAATCAAGTCTTGTGGGCTTTAAAAAACTTCTGCAGGACAGATCATGTAAGGACAGACTGTTGGAATAGGACCTTCTCTGCATCGTTGTCATCTTGTTTTCTATAGGTATGTGTGATGACTTCAGTGGTCTGAATGAGTCATGTGACTGTTGCCATCTGCATCTCAGAGCAAAAGGAATTATGCCTGTCTTGTCAGTCTAAATTCCTTCTACTACCTAGACAGAACAATACCTTGGCTTTTTGCAGGCTGGCAGTAGCTACTTCCATTATTACTCTATGCACCCAGTCCCTTCAAAGTTATGGCATCCTCCAGGCTTACACCGAAGCACTGCAGGTAGTACATCCTCAGTTCAATAGCTTTATGCTGGATCACGCTATGCCAAGAAGGTATTTTGCAAGTAAACACAAGTATACTCTGTGTGTGCTCCAAGCAAGCTGGCTGAACTTCATTTCAGGCCAAGAAGCTGAAAATTCGCATTAGCACAGCCTGGAGCATGGTGGAGTAAATTCACATCACCCAGAGGGTAGAGGGTAAGTACTGCAATTCTTGTGCATCCAACAAAAGTCAGTCCAGTTTTAGCTAGTTGTGGATGCACAGAGTCTCCACTTAGGATTTTTCTTTATCTTAAGGGGCAATGAAGTTTATTGTGATGGCTACAGACCCAACCTGTCTGAAGAGACTGTCAATGCCTTCAAATGAGCTAGACAAGAAGTGGTACTGAAAGGGTTCTTGAGAAAACTTTTGAACAGTTCCATTGGCTTCAAAAAGACTGCACTGGCATTTGGGTAGCTATTGCAATCTGTCACTAAGGAGAGTGACAACTGCTAGTTCAGTGATAACATCTAATTAATTGCAGCCTTTAGTCTCTTAATGAATTGAAAATGTATGTCAACACTGTGTACCTCAGTGTGTCACCCGGATGGAAGCACACTGCCATGGCATAAAAGAAAACACCACAGAAGAGGTATCTCCATCAGCCTTTTATCCTCCTGTCTTATAGCAATCCAAAGACAGATATGACAGGCTTTGCATTAATATTTACTTGCTTTATAGTGTATCATCATACGCACACCCAAGTGTTACTGTTAAACATTACTGCACTATTTGGTCAAGAGAAAAAGTGAAGACTTTTCTCCCATTAGCCAGTATTTACTTATACAGTTTACTTTTCTGAAGTTTCTGTAGAAACTTCTTACATTCTTTGTGTACTGCCCTCCTATAGCTTTGCTGTCAGTATTATACATTGATAGATATAATAGTACTATATCATTGATTATATATAGGTTTAGATTTATACTGTAAGCATCAGATGAACTTCTAAACATTCATTTCTACAGTGCCAGCTTGCTGGGTTTACCCCCATATGGTGACAGATTCAAAGAAAATACAAGGCTATTTGCCCGAATAGACCAAACAAATTACGAGTTCTTAGTGAGAGAACTGGTTAGTTCCGACAAATACAGGTGCCACAGCACAACTCAAGTCCGTGAGATCATATGACTAGCAGGCAAAATGAGAAGGTCCAGAAAGTCATTAACCATTGCAGGTTTACTGCAAACTACTCTGCATATATATGGTATATGTTAGTGATGATAAGCTTGAGAAGTGTTTTTGTTGGACGTGATTACTATAACTGGAGTAAATGTGCCACAGTGACAGAAACCCCTTTTTATTAAACCTCAATTTAATGTTTGATCATGAGAAGGAGCTACTTCACAATGTCTTATCTAGTCTACCTCTTCACATTTTCCTTTAAAAACACCAATTTTTTTCTTTTTGTCTAACCAAGACAAACAGTGATTTAAATTTTCCAATATTTTGTAATCTGTTCCCCAATTAACAAGCATAATTCTCCTTTTTCATTTGCCCTTTGCAAAAGCTAAGCATTTGCAATTTTGGCCACATATCTACTGTCTCCTTCCTTGATCCTAGTCCAAAATCATGTTTACAGCAACTACAACCTAAGTCCTGCTAGGGTCAGTGCTTTCAAACATAGGTCAGGACAGCCAGCCTTGAAAACTACTCGGTATGTCATTCAATAAAAGGACATCCACTGCTACTCACCCAGAAGTTACAGGGCCTAGAGTACAACAGAACATGTAGTTCCCCACATCTGGAAATCAGAATCAGGCTCACGCTCAACATCAATTTCCTTCCATCCTGACTTTCAGCTGATGTCATTCCAACCTGAGCACTGGCACCAGCAGATGTGTCCCTTTACTAATCATTCCAACTTTGTCCAAATGGCCTCTAATCTTGCAGGTCGTCAAGCCGCAGGATAAATAAAATCTGTCAATAAACATAGCTTCAGCATCCTAAGTCCCTCTGTAATTCTCATTCCAGTCAGTGTCACAGTAACTGCAGTTTCATATGATCAATATCCTAGCCCAAGTATAGCCCTCCATCCGCATAAATATTTCCTGATCTGTCTTTTCACCTAGCCCTGGGAGATCAGTAATTGTTTTCTATTATAATTGTTTTACCATTTCAGTCTTTACCCTTAAGTTCAAGGTGTCTCCGAGTTGCTATCCGTGTGAATGTTATTCCGTTTTCAGCATAATGTCTTCCCTCATTTACCCTGTCATATCTCCTTCTCTTTCCTCAGTGAGAATTGCCTGTCCTTAAACTCTGTATCAGTAATGTAATACTACAGCCTATTTCCTGAACTGGCCACATTTCACTTACTCCAATTACACCAGATTTGTCTTTAAGCAGCAGATGTCCTTGCTCTTCCAATCTTGTTTGCTGTTTCCCTCCCTGCCTCATCATGCCCTCCAGCACGAAAAGTATTCACCTGCTAAGCAGTAACCAGAAGCTGATCTGCCTCATTCAAGCATTTTTGATACCTGTCTAAACGGAAGAAGGGGCTGTTATCTATCTCTGCAAAATACAAACACATGACCTTAGATCAGACAGGGTTTAGCCCCAGTTTCAGCAATATGAAGTGCTCAGTAAAACCCTCTAACATAGACAAGGCAAAGCAGCATTACAAAGGAAAATCTTTCCCCTGTTTGTAGCTCAGGTGAGCTCCTAAAGAGTCAACACTAACCTTCCCCAACTAGCAGCAGGCCAGTATATCAGTTGTAAAAGAGCATCTGTATCAGCTCCTGGCCGCTAGTTGCTAAAAGCTAGAACATCAGCACACCTGTGAAAAGACAGGTCCAAAAGTCATAAATGTCTGTGGAGATTTTCACTTCCCTTGAGTGTTTCTGGATCTCCAAGCAGGGCCTTTGCTATACAGCTCACAATATAGATTTTGCTGTTTATTTTCATACCTATGTTTGCCAGAAACACCATAATATGGTCTTCCATTGTCCTCAGGCTGGAACAATTAGAGTCGATCTGTCACTCTGCTTTTATTCCCTAGGGGATAGGAATGTAGTCTTGCATTTTCTAATTTACATCTCCAGAAAGCCTGGCTGTACTAGTACTATGAGCCTAAACACCAGAGGCCGCTCTTCCTGCTCTAGGGAAATAAAGCTTAACACCCAAGCTCATCAGTGTTAGTCATAAAAATGGCATAAGGTTTTGCAGCTCACACACCACACATTTGATTTCATTTTTATTTGACTTGAATACATGCATTGCATATGCATTAAGCAGGTTATGCCAGAAGCATCATTCCAGAAACACATTTAACTCGACAGCCTGCTCAAGTGGAACAGCAGTGTTACTCGTTAGATATTGGACTGAAAGTCCTACCAAGGCGGAGACTTCTAACGGAAGCTTTCCTTCCCTTCTCCGACCCAAGAACAGAGGAACTGGTATTCTCTAACTCAGCTGTGAGTCAGCAACACATCCCGATGCTGGATTCCAGTAGATGGAATCAGGATACGACAACCCAGATAGAGGACAATTTTGTTTCTCAGAATATGCAAATAGGAGTAAAACTATAATCTGCTGTCTGCAAGTTTAATAAAACCAAATCAAGCTGTCTGTGTAGATTTGCTCTCACTGGTATTACTTTCTGACCTACCATGGGTTAAGTTCAAATACATGACTGAACCACATTCAAATTACAGAGCAATGGCATGTACGAATTTGTCCTTCAAGAATTTCTTTCATATAAAACCTACATTTTGTGTCCATTTCCTTGCATTAACAAAAAAAAAATAAATAAAAAATTAGAACGTTTGGCATTTTTAAGTGCCTACAAACAAGTTGAAAGGATGAAAAAACCCCTCCAAGCCCATGTTAGAAGCATGATGAAGCATTCTGTAACAGAAACATGTGAATTATCACTGCCATGAGAGACTTCCCAAAAAAGCATCAGAGGGTTTTCATTGTGTCATCTTTGAGGGATCAATAAAATATCCTGAAGCCCTGAGAAAGCACAGGCAGGTACGTCACTACTTAGTAACTTGAATTCAAGTGCAAGTGAAAAACGAATATGATTAGAAATACTTTTTTTCTCTAGTTTTCACAGTCTAACCAATTTCTAGGGCTGAAAAGGAGCATAAGTTAGCAAGGTCGTGGCTACGGTGCATATAAAACATCTAACTCACATTAGCTCTCCTGTACTCAATAAATGGTAAATGATCCTCACAGCTCCCAGGCTAAAAAACTAGCCCAATTTCACAGTGGAAAAGTGCCAGCTCAGGTACCCAATCCGACATGAGGTTAGCTGTTCGTTTTCACTCTGCTACCTAGATTGAAGCAGAAGATACCTTGCCTTGATGAAGGTCAGATGCAAGAGATGGAAAATAGCCAGGCCTGAAACACCCATCTTTCTGCTGTCTTATTTGCAGAAGAGGAGGAGGAGATGAGAAATTTTATTTTGAGCAGCTTGTTGTGGAGCACTGTGCTGTGCCCCATGTGTGAGGCTGGGCTGCTCACCAGCAGTGAACTCAGCTTTCCTCTATTTCGTTTGTCAAACTTGCTGCAGAGATGAGGGATGTTGCAGTCCCACTGCATTTATATCATTACAAGTGTAATGAAATTCTCTCCGAACCAGCACTCTGCTTAGAGCAGCATAAGACTCATCTGGAATAAGAGAAGCTCGCTGCTGGTATTTTTGTTTATGCCACAGGTGCTAAGCACCAGATCAGAAAGACAACAGTACTACACCCAAAGCTGCCCTGACTCCACGAGAACCTTGTCCTCTCCCCTTAGCTCCCCAAGGTGCCCAGTTCAATGGAGGTCTCTGCAGTTTCCCTGAAGGTTATCAAGATGCAATTTTGTACCTATTCACTTCCAGACTGCATCCAAACCAAGAATTCTCATGGAAAGATTTAGCAATCCTGCTTTAATGGCTTATAACGACCATTCTTAGTCCCAACTGACCAGAAACAAAATGACAAATGTCACTCAAGCTTACAAGTATTTTCTGTTGCTAGAAAGGAGAGAGATGTGATTTCCTTCCTTAGGATAGGTGGTTTCCTTGGTTTCCTGGCAAGAAACACGTATATTTACAATACTAAACTCTTAGTCAAGTATATGTTGCCAAACATTCGTGTCCTAGAAATACTGGTGTTTCCGATTAGCTATTACACCAGCTATGCATAATGCCATATGGCCTTAATAACATGCCTGTCACTTTAGAGAGTAATTACTTCAGTTTTGGCAGCATTAATCTGCAATATTTGCTGTCTCTTTGGATGACATCGTAATGGCGCAATGCAAAAGTGATCAACATCTCCCAGGCTGTGAGAAAGGCAGTGTCTGAACAGATTATAATTTAAACCAGGCAAGGGCATTTTTCTTAAAAAACAGTAAATTATCTGCACTAGTACTGGTTTTAGGAATATTTGGGAAGGGAGGCAGGGACTGCATTACTCATGTACAATTGCTAAAATCCCCCAAGCTTCAAAACTTTAATATAAGAAAAAATGCAGAAAAATCCCTGCCTGCTTCCAGGTAACTCCAAAAAGTAAAAAATACAACTGCTAACCTAGAGAAAATAATTTATTACTTTATTCTGTGGTCAACAAACCAGCTAAAGGACAACATTTATATTTGTAGGTTAAGGACAGACTTTAAATCCTTTTACTAATCTAGTTCTGGAGGATTCTAATTCTAATTGCTTGATGAGAGAGATTCTGGGGCTTTGGAATCGATGAGAGATCCTCTACCAGAGCCGAAGAGCTGGCTGTGGTCACCCTCTAGGTATTGCAAAACCGCCTCATCAGTTTGTGAAGCATTAGTTCACATGTGACTAATCGTATATATCAGTGTAGTCTCAAATGACTTATGACCTGATTTGGTCTCATTACCCATGTAGTGAAGTGATGTCTGCCACTACTTTAATTACTTGCAAGACTGAGAAGTGGAAATAGAAGTCAGAATTCGTTAGCCTGCATAAACACCACGTAAAATGAACATGCTGAAAGCCTGGACTTATGTTCACTTCATCCTGTGCATACATAGACTAATATCCTGTCAAGACCTACATATGTTCTTAGCATTATTACCATCAGCATTCCTGCTGATGTGAATGGAAGTAAAATCAGCATACGAGTCTGAGCAGAACAACACTATCATGAGGCAAGACAAAAAGCTCAGAGATAGTACAGGGCTGCAGCATATTTATATCTTGCTTGCCAAATCACTCACAAGAACCTACGGAAAACCAGTGGTATCAATCAGCTTTGATATATGATTGTACTTCAAATGATCATACTGTGATTCATATGTAAAATATCTTTTCTAAGCAGAAAGAAAGTCCACCTGCTGTAAAAGACCAACAAAGCCTTCACTTGCCATCCTGTCATCTTCAGGTGCTTAGTCCTGACCATTAGCACAACACCTCAGTGCCCCTGAGCACTTGTAGAAACTGCATATACCCAATAGCCTATATGTTATATCCATATACTTACCAATATACATACACTTACACCCATTTAACATATTCTGTATGTTTGTCAGTGGATGGATCTATTCCAGATTTTACAGTTTTTCTTGGATAAACACTTTTACAGTTACAGTTCTACATTAAATTTGGATAGAACCATGGGATATGCTACACTGATGTTGTAATAAGCTATATACATAGCAACACAAATGATCACATTCCATCAAAAAGTAAAATTAATAACACTGTAATCTGATATTAGTCTGTCAGTTGGACACACATGTAGAGGAAATCACAAGCAGGGATATGCTTAATGCACTTGCATAGAATCCAAATCCTTATTTGTCATTACCAGAACACTGGTTATTACTCAACAGAGAACACCTCTACACTGAAGGGCAGGGAATTCAGCTATGCAACAAAACTGTGGTGTTCCTAATGAGAGAAGACTCTTTGGATTTTCAAGGATTCCACTGGAACAGAGTGGCCTCTGTCCCCACAGAATGACAGAGACAACAGAATTTGAAGGGAGTGATATCAGGCTTTGCCTGATTGCAGAGAAGACATAAGCTTATTTCTAGGACTGGTAGTTGATTGTTCTATATGTCAATTATCTATCGCTATGCACAAGAACATGCTGATCCACCTGTACCTCCCTCCACATATTTCACTGTAAATAAGGAATAGAGACATTCCTTCAGCCATGTTGTGTTTCTTACAAACTGCCACTCATGTCTGACACTGTCATTACAGAGTAAGGGTTTTGTATAGGACAGAATGATAAATCACTTTTGTAAAACCACACAAGCTGATAAATGAAGCAGAAGGTACTTGGGTATAAAAATCCCACATCCAGGTGGGCACAAGGCTACAAAATTAAACAGCATTGAAGATTCTGAAAGCAGTTAAGGTATTACCATGGCCAGTTCCAATAATAAAAACAGACTTTAGTTTTATGAGATATACATAACATACAGAGCAAGAGAGTCTCTCTTTGGTGGTGTCTGCTAGCAAATTCAGTGTCAAAAATTCTTATTTCTTTCACTGGTTGAGCCCAAACCCAAGCAGAATGCCTATACTGCATACACTCCTTTGCTTCTGCTTGACTGCTCTCTTCTGAGCACTACAAAACACTCAAGGACACTGACCTGCTTTTCATATCCTCGGATACAGCCAAGTAATTCCTTAACAGTATTTCTATGGCGTATGATCTAATCCTGTGTAAAGATTTTAGGTACCTTTGAGCAAGAAATCCTGCACAGCAGTCACATAATCGTATTAGTGCAGCTCTCCACAGGGACTAAATAGCCTTGTTGAGAAGGACTTTGCTGAGCAAGGCTGCTCAAATCAAGCCTGGCAGCTCCCTGGTGGTAATTCAGGTGGCTGCTTTGTACTGTGCAGAAACCCCTGCACAGTACCCAAGATCTGGATCACCCACAGCTTCACTTCTGCTCTTTCTTTCCCCAGGCTGACCAGTTCCACAGTCTTTTACTGCAGATCAAGAAATACACTTCTGATGTGTGTCTGTGAATTAAAGCAACACTAACTCCTTCAATGCAGTGAGAATAACTGCTGTGTAGCTAGATAAAGATGAAGATGTGTCCACACACTAAATAAGCAGGGACTGGGTTTTCTTACTAGCACTGCAGAATTTATGGCCAACTCATGAGAACTTTAACATAATTACATGAAGTAGGAAGTGCGCTCATCACTGTTCAAGGGGACATCTGAGATCTTCCATTGCTAATGGAACATTTTTGTCCCTTTGATCACTGAAGTTAAGTCTGCTGTCAGAGGCAGCATTTTTGGTGCTACAGATTTATTATAAAAGCATAGGTGAACTATTCCAGTCTGGTTTCCTGCTTATACATGCCCTAGAATACCACTTACCACAGAAATATGTTGCTGAGATCAAGCCTGAACTCTCTGCAAACAAGAAAGAACAACCCAAAAGAACAGAATGATCAGTCTCCTATACGCAATAAGCTGCATATAATGGTCTACACCAGGGCCAGGGAGGAGAGGGACCTTCAACAAGAGTTCACAGGTAGAAATTAAATGGCAGAAGGGATTTGGGGTACCTGCAGTTGGGTTCCAGAGTAGCATCAGTTAAAGCAGCTTCTGCCAGCAGCAAGGATTTGTGATACCTACCAGATCTTTTCCAAGAACACAGCTGTCAGCTCATCATGTAACCCAGCCCAAAAGGAAAACTGCATTTGAAGTGCTCAGGAACTGGTCAGGATTGCTTTTACCATTCCTTATGGCAGTATCCTGTATTTCTAAGCCTTATAGGAAACTTGTGAGTTATATCAACTATACCAGACTAGCATCCTTCAGTGCTTGTAGAACACTCTGATCCTGAATGATTCAGCTGCATTGCTGGGAATTTGACATTGCTCAATTCTAAGAAACTGCTTAAATTTAAAAGCTCTAATTCATGTGAGCTGCTGGGAGTGATCAGTTTCTTCCTCCAACAGATTCTGCTAGAAGTTTCTGGTGTAAAAAATACTTGAGATGTCGCTAGCAAAACAGCTCCTGCAGCTGAACTGCTTGCCCAGGCCCAGAGCTCATTTCAGATGGGCGGGAAGTCATTATGCACCAAAAAAATAAATCACCAGGACATTACCTTTTCTTTGCTTCCTCCCTTGCAAACAAAGACAGCAACATCTACTGATGCAAGGATCCCAACAAATGGGATTCCTCGTAAGGATGAGACTTACTGAAAAGGGGAGTAATGAAAGCACATAATTTTCTCTGTCCTGTTTCTATAGCTGCTGGTGGTCTGAATCCGAAAACTCTCCATTGGTCTCTAGTGTAGAAACGCACATAAGCATAAGGAAGCAAGGCAGGTGGGTGGCGACTGGAAAACAGCCTTTCTGTAAGAAAAAAACTCTAAATACAGCAGAACAAAGCTATATATTCAGAAAGTTTCAGGGACATAGTTTTAGTTACTGAAACCAAATGGCATCCCCATGGATTTTGCAAACCTTGTCATACAAAGTCATTCTGATTGAATCACTGCACTCCAGAATGTTGAAGATAAAACACTCCTCAGAACTCAGACACAGAATAAATTTTCTGCAATTATTCACTATGCGTCAAATATATACTAGACTATGCGCATCTACACTATAATTATCAAATGCATCCTTTGAGCCAGTAACAAATCTGAGATAAATCAGCTGGAGTAAATCTTGGTGAAAGAGACTTAAGTTAATGCTTTTGAGTCCATATTTAGACCAGGCTAAAAGAATGCATGTAGTTTTACTATTATTCAGCTGTCATGCAATAACTCAATGAGCCACAGTAATTCAATTGTGTATCAGATCTTTAGTGGCTCATCTAATTATGTAAACAAGTTTAAAAGCATAATTATCACTCTTTGCATGTTGCAACTGCACCCAACTTTTAAATTAACAGTCCTTTTATCTTTCTCAATAGCCAAGTGATATAAAATTACAGCATATTTATGGAAGAAGCCAGATTGTATCTTAGTTTTCTTGTATTTTTCTTGTACAAATACAAATAGTTCAAATGAGAATTGTACATCTCAGTAAAGAAATCCTGTCCCTAAATACCCTTGTGGTTCTGTACTCAAATTACTTTCAGCCGTACTGCTCAGCCTTCCTGAAGATGGATGGGAGCACAGTGACTGTTTGTTTCAAGGTTGCTATTAAGAAGGAACAAAATCAATCCTGTGAGTCCGTGCAGGAACTACTGGGGGAAGTCAGCCCCTGGATACAGGGTGAAGTTCACAGCATTTATGCTACCAGGCCAGTCATTCCCTGTGGCAGTGTATAATTTCCCAAGACAGATCTGCCATTACACATCACCCAGTGAGTGCAAACAGAACGATTTATCAGCACATTAATAAATGGCTTTATGAAGACCAAGCAAATATTTCCCTCAGTGAAATTAAGTATCAGTGGTGTGGCTACCAAATGTTCATCTGCACTCAAAAGATATCTGTATTGAGAGCAAGGATCAGAGACTTTTTCAAGTCGTAAAGCTCCAGAGGGTCAAACTGTAGAAAGGGGACCCAAGGATGGACTGGAGAGTAAGCAGAAAAGAGCAAAAGAAGAAAATAAATATTAATGGCATTAGCACAAATCTATTTGTTTTGCAGAAGATTTTAAGATACCAGCACCACTTGTCTCATTATCATTGACAAAGAAGTCACAAGGAGATTCAGCATTGCTACTGCTGTGAATACCAAGGAATTACACATGTGATCTCCAAAAATTCTTTCAAATACTACAGAAAACTATGGTTGCAGATAAACGTTGAAGACCGACAGAGGCATGACATTTGATGTAACCCCAGCCGAACCATTTCAGAAACACAAACTCCTTGTTTAGAAACATGAACACCTTTTTCTGCAAGCTTATTCTTACATACACATATAACAGGAATAAGTTAACTTTTTTTATCCTTGCCAAGCTTATAGTATAACTAGAAGAGAAGAAGTGTCAGGTGTTCTTAGCTGTCTATATACAATACAGTACCAATAACGAACCCTACAGAACCTTTATAAAGGGACCACGTCTCTCCAGTTGCTCTGTGTGAAAGCTTTCCAAATAGCTGCATTTCTGGAAAACTGATTTTCTTCTAAAACTGCTGTAAAGTGCAATGGGTGTTTCAAATGCAGCAGTGCACCATGGGTGCGATTTAACTTACAAAATCCCAGCTCTCTTCATAGACATCTATAAATCTTTGCCCTTTAGACCAGAACTATCATGCACCCCAGCCTGCTAAGCCCTCCTAATTTAATGACACACATTTATTTGGAAATACTGTAGCAGAACAGCTTCAAAAGCACTACTCTGGCATTATTACACTGTGAGAAATTATGGTGGTTTGGGGTCTTCTAGCTTAATTAGATTCTATTTTGTTCAGTCATCCTCAAATGAAACTTCTGTTTTCAAAGGATTTTGTGAAGAGTTTGCTAATGAAAGAGAATTTATAGTATTTATGGGGCAACAGTATAAATGGAATTTAATAGCCAACTGCCAGCAGGGAACTGTCTAATCTTTATCGAATGCTGATTAACAACCAAGGATTTCTGGTGAGATAATGAGCCCTGGACTGGCTTCTACCCAGTTTTTGACACTGGCACCGATGTGCGTCTCCTAATTGCTAGAGGAAAACATATAATAACTGAACTTCAACTAATTAGTGGAGATTTAACCCAGTCATTGAAGTTTATATCTTTGAAATTCAGAAAAATACCAGAAGTCAGATACTCACCCCAGGCACTTAACAGACACCTTAGTTATCCTATGCAAATAAATTAAGAGATGAATTTCCAGAACTGGTGACTCAAGAAACTTTGCACTGCAATGAGAACGATTGCAAGAACTTCCATCAATCCAGACCTAGGGACTGTAGAATAGAATAGAATAGAACAGAACAGAACAGAATAGGTTATGGTTGGAAAGGACCTTAAGATTATCAAGTTCCAACCCCCCTGCCATGGGCAGGGACACCTCACACTAAACCATGCCACCCAAGGCTCTGTCCAACCCGGCCTTGAATGCCACCAGCAATGGAGCATTCACAACGTCCATGAGCAACCCATTCCAGTGCCTCACCACCCTTACAGGAAAGAATTTCTTCCTCATATCCAATCTAAACTTCCCCTGTTTAAGTTTGAACCCATTACCCCTTGTCCCTATCACTACAGTCCCTAATGAAGAGTCCCTCCCCAGCATCCCTATAGTCCTCCTTTCAGATACTGGAAGGCTGCTATGAGGTCTCCACGCAGCCTTCTCTTCTCCAGGCTGAACAGCCCCAACTTTCTCAGCCTATCTTCACATGGGAGGTTCTCCAGTCCCCTGATCATCCTCGTGGCCCTCCTCTGCACTTGTTCCAACAGTTCCATGTCCTTTTGATGTTGAGGACACCAGAACTGCACACAATCCTGCAAGTGAGGTCTCAGGAGAGCAGAGTAGAGGGGCAGGATCACCTCCCTCCACCTGCTGCTCACGCTCCTTTTGATGCAGCCCAGGACACGGTTGGCTTTCTGGGCTGCGAGCGCACACTGCAGCCTGGCTCATGTTCATGTTCTCATCCACCAACACCCCCAAGTCCTTCTGCGCAGGGCTGCTCTGAATCTCTTCTCTGCCCAACCTGGAGCTGTGCCTGGGATTGCTCCGACCCAGCTGTAGGACCTTGCACGTGGCATGGTTAAACTTCCTACGGTCGGCATCAGCCCACCTCACAAGCGTGTCAAGGTCCTCTGGATGGCGTTCCTTCCCTCCAGTGTACCAACCGAAGGACACAGCTTGGTGTCATTGGCAAACCTGCTGAGGGCGCACTCAATCCCACTGTCCACGTCACCGACAAAAATGTTGAACAAGACCGGTTCCAGCACCGATCCCTGAGGAATACCACTCGTTACTGGTCTCCAGCTGGACATTGACCACAACTCTTTGCGGGCGGCCATCCAGGCAGTTCTTAACTAGTCCCAAACCAAACTGAATAAGGCTTGCGCCTGTAGAGGAATGTCAGGGCCCCTAACAGGATCTGCCTGTGAAATTCATACCAGGTCCAGAAATTTCAAGTGAATGATCCAAAATCGCTGAGTTCTGAGAACTTTAACATCTAGACCTATTTTTTCTATCTTCACAAAGTAGGCCCCCACACTGATACTTCAGAGCTTAAGTCAGACACTCACTTGCACTGCCAAGCACAGAATTCTATGCATTTCTAGAACCCCGACCCCAATTTTCTTAAGGCTTTGTATTTTAATGGAATTTTGTCTCCAGTCACTGATCCTCAAACCATCATTTCCCTAAGAGTTAACACACATTTAAAAATTCCTAATTTCTTCTGTAATTGCAAAAAAAATTCACTACAAATCTCAAGATCTGTAAAAACAGGAGTGACACTGAGTAAAATCCGAAAAACCACCAAAACCCAAACCAACCCAACAAACCAAAGGCACCCCAAGTATTGCTTCCCTTCTCCTGGTACATGAGGAACAAAAATTCCACAAAGAGCCAATAACTTGCGGATGCCAGGGGACAAGTGTGACTGGTAAAAGAAAGAATAAGACTGCTGTCAGAGTTCTGTACAGCAGAAGGCTGAGGGGATTTTCAAAACAGTTATTTGACTAAATGAAATGTAAAGTTAAAAAAGGAAACAATATACGTTCAATCCAGCTAAAATACACACTTCCAAGATATATGTTGTTTGGCTTCCAAAACATGTTGCTTGGCCGGGAAAGTGGAAGCTGCAGAGATAATCAACTAACAGAACATTTCAAACCTACTGTATGAATGCCGTAAATACACACACCTTTAATGGGTGGCCACTGATTGCAATTACATCTCAATGTAATGGTGATAGAAAGGGTTACTTTCTACCATAAAGGTGACAATAAGTGACAGAGAGTTACTTCGGATTCAATAGCAGAAATCCCCAAAGCTGAAATGATGCATTTGAGAAATCTCTTGCTACTACTTGCTTCTAGACAAGCAATTCAGGTTGTTCTTACCCAAGTCAGAATTGCAAAATCCTAAGTCTTTACAAAATGACAGTCCTGAGCAGGGAGACAGAAACACACAAGAGACAAGAGAGCAGTGATATTATCATGAGATTACCAATGGCATGAACTGACAAGACCTGAATTACTCTGTAAAATTGCCCATATGGAAGCGTTCAGTATATTAGTTGCAAAGTACTTTGAAGAATAAACTGCACTAAATTCACTATGAAATGGTAATAGACAAGGACACACATATGGAAAATTACTGGAGATTTGCTGATGTCCTGAAGGTTTTTCTTATTTGTCTTCCTTTTTGCTTATGTACCACCAAACCAGAAACAGAGAACTGAGAAACCAACTGAGTAACATTATGCAGAAGATGGGCAAATAATTTCATGGTTATTAGCAAAACCAAATCAACATCAATTTTCTGGAAAGTTTTCTCTAAAATCCTTTTGCAGCCTCAAAAGCTCTGCAAAACCTGTAGTGATAGCATGATCTAAGGGCATCTCCTATAAAGAATCTGTCAAGCTTTGTCTCCTTGAAGTACTTAATCCAAGAATAAATAACAAAAAAAACCAAATAGATATTAGAATTAGCATTCTCCTGTATTAAAAAAAAAAATCATTGAAATTTTATTGCAGCAATGACCTGCCTAGCTCAGAAAATGAACTTTGCTTATTACTTTGTTTTAAAAGTACAGTAGGTACCATCACTGCATGTAAGGACTGTGGGTATGAAAACCTTCAGGAAAGGAAGGTCTTTATCCTTTTTATTTTCAGTAGCCCTGTCTGTCATGAAGAAAATAAACCAAAACCACTACAACAAACAGTTTTGTACAAACATAGGTACTGTGTTGTTTTGCACCAACCAGAGTCAGTGTACAGACCACTGAGCAGTTCCTGTGCAGAGTGCTGCTTTGGGACCCTTAAAGATGGATAGAATGAGTCAACTATTATGGCCAGAGATAATTATTTCCTTGGATCTCTTATATGCAGATCCCCTGAAACATTTCTCATGGCTGGAGGGTTTGGCCAAAATCCACACTAGTTCTTTCCTCTTTATAAGGGAGAATTAAACTTCAAGCGGCCATGAATATTCATCCATAATTTAGGACATCTTCTGAAAACTCTTTTAATTTATCAAGCAGTATAGGGATATAACTGGAGACAGAAGGTGGCAAAAAAAGCTCAAGGCAATGGTTTTTTTTGAGCTTTATGACAAGTGAGAAACACCCCTGGTGTAGAAGAATATGCATATAAGACACTGTTTTATAGACTTCTGTCTTTTTACAAAAGCAGAAAACCAGAACGTGTCCTGAATGTGCGAAGAACTTGGATGCCCCCATTACTGAACACCGTTCCTATTTATACTCTATTGGATATTGCTTAACAAGGGAAAGCTGGCAGGTTGAAAAGCTACTGTAAGGTAGCTACTGCGTGTTCAGAGAGTAACGTCAGGGATGTAAAATAAGACTATCACAGTATTAAAGGACTTCAAGATAAAAATTAATGATCTTAAGGTCCTTTCCAACCCTAACTATTCTATGATTCTATGATTCCATGATTCTAATTCTACTCTGTGTGCTATGTTTAAAGGCTATATTATGTATCTGTAGTTGACCTCAGGGCACAGGAAAAAATATAAACCCTTGATGCTTTCCAAGAAGGCTTTTCTAATTTAGGTACAGTATTTCAGTCAGAAAGAATTCACACCACTTCAGTATGTCCCATTCCATCTGTATCTACAGTTTTTAAAAATGAATATTTCTCTACAGTTTTGATTTAGATTCATTTTCCCATAGAAGTTTTGCAAACCACTTCCTCTTATCCTTAGTGCTGAGAGCTAAGGGCCAATGGGATCTGCGTATTGCTGGAGATACTATTTCTGGTTAGATACACCTCCAGTTTCAGCCAGCCTGGAAATTCCCATGTTCCTATTGCCTTCAGAGATATTAGAGGGACTTCAGCAGGTCAAAGAGAAAATACCAAAGGGAAACTTCTGACACACAAAATGTTAGGGAAATGACTGGAACAGGCAGAGTTACACAGTTGTGGGGTTTGTAGATTCATCCATTTTACATTCATATTCTAGTATATTTTAATATATATCTTATATTTAAGATACTTTTTGAATATGTATCTTTATATATATAATTTTAATATATATTTATTAAAAATATTATTTATAAAATATATATTTTAATATACATCACTGCCCAAGGAAGGCATAATCTTAAATGACAATTCTGGCGCATCTTGTCTTTAAAGAATTGGATTGTTTCTGATTTAGTTTCACATATATCAACATACCCAGCCGTTTTCCCTTAAGTCTTTCAGCAATCTCCAGTAAGGGAAAAACCATTAAAATCTCATCAACATGCTTTTAATGTATTTTCCTACTTTCACTGACTCTTTCTCATCAAAAGGGAGAGACTGTTGGAACAATGGATGTCTGCTGCATTTTCTGTTCCTGCTAGATTCAGTTGTGTAACAGTGTGTTACCTCGTGACTACATAATTACCGGTATTTCCCTATTCTTGTGACATATTATTATAAGTGGATCAACAAACAGTATCAACAACATCCTCTTTCCTTGGCACACTGAAAAACACTGAATGGAAATGGAACAAAATGGACATGGACTTTAGGCTTGGCTATCATACCTCTGAGTTATCATCCTCAGCTAAGTGCCCATCTAGACTTAGCTCCTGCCCTATGCTCTCCCTGCCATGAATAGCTGGGTAATCATCTTTTCAAAGCAGAAGAAAAACTGGCTGTGTGTTGCACAGCTTTTAGGCTACACTTACTAATTTCCAGGTCTTACTGTCATATTCCTTTAAAGTTATAATACATTTCAAGAAGTGCAAGATCAGGTAAGAAAGATTTACCAAAATACTCCAAAGTAATGGCTTTGAATGTTTTATGAGTATTTTCTGAAAGTTTCACTTTTGTTACTGGGTCTTTTCCATGCTAACTGGAAATCAGAATGTTCTGAACTTATTTATATATTTTGGACGGAGAACACGGTGGGGTGGGGAGAGGATGAAGACATGTTCTTATTCTTCAAAAAGACCAAATTCCTGCTTTGCTGACATCTGCGTACGCCTGCCACAACGTATCCCAAATAAACCTGAACATTATTATAGTTGATACAATTGAAAAGCTGACATTTAGAGACCAGTTCCACATTTCTGGCTTCTCATTCTTCCAAACTTTCTCTGCCTTTAAAAATGATTTTGATATTTTTGAAACCAGAGGGTTACATTACTGTAATTGGACACAGAAATAGACTATTGATTTGCACAGACTAATTGGACACTGCCCATCCATTTACATGAGTAAGTGTCTAACAGGCACATAAAATTACAGCAACTGTGCCTGAATATTGGGCACTTAATTCCGTTCAGGCAGGCTTCTGCAGTGATGGAAGCCAAGGCTTTGCATTGTAAATTTCAGTTTCTCCAAAATCTTTTTTGCCTTGCTTTAATACCATTGACAAACCATCCCTGCTTTGTTTATAATGTTCACTGAGTAATATAAAGGCCTGATACATATTATACTTGAGATAGGTAAGTTACATGATAAATAGAGTTCATTTTTCCTACGTTGTTAATTTAAAGACTAGTAATATATTACTGTTTCAAATAAGCTGCTGTGTACTCCAAGTCTTTGACCATATATCCTTTGTGCAGAAGTTATTTATTACTGGGACTGCACCACAGCTATACACAGCTTCTTACAATTACCCATTATATGACAGCAGAAAGATTCAGTCAATCATGAGCAAGAAGAAAAATGTTATTTTCCCACCTCTGCTGATAGCTTTATTAGCATCGGGCTGAATTCTTTCCCAGGTAACATTGATTTCAGTGGCACTTCAACAGCAATGAATTATGTGCTCATATCCCATTTATTTATTTGCCCTTTCACAGTTAGACACCACAGCTTATCTCTTCTATGACCTGAAGATGGACAGCCCAATTTTTAAGGCGCCTTATTTAAGGAATGGAAGACCTCAGTTCATTTCACTTGGTACTGAATTATCTCAGTCAACCCTTTCAGCCTTCAGCCTCAATGTCAACAGGCTAAAAGCCCCTCTTATACTCTGCAGACATTGTAGCTACTTCCATTAGATAAAACAGCCTCAAAAAAATGCCCTTTACTCCTACAGTATCCAAAAGCCTGCCAGCAGGGCACTCTTCTGCCACATGGGAAATCTGCATTCAAGACCCTGCCACAAATCTGGTCGAGACTCACATCATAGAAGAGTGAATGCATTACAGTATGCTCCTGGGCTTGATGAGGTTGTACATTCCCCAGATATTACCCTCAGCTGCTTCCTCTGCAAAGTTCCAAGACAAAGCCCTGCAAACAGCTATCAGACGGACTAAAGAAACACAGGTTTGAAAGTCCCATGGGAATTATTTGTGAATTATTTCTTTAGCAAGGTTGACCGTTTCACAGGCTTCCTTACTTGCATCTAAGCTCCAAGAGGTTTTTGCTGCAGAGAAGTACGTGTTTGGGGATCCTACCAGCGCTAAGTGATACCTAGATGCTTTCAAAGAAATCCAGAGACTTCCTTGAAGAGCAACAGTAGTCGTAGGTTGGAGTCATGGCTTTATTTTAAAAACTCACTACAAAGACTCTTAGTTTGCCATCCTCAAATAACAAGCAATCTCCAAATATTTTTAAACAACAAAGACACTTATTTAGGAGACAAGATTTGGTGTGCCTTTGGTCTGGTCAGAAGAACAAAGGTCTCTTCCTTTTCTTAAGTCTAACACCTGTTAGTTTGTGGTTATTTCAGATTAATTGCTGCATAAGATTCGGGATTTCTTATCTAGTAAATTTGACCAGCTGATAAATTGCTTATGGCAAGCTTAGAAATCTAGACCTGGGTCAGTGAGAGCAAGTTTCTACTTTTAATAGCAGCTTTTAGAATACAGAGAATTAAATCTAGTTCAGTTAGGCTTGCTCTCTAAAGGTGTGTTGTCCATCCAGCTCTTTCAGCAAGAGACATCCAGCATTTTTCCTTGAGCAGCAAAGTACATCAGTACCTTTCTTACTTTACCTGATTAATGTAAATCATTTGCCTGCAGCAATCAGACTCTGTTTGCCAGGATAGTCATTATACACTGACAGAGATTAGTGAGGTACTTAATCAAAACCAGCAGTGATTGATACTCCGTCAGTTTTGGTCTTTAATCAGTGAAGCTTTCATCCAATCATCAGCCATTAAAGAGCCTCATTTATCTGATTACTTTTGGAGTATTGGACTTAAAAAAGAAATACATAAAGGTAGGCTATAGCCTTCTTGTGACATACCCGGATACATGACAGCATTTTCAACTTCCTGAAGTGGGGGAAAAATAACCTGTATCAACAATTATTTCTAGAGGATGGTTTGTTCTGATGGTTGGGATGAGGATAGGGAATTTTTCAGTTCAGCTATAGAGTAACAGTAAAATTTAGCCTCAGGTCAACAATGACCAAAACTCATTTTCATTTCATAGCTCTTTGGAGGCCTACGGTAAATGAGACGGTAGTCTCAGTCCAGATCCTAGAAAGCAGCAAAGTTGTCAATAAATTTGTCACTTTTCATCTCTTCTCATAATGGCTAACCTAGATTCCAGGGTGGAGAAACCAACTGTAATAACTGACATTGCTTTCAGAAGGGATATATAAATTCAGTATGTGACAGCAGTAGTGAGCCAGCTCCCAGACAATAACTTCCTCTCAACTTTCTTCCCATACTAGCAACATGTCTTATCACTACAAAGTGGTAGATGTGTTTCACAGTGTCCACCATCAAACTACCTACATCCCTAAGCAACTCTTCAGGAGCCTTAAGAATCTCCCAGCTTTGATGAATTATGGTATAAACAAAGTCTAAATTGAACTGTCAGGTAAAGTTATTAAGGAGAAAGAACGTACTTCCAATTTTGATGTACAGAAAGGTGCAAAACCAGCTGGTGATAATTACGCAGTTGAGGTAGATCCCCTAACAGGCAGAAAGGTAAATAAAATCTAAATAACAAAGCCATGAGATTCCACTTCCTCTCAATAGTCACACTGGAAGGGAATGGGTAGACAAAACCCATTAAACAAGTGCAATTAGAAAAGGTATTAAAGAGACAGAATACAGACTGGCCAAACTCAATCACAGAATTAGGAAAAATATTCTGGTTTTACATCCTCAGAATTGTGCATTTGTAAAAATGCAAGTCAGTAGGTCAGATTCATGTGTATTCATAGACTTGTCCAGCAACACTGATACAGAGGAGCATATGTTCTTTTCACAAGCGGAAACACATGGATGGTTCTGACTTTAGCCAGAATAATTGAGTCCTAAAAAATGTACCCTCTTATGCACATGATTGGTGGAACTGCCGAACAGCAAATGAATTTACACAGGTGGAAAATCTGAGTATTCTGGAAAGCTTGGACATTAGTATTATTTAGGAGCACTGGAAGAATTCCTCAAAGCAGCTGCTTCAGCTTTATATCCAGGTCCAGCAATAATTTGGCTGAGAGAACACAGTCTATTAAAAACACATCATGCTCTTACTTTTGGCTCTCTGTTAACATAGAAGAGATGCATGGGTAAGAGCTTGGTGCTTGAAAAAGGGAAAAGGGATATATGTGCAGCGGATAAATCAGATGGTTTGGAGGTGATCATGTTGAACAGTGATAGTCCACAAGTTAGGGAATTTATTCCCACCAGTTTATTTCTACTGCTGGGACAGAAAATGTGCTTACATTTACCAAGGAAAGCATGATTTTTTCTATCACTACAATCCTTCCAAACCATTATATAAATTGATTAGAAAAAAAAAAGAACAACCCAGTTTTTATTTCACTTTTTAGTTAAAAAAGAGTATACTGCGTGTACATATTCCTGACATCTGGAATTAAAAACAGGCATGGTTACAAGAGCGACTGCAGCAAATTGCAGTGGGACAGTAAACCCACGCAGTGCTACTATGTTGGGTTGAATTTTACCTGAGATAATAAGGATGAGCAGTGACTGAACATTATTTTGTCACAGACTTATGAAACAAAATTGACAGAACTCAGGTCTACTTCCCACATGAGACCTCTGAATCACTGAACACCAGAGAAAATCAGGAGAAACTCAATGATGTTGGCAGCACAGTTACGTTGCAACAAACCTAGAAATCAGAATACTTCCAGACTTGACCATCGGGAAGAAAATGCTGAAGTCAATAGTTGGACTGAGTCATACAAACTACAGGCCTATCCTAAACCATCCTCATCAGGTGAAGACAAACTCCCTACTTTGTACAAGTATGTGGCACAAGACTATAAAGCCTTTCTGATATTATTCCTTCCCCACATATGGCAGGGGACTTGAGACAGTTTTGCAGGCAGTACATAAGTAGTTTACAGTTGCCAGACAGCACTTCCCAGGTAAACCTCTCATTTCCTGTGCTGTCAGACTAGCCCAAGCACAGTATCCTGTGAAGAACTGCACCTCCTTCAACAGATTCATTTAGTAACCTACTAATGTTCTGTGCCATTACCCATCAATGCCTCATTTTCTTGACAAGGCTCAAAGGAGATACAAAAAGTGACACTCAAAACAAAACAAAACACACATTATGCATGTAGAAAACAAAGAAAAAGGAGGGGAATAAAACTTTCTTTCATGTAAATAAATCCTTTGTACAATCTCAGCCTTAGGATTTTTTCTCAGATTCCTTTAACAGCATATACCAGTTGTACAGAACTTTTCATCAGTAGACCTCAAATTGCTTTACAACGGAGGTCAGTGTCATTACGCACCTGGTCAAAGCCAAGCCTCAGGGGAATATGCCAATTTCAACAGGCTTCTGGTTCAGAATCACTTGACAATGGAACACTGCATCCGATGCTTTCATTTCAAAGAAACTTTCCTTGCTGTTCCCCCTACACACTCCCATTATAAACTTTCTATATTTTCCCCTTTCTCCTTGAGATAAGAGCAGTTAGTACCCTCTTGTTAACTGCCTGGGTAAAGGAACTCCACAAGCTGATTTACCTTGAATAGGCTGTCCCAAAATTTTAATGGTCTACCATGTCCAGTATCCACCTTCCTCATGCTCTCTGAGTACAGCCTGAGGTGTGCAAATAGCCACATTTGTGTCAATGACACTGAATTTTCATATTCCTAGATCACAGAAACTCTCCTTTCCCATTTCCTCACATTATTTACATTGCAAAAGCACCCCAAAGATCACAATGTAATGGTCTTTAACATCTTAATTTATTGCACAAATTACTTAGCTAATGAATTTTATACTTGGCTTAAACTATTACATAGTTTATCATTATTACTTCTTATACTATTCTAAAAGGATTGTCTGTCATATTGTTGCTACCTATGGATACAAAGAACACAAAAATCATGGACGGACGCCCTCCAGGATTCCAACATACGCCACTCAAAACTTAAAGAAAACTAAAATTTGAACAAGCTGCTTGACCCAGTATAAGAACACTCAGTTGTCATCAAGAGATGCTGTAATGTTCATGCTTAAAAATAAGGTTAGCAAATTTTCCCCTCAGCTATCCAAATACACTAGCATTTATGATTATTGGCACAAAAATTAGGGTTACTTCCCTTATGACTCTCACATTTATGTAGTTTCAGCAGAATGATTCTGAGAAAGAATCTGGTTACCAAGCAATAGACTGGATGAATCTGTACTGGGGCCTGTTCCCAGCTGAGCTGCTACAGCTTTATAAATAGCAGCAATAACCATAACAAAATAAATCCACTTCAGCAAACAATGCAACTGTATGCTCAAATTTCTTTTCAACTGAGGAACTATACAACTAGTACTGAACCCTTAACGTTTGCTTTAAAACTGATGGTGAAGTTTTCACTGGTTTCCAAAATTAGGTTAGTTTGGCTGGGATTGAAAAATCCCATTCTTATACACACCCTTGAATATAATTTTTTGAGAGACATAAAAGTAAGCATGTACTGAAGTATCTTGCAAAGTAAGACCAATTATGTCTGCAAATTCATTTCATCACTTGCAATTTGAAAGGCATTTCAAAGAAAATAAAGATGTACTAATCCATGCTTTGTGAGATTTATACCTTAAGACATTCTCTTGAACTGCTACCCAACAGCTAAACAAACCGTACAGGTTTTATATACTACGCAATTCCGCAAATGAAGCCAACTTAGATCATGATCTCCACCCTATTTCCTCTTGATTCAGGAGCTTTCAAGCCTTTATGCCCATTTTAAAAGGACTAGTCCCAGCTTATTTTACTAAATACGGAATGTGTACATCTCAAAGGCAAAGTAAATTTTCTGGAATTCCTGAGGACAGATTTTAATCAAATGGTACATCCCTCAGGACGTGGTCACAAACGTTCTTTTAAGTGGAAGAAATAAAATACAACATCGGCTAAGTTTCTTGTGACTGGATTTCTAACTGTCTTGGGTCTGGTAGAAAAGAAATGAAAAGCTACTAAATTAACACACATAAAACAAGTTCAAAGGCAGCAACTCCTTATATCATGGACAACACAGTATTACATTTGCTCTCCTAAAAGGGGCTATTGTGCTTAACACTATAATAGGTTCCTAGTAAAGCAAAAGGGAAAGACTTTGTCATGGTTCCATATGAATGTCCAGTAAGTTATTGTTTCAGTCACAAATATATGTGTAGGGTTTTTACTTCGAGGTTCCTCCACCCTGAAAAAGAGCAATACAATTCTTCCGGAAGTATCTCCAGAATCTCAGTAGAGATCTTCAGTGCTAACAAAGGATCTTCACTGTAGCTTGAAGAAAAAAGGGCACAAAATACACAAGGCACAACACAAAATATTCCTCTGTGTTACTACCAGTAGAAAGTATCAACTTCACTGGGGAAATAATGTAAGATGCTGCACAGCTAGGACATCAGTTTTATCGGCTGTTACTCTAAGATGCATTTTAAATGCAGTGGAGATTTTACTTCTGCCTCAAACTTAACTGTGGAAAACACCTCAAGGTAACATATTGGGAACTTCAAAATATATACATAAAAGAATGATCCTTTATGGGTTCATGGTTATTGTCACGTGTATGTTTTTAATTGAGTCTTTATAGACACATATCAGAATTCAAAATGTGGCCATTATACAAAGAAGTTTCAGATGGAGTCTAAAGGAAGCAAGCTCAGGGTGGGAGTATGCAAATACAAATAGAGCCAGAGATGAAGAGTGTTCACTGTGGAGCCCAAGAGGAAGTCTACCAGGCCTTAGACAGACAGAATCAGGCTTAAAACACATTTCTTAAAGAAACTCTTACTCTACAGTTATGCTTAAAAAAGAAATAAATTGCAAGGGAAATGGAAAAATGCTGCAGCACACCAAATAAGTATAACAGCTATTTAGAAGAATATTTTCAAAGATGCACAAAGGAGTAACAAGATCATATTTTCACAGATAGCTTAAAACTGGCAGCCATATGTTTGAATGAGAGCACAGCAGAGGTACACACTTCCTCAGAACTGCAGAAAAAGCTCTAAAAGTGTTTGATGTAAGGAAGGATCTTCTCAGTGCAGGATCTTAAGATGCCACACGTGTATCTCTGAAGGATGCATCTCTAAGACCAAAATATGCTTGAGCTCAGACATCTTGAGGGCAGAGTGGCTATCACTGAAAAAATATATGTACAGATATAATTTAGGAAAGATCACTGGCCAACTGCTGTAATTTTTGAACGTTCCTACTATGCGTCAATTCAGGACTGTGATGAGACAAAAGTTACTTCAACCTCCCCAGGTTGCTGTGTGTGTGCTGCAGCATAAGTACTTAACCATTTGATATGTCAAGGCTTACAGAAAGGCAAGAAAAGCACAATGCTCACAATAAGGTTTCCCCACTCCATGTAATTGTTCGTGAATTTGGAACTGGAACATACAACTTTGTATACAGAAAAAACCTGCCTATTAATGCTGAGCTGAACCAGAACTGCTATGTATCTCATCAATGGAAAAGCATGTTCCTCCTCCTAACAACCTGCCTCTAGTATTTGCTTATTCTGAATACTTCCCTCATTGTAAGTCACTCATGCTGTAGCAGAGTTAAGACATGGTATCTCTTTTACTAAAGCCACTTAACAGTCACAGGAACACAGGACAATTTAGGTTGGAAAAGACTTCATTTAGTTCAACCTCCTATCTGAGCAAGTTGAGGTCAGAACAGATTATTCAGGGCTTTATCCCATCTTTGGTGCTTGACTTTCTTAAAGCATGCTCAAAAATTAAAGAGAAATGGGGAGATGGGAAGTATTCTCAAAAGAAACCTTAAATTAGCAATCTCAAAGCAGAGAACACTGGATTTAACTAGGTTATGACTGGCAATGGCTTGAATGCAACGTCTGTAGATGTAATCGAATCATTTTGTTGAACAGGCTGAGTATTAAAGATAAGAAATAGAGGAAAACACTCATTTGTCAAGTGAGTTCTTATGTTTAGCTGTGAGGCCAGTGAAGCTACTAGGTAAGATCTCTGTTCATTTAACAATCTGAGAAGGACATTCTAAGGTGTCACTATTATTCAGTTGAACAAAGACTTCTTAGCTGCGATTTTGAGAAGTGATTATGACAGCATGAGAATCTGAAACATGTGACTGGATGGACTAAAAGCAGAAGCCAGATATGTACCCGTAGTCACACTGACAGAATTTTGATTGACTAGTGCCAATTGCTTTCTATGTCAAAAATTGAGGAAGTTATGCCAAATAAATGATGACCTATGACCACAAGAGAGAGACTACAGCATGCCTGGTGATGAAAGTCAGACTTTCCTCTGGAATTTTCACTTTTGTATCATAACTGACATCTAGAAATAAATGTGCAAAGCAGATGCAACCAAAGACCAGTCTTAGGAGATTAATATCTCTGGGATTAAAAAAAATGAACGTTGACTTCACAGAGAAACCAGGTAAGTTTGGAGGAAACAATGGCTAAACTGAGCAGTAGGAATACTGAACTCTAATCAAAGAATAAAAGCAGCACAGGATTTCAGGATACTGCTGACATTAAAGGTCCTTAAAGACCAATACAACTGGTGCGAATAGTTTAAAATTCAAGGGATGCAAAGAAACCAAATGAACCACAACACTTATTTCATACGCATTGCAGAAGAACACCCATGCTGAGATGATTAACTGAAAATCTCAAAGTTGAACAACAAGTTCCCATGAACAGGAATATTGCGACTGTCTGGCTACAACCCAAAACTTTCAGGGTCATTTTTTTATATTTAGCAACAGTCTATGATGAGAACAGTTTGAATATTAATATAAATCGCCCTCATATTGCCAGATCCCTCTAAAACAGTTTGTGGAAATGAGAATCATACACTTTAAATCAAAGGAACAATGGACTACACAAAATAACTTGCATCACATCTCAGTGAAATGGATCTGAGCACTAATTGGAGATTTCATTCTGAAAACTAACACTCAGAGAAAAGTGAGGACTGCAGGAGAACCACTGCAAGTGTCACACAGCAATTTCCCCCCAAAAGTCAAAATTACGTGGGAAGTAATTAAATAAAGCAGGAGAAGTGGGGGAAAAATTAAGTGCCCTAGGCTCATATATTCCACAGCCAACAACAAATACAGTAACATTAAAAAGGGTCAACACTTATGAGGGCCATTTGCAAAGACTAACCAAGCTTTTGAAAGAGGCTTCGGGAGCAATAAAGCGTTCAACAGTGGGAAGCCTGAAAGGACAACAAAATGAAGATGAAGACATACCCATGATAGTAAAGGCTAAGGTAGAAATTAGAGGATAATTATACACTATTAAGAAAATGGCTAGGATACTTTCCTGGCATATAAAGAATGAGATACCAGTAAAAGAGAAAACTGACTCTTACAAGACAGTCCAAGTAATTTATTGAGAGTACAGGATGATTCTGCTAAAATAATTAATTTTTTATCTACGTAATCTATAATCATTTTTATCTATGTTTGCAAAAAATGATTTGCTGACAATTGCCAAATAGATATCTTTCCTAAAGAAACAGAACTGAATTATAAAGGAGATTATCAAGACAGATCCCAGTATTCACATTTGCTGCAATGCATACAGCAAAAAGTTTCATGTGCCAAGCAGAGGTGTACTTCGCCCTTTGCTGCTGGGAACTGATTATAGCCCCCTCCATGTAAAATAGCATGGCTTCTGGGCAGCAATATTTGTAACAGCTTCCAGGAGAAGTGAAGAAGTCATTATGACAGCAGCGTGTGAGAGTACAGCATTTTCTATTTGCATCTCTTCCCTTTTTCTACTTCCTTGCAGATAAAATTAATGCAATTGATTTCATATCATTCCTTCTTACCTCATTTGCTATTTCTGTATCCCAGTGGCATTCACCACTGGCCAGGAAAAGAAAGTGCAGGCAGCTTCATCAGATACTAGCTGCCAATTTGTTAAATTATTAGAATTCTGTATCCAAGTCCTAATTCTAAAGGAAGTTGCAGGGGCAGGAGGTGTTGATTTTCAAGTGTTCACGTATTAATCTTCCTTCTCTGAGGGAGAGAAAGCACCAGTGTGGATAAATAAAAATACATCTTTGCTATAGCAGACTAGTTGTATTCCCAGTTCTAGAGCCATTCAGCTGACGCAAATTTCCAGGGCTGAATGCCATTCCAGGTATAATGAAATAATTACATACGTATCACAAAATATCTTCCCATTTGATGTGAGCTGGTCACACAGCTAAGTTACATAGGTGGAAATGCTGACATAATTTTCCACCCATTTTTACCTAAGCCTATCCATGGCAGTACTTATTTACCTCAAAGGGTTTTACGGGAATTTAGTTTGTCTGCATTTGTAAGGTGCTTCTGACGACAGGACGCAGTATCCAGCATGAATGCAGAGTTCTGTTGTTCCTGTGGCATTTCACTCTTAGAAAACAAAATAAAACAAAAAAAATCACTGCAGGGATTGATTTTTTTTTTAATCTTTTAAATGTGAGCAGTGAAAATTCTCAAAGTGCTTCCTGTTAATTGCCTGCAATATTTATATTCAAAGACGGTATATTCAAGGACAGTCCATCAGTTCTGCTACAGTTCCCACACCTGATCTACACTTTTACTTATGCCACTGGTACACAAGCCATGCCCCTTAAATATTTGATTAAAAGTACAGCCATTCTATCATATTGATCTCCTTCCTTCTGGTTTAAATGATCCCCGTCTTAGATAAGATGTCACCCTGGACTAACGCATGATCAGGTGCTGTGCAATGTATCTTAACCCCTTGCAGAAATGAAGAACTGAATCAGTCTGCAATCTGCCATGCCTTTGGGCTGTTAGGAAGAACTGAAAAGGACAGGAGAGCAATATAAACAAATCTCAATTATTCGGCACTTATTGCAATGCTTTTTAGCTATAAATAGGAATAATACATGACAGCTTTGGGAAGAAGTGGATTATCAGCCATCTCAGTAATACCCAAGAGGCAACACAATCTCTGACCATCATTTATTAAAGATGAGGGTGGCTAAAGGGAAATATCATCCACAGCAAGGTTAGTGCAGTTTTTGCTCCTTCAGCAAAAGGAAGTTCCCTATTGATTTTCAAGTGGCCTGACTGATCGCAGGTCGAGCCTGGATCACCGTAACAGCTGGGACAGAAGTGGACCAGATGCTAAACCCACATCAAACTCATTAACGACAAGAATATTAAAGCCTTTTGCTTCATTAGAATTACAGCAGTGCAAAATAGAAATGCAACAGCTCAAACAAGTCAGGCCAGCAGATGGCAGATCATTAATAGTTTAAAGCCTGTTTGGGGTCTGGGCATTATCTCACGTGCCAAAGTTCCATACATATGAAGGGGTACAATTCCATTTAATAAAGCAACACTGGCTTTACAGAAGAATGGACCGGTTTGGATAGAAAATCTTGGATTTCTGAAATCAATCTAAATGAAAAAAAGCCTTCTGACCAAATGTTTTCTATGCAAAACCCTATGAAATACAAGTCTTCAACTACCCGTAACTGCTATTTCTTAGTTGACATTTGACCATGCTGCAATCATAATCAATTTGAGAAGAGACTCGATCAAAAAGTTTCATTAGAACTTCATAGTGAAAAACTAGGCTGAGAAATACACAGTGAAGCTATATATAATACTTGGTACAGAGTAGATACAATTCAGGTACAACCTCCCTGCTGTCTGTCATTAACAATTGTAGTTAATGTGCTACGGCGCTTACATTTTTTTTAACCACCTTACTGCTTTATTATTATTATTGGGCAAGATACTTATGTGTTAATTTGAATAACTTATTTCATTGTAATGGGGATATAGCAATAGACGCAGGCCAGGGTTCTAGTTATTATTTGCCAAACAGATCAGTACCTTTCTTTTCCAGAGTGTAGTGTGTAAAAACCTCAAGTAAAACATTCTTCCCCGGGGCAGCTAAGCAAACTGGAGTACCAGGCACAGTCCATCATCATTCCTACTGGGGGACCAAAGGGACTTTGGAACTTCTAATCAAACCTCATCTCCCAGCAGCAAGGAAGTTTCTATGACCCTTGAAAATCCTGAAGTTTAATTTGTGTCAGCAGGAAATCTTCCCTAGTCTATAGGTAAATCATGTTTTACCATTCTTGTTTCTCGAGCTCTACTACGCATATTTAGAGCCTGGATTCTGAACAGCTCAAAGAGGGCTTTAACAGGAGAAAAAGGAAGATGATGTGCTAACATTCACATCGTACATTTATTTATTCATAGGGGCAGATCATGACAAAATTTGGGATCTAAGGCTTTTTTTTCAGCAGTTTAAAAAAGAAAACAGAGCTGCTGTTCCCTAAATTCTAAACTACAGCCATCAATTTCAGTGAGTCATTACTCTCCAGGAACTGAGGCTGCAGCAGCAAGACTTTCACAGCACGCACACCCATCAGCAACAGCTACAGGGGCTTTTTTCAGAGCATCATTTCCTTTGTTGTTAGAGGCAAAGTACTAAAATACCATAGAGATTCTACCTGCAACTTTCACCAACACACTCTTCTGCTTTGCATTCAGTAAGAAGCTGGAGTTAGTCTTGCTAAGATTTTATCAGAATATTCAAAGAGGGAATGGATCATCTGAATCTACTCTTACAGAGTTGTGGGTGCTCTGTGTCTGTAACCACAATATACCGCGCTCATGCATACAGCAGTCTGATTTATTTAGGTATCAAAATATCAGGATTTTCACCAGCCTTCACCAAAGCTGATGTTCTAGGCTGCACTTCGGAAGCCAGATTTCAGGAAAAGTACTTCTAATGGTGCAAAGGAAGAGTGGTGACAGTTTCGCTCAAAAGGCCACTGAGCAACCTTTCACTGACACAGGATTTATTTTTTCCAGAAAGGTTTTAAAACTTCTCATCTATAACTGCACCACAGCCAAGCTTAGAAAATGAATACACTATAGAGTTATATATATTTTTTGTCAGCAGCTGAGTTCGTATAGAAACACAAAGTATGTTATATGTACCATATACAGATTTGCCCTTGTGATGACATATTTGAAACCTAGAGATTAGAATCCAGGAAAAGCATGCCATAAATTTGTGAAATTTAATTAAAAAGTATATTTTTGTCTAGATTTCATTCTTTAATAGTACTAAGTCACTAGATGCAGCTGAATGTTAGAATCTGCTTTTTAAGGACTGACATATGCACTCTGCAGCTCTGGAAACAAGGCTTTCCAGACTTGCTCTGCCACTCTATTTGAACACCAGGACTGAAATAGCAGCAGTGGATTTACAAAATCCTGACATGCCAGGCAATGAAGTAACTCTTTTCCTTGCCCTTGGGGAAATCCATTGGGATTAAAAGGAAAATAATTGACCATGTTCTTATTAGGCTGGCAAGCATGAATCTCTGGAATGGGATCAGACATTGGCTTTCAAGGCTTTAGTGAAGTTGCATAATACTCCAAAATTATACAGCCATCTCCAGGAAGGATAATGCAATATAAAACTCTTTTTCAAAACAAAAAGCCCACAATTTAAAATCAGGGTATGACGTAAATCCAACAGGCTTCTGTTGGGTGTTATATGAGGGATAAAATTGGCCCTGTTACAGTAAGCAGACTGCTCATTTTAAAACCATCATAATGTGGAGTGAGGAACACACAGTCCATAGCTGGTTAATTCTAAAAGAGTCAATACTGTGCCATTCATATGAAATTAAAACCTTGATGTTGGCTGATGTTTTCAGTTCTGTCATTGATTATCACCTACTTCAGAATGGAAAATAGTTCTCAAAAAAGCAATCTAACATTATACAAATCTAAACTGAACTTATTATTGCAAGGGATTTCAGTCATATCTAGTTTTGTTCTCATTCCCACTTAGATAGAAAGGAAAAAACAGCTCCATGGCCTCCACCAGTGTTTTTGAAATGCACAAAAACACTGAAGCAGCTTGTTAGCACTGCCATATAACATATTCATTATATGCTATCTCAAGTATTGCGCAGATAGCATCTGTTGTCATGAAGATAGATTGATATTAGATAGGATTCCTTACAATTTTACACCATTCTGGTCTGTATTGTCCCTTCATTCAAGCTAAGTAAAGAGCTATTTCCACAACAACTACAGAACAATTCATTGCTATGCTTTCAGAATACACAACATAATTACCTCTGTGCCAAAACAACCTTGTGATGGAAGGCCCTTCTACATGATAAATTGCACTATCAAGAAACATAGTTCAGAAGATTACAATTCCAAAGCTCTTCTGTCTTGGTATTCCTAACCTGTAGGGGTTGATTAGCTGATGAGTTTCCATTTTAGTAACTAAACTTTACTACTGAATGTCTGTTACACAAATGCTTTCAATAACAGTGCACAGATACCTTGTTGTAATTGTTATTAACTAAGTAACTGCAATCAACTACAGCAGGTACATTTGCATTACCAAATTCAGCTGCACCGAGTCACGGTGAATGTACATACAACTTCAAATCATACTTTCCTGTGTCTATTTACCAAGTTTTAAAAGATGTAGCAAAAAACTGTGCAATCTCGCATAACCTAGAACATGAGCATACTTAAAAACTGCACCAATACTTGTGAATAGCAAGTACCACAATCAAACATCAGTGAAACTGCCTGCTCAGCATGCAGCTGAAGCTGAGGAATGCTGAGCATTACCTGTCTGCTTAGTGATGCTCTTGCAAGTGTCAGATTTCCTGAACATACACATACCCAGGATGAATTATCAAAATCTAACTGAAAATGTTTAAATCCCCCACTATTTAAAGCTCTCTGTAGAGTAACAAATGGTGATAAAATAGAATTTCGTCAATGTTTCCATTAGGAATTACATTGTTCAAATGTCTGAAAGTAATTAAACCCATAAAAAGTGGTTTAGTTATTTATTAAATTTTTACTAGTCTCTAATACAAGAACAACATTTAACACCCTACATGCCCTTGGCCATCTTTAAGAAAGTAATAAAAGATGGTAGGGGGGTTGGAACTATATGACCTTAAGGTCCTTTCCAACCCTAACTACTCTATGATTCTATGATTCTATAATACCCAACTCATACACAGTGTTTTCACTAGTAGACCTCAAGGTGCTTTACAAACGAAGTCTCTTTACAATTTTAATTGCAGCAAGTGAAAATAATGTCTATACATGTGTATCCATATTTTTGTGTGCACTAGCCATATATGTTATGATTATATTAGAGAGACCTCAGTTTAAAAATACACGTACTCCAGCTTCTTACACTCCTTAGAATTTGTTTTCCTGAAGACTGGAAAAAATGATGAAAACTGTTTTGGGACTGTCAAGTGTAACGCATGATGTGTTGATGTTCCTGGAGGATGTTTACGGAAGTCAGCTAACATTGAGATGTCCATCCCCAGATGGTCATTCCTTGGCACCAGGTAAGAAAACAAAACAGAACAATAGAATCAACTAGGTTGGAAAAGACCTTTAAGATCATCAAGCCAAACCGTTATCCCAGGATTGTCAAGCCCACCACTAAACTATGTCACTATAAGGGCAAACAGATCCCCGCTCATGATTTCCAGTTACAGCCACCCCTCATCTGCCCCCTAGAGCAGCCCACACTGTATAGCTGCCATTCCTACCTCTTACGGCCCATGGCTGCCCCTGGTCTCACCTCATTATCTCCCCTCAATAATGTTCCACCACTCCCCTCATGCTCTTCCCTCATGGCCACCCCTGCTCTCCCCTCACGGCTAACCCTTCCATCCCCTCACAATCTCCACTTGCAACCACCCCAGGTCTCCCCTCATGACCTTCCCTCATGGCCAGCCCCGCTTTTCCCTCACAATCTCCCCTCACTCTTCATGGCCATCTCACTTCTCCCCTCACAATCTTCTCTCATCCCTCATGGCCACATCTCCTGTCCCCTCACAATCTCCCCTCTCAACTGTCCCACCTGTCCCCTCATGATCTTCCCTCATGGCCGCCCTTCCTCTTCCCAACATGAGCCTCTCTTGCCTACAGTATAGATATAATAATTAAAACCTCTTTAATGGTTACACTTCTGCATAATCTCTACACCTTTATAGTTCATAACTCTAACTTCTCTACTCAGTGACCCCGTGGGTGAGCTTTATGCATTAAACCATTACTGCGATCACAACATAGTAACATTCTTGAAACGGACCAAGTTAGCTTTATGGAAGAGAAAACACGCATCAAAGAGGACAAGATGTTTGGGAGTTGTCATGTAGTTTTACAATTTTGAAGAGAAATAGCAAATGCGCTTTGGGTCCTAGTCTATTTTTACTCATCTGTATGTTTGCCTTCAAACCTCATTCAAATGTATACAGTTTGAAATATATCTCCATCTGCTGAGAACTACAAGATCCTGAAAACAATGCCTTCAAGATGACTGAAAGAACTAATTCAGCTCTCAGCTAAAGACCATCATAATCACTCAGGAATTTAACTCCAAGTTCCTTCAACTACATGCTAGGCTTTGACATTTTCCTTGTCTTAGATTGGGCTGTGGGTCCCAGTGTATGAACCATGTTATATCAGTTCACCTGATACGCACCTCCCCTTCCCTCCACAGTGACCTGGATAATAAAATAGCCCTTCCTTCAAGCAACAAAGTCTTAATTAGTAGAAATCAAACCTGTCTCACAAACAGTGAAAATGCTTGACACACCTCATACACATACCAGTGCCAACATACTGGATTAAGCAATTCCTACAGAAACTTCACAGATTATCTTCCATGAGTGTACTCTCTGAGTGATGCCCATGACACCTCCTGGAGATTGACAATAGTTTTTCTTCTTAAAACCCCTAATTATTTTACATCCTTAAAATCTCCTGCTTCCTAGCCCCAGGCCTCATAACCCACACACATACAGGACTGCCTTATCTGGCAGTCATTTTTACCTCCCAGGTGTTTTTCTTCAGGAATCCAATACAAGGTTTAGAGCAGCAATACTTCATCCATGACTTACGATCACAGGCCCTGGCTCCATACTCGCAGTTCATAGTTGCTGTCAAGCATCTCATGTTCCCTACTTCCCGTATGTTTCAAGAAAACTTCCTGCCTCTGCCATCTTCCAATTCTATCCTCCTTTCCCACAGTGACTCCCTCCTTCTCTTGTCCCCAGATACTCCCAACAAATGCTGAAATGTCCAACAACACACTCATATTCCTGTCCTCCACCTTTTGCAGAGCAAAGACTGAGCTGTTCTGTCTTTTCCCACTCTTGCAGTACCTGTCAACCCTTTCCGCCCGCCTCCTCTTTTCAATTACATGTTGCTGCTCAGCATCCCAAAATGCAGCAGAAGACCTGCCATATACTAGGTGACTCCACATACTTTAACACACATAGCGCACCTCTAGAGGTAGTACTGGCTGTTTGGCTTATTCAGAGTTCCTCATCTCCATCGGGCAGCTGCTCTGCTCAAATGGATGTACACCTTGCTATTTGGCCAAACGGCCTGAACAGATAAGCTGGTCAGTCAGACATTTGCCTCTGGTACTGACTGTCAGTCCTCAGGTGATGCAAATCATGCAAACTGCCTCTTGAATGGTGATACACCAAAGAAACTGTCCTGCAAGGCACATACTGCACAAGTCTCTCACTGAACTAGGTGACATATCAATATTTTAGGTTTTTAGGCAGCCTTATCCATGATGTTCATAACATTATTACATTTCAACTCCCCTTCTGTCATGATCACATGTAAAATGTTACATTTTATTTTAAAGAACGTACTTGCCCTAACTTTGCTTGAGAATTCTAAATGGGATCCTTGCAATGCTACAGAACATACGTTTGCTTTTAATTGAGTTAAACTGTTTTCCTTTTTAGAGAGCCCTGTTCAAAATAATGCCAAAATATTTTGATTTAAGCATGAAAAATAAACTGTTTCAAGTTGTAATAGATGACAACAGTCTGCGGATTGATAGGCCCATTTTACAAAGGAGGGATCCAGAAGGATCTAGTGATGGCAGTTGTTGCTCTGTCAGGATGTGACTATAAAAGCATGATGCTTAAGTTTCCCTGCCTGCACAAATGGCAGTAATATCTGCAGGCTTCCCACCAGATTCCAGCACGTTTGTATAGTTATGAAAATTATGATGAGCCCACATTCAGATGGTTAAAAGAATTGTATGCATCAACTTAGGAGTGAGATTATGCTATGAAGAAATGTTAACACGAAAATACAGATGAAAGTTGACTTACACAAACAAATCTGCTAATGTAAATAAAACATGCCTTACAGAAAGTTAAATAAAACTGCACGGCATGGTTGGAAAACCAGCCACGAATGTAGCAATAGTGAAGGAATAAGAAACTAGGAGTGAACAAAATCTTGGTAAATGATTAAAATCTCAGTAAATGATTAAAATCTCCACTTCAAACAGACTACACATTCTTTTATGCAACGAGTCCTTGTAAAGCAAGTACTTATCAAAGGAATCCTCTACCAAGTGTCTAGAGCTTTAGCCTGTCTTCTCAAGCAGGAGCTGTGTTGGAAAGGGTAGCGGAACCAGTGAGGCCAACCAAATCCTGACAAGAGGCCACACCTCTACATAACTGCAGGCCCTAAGGCTGATAGAGAGCCTGTCATGCAGCAGGAGCTATAGGAAACTTTAAAGATGTATTATCACAAATGAGTTTTCCAGGTTTAGTTCCAGAAGAAAAGCTTATAGCAGGAGCAATAATGAAACACAGGAAATAAATGGACCCATAGAAACAAATGTTTTCCAGACTTGTAAGCTTGGTACCATTAAAAGGCCACGATAATCAGAGATGAAATTTTGAAAGAAAAAAGGTGAAGAAATATTCCAGAACAATGCCACAGATACCTAGAGTGGAGCGGAAAGTGCTACAATCTGCTGTTCAGTGAAAAGTCAGGTTCAGCTCCCTTGTAAATCAGTAGGGCTTACCTTGACTAGAAAAGGAACAGGATCATAATCCTAAGATAAAAGGTAAATGCTAGTAACTACAAGTGGCATCAGAAGATTACTCACCAAGTCTCTAAGCTTTCAGAAAGCTGATAATTTAAAGGAAATTTTAATTACAAAACAAAGACAAGATGTCAAAGCCAAAACACTGTACCTGTGGCAGGGGTTTGGAACCAGATCATCTTTAAGGTCCCTTCCAATCCAAAGTACCCCGTGATTTGACAACCTGTTTTCTCCATTTTCCTCATGATGTCTTACTCCCTCCTTACTTCATGTGGTTGAAATAAGAGGATTTAAGATTTGGTTTTGCAATCAAAATACACAGTCACCCCAAACCCAAGGATTAGGGCAGGAGTAGAAAGCATCTGTACAGAATCCTTTCCTCCCCCCACTTCCCCCTAAACCCAAAAGGAAGACTAAAGCAAAAAGTCAAACAATTACATTGCATGTGCAAATTTTCACTTGCAAGGCGTTATTTCCATTTTCCCCCCACAGTTGGTACTTTTAAAATAACTGCTAAAATCTATTTGATGTCTACAGCTAGCGAGTCTTTAAACTGTCACATTCATGTAGCAAAGTAATGGAAATCAACTTTGCACCTAACAAATCCCATCTCCCCAGAAGCTAGGGATTTCTGAATAAGTAGGATTGCCTACAAATGCAACAGAAGAGAAATATTTATGTAAGTGGCAAAGGGAACAGTCTGATGAATGATTAAAAGATTTCAGAGTATCCACAACACAGAAGCTGAGATTCTCACTCATATGGAAATAGGACTGAAAAATATTTTCCTGGAGATATCAGTCACCTTCAATCATCCCATGGAAATGAACACAGAAAATATGCTTTTCTATGGATGATTTTGCTTTAGATAAGGAAGACTGTTTCAAGATAAATGACAAAATTAGGAAAAAAACAGTTTACATTTTTCAGCAAATGGGTATGAGCATATCCACTGGGCACAATGTAAAGCATATAATATATCCCAGGCAACAGAACAGCACACAAATAGGGAATGTATCTTGTTTTATATACTTCAATATGCACAGGCAAGAAAAAAAATGACACAAAAGAAAATTTACAATAGCCTGGAAGCTGTTAATTTCAACTGCAAAGAAGAAAAACGTGTCCGAACAGCAACAGTGGATCTTCATCTAAAGCCGGGCAGCATCCCACCCTGGATCAGAGGAAACAGCAAATTCTAATTCTCCCTCTTCCCCCACCACAAGGAATAAAAGTTTTCCTCAGAATCCATTTTGACACCAGACCAGACACAAAAGTTGAAATGTGAGCACTAAACTTGCCATCAGACCAATGTGCCTGTAACATGACTTCATAGCAACACAAACGTATACTCTCTGAAAAACTGAGTATACTGTGACCCGGGGCATGAAAGGCCATGCTTTCTGCAGAGCCAGCACATCTGAGATCCCACAGTATTTAAACCTGGTTCAATCCAATTTAATCCAGTTTTCACTAATTTCAGTGATCTCTGACACTCAAAGATTCCTTAAGAGTAAGTTCCTACAACTTTAATGAATTTAAGGATCTCATTAAAAGAGAAAAAACAAAAACTAAGTCTGGGCAAAGGGGTGAGATCACCTCTGCTCCTTTCTCTCCACTTCAGGCCCCTTAGTTTGATCTGTGGCTTCCCAGTCATCACACAGAAACCAGCACATGGTGTATCCCATGGTACAGACAAGGAAATGGGAAGGGCCCACTAGGTACATCCTACATACAAGCTGAGGGGCAGAGAAATGCAGGTCAGAACTGAAAGCACTGTGGAAGAGATGCGTGCTGTTGCACTGGGGTGAGTTGGGACACAAGGTCATTGCAAACGAGGCTTCATTAATTCCAATGCTGATGAAAAAATTGTTTTGCTGTTGTTTTTAGCAAACACAACATAGACATTATTGCAAAAAACATATGAATATGGAACAGGATGGTAATAAGAGTATTCAAAATGTATCACTACCAATGCAAAAGTTTTAAGTCATTAATCTTACTCCTAGCAGCCAGCTATCCTGTCTGAAGAGGGAATGCAAAGTGTTTTTTAAGTAGGCAGCCTTCGTCCTACAACTGCACCTCAAAGTAGATAAAGAAGTTTGAAACAATTTGATTAATTTGTGAGAAACAGCCTATTTCCACTGGTTTATCCACTGATAAACACATACATAAACACGTGCACAGGTTCTATGTGTATACTCTTCTAGCAGGAACAACACAGGCAGTTCAAATCCCCACCAGTATTACAGTAAGCCACCTATAGGTTGTTTTATCTTATGGACTCACATTTACAGGAAACCAATTACAGTAACAAATTGCCAGCCAACTTTGCTAAAAGATAAATATTTAAATACTTTGACAGTTCAGATCATATCCCATCCTTTGCTGTTAAAGCAGAATAAGGAGCGCTCTTGGCAGATCATGGACTTAGAGATGTAAATTAGATGTTGATTCTGTCCTTCCTCTGCTATACTTTGCACAGTGGTGGAAATACATATAATGAACCATATCTGTAATGTGTAAGATAGAAATTACTGGATGGAAAGCAGAAATCTGCAAGGTGATATTCCTCCAACAGTGCTTTTGCACAGGTCAGAGCATAGCATAGCAACTTGGTATGGTGCAACTTAACATTGTACAGATGACACACACCAGTTCTGATCTGATTTCAGGACAAAACCTTCAGAGCTTTCATTCTCTGTATTTTATTCCTGAGTTGGAAATCCAGTTCTACATTAGACCTTTACTGGACATTTCTCAATACATACATTCTTGTGTGGGTGCTTTGTATTGCCAGAGAAAGACCTTTTGCTCTAAGGAAAACACAATACAGCTCTCTACACATAGAGCAAAGCACACTGAAATGCTGACATTCTGTACAGAATATCAACCAGAGCTCTCCAAAATGCATGGAAGCAGTGTTATGAGTCAAGCACGTATTGGAGTGCTTCTAATGAATCTCTGCATACACTAAGGTCTTACATGATGCAAATTGATAACATCTGTGCTACTTCATTGGGAATTTCGCTTCGATAATGTTTCTACAACAAACATATGCTATATTTTTATAATCATTCATGAGCTGCTTTAAATGTGATTCACAGAAAGAATGTCTAGTGCTACAAAGACAACAAAACAATGCAAACAAATATGGAATTTGTCGAGGCTACCTTGTGTTTTTATCTTCATCCATACAAACGCTTACTGAAGTGAAAAAAGGAGGAATGTCAGGAAAGATTTCTTTTGCCATTCAAAGGTAAAGCAGAGGAAAAGGAAAGCAGGCATTCTCGGAATAATCAATAGCAGTAGCTGCCATTTTATAAGGAAAATTATATTGGAAAAATCTGCTTTTTAACTATCATACAGAAGAGAAGAAACTAAAATCTCAGTTATGCAGTAGAGAAAACATGACCATTTTCGCTTTTTGAAGAAAAAGGTCTTTAGTGGTTTATTGCTGTAATCCTCACTGCCACCACCACAACCCCATGGTACAAATAACTCTCAGGGTTTGCATGACCAAAGCCTGGTTTGGTTTTGTTTTAACTACCGTAATGTGTCTCACTGGAATAGTGACATGACCAAACTTCCTGGAAAGTGAAATGTCAAATTAACACTGACCTGAGAAAACACTTAAGAAGTGAAAGAGTTACTGGAAAAAATGACTTGGAGTCTATGTACTTCTTCAGCTTAAAAAATATATCAGTTGGAGGAATTACACCATCAGTCTGACATGCTGCCAGAGTAAATAATTCAAAACACTGCTCTATACTCATGTTGCTACCAGTACAGTTTCAGCAAAGTAAGTTACTTCTGCATTTAATTGATAGTGAAAAAAGAGATGTACCAGCAGATAGCGAAGAGTCTTTCTTACTTGTGGTGATTTCATTGCAACCCTTGTAAATGAGAAGATGAAGTCACGCTTTTTAAAAACCTGACATATGATTGACAAGACCACAGTTTAATGGTACACTTCACCAGCAGGGGCAGAAAATCCCATCATTTCTTTTGTTTAGAGATGTGAAAATCTATCCTGCAGATGCTTTTGCCTTTAGGAACTGCTGATTATAGTATTTATAGGACAAGAAACAGGATTCTAAGCCTAAAGTAACATTAATACTGTGCATGTCTATGTGTCCATTGGTCACATAATTTAAGAGAAATAATTTCATGATTTAAAACCTTTTTTATGATGCCAAAAATGTACTTTCTTTTCAATAAATTACTGTAAATTCATAACCAGATTCACCACTGCTGTAATGAAACATGGCATTCTTAAAGCATGCAATGAAAAGCACCCTAAGTGCAGTGTGATTTCCGAATTTTCTTTGGTGTCGATTAAAACCTCACAAAAGAACATGGAATTCCATAGTTTCTAGCATTTGGTGTGTAACTGCCAAAATATTCACCCTGGTTTCCTGATGGCTCACTGAGAACAAACAGTTTCATTAAAACAATATGGCAAGTAACAAAATAATACAACAGCATCAAAAATATCTCATCAGAAAAGAATGAGAGCCAGAACTGCACAAGCAGGCAGGCAAAACATGCTTATGTGCACTAATACATGGAAACTTCTGAAATGCTGGCTCTGAAAAATAAAAATTGCATTTAAAACCAGTTCTGAGTTCTATAGCTCATAGCACAAATATAGGAAATATCTAGAAATGAAGAAATAATGTGATACAGTTTAGCTCAGACTTGCAACTATGCAGCTTTTACCCTATTCAATGTGTTGCGATATATTTACCTACTGTGATACACGCTTGCAGCAAGTGTTTCCAAAATGTATACCATACTGTTCTGCAGAGCTTGAGCATGAGAGACCTGGAGGCAATACCAAACCTCTGCAAACAGTAGTTTTTCAAGGCACAACAGGATGAGATGGATAAGCAGAGTACTTTCACAGGAGACAGAGGAATAGGATTATTCTGTCTTGAAATGTTTCACACAGGTGGGAAGAAGGGTCTTGTAGGCATAAGGTAGTTACTCAAAGCCACAAGGATTGATATTCAGGTCAATATTCCTGTCTCCAACTGAACCCTTCTGGCAACACTAAACATTTCCTAGACTAGGAGCCCTCAAAACACATTATCATCAGTGAGACACGCTGGCATAAATTTTCATCTTGGCTTGTAGCTGCTCTCTACTGATTCCATTTAAACTCCTTAATGGAGAAAATGAAATTATTCTGATATAAAAATGGCCAAAGAAAGTCAAATACAAAATAAATTATTCAAAACTTGCATACCTGAAGTGTAAAGCAAATTGTTCTATGATGTTTTCTTAGTCCTTTTAATGTCATTTACCAACTTAACCAAGGAAATTTGAAAGGCAATATACAGCCAATATATTCGCGCATCTGGAGCCCCAGGGAGCTCATGACAGTTATGACTTCATGTCACAGCAATATATACATTTGAAGTCATTACCATATGTCATGGGTTCAGCAGCAGCAGTCATTTTTCTCCTTCTTGGTAGCTGGTGCAGCACTGTGGTTTTGATTTTGGGCCTGGGAGCAGCACTGATCACACCAGTGTTTTCAGTTACCGCTTGGTAGTGTTTTGGTCTGACCAAGGACTTCCTGAGCCTCATGCTATGCCAGGAAGGAGGGGAGCCGGGAGGAAGCAGAGACAGGACACCTGACCCAAACTGACCAAAGAGGTTATTCCATATCACAGCATGTCATGTCCAGGATGTGAAAACGCAGGGAAGAGACCCGGAAGGGTGTGGTGGTGGTGCAGTGGGGGGTTCACTGCTGGGGGGTGCACTGGCTGGGTCAGGCCTGGTGAGCAGTTGTATTCTCTTTCTTTGCATTTCTCTGTCATTATTATTACTGGTGGTAGCAGTAGTGATTTGTGTTATACCTTAGTTACTAAACTGTTCTTATCTCAACCTGTGCTAGTTGAATTCTTTTGATTCTCCTCCCCATCCCCCCTGGACTGGGGGAAGAAAGAGGGGGAGTGAGTGAACGAACTGGGTGAGTTATTGAGGGGCTTAAACCACGACACCATAACAATAGCTTTACTGTACTCCAAAGCTAAAATGGCTTTTATTAGAAGACAAACCAATGAGCTTTCTGTGAGTGGACCAAATAATAATTCCCTTATCCACCACATTTCACATATATTTGTAGACCACTAATATAAAATCTAGATCTGTCTTCCTGTTTCCATTTACTACATGATGTACTGACATGGTATTCAATTATATTGTTACCACAGAAAATCTTTATACATAATGAAAACTACAAAAGCAAAATACTGTGCTGATATGTAATTTGGTGCTTTTGAAACTAAGAAGAATGTGAAAAGACTGAAATCCTGTAGCACCGCAATAGGTTAACTGACTTCTAGACTAAGCATACAATTAAGGGCTTGTGCATAGATAACATATATATTATGCAGCAGAAGACAGAATGCAATGACTCACATCCCTACCTGACTCAAGTGTCAGGTTTTTGATATATAACACACCTACCACACTCACAGGCGAGGCCTAGAGTCACAGTTCTGTGGAAGGATATAGTTGCTCCTCCCTTTTACTGGGCTGCTAAAAGCAAATGAAACAGCTCTACAGAGAACACAGAAGGCTTTTGAGTCTTCTTTTACAGTTTTGCAGAATCTGCAGAAATTCACTAGAGGATTGAGTACACTGAAAAGATTCTATCTTCCACCGTATGATTATTTAATAAGGTATTTGGATAAAATGAGTGTGTCTTTACACCTAGAGCTCTTCTTACATGCCTGTGCCACTACTCAAGCGAGTTACATGCTGTGTCTGTAACAGAATCAAATGCCCAATACAGTTCAATGCCAGTGTAAACACTGTAGGAGAAAAAGCCATATTACACATGCTGTGCCTATGGCACATTATTTTTAACCTTGTCCTTTTTCTGAGTAGCTGTAGCACAGCATTAACTACTTGGAAACTAGTTCTACCTGAACACACACATACACAAACATCATCTAATGGTGACTATCTGCAAAATGCCAGGTTCTGTCAGGGTTAATCCCAAATAGTGGTTTTACTAACTGACAATACTAAGTTTTCTTCACTGCAAACACAGAGAGCTATTTAATACATACAGTGACAACAGTACTAATTTGCAGATTGTGTTTGGCATTTTGAACCTATCTTTCTTAAGTTCGTTTTCTTGTAAGAAATTATCTTGATGGCAAATATTCCAGAGAGATTAACTAGCTGCAGATGATGGGCTTTAGATTTGGTTGGATCCTTGATTCTCCTTTTTCTGTGAATGCTTTACTATACAACCACTCGGGTCTCTGCTAGAGTAATGCTAGAGAATCCTTACTCGGGTAGATAATAGTCTACTTGCACTGTATCAGACGGCCTGCAGTACTATCCATCTTCTGTAGCTTACCTGCCTTCTTTCTCAATATCTGCCTATGCCCCGACTTGTATGGCATTTGTCATTCTGGATCCTTTGCTGCTTTATATTTCCTAGCTTTCCTTCCTCTCATCCACATTATTTTTATGCTCTGTATTCCGTGCTTCTAGTGTTTATAATTGAGCTTCCTTCCAATATATTTTTTCCTGGCATATTTCCCTCTGTCTTTGAGTCCAGATGGAATTTACTGAGCACTTACCTCACTTGGAAGTTTTTAATCCGGAGAAAAACAACTTGTTTTTTTCTCATCTTATTATTTTGAATTCTACTTTAATTAAGAACTAATGCATGAAAAGATTAAATACACTATATTCAAATGAAGATGTATTAACCAACAGTGTTAGCGTTCTCATGATCTGTGGGGTAGAACAGTGGGAAGAACCCTCTAATGAAAGAAAAATCTCAACTTGGCTCCAGGTGACATGTGCATGCTCCTTGGCACTTAATTAAAAATGTCACTGGAGACCTGCTGAGTAACTTCCATCTTTAACAATGAAGCCTAAACAGTGACTCAGGCCTCTCTAGACCATTTGCTGGAAGAAGCTCTCAGTGTCTAGGTATAATAGATTCATAATGTCAGCTGCAAAGCAGTGTTTGCGCTATTCAGAGATACAAAAGTTCAGCAATGTATCAGAAGACTACGAAGAAGTTGATATTGTGGAAGGCACTTAATCTAGAATTGAAATATAATTATATTGCTGGGCTGCAATGGAGAAAGTGTACCTAATGAAAGAGTAAAGAGAAAAAAAAATGAGGAAAAGAGTATACTAATAAAATAGCAATGCAGGTGCTTAAACATATGCGGGCTTCAGTGCCCCAACTATAAATCTGAGCTCCTTTGGCTGCAATTTCTGAACTTCATGCTTTTGACATAAATATTTTCAGAGGATGCTAAGTGCATCCAGGACAGGAAAACATTTGGTCTTTAATAAGGATACCTGCAGCATTCACTGGTGAAGATTGGGTACAGAAGAGAGAGTACAGCCCTAACTGGTTACCTCTGCTGGAGAAACTCCATATGACACTGTCACTCTTCATAAGCCAGGCAGGGGTCAGTGGCAAGGACAGAACTGGATGGGTAGTTTGAAACCACCCAACATCCTACAGCAATTACAGACTGGGTTCCAGCTTAATCTTCTGTTTAAAACATTTGTATATGCATATTTACATTCCTATATAGATAAAGAAAACACCTTCTGAGATGAGATCTCACCCTAACATTTTTAATTGCATCATGAAGTACAAGAACAAGACTCCTATTATTCTATTTCTTCCTGAGATTAATGGAATCCCTGGCTAGAAAAGTACATTATACAAATTTAAGGTTAATTTTGGGACACTATTATTGGAAAGGGGTCATGGATAATATGGCAACAAATTATTTAAATTATTCAAACAGCTTTTTGGGGTAGTTCATAGAGTAACAAGCTCAAAACCGAAAAAACATTCTTTGTGCATTCCAAATCAGTTTCTTTGCAGAAAGTGATTACATGTAAAACAACTGATTGTCCTGGGTTCAGCAGTAGCAGTCATTTTACTCCTTCTTGGTAGCTGGTGCAGCACTGTGGTTTTGATTTTGGGCCTGGGAGCAGCGCTGATCACACCAGTGTTTTCAGTTACTGCTTGGTAGTGTTTTGGTCTGGCCAAGGACTTTCTGAGCCTCATGCTATGCCAGGGAGGAGGGGAGCCGGGAGGAAGCAGAGACAGGACACCTGACCCAAACTGACCAAAGAGGTTATTCCATACCACAGCACATCATGTCCAGGATGTGAAGACGGAGGGCAGAGACCCGGAAGGGTGTGGTGGTGATGGTGGACTGAGGGTGCACGGCATGGTCAGGTTTTTGGTATTGGGGGGGTTCACTGCTGGGGGGTGCACTGGCTGGGTCAGGCCTGGTGAGCAGTTGTATTCTCTTTCTTGTATTTCTCTTGTATTATTACTGGTGGTAGCAGCAGTGATTTGCGTTATACCTTAGTCCTTAGTTACTAAACTGTTCTTATCTCAACCTGTGTGAGTTGAATTCTTTTGATTCTCCTCCCCATCCCCCCTGGACTGGGGGAAGAAAAAGGGGGAGTGAGTAAAACTGCGGGGGGGGGGGGGGAGGGGGGGGCTTAAACCACGATACTGATGCACACTTGAGAGCACTAAATCAGCTTTTACCACTCAGGACTAAGTCCCATATGTCACTGTGGACAGTTCTATGAAAAACTTCTGCTTGTTGCAGACAATCCATCAGAAAGATCAAAGGTGTTTAGAAAAGCATGAGGAACTGAAGAGTAATCCCCAAACCTAACACTGACTTCAACTAAAGAAAGGGAGGAGGGAAGGGGAATTTTCTGTGCCTATCTGTGTGAGAGAGAGATGGACAGGATCCATTCCATTCTGGTTCCAGATGGTATTCTGCTGCTTCACACATACCACTGACCTAACTAACAGTTACTGCTGAAAAGCTGTAAGTCTGTATGTGAACTTCCTCCTACAGATAAAGATTGAAGCTCTTAGTATGACTTTGATCACGAATCATATCTTGGCTTTCTGTATCCAGTTATTCAATCCTCAATGCCACATACGTTTAAGGAATTCAGCAGTGTTTCTTCTCCTAGAGAACCTGGAAACACTGGATAAGAATTTTAAATGAGCTATGGTTCTTCCCCACTCCCCACCCCCCCATTTTAATTCAAGAAACAAACTAACTTGAATAAACCTCATGGGAAAGGTGCAACAAGTTTGAAGTTTCACTCAAGATTTTTAGCGCTACATTTTTGTACAGTCCCTCCTCCCACCTTAGGAAGGTCTGGGTTACCATCATGGTCAGTTAATCCCCAACTTCTTCAGTACCAGAAAACAGTGTTGAGCTGAGCAAAAGAACAATACAGAAGACGGGCAAGATTTAACGAACAAGCTGAGAAAACACTGAAAGCCAACTAAAAGTCAAAAGCATTCCTGATGTCATTCAAGGCAGGTTAATGGCCTGACAACAAGGATAAACTAGAGACCTGGAAACAAATTAAAGATGGCTGAAGATGTTCCACATTATACAAAAATTGGGTTGCCCAAACCAAACACCAAGAAGTGAGGCAACAGGTTTCTGTAGGATTGAAAGCTGCCTTCTGTTGGTTTCCTGTTTTCATTTTACCCTTTAGAAGAGCCATTCAGAACCTGTCATTGTCCATGTAAAAAGCAATTCTAAGCTCAAAGCTTTGACTCTATGAGCAGATGGTGACCTTATCCCTGAATATTAGTTACCAGGTCGCATGCAGCAGGCTTTCACACTCAAATTTAATTGAGATGACCGTACAGATGTAGAACAAAGCAATTTCAAACAGGCACAAAGCAAAAAGGGAATGTGTCTGAACTGGGCAGGTTTGAATGGCTGAAAACAAAATAGCTTCTGACTTATTCTTAACAGTCTTGTTCAATTGTGAGACCTAAAGAAAAATTCCCTCTGACAGTTTAATATACATAGCACCAGCAATATCACATACTCAGCTTATAGAAACATCAATTGTTATTCACTCTGGCATTCTTCAGATGATAGTATTAAGCTGCATATTGACACATCCTGCAAATCCTTAAGACTAGAAAATTTTCACTCTTCAGCTTTTCAGAATTAACTTTTTGACAAAACTATCAAAACAAACTTAAGGAAGAGAATGGCTGCCTGGCCATAAGGTCCTCTAGCTAGAGCAGGTACAATGTGAGCTGGAAGTGTACTACACAACTTATGAGATCAGATAAGCACAAGTACAGTCACTCTACAGCAGAGCACATCAACATGCACAGTACACAACAGGGCTACATTACACAGATGATGCCCACTGAAATCCCCATCTTCCAGGTGACAAGCTTACAACCTCCATCACACATATAAGAACACACACACACACACATACATGCCCATACTTCCCCCAAGTACCAACAAATGCACCGGTGGAATGCAGATTATTCTGCCTCCTTGCTCATCACCCGATACAGGAAGGTGGTTATATGGACCATTTATGATGAACCATCAGCAAGTATCTTCATATACTCATCACAGACAGACTTATAATGCAAAATAATCTTGGAAAAACTAGAGAAATAATTAAGAGAAACAACAAAAATTAAAACCGACCATAGCTATACATGCCATAAACTAGTCTCTAGACCTACAAACTGAGTACTTCCACAAATAATCACACGCGTGGTGGCCACTGCTGAAAATCTGATCCACAACACTGAGTTTTAACAAAGTGATAGGCTCATTTTTAGGTTTCACAACTCAGTGAGATTTTTAATATGGCACAACCTTTCACATCTGCTCTGTTTGGCAGCTGAGAGTTTTTATAAACAAATTGATTTCATTTATTTTTTGCAACTGAAATAGGTCAGATGCAGAGAATCAATATCCCAAGATTGGGGAAATACTCCAGAGGCCAGAAATTCCAAAATAAGATAGTCATATGAAATGTCCTTTTATTAACTGCTCTCCTCAGAGATGCCTAAGAAAGCATATTCATCACACTCAAATTGAACTGACCATGGTACGATTTTCATCATACAACATAATGTGACAGTAGTGAAAGCCTGAAATGATACAAAAGACAAAAATCAATTTTAAGAATTTTCAATTAAAAAGGTAGCCTATAGACCTGCAAAGTCCCATAAATAAAGAGGAGAAGGATTATGGCTGGCAGTGCTCTCAATTACTTCATTTACATGTGAAAGAGCTCAAATTCTAGTTAATTATACTGCAGACACAACCCCGGATATCCAGAGTATGGATATTAATTTCTCGTTAGAAAATTCCAGCTTCTCTCTCAATTCTCTTTAAAGGTTCTTCATCTCACTGGTGTCCATAGATCTACAGAAAACCAGCCAACTAAAGTACACCAATACAAATGTGACAAATACTGACATCAAAACTGCTTTTGTACGAACGTTTTATTCATTCCAAGATTTTTTAGCTAAATACTCTGCTTATCTTTTCTTCTGGTTGATGTTCTCATTTTTTCCACCCAAGTTTTCTATCTTTAATTCATCATTTACATAGAAATGAATAGGAATTCAAGAAAAAAACCACATTTTGCAACAATATCTTTGGTCATTCCCTTCTTTCTTTAAAAGTCTTTCCATCTCAGTACAGCACGTTCTCTGGAATCACTAGAGCAAGTGGTTTAAAACCATTTTCTTTCTCCTCCTCCATACCATATTCTACTAGACACATACACACAGTTGCTTTTATGGGATTGTAAAAAGCATGTTGGGATATTAAATTTTACAAATCTAGGTTTGTAGAAGTGTGTGTTTGTGTGTATTTTGTGTAAAACCTGGAAAAAAGAGGAAAGCTACTGCTCCTCTTCCTTTGACTATTAATTTCCCCCATAAAAGAGCCACTTAAATCCATCATGGTTCTGCTGCAGTGCTGGTCCAGCTGTCACTCTTTACAAACATAACAACCCTGAGCACTGACACTGGATACTCCTTTAGGCTCCTTACTCCAGCTGCCTGTTGTAGTCAACAAAGCCTGTGAGAACCACCACAAATTTCTGTTCTCTTGCCTCCCCCAACATCCCGAACAACAGATCACCAGTCAACACAAATACCCCACTGGAAAAATGCGGGTAAAACAGGGGGATTGGCATTTTCTTATTTTTCTTAATGGATCTTCCTCAGGACAGTTCCATTTGTCAAGAAATGATCACTAAGACAGAACTTTCAAAGGACAACACTGTGCAGCTTTAGGGTCTTTACCTTTCTGAAATACAGCGTAGGCTTCCAGTGTAGTTGGGACCAGGTGAGAAACTATGCTGCCAGTTTACAAGGTGCTCAAATGGACTCTAAGTATAAAAACCAACATGAATTAAAATTAACATTCTTCATTTGTTAACAACTAAAAAAACCCCCAAACTGTTAGTGTGTATCCATTCATATGTGCCAGCTCTAGGAAAATCCACAACAAACCTCAGCTGAATTTATTAGCTCTGTAAAAGTTAATGGAACCCAAATAACATTCACTACTCTATGTTTCTTAAAATTATACTTGCATCTTCTATTTGCTCTTCTGGGCTTCCACTGAGACACAGAACTGATTCATTCAGTGTCTGCCATAAATCCATCTATTGATCGAGGAAGCTCGCTTCAACAACAGTTGAATGGAGTCTTCCAGTCTCTGCAAACACCATAAGCCAAAATTCCCCAAATGCCCCTGAAGTGTTTCTCCTGGGCACGCTCAGTGCTCCCTAATTTCAGCAGGATTCTGCAGGTATTTAGAACATTTCATACACAACTCCACATATGGAATTAGGATCCCCCATATATCGAAACATCCCAGTTCTCCCTCCCTTCCAACCTAGCAGAGTTTCCTACTTCAAAATCAACTGCGACAAGGATTCAAATTTACTAATACAAAGCCTGGCTTTTGATATTTTTCACAGCTCTGCTCTAATCATACCTGCTGCAGGGTGATAGAACACATGAATATGTGTTTACCCTCAACCTACATCTAAAGAGGAAGGACTTCTGGCGCTGCCAATTATTTGACGTGCTATTTAACCTTTTCTGGTATTGACATCATTTCCTTTGGGAGCAGAACAGTGCCTGCCATAGGTTATAGCTTTCATTCAGCACAGTAGATCTCATCTAGTCTGGCAAAGGTTCTTCTCTGGCAATTAATTCCATGTTTTATTCATCCCAGAATTCTTTAAAACTGCAAATCAAAATGCCACTCTGCATTGCTAACCACATTATGAACCACCAGTACTGCAAATAAAGGTGCTTTCTGCATAGCAATCAGATTGCCTCTTTTCAGAGAAAATGAATTTAGCTCTTTATTTATCTCACTAATTGCATTCAGAGCATTACAAAGTACCACCCGCCTCACATTTACATTATGCAAAACCTAATCTCTGTAAGTTACTAAACCAAAGTGAGCCATACGTTTCCTCCTGAGACATGGGAAGCACATTGTTTGAACTGTCAATCAATATGAATTAGATTTATCAGGTATAAGTTTAGATACCATAAAAGGTAAGAGAAGAGTAGCCTCAGAGCATGTGTGTGGTGTAAATTCAGTGGTTAGGAGAAAGCAGGACAGCTGACCAAGCACATGTTACTGATTTTATGTCCCTCCAATTATTATGAAAGTGAAGAGACAGGGTCTTGAGTTCAGCTAAATTCAAGAAATAGCATAATATTCAAATGGAAAGCAGTGAGTGCCCTTACAGCTTCCCGTCAGGTGTCCCCAGGGCTCCATTAAGTTTATGGGTAAGATTATCCAGTTTTCATTGTCCCACTGCAAGCTTCAGAAATGAAAATCTTCCACAAAGAGCTATATAAATGTGTGTCCCAACTAGCAGGAAAACTACATTACACAAAGAGTTACAATTCAGAGGCCAGAACCTGCTGTTCTTATTTAGGCATAACTCCCACTGACGTCAATGGGTTCTTTGCTTGAAGCTGTTCTCAGTAAAAACTGAGAGACTGAATCCCAGGTTGAAATGCTGAAGCTTAGAAAAAGTCTATAGGGTACATTATTGCAGCTAAGCATTGCCAAGGGTTTTTAGTTACTGCTTTGTGCTGTAATTAGTGTTCCACCTCCTACTCTATTAGCTCTACCAGTGTGTAAAGCGCTCTTCACAAATTTCTACGACAGAACAGATTGAGAGAGCACATTAGAGACAGTGTTTTCATACTACAGATTCTTTTCCATTTTAAACTCTTTGTAAAGGTCTCTGTTCAAAGGAATGGCTCACAAGGTTAGCGCATTATTATTCCACAGCCTTTCTTTCAAAATGCAAGTGATTCAGTCTTCCAAGATGAAACCATGTCACACCAGAAACAATGAGTAATACTTGTGAAGTCTAATTGCATCATTTTTCAGGAGGACTTGGCCTTGACATGTCAGTCTGGTCATATGATATAAACATGAAACTGTAAGATACTAAGGAGAACCTAGAGCTTTGGATATCTGCATATATGCAAGACAAGGCAATAAAGCTAATCTGTGTTTGGACACAAAGAGAAAAACATCAAAACTATGATTACAAAGCTAAATGACTAAGAATGGCAGCAAAGGTCAGAGCACAGGTACCCCAGCACCCTGCCTCAGAGTGTGGGCAACAGCCCAGGCTGTTACAGGGATACCTTCTCAAAGTACCAGTTTACCATAGCTAGATTTCCTGAATGTATTTAATAGCTCTCAGTGGTTTTTTTTCTTTCGTTAACTTCTTCACTCATTTTCAAACCTACAATTACTTTGTCTCCAAGTGTCTTCTAGCAAGGAGGGCAGATTACGTTGCATATGCAAATGAGATTTTCCTCTGTGTAAAAGCATGAACTTCTTCCACATTCTTAAAATGTGGCATCATTATTTATTGCTGTTGCAAACTCTGAAGTTATCAGTATTTTCTGTAGCACTCCACAAAATGGAGAGCAAACACTACTGAATTTACTTTGAAACATGTGAGATGAGGTAGTAAATATCTGATTTTTATATTAGAGCATAACATGTCTATTTGCCTCAGTATGTCAAATGCCACTGGCAGCATGGGGCAAATCCAAGACTAGAATTTAGGGCATCAGCTTCTCTATCTGCTCCTTAGTAAAAGATAAGGGGAAAAAAAAGAAACCAAACCACAAGAACCTACAGAACGAGATCAATCCTGAAGAGCATTCAAAAGCTTCAGAATAAATTCTGATGAGACCAGAGTTAATGAAGCTGAAAGAAGCTGTACCCATTTTTTCAATATTTATATTTGTTGTGGTATCCACAGCTTTGAAGACGAAATACATGGGTGCTGCCCTGTGCTCTTAAAAAGCATTTGTATTTTCCTCTGTACTGACTTCATTCATAATATGCCTCTCTTTTTGAGTAAACCATATTGCTTTTGCTTCATTATTGGCTAAATAGAATTTCAGAATGTTTCTGCTTGTGGAATACTCTGCCTATAGAATAAGCCTACTGGTTGGAATCCTTTGCAAACGGTTCTCTGTGGAACAGAAACAAAACCATGCCTTCCCAAACGCAATAAACATCTTGAATAATCCCCTACAAACTAAGAAGGACACTATAAAAACGTTGTTCATCTCACCTGCTTTTAAAGCCTAAGGGAAAAAATTACCAACCTTGGACTCTGATACGATAATTCATGGAAGTATTTTCTTGGGTTTCTGTCTCCAGAGCTTCAGCCAGGGATGGGGGTGGAATGGGACATGACAGTGTGGGGAGAAGGCCTAAAACCCTAACCTGCATGTACTACTTTTCACAGAAAACCAGGATGGTGAGAAAAGGGGATGTTATCTCTCCTCAACAGGATTTGTGATGCCCATTTTTGTCTCTTTCTTATGAGGAATTTTGAACAACTCTTCAGTGATGTTGTGTGGTGCCTTGTTATAATGAAAGTACTCTCTGATCTTACAGAATAGTATGACGGGGCAGATCTTCTCCATCATACACTACTACCACACAAAAATGCACAAATACACATACTTAGAGGGAATAACTGCTTATTGAGCAGTGCTGAGGAGAAATTACAGAAGAGTTTTTAAACCAAAGACAATATTGTCTCAAATGGACCAGAAATATATATATTCAACCAGGAAAAGTTCTGAGTATTTGCTGAATTTTCTTCCTTCAAATATAACATCTCTTTTTCAGTGATACATGGATATACACAAGCAGCTGTGAAGCACTAAGGTATATTCATATCAAGAATTTTCTCTTTCTCACCCATTTACATGTATTTTATACATACAGATTTTGTTTAGATTTTGAAGTAGAACCAGTGGGGCATTCTTATTTTAAAAGATAGAGATGCGTTCACCAAACCACAAAGAGAGAAAGAGAAAACCTTCTGTGTTTTATCCGAGTGATTTCTGTTCTGAATAATCCGTCACATCATCAGTTAGACCTCAGCTGGGCAATCCTGAAAACCTGCGCGTCAGATTGTGTGTTGACTGGTAGAGCTAAAACCCAACACTGCATGCAATATGTTTCCATGATCCTACTTAAGAGTTCAAATGCTGTAGAACCTACAAAAAGTCAGGAATGAAGTTATGGCAGAGAATCTAAACATAGAAAGGGGAGCTAATGCTGTTATCATTTCAAGGCAAGCTGGCAGTGCTTTGGAATTTTCTCAAGAATGACACATTGACATTACTAGAAACTGGCCCTGATGAAACAAAACGGCTTATAAAAGCATTAATAAAAACCTGTCCTAATGATTAAGAGTCCACCATTTTCTTCCAGGGATTAAATGTCTAATATGACATTAAGAAGTTGAGTGACTTCTTCATGAATACTTCAGTCGAATTAGTTTACTAACTTTACAATAAACATTTAAAATATTTTTAAAAGCCTTCAAGAAATTCTTATCTAGCTATTGTAATGGGGACCTGGGAGGCCCATTTTATACAGCTGACTGTACAAAACTCAATAGGCAAACTATAGTACAGAAAGAATAATTTTTCTGTATGGCACAAGCTGCCGTACGAAACCACTAATTTAAAGGTAACACTCACTGCAGTTTGATCCTTTTTGTATGAGCTGCCCAATTTTTTTTAATGGCTGATCTACCAAGTTCCTTGTTTTCTCTCTCACAAAGTTTTAGAAAATTCTGGTAAATAACGAAAGTTCAACTGTGAGACGCAAATATGATTCAGTCTAGATCTGAGAAAATGAAACATGCATTTGTGAACATCCTCTGCTGCTTTCAAGAATAAAGCTGCAAGCAGTTTAACTTCTCACATACACTCTGGAAAGATTTTATTAGTCACATAACACAACAGTTCTGAACGTTCACAAATATTCAGCGAACAGCAAAAGCTGCTTATTAAACTTCAGAGTTCAAAGACTAACTTGCATTTAGTGGACCAGTTTAAATTGTAAAAGCAAACTGTGTAACTGAAAGACAGAATTTGTTGAAGTAAACTACATTGGAATGAGTCACAAACAGATTTATGATGTGTTTAGAAAAGAGGCAAAAGGCTGACTTTGTCAGGAAGATGCTGCACTGGAATGAGTTCATACAGCTCCAGCTCAGCGACGACGTGCTTTGAATGGTGCTGAGATCTGTGTTCTCACTGCCTGACCCGCTGCTCCCAGTGCATACTACCATACCAGTAGTGTGACTGACACTTGTCACTATAATGAGTGCCAGAAAGCCAGAGGCAAGCAAACACAACATTTATTAGCTTCTGAGTGCTGTTGCCATGACTTGGTGCAGCTATTTCAGAAAGTTCATTATGTGAAGCATCACTAATTTCTGCACAGTCCGTGACATTTTTGAAACAGGCACCTTCAGAAAGACACAGCCTGTTTTTCCTACACGCATTTTAAAGTGCACTCTGTATTCTCAACATTACGTAAAATTTTCTGTGGATGTAAGTGGAAAAGGACAAACAGGTATGTGGCATAGTAATCTCCAGCAACTATTTTTTTTCTGGAGAACAAGCTAAGAGCACTTTGGAACGCAGTTCCAAATCCTCATTAATCCCCTTATTTAATTATCACCACTGTGATACGGAATTCTGATCACTGCTCCTGGTCATCCAAATTCCTTGCAAGAATGTGTAAAATGACCTGTAAAACTCAGAATTAATTTTAACAAGGCTTCAAAAGACTATGAAACAAGAGGTTCATTACCATCATTGCAAACCTTTTGCTAGGTTTCAGCATGTTTGAATCACATTTTAATGAGTAAGCAGAGCCTCTGGATAATCTGAAATCAAGAAGCTACAAATTATGAAGGCTGGTGACTACAAACTGATCACCAGCTGAAGGAACACTCTCCCCTCCTTTCCCTAACAGTGTTCATGTGGATTTCATGGAAATCACATACAAATACCCCTGCATTCAAAAAGCACTAAGTACCAGCAAAAAAGATTCTTTAACAGTTTTCTTGTATTGCTCTACTTCTATTTGACAGCCTGAGAGCCAAGTCTCTATTTGTTAATTATACTCCTTATTTATCCTGAGCAATGTAAAGCTAATTTTCTAGTAACATGAAGAGGAGATACACATACTACAGGCCTGTGAGAGCACCTCAGTTTACTACCACCTTCATAGCAGTAAGTCTGTTACTTCTCAAGGATCCTTGTTTCACCTGCTCAAATGATGCTGTTTAACAGAAGGCCCATGTTCTCTGTAGTAACCTGGCGCTGGGATAAGAGTTGAGGCTGGAGAAAATCAAATTTCTGTCTCAAAAATACTTTCCACCCCCTGCTTCTTCTCTGAGCCCAGCTTCAGATGATTTCACTTGCTTTGGGCAGGGCTCTTCTCAACGGGATCACTAGCAAACAAAGACAGAACTACAGCAAACCATGTCCTGTAACTGTACAGGCTGTCCCATTGGACTGCATTTGGAAAATGAGGAAGTAGTGTTTACCAGATGCTGCTGGCAATGGCATGGAAAATTAAACAGTCCTAACCAGGTCTGCCAGAGGGTAGACAAAAGGCATAGAGCTTCCCCACCTCTTCACCAAGTCACTTCAAGGGACATTTTGACAAAGATACCAGAAGGCCTGTTCAGTGACCACCCTTCAGTTGCAGAAGACAACATTTAATTCTGCAGGAAATGCCTGACTCAGAAGTTTATTTTCAAATATTACAGATAAGACACTACTGAATTAGAGGAGCTACAGTTTGCATTATTCTTCAACTACTTCCATACGGAAGCATACAGGATAAAGATACATGCTCCTTTTTCAGTGTATTTTCTCTTTCATATATTTATATCCTCACATACAGGACCACAACTGTCCCTTTCGAATGCAAGGTGAAGATCAGAGCACCCTCAAATGCATCTGTGCAAGGCCAAATGCCTCAGTGGTCAGCAAGTAATAAATTAGATTTCTTTATTAAAAAATTATTCCTCCCATAACTTCCTAGTGAAACTTACTTATAATTCTCTCCCGTAAGACAGAGAAAATAATACTAAAGATCTAACATGTAAAACTGAGTGGTGAATTTTGGTGAGAGAGTCTTATTTTCTATCCAGAGAAGTAAACTTGGTGCAACAAAATCAATTTGTAGGTGTGTATGACAATTTTACTAAGACAAATAACACATATAATGGGTCCAGTAAAAGCAAGCAATAGGCCTTATGCTGTTATTAAAATAAACTGAACAATTTCTTGAGCTTTCAGAAACTACTTGTAGATTAATTTCATTGTAGATATGGACCCCGCTGGGATAACCACAGAGGTTAAAGAATCAATACAGCGTAAGTTAGCCTGAGGGAATTAGGGCCTGCAAGGATACACTAGGTTCAGAACTCACTCTAATGGTATGCATCCACGTAACAAATCTCTTGACAACCAAGAGACGAAAACCAGATGTGGGGAGGAATACAGAGATCACTGCTATCCCACCCCCCTGACCTGCTGCTGCTCTATGTTTTGTCTTCCCTGTCACTCATACAGCCAAATTTTAACTGTGCCTCTCCCACCAGGTTTCCAGTTCCATTCCCTGGTACAATACATGGTACCAGAAGCTTATATTGCCGTCCTTTGGGCAGAGTCTTCGGTCCTCGGAGGCTAAACAGAGAAAAACATGAGGTTGAACTTTTCACAATACACCTTGAGATCCAAGATTGAGCCTTCTGCCCTGCAAAAACAATGTTCTTCTGCATCTCAGATGGAAGACATCTATTCCATACATATGGGTTTTTCCAGACATAACCCTGCTATTGGTGTAGGACAGGGTAAGTACAAACCAAATTTCATAGAACTGTTTTAGTTGAAAAAGACTTTTAAGCTCATGAAGTCCAATTGCTAACTCAGCACTGCCAAGCGCACCACTAAACCATGTCCTTCATGTCCTAATATGTAGATGTGTGCACATCTAAACATCTTTTAAACTAAGAAACACAAGTACTTCAATCTGACTTTCTATCTAGTAACATGGTCTGGATTATTAACCATATGATATGCAATGTATTGAAGTAAAAAAACCATAATTGAACCTTACATCACACCTTGTATTTCTCTAGTAGAACACTACAAATAAGCATTGATGAACCCACTATTTTCACTGTAAAATATTTCTGCTCAGTTTCTGCTTTGCTTTTGACTCCTGAAAACACTAATAAGGCCTTTACATCAGCCACTGGTGTCTTTCAATGCCTGGACAAGTCAGCTGATTTAAAAGCAATATATGCTGGTTGTAAGGGAAGTAGTCTAACAGAGAAATTTGTGCTGAAAGAGGCACAGTGAGTCAGAATTGCCTATTTCACACCTCACCCACCGCTTTAAGACAGGAAAATAACATTATTAATTTTATCTGACAAAACAATAGTACTGCTACTGGGGTCACCTGGCAAAGAATAGGGCGCAGTAAGTTTCATTTGGAGATAACCCTGTTGGTGTCAAAGCAATCCCGGGTCCTGCCTGTGGCAGGCCTCAACAAGCACAGAGAAAACTGAACTGGTTCAGTCCTGGGGCTTTTTTACCCTTTTAACCTTTACGTAAGTTACACTACTGTAAAACCACAACCTCTTAAATCTACATCTCTTCTCTAGAATCCCCTCATTTAAAAGAAAGAATTGATATGCACCAGCAATTACAGATCAATCTAGCGTTTATCATTCATGGGGTAGAGCTTTTCTCTACTATCTAATGACTGAAGTTCATTTTCTAATCAGACATGCATTCCTGCTGTATGTTTTGCTGAAGACAATAATTTGGATGATGAGACATAAACCAGTCATTTTTGCAATGCCATTTTCTATGTTAACACAGTGACTTGGAATCCAACAAGTGCCTTGCACCAATGCTGCCCATCTGATTTTGTTTTGCAAAGAAGTTTTGCATTCTTACAGTTGTAATGCAAAGCCAGATGGTTCAATCAATCAGCACCTGGCAGGTGGATCTTGCTTACAAAATCAGGGAGGAAGCCAGCATTCCTGACAGCATGGATGTTCCACCATCTCCATCTCTTAGCTTGAAATTTATGGGGGGTGAGAGGGAGCAGAATTACACTTCAAGTCTGCATGCAAGCAGTTTTGGCACTGTACCACAGCTACAGGAAAAGAGCCAGGCTGAAGGTTTGATTTATGATCTTTTTCTTTCCCCTCCTGCCCTAAATTACTAACTTTTTCTTAGTGTCCTCTCAAAAACTTGGCATCATAACAGAATATAAGAAAAGTGGAAAGAATGATGTTCAGATTCTCTTGGATGTCTCTTTGGTCGATCCCATTCACTGTGAGGAAGCAGCCAGTACATTTGCCCTTGGGGCTCTTGAGTAAAGAAATAGCTTCACGACACCTCATTCTCTTTTATTCTCCATTATTTTTAAAAAAATAAGGTGTGCAAAAATACTTTTTGTTTTGTAGTGATTTGAATTATCAGAAATCAAAACTAGGGGAGGTTTATTTCCTCATTAACTCAGAATGAGCCACTGATTTTCAGTACCAGGAAGCATCTTGAACTGAAAGGTAAACATACCTGATTTGAAAGTTCTGGTTCACATTTGGAAAATCACTTTTGGAAGTCAATGGAAGATTGCTCTCAACAATACAGAGCTAAAAGATGTGTCAAAAGATTATTAGTTTATTACTCTACCCCAGTCCAGGACTCATGATCTGTATTGACCACGGACTCATTTGTTTTCTTTCATTGCTTAAATGAACAACAGCTGAGACAGGCAGCACAAAAGCCAGACTCTAAGCAGAGCCAAGTTCCCCACCATCCTCCTGCTGCCCTGGGTCCACAGGGGATGTGTTGGCCATCACCATAACCTAATAAAGTTTACTGGTTGCTCTAATTTCTGGAAGTTGAAGGTTTGGTCTGCCCTTCATGTCCCTGTAGTGTCTCTCTTGTGTTGGGAAGAAAGCAAGAAGTGAGACTTCAACTTAGCTGGCTTCATAACAGCTGAGAAATATCTCCATCACCAAAAGTCTTGATAGGCTATTTCAGTTTGCTGTTATTTTTTACCATTTTATATGTTTGCTCTGCTCCAGATGGACAAATGGGACTTGGAAGCACAGGATAATGATGCAAACAAATTTTTCTCAACAAGGTTTTTGACAAGAAACTCGACTTTTCCATGGCCTAGTCTATGCATGGATGCTCTTATTTGGTATTGGTGTTTTCCATCAACAATAGTAACCCTTACGACATTTGTTAGCCTTTCTTGTAAGCTCAGCTGTAACACCCCCTATACCATCACTTTACTACTAGAGTACTTAGGTTCCAAGATAAGAAACATTTATGTAAAAGCTATACAGTAATGAATGTAACTGAAACATCATGATGTATTCATCACTTGGTCAGAAATACAACTTCATCTTCTTCCTTTAGTCTACCTCATGAGGCAACCAGTGTCTGAAAGTTGCTTCTGTTAAACCGAAAATTAGACATGATTCATCCTGATAGAGCCAGGAACAACAAGATTCATCTCCTGCACTTCAAATCCTCTAGAAGACAAAAGGCAAGTTACAGATACTACACTGGTAATAAATTGAAGATTTTCAAACTTTTTCTTTAAATAAGACAAGACTAGATTTCTGTATTTCTTGGTTTTTTTCCACCCTTCAGAAGCATTCACAACTGGCTGAAATTAGGTACAATGTAGTATCTGGGCATCTCGGGAAGCTGGTCTCTCTGAGATCACAGAATCATCACTGAAGACAGGCTTATTAGAATTCAGAGGACAAGTCTGCACATCCTCTGGGGATCTTCTGAAATGAACAGAGTACAATCCAGAATTTCAGTGTAGTTTCTTTCTCATAGATATTTCTCTACTAATGTAGAACCCACCCCTCAAAGAGGGGCTCTGTGAAAACAACTCTGTTAAATAGCTCCACAGGAACAGTTCTACTACAAGTGAAGGGCTTTTGTACAATTAGCCCACTCTTCTTCAGAGGATTAATATTTTGCTGGCAAATACAGGGCACCATAATTACATCCCTCACTTTCTTAGACACACAAGAAACCAGTACAGAGCAAATCTTGCAGTTAGATATGCAGGGGGGTTATCTGTAATAAACTATGTATGGCATAACTAAAACATTTGTTTATAATTTTCCACAAACAGGCTCTGGTATCTCTGAAGCTGCTGGTTATGAATAACTTTACTCATATCACAGCCTGGCAGGGTGTAACTACTGCTTTTTAATTTATTTTGTCTGTTTAGTATTTGGTGAGGCACTTGTGAGGTACATGGTCAGTTATGGTTTCCTCCAAGCTGTAATTAACTAACTAGCCTCTTTTTTTAACTGTCTATATATATGCAGCCTTTCCCAGGAACTGGGATGAACAAAGGCCCATATACATGAGAGCAAACGAATACAATTAAAAATAAAAGGGAAAAAAACTGAGTGTGGTTGAACTGAGTGCATTTGAATAACTATCCATGCTACAGCTTTATAGTTATTTACTTAGCCTCACCTTGTTTATTTTCCAAGCCTGTTTATTTTCCAAGGACTAACGAAAGGCATGTGTTCCTACACTGTAACACAAGTCCTGCCCCCTTCCAGAAATCACCTCCTCCTCCCAACTTCGTCTTCATACCCATTTCAGATACTATGACTCAAAATGTCCCACTGTAGCTCTAAAAGTAGAATGAGAGTAAGAGGCATAAAAGCTTCTGCCTGCAGTAATTTGAAGTGGAGCCTGTACTTGAACACTGGCGTCCAAAAGCAGACTTGCCAGCCAACACTGGCTGTTCTGTTCCCACCAAGAGGTGTGTATGCACTAACACATTGGGATGTTCCATCAAAAAAATTAGGCTTTTGGCTGGAGCTGCCCATTCAGTATAAACATATTAGCTCCCTAATGTTTGTGTATCTGCTTGACAACTCTAGCCCTGGCAATGGAATTCTGCCAACCAAAATTTTCTGTTTCATCCTTAATGTCAACAGTTGCTTTGAAGTGCTCCAAGTTATTGAATGAACAAATAACTGTTTATGTAAAATATTCAGGGGAAATCTCCATAACCCTTCAGTATATAACTGCAATTTGCTTTCAGATTCATACAGTATATCAACAGGTCTGGTTTTATAAGTATTCCTATATAGTACAACCTTACAATGTTTATTCTGAAAGAGTAGGAAAAGCTGAGGAGAACAAAGTGAGGTGGCCTAAGACAAAATGTTCAAATCTAGATACCCAAGGTCATATCTGCATACCAGTCACATTAATATTATTTTTACAAGTGACTAGACTTTTAGAGGCATCATAAGTGGCTTTCCTGACAAAGAGAGCACTGACAAATCAGTTTTTGCAGTATATGATATTGATTCTTAATAAGAAGGCAGTATAAATTAAATATCAACTGTGTAAGAATCCATTTTACTTGTCTCTCTCAGGCGCTGCCTCTTCCAAGACTGATTTTCAGCTGCTGGCTGAAGAAATCTTCCAGCCACAGCTGCATGTATCTGTCTGCTCTCTCATCTGGACACTATTTGCAGGTTATGCAACTTGCACCATGTTTATTTGTACTAATAGAAAGTCAGGTTCCATTTATCCTCTGCTGATTAAGATTATCTGCTTTGATGGACAAACAACATCAGTATATAAATCCAGTGTATGCTTCTGAAAGTTACTATGGCTTCCTTAGCTTCTACATATTTTCTTCTGGAGGAACATACACTGAAATCAAAGAAGTCAAATGTATTCCGGTTTTAAAAAACTTTTTTCAGTAATTAGCATTAATCAGATGAAACTTCATTCTTAATAGTGCATGCTACAAAAGCCTTTTTAAATTCAAATATTACTAGACTGTAGGAAGCACTTAGTGAGTGAAGTTAGCGGCCACTGAAGTCTGAAATCCACAGGTATTCTCATGCAAGCCTCACCTTCTAAAAGCACCACCAGTTAATCAACTTCTGTTCCTACGCATCCTGCCAAAGTGGGCCTGGAAAATGTATTTCACTTCTGCTAGCAGGGCTGGGTTCCAGTGCGACCTGGAAGTTCTCCAAAACTTGGCAAAAAAGCCAATGGGAAGTCCCAAAAATAAGGTCCCTCCCAAGCAAAACAGACATAGGAAAGTGCATCAATCTCCCAGCTGAAAACCACATGTAGAGCCCTACTACATAGGAAATACTGGGTGTGAGGACATTCCTTTGTGATTTACATGCACAGCCATTAACTTCTCTAAGAAGGTAGTTTCTAGCACTTGGGGTACCAGCTACAGGATAAGGCTGTTCTACCCTTCTAGAAATCTTGTATTTCAGACCACTTTTATACAAATTCCCAATAACATTCTCATACAGCTTGTAACTACACTTAGGAATGACTAATATGCTCTGTTAGCTACAGCAAATACATTGATCTCATTTACTAACAATAGCATTATGCTCACCCATGTTACCTGAAGAATCTCTCAACCACTTCAGAATCAAGAACAAGTTAGATTAGGCTCCTGTTCTGTATTGCAACTGGAAATCACAGAAGAGGAACTCTCTCTTCTGAATATGTAAGAATCCAAGGGAGATTAGTCCCTTAACATAGGTTTTTACACTAGATGTCTAATATTAAGCTGTGTGAGAACAACTACCTTATGCGCTCACTTTCACCCACAGTAAATTATCTGGGTAGGAATTCTCCTTGCTGTGCTCTGTCACTCTCATAAATCACTAGTCGGAGTTTGACCTGCAGTCATATATTACGCTTTAGTTTGCTTAGTATCTGGGCACCTCATTAATTAGCCACATGATGGACAGTATGACAGTTGCTGTCATCAGAATGCCATTTGTTCGAACATTTCAGGCACAGTTGAGAAAAGTGATGGATAATGTTCTGACCAAAAGATAACTGCAGAGTCATGGAAGATTCTGATCAGGAAAATCAGCATCATGGCTCAGAGCTTACTTATGGACTCTCTTATCTAAATTAGTTAGCTCTGCACAAACTGGGGGGAGAACAGCAACCAATTATCCTTTTAGATTGTTTGTCTTCCATTAAGATGTCAGAAACTGGCCACAGCCTGAGACAGAAAATGCTTCAGATGGATCATTGATCCCACATGCTACACTGTATCGAGAAATCCAGAACCATGTGTCTTATAATATTATTAAACAAAGGTGGTTTGAATACATATGAACAGCTGACTTTGTTTCACTACTGACATGGAAAACAATTATTCAAGAAATGAGTTTCACACTCATTTCTCAAAGCTTCTTCCCTTTTTTCCTCCAGTGAACTAATATTTTTGCTGACTTCAGACAAATGTTTTTTGGTCACTCAAAACATACCTGAGTTGTTTCAATTATTTCTCATTTAAAACACTGAAATGCCTTGTTTTCAGAAGAATCATACAACTTTCTTCTAACCAAAACAATTCTGCAAGAAGCAATTAAATTATTTGATCAATCCAAATCTGCACTTTATTGGGGTAAGTTCTGACCAACTCCCACAGTTTCAGCTTGAACAGATTTTCCCCTCTTAGGAACAGAATGCCTTTCTCCCTTCCCATACCAACACTGATTCTTAGGTTTTCCTGTTCATTCTCTTTCATAACCCTATAGCTATCACTAGAACCTCAATCTTTTTCTTTCCTTCCCTTCTGAACATTTTCTTTCTCTTTTTAATGTATTCTTAATCTCTATGGGTTTCTCCCCTGATTTTTTTTAATCCTTCCCCCAGTGATCCCATTGTTTATTCCCTGGGTTTGATACCACCCTAAATCCCTTCACCAACAAGATGCTTCTGTGGTCAACTGCAAAAGAAGTGATGGCAGGAGGAGGAAGATACACAGGTAAAGGAGGAAGATACACAGGTAAAGGAACCATTCATCTCCATACTGGCTAACTGAAGCAAGGGTATTTCATCAGTAACTCTGCTTCCATTTATTGCCCCACTCAACCCATCTTTAATCACTACAACCTTTCAGTTTTGGGAAAATGGAAATCACCTCTGCAGTGGAAGTGCCCTCCAATATCCCCTGCATTTTGTTGCTGGGATGTACCCCATGTCTCCCAAGCCCCAGAAGAAGAATGACTGCTTTGCAAACCTGTTGCTGTTTCTTCCTGCACAGTTCAATTCTCATTCTTCATAACTGAATCACATCCCACCTGAAGTAGTTCAAGCCGCCAAGGACCTTCCTTGCTTTCTGAAAAGTGCCCAGACAAATGCCCAAGGCCCTTGCATACATCAATGACAAAAAGTTTGGGCAAAGACTGGCATTTTTCAATAACTAGGGGACATGTCAAAGGAAGGATTAAATATATGCTCAGCAGTGTGAACAGCTGCTTAGCCAGTGTCAAAACAAGCGAGCTCCAGTTCAGCTAGCAAAGATGTTGCACAAAGTCCAGCTTACAAAAGCCTTTCATGTCTTTGTCAAGCCCATAAAATAAAGGCACTCCATAACATAAATCATGAGGAATTCAAGATCTCTCTCAAGCTGGTAATAAAGGCCCCATTTCAGTTCAGCATTCTGTGCAAGAGCAAAACATGGCAAAAAACAAACAAGAGGAAAAGAAATGGAATCTTCCCCCCCCATAACCTTTTATACTTGGGTCATTTTAACTGATTCTTACTCCACAGCCTCATTACTGGATTCTCTCAACCAACTTTATTTTGCCTGCTTATCTGGAAGGTAGGCACAAAGTTCCCATTCCTCAGAAAGACTGAACTTCTGCCCTGCCAAACCTGTGTTGAATTCATCCCCTCCTTCACAGCTACAACACTGACTTCAGTTTAAGATGAACTCAGCTGCTTTGGGTTTTTTCATACAAACTCCCCTCCTCTCCCTCAACCATGACATTTCCTCACTGACTTTAACTTGCTTTGACTGGGCTATCAACAAATTATTCAAATAATTTGAAAAGCCAGTATCATTAAATAGCTCTTTGCCATTCACCAATCTAAACTGATCTGTTTAGACATTACTGAACTACACTGACTTTACATGAGAGGACTGTTGCATGGCTCTTCCTTTGCGCAATTTCTTCCCCAAAATATTTGCTCTTAAATAGCTCAATTGTTTCCTCTGCCCGCATAGAGTCTGTCAGGAAGGTAAATGCACAGCTAACCTTAACACACACCTCCCCAGGAAAGAGTAATTTACCATCGCAAGAAAATACATAGAAGACATTGATAGCTTGACAGACGAGTGACACACATATGGCAAGGTAAGGCTACAATCAGCACAAGAAATCTTATCTCCACAAAAGCAGCATGACTCCATCTGGTTCAAGTTGCCATCTTGCTTCTGTCTCCTTCTGCTGAAAGTTTTGACTGCTGCTTTGACTGAGCATCTCTTAATGGTAGATCCTAACAAGAGGGCAATTATATGCAGTAACACAGCATTCTCACACTGCTATGACAATGTGCTAGTGGGAAGGTCTAGAAAACCACTATGGGTGTGTAAACAGCAGTAAGTCAGTTCCACCTCCATTAGATGGCAATTGTAAAAGAATTGGTGCAAATGGGTACCGACCTATTCTTGAAAAATACAATGAATACCTGGGGGTTTTTGCACACATCCATCATGGCAATGACCACTGCTCTTGTCATGTATCAACCATCACACAACTGTAGGCTTCTCAGTGTGCACAAGGCTCTGTAGCGCTTTAAACACTACCTCTAATGTGCTGTTTGGACCTCTCTTCCTGCTGACACTCTCCATGACAGTTATCACCAGGTGGCACTACTGCACTGTCCGCCAAGCACTTTTCCCAATGCGTGAGCAAACCTCCATTCTTTGGAAGACATGGTGGTAATAGAATTGCTGATTACATTTGTTAGATAAAGTATAGTTGTATTAAAGGCAGGCTATTTTGCTTTTCGATGGAAATCAATCCTTTCAGGCAACATCACTTCCTGGCAGTGCGACAGAAGAAGAGGGCATCTGTCTGCTCTTTGTGACTGCTTTCCCAGCACATGTATGTAACAAAAACTATGGTTAGAATACATCCACACTACATCACTGATTGCTCCTCCACTGGGAAGCCAACCAAGACAGTCCCATAGATGTTTACCACCATTCCACAAAGGAAAACTGCTATTGTGAGTGAAGGGTAAGGCTTCAATTAGCCTGAAATTTCAAGTAGACTGAAAGATAACTTGGATGTAAGCTGCACCACTGTGGCTGTGTCAAAACACATGTAAGTAAACAATGCACACACACAAGACTCACTTGGAGGCACTAAGTTAATTTCTTTTAGTTCAATATGGCATAGCCTGCAGTAGTGTACTATTACACAGGATTAAACCCAACAATTGTTTCTAGCCTGTTACCCCCCTCGTGTGAGTAATCATATTTGATACTACAAACATGCTAAATAAACAGATTCTACCCATAAAAGAGGCATCACATCAGCAGCCTGAGGTTTAAACATTCTCTGGCCCTTACCAGCATGCCTCATGTCTGACCTGGAGGTGGTTAGTTCAGCCTTCAAATCCCACTCAGCCTTTGACCTGTACACTGACACTGTCATCACAGGTGCCAATTAGTGGCAAAGCTGGGGGATCAGTGACTACCACGAGCATGAATCCCGTTACCTCTTCCTGCACAAACCACCTCCCCTTCTCACTTGCTCCTTACTAATCCTGCTCTGATGTGCTGCAGAGATTTAATTATCTGAACTACCCTGTATTTGCGCAGTAGTGACAGTTCTTTACCACACTACTGACCTGCTCACTTCTCTATAGATCTCTTAAGCAAAGCAGTGATTAACTTCAGCCGTATAAAAAAGAATATTACTTGACTTTGGAGAGGCTTTAGAACAATCATTTTTGGAAATAGTCACACTGGGCCACATGCCAACTTGACCCTGAGGTCTGGGCCCATACAATGAGTTGGAACCATTAATGATTTTAAGATTACTACTGCAGCAACTATCACTGCACTTAGGGGAGATTCTGACCTAAGAGTTTTCCAGTTAGAATCCTGCAGCCTTGTCCAAGTGCCTCTGCAGCCAAGCGCATAACGTAGGTCAAGTCAGGACCTGTGGTTCCTCTCATATTGAGTAGGAGCTTGTCTGTGAGGAAGTTACCAACAAGTTGGAGTCAGGCTTTTTAAAGCCATATGTGGTTGCACGCAGTATTATAGTTGTCATCTAATGAGTGCCAAGCACTGTAGTGTAATGCATTAACACAATACTCTGCTTTCCATGAGTACCCAAAGTGTCCCATCATTAAAGTTCTGGAAGGAATGTAACAATGAACCTCTTTTGCTTGGGTACCCAGGAACTCATCAAAAACAAGGTCTGAAGCAATTAATTCTGTACCCTAAATATTTAATTAAGTGAAGAATACTTTGAAGGAAATTAAGATCATTTCTATTATATTCTCTACTTCTCTTCCCCTACATACTAATGCAACTGCACAGTTGCCCTCATCAGCAACTTATCTTCAAACAAAATGGTATATGACCAAAATATGGGTAACTTCCAGCAAGAAAACTGGAAAGCTGATGCAACTTCGTTGTCACCTTTCTAGTACCATGGGCTCATGGTACTAGAGTTACACTTTTGACTGACAGGAAAAGCAATTATTCATAATCAGTCCCACTCAGTCTTTTAGCTTTAGCTGATCTTCATAGTGACAGCAAAAGACTGGGTGCACAGCAGGGTACAATCAGGGACTAGACTGTTGTAGAGACTAATAATCTGGACATAGTGTACTTCAGGTAATTAGATTAATCTCTGTAAATTCTTCATCCAAGATCATTTAAACACACAATTGTCTTTTTAATTTTCTCTCCAAAATACTGCAGACTGTTAGAAGACTATAATCCTGTATTTGAGATGGTTAAGTGCCATTGGATGTGTTGAATGAAGCACATGCTAGTTATGATTTACACAGCCCAAAGCTTGTCTCTGAATAGTTCTCTCTTTTTTACATTCAAAAAGTGACATTAGTAACACCCCAGTAACACCCTCTCATTTGTAAGCAGACATAAGGATGGCACCAGCATCCCTGTGTGACAACTGGCAATATAAATCTAGCTTTTGGAAGACGAACACTTGTTATCATTCCAAGTCGGTATTGAAGGCACTTTCAGGGTAAGACATGACACCCAACAGTAGGTTACACCACTGTATTTGTTACAAAGCAAGGCAGCACAGCTGCAGACACTGAACTTACTATGCTCCAGGTGTCATGTAGCTGAAGTGTACATGCCAGCACCATAACTGTGACAGCTGAGAGCACAGGACATGCATTTCAGGAGTCTGCAACACCACGTGCTGATTTTCATGTTGTTCCTAATTGCTCTTATCACCTGTGGTTTGGTTTTTTGCTTTTTAAACAAATTTCCTAACCTCTTTGATTTGTGGTGGATTTTACTGTGGGTTTTTTTCCCCCCCCCCCCATCTTTTAGGTAGTCTGTATCTATGATAAAGCCATATTCATAATGCCAAGCATGATGTACTTGCGTATAACCTATCACCTTTTTAATTTTAAAATCAACTTCTTTGCTTCACTAATCAGAGATGCAGAAGAGCCTCATAAAAGCTTGGAATGTTGCAAAGATAGGAGATCAGAGAACTCCCTTTTCTCTTCAGGGCTCAACTCCAGCCTATGTTACTCCTGCACAAAGGCCATTAACAGCAATAGCTTTTGTCTGGCCTCTTGTTTTGGCAATCCTGCTGCTGGCCCATAGCCCATCTGCATTTATATCCTATCAGGCTCAGCAAAAATAAAGCAAATTGCAAGGGCTTGAGGGCTGCAGCCTTCCAGACTATAACAAGGCTGTTGGGTCTTAACTGAATGAAGATTATAGCTCTGTCTGAGGACCTCTATGAACAATAACCATTCTTAATATTCCAAACTTTCTGTAATTGTTAAACACATAAGATTTATGACTAAACCATGATGTCTTTCAGGGCTCTCCATCTCATTTTCAAGATCTAATCTATGAATTCAAAACCAGATTTCTTTTTAATTTAATGCCATCTGTAGTTCTTACATGACCTTATGACTGCAGAGGCTACATATTTAAGGAAGAGTATACTGTAAAATTACCAATGTCATAATAATTCACAACACTGTACATCTAAATGTTAAGGTCAACTTCCCCTGCATTCTTACATGCTTGCATATCATCAGGCAACACTAGTATCTTACCAACTAACAACTCCTCCACTGTGACAGCTTTTATAACAGTCTAACAGTTTAATAATGGCTATAATGGGATTGCAGTAATTCCCTTCTAAACTCATGGACTGGAATTCCTCTCTGGCTAGAGAGGTATACCTGTTAGAAGAAAAGTACATTCACCTAGATCTAGAGAGCTAAACTGAAATGGACTAACATCCACATACCCAGTTCATTTAAAAGCATTACCACAACCATGTGAGTTCCTCGTCTATGAGGACCACTTCTATTGACAAGAGCTTTTTCTCTATGTTTTCATCTGTCCAGAACACTTGCTTACATAGAATGCTCTTTTGTATCCACAACCTGTGTGCTGCCATGCACAAGAAATGTGCCATAACTAGAGTTCAGCACCTACAGAGTCATTTGGAACCCTGCCAATTCACATACAACAACTTTAAAGCAGCTAGTGAGGGAAGAAAGGTATTCAACTGATGTCCCCCAGTTTAACAAGAATACCACATGAATGTGATAGGAGACACTCGGGGGAAAACATAACACTGTGAAAGACCACTACAGTTCAGTACGAAGAGATAAATAACAGCAGAAATAGAGTAGTGGACTGTGAACTTACTCTGAGCAGTGAATTAGCTGGTAGCTGGAATCCAACTGCCCAGCTAAACACCCCACTGGAAACAATCCGGCTCCACGTTACACTCCATGGCAGGATAGATATGAGAGCAGTATGCAATAGGAGTGGGAAATGTTTCATGACAGTGTGAGGCAGAATAGGGTAAGAATCAAGTTCAGCATTGCTGCATGAAGAGCCTGGCACAGTGTGAAAAGTTACTGGCCTGTTTGGTGGCTGCTTCTGTTTCTGTAACTTCACTAGAGTTCAAAACTTAGAGAGTGATGTTGACAGGACAACAGAACTGCTCAGGATTTGCTTCAAAAAGCCTGCCTTCGGGCATGGAATTCACAGGAATTTCTTTTTCTGTATTTCACTGTTAAAACATTTTCTATGAAAATCAACATCTCATTGGTATGTGTCATTTTTCAGATTTATAACAACATTCCCAAGTAACCCAAAGAGCCTACAGACAGTTTGTAGTAGACTGCATGAAATGTAGGAACAATTACATTTAGAGCTTGTATATCCTCCAAAATCATTCCTCAGAAGTTGAAAGAGCAGAATTATTTCAATGAATGGTGCTTAGTCTGAAATGAACCTGCTGTAGGAAGCGTAGCTGAGTGTCAACGCAGGGCTGCATCAGTCTGAACTCTGCCTTATGGACAGCAGCCAGGTTTGTGGCATCTCAGATATGAGACTACCAGGCCAAAGCCCAAGCTTTCTATTTCTTACAATAATGCCAAGTGGAAATCATCCCAGTACAGAGAGCCAAAAGAATGCTTTATGCATCATTAAGCTCTGAAACAGGGATTTAAAATAGCTTTAGGTCCATGTGTGGGGCCACTGTTGTGGTGAGTTACATTTCCATGCACAGTCCCTTTTCAGTTCATTTAATTATCAGCAAAGCAATGTGTGAGTGAAGAAAACAGTGTGTGAAGTTCAAAAACAAAACAGGAATGTCCATTTTAATAGTGAACTTTACAATAAATAGAAAGATTTCACTATTGTCATGTTTCGGGGCTTAGATATAAATCAGAATACGCCTTTGTGGATGGACTTGGCTTTTGGATCTCAAACAGCTGTGATTGTGCAATGCAGGCCCATATTTTATGCATATATATGTGTATATGAACATACACAAATGCATATCTCTGTGTGCACTGATCAACAGCGGTCATGCGTCTCTGGCAAGTAATCAGTGAAAACATTCTGGATGTTCCCATTTTATGCAACTTGCTGACAAAAGAATCCTCATAAAAGCATCTATCTCAGGCCACGCTACCACTGACAAGCAATGAACAACAAACGTGATTGTACTGTTTCTACAGGAAGAAAACAAAAACAGCAGAAAGAAAATAACTTATGTTGCAGCCTAAGCTTGAACTGCATTACAAAAATAGAACAAAGCTACTTGTTTCATGTTTCAATTCTGACCACAGCAATTTTGAGATCTGAAAAAGCCAGAAGAATCCCCAAATGATGGAAGTATTATTGAAAGATAGAGATATTGATGCAGTATTTGCTAGAATATTTCTTCCATAATCATTGACAGAAATATTTTTAAAACTGCAGCACAGTCACTACAGGACAACATGGTTAAATGAAAAAGACCAAGAGACAAAGGAAGTTTATGGCAGCTTTGATCATAAATTAACTATTTGCATTTCAGTGTCATGAGAGCATTTACTGACTTTTGTAGGTATCAGAATCCCAGATTCCTCTCAGCTCACTGATTAGGGTGAAAGTCTCAGATTTCAGACTCAACTGAGTGTTGTTTGCAGACACTAGAAATCCACACTAGCTCATACTGTGAACAAGTGAGGCAAGATTGGAGATCAGTTATTTAGAAGAGCTCTGACTGATTTTTCATACTGCAGGGGAAATACTCTGGAGAACCAACATGAGAGTAAGTGGAATAATTATTGTATAGAAAATATTCCAAGTCAAGTAACCCTACACTGTATCTCAGACAAATGCAGTGATGTGCATTCAGAAATTCAGTTGTTAAACTTTAAGGACCTGCTGTATTAAAGATCAATGTGGAATGGTGCACTTTTAAAACTCAGGCAGATTTTATCCCAGCACAGATTTGTATTTGACAGACTTTAAATCAACTTCTGGTGCAGATCAGGCATCACTAACATGACAAGGATTTTGTTACACATACTGTACCTAGCTTTAAGCACTGCAAGCAGTTCAGCTGCTACATGCATTGTACCAACTGTTGCACAGTTAGCAAAAGTCAGCTGAGATAGATGCTGGGTAATTTCTCAGCAGTCATTGTGTGGCCACTTCGAAAGTGTATTTAGTAACCCCTTGAGAGCTACAATTACATTTTGGCTACTGCACAGGCATACTTACTTACTTCAATCACACTGAGGAGTACCTTACTCTGTAGGTAGTCTCAAGTAAAAGAATGAGACCATCTGTGGAGTGAAATGTGGCCTGATCAGTGACTCCGAATTATAGAGCAGCAAGAAACTAGTGTAATCACAAGAGAGTATGAGCTCAGATTTAAATTTGGGCAGATCTAGAGAATGGACAGTACAATGAAGCCTACAGGAATCACAAAGAAGGTCCTCACAAAATCTTTGAAACAACAGAATGGAAAATACAGATACTAGGAAAAGTGAAAGGCAATTACATGCGTGTCTGAAGTGACATGAAGTAAATATGTCAAGGAAAAGCAAAGCAGGAAACTTAAAAAAAAAAAAAAAGAAAAAAGCAATCTTCCTTTTCCATCCCTTTCACAAATAGTAACTTTTAAATAGTACATATTAAACTGAACAGGTTGAAAGGCAAACTTCAACTAACAGTGAATTGATAACGCAAAGTACAGATCACTTCTTGTGCTTCAATGTTCTGAACATAAAGCTGTGTCTGCTCATCTTTATAAACAGAATGAAGACTTGCTACCTACACAAGGTCTCCTCCAAACATAATGAGTTATTTTCTTGGTTAAAAGCTTCCTCATTATTAATCAGATTACACAGAGATTGAAGAGCTTGTAATTTTTCTTTCGGAAGTACACTTAATGAATAATGTTTTTCTGGTTTTGCTGTGCAACATCGGAAAAAGAGATATCAGCACAGATTTAATAAACTCTGAGAACAAACTGTTAATTAAAGTACCAGCTGCATCCAGCTCCATCCTTCCAGTGTAATGAGCAAACCAGTTCAGCATTTAAAAATCTATTTGTGCTTGATTTAAATGTTTTGATTGAGACAAGTGGAGTGTGACTTCAAAAATGTTCATTTTGTTAAACAATAGGCTAAAGCTTGAAAAGAATCTCAGACCACTGCAACAACAAACATCTCATCATACTGTAATAGCAGGAGATACAGCCAAGTTCAAGTGAACAGTAGGTGGCAAGAGAAGTTAATGATGACAAGCCAAGCTAGACCATAAGTCAGTTTGGAGCTATATTAATTTTTCAAAGAGCTACTCTTCTTTTATCAGCAGAAAATCCATATGACTTTTCTCTTGCTTAACCTCCAGACTTGGTACCACCATTGTCTTAGAACTGAGATGCCACAGACTGTTTGAACCAATGAAGTGTCATCTGCCTTCTCCCTGGGTCTTTGTAGCCACAAAAATAAGGCAAGCTGACAGTATCTGCAGAAGTAATGGCCACTCTGTAGGTCAGTTGCTCAAAATACATATATATCATTTGCTTCCTGGGAAGGGTGAACACATCAAGCAAAAATAAACCAAACAGTGTTTGGTGAATTTCAAAGGTCATTGTTCAGGTGAGTGAGCTGGTTAACAGAATTATTTTCTTTTTGTTCTATATTAATTAAAACCTCCAGTAGCTTGTACCTCAGAAATGCCCTAAACTCCACCACCCCACCCCCTCCAAAGTCATCCTTTAACAGCAAGCAGCAGCAAGCTCATTAGTTAATGGTCAGAAGAAAAATGAGAAGGGGCAGCTAATGTACTAAGAAGCATGTCATTAACAGTAGTAATGTCCATCCTGTGATTGCAGCAGAAATAAACCATATTCAGTGGATTTATAATCCTGCTGATCTATTAGACAGCCAAGCACTGTCAGGTGAGTGGAATATGGAGCTCCACAAGGATTCATTTGACAAAACATATATCTTAACCTATTTTCCTCTCTTAAGGTAAGGTCTCTTCTTCCTTCAATAATTAAAAGAGCTAACTTAAAATTCTTTCTTTCTCCTCCCCCCAGAATTAGAACAACTGTACTCACACACAACCTTGTAGCTGAGATTCCCCACTGAAAAATGTAACTGCCTCCAGCCTGCAAGTAGGGAGTTCCTAAACACTGCAAGAGCTGCACTTTAAATAAAGTTTGTCCTAATTAACTGAGCAGATTCTAAGGGACTGAATCTGCAATCTTGCCACAACGGAATTAAAAAACTCACCTAGAGAGGAAGACTGCACAAACCTTAATGACACAGGCTAACACGTCTTGCGTTCCAACGGGTTTGCACCATTTTAATAGCTTTTGATACCAAAAATTCTTCTTGACATGGTGCAAAATCTGAGTCCATTAGAGAGGTCTTATAAATTCCAAATATCAATTCATTCTGGATGGTAAAGGAAAATGAAGCAAGATGTCTGGAATGGCATTTGCAATATTTACTAATAGGTTATATAGAAGGAGATTGTTCCAAACCAAGAAAAAATACTATACCAAAAAATACTTCAGGGATTAACGTACAAAGAATAACTTCATGCCAAGGTTTTTACTTATGTAAAAACTCCCTGTGAGTTATGGGTTAACATAAACCAGCATGTCCATCTTACCTGCTAATCTTAGCAATGGATACAGACCTGTCAGCAACTTCTTTTACTCTATCAATTCAGCGTATTTTTTCCCCATCTGTCAGCGAAGAGCAGTGCAGTAGAGAGACAACAGCCTAACTTAGCTATGAACATGTAACGAAGTAAATCACCTGGGTCAATATAAGCTAAATTCTTATAGTTGCAAAAAAATGACATATTAGGCAACTGCTAGATTTGACTTGAACAGCCAATCTTACATGGCAGCATGAAAACACAATGCCACAATCCCTGGAGTTCTAGGCTTACCAGCATGACATCCTGTTAGGTAAGCAAGTAACGATCATCTTCTTGCGAAGAACAACACATCAAACAGCACTAATGGTGTAACCAACTTCTGCAAAACAGAAACTAAAAAGGAAACTAAAAAGGAATCTATAATAGTTTTCTGAGTGTGAGGGAAGCATTAATCATAGAATCATAGAATAGTTACGGTAGGAAAGGACCTTAAGATCATCTAGTTCCAACCCCCCTGCCATGCCCAGGGACACCTCACACTAAACCATGCCATCCAAAGCTATGTCCAACCCGGCCTTGAACACCACCAGCAATGGAGCATTCACAACTTCCCTGGGCAACCCATTCCAGTGCCTCACCACCCTTACAGGAAAGAATTTCTTCCTCATATCCAGTCTAAACTTCCCCTGTTTAAGTTTGAACCCATTACCCCTTGTCCTATTACTACAGTCCCTAATGAAGAGTCCCTCCCCAGCATCCCTATAGGCCCCCTTCAGATACTGGAAGGCTGCTATGAGGTCTCCACGCAGCCTTCTCTTCTCCAGGATGAACAGCCCCAGCTTTCTCAGCCTATCTTCATACGGGAGGTTCTCCAGTCCCCTGATCATCCTCGTGGCCCTCCTCTGCACTTGTTCCAACAGTTCCATGTCCTTTTGATGTTGAGGACCCCAGAACTGCACACAATCCTCCAAGTGAGGTCTCAGGAGAGCAGAGTAGAGGGGCAGGATCACCTCCCTCCACCTGCTGGTCACGCTCCTTTTGATGCAGCCCAGGACACTGGTTGATTTCTGGGCTGTGAGCACACACTGCAGACGGTTCATGTTCATTTTCTCATCGACCAACACCCCCAAGTCCTTCTGCGCAGGGCTGCTCTGAATCTCTTCTCTGCCCAACCTGGAGCTGTGCCTGGGATTACTCCGACTCAGGTGTAGGACCTTGCACTTGGCATGGTTAAACTTCATACGGTTGGCATCAGCCCACCTCACAAGCGTGTCAAGGTCCCTCTGGATGGCATTCCCTCCCTCCAACATATCAACCGAAGGACACAGCTTGGTGTCATCGGCAAACTTGCTGAGGGCGCACTCAATCCCACTGTCTGTGTCACCAACAAAGATATTGAACAAGACCGGTCCCAACACCAATCCCTGAGGAACACCACTCGTTACTGGTCTCCAGCTGGATATTGAGCCATTGAGCACAACTCTTTGCATGCGGCCATCCAGCCAGTTCTTTATCCACTGAGTGGTCCACCTATCAGATTGATGTCTCTCCAACTTAGAGACAAGGATGTCATGTGAGACAGTGTCAAACGCTTTGCACAAGTGCAGGTAGGTGACATCAGCTGCTCTACCCCTGTCCATCAGTTCCGCAGCCCCATGGTAGAAGGCCACCAAATTGGTGAGGCAGGATTTCCCCTTAGTGAAGCCACGCTGGCTGTCAGCAAGCACCTTGTTGTTTTTCATGTGCCTCAGCATGCCTTCCAGGAGAATCTGCTGCGAGATGTGGGCAGGCAGGGAGGTGAGACTGACTGCTCTGTAGTTCCCCGGGTCATCCCTTTTCCCCTTCTTGAAAATGGGGGTTATATTTCCCTTTTTCCAATCATCATATTATGTGCTCCTGTTTGGTATATAAGGCAGCGTAACATCTTTAACTTCTGTAACTTCCAGTTAGTAACCACCCTAACTCAAAGGATGGGTTGCAGGAGCTAAGATGGAATTGTCAGCCACACCACCTCCTTTGGAGGAACTTAGAGAAGTTGACTTATTCCCATTTTCAGATCCTATGGCTCAGAACAGTTTTCAGAACTGTGAACCTCATTCACAAAAAGAAGTCTCCCATATGGTCCGAAAGTACACAAGTCCTGATCCAGAAGCACATGCAACCCTTCTGGCACATCTTACTAACTGGATTTTTGTATTAATTTGGCTGCTAGGCAGATGCTTAAGGGAGCCTAAAGATACATCTACAGAGCCTTTTGCAGACATAAGCACATATCCTACTTGCAGTAGAGACCAACTAAATATGAACTGGCTCTGAAAAAGAAGTTATGTAGACATAGCTAAGAGAGGCCAAGCTCATTCATTAAAAGCACCATGACTGTGCAGCTGATGGATAGAGCTAACTCTAACCTGGACAGCTTACATCAGTTAGAGTAAACCTTGCATCTGCTCGCAAGTGTGCACAGACATACCCTGAATATGTACCCAGCTACACTGGGCAGACAGACATCAGAGGTGGTCCTGCTACAAAGCCTGGAGTTCTAGCACTTAACACCACTTTGTCTTTGTTCTTATTTTCCCTTATCTCCTGTGTGCCCATCAGTGTAAATACAATTAGAATATTTGCCTCCTACAGACATGGATTTTAGGTCCAATACATTTAAATTTCCAAAGCATTTCAGGAGTTCTCTTTACATTCCTCCCCTTTTCCCATCCGTCTTTTTAAGTAACACTGTGCCTTTCTCCATAAGTATCCCACTCTTGGCTCTACTTTTCTCTCCACCCAGTCTTTCCCAAAAACACTGAAGGCAAGAGCAGAACTTTCCAATCCACAGTGTCTGGAATAGTTCATAATTAGGCAAAATGTGTTCACTGACACTTCCAGCAATTGCTCATTATGAAGAAGCTGAGAAAACAAATGAAGGAAAAACAATTAGGGAGGTCACTAACCATGGAGCCATTTGAGACTTAGAGGCGCAATGAATACCTGGAACAGCTGACCTCTGGCCACACAGACTGCTGCTGCCTTTGCTGAACTGTTGACACAGTTTATTTCTGTCATTCCTCTTGACCAAAACCAGGTAAACTAATGGCTTTCACAAGGTGGCAATATTTTACATGTTGCAATTGACTGTTAAAACATGAAATGGCAGGCCTGAACAGACTATGAAGATACGCACAGTTAAGGATTTACCTCTTGCAAATTTCCCCCAACTCGATTTTAGTTAAGGATATATGCTTTCAAGTGGATTTTTTGGTTTCTTTTTTAAGGGCAGAGCCAAAGTTTGGAATGCAGAAAAGCTTCAAAACCTGTAGTTAGGGAATCCTTTTGAGAGAGCAACACAACCTGAATTGTCTTTGCTTTTCCAGAAATAGAGTGAGTCTAAGCAAAGGCGAACAGAGTAGAAAAACAGAACGCAGCTCCACACTAGAGCAAACCTCATCATAAAAGTTCACATAGCCATCGTAAAAGTTTACATACAGGCAATAAATAAAATCTTGCATCAGAGCCAACTTACAGTTCAAGCAATGCAAATATGAAATGACTGGAAGAGACACACTGCAATACGTTCCAGCTAATATCAGTATTTTACAAAGGAGGAGGTGGGGAGTGTGAAGAGTAAAAGTATCTTTAAATTGTATCATTCTTTCCAAAACAAACTCTATTTATGTCTTGTATTCTGTCAGGGCTCAGCCCTCCAGAACAAAGAGCAAGCACAGCTCTCAGAAAAGTACAGGACACTTGCTGGCTTTTAGCACCTTGCAGCATAAAATGCATGTTGTATTGCATTTATGAACAGAATCATTTGCTTTCCAAATCAACAGACCAACATGGTAGATTTCTGAGTGAGGTGTACAACACGCAGGCTGTGGAAAATGAATCTGACCCCAAGTCAATTGAACGATTCCTATCAGGTTCCCTGGGACTGGGATCAGGCATTTATGTGTTTCTGAAAGAGGCCAGATTGGCAGCCCTGGAGACCATAAATTCTGTTTATCCCACATAACAAGCACAGCAGAGGCAGGAGCATGGGATCTTAACCCACACCAAATCCCTTGACAGGAGGCCCCAGTCACCCACTGGAAGAGCTTTTCCAGGTGAAAAGGGAATTTACTCTGGGTAGCTCCATTTACCCCTTGGCCTCACTGCTGAAGCTGCCAATTACAGTCAAATGTTAGCAGCTTATTTCTCCTTCCCCAAACTATTGTCATCTCTGGTAGTGCAGATTTAATTGAAACACTTTTTGCTACAAGTTGGAAAGAGGATTTGTAACTGACTCCAGCCACAGCTGCAGCTAACTACACCAATTGGCGCTGCAGACTTCGTTATGTCATCTTACAAAATCAATTAGAAGTGTCAACAACCTTGAGAAAGCCCTGACCTTTAAGTGAAGGTAATACCCCACCTCTTAAGTCTGCATTTATTTGTATGTACAGCATGGCAGTGAGAAGTCATCCGTGAAACCTTGGGTCAGGGCAAGGGGATTCATTCCAGTGCAAAGGGCCAGCAAAAGCACCAAAAATTCCTTGGCAGAGAGAGAGGCACCTTACAGCCCTGCTGTCACACACCTATTGAAAAGTATCGGCCACGCTAACTTTACCTTCTTGAAGGAAATATATGAAATAAGGCATTTCAAGTATGTCAACATAAAAATTACCTCTGCTAATCTGCTATATTTTTCCATCTAGAAATTATTTAACTTTCTGATGCATACATATTTCCCACCCTATGAACTCTAGGCAAAACTTATGAAAAAATCTAAACAAATCAGGCTTTACTGAAAGTTAAGTCATACACATGCAACCCCAAGGAAATACAGAAGTTTGATGAGGAATGCGATCATTCTGCATTAGTTTTGGGGTTTGTTTTTTTTTAAAGAACAAAACTTTACCTTATTCTCCCCCCCAAAAAAAGTGATGTTCAGTTCTACAGTGTTTCTTAAAAGGGCACTAAAACTCTTGTAATTTTAAGTTCTTTCATCATCTAAGTGTTCCAAATAGCATTCCTGCTAAAAAACAAGCCTCTTCCATTTCCTCATTTATCTACCCCACACCTTTAGCACACTTCCACTTGCCCTGTCCCACATGGCTGCATCAGCTCAGAGGTGAAGAATGAAGGTCTTGTCTCTGCAACCCACAGCAGAGCTGACACTGCCCATGTGAGGTGTGCGAGAGCTATGTTCAATAGCTCTGTGAGGGGCTTTTGGGCAACCGACACAAGCATCACCCCTGCACAAGGGTGTAAGTGGTTTAAAGAGAGGGTCTCTGGTAATTTTCAGGATGTCAACTAGCTCTCCAAACACTTACCTCATGCTATCCAGCCTTTTACCACCTAGCTTTGACACAATGCACACGCACAAAACCATGCAGCTCAAGAAACTCTTCAGCACATACAGACAAAATCAGCTGAAACAGTTGTGCTCCCACTCTGACTCCTTACTGGGGCTACATTGTTATATCCTTTAAGAAAGCTACAGAAGGGGAAAACGCCCATTTGGAAATAAAGGAGGTGCAAAAAAAGCTTCAGTCCATCCTCTTCTCAGTTTACAAGAGATGTCAGCCTCTTGAGAATGAAGGCCAAGAGAATTTCACAACACAGAAGGGTCTGGTTCAGCTCAGGATTGCTCCAGAAGCTTCTCCTGATGTCATTGCTCCACTATTAGCAGCACTGCCACTGTGCACTTCCCCGCCCCACCCCTTCCCATACTGGCACACAACAGAGGCAGCAAAAGAGAACTTAACTATAGCTAAAGTAGTCCTGACACCTGAGCATAACACTGTCTGCAAAACTGTCTAGACTGCAGTACCACATACTGTAGGGACTGCCTGGCATTTCTCCATTCCCCACACTTTTGATACTCACACTTGGGGTCTTACAGTACATGAACATGGCCAGTGCACAGAATCCCAGCTGCCTTCATTATCATTATCCTCAATGCCTCAGCATGGCAAAACAGTGCTTCCATGTCCATTTTACAAGAAGAGAAATATAGCCCAGAGATTTGTGTTCAGCCCAGACAAAACAAAACTGCTTACATGTCTGACTCCTGCTGAAATCAGAGCCATGTTACTCAGGGGCACTGAACATCTAGGTCTAAAGTTATTTGCATTAACCTCTGTGGGAGGTCTGCAGACTCAACTTCTATCTTCTTCAATCTCTTGCTTCAGCCCCCATGTGCCTCCTCACTGCTTTAACAACACTTACGACTTGGCCACAGTCATTTGTGTGGTTCTGAAAGCAAATGGAACCACAAAAAAGATACATTTTCTGCCTCATTCAATTCTTTGCACTCCCCACATCTGCTTTCGTGGCCCTCCTCTGGGAGAGCAAGATGAGCTCTGACCCCTGACATCTGTGTGGAAAGTGCTTAATTTCAATATAGACTTTTTATTTACTTTTTAAGTGTGGAACTAATTTCTAAGCTTGCAAAAAGTAGGTCTGCAAATACTTGCTGAAATCCAAACTTAGTTTTCTTTGCTCGTCTACACCACTCTGAAACTGGAATTACCATGCCAAAGGAGCACCCAACTGAAATCCAAACAGACTCCCACTTACCTCTCAGGATACTCAAATTTTCCAGCATCCATGACTAATTTAAGGATTAACAGATCCTTAGGATCATGGCCCACTCTAAGGAGGAGGTCCAATATCTAAGCCAGGCACAGCAGGCAGCCGTGAGTCAGAGACTAAAGCCAAAGGCAAACTCTAGCTGGCATACCTCAGGGCCAATAGCTGCCTGGCTGAAGGCGACATGTTAAGGAACTATAATTAGGACCCAAGGGGCTATGGAAGGAGACTCAGAGATCCAACCCAGAGTCTGCATCACTCTGACCTGAGGGAAAGTCAGATGCTGAAAATGATTCAACTTGAGGGATGCTAGGTGGATGCTACTAGGGGAGAAGAGTGAAAGAAACAGAGCCAAAAACACCACCTTGTGCTAACAATACCAAGTCATGTACAGCTTGTAAAAGACAGCAATGGGCTGTGACATGTAGATGACTATCACATGCCTGTCACCAGACTGAAAAACCCATACCTTTCTGCAGTTTCATGTATGAGCACACAGACCAGGCATGATTTCTTCAAAATTAATGGCATTATATTTTAATAAGGGGATCAGAATAAGGCTCAGTGCTTCTGAGGCATGGATTCAGTCAAGATGACCAGCCTTCAACAGAAGCACAGTCAAGACAAGGAAAGAAGATATAATCCTACCTGAAGTTCATCCCCAGTTTGATAATTGCTGCCTAAGAAAGATGTCCTCTCTGAATATGTTGAACATATGCAAGGACTTATTGCCACTGAGCTTCATTTAGCGTAACTACAGAATTCAGAGATTTTGATGGAATTATCTCTGTTCCCTGTTCCAGGAGTCCCACAATAAAAAGTCCTGTTCTCACATCAACACCTTTCTACATATAAATGCCTTTCGATCACAGCAGTACTTTAAAATATTATTATTTTATCAAACATACTAGATTAAACTCTTCAGGTGACTTGCCTGTTACCTATGCAAAAGCAAGCATTTGAAAACCTCCTCCGAAACAAGGGCACATGTACCACCTTGATTGTTCACAGTAGGTCCCCAATCCCCTGCTTGTTCAAACAAGAGACCTGGAAAAGAGTCTGAACACGGCAACCACACATCTTCAGACAGACCTGCAGTGCCTCTAACTTTGGCTTTTATCCTTCTATTGGATGTCCTTCAAGCACTTCCTCTCCAAGGGGAAGCACTCAGCTACAGCATAGATGTATATAACACAGCTGGCAATAAACTACATCATGGGACAGAATGTGACACACAAGTGACCTTTTGGCTCAGTGAAATCCCAATTAGCTCAGTCAGCAGAGAGAATTTAGACAAACATGCAGAGGTCTTATACCTTCCATCCAGTAGAGACCTACACATGCAAGCACACGTCAAACCAATGCAATGATGTGGTTGCCTTGGAGCAACAGTGAATTCCAAGTATTTCTGCATTGCCTGAGAATACTCAGGAGCTCCATTAATACTCTGTCACTATCCTTGTCGTTTTTGGCAACTGATCTTTTTACTGCTTCATATGTGTAACTTGTGTTCTTATAGCTGCAATGACACTGTCTGCATATACTCCAAAAACTGCAGATGAAATCATAGACATTGAAACATATCTTTCATATAAGAATATGTGTGGATTGTACTCCAACCCAAAAATCACTGGACTAAACAATACTCCTTAATGCATTAGCATAAGTAAATGACAGAAGATAAAACTTGGATCAGAGACTAAATCATGCAGGATTCTGGATTAGGTCTGATTTTGGAACCCTTGTTTCCATCTCTCTCTCCAGCACCATTCTCAGTGGAATCAGTGTAAAATACAGAACAGCTCTGAAGATGCCAATGGGATCTTTTTGTCTGCAATCTGCCCTTTTTTCAATGCAAAGACAGAATGTCTGAGTTTATCACAGCAAAAAAAAATAAATAAAATTCAGGATATCTGTTTTAAAGAAAACAATCAGCACAGGCTGCATTGTTCACTTCTCTGGCACTGTCACTGCCCTTCAGTACAACACAGCACATGAAACTCTAAACACTTAACCTGCAGATCATCACAATGGTGTTGTCTCAGGATTCTCCTGTTTTCATTATCTCCTTGCTCCATGCAAGCCTGAGAAACTTCTGTAACAGCAATTCCATTCTCAAGTTGTGGTTTACAGGGAGCTGCGTTGCTCTCATTTCCACAGAAGCCCTTGGAAAGAAAGAATACACGCCAGCTTAGCTCTTGCAACATAGTAAAATGAGGAGATTGGCCAGCTGGAAGCTTCCTCTAAAGATTAAGCAAGAAATTAAAGTAAATCAAATAAGCACCAACTTAAGGCCTGAAGCTGGCAGCCATAAATAAGCAGCAACAGCCTTCAAGAGGAGAAAGAAACAAGAGAGCCAACTAGCCAATCATCAGGGCAAAGAACAGAGAGGATAAAGTGAAATAAATGGAGGACAAAAACTCATACCATTTATTTTCTCACTTCAAAGACTTGACTGTACAGAAACCAACCATGATTCTGCACAATTGCTGAGTCATCCTCTTAGGGGAAGACAAGGTAGTATCCACATGGCCATGAATGGCTGCCCTGAGAAATCACTGAACTGAGCTTTTGAACAGAAGGTTGAAATAAAGAGGTAAAGATACAACATGGATTTAGCAGTGGTTGATCACACCATATTAACCCAGTATCTTTTTCCTAAGGTTACTGATGGTCTAAGGAAACAGCAGGGAAAACCAGCAATCTAGCAAAACTTCAAGGAATCATTTGTTAAAATGCCAGATCAGAAATATCTTAGCAATAAAGATAGCAAAGATGGAGATCAGACTGGCAAGGAACAACCTAAAGCTTGATTTGTGTTCACAAAAGCTCCAGTTTTAGACCAGCCATTTCAAGTTCTTATTAATATACACAGCAGAGGTGTGAGGAATCAAAGACCAAACCCTGCTTGTGACAATAAGACAACTGGGGTATCACACAGGAAGAAGTTGGTAACTACTCACTGGAGTGACAGATCTAGGATGTAATGCATCTTGAATCTGTTATTTATTACGTCTGCCATGGGTTTTCATACAAAAAGCTTTCAAGTGGCAGATCTACATGAGTGAAAAATGATTGGGATAGATTCTTTCCCAGCTTCCCTGGCAGCTTAGTACAGACCACATGAATAAAAGCCATCCAAAGCTTTAGTTTAAGTCTTGTGATGTAACAAACCAAATGTTTGCAGAAGTGCAAGTTACACAACAGCACAAAAACACAAAAGAGATTGATTTTACAGCACAAGGCTTTGCTTCTTTCATGCTAGACAAATGTAGCCATACTGAAGCTCCACACTGCAGAACTGAATAGGTAGGTACGTGTTACCCCTGTACATGCTAGACCTGTGTTCAGTCACCCCTGATGCATGGAGAACTGCCTTGAAAATGAAGCTAGCGTGAGTTGAAACCAGCTTGTGAACCATCTAAGCTTAGGCAAAAAAATCAAAAAAGGCTTCAGCCCTTGAGGTACAACTGTGAAAGTTAGGTTGCAATAGCACGAAGAGGCTTTTGAAGTACAGGGAATAATGGGGGAAAAGAGGTGTGACAGTGAAGGCAGAGATAGCTCTAAGCATCGTAGGTAATAAAGCCATTGTTAGGTCTTATTTTATTTTAGAGATCTGAGTTTCACCTTTTTCTTGTCTGTGGAGACACCAGAAACTGGCAGAAGAAATCATACCACCCACACAGGACTTCCATTTTTCACAGGGGCAGAAGTACCAAGATATCTTTCATAATTGTAATATCAACTCCAGTAAGATTTAATTTAGTTTAGCAACAAGATTAAAAATAACTGTTCCACTATTAAATTTCAGTGTGATCCTCAACATAAACCTACCATTTTAAATACAAGATATTGTGGTAGAGGACTGATAAACAATGATTTCTTATCACCAACAGAAAGGTGGGGGAAAAAAAAAGTTCTATAAAACTGCTGTTCAAAACACCTGTACTTGAGGAAGGAAAACCGAAAAACAACCTCCATATGGCCTCATTCTTCTCTGTGGGTCTGAGTTTAGCTCAGACCGTTTACTACACTGCATTTGTCATCCCTCTTTCTGAGCTTCATGTGCATCACAGGAAACCCAGGAAATCACAGACCATGGAAAACTAAGTCCAATTACAGTTCACTGGTTCACAGAGATGACTGGAATGTCTAATATTTTAATTTACATTTGTGGGAGAAACCACAGTGAAATGCAAGCCTAAGGTTAGGGGCATATTTGGTGATCTTTGACACGAAGGCCAATTTATGCAGAAGGTGGATCCTCTGATCAGTCACAAAAACAATTCTGTGGCAGCTAACAGCAAATTTTTGAGGAAGAAGCCTGTCCTGGGTTTAGCAGTAGCAGTCATTTTTCTCCTTCTTAGCAGCTGGTGCAGTGCTGTGGTTTTGACTTTCAGCCTGGGAACAGTGCTGATAACACCGATGTTTTTAGTTGCTGTTCAGTAATGCTTACTCTGACCAAGAACTTCCTGAGTCTCATGCTCTGCCAGGGAGGAAGGGAAGCCAGGAGGAAGCAGAGACAGGACACCTGACCCAAACTAGCCAAAGAGGTATTCCATACCACAGCACATCACGCCCACTATGCAAACTGGGGGCAGTTATCAGGAAGGGTTAGATCAACGCTAGGTTGGGCTGGGTATGGGTGGCGAGCGGTTGTATTCTCTTATCATTATTATTATTGGTGGCAGCAGCAGTGGTTTGTGTTATACCTTAGTTACTGGACTGTTCCTATCTCAACCCTTGGGAGTTACATTTTTTCGATTTTCCTCCCCATCCCTCTGGGAGCAGGGGGCAGGAGGGAAGAAGAGGGGGAGTGAGCGAATGGGTGTGTGGTACTGAGTTACCAGCTGGGCTTAAACCACAACAAAGCCTTATAAAAGTGTCTGAAACCAGAAGTAACAATTATTTTCTCTGCTGAGTATTCTGCAAAGAGAGACTTGTTTAACCCAGCAGGCAGCTAAACACCACACACCCATTCGGCCACTCCCCCTAGTGGGATGGGGAACATAATGGGAAAAAAGGTAAAATTTGTGGGTTGAGAAAAAAATAGTTTAACAGGACAGAAAAGGAAGGGAAAACAATAATAATGATAAAAGAATCTACAAACCAAGAAATGCACAATACAATTGCTCACCACCCACTAACCAATACCCAGACAACCCCTGAGGAGCAGCTGCCCCTCCCTCGTCAACTCATTTTACTGTTTTTTACTGTTTTACTAACCATTTTGCTGTTCAGCTCGACATCCTATGCCCTGGAAAGTCCTGAATGAGGTCAGTCAGGGTCAGCTGTCTGGCTGCGTCCCCTCCCAGCATCTTGGACACACCTACCACCCCCCACTCAGCCTCCTCACTGGCAGGAATCCATGAGAAGCTGAAAAGTTCTTGACTTAGGGTATGCACTGCTGAGCATCAAAGTACATCAGTGCATTATCCACATTATTCTCATCCTGAAACCCAAACGCAGCACTGTACAAACTACTAGGAAGAAAACTAACTCTATTCCAGCCAAAATCAGAACACATATATGGTGCTTATAGCCTTGATTCCGTAAATACTTACACACAAGAACAATTTCATGAATACAAATGATAGTTTCTTGTTTAATGGGATGTTAATTTCCATAAGTTTCCTCACTTAGCTCTAATATTTAGTTTATAAATATAATAGTTTAACTAAACAGTTTAACTAATAATTACTAATAATAACTAATTAACTAATAGTTTAACTAAAGCTAAACTAAAACTACAATAGAGTAATAGAGACCTAGAGGAATTTCATGTATTTAACAAGTTAAATATACTAGCTTTTTCTCATCAAAAAATTAATTCACATCATGTTTTGTGAAGAATTCTTTAAAATACATGTTTTGTTGAACTCATGCCTGCTTCTTGATTCTTCCCCCACCATCTGCCCTGTTTTCTGCTATTCACTTGCACTATGGGACTGGCCATCCAAGTCACTCATCTTTGCTGTTTGGTTGAATGATCAGGCTTTTGCAACAAGAACAAACTTTGAAAAGGCATTTCAAGATGGCTGTGCACTGTTTCTGAATGGAATGCATTGACATGCATGTTTGGAAGGCACACTCAACCTAAAAACTGAGAATAAATGTTTCCTTAAAATAATTTTCCCCAAACAATTTGAAGACATCACAACAATTTTTCCATCTTTGGAGTTTAATTTTCTTTAAACTGTAATTACCAAAAATACTGGGGAAAAAAGCAACAAACAAACAAACCAAAACCCACCAAACGATGGCTCTGTCCATTAGCTAAAGGCTTTTGAAACTAGCTCTAGTTCAGGGAGCATTTTCCTAAATAAGAGCTGAATGCACACATGAGCTGAAAAATCTTATTCGGCTTGGCATGAGTATCTGCGTTCTCACACTTTGCTCTTTTGTTTCACATTATTTATTTGAAAACTGCATCACTTTATAAGGCTATATCCAGCTCTGTGCCACTTGTAAACAAAGCATGGTCTCCAGACAAAGAGCAGAAAAAGGAAAAGGCTTCTCCCTTTCCCAGTCATTAGGAGGCTCAAAACATTCACACTGAACTCATCACAGGCATCATATGGCCAAACTGCGGTTGCTCTGAGAAACACAGCAGTGGATTGTAAAGATTCATGAAACAGACAAGTGCAAAAGGATACAAATATGATAGAAAGATGTTTTCCAATTAATGTCTATGGAAACCTAGTCAGTGATCCTCCAAACAAGGAACAGAAGGAATGTCATATGGTTCCATTGCATCTCCTGAATGTTCCCAACTAGTAAACACATGCTCACTAAATAAATTGAAGTAACGGGTATGTTTGAGACAATGGAGAATGTAGTCATTGGTGAATTACCTATTTATCATTACTTAAAATGTTAATACAAAATGGAATATTTTAAACTGTTACTGAATTCTTAGTGGAACTACAAACATCCATCGCAGCATTGTGGAATCACTGACAGATCGCACAAAGACTCCTTTGCTGACAAGACAAGAGAAGAACAGTCTCTAGAGAATTCTGTCTGGTTTGCTTCAAATATTCTCTCTGCAATTCTTCATCTCTGGAAGACAAAGGAGGGGGGATCTTCTCCCTGATGCTAGTGTGAATTTAGCTTGTGTCTTTGTGTCTCCATGGAGACAATGTAAACACATCTGTTTCCTTTCTACACTTGTGGAGGCATTCTACACAGCATTCATCATCACAGGGAATGACAATATTATCTTAGGGCAGAAACAGAGAGAGTTCTTTACCAGAGTGAGCAAAGCCAACCTGGTTTAGTTCATTTCCATCAACACTCAGCATCAGTAGAAGAAAAGACCAGTGAGTGTAAAGTCATAGCTTAAGGCTCAGGGCTTGTGTCTCTTGATATCTGAATTTAATATTTAGTAAAGTAATAGATATTAAGCTCATCTTGCAAGGGGAGAAAATGACATAAATGCAGGCTATTCAAGGCCATAGGTGAAATGCAATATTCCAGAATACTGAAATGTCGATATGATATTCCAAAGCTGCCACAGCTGTTATACATTATTGCCCCTTTGTGTATCCACTACAAATGAGTAATTCCCAGGACCTGACAACAAAGCTTCATTGTTAAAACTGTTTCATACATACATTATTTGCAACTTTATTTTACATTTCTCCCAAGATTTTTTCATTGTCACTTAATGAAAGAGGAAAGCCCATTACACTGCAACTGTGTCAAAGGTATTTCTTCATTGCATTAAACAAATTTCAACTCCAGAAGTTTAAACCAGCATTCTTTGTTTCAACAGCTGCATGCTCACTCAAGTGCCAGAAGCATGTTAAGCTGGTTTTTACCAGTCATAGGAATGCCCCATGTTCCTTGTTAATACACAAACTTGACAGAGTATACAACTCTCAAATACCAGTGTCAGCAAAAGGAGCAAATAGGAAATAAAGATATCCTACCAAAACTACTGTTTTTAAAAATTAAACCATTGATTTTAGAAAATACACCACTACCACAACCACACAATGTTCAATATGCATTGCTAATATTCCAGCATTTTATTAATCATTCATGCTTGTGAAATCATTAGCCTTCAATAGGAAACAGTGCCAAGATGCACTGACCAGTCTTTGGCTGTGACTGCAGGCTAAAAATGAGAAGCTCATTCTATAAAGACCCTTCTCAAGCAGAAGGAATCAATCTACCACACAAAGTCCTCACAACATTAAAGAAACAGAAATGTTTTAAAGACAGATTGGAAACTGCAAATACCAAACCCTTTTTGTTACAGACAAGTACTAGCAGTTTGCTTTAAAAAAAGCACGTTAATGCATATGCTTTATAGGGGGAAAGTATTAAGAATATTGAAAGTTAACTAACTTCTATATTTAATAGCTTATCACTTCAAAGGCCCTTGACAGCACTATGCAATAAACAATATAAAGTTATCCTTCAACACTCATGATATAGTATTCAGAGCTCCAGATTCTGGTAGCTACAGCCTACACTGGGCTTTTCCAAAGCGCTAACTGAAGATGGGATTTTTGATAGCTTTGCTTTGTGCTATTAACTAACTACCATTTCCCAGACCTTTGGGTCTGAAAGAAGTGTACACCTGCAGTCCCTGTGTATAAAAGTATATGCATTCACACATGAAAGCTCTAGGCCCTTTCAATAAACGCAGAAATATATTTAAATAAATCACGTTCATTTGTCTAAATACTCACATCTCAGGTAAGCACGAAAAAAGAGAGCAGACATCCACCTATTTTGTGCAAGCCTCGAAATGAATTAGGACTACCTGACACTTTTGCAATGTTTAACAGTTTGGTTGTTATTTTCTTCCCTACTGAAGTTACAAAATTTAGATAAAGTTATGCAAAATTACTTGTGCAGCACTGAAATGACAAAAATAATTCCTGTACCACGGAAGTGTCGTTGCTTTGCAAGACAAGTGGCAGAGTTCAACATGCAAACGGAAATAAATAATTCAAACCTTCAGAGCCTTATCCCGCTTTTCTCCACCCTAAACTTCTTTCTGTTCATATCATATGGGCATGATAAAACATCTCATATGACAGAATAGAGAGGATGATAAAGTAATAACAAATTTAGAGAACAGAACTCAGTAGCTACTTTAGGTTAGTTATCTACAATACAAAAATCACTTCCTTAGTGGGCTTCCACCTGCATCTTTTTTAAGTCCTTGCTGTTCTCAGGGTGAATGTATCGTTACATTCATTTAAGTTTTAAATAACATGTTCCACACCATGATTTAGCAAGAAATGTAACTGCAAAGAACCTGAGGATAGGAAAGTATACTTGTACAACACCCTCTAGTTGAGCAGGACAACAGGCTGTAAACTTGTCCCACTCCTACACGAAACAGACAACATCTCTACTGACTTCAGTGCAACAATACACTTAATTCTTGGAATTTATCTTGTGAGTACCTTCCTCTGAGAAAAAAGAACAACAAAAAACTAAACAAACAAAAAACCAAACCCAAAACCTGTAGCTATGCAAAATATTTCCAAAATCTAACAAAAATGAAAAAATCTCTCATTACCTTGGAGGGATACTAATTCAGACTCTGAACCATAAGCACAAACCCAATAATTAGATCCTCCTTGTTTTGCATTTTAATTTTTGAACGATTATAATCTGCTACACACAGATTACTACAATTCTTCTTTGCTCACAATTCTGTTCTACAGTGTTTATTTCCTTATGTTTCTTCTCCCCTTAGTGGCAGTGTTTATTAAATGATGTATTCTGATTTATATCTAGCTCCACTTCCTACTAAGCTTGTTACATGCTTCATTCAATAAACTTTACAGCCAGCTCCCTAAAAATAAATACATGTTTACTTCTGAGATGTCACCTTAAAAGATTTAAATTCATCTGGCAGAGCAGAAAAAGAGGTAATTGCAGATAAAAGCTCAAACTTTGGTTTTGTCCCTTTCAATTTCAATACTTCAAATGGTCCAGAAACTCACACAAGATCAGGGTCTGGGCACAACAGACATTTGCATGACCTCCATGCACAACTAAGAGGGGACAGATAGGCATTTGTGGGGAGGGTTATGCCTTCCTGGCAAAATAACTACTAACATCATGAGGAAGAATCAAAGAAGCTGAAACAAACTAAGACAATAATAAAATAAAGTGATTTTTTTTTAGCTGTCTGCAAAACCCAGAGTAACTTTAAAACACATGACTTGGAGCCATTTTGGTGAGAGTCACAAATGAGGAAAAGGAAGGAAGCAGTAACTTGAAGAAATTCACAAATAAACATCCTTGCAACTATTTTTGGTTCCAGCTTAATTCCCTCTCTACCTCTGCTCTACCCATAAATCAGACTCACCTAAACCTTATTCTTTTTTGCAAATCACAGATAGAATACATCCACCCCAGCTTCCTACTCTGAAGACAGAACTACTCACATGCTACTCTCAAGGCAGAACTACTCACATGCCAATTTATGTTTTTAATGAACAGCACCTTACATTGCAGCTGTATGCAAAACCTACTGCAATTAACACAAAAAGGTCTTTGACATCAGTGGACTTTGTGAATCTTCAAATTCTAAGCCCAGCATGCAACGGATGTGGAAGCAGAATAAATACCTTAAACCCAGGAGCAGGCAACCAGAAAACCAAGTGTCTAGAATTAGACAGCACTGCTTCACCAAAGATGTAATTACCTCTGATTTTCTTGGTTTGAAGAACACAGCTGACTTAAACCTAGAAGTCAGAACAGCTGTTTAAAAACTCTAGAACCTTTCTTGGTTGGTTGAGGGAGTTTTGGCATATGAAAAAGACAAGGAGAAGGATTGGTTAGATGCAAAGTCTGTAGTATTCAGACAGTTCTAAACTGGATTTCTGCAGCAAGGGTTGAGCTTGGGAAAACTTCATATTGTACAGCTCAGACCTTCTCTACAAATAGAACATTACGCTGCAGGACTTGTGTAGGACTCGTAGCAGTGGGTTGTTCTGTTTCATCACAATTCAGTGATTTTAGTTCATTTATTGATCATTTTCAGCTGATTCTACAGATGTAAAATGACTGAGCACTGAGACCTGAACCTCTTACTAACAGAATTTGTTACGGTGCATACTCTGTGTCATGTTTCATGGGAAGTTCTTACTGCGGTCACCATCCCCGCATTCACACAAGTGCTGTATCTGCTACGGATGGGTCTGTCTAGTCATCATACTGCATTTTAAAATGAGGTTCAGTTCCTTTTGAGTGGGACCCATTTTTCAATAAGTTAAAATATCGGAAAGAAAAAAGAAGTTATTGAATTTAGAATGGGGAAGAGTAAAATTGAAATTGGCTTTCCTCATCTCAATTAGAGATACTGCTTTTTTGTAGGGTAGACAAATATTTCTCTTTGTATTTATTACCTCTAGAAGTAGGTCAGTTCCCTGATATCATAGGAGTGATTTGACTATAATCTGCTACAGCGCTTTAGAAGCAGTCCAGAATTGCTAGCTTAGATTTTCAGCGAATCGGGGGTAAAATATAGGTCCTGAAGATCTTGCTGAATACTTTGCTCAAATGAGAGTGAGTCAAGTAAAAATTACAGGTCTTCTGCGATACGATGCTGTGTCTTGTGCATGATGTGTCAAAAATCATTTGCATTTAGGCAACAGTTAATCCCTGGTCAGAGAGGGGATGGCTGTCAGGGCTGGTTTCTGCTATGGCCTGAGAGAAAAGGACAGCCCTGGGCTTGTCTTTAGGAGCCAAATGGCTGAGGACACATCAGGGAGCCCAGCAGTGGTGCCCAGAGCACGGCCACCAAGGGCTGGGATAGCTCCTGGACACAGGCACTGCCTTGGGGCCAGCATCCCAAAGGCTTCCTCTGAGGGCTGCCAGGCCGAGGAGCAGATGATGTGGATGAGCAGGGGGGCCCCGTCACCCCCATGTCATTGTGACACCACCAGGCAACGCAGCAGTCACAATGCCCTGCAACAGAATAAAAGGGAGCAGCCTCCTGTGTCCCCTGGCAGGTGGCCCAGGGCAGCCCAGGGACATCCGAGAGGAAGTCCTTGAGGAGCTGGTGGAGTTACTTGGAGGAGCCTCGAGGAAGGAAGACCAGCGCCTGGTCAATGCTGCTGGACGCCAGCTCCTCGCGGGACCAGCTTCTTATCTCAAGGGAGGGGAACAATTCTTTTCAGCAGGATAGCTGTGGCCAGACCATAGGAATGCCACCTTGAAGAGCACTGCAGAGTTCATCATCCTCATGCCCTGTGGAGCCAGGGGCAGCAGCCGTAAGCAATGAGATGCAGAGATCCAGGGATCCCAGTGCCTTGGAGCAGCCACAGGAGGCCAGCCAGGCATAGGGAAGGAGCATTCTTGCCGCCGGGGTCGATCAGGCCAGGGGCCTTTGGCTACTCTCGGCAGCCCCAGAGGTGAATTCTGGGTTGAGGGAGAATAGGGCTTGGGCATCTCTGGGAAGGCGTGATAAGCCTTCGGACCAGGAGCAGGTCTTGCTCACATGCTCAGGGACAGCCGATCGCCAGTGTTGGGGTCAGGAAGGAATTTTCCCCCGGGCAGATTGGCACTGGTCCCGGGGTTTTTTTGCCTTCCTCTGAGCATCGAGCAGGACCACTTGTTAGGGCTTCTCTGGTCTGTTCTGGCTGCTCATGCGCCATGAAGGTGGCGCCTCGTGTCCTGCAGCTGGGGGGGGAAGGCTTTTTTTCCCCCACAGATCTTAGAGCGTCCACGGGGGTTTTTTGCCTTCCTCTGCAGCGGTGAGCCAGCCCCTTGACAGGGCTCCTCTGGGCTATTGTGGCCCAAAGGCTGCTGCTCCTGCTCCACGGGAGTGGCCCCTTGTGCCCCACATCTGGGGGGAGGAAGCTTTTGCAACTGCCAGGGTAGCCCCTGGGGGTTGATGCTTGTCCTCTGTCGCATTGAGCACAGCCCCTTGTCACCGCCCTTTGGGCTCAGCTCTCACCCACTGCTCTCACTCCTCCACAGCGCCACTCGTGCCCTGGCTTTCTCTGGCTCCATTGCCCAGTGCAAGCTTGGAGCGGGAGCGATCTCTGCTCTTCTCTTGGCTCCATTCTGAGGGGAATTTTCCTTGTGTACAGCAGCCTGTGCCTGGAACGGCACCAGCCTTGCTGCCATCAGCAGCTGCCACTTCTCACCCCTCCCTGTGCGCAACACCAGCACCAGGCAGGAACAAGAGCACTTTTCATGCATCCCTCGCCAGGAAGGGATGATACTTTGACCAACTTAAAGACATGTTGAGCTCTCATCCATGCTTCCTTCCTACAATGCGACACAGACATATAGCATAGGCTAAACAAGTCTAGACTAAAGTATACTGGGGTAGAATGGAGTACAATAGGTTAGAATAGAACAGGATATATTGGAATCAGTTGAAATTGTTTCATATCTGTCAGATTAGAATAGAAAACAAATGAGGTTGCAGCTCAGCCTTCTTCTCTCCATCTCAGAGCTGCACTCGTCACATCTGAAAGGATGCTTTAATAATATCAAACATTTCTTTAAACTGATACAGGAAAGGAACACAGGCGTGGAAGGTAGGAGCAGGGTGACGAGACAAGCAGTCTTTCCTTTGTCACATTCAAGGTATGTTGAGCTCTCACCCATGCTTCCTTTCTACGACTGGACATAGATATATAGCATAGGCTAGACAAGCTAGAATACGATATATTGGAATCCATTTAAATTGATTCCTATCTGTCAGATTAGAATAGGAAACAAATAAGGTTACACCCCAGCCGCCTTCTCTCCCTCTCACAGCTTCACTTCTCATATATGGAAGAATGCTTTAATAATATCAAACATTCCTTTAAGTCAGGTCCGGGAAAGGAACACAGGCGTGGAAGGTAGGAGCAGGGTAACAGGAGAAGCAGTCCTTATTACGTCACATTCAAGGTATGTTGAGCTCACACCCATGCTTCCTTCCTACATCATGACATAGACATAGAATAGGCTTGACAAGTCTAGAGTAAACTAGACTGGGCTAGAATAGAACAGGATATATTGGAATCAATTTAAATTGATTCACATCTGTCAGATTAGGATCGGAAACAAATGAGGTTACACCTCAGCTGCCTTCTTTCTCTCTCAGAGCTGCACTCGTCACATCTGGAAGGATGCTTTAATAATATCAAACATTTCTTTAAACTGGTACAGGAAAGGAACACAGGCGTGGAAGGTAGGAGCAGGGTGACAGGACAAGCAGTCTTTCCTTTGTCACATTCAAGGTACGTGCGCAAGACAAGTGATCTTGATGTGAGAAATAAAAGTAATTTTTGATTTGTAAAATGTATTTTTGTGTTGCATCTGTCATTTTATAAAAGTAGTATATTTATTTAATCTGTAAAAGTTTATCAGCCCTGTAAGTATGTCATGTCAGGAAAGGACTAGAACAAGAGCACAGGAGATATTAGCTGGATTGAAATAGTGGGAAATTAATTGAAGTTAAATTGAAATAACAGAGATCACATTTAGTAACCTTACCTAAGCTGGTAAGAGACAGATTTGAGTAAATCTTGACAATCAGGGGACTGGAGCACCTCCCGTATGAAGATCGGTTGGGAAAGTTGGGGCTGTTCAGCCTGGAGAAGAGAAGGCTGCGTGGAGATCTCAGAGCAGCCTTCCAATATCTGAAAGGGGGCTATAGGGATGCTGGGGAGGGACTCTTCATTAGGGACTGTAGTGATAGGACAAGGGGTAATGGGTTCAAACTTAAACAGGGGAAGTTCAGACTGGATATGAGGAAGAAATTCTTTCCTGTAAGGGTGGTGAGACACTGGAATGAGTTGCCCAGGGAAGTTGGGAATGCTCCATCGTTGGCAGTGTTCAAGGCCAGGTTAGACAGAGACTTGGGTGACATGGTTTAGTGGGAGATGCCCCTGCCCATGGCAGGGGGTTGGAACTAGATGATCCTAAGGTCCTTTCCAATCCTATCTATTCTATGATTCCACGATTCTATGAGGAGAACCCCTTCTGTTCACAGAAGAAAGTATGAGGTTCGTTGTTTGCTACTTTTCCAGTATTCAGACAGGTTTCTAAAAATAAACTGTTGCTTCAATTTGCTTTCAATTTCCTTAAAAGAATGACTTTAAATTGTATTACAAACGTTTAGAAACAAGTTTCTGCAAGCAGTAGAAGCCTGAACAGCATTCAGCTTTTGTCTAATTAGCTGCAGGAAAAATTGGAAGGTGAGACTTTGCTAGTCCAACCTTAACATATAAAAGACTCTTCCTTTCTAAGATAATAAAGGCACTTCATGAAGAATTCATACATTTGCTTCAGAGCTGGACTGATCCATTTAAGCATTTCACATTTATTAGCTGCACCCCAGTCATGGGATTTGCCTCACCAAGTTTCAGTAAAGGCAACCAGGTCACCATCATAGCTTTCTAGCAACATGGTGGCTTCCAACTCCTCCTGTTTGTTGCCCATGCTGCATGCAGCATAATTAACTTCAGTTGGGCTGCTGCCCAAGTCACCTTCTTAGAGGAACACCCCCTCATTCCTTTGAGGTATTTTACCCTGTCAGCTCCTATTACCTTAGGAGCCCTGGCTTACCTCCATGAGACTTCAAGTGTGGTGCCAAGCATCCAGCATGTCTCACAGCACAGGCTGAGGGCCCCCATTACCATCCACCCCTCCAACCTTTGCATGCCTTCTCACAGGCAAGCCTGGTATTATCCCCTTCCCATTTTAAGTCTAGTTTAAAGCTCTACCATCTGACATCAGCAGGCCTGGTGCCATGTAAGCCATCCCATCATCAAAAAAATCAGAACTGTGGCAGTGATGCCAGCCAGAGCCATATGTTAATAGACTTAGCTCATGCGTTTCTTCCAATGTCACTGCCCACAACTAGAAGGCCATCATAAACAATAACCTGTGCTCCAGATTCCCTTAACAATCACCCCAAATCCATTAAGTCTCTTTTGATCATACCTGGACTACATGTTGCAGCCTCATCATAACACACGTTAGAGCAGTAATGGGTAACAGTTCGAGGGCTGTACCAGGCCTGGAATTTGAACAGTGATGGCTTTAACCCAGGCCCCAGGGAGGCACCAAGCTTCTCTAACAGAAGGATATGTCTGCCATACTGAATCCTCTGTTCCCCTCAGATGGAAATTACCAACTCTAACTTCCTTTATTTGTCGTGGTGATAGAGGGAATAACATTTCAGACCTTGGCAACAACCCTGGTGTAGATAGACCATCATTCACTAAATGGCCTTCCACATCCAGACCCTCACACCTGTTGTACAGAGGCACCTGGGAAAGCAAAGAGACGACATGCCCACCACCAAACCACAGCCTTACCTCTGTTCACTCCTCTCCTTTAAGCTACTAGCTTCCACCTGACAGAAGGAGAACAAAGGATCCCTCTGACCTCGTTTTTTTTTTCTTAGTGGCTGGTCCTAGCTGCTGCCTCAGAGAGATGAGACCATGATTCCACCAGTCCACTTCCTTTCTCAGACTCCCAGGTGCTCTTCCACCTCCCTACTTTCTCCTCTAGCGCAGCCACCTGGGCACACCTCACACAGCTGCTCTCACTACCGCCATGCTTACCGTGAAGGGCTCTGGCGCACCCTGCAGGCTGGGGCCCGTACAAATGGCTGCACACTTCCCTGGGAGCTCTGTACGGGTTACCACGGCCATTCCAGAGAGCGCAGAGGACGCGGCCACCGCAGCTCAGCTCTCATCACCTGCGGGACGCACCTCAGGCACTAACGGCCGACGACGCCAACCAAACCGCCACACGCTCAGAGGGCGGAGCTTTATACGTCCGGGGGGGCGTGGTCGAGGTTGCCCTGGCAACGCCCCGGCCTCCGCAGGGACTCTCGCGAGAGTCCTGTGTGTCAGCGCTCACGCTCCGCGCGCCACGGGCTTTCTCCTTAAGGGGAGGCCGCCATCTTTGTGCGTGTATTGAGATCCCGGCTTGCAGCGTTTCCTTTAGAAAGGTATCAGGTACTTCGCAGTAGGCATTGCCCCAGGCTGCAAGAGGCGCTAGCGTCCGTGCTGCGACTGAACGCACAGTGTCTCATAAACATGCAGGGATGTGTCAGAGGAGAGATGCACACCAAGCCATGGTCTCGTAAGGGACCGGTCAGATGATCCCAGCCGAAGCCGTTAGTGTTTGCACGGCCTGTTAGAGCTGGCAGTGATGGTTTCTGCGTTCCAGAATCCTCAGCTGAAGGAGTTCCGTGACACGACAGTACATGTGAAAAGGGTACTGTAATTCAGAGGATGAATGCGATTTGATTTTACAATTTTTTGACTGCATAATTCATCATTAAAGGAACTTGTAAGGTTTTGTTTGACAAAACCACAAAATTACCCTTTGAGATTATGTGAATTTTAAGTTTTTGGCGGAGTCAGACAGAAGCCAAACTGCCTGAGATAAAAAACGTGTGGCTTTCAACAAACCAGACATTTCCTGTGAGCAAGTGGCAGGCCATGGACTGTCACTGCAGGGCAGAAGTCATTGGTGTTTACTGACCATACTCTGCTCAGCGGCAGTGCCCAGTGCAGGTCTGAGGGAGCCCTGCTCAGGCACTGCACACCTCGGGAGCTCGTGTCCCATTCTCAACTTTGCCGACAAAGCACCAGCACAGATCTTGGGGATGAACTGATGTGCTGTATAAGTATGTACTGTGGGATCTTCCCTTGGGAAGAGAGTCCATGTTCACAGAGGTCTGGCATTCTCATTGGAAGTTTCATTGATGCAGGAGTGGTATTTAGTGACGATTTAAGGCTCTTGTTGCATTTGTTACATAGGTTTTCCAAAAGGTTGTCCACAAAAAATGGCTTCCAACTATCAATAAGAATATAGAATTCATATTTTCTTGATATATTTAAAACATTTCAACATGTCAATGTTTTTATATCTCACTCTTTCGAAAGGTCAAAATAATATTAATTCAGAGGCAAATCTAGAATTAAAAAGGAGGCAAAAGGACCAAGAAAACTTTTGGGCAGTGTGGTTTCTTCCCTTTTCTCACCTCATTCCCCAGCTTTCATATGGAAAGAACAAATATGTTTGCTATTCAGAGATTTTTAAAACAGCAAACAAGTATACCAAAATACAAGACTGCACTCTCCCTCCTACCTACCCAGCCAAAGTAGTAATATATTTGCATTTATAAGTATGAAAATTGACATAGGAGGTGGAAAGAATACAGTAGGTCTAGAAAAAGAACTCAAAATTCTTAGCATTCTAGTTCAAATTCATTAGCCCAAGTGACACTGCTGCTCATGAATTTCAGACACAAAGGATGGAAAATTCCAACTGGGCATCTCATTTGCTAAAGGAGTGCTTTGGTGAGTGTGACATTGGTAATAATCTAAAGAGTCTGTCTGTGCAAGAATTGACTGGTATTCTGAATTACGTTTCTAATCACAGTGAAAAATGATGACATGCATACATGAAGTGTGAATTTCAGGATTTTCTAACAGACACTTGTCACAACAGCTATTCTCCCATACAGAAATGCAGACTAATCCCACATTTTTCATAACCCTTGTTCACATTGGATGAGCACATATTTGGGAAGTTAGTTTTTTCTTGACTCACCGCAGAAGAATGCACTCACGGGCAGCAGAATGCAAGAAAACAGTGAGACAGAGATAAAATTAACCAAAAAATAATGCTGGGTGTCCCCAGACACAGAACAAAAGAGAGAGTGCTCTGAGACACCATCATGGACAAGAATGTCTCTCTTGGAGCCCTGAGCACATCCTGCCCCTCCTGGAGGTCTGGCTGAGGGCTGCCTGTGTCCCTGGAGATGGAAGCCACAAATTCCATACTCAGAGCTGGAGGTTCAACAGCATACTGGACTTCTCAACCTGGTTGAAAAGCCATACCAGAGAGTGTAGAACAAAAGTTATTTACTGGACATCGCTGAGGTTCAAGTATGAAAAGCAGTAAGTTTTAGACACAACTAGTGGTGTCCCACCGTGGTTCATTTCTGTTAGAGCCATGCCAAAGCATTTCTATTTCAAAGTATCTTGTCATTGCAATAAAGAGTGTGCATCAAATCCTAAGGACATTAATGGCAACTGATATATGTATGCCAAAGTCTTTTTAAATGTTACCTGTGTGGTAAGTGGATATCTATTACAGATTTTCATAAAACATATAGCCACCTTATTTAAGACAATTCCTGTCATCTTGTGATGTTTATAGAAGTATATCTTGTTACTTCCAGTGGTACTCAAAATGGCCTATCATCTCTCCAAAGAAGGCTAGCCTCTGCCTCAAAGAAGCACGTTATAATTACACAATTGATAATTACTGTTGGTGAATATTTTGTTTTAAAAGCAGGACTTCCCTTTCCTTTCAGATAGGTCCTGTACAAAATCAGCATCCAGTTAATAATAAAATGTAGTAAATATTTCTGATCCGTGAGGGATAGAAGTTAGTTTTGCACTGAGAGCTGAACACTCTGTGTACTCTTCTGCAGAGCTGCTTGCACAGCTGCATCGCACCAGCTGCTGTCTGGATGAAACCTTCCCAAAGTGACTTTCTAGCAAACACTTTGCAATTTGGTACCCATCTGGCAGTCAGCACTATATTGTCGTCAGCTTCTTCTCTGAGACAGTTTTCTCTTGGAATTCAAAGCCATCACTGTAGTATCATTAATTTTAAAAATGTGGATCTCCAAACCTCTGGAGAAAAGGTTCAAGCAATTTTTTTCTGTAACAGGCGCTGAGCTTCACTCATAAATCAGTTGGGTATGGCTGCACTGCTTGGAACAGAAGTCAGGGCAATGAAACCATATGTTCCATTACTGTAAATCAGCACTGTGAGTTAGATTAGTAGATCTGGCTAGTACACGTCTAGTTTATATAAAATCTAGGTCTGAATGATGAACATTACGCAGAGTGTACGCAATGAAATGCAACATACAATTACTATGAACAAATAACCAATTTTGGCCTTTGTGTACATAATTAATTCAGATACTCAGTTGCATACATAAATATCTTCTACATCCATTTAGCTTACTGTGTAATGAAAACCTATCTGTCATATAATTAACTAAACACTTCAGGAATATGAGAACTCTGCTACTGCAGTTAATTCACAACCCAGTTACTGCATCTTTTTTAGGCCATTTTCTTGGTCATGAAATTGTAATATTTAGTGTTCTGCATATTCTCTAAGGAGCCCAACCTCCTCAGTACGCATCAAGACATGATGTACATTATTAGGCAAGCTACTTTTTCGGATTCTCACAAACCACGGTTTGTTTTGGGGTGGTTTGTTTGTTAGGTTTTTTTAGAAGGTGAGAAGGGAGAGGAGAGCATAATGCATTTTGTAGTGATCTACCTTTCATCTTCCCTGCCACCTTCTTGTGCAATGACATTGTTTTTGCAGCTGTTGACCTCCTGCACCCCTCTTTTTAAATGAGTCTTGAATTTCATAAAGGAAATTGGGAAGTCCCAAGAAGTTTGAGGTACACCAAAGCTATCCCATGGACCCAGACAAATACCATTCAGCTAATTCATGATCTTTTATCTCAAGTACACATACAAACTAGGGGATTGTAAGTGCAACTAGCTAACTGCTGAAGTATCAACCCGATCGGTATCTTCAGCCAGAACTAATTGCTGTTGCAAGCTGGGCACCAGGCAATTTATAGAGAAAAGAGTCCTCCTTTCACCTCTTTCTGAATCTGTACTCCAGGTTCCAAAATAGTCCTGCTTGTTAACAAATCATTTTTATCACAGTTAGAGAAGCAGTACAAAGTGAGGGGAGAAATGAAGATCAAGCTAAACAAGTATCACAGAATTCAGGCTTCAACCTTGGGCAGCTGATGTCAGAACTGCTATAGCCTGGCAGAAGTGCCAGTATGGAAAATAAACTAAAGAAATGCACAGATCTGCTCCGTGACAGACCAACCTTTCCAGAGGGAGAACAGCTGCAACACACGTAATGTAATGTTGTAATGTATAATCCTGCAGCCGTGATTCATGCTGCTGAGAGAATCTAACTGGAGGTGTGAAACAAAAGAAGGATAGTGGCTCTGACATTCCACACAGATCTTTCTCCATCCAAATTAACATTGACCAAAACACCCTACTGGTCAGGAGAGACTGCACTATGCTGAGGAAAAATTACTTCTACCCCAGTAAGCTGATGTACTGTGAACAGGACTGAGAAATGATGACCCTGTTCTAAGTGATAGCAGTGGCTTAGGGAATCAGATGAGAAGAGGGCTACTGAATAAGCCACACAGTCAAATACGGGAATTCAGCCCTCAAAAAAGTTCTATGACAGACTGATTAAGCATTCACAATGAATTAATCTCTTGGCTTCAGTACAGAATAGTGTAGGAAATGCTTTCTGCCCTGTAGAAATCTGGGATTTAACTTTCATCTTAACTTAAAAACAGAAAAAACAAAAGCAGACAAACACACCAAAAAGCCCAAGGCTGAAGTCTGGCCAGCTGGCAGCTCCTGAGCCACAGTCAGTTTGCAAGACATTCATGTATTCCATTCAGTGCTAAATCAAGTGACAGCAGTGAAGCCCTAACAACACAGGAATTGCAGAGGAATTCATATCACTGGGCAAGTAAGCCAAGTATGCTACTAAAACCAACACCAGCAGGATCAGCCATTACCTAGAATAGAGCAGTAACACTAAAACCAAAATGAGAAACCTTTAAGACCATCTTCCTATAAACTCTTCAAGTAATGAGTTGCAAAATTCTGTGGCTCTGTTTTATATGTAAGTTTTGGTAGGTGCTCCACAAGTCAGAAGAAGTCATCCACCCTACAGAAGTCAGTCAGTTTAATTCTGTATATGGAAAACAAAAGCAATATTCAAACCTACTTGAGCAAGAAACTGAATTCAGGCCTCTCTCATATCGCAGAACAGGCAGGAAGAACCCTGCCAATTGGGTTTAAGGCTTATTGTGCTTTAATCAAAAGTATTTCTTCTACTTTAGAGATGGAATAAGTAGCTGAGAACTGCAACAGTTCAAGAAATAAACTTTTCACCTATAAAAGATGAAGATTAGAAATAAAGCCAGAATTACATTGATTTTAATTTTGTTGCATCCCTTGAAATGGGAATCTATAGCTTTCTCAGAGTTCAGTTTGCTAGGACTTGCACGTTGCTTACATTTAGTAAATCCAGATATTGAACCTTGTTGTGCCCCGGTGGCTCATTCACATTGCCATCTCACGTATTATTACTCTGTTCCCCTTTGATATGAGGAGCTAAAGATAAGAGCCAGCACCTTGGCTGGTTTCCTAGTACAGGGATATACCAACTGCAGAATGAATGCACACGCTTGCTGTTTTGAAACTTGAAACTGCGGTCACAGAAAGTGCCTCAGTTGTGTGTTTTCACCTCTACAAATACCCTGGATTAGCCTCATCTCTTTAGAAACACTTGAATGTTCTGATATAATGTACACTTTAGGCAAACTACAGTTAAAAAGAGAAGTAGAAGGAATATGATGTTAGGGTAGGAGCAGGCAACAGAGGAAACTCAGGACACAAAGATAAGGGAAGCTGGCTTCTAGGGAACACAGGCAGGAGGGCATCAAGGAAAAAGGAGCCATGGAATAACTGTCCCAACACACACATTACACCTACTCTGATACTGAACTGCAGGTAGCTTGAAGGTTCTTTCTTTTACTCTCTCCTTAGTTTGTGAACACATCATATTTTTCATACATAAACCAGGAAATAATAGATTTGGCCATTCTAGATAAATGTCTGGTTGTTCAGTTGAAGAGCAGTGCTCTCGAGTGCAGGGTAGAGCAGGAGAATCCCCTCCCTCAAGCTGCTGGTCACACTTCTTTGAATGCTGACCAGAATACAGTTGGCTTTCTGGGCTGCAGAGCTCCTCATCAACCAACACCCCCAAGTCCTTCTCCCCAGGGCTACTCTCAATCCAGTCTCTGCCCCGCCTGTGTTTGTGCAGATAAGGAAAAGGGAGAATAATTTGAGAGATTCTAGAAAAGAAGGGCCAGCAAGAGACATAGACACTGTCATGTCAACTGCCAGAGAATGTAAATATGGGACTGTCTAGAATGTCCTGTAACACAGAGAGTCAAGAGTTACGTAAAATATGCCCCTGCAAAAGAGCTTCCACAACAGAAATTAATCTTCTTTAAGGACAGGTAGTCAGGAGATCTTTATCCAGACTGGCAGAGCAGAAATTAACTATGTATGTAAAAGGTTACTAACTTTAACTCAACTCGGAAACTAACTGAGCTTCCAGACAAGGCAGCCAATGTTTTTCTTCATAAAAGTGTAAAAGTAAAATGCCCTTAAAGAAGGAACAACCCCTACACTTTGCAAAGCCTCTTTAGTACAAACTGCAATATTTTCAGGGAGGAGGCAGCTTAACAGAAGGGAATAAGATACCCCTAAACTGCTAATAATCAAACCGAACAGGACTGTTCATATTTGTGGCAACTCCAAGGTTACCATTATCCAGGCATTGTCTGACATGTTATTTTCTTTTTGTAATTTAGAGACTGGCCCTGCCCCTATTGCTTGGTTAACATCCTTTCAGTCTCAGTGAAATCAGCCTCTAACTTATTCCCATGTTGGGTTTTAAAGAGGAAAGGTAAATAAGCAAGTGAAGGCATTGTGGGTATTGGGCAGAGAGCTGCAATTCCCATTCCAGGGAGCGTGCATGCTGCATTAGAGAAGTCTAATGCAAAAGCTGTGGTCTCTATCCCACCTGCTTAAATCTGTGCCTCATTAGGAAGGAATCATACAGATACGGGAGGATTCATCTAATCCTTTTAACTAACTAAACACAGAATGCCAGGCTTAGCTCCTCACATGTACTGTTATGCCAGGAGCCTTCTTAAACACAAAGATAACACTTAAAAATTCTGCAAGCCCTATTGAAGTGTTCTGACCAGTTTTATCATCAACGACTGGTCAGTTCAATGTTGGCTTGGTTTTTCTTTTGAATCCTAAACAAGCCAGTCTCTTCCACAGGCAAAGCAGTTACATGAACTGGTGTTAAGCATTAAGCTATCTTTTCATTTCATTCCACTCCTGCTTTGATCATCTCAGGGGAATAGCATCCATTGATCTGATCAAGAGAAACAGAGCCCAGTAACTCACTGAAACTTTTCAGTTTGTAATGGTGACCAACACTGAGATCAAAGCTTTCTGGCTAGCACAGGGACCTGGGGAAAAAAGGAATTCTATGTGCTGATGCTCATTTTTTTGATAGTGGAAAAAGAGATTGTTGTTGTTCCACTGCAAGAGGATTATTAATCTTCCTGTGAATTAACAATACTCAAAGAATGGTGAAAGAAATATTGGAAATATTTATGAGCGCATAACTCTGGAGAAGAATGGGCATTTCATTGCCAGGATCCAGAATACACCCCTCCACAACGATTCAGCAATAAAAAAGAAGTTCCTGTATCTTCATTTTTTTCTGTGCCACATTCACCCATTTCCATACTCTGTGTCTCATCACTTGGGTTTTAATTTTCCAGTGTCTTTTAGTGCATTTGTAACACTGAATGATAATACAGCGAAAATACTGTTTTTTAGGATCATACATAAGAGACAAATGCTTCTTTGCTCCAAATCAGCACATCACCAACAATAAATTATCCTGCTACTATGTGTACTGCAATGGGGAGAAACAGGGGAATTATTAAGAATCAGCCAAAACCTCAGTTTAAGCCCCTTTTCCCCTCCACGCACCCAATTCTCATTCTGTACATGGAAAAACTAACTTTCTAAAGGCTGAAGGGAATTCTCTCAGGTAATAGGGATGGACTTCACTCTCCATTTTCTCTTCAGCAATAACAAAGATTTAAATTAACTTCAGAATGTATAAATATTACTCCTGTGATTCCCTGGAAGCAGCACACAACATCCCCTGAAATCTGCACTCCCCAGTTTCAAAATGTAATTCATAGCACAATGCCTACTGCAGGACAAGATGCCAGACTCCTGAAAGCCTTAGCATTCTCTCTGCTCTGCTGCTGAAGGCTTGCTATTCCTAGAAGAATTCAGCTCTGTAAGATAAGTGTTAATACATTATTTCTTCAGGTCTCCAGGGCCTCAAGTTTGAATTTAATGCAAACTGAATAAAATCATTTGCTTTTTATCAGCATGGTCCATGAACCATGGTTTGAGGCCAGTATGTGACTCTGAGGAAAATGAGTTTAGCTCCAACTCCCTAATCCCTGGATAAGATCACCACACATCACTCAGTACTGTTTAGCAAAAATGCCTGCCTCTGTAGTAATAATAAAAAAATGGAATTACAGTCACTGGCTCCTGAGAGATGATGGCTGTTGCATGTGTTGGTGAAGTACGTGATTGTGTGTGGAGAGGATGGAGAGTAGCCACCACAGCACAAAAATCTCCATCTCACATTGATGTTTGATTTCAAGAAACCTGTTCAGAAATCTGCTTTCAAAAAAGAACCATCCTCTTGCCCACTCACACACATACACATACTTTTATGCATAATAATTCTGAGTTACAACTCATGCTTTGCTGTAGGTATAATTCCAGAATAAACATGGGAGTAACTTCTAATGTAGACTGCTGCAGTAACAAATTTAGTTATGATTTATTCAGTTTATTCACTTGCAGTCACAGGAACGCAAATGTAGAGATAGTTGCTATAATAATTCATGTTCTTCATAAAATTCATAGGGTTAGACATGCTAGGGGAGGAAAAGGCTCACGTATGTAACAGCCCAGGTGTACTAGTTTGTGAATTCACTGTTATTTCAAATACTGGTGAAACCTCTCTTGCTTAGATGCAACTAAGCTCAGTAAAGAGAAAATTTAGTAGCAAAAACTAATAGAAAGCAACTAAGAGCAAACCAATAGGAGAAATTTCACTAAAATAGAGAAGTCCATCTACATTCCAGTGTCTGAAGGGGGCCTATAGGGATGCTGGGGAGGGACTCTTCATTAGGGACTGTAGTGATAGGACAAGGGGTAACAGGTTCAAACTTAAACAGGGGAAGTTTAGATTGGATATGAGGAAGAAATTCTCTACTGTGAGGGTGGTGAGGCACTGGAATGGGCTGCTCAGGGAAGCTGTGAATGCTCCATCCCTGGCGGTGTTCAAGGCCAGGCTGGACAGAGCCTTGGGTGACATGGTTTAGTGTGAGGTGTCCCTGCCCATGGCAGGGGGGTTGGAACTAGATGATCTTAAGGTCCTTTCCAACCCTAACTATTCTATGATTCTATGATTTTAACTCTGTGGCGTGCAGAGATACTGAACATTCAATAGCAGAAACCTGATGGTACATGTCTCCTGGCAGGAAGCAGAAACAAACCAGTACAACCAATTACAAGTAACCCTCCTGTTTAATAGGTAAAGCCTAACCAAATGGAACACTTCTGACAATTTGATGGAATAATCTTGCATGACAAATACCCCTGAGAGAAAATGCAGAGGAAAAATACTCTGAACACATTATTTCTTAAAATTTCTTCTCAGAAGCATGTGAGATCCCTGAAGACCCTTTGCACAGTGAAGGATGAACTCAGCAGAACATTCACAATTTCTTTCTCTGAAGCAAGCTTAAATAGTTTTTTATTCCATCGTGTAAGCTTTTACAGAACCTTTTCTACGAGCTCCATAGACTATGAACCAAACTGTCAGTTAAATGGGTTATCAGAGGTTAAAGAACAGCAAATAAATAAACATAAGCCAATAAACTGACGGACCCCAACATTGAGCGAGTATTTTTTGTACAATTGAAGCAACTACAGTAAAGCACATTCCCCTCTGTGTAGGTCTCAAGTGCCAGTCTTCAATTCAGAACCATCCCATTATGTGGGCATAGGCAGAATAACTCCAGATTTACCAAAAGCAGAACAGAATTTATTTTGTTTGTTCACAGAAAGTGACTTAATTTAAGATTAATTTTAGTACCGGTGCTTTGAAACAGAAGGGCAGGATTTGCTGGTTTGTCCACAATCCCATGTTGATCTGCACCACCAGCAAACTGGTTTAGAATGTGAACAGAGCTAGCACACAGCTGTCCACATCTGATTGTGTCTATTAATTCAAAGGTAATTCAAAACATATTTAAAGTAAGCACATTAATCTGTGAAATCTGAAATGAGTAGCTACAAGAACAGTTCTACTATTTAAACTAGTACAGGTCTGATTGGTGTCTAGATCAGTTTTAACAGTTTCTGCAGTTTCCATTTCAACTCAATTCAGTGAATGATCTGACTCCACCTCTCATTAAAAAAAATATATAATAAAATTAAATCAAAAGCAGTTCCCATTCTGCACAGATGTTTTTAGGCAGGAGTGCCAGGTTCTGACAAGAATGTGCTGTGCTATCTGTGCATACATACCTATTTTAAATGGTACTAAATAAAATAGCAATCTTCCTTTTAAAACCAACCAGTCAACCAGACAGTGATATTCAAACAGGGATTCAGAGTTAGACAGTGATATTTTTTAGAATAGATTTCTTTACATCCTTGATTAAACTGAACATGTACTCACTGGAGAGATGTTCATGCTCAATAATTCATTAGTAAGTATGAATATGTTATTATCATATAACTGTATTGGAGATCTCTCAGGTGACAGGAGGAAAATACTTTTAAATCCCATTTCTCACAGATGATGGAAAAGGTCCTGTTAACGCAAAATATATTGACTGATTTAGATACACCAAACTGTCAGTGACCAGTGACAAATGAAAGCTAATGTCTGTAATGGGTACTCCAGCTCAGAGATAAAACAATTGTGGCACCCACCAGCAGTTACCCAAGAAGCTCTATTAACCCTGCTGAAATAGTTTTTCTTCCACATTTGGGTGTGGGGAGGGGAAGAGGCAAAGAGATTTTTTATATGTTTGGTGTTTTTCATATAGCAAGAACTAACTTGGTCCTGGCTAAAACTTCAGCCCCACTGAAATTGTGTTAGGGATATATTTGGATCCCAAAGACATCAAGTCTTAAGTGACAAGAAACAACTTCACAGCGTCAGCTCAACCGTGGCAGTAGAATACAGACTCGGGGGAATAAGAAAGATTTTATTTCAAATGCAAAGCTGTAGCAGGTAAAGTTTTGTCATCTGATGAAAGACCTTTCCTGCCATTCAGTGCATGTTTCTGTAAATAGGCAAATTTTCCTGCATTGCCTTTTGGGACAGTTTCAGTTTATATTCATAATGATAAGCAGAGGATGCGTGTTTGTTGATTAACAACACTGGAAATAGCAGCAAAGCTATCATTAATTCCCTGCTGGTTTAAACAGGACCCAGACAATAAAGGGCACACTATTCAGTGTGACTGTTCATTTGTGGAGCAGTGATACTGCTGCAGTGTTAAATCTGCACTGCTACGCAGGCAGGGCACAATATGGGAAAAGGACACAAAGCAATGGGAAGGAGAAACATTGACAAAAATAGAATGCTTTGACTGTTATTGTAATATATTGTAATGGCAAAGTTAGAATTCAAAAAGGTTTAATTGAACACAAGAAGTATGACCCTCTGCTCTGATTTTCAAGGACTGAAATCAGTTCATGCCCAGATGTGGATATTTAAGCTGCTACACAACAGATATTCAAGGCAGTAGTTATGTACCTAAAAATGCAGAAGCCTAAAAGCTTTTATTGTAGCTGATAAAATGGGTTTCAAGGATAACATCTGGGTCTTGGGTACATAGAGCCGAGTCCTTTGAAATCCAAGTGTAACATGCTTGACATGAAGACATGTAGTTCAGTGACAGCTCAGGGCAAATATAAAAGAGAATTGCTCAGCAGAGAAGACAAGGAAAAACACAAAGAACACTCAAACCCAACTATAAAATACTTTCCTCAGGAAAAGTATTAAACACACTATCACTGTAGATTTACAAGACAGTTTAAATTATTAGTAGGAATGATAATGCAGAGAAGTCATCAGATTTATGAAGAAAGCAGAATGATCCATGTGAACTTTTCTGCTTCTGCCATGAATGATTTGAAGCAACATGGAATAACTTAAGAGTTCTGTCTTTTGATTAGGGTTAGAGGCTTACCTAGTTATGGAATCATAGAACCCTTTGACTTGGAAAAGACCTGTCAGATCATCGAGTCCAACCATTATGAATGACTATGAACTGTGAATGATGGTGCCCCAAATGAAGCATCGCAAATAGTGAGCAAAGCTAAGCTATTTAATATAAATGGCCTCTGTGGATGTCCGTTTGATTTGCATACTTTCAAATGATAAAAAAACCCTCATTCCTTAAGTCTTCACATTTAACAAGGTTGCCCTCGAAAGCCACTGATGTACTCCTGCCTATCAAAACCAAACACATTGCTGAAAATGCACCCACGCAAACACTTCCAGAGCCACTCAGGAATCAGAAACTGTGGATTGAATCTAATCAATAAGAGGATGCACCCTAAACTCATCTTTAACTGAATTGAAATGGAACCCTCATACACTTTGCCAACCTCTGTGTAAACACCTCATACCAAAATACATATCAGACTCTGAGCTGGCAGACATGACTGAACTGAATGCAAATTTTCTGGTGCGCAGAGCCAACTCTTTCCATTCCTCCCATGTTACTGATCCTGTTGCTGCCTGATAAGCAAATTAGATTGCTCACAATTGCCAAGTAAAACATGTCATTAGCATTCCAGTACAGCCGATTGCTGTCAGCCCACTCCACTGGTTTGAGAAGAATACTCAACTAAAAATAATGCTTCCAACACTGACGTTGGACCATCCCTACAATTAAGTTGCTGCTTTGCTATTTCACAATGGTGGTATAACAGCTGAGTTATAATTTGGAAGACTAATAAACTAGAGCTTTGACGGGAAATAGGAGGGAAGGGTGATTTACCCTTGACTTGGCCAGTGCCCATCTTTGACAAATGAGGAAAATCAAATAAATCCAGTGAAGTTAGAAACCTGAAATGTCTTTGATTCTTTTTTCTTAATGCTGGATCAGCATGTTAAAATTGGAGTGTGTTTTTGCCCAGACAAAACAGTTTCATCTGCATATAGATGCTATCAGTGTGAGGTTAAGTAAATAGATTAATAACGTACAAAGTATGTTAAAAAACCAATAGCAGCACGACTGATGTCACTAATATGCTTAAATTGTTCCATTTGAGTGCTGATGAAAGTTTATGGAATTCTATTCCACCTGACCATTGTGGAGGACTTAGATCACCTGATGGCTTTGCAAAAAAACCAGGTGCACAACAGATCAATCTGGCCAACACAGTACTGCTCTCCTCATTAATATGCATTGAAAATGAGTCTGTTCTAAAGCTTGATGGGACATTTAGCAATCCTTGCATTAGCAAATACATGTCTGGTGTTTCTTTTGATTCCTGTTACATTAGTTCAACAATTATTAACAATTCCCATTCTCACATGAGGGAAAATGATTTAATTATTCATGTTGGCAGGTCAGGGTGCAATCAAACCCAATTTGTTATCCTTAAGGGTGCGGAACCAAAAGATCCTTATTGCAAACATATTAAGCATATGGTGAAAAAGAAGGAATCAATACCTTCTTTAATTGCACATGCGTTCTTTAAAAGGGTAGAAGCATTTGCTTGTAAATTAATGTGGTACTGACTACTAATATCTTACCATAGCTACTGCGATTCATACTAATGGTAGAACAAGTTGATCTTATTTCAGTCAACTAAGATCCAATCTACCAAGTAATTATATTTTACCCAGTATCTCAAGAGTACTGTAAAACACTGGGGAGTTCGGAAGAAGAGTATATACCCTATCAGTTCCAGTCTTTGGACATGCTAGAGCTTGTAAAACGGACCATTAAGACCAGCTAGTGAATGCTAACGGATTGCTTACTTCCCTCTATTCTAGTGGCACATTGGGCCCCTCTAACTGCTTCCCAAAGGAAAGCGTTCTTTAAGGGTAAGCAAAGCACCCTCACCCTCACTTAGATATCTGATACGGAATACTGATTGTTTTCAGCTTAAAAAGGTAGAATTAGAAAGTTACTTGCAATTCTTATAAAAAGCATATAAATGAGATACATTTACATGTTGCTACAAAACTGAAAAAATCAGAAGGTAAAGCTGAAGCTTTTGACAAGAGTCAGCAAGAAAATGACAGGAAGGTTAGAGTTCCTGTAATGTTACAGCTCCACAGTGTTCAAGTACAAGCTGAGTCACCAACAGAATAGCCCTTAATGAATTACAGGTAAGTTCAGCTCTTGAATGCAGAATTAGAATTTCTGAAGGGAAGAAAACAATATATCTAAACTACTACACTACCCAACTGAAAGCATGCAAGAAGGGGGCCACCATTTTCAGAAGTAGGAAGGTATTCTGATGAGGAAATAGAAAGATGGAACTGAACGGGAAGATTAAGGTGCATTTTATATTTAGAGGATATTTATTTACTTTTTTTTTCAAATGAGAAAAAGATCTGATTTTAATGCAACTGCCCTATCTGTTACAAATAAGAAAATCTGAAGTCTTTGTTTAATGGTGATGGTTTAGGACTGTAATAGAGCTTTAGGATGTAAATTGGAAGTATAGAAGGGTTATACCCTGAAGTAACACTGGTATGAAATAAGAAAACAGTCTCTTCTAAACCAGGCACTAGGAATCCCTCAATATAGAGTTTTAGACAATTTAAAACTAATTCCATCAGTAGACATGCACCAGTTTATCTGTATTAATATGAATCTACAGAACCTGATGATTCATCAATTGCCAAAAAGCGTACCGAGAATTTCTGTGTTGGTAGCTTGGACAGCAACAGGAAAGATGAAAAGATCTGTGATCAAAAGAACTCTTCGTGTAAAAACATTTAAAATCCTAGGTACAATAATCAGTAACCATCAAGAATTTCCAAGAATTTCAGCCCAGTGGCTGTGTAACAGTATCTATGTCTGGATCAAACACTGATCAAAAGGTTTCAAGGTGGTCCCATGGCATGGGGTATATTTACATTGCATTCCTTTACATGTCCTGTAGCAGCCACACTACCCAGGCTTTTCCATATCTGGGGAGGGATCCTGTTCTCCTATTACCCAGCAGGTAAGAAGCTAACTGTGTACAGATCTCAGTGCCAGACGCAGGTGTATTCGGTCACAGACTGATCCAAAGGCTCCAGATGCTGAGTTAATCTCTTCTTATTTTGCATTAGTAGCATCCCACTGTTTCCTCAACTCCCACTGAATGGACTGATGGACAAAATGTAATACAAAGTTCCACTCCAGCCTAGATGGGGTGAAATCGCCTTGGTAAATGCAACACGTGGTTTGTGAGTTTGGTGGCTTAGGCCCCTACTGCTCTGTAACAACATGTTAAAAGCAAATCAGCAGATATACCTGTGGCAAACATCTGCTGAGTAGCAAAGGTTACTCCTTTGCCAGGGAAGACAACCACTTCATAAGAAGCAATCTTCCTGCTGGAGAGCCACATTGTGCTTTTTCAGATCTCCAAATTAGTACACATTTTGTCATATCAGGCTTCTACATCTGTTTAAATGTTGCATACAGTTATGAATATTAATTACCATTTGTTCCAGAAGAACTGTAAATCAGTTAATTAGGAACCTATCATCATGTTTATATGGTCTAAAGGAAAATCCATGCCACAACAGAATCTGAAATTAAGCTAAAAATTAGTCTACAATCACCATTTATAAATACATAAATTGGTACACTTGAAGCCTTTACATAACATGAGGTGATCTTTTTTTTCCCTCCATTAGTCATATTTTGATCTAATAAATAAACAGAAGGGCTGAAAGATACATTGTGGTGGCATTCCATTAGCAGTTATACAAATCACAGAACAAATGGGCCGGTTTTGGACTCTGAGCTCAAAGAGGCCATCAACTTCAGAGGTGCTGGAACCTGAAAATGAGAGAGAATGAACCCCTAAAATGAGCAATAAAAAGAAATTAGCCATAAATAAACTATATACTAACAAATAATAAAGGCCCAACTGGCAAATATTTAACACTGGAACTTTTCTTCCTATAAGCCTCCTTCCAATATTTATTAAGCTAATCAGTTCAGTGTTTTATGAATGCAAATTGCTTTTCTTCCATACTCAGTTGATTTTGTCTCTAAGCAGTGAAGTCTCTTCACTGATTCACATCACTTCTACTCTGAATCATTCATATTCTCCAGCCAGCAATACTTAGGATTTGCATTCTTCCCTCCCAGTCTGGGAAGAATATAGCACATATAAAACAGCAGCCCAAGCATAACCAAAAGTCCTTTGAAATATCTGCCTGCCTTTGACCCTTCAGTAAACACCATGTATGAAAAAGAGGTTCTGCAGAAAGGCTCAGCTACAGCCAAACGTTGTTTTCATTAATATTCTAAGATCCAGAAGTTTTACTTGTGAACCAGACTCCTCCTGGTTGTAAGATTTCTCACTGAAGAAAGTACATAATGTAAGTCTGTTAATCAGTGGCTGCAAAAAAATCAGCAGTGCCTTTAGTAAGCAGCAAGACTGTTAACACTGACCCAATAATGCTATTTCAGTGCATAGGAGAAAATTACCTGCACTGGGGACAAACTTGTAACTGTTTAAAACTTAAGCATAAACTTCTCTAACATGGAAAGTGGTGAAGGAGACAAAGCCAGCCACCGACAAGAAACGTATTTCACTATACAATCTTCCCAATGTAAGTGACGTTTTGACTTTAAATGACTTTTTATGGCTACTTGTTCAGCCCTTTTCTAATTAATTTTCAATTAAAACTTGTATGCATTAAGTTTCAGCATTATCAGAAAAGCCTGAACACATTTCCAAAGCTTCCTTGCAGCTGACAGCTAACACTCAAATGCCTGACATTTTACATTGCTTCATGAGAAGTATCTGCATGTAAATTTTACATCTTTTTTTCCACTTTCATGCAAATTAAATAACAGTAGGGCATGAAAGTTAAGAGAAAGGTTAATTCCTTCTCATACATTTTATCCCTTTTATGACTGTCATGACTTATGTGCAACAGAAAACAATATCTGGGGTATTGCCCTGTGAGTTAAGGCCCATTTGAAGTTAATGACTGCATTCTTTTTTCTGGGGCCACCAAGTCTCAGCTCAGTGGTCATCAATCCCCAGGAAATGCCTGGTTCCTGAAATCATTATTGCGTAATTGACTGGGATAGCAACAAACACAGTGGAAAACATGTAGCCTTCTACTGGGAATGTATGAAGTACAGACTCACATTGAGGAACTCCTTTTTTTCCATACCCTCAGATCATGAGTTGAGAACAACATGGGAGGCGAAATAAATCTGAGGATACAAAGAGCTTCAGCAACAAACCAGCAGGTCGTAAATAAAATCCCCCCACAAACACCAAGAGGTTTTGTTTTTCTTTTCTTTTCTTTTTTTTTAATCATTATTCACCCTGACATGAATCCTAATTAAAATTTTACACAGTGTGTCTTTTAATTAGCCGTGGCTGGAGTGGGGAAAGCTATCAATATTTAGCAGGATAATTGTACAAAATGACTTTTCAAAAATGAACAGCAGGCACGAATCCACTCAACAGCAGGGGGTTATTCAGACACACACTGTGCAAGATGGGGTGCCTCAGATAATGTGTGAGAGATAATAATGCACGCAGGGAGTGACACATGCTGCCATATTTTGTGCTTCATTGGTTTTCTGCAAACAGCATTTGGCTCTTGTTGCACTCAGGACATCAGGGTTCACACAAGCTTCAAGCTGGTGATTTTCATCTTTATGTTGTTGATTTATTTAATCTTAAATAGAAGGATGTGTTTAATGGCAACACACATAAACAAAGACTGAGATACAGCTCCATGTATGAACTAGTTTTCATATGCTTTGCAGGGGCTAACAATGAACAAGATCAAGAACGGAGGTTTGCTTTTTATCTTCCTCTTTTTTTACCAAAATGAAAAGGAAAAAGCTTTTCCCGTGCTGGCAAGCACAAAACACTACATTAATTTCTGGGTTTGCAAAAAGCATGGTGTAAATACACTCAGCTTTATTTTAAAATAGCTTTCTAACAGTTCACTTCTCACATAATTTTTATCTCCTTTTTTTCATAGAAGAACCAGCACAGGCAAATTGCAACATGATGTGCTTGCTATGGCAGAGCAAAAATGCAGGAAACACCTGCAAGATGTTTCCCACATGATCCAAGGAAACAAACATTCAGCCACATCACATAAATTGGGGGGCTCTGAGGCAGTTATTCACAGTGAAATCAGTCTGTGGGACAGAGTCCTTGAGGAACTACTGTATTCAAGAATAAGGACACAAATCCCAACAAATTCCCTGCGCGGAGAGCCAGATGTAAAGCCCGAGTGAGAGCAGCAGTGTGCACATTCGGTGACATGTATGCAAGAACCAGCTCTTTAATTCTGGAAGATGTGTATGTCCATGTCTCAGCCTGCAGAAAGCCTCTTGCTTTATCATCATGGCAAAGAGGACTTCCCTCGGGAACTAGGCAAGTAGAGCAGAACACCAGTGTATGTCCAAGGCTCTTAATACTACTAGCATTAAATGCACAGGTCCAAACTGGTACTGAAATTTCTGCTCATCTGTAAGGTGGCAGATTGATGACTGAAAACTATGGGTTCTGTATAATGTTGGTACCTGTATGAATTCAGCACACAAAAACCCCCAATACCCCATAGCGCAACAGACCCCTAAAATGCCCATAATTTCAGTATATTTTGGCCTTCCCTTTCTTTTCCTTTCTTCTTCCATAGTACAAGATGAATGGAACCAGCCTGGGCCCACAATGCAGTATTTCAGCAGAAACATTCACTATGTCTTCGAGATGGCACATAATACAGCATCAACTGCATTCAAATCTTTCCCATAATTTTCCACAGCCAAATCAGCTATAAAACTCACATACCAAGACATATAGCCACATAGTATATCATCTCAATGCACTGCATACCAGCAGTAGAACAATTAAAAAGCTGCTAATGGAATCAGATTGACAGAAACATGAGAAGTTTACAAGGCGAGACCAGTAGGAAAGAGTTTATTTTACAACCTAACAAAGGGTAAAGCACTGAGGCTTCCAGCACAGCAGCCATGTGCAGTGCTATGCCACTCATGAGCCACCCTTTACAGGCTCCCAGCTACAGCCCTGTAACGCTGCAGGAGTCCCTCCACTGAGTTCAGCAACTAATGGAATAGGCTCCCAAGCTAAGCTTGCGTGCAAGCTGGGGAATCCAGAGTCTTGTTCTCAATGCTGCAAGAGATTTGAGTGACCTAAGACAGTTCTTTTCACCTTTCTGTGTCTTAGTTTCAATTTAAACTGTGAATCACAGCAGTTTTTACAACCTCCATTGAGTAACAGTTGTAAATCTCAGATTCCTCGGAGGTGGTATACATAGGTGCTAAGTATTTTTAACACTGAACACATTACCACGTACAAAGTTGGCACTTAATGGTTAAGGAGGAAAGGCAAGAGGCACAAAATACCCAGATTAATGGAAACAACACATCAAAGTATCCTGAAGTTAAAAAAACCCCAGAGAAATAAACTTAAACCCCAAGACAACTGATTTACCACATTAACTCCTTGAAAACAGTTCTGTATAAATACCAGAATATGCCCTTCTCTAGGCATGAATCAGATTACAATCAGAATTTGGTTTGTCAAAAAAAAAGGAGGGGGTCAAAATATGAACTTCAGGAATTTCAGTTAATGTTTCAAAGCCTGTTATGTGGCATAGTATTTCAGTGAAAGCTCTTTCATCTTTAAAAAACCTGAATTGATTCTTATTTTTCAAACAAAGAGCTACATTTGGGTGTTTACTATTACCTAGAGCTATTACCTTCAGAAAACAGAACTTCTCAAAGCCACATTGAATGATTACGTTGCTTTTAAGACAATTTAATCAGAGCCTGCAAAATCTGCAGAGAGGAATGAAAACAATTCACTGCTTTAACTCGCGCTGACTGTTCTACCAATACCTTCATTTGCAAATGTATATTCTGTATAAAATCCACATATTGAAGACAGCTATTCGGTGGTGTGCAAATAAAGAACGAAATGTCTCTCCTGTCAATAGTGACTCCAGAATGAAAAAGAAAGGCCAAAAAGGTGTGCTATAATCAAGCAGGATGAAGAAGAGAAGCAGCAGTTTTAATCTGTTTCATATGAAAAGAAAAAAAAAAAGAAGGAAAAGGTAATCCATTTTAAATTGCTTAAGGGAAGAGAAAAGGTTGTGGAAGCAAAAGACACAGCCTTTCTGGTTAACATGGTGGATACAGTGAATTTACAAAAAGCAGCCTGACATGTGATTAATAGCCAAAGAGTACTGGCTGGAGTAATTACATTAGAATGACAAAATCAACTATTTTGGCTTTCAGGCAACAGTAGAACAGCGGTTTACATGTAGTAACTCTTCATGTAACATGCAATGGAATGACTGACAGGAGGGTAGTAGCAAGACAGTAAAAAAGTACAGGCAGACTGACTAAATGGTACAGCAGCTATAATGAAAGAACTAGTTTCAAGGTTGTACAGAGTACAACCATTAGGGAATGACCAAGCTAAGTACCAGCAGCAGCCTGATGTTGCCAAGTGTTTTAAAGACAGGCAGCTCCTGCTGAGAACTGGAGGTGGGACGGGGCAATGGTATCACAGACTTGCTCCTTCAGTGAGTATAAATCAGCAAAGGAATGAAGTTCTCTGACAGTGCCTGTTACATACCTCAGGGGGCACAGCCTGGTCTTCAATGCTGGCTGCACACTCTTGTCCCCCTGCAGCTCCTACAAAGCATCACCCTGACTCTCCCAACTCCCACACAAATAAATTAGAAAAATAATTACATGCAATAATCTATCCACAGCCAGTGGCATCTGGATTGGGTGAGTAACCCCGGAGATCTTGTTACACATTCACATCATTCACAATACATTAATCTTGCTGCCAGTAAAAGTAATTGCTTAAGAATTAGCTTGGGCATTTATAAAGGCACCTTATCCTTCATGTAAATGAAAGCTCTGTCATTTAGTGAGCCTTACTAAAGATATAATATCTGAAGGGGTATTTGGATTAAACAAGAAAACAGTGTTGAACCTTAAGGAGAAGAATCTGCAACAAGTTAAAAAGAGGTCTAAACATAAAGAACTACGGTGATGTATAAACTGAGTGGTTGTGTCTCCACAATGTCAATAGGTAATGGACACCAAAATCCCTAGGATGGTTTAAAAAAAACAAAAAATAAAGTTACTAAAAAGTAAGGCCTAGGTTTCAGCCAAGTTCAGCATGTACCCCTGGTAATCCATGCCTGGAACAGAAGGTTTAACGGGCAAAAGTACCTCAGTAGGAAAATAGTTGAGTCTAATTTTCTGGGAAGGATAATGTAAGACTACAATGCTGTAATAAAAAAGAGTTGCATGTAACGGCTGTCAGAAACCTTGGCAAGTCTGCCATGTTATACAATGCTGGGCTTTCAATTGAGCTTTGCTTCCACCCAGAACTGGCAAATGGTGCTGATGTGATGAATGAAATGAACACAGATTTATTTCTCCTTGTTTTTTTTTAAATACCAATGTGCGTCATTATCACTGTCACAGCCACCGACATCTTGTGCTATGATATGCACCCTTGGTCTTTTAATAAGAAGCAAATGTGTTACTAATATTCCAAGCACAATTTAGAGACCTTCAGTCTAGGAAACAGGAGGGAAAAGGGAAGTGAATGAAGAGTTCTGTCAGTTCCCCTTCTCACCTGTTTGCATAAATGCTCCTGAGGGCACTGTGGGCCTGATATCAAGGGGAAAGATGGTTGGACAGGCAGGCAGTTGTCTGTGAAAGCAAACATGAGATAGGGATGGAAAACTATCCACTGGGAACAGAATGGAGATGGAATCACTGATGTGAAAGTAACCTGAAACACCCACTGGAGAACCAGGAATCACCAAGGGCATACTGAAAATTATAAAGAAAGGATAAAAACAGGATAAACTTAACCAAAAAAGAAGATAAGCTTGGAAAGCTTCGAGAAAAAAAATCAGCTGTCCCTGCAGCTTTTGCTGTACCTAGAACAAGTTCAAAAGCTTCTTTTCCTGCATAGATGAAGCCTTTTCAGATCTTTAAGTAAGAATTAAGGAGGTAGAGGAATCCATTTCAGATCCTTAAGTAAGATGTAAGCAGGTAGAGAAAGAGTTGTCTCCTGGCCCTTGCCAGCCTTGGGAGCAAAGGGCACTGTGTTCAGTGAGCATGCCGCTGCCATGGAAGTAGATCGCGTCAACTTACAGATTTGAAAGACTCAGCTTTGGAGAAAGGCAAATAGATCTGCATGCATGGATGGACAGACAACCTCTCTGCTGCTAGCAGGAGAGTATGTATCAAACGCACTGGTCCTCTTGTATCTTTGAAACCTAGAACCAGGCTTTACTGCAAGCTTTGTGCCTTGACCCCATTTTATTACAAACTGAACCACTACTGGGCAAGAAATCATCTAAGGACAGCCTGTGGATTATTGCCAGCAGGACGTGACAATCTTCAAAAGTTCTGATACCAGTAACTCTTCTATTTGTCCCATATTCTCAGTTTTGATCTTATCAGTTTTAATCATAATCAGTCACCATAACAGACTGCAAAACATGGTAAGTTGCTTGGGAATCCTTCCATCTAAGGGATCAGCAGGAGATGTGCAGGAACAACTCTTGGAACTATTAGATAAACTAAGCAACAATCAACAAAGACTCTGGCTTTATTTTTAGAATATTCTGAAAGCTCTATGATATTACAAGAGAAGCCAAGAGAGCTGCATTAAAACACACAGCTGAGTGATGGAAAAATACAGGGAATGTTACTACTAAACTTTATTGGAGGGATTCCTGAACAAACACTGATTTCCAGCACTGAAGAGAAAAATCAAAGATGCATTTTCATTTACAAAAACTACCTATGATAAAATTCCAAATCATGAATGAATCTCCCACTTCACTGTAACGAGCAATCTAAAAGTCAAGGCAAATATTTTGAGATTCACGCATTGCCAGCACTTATTGCAAAATTCTATTTACCAGTATGTACGCTATTCCAGCCACATCATCTGTGCACATTTCCCACATATTCCCATAATCAGTTTGTATGTAGGATTACTCAGCAAAAATACCCAAACAAAAACCAACCCAAACAGTGAAGACTGAATGAAAAAGGAAAAATATATTTGTGTCAGTGAAAGATTTTATCATAGAAAACCCCACACCTTCTGGGCCACAGAAAGCATAGATTGATAAAAATAGAGAATACTGTTAACCAGGCCCTGTGTATCTGATGCAGAGGACTTTTAATTTCACGACAAAACAACAATTCAAGCCAAACTCTTCAGAATTCTCTTTCTGGTTTATACATTTCTCTCATAAACCTGGTCCTAAATGAAATAAATTTAGTTTTATTTATACCTTCCTATCAGAATGATCTAATTTATAAATTTCATTTCAATGCAGAATAAGTTAAAGCTCCAGGACCCCAGAAGCTCTAGAATTTCCTTCTGCAAAATGGCTATTCAAAGTTGAAAGCAAAAATAAAACTCTAAGACTCAAAGGCAAAAACCAGAGTGGAAGTGCTCCAAATTTCAGAGTCCTGACAACTGCCCTAAGAGCCAAATGATGCTGTGCCCGTTTCCATCCACAAGCGAACCCACCCTCGCTTACAATTAGAAAAATAAAGAGCTAACAGATGGAGGAGGCTGAGAGGGCAGAGAGGCTTTGACATCATTTTATCACCATGTGACTTTTTGAGTGAATTGTATTTTTCCTCCTGGATTGAAGTTTTCAACCATTTTAGAGGACTATTTTTTTGTTAAATGTCACATGTTCACAGATAACATATGCTGGTTCCATATACTTAGGTAGTGTTCTTAGATCTTGAATTCCAAAGGTAACAATTTCTGTTTATCCCAATTCAGTCTCCCAGTATCGTCCCCACTAGTTTGGCTTACAAACCCTGACAAATGCAACCACCAACATTTGACAGAGGCACAGAGAGAACACATGGATAGTTTAAGTCTAACTAGGCAACACAGGGATTTAAATCGTGGTTAACTGCCTACTCCCAGAACATCTTCAAGAGAATCATAACAATGAATGGGGATGAAGCACTCAGATTCTTAAAGCAGCTTCAAAGATCTCAGCCTGAAAGTCTTAGAGTCATTTCTTCATAGTCCTGTTCAATCACTCTGCACCCACAGAATTCTACCTGTATTTCAAAGAACATGGAAGACTTGATCTTAATTTTCAAGCAAACGCATTTTACCTGGAAAAGACCTGTGATAAGAACATCTTTTCCACATATACCATATCAAATACAACTTTCCCCATCAGATAATAATGATATACAGTATCTGAACACATTCTAAATAAAATTTACACTAGGAAGAAGCATACATAAGAATGAACTGTAGCATGCCAAGTCATGGCACATGCTTGCAACATCCTGCAAGCACACTTAGAGATGCTCCTATTTAGCCTCTTCATGTGCAACTACCTGATTGACATGCAGAAGAGCTTGTTATGCAAAGTGTTGAAAATTCTTCTTGCCTACTACAACCAAACACGACTCTTGGCTTTTTTTCTTTAAATTAAATCTTACGGAAAAATATTTCACAACAGAAGTGTGCCTCTCCAAATCCTTGAAAATCAATGAGGATCATAATTACAGCCATTATTTGTAGCTTGACACCTGAAAAATTTCAAGAACATCTGTTTTACTGTTGGATTAACTAAGGCACAGAGAAGCAGTTAATATAAAATCAAAGTAAGTCAATAGAAGACTCCTAAGTGACTTCTTGATGACCTAAGGGCTGTACGAGTCATTACTCCTCATTCCCCTCCCAGCAGTAAATTATTCCTCAAAGGGTAAAAAGTTAACTTTAAGTTATCGCGTCCTTGAAAAGGGCAATATCCTTTATGTAACCTCTTCAATTTGCCTATCTGTACCAAGAGTGCTGTGTGCATCACTGGAGCCTTAAAAGAGACAGAATTCATGGGTCAAGACCTAAATGACGTATTTCCCTCAGGCCGGCAGATAAAGAACAAGTCTTCTCAGCGCAGGCTTAACAGTGACTCCTTTAACATTTATTCTTTATATCAAAACCAATATCAATTTATAGGTGGGACGCAAAAATGAAAGCAGGTCAAAAATCTTTCAAGCATCTCAGGAAAAGAAGAAACTGGACTGTATTTACTGCCTCAAATAACTGTCACCAAAATATAAAGTCATGGGGAAAAACGTGAAACTATTGCAAGAAGTGAGTTAAAAACAAGGTTACGGAAGTGCAGTATTTGGCCAGGTGAACATATCCGTATCATTTAACACCTTAATAAGAGCTTCAACATGTTTCCAAAGATCCCACAGAAAAAAGCAACTTTAGAAACAATGCGCCCAAAGCTGAACAAGAAGTGACAGATGGAATTTAGAGAGTATTTTTGGTAGCCACAAGACAATTTTATTTGTACACTGGTCCAAAATTTCCAGGCCAAGTATTCTGAGAAATAGGAACTTCCACACTTTCACAGGCATGTTTTGACTTTAAAAAATCATTTATCTCTAGAAAGATAAATAAGGTGCACTTTGCTTTCTTTGTTGTAATTCTCATTAGCTAGTCCACTGCAGAAGAGCTCCAGCACTAAATATGGATTTTTTTTAATGTAAGGTTAAGAACAACTTTTTTGCTTCCAAATTAATATTACAGCTTTAAGCAAAATACTGCATTGACTTTCTTCTCTGAAAGCTTGGCCATGATCTATAAAAGAACAGGATCAGAACTACAGTGCCTGCTTCAAAAAACTTGTATGTATTAGCTGCCTGTGTAGCACAGTTGGTTAGAAAAACTATATACAATTACATTATTTCAGCCATATCAGGTGAAACTCACTCCAGAAGACTTAAATGACACCAGCCCTTTTAGGCAGGGGTGAATTGTACCCATTTACAAGTCCCGGGTGATATGTAGCACTGTAGGTTTCTTTTTTTATTCTCAGTGATTTTAGTATTTGATCCCTTCTAGCTGATGGCTTAAAGAGACTTCCTTCACAAAGCAAGAACACTTGTGGAGATGCAGCTGAGGAACTTCACTAGAGCCCAGTCAGGAAAACCATAAAACGTTTGTGCTGGTTTCAGTGCTTGTCTGAAACAGGGATGGAATGAGGGTGTAGACTGGAGATGACAGCCAGAAAACAGTGTGTATTCTGCTCTTTCTTCTTAGCAAACACCTTAAAATCTGAATGCATGAAGATTATAGTTGAGTCAATAAATTCTTTCCCTCCTTATATTTGCCAGACAACATATAGGACATGTTTATACTAGAAATATTACTCCAAACAGCAGAGTACACACCTGCCTCATAGTATCGGTGCTGCTGCCATGTGCTGTTGCCAAATGGTGCCACTTTTAACATCACAGTGGCAAAGACTCATAGAATAGTTAGGGTTGGAAAGGACCTTAAGATCATCTGGTTCCAACCTCCCTGCCATGGGCAGGGACACCTCACACTAAACCATGCCATCCAAAGCTATGTCCAACCTGGCCTTGAACACCACCAGCAATGGAGCATTCACAACGTTCACGGGCAACCCATTCCAGTGCCTCACCACCCTTACAGGAAAGAATTTCCTCCTCATATCCAGTCTAAACTTCCCCTGTTTAAGTTTGAACCTGTTACCCCTTGTCCTATCTCTACAGTCCCTAATGAAGAGTCCCTCCCCAGCATCCCTATAGACCCCCTTCAGATACTGGAAGGCTGCTATGAGGTCTCCACTCAGCCTTCTCTTCTCCAGGCTGAACAGCCCCAACTTTCTCAGCCTATCTTCACACGGGAGGTGCTCCAGTCCCCTGATCATCCTCGTGGCCCTCCTCTGCACTTGTTCCAACAGTTCCATGTCCTTTTGATGTTGAGGACACCAGAACTGCACACAATCCTCCAAGTGAGGTCTCAGGAGAGCAGAGTAGAGGGGCAGGACCACCTCCCTCCACCTGCTGGTCACGCTCCTTTTGATGCAGCACAGGATACGGTTGGTTTCTGGGCTGCGAGCGCACACTGCAGCCGGCTCATGTTCATGTTCTCATCGACCAACACCCCCAAGTCCTTCTGCGCAGGGCTGCTCTGAATCTCTTCTCTGCCCAACCTGGAGCTGTGCCTGGGATTGCTCCGACCCAGGTGTAGCACCTTGCACTTGGCATGGTTAAACTTCATGTGGTTGGCATCAGCCCACCTCACAAGCGTGTCAAGGTCCCTCTGGATGGCGTACCTTCCCTCCAGCTTACCAACCAAAGGACATAGCTTGGTGTCATTGGCAAACTTGCTGAGGGTGCACTCAATCCCACTGTCTGTGTCACCGACAATGACGTTCAACAACACCAGTCCCAACCCTGATCCCTGAGGGACACCACTCGTTACTGGTCTCCAGCTGGACATTGAGCCACTGAGCACAACTCTTTGTGTGCAGCTAGACAGGCAGTGCTTTATCCACCCAGTGGTCCACCTATCAAATGGATGTCTCTCCAACTTAGAGACAAGGATGTCATGTGAGACAGTGTCAAACGCTTTGCACAAGTGCAGGTAGGTGACATCAGCTGCTCTACCCCTGTCCATCAGTTCCGTAGCCCCATGGTAGAAGGCCACCAAATTGGTGAGGCAGGATTTCCCCTTAGTGAAGCCACGCTGGCTGTCAGCAAGCTCCTTGTTGTTTTTCATGTGCCTCAGCATGCCTTCCAGGAGAATCTGCTGCGAGATGTGGGCAGGCAGGGAGGTGAGACTGACTGCTCTGTAGTTCCCCGGGTCATCCCTTTTCCCCTTCTTGAAAATGGGGGTTATATTCCCCTTTTTCCAGTCGTTGGGAACTTCACCTGACTGCCATGATTTTTGAAATATGATGGGCAGTGGCTTAGCAACTTCATTTGCCAGCTAATTCAGGACCCGCGGATGGATTTCGTCAGGTCTCATGGACTTGTGTACGTTCAGGTTCATTATAATTAAAATAAGTGCAATATCAGGATATAAGTATTGGTCCCAGATGGAAAAATTCCTAGAATTGAGAAGGTGCAGTTCAATTTCCAGAACACTCTTTTTGTACACTCTAATTTGCTTTTCTTCTATGGATCAGAAAAACAGCACGTGAGGTAATAACTATTTTTGACCAATGCCCAGTGTAAAATTGCTGCATCCACCGAAGCCAGTGGTAACTCTGCTTTGGACTTAATTGATACCATGGTCAATGCTTTGTGAGCCGTCTGATAGCAAAATGAATCAGCTTACAAGCCTTGCACTTTGGAAAATGTGAGAAATGGCATTCCCATCATGTGCTTTTTCACTTCAGTTGTCAGGTAATTTTGGATGTCATCTCCAGAATCATTTTACCTGACACTATGAAAGCCATGTAAAGTGCGTGCTCAGGAAACCCTGGGCATACAGTGGAATTACAGCCATTTATCCAAAGGGGTGAGGCAGACACCTCTCCAAGAATATCTTCTGAGAATCTGGAGCCCAATAAATTCCTAAGCCACATGTTGTTGATGAAAATGGCAGAAATCCCCTCTAACTGAAACACTTGCTCCCCTTTAGCTGGGCAAACTACTAACAGTGTGGTTGTGACAGAGCAAAGCTTCAATGCAACTGCTGAAGCTGTGAGCCTAAGCCGAGGCCCTCCAGCGCCATCACACCTCCAGCGATTTCACCACCGGACAGACCAACTGGCAGTGGCGGCAGTGTAAATGCAAAGTTTGTCCCTAACTTCAAAAGAAACTGTACCAGGCTCTGTAAGCTCTCACCAGGGAGTCAGACCTTCTGTCATCTGCTCATTACTCATAAGACCAATATTTGCCCTGATTTTTCAGAAAGAACTGAAATATGCTGAACATTATTTTGCTTTAAAGTACCAGTGACACCTTCCTGCAAAGGAATTAAGGATTGGATAGGGCTTTTGTCTCAAAGTAACTGCTCACAAGGCAGGTGCAAAAGGGGCACGGGAAGACAGTAACTAGGGACTGGCTATTTCAGAATGCTGAAACAGACTGTCACAGGTAACAGGACTGGAATTAAATCACACAGCTTTTACCATGTAAGTATAAATGAGCTGTCATTATCCCGGCTGGAGCCTTTATTTCCTAAAATAGCTTCTCAAATGGAAACACTTAAAATCCACTTTAAGTGCACAGCTGAGTCATGAGTGTGTTTAGGATTATTATTTCTGCCATAATGTACCTTAAATTTGAAAAATGCTATGAACTATTTGTACTGGGATAGAAATAGAGAAATGCCATTATTTTCCTTTGTTCTTCCTATTCCCTCTGGTGCCCAGCATATCCCAATTTGATGCTGCAATCCCTCTACTAGTTTATCAGTATTGTTTCTTTCTAAATGAAATGCTTTACTTGTCTTCCTGGGGGCAATTAATATTTTTCTTGTTTGGTTGGCTTAAATAAGCTATTGATTTTATTTTCAAGGTAATTTAAGGTGGGAATATGGTTCTTATTTGATAACTACCGGCCTAATGTGCTTTGAGTAAACAAATTTTATGGTTTCAATTTGTTATTTTTGTCATCAAAATTGACTAAGCAGCAACTACTATTCATGTGGTTGGATTTGAAGATTAACTGTTGTGTGAAGCAATAAGTAACACTCATAATTCAATAAAGCGTTACCCATGGCTAAATAATTACAAGAGATAGGACATAAACCACTACAGTGGTCAAGAAGGTTGTCATTGAAATATATGCTAAAGCAGGAGACAATGGGGTAGCTGCGTAAACAAAACTAAATGCTATACATTTTGAGAGGCTATACTTTCATTATAGGAGACTGACTTCTGCTACAGGTGCTGGCTGAGCATGGCCACTTCAGTGACACAGTAATATTGCCATCAGGTGCTAGACTGTGCAGAAATAAGAGGGAGTTTGTAGCAGCTGTCCTGTTCTACAGCTGATGTTGGTTGTACCCAAAAAGGGTGGAGACAGATAAACTATCACTTTGCACATTTTCAACTTCCATCTTTTCTACAAGCTTTGAGATCAAACCTATTCACACTTCCCTAATAAGCACTCCTAATAACCATAGCTGTCTGTAAAGGATATTTAAAAATGTATTCCAAATTCTAGCATAGGTCTCTTAAACTGCCTGAAGCTTTTACATGTCATAGGATGAAAATTAACACCTTCCCCCATACCAGACTTTCATACTGAAAAACAGTAGCAGCTCCTTAGTCCATCTTTAACAACACGTTGCTCAATTTTTCAAGGGAAAGCAGTATAACCCTGTATCTCTTGACATGAAAGCCTAAACTAAACCAAACACCACCAGTAAGCATTTTAAAATGCTATACTTGTATTTTAAACATCCTCTCATAAATAATATTATTCCAAATACTCACAATTTAAAATTAAAGCATCCACAGTAATAATCTGTATTTTGTGTGTGTGTGTGTAAAATGTTGAAAGGCCTATGAAGAACCAGTAACAAGTAAAATAGTGACTGCAAAGGGCTGGGCATATGGTTAAGACAGAGAGCCAGCTTATGGCTAAGGAATAGATAGAAGGATAACTTTCGGGAAGATTTGACAGGTTTCAGAAGCAAAAATCAATAGCAAAAAGGTATTGTCAAACCCGTGATGAACTGTGGTCAGAGTCATCTATTAAGAGCAATGATAAATTACTACTTACTATGCAGGTATACCTGCTTCATATACTTTTAAGATCAAGATGTCACTGTGTATCTTTTTCAGTGTATTTGTTTAACCTATTTGTTGTTTTCCTATTCTGTGTTATGCAAAAGGACCTTGGAGAATAGAAGTCATAAAAAAGAATAACTAGATTTTGAAAATGGTATGGCAGTGCATTAACACTACATGATTCCATTTCTGTGTTAAAAAGCACACCATCAACAGTCTGCATTTGTCTCAATGTAAAACCAAAATCTATACAGAGGCTGACAGCAAAAGATAGGGAGAGATAAGGTTTGCTTTCAATGTTGAATGTGATTGAGCTTCTGTTGCTGAAAGGTTATTTGTTAAATTTGGGGGGAGGGAAGAGGGAGGAAATATGGCTGCTTTTTAAAAGAAGAAGGGAAGGAATTTGACACTTCATGTGGAAAGGAAAATATTTTAAAAGTTGCAAAGCATAAGAATAATGCAAACTCTTCAGGTAAGGACAGTGTCAATACAAAAGAAATCCCCGCGATACAGCTCTTATATGACAGGTCACTGGAACTTGCTATATTGAGGCATTCAGGTGCCATAGCTCAGCTAACTGAATGGGAGGCAACTGTTCTCACAGCGCAGAGTTTGTAAAACTCTGAGCTTTGTAACAAAATCTTTCAGATAAAGATGTTTTTCTATGTCTGGACAAAGAGATCTGCCATTTTATTCATATGGTGCCTTCAGGTTTATAGGTCCAGACAGTCACAGAAGCTGGCAACAGTGACAGGCTGTAGGACACCAACTACTGGATCTATGGACATGCAGTGTTTCCAGCACAGTAAACCAAGCTGCTGCACCTCAGAGTAGATAGCTTTTATTAAACAAACTGAAAAACAAAAAGAAAGAGCTTTCTAAAGTAGTAGTTGGGAATTTTATTGTCCTTTGATAAAAAATAACAGAGATGACAAAAACTTTGATTTCATGGAGATTGATCTTATCATCATCTTACCCCTACCTGACACTTGTCTGAGAGGGTAAAATGCCTAAAACATAAGTAAATCCACATACTGAAGTGTGCCTTTCAGGTGAAAATTCTGTTCCTCCCAGTATTTCTTCCTTCTAGTTGGCAACAAAAAAGCAGTAGAATTTTATAATCATACCTTAAAATTTTAGAACCATTTCAATAACTAGCTTTGCATTAAATCAAAAAGAAAAGCAGCCTTCAGTAGGGTCACTGCCATTTAATGAATTATGAAGTGGTTCTTTCAGAGCATCCCAATCTGGTTATCTTGCTTGCCTCATTAAGATTTTTCCATCTAGAATACCAACCCTTTGATAATATCTACTTAATCTTGTTTTCCACCTGACAGCTGTCTCAGAGGAATGAATGGAATATTTTAAGATCTTTACTGGAGACAATTTTCTTCACATCATTTTGATGACATTACTTGATATGTTGGGTAAATCCTATGCTCACTAGGTTCTTTAAGAGATACCCCGATCCAATGCAATCACTGTAAGCATGCCATGAATTAACTAATGCAATTTCTCTACAGTGCTTTCAAGACCAGATCTTTTGCCCTACACTGTATACTGTGTACAGTTCATCATCAGACATAAATCTGGAATAGTTCTTTGTTATGCACTGAGCTGCCAGCAGAGAGTCACCCTAAGCATTCTACTGAGTTTGACTTATTCATTGTCCTTATATGTAAATATAATATTAAAGTTAGAATACAGATGGTAACTAACATTCTGCTTACAAAGATGTCTACAGCTATCAAGTCAGACTGTGCTGTAACTACTGCCCAGCCTCCATCAGTCTCAGGCATACAGACCTATGTAGCAGTGTTTCAAGGAACACATACATACATACAAGCACTGCACACATTCACACATCCCAAACTCATGCTTTCCAGTTAAAATGTAGCTGTTCTACCTGAAAACTGTAAGTCCAACTCAGTTTACAGTAAAACTGCAAGAATTACATATTTCTGCATTAATTTTGCAGCCAGTATTATAAAGAAAGCATTGAACAATATCGTAGTGCCTCAGAGAGATAGGGGAAAGCACTGTGTGAACCTGGGAAACAAATAAAGACAACTGTGGATGGTGGGTTCCCTCCAGCACACAGGTTTGAACAACAGAAAAGGACCTGGTTTAGATGACAGTTTGTTGGGAATTTTGCTTAAAGAAACAAAGCATAGGCTGAGGTTCATCTGTCATAGAATGGGTAAAATGCATGAAAGAAACAATCCAGTTCCATCAAAGAAGGTGAAAGAATGAACTATTAATGAAAAGAATGTTATGAAGGCAATTCTTTTAAAAGCTATACTTTAAAGGAAGACTTTTAGAATTGCTCAATGCTTATCTACCCTTGATTTTGTCAAGTATGAGTTCAGTTTGGGTGAAAGGAAGCCAGCTGACCACTTCTGAATATTTCAGACTGATTTTCTTAAAAGAAAGGGGATTTTTTTGACTGAGTTGCTATAGCTCATTAATAGTGTTGTCTTCATAATTTTCTGGAATTTTACATGCATACTTTTAACATTTCTCTAATATACAAGTGTGTATTCTTTCTTTTATTATTTATAGATATTTTACACAGATATTTACACAGAGGCTTGGAAAGACCACAACCTACGGCTGACTGTTTTACCAAGGAATGCTTCGGTTGTGGAGTACCCAAGATAAAATTACAGTTGTTATGTGGAAGATGCAGTCTTGAAAAGGCTGTTCAGGCTGTAGCCATTCTTACCCAGGGGACTTGCAAGGACAGTTATTAAAGTCACTGCAAAGGAAACTGAAAGCATCAGGTAGTTCTGCTTTATGTTACTTTAACATGCTTTAATAAAGAGGAGAAGTAAGCAAAGGACAAACATCAAACTTACTGTAGAAAGTCTCGCTAGCATCCTTCTGAAGGTAGTCAGAAGCATAAGCTCCCTCTACTGGTACAGCTGAATCACTAGACATTGATAATGGTCCTGGATTCTGTAGCTTTAGCCCCAGCACGTAACAGTTATTGCTTCTGCACTTGTCACAGGCAACAGTTAGCTTTTCACTTTCACAGTATTCTATTAATCCAAGTAATAAAAAAAAAGTAGATACAAGTAATTTTAAATCTATTTCCTTAGATGTCCTATAAATCTTCAGCATTTGGGCTAGCTATCATGGTTTTTTTTTATAATAATGTCTTTTCCAGAGATTCTACAATGTTTTCTCAGATGCTAGTTTCAAGTTTGGCAAAAAAAGGCAATGCTTGTCAATGATAAGACAGGTTTTCGTTATTAACAGTACTACTGAAAACCAGAATCTCATCCAAATAAGCCATAGCACAGAAGCTGACTAAGGGTAGCATGTGATTAATTCAAGTCATTAAAGTTGGTGAAATGTTAGTCAAGCCAAAGGGCAAAAGAGCCAATTAAATGAATCTGTAAAAAGCTCAGGCAGCGCCTTATTTACATAAGTGTATGTTGCACAGTGATCAGTCAACCTTAAACCAAGTTTTTCTCCAAACTTTGCCCCCTGCAGCCACTCAAGCAATTCACTCACACAGAGGGGAAAAAGCCCCCACTTTCTAAACAGTAACTTCTTGTAGTACTTTTTGCTAAACATTCTACATTTTTAACTTGTAAGTGAAGGAACCTGGTCCACTCTTGTTAGCCTTGCATTTTCAAAAGCAATTCTAAACCTATCTTTTACACCACAAAATAAGAGGTGCAAAGGCTATAGGACGTTTGATCCTCCAGTTTATGTCTGGAGTCTTTTGGGAACTAACATTAATGATCATGTAAAAAGATGTATGTCCAGTTTCTATAGGATAGCCATGCTCATTGGATCACCTATCTTGTTCTCTACATACAGACCAAAGAAAAGTAACTGAAGATCTCATCATTTATAAACAACTGAAAGTTTTGCTTTGCTAAGGATTAGTTGAACTGAGCAGAATGCCACTTTTCCTTCCAAAGATTAAATCTCCAGGTGCAATAATAATTGTATCCCAGAAAGCATCCTAAACCATCTTTACAAATTACAAGGGGAATGACAGGTCTACCATTGTAACTGCCATAAGACCAGTTCAAGCATCGTATCTGGCATCAATACAAACCTGAGTAAGGCTGGCTATGTTTAGAAGTGGCAGCTGAGCTGCAAATCAAGAATCAAAAGCACAAGAGCCATTGTTACTACGCCAGACTGGGAATAGCAGGGAGTTTTTGCAGACATGGATCAGGTCTGGGTTGTTGGTTTTTGTGGCCTGTTTTGACATGCTGGAGCTGGGTCCATTTGAGTAGATTTCATTTCTATAAAACCCTCCAGCAATGTCATTTTGACTTCACTGTGATCTCTGCACTGCTCCTGTCTGGGAGCCCATTAAATGGAAAGTTCAATAATCTGTTCTCAAACTAGCAAAAGCACAATTAAGTGTTTCACCTCAGGATGTGAAAGGCGAGGCTTCTACCCAGTCATGTGTGCTCAGTGATAAAATGCAAGTCTGGAAACAACACCAGAAGGTATTTACTGAGATCTAAATAGGATCATCTCAACAGGTTTCACTCAAGTGAAATTTGCTAGCGAGAATTTTTTCAAAGCAATATAATTTTGGCTGTTCAAAATGCCCTTTGGATATCCCCTGTACATCACAAGTGCAATACATGAGCATCAGGAGTGCTGCAGCACAGGAAGTGGTAAGAACACTGCCATTTTACGTATCAATGAAAACTGGCTCTGCCAGATAAAAACCACAACAACATACTGCCTGAAAAGCACTACTCATAGGTGGTATATGAACAAGATAGGGCTTTGGCCCTCAAATGCCTGTCTATGATTTGACAATTACAACAAACCATTTTGATGAAAGCAGCGGAGCTGAATGGAATTAAGCTTCTGTACAATGAGAGGCAAGTGAAGAATCATACAGAATTATGCAGAGGTTTTGGCACCAACTGAAGTCAGGTTTACAGCTCTTCCAAACCTCTCCAGAGCAGCACACCTGGCATCCAAAGGCCCCACTTAACAATACAACAGACAAAATAATCTAGAAAATCAGGAGACAGCAACAAGTTTAGGTGAAGGATATAATAGTCATTCCAAATGCAGTGGGTCATGAGTTCCCGTCGGCGCTCAGAAAACCTTCCACAGACCACATATAAGTGCATTCTTTAGGAAAGCATAAAGAAAGCATTCAGATCCTTCAGCAAACACATACACACATTGCTCCCCATGTCTTTGCCATGGGTTGTGGCAATGGCTTATAGGGCTTTAGCAATGAGTAGTGCCCTGTAACAGCATTCTCTACTGAGGTGGTTTTCAAACAGTGAATTCTCACCAGTGCCCACCAAAGAATGGCTGTGAAGGACTTGCCCAACACTACAGCAGTACTTAATGTCATGTTGAAGATCACTAAATACCTTATCATGTGTAAAGCTATTATGTTTTAAATAGTTATTTTATTCCCTAGAAAAATTATTTTTGAAATATAGCTCATCTTAGAACTGATTTCCTAAATACTGAAGTTTTACACAAAACCTTCCCCATTCTAATGTGGATCCTCTGTGCGAGGCTAGCTAGAGTTTGTAGTCATATCCTCGGCTTTTGTCTGAAAGAGAGAGGAACTCTAATTGTTTCTTTTCTTAAAGATAATGACACGTAGGATTTGCTCATATTTAGTCACTGGTTACAAGCCTTTCTTTACAGAGGATATTTGACCACTTTGGGAATCACAGTACCAAAAGACCCACACAATGCTTCCCTCCAGATTGTAGTAGGAAATGATAGGAGTGCTCACTACATGCCTCCGTGATAATGAATTCAGCTTTGGCATGGAAAAGCAAAGCATTTTAAAATGGCTTTTTGAAATGACTTTCCCAAGATCACACAGCACATCACTAATGTAACCAAAATTAAGACTGAGAAGAAATTTTTCACTCCTAACCTTGTGGAGCATGCGCTTTTGCAGTAAATGGTGTGACTCTACAGCCTGCTTCACAGTTCAGAATGGTGTCATTTCGAGTGTTCTGACATAAATAGATTGGGGTTAGCTATATTTGCTGTATTGCTTCAAAAAATGTTACACACAAACCCTTTTTTCCAGTCTTAATTCACTGAAGAAAACATTCTTTATTACCAGTTTATTACCAGACATGATCCCAATAAGATAGAGCTTGTTATCTCATAGGAATGCATTTCTTTTTTCTCAGAGATAACAGAATTCTCAGACTTCCTATTGATAATGAGAAACAATCTCTAATTATCAGTCTAAGTGTAACATTTTTTCACTCGCTTTTCTTCTTCCCTTTGCTACAACAAAGTTGTTTTGAAACATGTTAGTTTGAAAAGGTACCTCAGCAGATGTGAATTTGCCAAAAAAAATGTAAAAGGAAAAGATCCCTAAGTCTGTTTTCACTTTCCAAGTCTTCCATATCAAGATTGCTATTATTTCTATGTTAAATATGGCTTCATTTGCAAAATTCTATTTTCTCAAATCTTGCAGAACTGCACAAATCTGAAGTGTTCTTCAGTTGCACAATTCACAGGAGTCTTACCTGCCTTGAGTTCCAGTTCAAGTCTTACTCTCTTCATCCTTTCCCCAGCATCCCTGTCACAGGACTAAAGAAGCCTGGTAAGTCAGGCGGGTTTTGCTTTATTTTCTACTTAACAGGTAAAACTAAGTGCACTCTGAAGCTCGTGATTTTTATGTGCATTTTCAGAGTTCTAGCATACTTCATATTCAAAGTCTTCCTTATGCTGTAGAGCTATATAAAAATAGAATTTAGCAGGAGTGGCTCATAATACAAGCCATTTCAGTCAAGAGGCAGGAATGTGTGGAGATTTTACAGTTTTAATAGGCCATAACATCGGGAAGCACATACTGCCTAACTTCCACTGGCTGCATTACAATGTTATCAATTCACACCTGCAAAGACTGTAGCCTGATTTTAATTACTAGCAAGTGAAGGATGCGAGGAAACAAGACAGGCTAAAGAACTAGTAGTGCTTCACTAAGAGTGAAAGAAGTCTGATGAAAAATCAGGAAAGCTACAAATGCTTCGTTTCACTCATGCGTGTTCTAGCTTTAAGATATTTTTGTGCTCCCGTTAAACATCCTGGCCCACTATGCTGTTCAAAGCCATTAGTGATTAACTCTGAACCCACAAATTCTGATTTAAAGTTGTTGTCATCACTCAGCACCACAAGAAATGGCTCCAAGTGTCTACCCAATGAGTAATGTGCAAATATGCTTTCTGCATAATTGAAATGGTAGTTGCAGATCTGAAGAATTAATATAAACCTCCAGTACGAAACAGCTGTTGGTACCCATCAGTATCCCTTGGCATCCTCCCCATCTCGCTGTATGTGTATTGTTGCCTTTGAACAAATCACTTATTGTTGTCCGGCAACAGAAGACCTTTAATAAACTAGAGCTAACAAGGACTAAGTATGCATGAATCCTTTATACTATTTAAAATGGACCTCAGGAAAACAAAAAAAAAAGAAGTGCAGCATTAAGTATGCTTCTCCTATCTTTCAGACTTATTCACTTGACTTCCCATAGCTCAGCAGTCCCAGATCTCTAGAGGTAATTCTGAATATCTGTGACATGCACTTCTCTAAGTAAATCCTGATTCATGACTCCAAGACCAAACATATTCTGTGACTACCAAGAACTGCACCATTCACCCTTAAAGGTTCCTCGCCATAATCCATTTATAATGTGTTTCACTTATACCTAAAGAAAACAAAAAATCTCCATAAGAAGATGCAGACTTTGTTTCTCTTGTTAACTACTGATACACTGAATATTTAAAGAAGTAAAATGTGGAATAATAAAGCCAGTATTCAATTGTTGTCTCTGACACAGAGATCTAGCTGGTTGCTTGCTAACTTGTTTGAATTACATGGCACTCTCTTAAATTATTTCATGTGCCCTAATTTTTGTTGGCCTTATTTACTGAGATAACGCATTAATTTGGGTAGCGTCTTTGCTCACCAGCTGTTCACACTGAGTCTAGCACAGCAGAGCCATAGCATTCTGAGGTACCACATATCATTATCCTACTCTGATACCGTCTTTCCTGTGTGGGAGACTGTAGAAGCTACCACTGTATTAGTTCAAAACCAGTATGTGCAGCTTAACAAGAATTTATCAGGCTTTTATGCACATTGACTACTATATCTTCCAGTCAATTTTATACCCTACAGGTACCTTTTAAATTTTCTTTCCATTTTCGTATTGCAATTAGGAAGAACTTACAGGTTCAGCTGGACATAGCAAGTATAGCACATCACTTGTAGATCACCTGTAGAACACAGTGGTTTGGTTACAAACGCAAATCCTCCTGAGCTGGAGGATCACCATTTACTTTCCAAATACCAACCCCAAGTAAATGGGGTATCTTTCTACATGTCAGAGCTAAGAGCCACAGCTGAAGCAAGTCCTTAGCACCAACAGATAGATTTGTTCAGACTTTAATTAAGGATCTCACTGATGACATTTACCAAATAATTTTCTCAGTGATACAATACGTTTTAAATTCAGACTGCATATCTGAAACTAATTTTGATACACAATAATTGCAAGACTTTCTATAGTTTCCGTGTTCCTCTCAAGCACTGAAAATGTCAGACAAATGGAGAGTGAATGCTGCGGTTATGAATAGAAATCTGAAAGGCTACATAATCAGCAGCCTTAATGATGACAACCATACCCTTTGGGAATCAAAACCAGAGTTCCTATACATAGCCTTGTCACTTTTCCAAGCAAAAATCTGAGTCTGTGGTTTAAACAGCAACATTCCCTAGAGGATACTTACATGAAACAGAGATCATGGGCATCCTAAAGGGAAAAGAGAATAGTGCAGTAACTGCCTTTGGTAATCACACACAGACTGACGCAGAAAGTAGATGCTGCTCACTCATTTACTTCACAGTAGAGGGTACTTGGGATTGACAGAGTACTGCAAGAATCTTGGCATTATGTTGCCTCTTTGACAGCATGATATTGCCAATTGGTTTTACAGCTGAGGGGAAAAAATAGCAGAAAGGCTTAATTTTGCAGCTATGTGTATCAGCAGAAAGTCAATTGCCATGATAGAAGGTAAGTGTATGAATAGAAAGGCATGGACAAAGCAGCAAAGAACAGAGGAGGAGTCATGCCCCAAACCGTAATACCTGAGCCCTGAAAGAAGCATAAGAATGATGAAGCAGTAGGAAATGACCTTTGGGAGAGGATCTGCATCCAACACAGCTTCTGCCTGTGGCCATACCACTGACACAGAGCTGAGGTACAAGGGAAAGGAGGAGAATGCCTAAATTCCTTTAGTGCAACAGTACAAAGGCTCCCCATGGTTTCTGAGCAAAGGAGATGTTGAGATGAGGAGATCTGATACTAACTGCCATGAACACTGGGAACTTCTGAAATATTGTCTGGCTCAGAGGCAGATCAGATTGCTATAGATCTACTAACTACTGACTGCTTCCACTTCCGCTTGGAGATATGTTGACAATTCAGACTGGCCAGAATCTGGACCTAATGATATTTGATATTTGAATTGTCAGTCGCCAGTTATATCTTCTTTTCAATGTCCAAAAAGATGTAATGAAGAAAAGTAATCATCAGAGAAACATTCATAAATGAGTTCTCAAGACAAAGAAATAAGGATATAATTATACAGTGCCCAGCATATGTCATGAAATGTGCGTTCACAGAACACTTCCAACTTTAGCTTTTCTTAACAGAAAAGAGAATGTCAAAACAGGAAGTCTTCTCAAATATGCACTGTCCAATTCAAAGAGTTCAAATAAGTATGTATAAAAAATTAATGTATGCATAATATACATGTATCTTTTTATAGCTGCACATATTACCTCTATTTTAGTAAAATCTCAGTATTTTTAATATGATGATGAAAGCTGTGGCCTTATTATACTAGACAATATAAAGGGGAAAAAACCAGTATGTGTTAGAATTTTCACAACACTGTGCATCAATTCCCTCACACTCCTTAAATCAATACTGAGAACATTACTTGAATCCTGTGAGGAAAACTGTCTTTAGTTTCAGAACAAAATGCCTTCCTGAATGTAAGTCACTGTAATATAATGCATGACTCTGCAGAAATGCTTGAATGAGCTCAGGTGCCAAAGCTAGCAACATTGCACTCCATACAGATTAATTACCTCTGCTGAAAAGCTGGGAAAATATCTGGTTTGTCTAATATCAGCTAAATATGACAGCAGTCTTTAATATGTTAACTATTTCCAGATATATCAAGTGAAAACTCCAGGCACTGAGCAAGGAGAATATCATGAAGTACATAGGTGCCATCACTTCATTGCAGTAATGAAGCGAATGATGTATGTAAAATGTAAAATTAATTTGTTTTAGCAGTAACATAGATTTCTTCAGAGCTTGAGCTGTGCTATACAAGCCAATAGAGCAAATCTAGTGTACAACAGCTTAAGGAGGAGGCCATACAAGAGCCTGCTACTTCAGAGGACATTTTGAAAGTCTATAAACTAAGAGTAAAAATCTTTAAGAAAATCCAAACCCCAACATAGTCCTTTTGACAGTCCTACTAACTGTGGCAGCTGAAGCTCTGCCCACACAATGAGAATAATAAACTTGTGCATCACTTTCAGATGCTGCATATTTTCAAATCGCTTAACATAATGGATGTGCCACTGACAGTGAAAATGCCTTCAACAATGAAGGACGAGTGACTGCTGGTTTTTTGAATGATGAGAACTAACAGCAGCTAATGTATGAGGTGTAGAACTTCAATCTTTTCCCATCTATTTAGCAGAAAGCAAGGATAAGGAATTCCAACAGCTGCATTTAGACCACTGAAACCCTAAGGGGCAGAAATATGAGCACTCAGTTCTGAGCAGAATAAAATATTTAACTGCATTGGCTAATATTTATCAGTTAATAGCAAACCCCAAACAGTTCTTCAAAGCTTAATCTTCTGATCATACATCACAACAAACTAAGCTGTAGAATGCAGCATAGCCTGACAGTATTAGCCTGAGTTTTACAATTTACCTATTGATTAAGGGAATTAATCTGTCCAATATACTACATACATACGCAGTATTGTCTGTAAACTTTATGATAAATGCAAATGTTAAAGACACTAAAACCTCAGCTGCAGAGGCAGCCATACATATTCTTTCTTTCTTTTTATTTTTTTTGGCTACACTTTTCAAAGGGATTCAACAACATACAACACAATAGGACAAATCTTAGCACTCACAAGCATCATTCCAAATGGCTGAATGACATCCATCAACAAAAACTGACTTTTTTGGCACACAGGTTTGTGGGACACACCTGTCAGTAAGCAATATAGATTTTGTGGCAATACATGAGCAAGAAACCTTTCAGTATGGGCAAATAGGCAGAAGATTCATTCTCTTTGAAAAAAAAATTAAAGCAGTAGAGGAGATGCTGCAATTATGAGAGTGCTGGGACCCTCAGCAAGTTTGCCAATGACACCAAGCTATGTCCTTTGGTTGATACGCTGGAGGGAAGGAATGCCATCCAGAGGGACCTTGACACGCTTGTGAGGTGGGCTGATGCCAACCACATGAAGTTTAACCATGCCAAGTGCAAGGCCCTACACCTGGGTCGGAGCAATCCCAGGCACAGCTCCAGGTTGGGCAGAGAAGAGATTCAGAGCAGCCCTGCGCAGAAGGACTTGGGGGTGTTGGTCAATGAGAACATGAACATGAGGCGGCTGCAGTGTGCGCTCGCAGCCCAGAAACCAACTGTGTCCTGGGCTGCATCAAAAGGAGCATGACCAGCAGGTGGAGGGAGGTGATCCTGCCCCTCTACTCTGCTCTCCTGAGACCTCACTTGGAGTATTGTGTGCAGTTCTGGAGTCCTCAACATCAAAAGGACCTGGAACTGTTGGAACAAGTGCAGAGGAGGGCCACGAGGATGATCAGGGGACTGGAGAACCTCCCGTATGAAGATAAGCTGAGAAAGTTGGGGCTGTTCAGCTGGGAGAAGAGAAGGCTGCATGGAGACCTCATAACAGCCTTCCAGTATCTGAAGGAGGCCTATAGGGATGCTGGGGAGGGACTCTTCATTAGGGACTGTAGTGATAGGACAAGGGGTAACAGGTTCAAACTTAAACAGGGGAAGTTTAGACTGGATATGAGGAAGAAGTTCTTTGGTGTAAGGGTGGTGAGGCACTGGAATGGGTTGCCCATGGAAGCTGTGAATGCTCCATTGCTGGTGGTGTTCAAGGCCAGGTTGGACATAGCTTTGGATGGCATGGTTTAGTGGGAGGTGTCCCTGCCCATGGCAGGGGAGTTGGAACTGTATGATCTTAAGGTCCTTTCCAACCCTAACTATTCTATGATTCTATAATTCTATCCTACTGCAAATGAATTCTACAGTATAGTACCTTGCAGCCACTGAAAGATTTTTTGAAAGGCAGCAGAAATCAGCAAAATTACATTGAGGGAAGGGCTGGGTAGAGAGATGTTGCCCACTCATTATAGAGCAAGAAACAACAATACTCAGATTTTTAGCAAAGCTGGAGCTTGGCATGCCAGGTCTTTAGTTGTCATCAGCCAAGACCTAGTTTCTTCTTGCCTTAAACTATACTGTTGCAATCTTGAGTTCTATGCTGTAAGCCATGTGAAGTTGTAACAAGATACTACTATTGAGGGTTTGGGTTGGTTTTCTTTTGCTGGTAGATACAGGTTATGATCCATGTTTACACTTTTCATATAAAGATGTACAGACAAAAAAAAAAACCAACAAATTCATCCCATTATCTGAGCAGAATGGTATGCAGCTGGTGTTATGCTGATTATTACACAGGCACATAACAGCACAAGATTCATGGTCCAAAAAGATAACAATCAAATAGAGAAATTAACAATACAGTTTATGTGGTAAATTACTCAGGTGTTGAGGCCAAATTGGAAGATCCAATCTTGAAGTTATGAAGTTTGTTTTGTTTTCAACACTATAAAGAATCTTCATCCTAAAGTCTGACATCCTTTTATGGCGGCTATCCAAAACGCTAGTTTTATTTCTGAGTACTGTACACAGCTGGGATGATTGCTGGAATGTATTGTCATGATTTGGGGGGAATGGGAGACAAAGAGGTTGGATCTGAAGGATTTGATTTAAAGGCAAGTGAAAGGAATTAGGAGTAAACAACAGTTCAAGGATAATAATTCATGTTTCTTTGCAATACTGCTTAAACTTACTATGTTATAAACCATAATTTTAGTCATAATATTTCTGCTAATGTTAGGAAAGTGTTAAATTGTAATTTAATGTTATAAACTGAAGTAAATCATCTGACATAAAAAAAATTCTCAAAGAATAATACTACAGAAAATGGATCCTTTGAAATAAATTCCAGAAGAGTTTCATGCTGCACAACATCATGTCTGGCAATTTCTTTCTAGACATTTAACCATCTTCCCAATATGATTCAGATCCTAACGTTCCTTTTATGTTAGAAAATGTGCTTACAGGCACCTTTTCCTCAAGTTAAACTCTCATTTTTTTCACATTTTGAAGTTACTTTCAAACCTTAGATTGATAAATGCCTCTGCACTAAGTCAGTAGAAAGGCAACAACAAAGCCTACAATTAAACCATGATTATTTGATCTCCTTATTTGCTAGAAAACCAGCAAATCTCAGCACATTTTTAGAGAAATTTGAAAAAGTCACGACTATAATCAAATAAACCCGAAAGCTGCTCAGCATTCATCATCATCCCCATCCTTTGATGTTTTCATGCAAAGGTATAAAGTCTCATTTTTCAAAATCTTTTCCAGCACAGTGATGTCACCCACTCCTGCTGTAGCTCTTCCACCGCTTTTGCTGCTTTTTAAACTTACACAGAGGTTTTGGCACAAGGATATTCACACATCCTGTACACACAAGATTCCACTTGTGCTTTGTATTGTTCTGTTAAGAAGTTGGTGCATAATTTACAAACTAACATTTTAAATCTAAATATTTGGAGAAACTGAAAAACTATCTTGGACTTCTCTGGGACAAACACATCAAATAATGACACATATGCCAAATAAAACCTGATATTTGATCAGCAAATAAATACTCCTGCACTTTTCTGTATCAAACACATCAAATATACACTTTCATTACAGATTTTTAAGAACTGCATTTATGATTCTATTTAAACATACTTTTTTGGAAATGGGTTCATATTCCGTATACAAAATCCAATTAGCGTACCTGGTGTCTGCTCAGCAATGTTTTGGCCATTGTGAGTACTGAAGTTCAGTAAGCTCTACCTAAATCCCTGGCAGACACTTTTCTTCCTTTGAAACCCAACACAAGAAGGGCAGAGGTAGCTTGGCTCAGTTCTTTATTATATAGTCATTTTCCCATTAGCTTGTCTTCCAAGGATTGCCAAATAGTAAGAATCATCGATGCAACCAACTTGGGTCAAACTGATTTGCTTCTACAGCCTCATATGAGCTATTCCACACCTGATTCCCAACCTCTTGACCCATATACTGGGATTTTATACTTTTTTAATCCAACACAGATGATCCGTAGCTAGTATTAATCCAAAAATACCATCTCTCCCTTTCATTTTCATTTCTTCTCAATCGAACAGCTCTGCAAAGGGAATATAACGGGTTTCTAGCTGTGTAATTTTGAAGAATAATACAGAGACTATAAAAACGTGACACAGATGAAAGGCACAGTAAAGTTACCCTTCTGGGTCCATTAGACAACATTTTAAACTATTTTAATCACAAAGTGGACTATTTGACTGGAATATTAATGACAAATGTTTTAATGGATTGGGACATTTAAAATAAGCTTAAAACTACAAATACATCTTTAATTCAAAAGACTAGCAGGAGATATTAAACAGTAGGTCATGTATTTATGTGAAAGACTGAAGACAGTATAAAAGCCCCTTACCATTGCCCATCTTTTTCCTGCAGGTTTCTGAATGTTTTGACCTTCTAATTGAAGTTTATCTGTGCCCACAATTAGTATGTAGTGATTTTTAAATTTTGGACCAGTACAAAACCCAATGAACTACAAACATATCTGTAGTGAATACTAAGAAGCCTTGATTAAGCAGCTGGAGATGGGCTGTATTACCTTTAGGTAGGGTTACAAGGACTCCTACTCTGCATATAGCAGTGTCCAGGGTAATGTCAGAGTATGTTTGTTCCTGTACTTGGAAATAATTATCAATGTTCTAAACCGCTCTCTCCATGAAGTCCAAATTTCTTGCTTTTTTAAATGAGTATTTCCATACAGGAGCACGCCTTTTTCCTGCCCTACAGCTCTGCTACAAAATTATTCTAGACAGATATCTATACAAGATTTTCGTCTTCCACAACACCCAGATTTGGTCTTTGGCACTTTGGGTTTCAGCTGACATGTCATGAAGGATCAGATGCTTCAGGCATTGGTAAGAAGTGAAGAAATCTTTCACTTCTGTTACCAGAATGCATCAAAGCCCAAATCATAAGCACTAACATTAGCAGTGTCCACATTAAGGTGGAATAGAAAAAAAAAAACAACAACCTACAACATATATCAGGAAAAGCTATGCTGTATAAATGGAGCTACATCAACATGCAGGAGCCTAATATCTCATAGTGTAATATGCCACAACCTTTCTACCTTTCACTGTAGATACATCTACAAAACAAATCAGTTTATCCATGTTACAATGTAATAACGTCGTAAGATATTTATAGAGCATAAGACACTATTATGCAAGTCCATTCTCAGCAGTCTTGCCAGACTGGCCATCGGGGAGCAAGAAGTGTAATTAGACAGCTCAGCTGGGGATACTGAAAGATTAGTGGTAAACCACTAACCGACAAGCTAGGATAGAGTAATGCCACAGGCTCAACTCTGAAAGAAAAAGCTGGTAATTTCAAGTGAAATAATTTCAACTGAAATTTACCTCTGCCATACCTGCACTGACCACATTTAGCACCAGCGCTGCAGCAGTACCAATGCGGTACCAGCAGGAAAATTGCTAGTGTGGTTCAAATACATTGATGCAGTCACTGCTGAACAGCCCCATGGAGGTGAAGTGGCTTTTAATATGGTTGCTGAGTGACCACCAGGATGGTGATCACTCAGCAAATAGCCTGGTGCCCATTTAAAATGTGGGTTTTTTTTTGAGGACTGTATTAGTTTAGTAAATAAATGTTGTTTAGAAAAGTGGTTTAGAGAGCTCTTATTTGGGGGTTACCTTAAGTTTGGAATTCTCTCCATTGCTACCTCCTTGCTGGAGGGATACAGGTTTATAGTTACAGAGAAGACATCTTTCACAACACCTGGTGCTTGAAAATGCCACCTCAAAAATGTCTTCTGAATCTCAGAATCTCAGTGACAAACACAGACAAACACTTGAAATTCTCAAACAAGTTACCTGAATTTTCTCAGAAGAAATTTACCCAATTTCTTCACAGTAACAGTGAAACATTCACATAAAGGAAGAAACAGCTCTTCACAAACAGAAATTATAAATACTCTAAAGAAATTTAACCTATTATATGCTGCAAAATCACAACTCTGCTGAAAGAGTTCTTTTATATGCACAGCATATAAATACAGCCACAGAACAGTTTGCCTTCACACACTCAGGTTCACTGTCACTGGGAAAATACAAGTGCTCAACGTTTGTCAGATTCAAAACATCAAAGCAGCTTCTAACAAAACCATGTGTATTGAAAAATAACAAACAATTAAGTTCTCCATGTCAAAACGGGAAGCAATTATAAAGGAAAAATTACATACTATTATGGAAGTGGTCGTTTCAATCTCTGACATGTTATCTGTTGTAATGATGACACCTTTCACATGTATCATAGCAAACTCTAATGTGCTTTCAGCTCCTTACTTAAGATATTAGTAATACAAGTGAAAGCTTTGGTACTGCAATTTTTCAAACAAAGCTGTCTGCTTTTTGACGGTTTTATGTGATTCTGGATCATATATCTAACCTAAACATTTTAACATGATTATTTTGTATCTTTGTGGACTGAGATACCATGTTATGGGTTCAAAGTAAAGGAATTTGAATTTGTCATTAATTCTCTGCTTGAAAAAAAACCAAACCAACAAAGCAATCCTACTTACTCTTCATCGTGTCTGAATCAACATTTTGTAATAAACTACAGTTATTATGAATAAAATATTGAGATGGATAGGGCTTGGAAAAGGAACTGTAAGCAAATTTCTACCTGGAATCAGTATGAGTTTTCTTCACAGTAAAACACATAAGGGGAGAAATCATTTTTCACAAAAAGAAATTATAAATACTCTAAAGAAATTTAACTTATCAAATGCTGCAAAATCACAACTCTGTTGAAAGAGTCCTTTCATATGCACAGCATATAAATACATGGTTAGGACGTATGCACAGGGAGGAGATAAGCCATGAAGACTCAGACCTACTTTAAAAAAAGAGTGCAGTTCTCCATGTTTCTATGTGAGGTTCAATTTTGAAGGACAATATTCCAGATCTCTTTCTTAATACCTGTTGGCACAGATTGAAGCCAGGGTGGCTGGAAGCCAGCTCTACCTCAGCTAGGGATTCCCTCTTTCAGGAGAAGTTTCAGCTGCTAACTCAGGAAAGCTTTAAAGATCCTTTGAGCGCAAGGAAGCCAGCACACAGTCCAGGACATGGCTTCATATTTTTCTTCCTACCAAGTCAATTTTATGTCAGTTAGTGCATGTAGAAGAACTTTGCCAAAAAAACAAGCTTGTAAAAGATTGAGTCCCACAATCAGCAATTTATCTGAAGCTTAATTTTCCACCACTGATTCAATATAAGCAGAAACGTTATTGTTTAGCTTTTTATTCAGTTTGCAGTGACCTTGTGAAAATGTAGGTGACGGTAGGAAAGGAAAAAGCAAACTTAGAGATTCTATTTCTTTCAATACACTGTCCTATTTTTTGACTCCTCAATTCATATTTTGCTCTTTGTTTGTCCTCACATGCCATTCTTTTCATACTGAATTTTGTATTCTATGATTTTTCTCTGTCTCTCAAATCAACAGGTGCCTAGTAAGGTTAGAATGAAGGAGTAACATGGAACACACAATGTCCAAATAAATCCATTGCAACTCAGATATTCTCTACTCCAGAAGAAAATGTGCCTAAGCTCTTTTAAAGCATCAGAAAGGAATGTCTCCAGGGAAGACCTAAAGGATTCTGATGATTCATCCACAAGTGGATTTCTCTAATTATGATGATAGCCTATGCATTTGCTGGTTTTACTGCAGCATAAATTCATGAACAACAAAAGGATCCTCTCGTATACTGGGAATAAACAAAAACTTGGGGAGGTAAGAGAAAGAACTTAAAATCCCATACAAAATTTTATTCTTCTAAAATAGACCATACACAAGTTTTGCAGAAAATTCCAGTTGTATTTAGTACAACTGGGATTTCTCCTTTGACCGTATCTGAGCTATGAAGAACCTTACTTTATTATAGGGAATAAAAAAGATAGAAATTGAAAAAATAAGCTTGTATTGGGTTGACCAAGTCTTAAATGTCATGGTAAAATTGAGGAGAAACCCCTAGGAGATTTTTGGCAGTTATACTGAGCCTTCTGTTGCTGTCAAAAGGCTGTATGCAGATAAATACATAAATCATAAAGCTGCAAATAACAGAGGAACTGGAAGAGAAGACATATGAACTCTGGAGTGAAGTGGACTTAAACTCAACAGCCAGTACTATCTGTGTTGCTCTTTTCCAGAAAATCCAAAATGTCATCTGCCAAAACTTTATGATTATGCTTCAAATATATTACTCTTTATTACCCAGCGTTAGAAGTGTATACCATATGTTGCACAAAAAAAAAAAAACCAGAGGGACTGACTTTCAGCTTCATTCTTCAAATAATAAGAGAGAGCAGTCTAAAAATGCATATGCTACCAGGCATAATCCATATTTTGTGGTTTTACAACCAGGTCATCTGACCACAGTTCTTAGAAACCCCACTGCAGCCTCACTGAAGAGAAGTTGATAAAAATGGAGAGCTGACTTTTGAGTTTTACAATCAAACAGAAGGAACTACAGAATAGGTGATTTATTTATATATGCCCATTCTTTTTTGTCTTGTCCATGGCAGTTTTTGCCTGTTGCAATCACGAAAGGAGAAACATAACAGATGCAACTAAAAAGAATGTAATATAATTTATAAGCAATTGTCCTTCATGTTCAGTTCTCTCATGCATCGTGCTAAGAAATAGGTCAAATAAATATATAACCAGTGTGCTCAGGCAGTGGCATGAAAGTTCAAATGATAACCAGCTCTCAGCAGGAATAAAATACAAAATGGACTGGGAATTTTATTTTTAATGATGTTTTCCTACATGCAATTTTCCTGCAAAATTATCTGTCACAAAGGAAAATGCTTCATTTAGGAAGCTTATGATTTATTGTTTCTGCTAAAAAAATTACAAGAAAGCACCACAAACATGTCCCAACTCATAAAAATCGAACCCAGAAATGAATCCACCCACCCAATGGCAGGGATGAATTTGAATTTTCTTTCTCAATCCTCATTGCTTTAGATAAAGTTTCTCTTTGCAATCCTTTGCACTGCATTTGTTCATTGTGTTCTACAATTCAGGAGCTAAAATGCCATGATTTATGCATTTTAAGGCCAAACTTGAATGTGTGCTTTACAAAGCTCTAGTCTCGTGAGGGCTCAGTTCTCATACAGATTCAGATTATTTTCCGCAGTTCTACCATTACAGTATAGAAATAAAAATTATCATAAATAATAATCAATCTTTAAGTTTACATTCTGTCCGTAAACATCATGAGCCCTACAGCTGCTCTGCTAGGCATATTAAAGTAGCTTTTGGCAAGAGAAGAATGCTATTTGGTATACAGCATGACACCATATATTGAAAAAGGATCCTATCTGGTAAAATCTGTTTGATTAAGAAGATTTCTGTTCTAATGAATTTTTCAGACAAAACTTAGATCCTTTTGCAAAAACCAAAACATGTTTTTTCACTCTGGGAAATTCCAACCTACTTTGGTAGGATTTCATCTGAGGGAGGAATTGGTTAAAAGCCAAACAATGGCCTGGGCATTTATCCCACGATGTAGTTTCTTTCATAAGAACCATATAATGAAAGTCTCTGGGTGGGATTTTCATTTGCTGCTCCTGCTTCCTAGAAGCTGCACAGTTCAGTCCCTTCCCCCTTCATATACACATTCAGATTACTTTGCTCTGCCAATACAAAATAAATAGGCAAAACCTGAGGATTTATACAATTAGAGGTTGCAACATGTGATGTCACTGACATGGGAGCAGAAATTTCTTTACGTAACAAGAAAACTATTGAAATAGTTTGTTATTTCTGATGCTTTATACCAACATTCCAAGCAGCAGGAAGACACAGCACGGTATTGTACACTTGCTTTCTACCTAAAGAAAGAGTATGTGTAAAAACGATGCGTTACTGTGATGTCTCATTTGTGCCAAACACCTGTTCTATGCTTGGCAATCCAACTTCTATCTAAAGCTGTTTGACTTCAGCCCAAAACTTGCCCATCCTTCAATAGAAGACATGTTTATACAAACACATATTGTCCTAGGAAAACTGTTACCTATATCCAAGTTTACAATGTAAAGACAGTATATATAAGTGTTCATTCAGTGCATGCATTTGAGAAGAGTAAAATCCAAAAGAAATGTTGCTATTGCATATATTCTCTGTTCCCTAGCATAAGCAAATACCTTCAAGTTAACAACCCTTGAGACCCTGGAGATTCTTAATACAGCTTTATACATATTGAGATGTATCTCATACATGCAGGTCTGGTTTGAGTCCAGATATTTAGTCAAAAAAGCAAAATAGCAGTTCTGTTAGAGATTTTTAAGTAGTAAAGGCTAACAACTAAATGCAGGTGTGACTGCATATTCCAAAGGTCAGGGAGGGTTTGATTTTAAGGCTCAGCACATAGAAACACACATGGCATACATAAATAAGATACTGCCTAACAATATCTGTGGTATTGAACAGTTATCACAGTAGAGACAGTGGTAATCAGTGAAGCTTGAATGATTTGCTGTATAACCAGAAAACCTAGATGCCAGAAGATCAAGTTAAGCTGTCACAACAGTTCCTGTTTTTCTTAATGTCTACGAATGTGTGGCCTAGCCTATAGCTAAGCTGTTTGCTTTATTATATCTTAGATCTCAGACAGGAAGGAAATGTTTAGATACACCTTGTGAATTAAACTGTGTGCTTGCTGCTGGTGAAGAGCAAAACTCAGAGCTCACTTAAAATCTTAAAGTGTGCATACTTTTCTGTCCATATGCAAATAACAGATCCACTGGTTAATACATAAGTATACCTGCAGGAGCACTGCATATATGAAACACAACTTCCAGATATCATAAGGAAAAATTCCCAGAGATAACCGTGTTCAATTCCTCAAGCATTTTTAAGACTGCAGAAGTTGCAGTTTTGTTGATCTGAATTACTTTAAAAATATACAAATAATAGGAAAGAATCATGAACTGTAACCAGAAAAGATGCCACAAGCACATTCAACCCATACCAAATGTCAAAATTAGATCTACGCATAAATCTGTATATGCAAGTGAGTAATTTCACAGATTCTGTGTATTCTTAGTCTCATTTTTAATTTGCCTTGTTCAAAATGAAATCATCAATCATGAGACCTGTAGCATATTTTATGGAATTATTTGATCTTTTCCATTAGAAATACAATTAAAGCATGTCACTTCCATACACACTGCATACGTATGCACAGGCATGATCTATTGATATAATCACAACTTTCTGACTTTGGTGAAATTGCAAAGCTTCATTAGAAAGGAAGAGACAGAGAACCCTGGCAGTTTTCAGATCTTTAGGGGGTCATTTATTGTTGTAATAAATTTCATTTTTCCATCTGAAGGGTAGAGTCTAAACACTGTAATAGAGTAATATTGAGGTATTTATTTTACCTTGTTTTTCTTCAGCTAGCAGGGGAGCGTTTTTCAGCTTGGCAGGCAGCCAGCCATTTCCCAGTAAATAATGTGAACCCTGTCCTGCACTGTAAAGCTGTACATCTTTTCAAAAATGTTCAGTCCCCTGCTAGAGTCCAAGGAGTCTTTGCTTACAAAGTCTGTCTGCAGAAGCTTCTACAGCAAGCAACTTGGCAGAGACCTCTAAACTATATAAAGTTCTTTCTCCCTCTGTCAATTTTTCCCTGCTGAAATTACTTTATGTATTCGTACTCCTTAGGAGGCTTTTCCTCAACATACTGGAGATAGGGGAAAAACCATCTTTTATAGTCTAGCTAAGGTGTCTAAAGCTCTGTCTTCCACCCAAACCCTAAAAAAATCTGTTCTGTAATGTGTAGTGCCAGATCCAGTACTCTATCAAAGCAGACATGCAATGCATGCAATTGCTTAGACAGCATCATTGGCAGGGCTCCACTGTAACTATGTATACTTGAAGTACATAATAAGCGTACTATGTATTTCAAATTAAGAAATTTGGCTTAGTTGCCAGTAGCTGGTGTAAACAGCCTCTTAAAATGGTAACTTTTGTATATGTATCATTCAGCTCAGTCAGGCTATCAGCTGACAAAGGCAGGATCACTGCGCTTAGAAGCTGTAGAAGGTACAAAGCCAGTCCCATTCTTACCTGAAGTAAAGGCAGTCAGTACAAGTGAATGCATCCAGGCAAGTGTATCTTGATGAATTGGACTGAAAAGGGAAACTCCTCATTACAAAGGGATTGTAACTAAAAATAAATCCATTTTATGTTAAATGTAGAAACCAATACAATAAGTTTTGCTTTTGCGCACGTGGAAAGTCAGAAAAGAGAAGTAATTTGTGAGCGTGTGAGTAGCAGAAGGAACTTCATGACTGTGACGCTTGTGTCAGCACAGTAGCCTGCCTTTATGTGCAACACATCAAAAAGGAAACCTAACTTGTGGAAAGAGATAATACGGCTTTTTTTTTTACCTCTGTGTGTCATCTGGCACCTCAAGAAAGGAAAGGATTTACAGCCACTGTTAACCATGTTCCTTGTAGCCACCCTAACAGCACGCCTTCAGCACGCCTTCTGCAGCTATCGCCCCAGCACTGCCCCTCTGCACGTGCTCATTCACGCAACCCGCAGCACAGTTCAGGCTTTAAAAGCCATAACAAAGCTCAACTGTTTAGTGGGAGGATTGCATGCTTACCCAGCACTGAACACAGAGCACATTAATTAATCAATGGTTGCAAAGATCTTTGAAACAGAAAAGTGCTCCAGAAGCTACAGGTTGCTATTGCTGAACATTTCTCTGTTAGCATAGGAGTTATAATGCATTTCCCTTAAGGTTGCAAGTAAGGACATAGGAAATGTGAGACTGCAGTTACCACAGCTATCAAAGAAAAAGAAAAATCACTCAGTTCTGATAGCTGTCTTTACACAGAAAGACAAATCTTGGAGTGAAATACACAACTGTCTTATCTTCTGAAGTTTAGACAGCCGTTTCTTTATGTACTTGTTGTACCTTTTGTTGCTACTTGTTGTTTTTCTTTTTTATCCCTTCCCCTTAACAGATACAGTTGTTTGCCAGCAGAAGACATGGCCAGTGAGGTTAAGAACAGAACATTTAACTTACCATCTGTTGGCATTTTCAGTGGTTAGCAGCATCCATCCATCCACAGTTTTTTCTTAGTAGTGTCAGCACCTAAAGAGACATTCCGAGAGGCTTCAGTTCTGCAGCTTCTGAGATAAATTTGTTTGCTTAGGTAAATATACTACAGTGTCTAAACCTAGGCTAAGTCTTGCAAGACTTGAAATAGCAAATTCATAACAGTTCCTGAGTCATGACTGGCACATAACCAAAATAAAACAAACCCCAGCTTTTGACAGTTTATAAAAAGTGGCAACATTCCCACAAATCTGCTTTGTCTTTGTAACAAAGCAATTTCTTTATGACTAAGGCTCCAAGGTATGTTTCTGATTAGTTCATTCAGTCCTGAGTAGGTTTTTTTTTCCACTGGGACCTTAATATATTTCACATGGAAATAAAGAAGCGGGTGTGTTTAAAATTCAAACTTTGCCTTTGCACTCACATGCTGAGCTCTACTTTCATGGTTTTGGCTGGTTCACTTAAAAGAATAGCCTGCTGCAAGATCTGAAACTAAATCAGTGACCCAAGTCTGCACTATGTGGATCTCAAGGTTTGTTTTTGCGTTCACGCTATTTAATTACTGATGCTATTAATGTAACTTGATATATCTTTATTTGGAAAAGGGCAGTTGGCAAGCACAATCAGATGTGTTGAACTGATTAAGGTTAATGGATCTTCTAAGACATTAGGGATTTAAAATATTTGATTATTCCAGCTAATGCATATCCATGTTTTTAACTCTGCTCAAAGCATCAGCCTAATAGAGTGTATTTTGCTCAACTTTGCGTAAGGAAAAGCTGTAAGAAGCAAGTTACAGGGTAACCATGTGTAACACACACACACAATCTCGTTGGATGTGACTTGAAAACACCCACCAAACCCAACATTCTTAATGCAAACACATGGTGTGGGAATGGCCAGAGATGTTATTTTCTGAGCTTCCGAGGTGATAAACACCTGTTGCACATGGAAACCACACCAACATAGCTTTTTAATAGTTTTCTTGGAGGTACCAGACTCTAGTATCTTTGAACTATTATAATTAAGCTCTACAATCTTTCTTCAGGAAACATAAAGCTTGTCAGGGATAGTTCTCTTTATCGTGAACTCTGTGGAAAACTGTTCCTTCTCCCCGAATTCAGTCTCCTGAACTGTAATTGCCTGCAGCTTTACCTCTGCCCACACCGCTAATGCACTGCCTCACCAATTAGACAAATAGGGACTTTTATACAGGATCTTTGATGGTTTAAAGATGTTTGCTATATTTGACAAAAATACTGCCTAGCTGTTAAACCTCATTTAAGCAATATAGACCTACAATTATATTCCGCTTAGAATGAAGCAGAAAATACTGTATCCACAGAATAATAGAGTGGTTTGACTTGGAAGGGACCTCAAAGACCATGTAGTTCCAACTGATCTGCCATGGACAGAGACACCTTCCACTAGACCAAGTTGCTCAAAGCCACATCCAACCTGGCCTTGAACACTTATGGGTTTGGGGCAGCCACAGATTCTTGGGGCAACCAGTACCAGCACCTCACCACCCTCACAGTAAAAAATTTTCCTTATATCTAAATGCATCCTCAGTCAGTTTAAAGCTACCCCCCTCCCCTCACCTACCCCCCTTTCCCCCAACCCACCACCTCCATCCTATGCCTACAAGCTGCTGTCAAAAGTCTCTCTCTGGATTTCTTATCAGCCCCTATAGGTATTGGAACCTGTTTTAAGGTCACCCCAGAGCCTTCTCTTCTCCAGGCTGAACAAGCCCAGCTCTCTCAGGACTGCAGAGGGGGTGTCTTCCCAGAGCACAGTAGACGGGGAGAATCCCCTCCCTTGACCTGCTGGTCACACTGCTGGTGATGCAGCCCAGGATATGGTTTGCTTTCTGGGTTGCAAGTGCACATTGCTGGACGTTATGACGATTAGATCCCTATATTCAAAGGGGTTACTTACTAGTTCATTTGTTACAGATAAATAAATTCCCAAAATATTATTACTAATAAAGTGCACTTCTTCAAGTATGACTATCCCAGATGTCACAGATGAAAAGAATGGTTCACAAAAGTGTTCAATGTGTTCCCAAGGTCACATACTAAGACAGTAGGAAGAAAAACTACAGAAGAAAATCCCTGAAGTAATGGAATGATGCTGATCTGTTTGAATCTTGTTCTAATCACACCCATGACATATGCAATACTGGTGATGTACGCATGCAGAATTTGTCATATTTTAACCTATACAAATAAGTAATTAGAACTGTAATGAAGCAAGGAAAAGGATGCTTGTTTTAAAAAAGGTGAGTAACTGCCTTTGCAGTAATAATTTTGCTTATGAAATTAAAGACTTCATAGAGAAACATTATTTTGAGGCTTAAGGCATAGGTTTTTATATTTTACAACAGTTTTTATCACAGCAGTGGACTGAGACACCACTTACCTGCACATGCTTTTGGATTCTGCCAAGATTTCTTGTACAAGTGAATTACTTGTATTTTCACTGTTAGAGAGGCCAGTTGTTCGCCTGTGGATTGCTGTATTTCCAGACATTCTTTGACTTCTATATATGATGATGTGTGAAGCACTAAAATGAAGAACATCTTTTTATGCAAATGTTTGGCACCTGGAACAATTGGTTTAATGTGTTAGATGGAATTTCTATGTGTTAATAAAATCCATAATAGTAATAACATTCTTAGAGTACTAAGACAAAACCTTGCAGTAATGTTAGAAACAATATCTCACAAAATTATTCTGACAAGCCTTGATTAGAATATATATGGGAATAACTTTAGATTGAGAATAGCTTTGTAAGATTAATGCAAGATTCACTAGTTAATTTGTCATTTAGTAATTATGACTACATAGAAACCATTCCTTAAAAATATCTTGCAATGACAAATTCTTCCTTCAGATTTATAGGCATTCCACAAGCATACATAAGGGCAAAATTTCATCCATAATAAGTCTTATAAGAAAAATCCAAATAATTTGAGTATTTTTGAAACTTTTTTGTAATAATAAGACAAATCTCAGCAGTGTTGAGCCTTCCTAGTGGGTAAGGGATGTATCTCATCTTCAAAAGTGTCTATTTGGAACAACACACTATCATTTACAAGCCATTTTGTAACAGCATTGGTATGGAATGCAGGTGGTTGACTTTATTCCCAGAAATCATATTTTTTAATAATAAAAGGACCAAAAATTAAGTAACTCACAAGATTATCCAGCTACAGATCAAACACATGTCAATGAGGAAAGATAACCTTAAAATCTGTATAACAATATACCTAAAATCCTGCAAGTCCTGCAGATTGTACCTGGTCCGTACTCTGGTTTTAAACCCATAATTTAATGACACTGCTCTGGTGGGAAATAAGAATCTGTTGGTTTCAAAAAATGACAAATTCATTTAGAACTTGCATTAACACACACAACAAATGTACATTTCTTTCTTTCCACAGAAAACTCTGCTCATGCTTTTTTAATTTGCAAAGAGAAGTAAAACAGGAACTATGGCTCTGGTTTTGGGAAAGTTTATGCTTGCACTGCAAACATCTGAACTACCATCATGATGTGGAGACAGAGACCCAGAGTAACGGACCCTGCGCATAGGCTGTCCTCATGTTTGTGTAAAAACCTTCAAATTATGAAAGTGAAAGGCTAAAACTCAGAAACATTACACAGTGAGAGAGACTTTTGACTGTTTTGGACCGGCTTCTCCACAGGAGATGTCTAAGAAGTCTAAAAGCAGCGGATTTTAGCCCTGGTTTACGCCCACTGAGGCAGGATGAGGCCCATCTCTCCGTGCAATACCACCGCCCGCCTCCTGACACACCATGCGGAGAACCCCCTTTATTAAGCGGGAAGTACGCAAGTTTTATCAGGCCAGGGCTTTATCCCCCCCAACCTGAGGAGGATCAGACCCCACATGCGCTCTCTGTTATCGGATTGATGCCCCATTCCCATCTCCGTCCTTTCCCGCCTCGCTGCCCACCTGGCGCTCCTAACGCGGGGCTGCCCGGGGCGGTGCCCAGCGCTCCTCGGGGCACCCCGAGCAGAGCGTCTCCTCCCTCGGCCCACGGCGGCCGGGGGGAGCTGCGGGTGCAGAGCAGGGGAAGAGCAGAGGGTGCGGAGAGGAGAGCGCTGAGGCGAGGGGCGCCAGCCCTGAGGGGGCGGCGATCCTGAGGTAAGCGGGGGCGTGGGGGAGGGAACGGCCCCAGGTCTTCAGGGTACAGAGGGCAAACAGCTCCCCGGGTGGGGGTACAGCTTCCTCCGGGTTCCCCACCTCCCCGGCGGGGTGCTTGGGCGGGAGCCCCCCGGCGAGGGAGGCGGCAGCGCTTGGAGGAGGCGCCTCGCAACAGATGGTTAAAGCCGGCTCCTCGCCGCGGCCCGCATTGGCCGGCGGCGCGAGGAAGGGCGGGAGGGAGTCGGCCCCGCGCAGGGAAGGCGACGGCAGCGGCCGGAGCTGCGCGGCCCCGCGGCGGGGAGCGGAGCGGAGCGCCCCAGCTCCCTGTCTGCCCGCGCGGTGCTGAGGTGACCGGCTTCCCGCCGCGGAGGTCGCCGGCGGCTCCGGGCCACCTGTGAGTTTTCCGCCCGGCGGGAGCTGTAAGTAACGCCGCCTCCGAGCGCGGCCGGGCTGGGGCCGCCGGGAGGGTTCTGGCGGTGGGGGCGGGAGGCCCGGAGGGATTGACTCCCCGCCGGGGCTTGCGCTTGGGGTGGGTGAGCCGGAGCTGCCGGCTGCTTCTCCGGTTCAACCCGTACTGTACGAGACGGGGAAGGTGTGGGGGGGAGACCCTCCCCCAGGCGGGAGCCTGAATCACTGTTGGGGAGATTTTTATCACCTGTAAGTGAGCAACCCCCCGCTCCCAGGCATCCTCCTCCCTCCCCCCCTTTCTGTCTTCGCCGGTGTAGGCGCTTGTGGTGAGTAGTTACCGGTGTTTCGTCCCTGGCGCTTTGAGGAGCGGGAGGCTCGCAGGTGGGGAGCCGGGATGCGGGGGGAAGTGACTCGCCCAAGGTCACGCCGCGAGGCAGTGGCTGAGGTGGGAGGTAACGTGTTCTGCGCTAAAAACTTGCGGTTCCTGCTCCTGTGCTGTTCAGCAGGGCTCCAGGCATAGACGTGGTAGAGTTGTAGGTAGGTCTCTAATTAGTTTGTTGGTGTTTTTTTGTTCTTGTTCTCCTTTTAAAGCATCGTGTATGGATGTGAAACCGTGCAGAGTTTGTGTCATCTCCCTTGCTTTCTCCAACCTGCGAGCATGTGAATGAATGTGTAAATGCTTTTCTGTGGCCAACGTTAAATTTAGTAGATTACAAACAGAAACTGTTGGTGAAAATATGATGGTTTTTCTTCAGTTTTCCCTGGTGTAAGTAATGTTTTTGCTATTTACAGTGAATGTCTTACCCATCAGACAGTAGTTGTGAAAAAACACGTAGTTGGTCAGGTGTCGACTGCACTTAGAAATTAATCTGCAGTGCAATGGCTTATGCTTAGTGTGTGTGAGAGATATAAAGTGTGGTGGGCTTTAGGAATTTACACACTGGAGTATAATGTGTTTAAGAGTTCTCTAAAGGATGCAACTGGAGTAATTGTTTGAGTGCTAGCTACGTGGGTAACAGTTCTCACTCTTTTCCTCTCTAAATGTGATTTTAATGAGTTTACAGTATTATATTTTAATGTAGTTTGTCCCAACTAGTCTCAGTGTTTCTCTCGAGTTTCTCATTATGTGGGAGTAAAACTGACACATGTAAGGATGTTGTTTTGATTCACCATATGAAAGTCCTCCGAGTCAATCCTCTTCATAGAATTTGATTGATTCTTGCGTTTCCTAATGTGTCCTGCAACCGTGAAACTTAAAAATTTTACATGTGTTGCTCAAAGACTTAACCAACCGGGTGCTGTCTTTCTCAATTGTAACTTAACTGCCTGGTTGGTTTTGCGGGGTGCAGAAGTGGGATATGAGAGAGGTTTAGGAAAACACTTAAAATATTAGCGTAAATAGGACAGCGTTTTGTTTTTTTTTTTTTTAAATCTGTATTGTGGAGCTCAGGTGAACTCTAGGCTCTCTTCAGTACAGATCATGGGATTCAAGGAAAGGTTCCTGGCGTCATGGGGTTTGACTGTTACAGCTGTTCTGTGGTTAGAATATGGAGGGGATTGTATGTGTTCATTTTATTTAATTCAGAAAATACAGTGTTATTGTCAAAGTATTTAATGGATTCCCAATTCCTCCCCCCCCTTTCCCTTGCTGCTTTAGATTCCTTGCAAGGAGTCTTTTTTTCAGGTAATTTCTAGCTGAAAGTGCCGTTGTTGTATACAACAATCTTGATTAGTTTGGTCTTCCAATACCTCTAAATTTTTTTTTCAGAGGGGTAGGAAAATGTGTGTAATTTTTCTACCCGAGTAGCTAATATTATTTTAGTAAACAAAATGTGAAGTTGGAGTAGATGATGCTGTGCTGCATCTCTATATGTTTTATTCTTAACAAAGTATGTATTCCACTGCTGTAACTTCCTTTGAGGCATTTCTGTTATGAGGATCCTAGGTGAGAAGAGTTATCACTGCTTATCTAAAAATAAAAAAGTGCAGGCAGGTATAATTGCTGTCAGATTTGCAAATATGACTGATGTAGGTATCTGAATGAGTAAGACCCTTTTCTGTTCCGAATGAAAAGAAGGTGATGGAATAAAACAAATACTGTTGCTGCGTAATAGCAGATATGTGTTTTGGGGAAGCAAGATTTAATACCTAATATCTCAAAGAACTTGACAACTTGGAAAGGGTGTAAATTTATATTTTATCTTCCCTTCAAAATTGTTTTTAGAAGTGATTAATTTCGATTCCTGGCAGCCCTAACTTCTTGCTCTGTAGGTAGCATAGAATGATTAAACTATTGTTCAAATAGTTGTAGCCCCTCAGAGGGAGACAATATTTCTCTTTCTCATTTTCCTTGTCAACATCCTTCAGCCACCTGAAGATGTAGCCTCCCTGTGAATTTGAAAATAGAGTAAAATTAAGATCAAGAACTGCTACAAACCCATCAGAGAATTTTGGTTAAAGATGTTGTTCAGATTATACCTCTGTGAAGAATCCTCAGTGCCTTTGCTGGTTTCCATGAAGAGCAGATAAAACCTGCCTGTCAAAACATCCCTTGCAGTACCTTGACAGAATACATTCTCATTTCTATCACTATGTAGAGCCAGTTTCTCATGCTGGACTGGACATTTTGGAAAATGAGATAGAGGCCTGCATTTCCAATATGAAAATGGATGTGCTGGTATGCTCTTGTGTTTGAGAATATCTTGGGTTCATTCCAGTACATGCCATGATTTAATTTGCAACCTGAACAGCTGTAATGAGTGGTTTTGTAGTTTCGTTATCTTGGTTTGGTTTTTGGTTTGGTTTGGTTTTTTTTCCTCTTCTTCTTCCTCTTCCCTTTCCCATCAGTACTGGTCTCTTAAAGACTTGGAATTTTGTTTAACTTTTGGAAATGATCTGAATTTCTCACTATTGTTCATTGCTTGTTAACTGCCTCTTCTCTGTCTGTCCCCACCACTCTGCTCTGCTGCTTGGGGAAAAATTCTGGAATGGTAATGCAAGTTTGTCGGAGGAGGATTTCAACTAAATAGTGGTGGACCTCTGTAGGAAGAGAAAAGATGTATAATGTTTCTGAATTCCATGAAAATGTTACTTGGACTTGTCTCAATACTAGATAGAACTATCCCTTTTTACAAATACAGATCCTGCAAGTATGAAGGCCTTCAGGAAGAGGCAACATCCAAAGAAGTGTTGCTTCTGAGGCAGTAAGGACATCTCAGTAAACAGAAATTTTTGTCTTCCCTCTTGTAGTTGTACTCGAGTTCTAGTGCTCTTGTAATATGTGAGATGTGTGCTCAGATTGTGCAGCTGCTGTGGGACTCCTTGTGCGCCGGTTTAAGTAGGTCTTTGCATGCTAGTGTATACAGTAGTCTGAACCACAGTTGAATGCAAACTTCTGTATTATGTATTAGCACACTTGTGTAGGCACCTGGGTAAGGTGCTTTTTCTCTTTTTTTTTTTTTTTTTCCTTTTTTTGTGAATGTAGTAGTTCAGCAGTTCAGCCTGGACTCATCTCTGTGCCTCTGTGTGTGTATATATATGTATATGTACGCACATAGAAAAATGTAGGGGTGTGTATTTGAGTTCTTATTTTCCAAATCCCGGTGAGCCAAATTTCCAATTAAAATATTTGAAATAATGTCTTCTTTTGATTGGTTTTGGTGCTCAGGTCATGACACTGAAGAGAATGAACTAATGTGAAAGATCCAACAGCACAATCTATGAAACTTTGTTCAGGTGAACCTGCCTGTAAAGCAGAATGAGATTCATAAAGCAGGTATGACTTTATAGTTTTACAACATCCTGTTGTATGCTTGGAACCTTTATAACACAGATAGCTTAAATGTTTCTACCACGTAAACTTTAGCATAATGAGCTGAAGTAACTAAATGATAATTTGTTGATGAAGACATACATACAATAGCATGTTGGTACCTGTCATTTGGTCTTGTTAGAGCAGTGATACTTTTCTCCTGCTTTGAACAATGTAGAAGTCTTTTATGTAGCTGATATCTGCAATGAGCTTATCCTAGTTTTTAATTTATTATTTTATATTGTCTGTATTTTCTAGAATTGGTTCACCTTCCACAGTGAAATCAGAATAGCAGCTCACAGTGAGGTTAAAGAGTTTGTGGTGAAAGAGAAGTTTTGATGTGTGAACACTATTACTAATTATCCATATTTAATGGAATTTTTTGGAGAATGTTAAAATATATCTATTTGGCTGCGGAGTTGTCTCTAATCTGCATATAGTATTCTAAACAAAGTTAATAACTTTGTGGCAATGGGGAAACTTCTGTAAATATCAATATCTCACAAGAAATAACATAAATACTGGATGAAGTCTCATTGCTCCAGAGAGACATGTCCAGTTTAGAAATAGCATAGTGCCTTTTTCAAGTTCCTAAACGGAATTGTCTGCCGTGTTTGAAGATCTGAGACAGTGATCATGGTAAAAGGCTGAAATTACTGATGGCTGAGCTAGGGATATACTGTAAACAAAGATTCTGCTGTGATCTTACAGTTCTGACCATCTCTGTGACTGAGTTATTGGATAGGACTACCATTTAATAGATGGTTTTACTGTGTTTAAGAACTCGTGTCTTCTAGTAATATTTGGGAAAGGAAAATTGTGGATCTTAAAGAAGCTGAAATATGTCAGGAGATGATGTTCTTCACAATCTGGAAACTGAATAAGGAAAACTTCCTGTGGGTTTTTGATATGAGCAAGTCATGATCAATTGACCTGTTATGTTGATGTGCTTATGGATTTAATATTCTGGATTCTGTCTTCTCTGTGCTTGAAGTGCTAACAATATAGAGTTCTTCATGCATCCTTGTCTGCTATGTCATTCCTGCCTGCTACCCCAGAGTTACTGCCATTCAATGGAGGGGGTGAACACAGGTCAAAAGGTAGAAGTGTGTTTTAGGGTGGTTTTTTCTGTTGTTTGTGTAGCTTTAATATAAGAATCCTAAACCAACCCTTTTTAATTTTGTGACTGTGAAAGGGGTAAGAGGATGCAACCTTGGAAGCTGCAGATTGCTTCTAAGGAAGATTGAAGTACATAAACTGTAAAGCTCAGTGGATACCTAAGAACAAAAGTTAAAATCCTTCTCCCACACCAAATAATTAGAGGGGCTCATAGGAAAAAAATAAAAGGGATGGGGTGTGTGTGTTTAAAATCAGCTGATATTCACAAGGCTTTATCATTCAGTTTATTTCTTTTCCACTGCTTTTCCACTTTTTGTCTTAGTTAAAAGTAATAAGAAGTTTATGTTGTATTGGTATAAGTGTTAATTTTCTACTGGGATGTGAAGTTATTTTACATGGAGAGTAATAAGGAAATGTATGCGTCTTCTTTTTAAATATAATGACAAGATCCTGTCATCTGAATTTAAATTAATGGGTAGTGAACAACGTTGTAGTAAATGTTGATGTGTCTTCTCCAGTAACTGTAAGAAAAATCTTTCTGCATTTCTAGTAAGTCATACCTGCAACCCCAGTAACTTTGGAGAAGAGTGTTGTAAGGAGTGTGAATGCTCTTTTTTCTTAGTACAGTTTAAATGGGCATTTCAATACATGGTTGTGTACAGTATCTTCTTCCTTCCCTTTTTCTTTAATCTTGGAAGAAATCTTTTTAATCCTGAAATCACTTCTGGCGAGTCTATTAACGTCTAGTTCACATCCCTGGACTAGATTTAGGAAATAAGTATGTGTTTTGATAAATGCAATTCCCTTCTGCCACCTTTATTTTGAGGTACTTTCTACACACAAGTGGGTTTGTGTGTTATAAATTCTGTTTAAAATCCTTATAGTTTAAAAACCTTATAGTCTTCATCAAGTTTTATTTTCCCTTATGCTCCAGCTCCAGTGCCAGCAGCATGTGAAGGGCTTGCAATAGAATCTGGCTCCTTTATGTCGTTCTTTGCCAGAGGAAGTGTGTAGAAGAGTTCAGTGACTTAGAGAAAAATTACATGGTTTTGCTCTTAGAAAGCTTTTATTCATAGACAGTATGTGTGAAGATAAATTACTTTACAAAATGTGCATGCAGAAGGAAGAAAAGGCATAGCTGAAACTGAAGATAACACTGCAATGTATCTTCTGCTATCTCATTCATTGGGTAAATCTTTGGATCTTGCTGTATGCGTAGAAGTACTATGATGCATTTGTTTCTGTGATCCAATTGGATTCTTTTTTGACTGCTCCAAATCCCAGCACACAGATAAAAGTGGAGGCAGCTGTAAAAGTGTATGTAAGTGAGCTCCAATTAATGCCTCTAAATCTCTATCAAATGATCTCTTTAGTCACGCTTGTCTGATAGTCAAACTAGAGTCAAATCAATCTTTAAACATTTTATTGAATTTCTTTGCATGTGGTAAATGCATGAGTTATCTTCTCCATGCTGTCTGCTGGAGAACAGACTTGGGAACAGCAGAGCTTTGCTACAACACAAGACCCTGTAGGTTCTGTAGCTGCATGCACTGTGATATTAATGGTGTTAAATTAGCAACATCAGTGATATTAACTAATTTGTTCATTCAGACTGTGACATTTGTTTGGTAAGAGGATAATTAAACACATGCAAACATCCTATGTGCAGTGAAAGGTCTTTGGGCCCTGACAAATAATAAATGAGAAAATTACAGGTTGTAGGAAAATGTAAATATCATTCTTTGGAAATGCGTCCTCTGGCAAGACAAAAATGTTTCCTTTAAGCAATTAAGGATTCATTATGTTCCTTCCATATCCTTGAAGAATAGTGGAGACTATTTTACATACTTAACGCCTATCTTGGTGTCTCTTTCTTTGTTTCCAGCGCTGCTGTTGAATTGGGATTTGTCCTGGTTTTGTTAAGCAAGTACTCCAGCAGCACACTGTAGAAAAGTGCTGTAACCTCAATTAACTTCTATAATCTTCTGGATAATTTTGAGTGTGTCTTATGATTTTCTTATTAACAGCTTTAGTTCACTTTTTTAAATCATCTGATATGCAGGAAATTGGAGTAGGGGCTCATGCAGTAAGTCCCTTTGCTTCAGATGAGTACATCTAATACAAAGTTGCATGTTAACTGATGAATCTATTTACTTGTGGTTTTAGTGAAAGGCTTAATCTAGTTTCAAATGATTCTTGTGACTTTCTTACTCTTTATGTTTGTAGCTCTATAAGGATTTGTAGTGTCAGGTTAGAGTACTAACATTGCCAGCTTCAGGACATCAAAGCTTCAACGATCTGATGCATTTGCTTGTTACTTGGTGCAGTTCCTGACTAAATCTTCTGACTTCCACATCAGTGTTTTCAGCTGGGACTGAGAACTGTACTTGAGCCATTGCTGCTTATCTCATTAAAACTACGGCTAAAGTTGCTGTTCTCTCAAACATTAAAACTAAATTGTGAGTTCATCCTGCTTTTATCTTGTGGTGTTGCTGAGTCAAAAAGAACCAGAGATACTTGATAGTTATCTTTTTCATAATGACCAAAATAATTTTCTGAGATTGCAAAACTTTTTGCCAGTCTTTACTAGAACAGATATAAGTAATTAGAATAAGTTACACTAAATTTTTACAACTTAAAAATGGCCGAAAAATTCAACTTTTGATTAGCTACCAGTAATATCCCTTTCCCTTCCTCTGGAAGCAGGATTTGTGAATAACAACCCTATAGAGTTATTATATATCTATAAAAAGCCAAGCAAAACAAAGAAAAAAATCTAAATACAAATAAACAAAACCCCAAACCAAAAAAAAATCAAACCCAAACCCAGAAAATTGGAGTGATAATTCCATTGACTGGAATGTCTGATGCCTCTGTTCTTGAATGTGAAATCTTGCCAATTCTTTTAGGATATGATTCCCAAGCTATTAAGGCTTGTAGTTTGATGTATGCCAGTGTAACAAATAACCAAGCACACTCTGATATGTCTGTGGTTATTTGGATGCAGCCGAGATGTACCACTGTATACCGAATTTTGTAAGTCTGATTCAGAAACAAGCGTATTAAGAAAATGTTGTCCAGCACAGCAGAATTGTCAAAGTGAAGAATTTGATTTTTTGGGTTTTTTTTTGGTTTTTTTTTTGGTTTGTTAAATAAACACTTGCTGAAATGTGAAAAGGGAGAAGAGGGAATGTGAATAGAGCCTGAATTCGCAAGGTTTGTGCAGGAAAGTGTTATATGTACCCAAAGATATTTTGGTACCGGGAGATGGACAGAGCACCTTGGCACCAGTAATGCTTAAAAGCTGAACCTGTAATGAAATGCTTCCCTCATGTAAGAAATGGAAGATCTGGTTTTCATCCCATATTTTTGGGAGCTGTCAAATGTCATTTTTTCCTCTTAAGGATCTATCTTAAACATAACACAGAAACTCCCTAGGAGGAACCTAAGAGAAAGGAGTAAAATGATCTATGATCTGAAATAATTAATACCCTGTTAAGGAAAGACTGAATTAGTCTCCTGGAACTAGATGATAAGCCAAACAGAATTTCTTCTTTTAAGACCTAAGACCTTAAGAAAGCCTGTGTACTTCTGTCTTCTTGCAAAGTAGGGTGTTGTGTGACTTGTTTCTGGTGATCTTGAGCAGCTGGGCCTTAGTAGGCTTAATAGTATGAACTCTGCATTTCAAAGAACAGGAGTAGTGTACCCGGTGAAATTGAGGCTCCTTGTGAAGACTTTAAAATGTTGAAGAGAATCAGAAAGGGAGAAGAGCTCTATACACTTTCTTTTTCCTATGAAGTGAAAGTGTAAGGTGGGCTGAACTTCAGGGAACCCCTCTTTTTTTGGATCACCCCTCTGTGAACAGGTTATACTTGATTGGATTGCTGAGGTGTAAGTATACAATGCTCCCACATGGTTATTTTAAAAGTGTAAATTACTTGTTAGAACCCCGTATCACTCCATCAGTGTTCAGCAAAGTTGTAGTTGTATATGTTAAGTTTGAAAATAAATCAATTCCAAGACTTTATGAGATCCTGCTTATTCAAATTTTTGTACGGAATTCTTTGAGTAAGTAGTCTTCTGAGTCTTGATATTTGAAGTATTTCTGCTGTATGTGTAACTCCTTCAGTTATGAAAGACTTATTTTAGGTTTGTGTTTCATACCAAATTGAGTTAGACCTGATTTCTCAATCTTAGAATGTCACTACCAGGATGAGTATATTTATATTGTAGATTCTGTTTGACTTTATCTCTGATCACATGTTCCTGGTGCATAATGGGAGAATGTAGCTATGGTGGCAGAAATGGGTATGACAGAACCAGCTGAAACTGGGTTCAACTTCTTGAGTTTACAGTGCTTGCTTGTTTTCAGGCTGCTTATGCTATTGAGGAAAGTTACTTGAAAACTAGCTGAGGCCAAAATTGGCATCATGATAGGACTAGTAAGACCCTAGAAGTGATACTTGTGCGTAATGTAGTGAGCAGAAGCATTGTGGTGTCTTAAATTTTAATTATAAATATGTCTTATGGGAGAGGTGCTGATACCATTCTTACTTCTCAGCAAATATAAATATTAATCTTAAAGCAGAATTTTAAGTTGTTTTCCTCTTATTTTCTCTGGTCTGATATTAAGGAAAGGGCAATGTGTGTGTACACAGGGGAAATCTGCTATAACCTAGGCAGAGGTTCGTTGAGAGACAGATTTCCTGTCTTGGTTAAAAACAAAAATAAACTCTTTGCAGTACTTACTCTTACTTGACTTTTTCTATTTATGTATATTCAGTCTGTAAGGGAAAACTTACAGTTTCCCTACAGTTGCAGTTGTACTGCAAGGTAAGAATGTATTTTTGTTCTTGTCTGCCAGCCATCAGAGTTTTTGATGCTCAATAACTTTTCCTCATGATAGAACTATAAGTGTTTCTTTCATCATGTGTATACTTAATTTTGTTGTTGTCTTTGGATCTTGGGGCAAAGACTTAGATACCAGCATTATCATGTTGATATCTGTACTTTTATTAGTCTTCTGCATGTGTGTGCATTGCATCTGCAATGATGAGACAGCAACTGAAGTGTTCAAGATGGTTACTGGGAGCAGCTGATTCTTAGAAACCCAGTGCCTTCTTCATAGGGCCCAGTCTTAAAACCCAGTGGGAGTTTTGTCTGCATGTGGAGTCTTAAGCAATCTTCCTGTGACAGGACTGAGTTGTGGAAAGGTAAAAGGAATATCTAATCTGTTAGAACAGAAATTTACTGCAGTGGCTAGCTGGGATTTTCCATTATTTTGCCACAGTCATGCTGAAGTTTGCTGTTTCTTTCTGCTGCATACCATAGTCCTCTTTGGCTTTTCCTTTTGTTTTCTCTCCCCTACCCCTCAGAATTAGTAAAGTTGTTGTATAAAAACAAGGGCTTAGAATGAGTTCTGAGAAGGCTCCCTTAGATGGTATGTAAAATAAAACTGGAAACTCTCTACTCTGATCTTGGAAATCTCCAGTGACTTGCTAAAGGACCATGAAAATGATGCTCTCTTCTGAATATTCTGTCTTTTATATCAGGTTACTGCTTACCTGGCAGATGTTCCCAGACTGACAATGGCATGGTGTGGAGGACACTGCAGTATAAGAGTTTAAGCCCCCTTTTTTGGGTATGTTCTACTCTCGTAACTCAATGTATTGCATTTATAATGTGAATGATTAAGGGCATATGTGAAAAATAATGACGGGATACAAGAATATGGGCCTGACTTTATTAAAAGCTGTTATAATTGCAATGCAAAAAGCCCAACCCCAAAACCCCAACTGCTGCATTTGTATCACTTGATGGCTTATTTAAAATCATTTTGAAGAAGCAACGTCAGAAGCTCTTGTATTTGTTGAATGATCATGATTAGATATTATGATAAGTAACACAGTGCTATAAATGCAGTGCTCTACCACTGAAAGATTTTTGCCTTATGACTTTATCTTTAGGAAAACTTTCTGGTTTTTCTCAAGGCAGTAAAACTTGTATTTCTGCTGTGGCTTTGAGGAACTACAGGGGACTGAGTTCCGGGTAACTCCTGAAATTCTCATACCATTGCACTGATTTGGAAATATGGGTGTTGTTGATGAGGAGCTATGTGTACATCTTGGATCTAAAGAAGAGTGCAGCTGTGGAGATTGTCTTAAAATCAGTAATCTTTCAGTGTGGTCTGGTCTTTTAGAGATTGAAACATCTGTTTCTTAGTGCTAATAAAATAAATTCTTTGATGCAGAAAATCGTAAACCCCTTAATTAACAGGGAAACTTAATACATGCGTAAAGGTCATGTGAGCTTCAGCCCGCTGCATTTATGGCTGCAGAACTGTTGCTAGAAAGATTCCAGTTCAGCTTGCAACATAAAAGACTCTAACTTACAAGGGGTGAAATGGAGCTTCAGTATGCAGGCACCTGAAGCATGACTGTCGTCTTTGCAGGGAGTTCTCCGATTCTGTTTTCAGTCAAATACCTGGTAGATGAAAATTGCTCACTTTCCAAAAGCCTCTTGCCACAGGTGAAGCTAGCATAACCAAAGGCAAAGAAAGTGTCTCCAGATTCTGTGGTGGCTTTTAATTCTTTGCAAGAATCCAGCGTAATGTCAGTTTTCTAAGTCTCATCCATGAGTAGAAGGTACTGTTTACACTTGGACAGTCAGCTATCTGATTTGCAGACAAGATGACCTCTTCCCATCAACTATGAAGATGAATTCCATTAGGAATTGGGACTCAGAGCTTCTAGAGTTCCAGGGCAGGCTTTCCTTGCCTGAAGTTTTCATTCCTACTGTACCCTAAGGCTGTAATTTCTGATCACTGTTGATTTTATGCCTCATGCTAAACAGTGAGGCTTTTCTCTCCTCATTGATACTTTGTTAGGATGGGCTCAGAGCCAGCAGCAGGACTTGACTGAATTAAGAGTGGCATGTGTCTGATTCTTGGATTTGCTATTATTTGAATACTTCTGAAATAATTAGCTTTAGGCCAGATGCTTGGCTATTTCTAGTCTCCTGCCATTCTTATTTTGCTTTAAGGCAAGAAATAAGGAGTTCCTTTGCACAGAAAAATCTCTAGCATAGATCTAACCAATGTCCATATGTTGGACTTATTGCCTCAAATCCCATTTCCTGATTGACACAGATGCACTGAAATATCTCTGGGAAGGGATTAAAAAATACCATGTGTTTTGGTGATGCTGTCTGCTAGGAAGTCCTGTAATGGGGAGGAAGCGGAGGATATCAGTGCTGTGTTCAATAGTAGTGTGTCCCCCTGCTGTTCTTCTGTGTTCCCTTCTGCCCCCACTGGTGCTTGGCTACTTCTGGGAGTATAACCTTGGAGGCTTGGATACCCTTACCCATCTTGCCTGTGGATTGTCAGGGATACAGCTGTTCTGCGGAATGCAGTGCAACTAAGCTAGCTCCAAGTGAGATTTCTCAAGTGCTGGAAGCAGTGTCCCTGTGTTAGTGGCCTGAGCAGAGCTCTGCATTTAACTTGTTTGGCAGACCTTGGTGCTAATATGGCTCCATTACTTTGAGCTATTTGGATATCTCTAAACTGACCTGTGATCTGTGGGAACAGGTAGTCTGGATTTTGTGGATTCTCTGCACTCTTGGAATTAGCTCTTGCACAGCAGGCTAGAATGTTATGGTAAGCTTAGTACGTTTGGGTATCTCTGTTTAAATTTTTAAGGGGAACTGAAATATCAGTTAAGCATTGTATTGATTTCACTGGAAGCACATAGCTCTACAAGTTGGACCAATTAGGTGTCCAAATGGAATTTCAGAATTAAGCTACCTTCAAATTGGTATCTGTTATTTTCTTCTCTCAAATCTACTGATCTACCAGGGTAATCTATTGGCTTTTAATAGTGTCTGTGAAGACTTCTGAAGATAACTAAATAAGAAATAAAATCTCCTAGTGTTAAAGAATAACCCTGTGAGGTTATTAGATGAAACTGATATATTTTAAAATTTGTGTTCAGATAGTTAAAGATAAAATAGGTCTTTGCTACCACTATAAGAAGACAGTAAACAATTTTTTTGGGGGGTGTATAATGTGTTGCAGTTGTTAACTGCTGACCCTGCTTTTACGCTACAGGAATTTTTGGAACTATGAGTGAGCAGTCAAGCAGAAGCCAGACTAAAGCAACAACTCTGATGAATGACATCTCAAAGCAGAAAGAATGTTTTCTGATAACTGAAGACATTGCCTATAGAAAGGGAAAACGAAGGACTTGTAGTATATTCATAATCTTAATTTCTGAGAGGGGTGTGCGTGTGTTACAGGTTTCAAGTTATTTAGAGAACCCAGCGAGGAAAGATGGTGAAGCTGGAACTTCCAAGGCTTCCAGTGTTTTCTGTGACTGCTGTGGTGGGTAAGCTAGCTAACTCCCTTGCTTTAATTGCATATGTGAAGAAATTTAATGGAGACTGCTTATGTCGCAAGGAAACTTTGTGGAGAAATTATTAACATTTAATTTGAACTCTTGATTTACACGTTAGTGTATGCTAAACTGCTGATTCTTCATCAGGTAATGGGTAGTTGGATGCTATACTGTGCTACTAAGTAACACAATACAAGCAGGCCGGTAGAGCAAGATTGTTGGTCCTGAGCACATGACAGTCCTGCTTTTTGTTTTGTGGTCTTTGTTCCAGTTCTGATCTGGTCCTTTCAGCTGAGTTTGAATAGTTAAGAATTTCCCCTGAAATAAAACATGTTTTCTATGTATGTTGTTATGCACTGAAAGCCTTCCAGAATAGGTTTTGTTTTCTAAAGGAGCAGTGAAATCAAACCAGAAATACTGACTTACAGAAGACTCTGAGTTTTACAAATTAATGCAGTCAAGTCATGATGTTCCCAATGATGTGAGGAAAACCATTTCAGAAATGTTGCATTAAAAATTACTCATGCTGCCAATATGGAGGTAGTGTGGTTTCTATTTCTTTAGCGGGTTTGAGATGACACTAGCTGCTCGCATGTTGAAAGAATAACAGAATAACTTTTTTGCCTTACTCTGTTGGTGAGGGAATAATCTTTTTCTTATTCATTGGAAACAGGACAAGAAATAATGGCCTTAAGCTTCACTAGAGACTAAGGCTAGATAGTCAGACCTTTTCTATTTGCAAATATGGAATAAATATTTTGAAAGAGTTTTGAAATGTCTGGAGCTTTAAAGAATAGGTAACAAACAGGGGCCAAGTGGGGCATGCTCGGGAGAGCTAGATGGATTGGACCATTGCTTCAGGAAAACCCTCTAGATCTAATCAATGATGAGCAAGAAAACATTGCTCTGTCATCTGTGAACAGTGATCCATGCTTTCAATTCTTGATGTGCAGTGTGAGATGGAAACAAGGTGTGACTGAAATCTTAAAGACAAACTACAGTCTGGGTTCAGCCTAGAGAACTAAGAAGCTGGTTCCTTTTTCTACATCTGAAAAATGATGACAGATTCCAAACTATTGGAAAGTGATGTTAATTTAAACCAAACCTAAATCAAGGTCTGAATCTTCCAGTGTGCTGATTGTCCTTACTTACATATTTAGCAGCCATATACACACAAGTAGCTTGTTGTCCTTGGGGTCTGGTGCATACATCCTAAATCCTAAGGAATGCAGAAGTTGCATGAAATAGTATTAAGTGAATTTCTATTTATGCTTTTGAATTGAAAACCAACCAAAAGATACCAAGTAAACGTAAAGCTGAAATAAAATTTGAAAGCATCATAGGTAAAGGCAGTCAAATGTCTTTCAAATATTTGGTTTCTTTTAAAATATATTGCAGAAGCTGAATTAAAAGATCCCCTCTGTGGCTTTGTCTTGGTGACTCACTTCATTTGACTATTGATCACACTTCTAATTTTTTTGCTGATGAGCTGGTCTCAGTTAGAATGAGCTAAACCAATTTGCAGATCAGGATTTGAAAACACTGAAGCACAATATGCCACTTTATGTACTCTCGAATTCTACTCCCCATCCCTTCCTTATGCACTAAAATGATCTGTCTAGTTTTAATTTATTTTGCACAACACAAACTAAGCTTGTTAAGTTCAAGGCAATTAAAAAGAAATGTTTGAGCATATGTCAGCTTCTCAGAAACTTGTATTGTGTAATCCAGCACTTCATTATTCTGACAAGCTGAAGGAATGTTTCCAGTAGAGGAATCAGTCAGAAGTGAATCATCATCTGCGGGGAGAGGAGGGGGGAAAGAAAGTGTCAAAATCTTGTCCTCTAGGAATTAGACTTAACTTTCTTTTGGGTGAACTCAGACTACCTCTAGAAAGGTTGTGACCTAGAATAGCCAATGACATTGCAAAACAGTGTTCAAGGTCTTTGTTGTAGTTATCCTCTGTATTTGGGTGACAGAGGCGAAAATCAGCAGCTGAGGAAGCAACTTCCTCTGAACCTTTGATCCCATATTCTGTTGCTGCTCTAACAGTAGCCTTAGGAAGAGTAACTGTCAGGCTTCTCTTGCTTAAATGTATGTTTTGCGTTGCATCATGTTCTGAAGGAAATAGTCCAACTTTACTTGTACCATTATATTATCTCTTACTGAAAAGATGTTGAACATGTTCTGTATTATCCTCTTTGTGAGCATGTGTGTTGTAGAAACCACTGATAGAAAAACTATTGCACTTTAAGTGGAAGCCTCTGAACATATCGGCTGTCCTTTGTAGTAGGAGCCTACTAGATGAAACTGTTTATTGCAGATATGAACTTGTCATTTTGCTTATGAAGTAGAATTTAATCATTAGATTACAGTAATCCTATTCTTGGCACATAAATTGCAGAAAATACAAAGGCTGAGATCAACATCATTTTGAATACAATGTAGTTCACTGTGAGTTCTATGTCAAGGTTTAGACTTCTGCTTGAGTAACTTGAGTTGTCTGCTTCTTGTATGACAATGTCTAAGTAGTCCATCTCTAAATGGCAGTAAATGAAGTTGTATTCTCATGTGGTCATAAAGCTGGAATGGATAGTACTTAGTTCAGTTCAACACTGATTTTATTTATTTATTTTGATTTTTAATTAGAATCTTGATGTGACTTTCAGCAAGAGAATTCCTGAACCACATTTTTCTGTCTCTGCAAGCAGCAGACAGGGAAAACATTAGCTCTGCAGGCTCTTGAAGTAGGTGCTCTAGGTCTCTAAATTCTGCGAAAGCTTCATGCTTATAATAAAAGCTTTAAAAAAAAAAAAACATAATGTAGAGAATTCCACCAAAAAAATTCTTGAAGTTCTTACTTTGGTTTTCTTTATTTGTATATTCCTTCTCATCCCATTCCAGGACACATTTGGTTTGAAATTCATTATGCTTAAGTTGCAAAACCAGATAGTGTTATTTTGCTTTTGTTGTTGGAACTGCTTAGGTACATATTTTTAAGCTTTCCTATAGTTGTGCCAGATAGAATTAACTGGTTCATGGGATCAGTTACATTCTAGTGGGTGGAGCTTTATGACAACAGCCAAACAGTTGAGGCTGTTTACATGACATGCAAACTTCTCTGACCCAAACTATGGCTGCTGTCTAATACTGGACTGTAGCTTGGCAGCTTTATTTCTTTTGAGCAGTGTTTTGTTAGTATATTGGCTGCTTAGACAATTTGTTGTGCAAAACATGATCTTGCATCCCTGTGCAAGCAGGGTTTTTTTTTTTTCTTTTCCTCTATCAAATTGTACCTTTTTCTTTTTGCCTTCCAGTAGATGTATATCAATCTTGATGTTCTATTCATGGACATACAAAACTTTAAATAGAACTTGGCATTTGTGTCTCTCATGAATCATGCATTCATTGGCATCTGTGATACATTATTAATCTTTAATCTGAAGATTCAAGTTGTCACTGAAAACACACGTTGTAGCCTGTTTTAATATTACCGAGACAGGAAAAAAGCCAGCAAAATCATCATGGCACTTGTTTTTGAGTGGCTTAGATGAAAATTACATTGTTGTTTATACTTACGAAAGCTTACGTACTGGGACACAGGTGGGAAAACATTTAAGGAGGCAGATGGGGTACACGGTTGTTAGATTCAACATTATTCTACCTGTAAGAACTACCAATGAAAAGTAAATTCAAAGAATCACTGTATTGTTCCAGAATGCAAATGCTAGAGAATGGTAATGCTTGTATAGGGGGTAAAATAGAGAAGATATAGAACTTAGACATGTAGTTGCTGTAATTGGACTACTGGAGGGACAATTTTAAGATTCTTAAACAGATGCTCTTGCAAAATAATAACTTTCGGAGGTAAAACTGAAGATGTTTTAAAATAATCTTTGCAAGAAGTTAAAGTGAGAGGCATGAAAGGACTTAAATAAAAAGCAAAATTTGAAGCTTTCAGTCTTTTCTGCTGTCTGTGCTGTTCTTGGTACACACCACTGGTGTCTGCTGATCCCATTCCAGGACTTCATATTCTGATTTACAGTGCCTACCTACTGCGAAGACTATCGTCTGATTAAAGGACTGGTAACATTAAAGATCAGTATGCTTGTCTAAGTTATTTATTTGAGGTGTGTGCTTGTGTGGGAGCTGTTGTGCTTATGTAGGGGAGCTATTGGGAGATTTCCAGGTGTGTGTGTGGTGGGGAAATCTTGTTGCTGTGGGAAAGATGCTACCTGGATATTCAGCTAGAAGGAGGCTGGGAAAATGTTCCCAGCCAAAGTAAGAAATGTAGCTGCTGTAAATGGAAATGCCTGTTCGGAGAGCTACAAGGAGACAGTACAACTGGACCATCAAATAGGTTTGTTGCAGTGCTTGGCTGGGGTGTGCAGAAATCATTCCTTTGGCTGCTGAGTAGGAAGTGTTTGAAACCTCTTTATTAAAGGTAGTGAAGAACTTTCTCCTTCCCCCTCTTCAATTGATGCTTCCTGAACAAGCAAAGACCTTGTGTTGCTGTGCACAAATACCTTGTTTGCACAAATGGAGCTGTTGCTTTCGCATTCTGTAATTCAGGCCTTGATTAATTACATGCAGTTTTAAAAATGCAATTTAGATGAAGCTGCAGGATTGAAGCAGAATGACTTTGAAAATTGAACAATTATTGGTAAAGAGATACTTGCTTTGTGGTTGATTTCATCTACTTTAAGCTATTCGCTGGGTGTTGTGGTCACTGGATACTGGCCTGCATCAGAATACAGTGCCTGTGTCGGCACTTGTTCTCAAGTCTAGCACTGATTTAACCTTGACTTGTTTTGCAGTGACTTTGGTTTTTAGACTGAGTAGGAGTTGGTTGACATTGAATCTTTATACTTATTATTTAAATGGAAAGGTAGTATTTTATAATAGCCTCTTTGAAGGAAAATGATGAGTTCATCTCTAACATCTGGCGCTAAAAACTTCAGATAACACCTAAAATTTTGACCCTCACACTCTCACTGTTCTGATACTTTGGTTTGGCTCCAATGTGTTACTGGTCCATCTTCTCTGCAGCCACCTTTGATGTCTTGGCTTTTTTTTTCTTACACAACAAAGGAGAAAGCCTTAAGAACAGGAGGCTTGCTTGGAGCCTGACAGCAGCCATGGATTAAGGCAGTTTTAGAACTCTTAACAGACAAAGCTGATAGTCTTGTCATTAAATGTGATGTAGCTACAGCTTTCTTAATAATTTGTGCAGTGTTCCTGAGACCTCTTCTTTGGTGCAGACTTCCCAAAAATGATGCAAACCTGTTGGATACAAACTGGTTCTAAATGTTTAATCTCTTGAATACTGCTAATTTTTGCTATGCTTCAGCTACTGGGCTCTTCCTGTTACAGCTGTTGCAATATTTTGTTCGTAAAAGACTGTTGGAGCACAATGCTTCTCCATGTGTTATTTAGGTCCTGATCAGACTCATTAAACCCCAGTGTTTTGGGCTTTTTCTTAACCCATATAACATCTGTAGACTCATGTATTAGTTACTTTCTTGCAAGTCCTCTTTTGTGAGGCCAAGTTACTTAAATGTTTTCCAGTGTATAAAAAAAACTTTTTAAAAGGCAAAAAAGCAGACTGTATCCAATGTTAGATATTTGGTATTTGTGTGTTTGCATACTTGTGTTCAGAACCATTGAAGTTGTGTGCATGTGTGTACTCTGTACTCTGTTCCATCAAAATAATGTGAAATAGTTAAAAGCAGTATGAATCATAATGACAGACTTGGTGCCTCGGTATCCAAGATACGTTAACATGCTGATAAGTTACTTGTTTTCCTGCTGTGAGAACTGGTTGCTGTATTTGATTCTTTAGCTGAATACAAACTAAATTAAATCTGCAGTGACCTTTATTGTGCTCTAGCTAATGACCCAGTTAACCTCTGGTTAATTTTCTGTCTCTTGGTGTCCTGGGAACAGGGACATGTTTACTTCAGTTGCCACAAACCTTTAGAAATGTGCCACTGGCATTTATTATTCTAGAGCTGTGTGTTTTAATAGAAATTAGCTAATGGGCCATGGGGGTCTGCAGAAGTTGTAGAATGCCAATGAGGAGTTTTCTTTCATTTTTCCTCCACCCTGATTTACATGACTAAGCTTTTAGCTTTTCTTGGTTTTGTTTTAGTTTTGTTTTAGTTTCTTGAGTATTGATCTGTCTCCTGTGGAGGAAACAAACTATTTGCTTAACGTGCAGGAGGGTATTATTGTTGGCAGCTTCCCAGAGACCCCCCTCTTCTACATGCTTTAAATTAAACTGGAACCAGCGCAAACATTGCTAGGGAAGTTTGCAACTAATGCAGTATTATTATTGCATGGTTGTGTTATGCAAATCTGAATATGACCATAAAATTAACAATAATGAAGATTTTTTTTTTTTTTTCTAAGAGGAGATCTGAATACCACTTTTCTGATGCAAACAGGACTCTGGCAACTGGGTGGGCTAATCTATGAAGTACCCATTCCTCTGCAGGAAATGAAGTTATGCTGATACAACAGGCATCAGAACAAGGCAAAATGATTATCCACACCCATTTGTAGTAACAGCCCATATTGTCCCTGTCACACATCTCTTAATTAATGCACAGCCAAAACCAAAGCTGAGTCTTTCCGCATGCGTAGGAAATGTAGTGCTTACAGGTTGAGGCCTTGAGAAACAGCTGTTCTAGAGCCAGTCCTTTCTTCTTTGTCTGTTCCTTGAAAATTTTAACACAAATTTCCTTTGGAGATTAAATCCTTCTCTTTTTATTGTGCCCATAGCAGCAACATGAACAGGTAGAAGCATCGTCCTGAGTGCTGAGCCTCACTCTCTATATATATAGCTGCTCTGCAAAGGCAGATGGAAACACTGCTGCAGCAGTCCTGAGTTCTGTGTTGGCCATGTGAGCAGATGGGTTTGGAGCGGGAATGGGAAAGCTTGGGCTGTTTTGCTGAGCTGTAGGACACTTGTTCAGACTTGTAAGTTTTATTTTGGGACTTTCTGTGGCCTGAGCATCACTGCTTGATGATCATATGTTAAAAATATGCAACACTGAGAGTGACAGGATGATTTTCCATGAAGAGTTTCTTGGAAACTTGCTCAGTTCAGCCTGGTGACTTAGATCACCATGCAAAATAAGCAGTGTCTGTGCTCTGTGTGTGTTCCTTGGGTATATTCTGTGATTTTGCTAGAGACCAGCTACCTCCATTGGCTGGGGAGAACTGGCATTCTCTCTTACCTGTTCTCATTTCCTTATTACCTGTAAAAAACATCAAACATGGAAAAAAATACAAAAGACAGAACTGTACAGTCTTTATCACTCGTTCTGAAACCATTGCCATCCAAATGGGACTTTGCATGTGTTCTACCTGGTGGTTAAATGAATTTCTTAATCTCTTCTAAGAGCTTACTTGTAAAGGATCCACCACATCATATCCTACTGGGCACCACAACCCTTTTTTTCCCCTATTGTAAGGGGGGAGAAATTACGTGACTGTAGACTTAACACTAAAGTTGTGGATTGTTATGTTGTTTCAATGTGTTTTTGTACCTGAACTTAAAATGATGAGTGTGTCCTGTATGCCCCGGCATGATTTCATAAAGTAGTTACTTATTTTTTTGTGGCAGAGGAAGATGCAAAATCTCAACCTCTGTAGGTTTTGTTTTTGTTTTTTTTTTCTTGAGAATTAAGTATTAATAAAAGGAACTTTTAAGTTGCAACATATTAAAGCCCTCCCTCTTCACCAGGTGGAGCATCTTGAAAATGAGAACTTCTTCTGTCAGTCATCTGAGAGTACAGGGAATTCTATGTACAAAGAGAGCTACAGTGCCCCACAGCTTAGTCCCTGGTCTTTTCTGTTTATGAGCTTATTCTGTCAGGGTCTGTTAGTTTTGGTATTGTTAGCGGTTTAACAGGATTTCAGAGTTGTTGGTGGTCTCCATGGGTCCTTTCCCTATTTTACCTCGGAGTATTCCTACTGCTAGAGGAAAAAAACAAGTGTGACTGAGAAGATTGTGTAATTCTCTTATTCATAAATGTATAAGGGAATTGCTTCTTTTGGTTAGTAGTTGAGAGGAACAACATTACAAGCTTTGGTAAGAGATGGAATATACTTTTCAGTTATTTCAAATCCTAAGCACAATGATATCTCTTGTGTTTAAAAATGAATCAGTGAGAGAAGTTATTGCTGTGTAGATGAATGTGATGTTTCTATTAATTTGTACAAATCTGCAGTCAGAACTATTGAGTCAGTCTAAGGAGAAGAACTTGTTCAGAGTAAGGGCCTAACCTGAGTTCCTTCAAAGCCAGGTAAGAAAAATATGTTAAGTGTATTAGACTATGCTCTGGGTAGCATTCTCATGTGGATGTGTTCAGGTGAAGTTTTGTGATTAAAATGAGCTTTGCCCTCTTGTTGAAAGGGCAATCTAACATCGTGTATTCAACAACTATCAGAAGTGGGTTTTGAGTGCCCTACAATGCAATGAATTTTGATCAATTTTTGAAGATGAAGGTATGGAAGCGTAAGAAAGATGAAGGAAAAAGCTAAAACACTTCTGAAATAGGATTTCAGAAATTTCAGGAATGCTGTTCCCTGACTTTTATTGCACCTCTAATTGCAGAAATAGAACTGATATTGTGATTTGAATGATCACAAGAGATTTCATATAATACTTGATGAATATTTTAGTAATCTCTGATCTGCTTTTGCTTATAGAAAAGAAATTAACCTTCCTAATGGTTCTTTAGTTCAAGTACTTAACTATTCAGAGCTACTACTTTGATGCAATGTGGTTCCTGCAACGTGAAACTTCAGGAGAATTTAGGTAATACCTCTGTTTCAGAGGACTTAGAATACTTTGTGTGTAAGTGTTCTGTAGTATGAGTGTGGTAGGAAGAAGCTAATCTCACATATTTGGGCTTGAAAATCATTCTTTTTAAAATGCAAACCCTATAATGGGAAATGGGTTTTTTTGGCCTAAATTTATATTTAAAGACAATTGACTAAAAAAATAGAATAAGGTTTTGATCTCGCAAACATGAGAATAAATCTGAATGGCATTAATGAATCTATTTGTTTAGCCTGATGGACAGAATTTCCAAAACCTTCTTCCAAAAAGTGAAAATGTAAATTGCCATGTAGCTCTAGGGGTAAGCAATACAGGATGTTAGTGCTGGTAGTTTCTTGATACTGATTCAATTACTATTCCCAAGATATAAATATTTAGTGTATTGAAATCTGTCCTGTTACGGGTTTCTGCTTGTGTTTAAAGAATATGTCTAAAAACTCTGGAGGAAAAAGGGAAAAACAAACCCAGGACACAAAGCACACCCCACTCTCCTCAAGCTTTGAATTGCCATCTGCCTTTTTTCCTCTTTTCTCTTCTTCATGCTTCCTAATTATTGTGAATGGTCCATTTGCCAAGAAGTTTTCAACACAGAATTCCTGTAACTCTGTCAAGTCTCTTCTTCAAGGCAGAATTTACCAAGGCTATGTGCTCTCTCCAGGTAGAACAGATGCTCAAGTTAACACAGTGATTAAGGAAACTTTTCTTGAACGGTGGTATTTTCCTAAACCATAGCAATGCAATAGAAATCCCTTTTTCAGAATGTTTTATAGGAAGAATAAAGCATGACTGTGTCAAATTTTGTTGAATTACTTTTCATAGTTTCAGCCCTTGAATACATACAGGATCACTTCTTTTTTTTTTTTTTCCCCCATCCAACTGATTCGAGGGCTGCAAATGTCACTTCTCTGTAACACCTGACTGTGAGTAAAACTTGGCAAATGGAAAAGAAGGTGTAAGGGAAAATTATTTTTGGTTTGGAAGGTGGGGGGAGTGGTAGATGCTATGTCCAAGAGTTTAATAACAAATTTCATCTCTTATGGCATATTCTATTCTTTCCCTGGTATTAATTTGGAGTCAAGTGACTTCAGTACAGTTCTACTAGGATGCTTCAGGATAGAGAGAAAAGGCGTTTACTCTTAGCTCTTTAGGCCATTTCTCTTTGAAGATGTTTTTTTTTACCATTCAGCCAAAAAGTTGACATCTAGGCAGGTTTACTTTATTGCATTTGTTGCCTCTTCCTCTGTGTGTGTGAGTGGGGTCTTCTGGAGTTCTGGTTATTTCACATTTATTAAAACTCATGTGGGGTAAAGAAGACAACACCCACCAACATATTTATTCTTTTCAATTCAAATTGAGTCTCGATTCATCTGATAAGGGTGAATATGCCATGCGGGCTCTATAGGAGCTGCACTCAAAGGCCTCTAATTGAACCATGTGTACCTCTTAAGGGACCCCTGGTAGATCCAGGAGGTGCACAGCTCCCATGCTGTTGCGCAGCACTGTGGCTGCTTTTGTCCTGAGATGCTGCATTTCAGATGCAGCTGGTGAGATTTCTGACCAGCATAGGAAAGGGGAAACTTATGTAGAATAGCAGTGAGGTTTGGGAAGCCTTTGCTTTTAACTCTATTGCCGCTGCATTAGGATGTTTGTCGGAGCCACAGTGAATGTATGTGTGTGTTCCTGGCATTTAACTGAGGCACGTTAGTAGAGGCAATAGCCCTGTCAGTCCTTCAGTATTGCTTCGGCTGTAGTCACTTGTCCAAAGGATCCATATATTTCATTGTGATGATATCTGTGTTATGGAAATTAGGAGTTCATTATTTTGAATTTACTGTGAAATATTATAAAATGGGAGCACAAAGCCTACGAGCAATTAAAATGCAAATGCTGGTCATTCACTTGCATGTTGAACTTCAAGTTTTAACTCTACTTTCTTCATTCTGCATCTTTTTCTGATATGGGCTGCAAATAGAACTCAAAGATATTTCCAGATTTTTATTAAAACATGAAATCAAAAATATTTTTAGACTGTGGCAATAGGAACTTCACAAGTGCTCACTTCAGATACTACCTTGCCATGCCGACGGTATTAGATGCACACCAATAGAGAGAGGAGAGCTCCACGTTCAATATAAATGTAAAAAAGCTTTAGACGCTGCTGATTATCTGTTTCTTTGCATGAATAACTACAGCAGCTTGCAGATACCTGGTATTTGGCAAAGAGACCAAAATTGCAAATCCTTTGCAGTAGCACTGCACTCAGATTAAGTTCCTGTGAAATCTTTCCTCAGTCACTAATTTCACACTCAAGGGATAGAACCGTGGACAATTTATACCATATAAATCATGTTTTAATAACAGCTTCCTTGAGCTTTAAAATATTTTTAGGAATTTTTGCTTTTTGATAGGAAATAGTATATAACACCTTCAAAGTAAATATTGCAGGCTGTGAGATGTTTTGTTTTATAATTGGAGCATCCAAGACAATTTAGAGAATACTGGGAGTGTGTGGTCCAAAACATATTTTTCTAACAGCTCAAATTCTATCTACTGTGGCAGTTAGGAACAGAAATAACAGCTTAAGTAGCTTATTAACATCTGCTTTATCTTTATTTGGAAAATAAAATTTGATTTTGCAGCATTTTATATGCAACAGGAAAAAAATGTAAAATGAGTAAAGTGGTTTGTGAAAACTGTAACTGGTTTATTTTTTTATATATAATATTTTAATGTAATTGTCATAGGGGCTTTCTGCATCCTTTTATTTGAAGAGCAGGTTGTCAGTGGTAGGATGGGACACCTGCCCCTGAACCCAGAAAGTTAGGGGGAATATATATTTTCATTTGTCTAGTCTGAAGCATTTAATGTTAGGAAGTTATGAGATGTCTAAGAATGAGGAAGTGATAATAGGACTTTCAGCCAATATACTTGCATTTTATCTTGGGTATTGGGGGGGGAATTTGGTGATGTGATATTTGGTTTTGGTTGGTTAGTCTCTTAACATCAACTTCCAATCTCCCCAGTATATAATGCAGATGTGTGGTTTTCATTACATGTTTATTGCTGGGTAGATTATGTTGAAATAAAATACCTTAACTGTATAATGATTGTCTTACTGCGTTTTCTTCAAGCATTCATGTTCTTTAGAAATATGGAATCCCAGATACATTCATGGTAAATTTAGAAATGTGCTTCAGCTGTCTCTCTCCTAGTATAGGCTCTACCTACATATATTTGGTTGTTTAAAAAAAAAAAGAGATGAAACAGAAGTGACAGCATTGAATACAACTTGTTGTGAAAGTAGAAAAATTGTCCAAGTTGTTTTGTATTTTACATGTTGCCAGGCAAATGCCTTGTGGAGGGTGTGATTGAATTAGGTTATTAGTCATAAATGGGATACCATAGATGAGTTGTATTGGTTTTTATTTATTCATTATTTTGTTTCCTGTGGCTCTTAAAACTCTTTTTTAAAATTAGCACTGCAGATGCACACCGTAAGTATGATGGTACTGCAGCTTAAAATGTCTAAAATACAAATATGCTTTTAAGATAACTCTTTAAGTCTGTTACTTTAAATGGACCAAGGACCAATATTTCTATACAGAGATGAATGCGAACTTAATCTATGTATTCTGCAGATGATGTTACCTTCTTTATATTTCAAAATGCATGAGACATGTTGATCACGTGTTTTGAAATTGCATAGTTACCATAGATGTGACTGCATTTGTGACTATTCATTATTCGTATGGGAGTCTATGTGATCACACAGTTCAGGTGTTGTGTTTGGTTGAACTACAGCTAGGAAGTTGTTAGCATATTGGTTAGTATATTGCTGCCACTGTGGCCCCCAACTAAAAAGCAAGAATGTTTTATGTCTGATATTCTTTTTTTCTCTCATTTCATCTGCCCAGTCTGTGGCAGTTTGGATTCTCTTCATTGCTTGTGCTGTACTCTGGCTACACAGAATTAGAGATTGTCATCTTCTGTAAGAAGCTATGGTGTGCTAGTTTCTATTTTCAACCAAATTCTTAAAAGGAACAGTATTTTTTAGAAAATAGCTTCAGGCTTTTACATCTATAAATTTGTGATACCACCTTGTAGTAAAGGAAGCTGCAGTGACATGTCTGTGCCAGAACTGTTCTTTTTTAATGCTGCTACTTCATGTTTCTCCAGACCTTGCCTAATGTGTGTCGTGTATGATGAATTAGAGTCTGAATGAACTATGCTTCAGATTTAAGGTATGTTTAATTAACTGCATAGAAATGTAAGAGAGTGGAGAAGCCTTTTCCTGCAACATCAGATCTCTTTAGAATTTCTTTGAATCATTCTTGTAAGGTTATAGAAATTCTTTGAAAATCAGTGGCAATAATTCTGTTTGGAAATAAGGTGCACTAGCTTCTGCATAATGTAGCTTTACATGCACAATACTTAATGCTTGTTGTGTTGTGCTGTGCATACCAACAAGAATAAAAAAAAGCTTTACTGTGATATTTGTGGTAAATTGAACTAGTACTTGTTGGTGCTGCTTCTCTATCGCAGGGTAATTTAGGCTAGAAAGGGCCGGTGGAGGTCATTCAGTTGAATTCCTTCCAAGCAGGAGATGACTTCAGAATTGAATTGTAATTTATTGCTCCTGTCTCTTGCTTAAATATGGACTGTCTCCTTCTAAGTGAGGTGCAGCTGGGGCAATATTATGTCTGACCTATTAATTCTATCCAGTCAGGCTCTATTATGAAGATGGGCATCCCTGATGTCTCCGATATCTCAACTAACACAGAGTGCAGGAGGGGTACCTGACTGCAATGGAGAGATGTGTTTGTAACATGCGGGTTGGAGATATTGTTAGGAAAAATGTAGAGTACTTACAACTTCTTGTACAATGCTCTTCTCCACATGACAAGTCTAAAATATGGTGTAAATGTTATCCACTCACCAAACAATGTGCCAGACAAAATGATGGAGATCTGTGCTGTTACAGCTGATTTGTTTTTATGAGATTCTGTTGCCCCTCTAGCAGAGGTGGCTGGTGCAGTAGCCTAACATAGGACAGAGTTTCTGGAAGCTATTACCCAACCTGAAAACAAGAGGAAGCGGAAGTAAAGGCAATACAGGATGCAAAACAGGGGTGTTGCGAGCCCTTTGGTTTGTTGTGGCTGGATGGTAGTTATTGGTGAGGGTACCAAAGTGAGTCTTCCTTCCCTTTATAACTGGAGGGAAGATGCCTAAGGGGGTTTCGGCTGTCCACAGAGTAATTTGAAAATTTTCCCAAATGACTTTTTTTTTTTTCTTTTTTTACTGCAAAGCATTTTCCACAAAAAAAATCATCTTCCATAATGTGTTTATATCAAAATCAATATGCAAAGCATGTGATTAAAAGACAATCACAGCTGGCATTTGAACATCAGCTTTAATTGAGACTGTTCCTACATTCTGTACACTTCAAGGAAATTAATGGCAGTCTTGCAGTCCTTCAAGAAAAATTAATTATCCTTTCTGATTCCCAGTTCCTGTGCTTGCTTCCTGAACCCTGCTTTCTGATAGCCCAGCAGGCTTGGAGAGCCGCTGCTTATTTATACAGAATATTTTCTTGCTTTGAGGGGAGTGTGTGAGCATTTAAAAATTTACCAGCTGTTTGAGGTCACTTACAGCTGAAGCAGCTCTTTCGTTTCGAATGATTTATTTAGTTGGCCTCTCATTGAGTTGTCAGCAGTTAGCAGAGACTGTAACCATGTGAAGAAAAGGTCCTAATTTGTCAGCTGGAGAGAAGGGGAATTGTTTGTAGTCAGAGAGGAAAAGGAATTAGTTCATTTTGTGGGCCTGACATGTTGGCTATCCCCAGATGCAGGACTGAAAGAAAGGTGGCTGTCAGCCATGCATTTGTGATTAGAGATTGAAAGGAAAAGGAAGGGGGGGGAGTGTGTGAGGTTAGAGGAAGGTAGCTGAGATTGGAATAGGATATTTCTTCTGAAAGACGTGAGAGAATGTACACGTGTGCACATTTTATGCCTCAGAGGGAAACCTAGAGGGAGTTGTCAGAACTGTGAGCAGATATGAACAAGGAGATGAGCTTTCCTCTGGCTTGAGAATGAGATAGTATATGATGTTAAAAAGAAATAACCGCGGAATGTTGAATAAGATCGGACTGTGAAGTAGACACCTCCTGACTCATCTGCAGTGGCAGCTGATGACAGTAGGAAGTTTGTCAGATGTAGGGCACAGTTGCTTTCAAGGAAAAAAAAAAGATTAAATGAGTTTGACAATAATGCTGTAGCTCTGAAAATCTGAGTTGTGTTTTCTGTGGATGTTTATACATGCAGACAATTACTGGTAGAGGCAAATGGTATTGAGTATCTAGAATGGGTGCAAATCTAATCTATCAGATAACCATTGTGTGTGTAGATTAGGGTTTGGTTTGTTTGTTTTTTTTAAGTAGATTGACTTGCCATAGTAGCAGTTTAATAACAGGAGTTTCAGAGATTTTTTTTTTTTTCCTTAGATGTATTTAACTTTTCTTTCAGTGCTCATAGCACATTGATCTCTACGAATTGCTATTTCTTGAGGATATTGGCAACTTCATATACAGTATTTAAAATTATTGGCATTGTAGGCATAGCTCAGTAGCCTACTTAGTTAATGAATCTCTAGTAAGACACAGGTTAAACTTGGCTTATGATTTTTGACAACTTAAATACTCAGTCACTAAAATTAGTCTAGCAAGAGTGTTCTGCATTACATGTGCAAGAGCTATTCTTGATTGTTTTGCTTGAATAACCATTCTGTTGGTCCCTGCTACATATTGTATTCTGGTCTCTTCAAATACCTGCCTTTTAGTTCTCCTTTTTCAGCCTATTTAATGTTTTCTCCGCACAACTCTGCCCAGCAGGTACACTGTCTGCTTGCAAAATGTGAGTTTAAAAACTGAGCGGGACCCTTTAGGGCAGAATTAATTGGTATTTTTGGCTTGTAAGAGAAAGATTTATAGCAAATATTATATTCCTTGCAGTTATATGCTAATTACAGTGTAATATATACAATTGCACTCCATCAGAGTGACTGAAAGCTTAGAAGAATGTTTTCCTTTGCCTGTAGGTAGCATGTGAGAGACACCATCAGTCACTATCAGAGACTTGTACATTATGCACTCCAAGTTCCTGCTTTCTTGGATGCATAAGAACTGGATGGTGTTTCATTCCCAAGTGGTTTTTCTTTATATTTCTGTACAAGGTCATAGTTTCTTGCATGATTGTAGGTGATAATACAGGAGACAGAAAAATCATAACACTTAATAATGATGCTACGTATCACAATATACAGGAAGGACAGGAAAGGAGAAATGAACTAGTGCAAAAAGAAATTGAAAACATCAACAATTAAATATTATTTAATCTCTGAGAATATTCTAAATTTTAGGGGGTGGAGGCTATGTGTTAAGGAAATGCAGCTGTCCTCAGATGTAAGTAGGGTTTGTTGCACCTGAAACTATTTTTTAGTAGTCTGGCTAAACTGAGCTTCTTGAAGTAGCCAAAATACGATGAGTGTATATAACTTCAGTGTTGCAATGACACATAAAGTGCCTAGCCCTGCATGGAAGTTTCAGTCATGTTTAATGTCTATTCCAGTTCAAAGCATCTTCAATAGAAGAACAATCTAGAAAAAAAATACGTACTCTTAACCAGTGAAAAACATTGTGTCTAAAGGAAGGTATTTTTGCAATCAAAATACAGCAGGAGCATCAAGGATTGCCTGTACGTAGTCCTGATGTGAGCCTTTCAGGGTAGAATGCAGTGAAGAATTTTGTTTTCAGCAGGACTATTTTGTATAAATGAAAAGGGATCAGAGTTTCATTTTAATAAATATTAACCAAGTTCAGGCTGCTTAGAGCAATGGAGAGTATAAGGTTCTGTGTATATAGATAATCGTGCTTACTTAAGTCTCTAGTGGAGTTACAGAGTGCACGTTCTGAAATGTGCCCAGAGACATCTTTAGCTCTTGGGACTAAATTCTGCAGTGCTGTGGTGGTAAAACATACCTGCTTTGGGGAAGTAATGACTTTGTTCAGGAAGTGCTGGCTCTGTGTTTAATGTGTGTTGAGCTACTGTATTCCCATTCTTGGAGTAATGGAGTTGTTCTTTTCTAATTAGATGGGCTATTTTCCCTTTTTCCTCTTAATGTCCTACAAATCTTTTCTTTGTTGATTAGAACCTTGTGTAGTTGCTTCTGTCTTCTTTTTCCAGTTTCATTACTCCGTCTCTTCCCCTCTCAGCTCTCCTGTTACGAGAAGCAAAGACCAGCATTGATGTTTGTTACTTTTCTTGTTCTCAGGAACCCGTGACAGGTCGTGTGCTCAGTAGCTATTCTTTCCTGACTCAGATTCACAGTCGCAATCTCTTTCTACTTCATGTACTTGCACTGATTCTGTTTTCAAGGTCCTGCTTAACAAGTGCCCTTTGCTTCATAGACGTGGAGGAGAAAGTGGGTAGAGCAGCAGGGTTTCAAAGTCTCGACTTAGTGCATCTGTTCTTGAAATTTGCTGCAGTACTTGACAGGTTAGGAAGGGAAAAGAAACTTCTTTATTCCTTTCCATCTTCCTTAAAAAGGTTCTTGAAAGAGAGCAGTTGATGAAGTTGTTTTCCAGATGATGGCTGTCTTGCAATTCACATACTGTACATATAAATAGGCATATTTCAGTAAATGGTTTGAAGTTTGTTGTATACAACGTAGGTCTGACTCTCTTTTACTAGTATAACTGTTCAGGGTTCAAGGAAATAACTTGAGAGCTTACACCAGGATAAATTAGTGGGAATTTCATTCTTAAATCTAGAAACTGAAGTAACTGAAGTTTACTCTCTTTTCTTCTGCTGCTAGCATACATGAAACACAGCAAGGAATGGTCTTTTTCCCCCTAAGCAGAGGATTGATGCCCCTACAGTGTATTTACTGTACGGTGTCAAACCTTGGGAAGATTATGAAGGCAAGATTCTAGCTTCTCCATGATTTTTGTCATCTACTAGAATAATTTTAGGGGGAGGGAGGCTGTAAATGGATTATATTTCTGGAGGCTGGTGGCTGTGTGGGTCAGATAAGTGGCTTGCTTCTGGGAAAGGCTTCAGGGAAAAGCTTAAGCTGAATAGTTTGCTGTTGGCTGATTTCTGTCAGTCTGTATATATATTATTTAGTGCAAGCACATCTGGGAATCAGGTGTAGTACAATCATAGAATCATAGAATAGTTAGGGTTGGATAGGACCTTAAGATTATCCGGTTCCAACCTCCCTGCCATGGCCAGGGACACCTCACACTAAACCATGTCACCCAAGGCTCTGTCCAACCCGGCCTTGAACACCGCCAGCAATGGAGCATTCACAACTTCCATGGGCAACCCATTCCAGTGCCTCACCACCCTTACAGTAAAGAATTTCCTCCTCATATCCAATCTAAACTTCCCCTGTTTAAGTTTGAACCCATTACCCCTTGTCCTATCTCTACAGTCCCTAATGAAGAGTCCCTCCCCAGCATCCCTATAGGCCCCCTTCAGATACTAGAAGGCTGCTGTGAGGTCTCCACTCAGCCTTCTCTTCTCCCAGCTGAGCAGCCCCAACTTTCTCAGCCTATCTTCACACGGGAGGTTCTCCAGTCCCCTGATCATCCTCGTGGCCCTCCTCTGCACTTGTTCCAACAGTTCCATGTCCTTTTGATGTTGAGGACCCCAGAACTGCACACAATACTCCAAGTGAGGTCTCAGGAGAGCAGAGTAGAGGGGCAGGATCACCTCCCTCCACCTGCTGGTCACGCTCCTTTTGATGCAGCCCAGGATACGGTTGATTTCTGGGCTGCGAGCGCACACTGCAGCCTCCTCATGTTCATGTTCTCATCGACCAACACCCCCAAGTCCTTCTGCGCAGGGCTGCTCTGAATCTCTTCTCTGCCCAACCTGGAGCTGTGCCTGGGATTGCTCCGACCCAGGTGTAGCACCTTGCACTTGGCATGGTTAAACTTCATACGGTTGGCATCAGCCCACCTCACAAGCGTGTCGAGGTCCTCTGGATGGCATTCCTTCCCTCCAGCATATCAACCTGAAGGACACAGCTTGGTGTCATTGGCAAACTTGCTGCGGGCGCACTCAATCCCACTATCCATGTCACTGACAGAGATGTTGATCAAGATCGGTACTTCTTGGCCTAGTTATAGTTCAAGGAAGTTTAGGTGAAGCTGGAACCTAGAGCTGAAGAAGAGTGAGGTGTTGCAGAGGGCCCTTGATGAATACAAGGAAAGGGGGCACGTTTGGCTGTGGTAGGCAAATGAAATTAGTTAATTTAATGGAGTACAAAAGGAGTTGTTTGGTAGTGGACTTTGAGAATGTTAAGATGTAAACTTCATAATGTAAAGGTATAGTTTTGTTGTTTTAATCTCATACTAAATTAAACAGCAGATGGAATGGAGCAATCTTATCTTTTTAAAATTGAATACCTCAGTTGCTGAAATGCTAGACGTGTACACAGCACTAATGAGAAATACTTAAAAACTAAACCTGGCTTTGCAAACACAACATCATGATTCAATAGAAGTGCGATGTGATTAAATTTTGTCACACTTCTAAACTACCTTTGTTAAGGACCCCCTCATCACTAATGTGAATTAGTGAATTTCCTCTGCTGTGTCTGGTGTGATGGAAAAGTGGAGTCATGTAGAGATGCATCCAACTACCATCCTGCAAAGAAGAAAATGTTAAAAACATCAGAAGGTAATCACTAAACCTGGTATTCAGTAATTGCAATAGTCTAGATAGAGCCAGCCATTTATAGGTGCAGTGAGCAACCATTCCCTTCGAACCATCTGGCAAATAAGAATCCATTATGGTAACAGTAGGAAATAGCAATATGTGGATATATAGATCTTATCAGTTCTTCAGATGTACCACAGGTCTAATTGTAGAATGAATTATGAATGCAGTAATTGTAACCTAACCATTCTTGTAGTTGTATTCATTGTGTTGCTGTGGATATATCCTGGCTTGTAAAGAATTAAAACATGCCCTTTCTCTCTTCCTTCTCTCTTCCTTGTTTTTTTTCTTATATGTATGTAATACTGCTGTGACTTGCTATTGTATGAGCATTCTCTGATGAAATTCTAATGCAAAGACACAGCTACATAAAGTAGCAAGTGAAAGCTGGAGAGATTTAATCTCACAGTGAGTAGGTACAGACAATGGTTCAGAATTGAATTTCAAATCTGAAAATATTTTTCATTTGTGGCCACATGAATGACAACTATTTATCACATCTGTTATCTCCATGCAAACTAAGCACGCAAGATGTGATGGAAAGTATGCATTTAATTACTACTTTAAGCCAAATCTCCTATAAAAGATAGTTTGTAACCTCAGAATTATCAGCCGGCTGCTGGGAGGTGTTTGTGAACCTGCCAGAGAATCCCTAATGATAGAAATAAAAAATAAAAGAAGAAGAAGATCACGTATTCTACCAGAAAAACAAAATTTGAGCTCCCTAGTCCTACACCCATTTCTCTGGTGAGAAGATATAATCAAAACTTACCCAAGTTATAAAAGTTTGTAGCATATTTCCTCTTGATCATGAATGTGATCTGCATAAACAATTTCTAGTGCACCGTATAGAATCTATCTTTGGAATTAGTATGCCATACAAAGCAGTTCTGGGGCTATCAACTACAGCAGTTCAATTACTGGCTGATGAATTTTTCATATTTTCTCAAATCTTAGCCATATATATGAACTTTCTCAAATATCATAGGGAAGTTTAACAGTGGGTATGCAGAACAATATACACGTTTATGTGAATTAAAGAAAGCTGCCTTGTAAAAGGAAAAACAAAATTAAAAAAAAAAAAACTAAATGAAGTTGCCAAGGAATAAGAGAGAACTCCATTCCCTTAGGGAGGGAAAAGTGAATACTGATAATTTACCTGAAAGGCTTTTATCATCTTCCTTGTTTTCAGATAATGTTGGGCTTGGCTGTGGAAATGTTGGCCATTCTGCAGATTTCATGGTGTTTCAGTAAAGCTTAGGGCTTCTCTCTTTGGTTCTCACAGTGCCTTTTGTTGCACCAAGTTTAACTTTCGGCAGAGTTGTGAAAGAGCTGAAGAATGGTAAATGTTTCTCAGTGCTAGATGAGTCCTGATTTTCCAATGTTGGATACATTGTTAACAAAGATGTGTCTATAGGTACGCTTATGCTTCCTTCTGCTTTTCTTCCCATTCTTAGCAGAAAGGGTTTTATCTCTTAATGCTTTCAGGGACTGTTTTACACTGCCAGCCTGGGATGGAAGCTGGGATCCATGTCTTTGCTTGCTTACATGTCTGCTGAGCTGTTTCAGCATACTCGCTTCCTGAGAGGTGGCTCAGCTGTGAGTTCTTTAGTGCTGTTGGGTCTTACAAGATGACTAAACAGTAGCTGATGGAAAAAAGCCTTGTGAATGAGAGGGCGTTTTTTGTGTATGATGTTTGGAGTCCATTTTTTTGGTGTATGAAGAGTGCAGAGTAAAATCTTTCCCTTCTAATAGCTGGAGCGTAAGAACTCTTGCTAGTTATAGAATCATAGAACTTTTGCCTTCAACTGGACCACAAAACACATCACAGGAATCCAAGAACATACTGTCCCTCTGAAAAGTTTCATGCCTAACATCTTGGTATTGGTAAACTCAAGCTCTCCAGTGTTCTGAGTGACTGTGCTGCTTCTGACTAAAATTGGTGGTATAATCCTCAGCTGCAACAGCATTCCATGCAGGCGAAGCTGCAGTGTAGGCTGCAAAATTACAATTAAGGTGTAAGTACTGCAAGCACCTTTCTCAGTGTTAAATCAGTGTCTAACCTCAGCACATTTAACTCTGATTCATATTAGTCAGTATTCTGAAGAAATGTGTTTGACCAGTGTTTCCTAAACTTTGTGGCCCATTAACCTACAGTTCCTGTTCCTGATATACTTGTCATGGACGTCAGTGGGTCAAGGCCGGATCTACCTCTCTTTAAATGGCTTTTGTCATGGTTGTTAATAAGAATAGGTATGCGGCAGATGTGGAGTATAGAGCATGAGAAGGTACAGCCCTCTGTGACCCCTGACCAGAAAGCTGTTTTCTTGGAGGCTGACAGTGTTTCGTACCCTTTAACATACATTTATTGGTTTGCTTAACTCTATTGTTTAAGCAATTAACGTCATTGTTTTGCTTGTAATTATCATTGCAGCGGAAGTTTCCTCTTCTTAGGTAATTCTTATTACATAATTTGGCTGGTGTTTATGGTATGAACCCGTTAGGCAAAAGACTTGTTGCAGTTTGTACTTAATGAAACTATCCATGTGTATAAACTGCGTATCAGTGTGTGTGAAGGGTTCAAAGTTCAGTTCACTAGTAATCATTGCAGGTAACCTCTTGCCTGATTTAATTATCACCACCAAAAATGGTGCATACTTGTCTTTTGTAAAGCTTTACTGAGAAAACAAAGCACATGGTGAACTTAAAACCTTACCAAAGGGCTTCCAGGTTAATTTCCGAAGGGATTCAGGCACTCTACCACTCGTGCAAAATCTGGGAAATCATCACAATGGTCCTTTCAGATATTGATAAACCCATTAGGTGAGGGGTAACTGTGAAACAATGTTCTGCTTTAGCATTTTAGCCAAGCTATCAGAAATAAACAGCTGTAAATATCAAGAAGTTGGCACTGTCAAAGAACCCTTATTTATAAGGGTGAGAAGAGCATGCACAACTCGGTAACTTTGTAGTTTATAAATGATTAAGGGAATTATGATAAAATGTAAGGGTGTGGAAGTCTAACAGTGGGGAAACAAAAATGACATGCTAAGAGTTAACAGTAGTATCTAGGCACTTTAGTTGGTTTTTGAAAGCACAGACTGCATGATCAACTTTACAAAGGGTATTCTTGTAGTAAAAGTTGCATTAGGTAAATTGGATATCCAGGCTAGAATGATGTTTTTTCCTCTCTTTAAATTTGGTTCCTAAATTAGCAGTCCTGAATTGCTTTCTTGAGAAAACCACCTTTATTCTGTTTCTTATACACTGAATGCAGTATCATAGCTTGGACATGTAAGGAACAGGGCTAATGTAGTATAAGGAATACATCCTCACACATCTTAGTATTGGATTCCTGAAGTTGTTTTGTCCAAATTATCCTTCTTTTTGGCAGAAAGAGTTCATTATCTGTAATAGATGATACCAGTAACTATAATAGTCATTTTATCATTTCTCTTTCACATAAGGGGAAAAAAAGATAATTTGTGTCAGTAGCTATGTAAATGATAAAAAATGTTAGTTACCCTAATTGCAGCTAATACACAGGCATTCAGTGGCTTTTATTCTTTCCCTTTACAAAAAACTTAAGTCTATGCGGTATGTTATAATCACTAGGGTTTTTAACAAGTGTGGTAAGTCATGTGTTGTTCTTTGTGCTGTTTTGACTAGTTGACTTCTGAGAAAATAAGGAGAAATATGCTTGTTCATAAGGAATATAATAGGCTTCGCATCAAATAGCATCATTATCTGATAGTAACAGTTGTCTGTTCATTTGCAGCTGCTGCACTTCTGGTTATTCTAAATAAACTTTAAACTTGGAGAAGTCTTTCATCAGGATGATATTTACATAGGAATCATAAGAAAATCCTAATTAGAAGGAACCTCAGGACATCATCTTGGCAAGCCCCCTGCTCAAAGCAGGACCAGCTGAGGTCAGACCAGCTTACTTGGGCTTCTTCCGGTCAGGTCTTGAAAATCTCCAGGGGATGAAGATGTGTGTGGTGTTTTCATTTTTTTTTTTTTTTTAGATACAGTCACACACATGTATAAATGTACACACAATGTATAGATATGTACATGTTCTTATCCTTGTATGTATGCATCTTAATACACTGTACTTCAATGCTCAAAAGCCAGCTATGAACCTTAAAGAATCTTTACCCTCAAGGACCTGTGTAGAAGGATGTTCAATAGGAATCTAGATCTGAAATGTCATCACCGATACTATTTGTTGTCTTGCTTGAGCTAGGGCTTGCCTGAGTAACTAAAGGTTCAAATTACTGCCATGTTTGAGCTGCTTTCTAATACTTGATGAAATGTTTAATAAGTCCTAAGCTTTCTGTCTCTTAGTAATAGAACTAGTTCGCTTTCTGGTGTGGCTTTTACAGTTGTGTTAGAAATCGATGGTGCTTCTGCATCATCAGGAACTTAAGTTTTTAATACTTTTGACATGCTGTGGGTATGTAGTTGAAGTTTCAGAGTGATCTTCTCTGTATTGTTTTGACACAACATACACCTTCAGGGCACCTTTGTCTTTTCCTAGAGGAAATTGAGCAGAAATTTTATGAAGTCATGAAAAACAGGATAAAAAGTTACCCTTGGAAACAATCCAGACAAGAAGCTTGTGGGAAATGGGAAAATGTTTACACTTGTAGTTACCTTCACTAAAGATGGGAGCCTGCCCTGTTCATGAGCAAGGATCTCTGCAATACTGGTAGCTGATATCTATGAGATGCAATATGGTCAAATTTTGAGCAACATCTTTTGAGCAACTGATATGTCTTAAGGCTGCATGTTCGCAATGCAGCTATGGATGTTATTACACAGCTTGCAGAATACTTGAGATATATGCAATGCTGGTGTTGCCACAACCTCAAATTGAAACGTCTTAGCTAAAAGAAGAGACTAAACTCTGGATTTACTCTGCTTGTAGAAGAGATACTCATGAAGCATAGTAAACAAATATAAACACTCTGATACACATCCTCAATTTGTCAATCTTTTTCTTTCTCTTTGCTTCATTAAGTGGAAATGGGAATAGCATTGATAATTAAATCATGAGCAACTTAATGATACATAAAAGTAAGCCCCAAAAAATCATACGTAAGTGCCAGAGAAATCTTCTCATAGATAGTATTTACTCTTGAATATACCATACACATTTCCGCGCATTTTATGCAACTATTGTACTAAATGCTTGCAGATCCCATATGTCCGGATTTTTATTTTTAATGGACTGACTTGGGAAAGATTTTTCACATATGCTTTCCCAGTCAAACTGTAGAAAGATTGGTGTAATACCAGCTTGATAACAGAGATTATTTGTCCCTAGTAGAAGTCAGTTAGGTTTGCTAATTGCAAATATGCTGTATTGTTAGAGCTGTTATGTTGATAACTTTGGCTGATTTTGCACTGTTTATGTAAATGTGGAACAGTAACTATGGAGAAAAAAGTTCACCATAGCTGTTCTGCTTGTGCCAAAAATTCAGTGAAACCAGGCCTTCTGCTTTAAAGATGGGATATTCTTAACTGCAGTTTGTAAGTAAAATATTTGATCTGGGATGGAAGAAACTTGACAGATGAGCACAGATGAATGAAGAATTGAATGATCCTCTCGTAAAATTTATTTTGGAATCTTCCAGTAACTATCCTTCAAGTTAGAAAAAGTAGCATACTTGTATTATAAGTACATACTTGTACTGCAGTGCATAGCTTCTGCACACCTGAGGGAGTGAAAAGTGAAATGTTCAAAGGTTTGCCTCAAAGTCTATAAGGACAGATTACAGTGGAAGAATATTGTTTTCCGGTTATATGGGATCATCATGAAAGAGGTACACAACAGGTTTGAATAAGAAAGTTTATGTGTTTAACTTCAGTTAATTGTACAAGTAACTTGTTCTTAAATTTGGTAACCAAAGAAGTTTTAATGTTTAAAATCCGCCACAGCAACAGTCTGGCTGTGATGCCTTGGAAAGAAGATAATGACAGATCTTGTGTTTTCTCCCCTGCTTCATGCCTTGAAGACACCTACTAAAAGGGTGATAGGAAAGGAATGACAAGAAATATTTTGCATTTGGCCAAAGTGCTGAAATACCCCCTACTCCAGCACTAGTATGTCAGATGCATTTGACCTTCTGTTGCATTTAAATATTTACAGTAACATGGCTTTGATGTAGTAGCTTCTCTAGTCTCCATTATTAGATGCATTGTTATTTTGCTTTCTTATCACAAAGTTTATGAATTGATACTGGTTTTGATCATTTTAATGTATGACAGTCTTGAGTTCTGATCACAGTCTGTGCTGTGTCTTTTGTAACTTTTAAGTACAGCCAAAAACCTTAGATGGAAAATTTCACTTTAATATAAAAGAGCCTTTTTAAGCATCTTCAAAGATGTAGAAAAAGCAGCTCTCTAAAGACTCATGAAACAAGAGGAGGCTTAGAACTTAATTTCATTAACGCTCTTTGAATGTTAATAGTTGCCATCTTGAGATCCAGCCTTATCCTGTGATAATAAAGAATATTGTTGGAGAATAAAGATCACAGGAAGCCTCAGTTTTGTTATGAACTGTGTAATTTTTTTTAAGCTGTTAACTCTTCAATTTCTGTATCTTAAAGAATACAAACTAAAAATCTAGTTCAAGTTTTTGCTTGAATCTAATTCTAAGCCATTATTTGGAAACCTTGTTTTCTGCTGGAATGATTTAGCCTCTGTGGCTTGTCTACCATAGATTGTGTGCAATCAGCTATGTTTTTTTCCTTGCCCCAAAACAGTTATTAATACTGAGCAGAGTCTCCTCTTTCATCTTGCCCCAGACTAGCTGCAGTTTCTGTAGATAAGAGCAGTGATGCATGGTATAAACAATCTTGGCACTCATGGATCACGTGCAACATTTGCTTTTATCAGATGTCTCAGATGCAGGGATGGCCAGATAGTCTTACTTGGAAATAAAACATCAAAAAGCAACAATGGCTACTTTTGTTAGTTTTTTTTATTCTGAATTAATTTCTTCTGTGTACATTGTCAATCCAAAGAATGTGTGTTATGTGCTGTATTAGTTAGGTGTTTGGACATGGATTTGGTAATTCATAGTAATTTTGGAATCCCGCACTAAACAGTATTGTGCATTTTGTAGGTGGGTGTTTCTCCTGATGTGAAATTTGTATACCTCTCTTTGTTTCCTGACTGTCTCTCATTGTGTGTCTGTTTATAGGAAATCTAGAATTTCAAGACCTGAGGATACATGTGCTTCCTATGAAGTGTTCTAGGCATTGTAAACCCGCAATTCATATCCATACCCATACCCTAAAGGTTTCTGTGCTGAAAGGCTTGGCAAGTAGTATCTATTGTAGGAGGAAGGTCTTCTTGGGAAGCTGTGCTTATCCCTTATTGGAGAGGTAAGTTCTGTGTACAAGTTAAGAATATGCATGATGGGGAAAGAAAGAAAATATGCATAGCCACCAGGTTTTGTTTGCCATTGCCCTTTCAGGTACTTCATTATGGTTCAGTACTAATTGTGGTACTCCAGAGCTCCATAATAAGAGTAATAACCCTTTTGACCCCTGTTTACAGATAATAAAAACTATGAAAACAGTGGCAAAGCTCACATACTCTCCTTGCAAGTGTAATGTGCACACAAATGAGCCATCTCATATTCCATTCCTGGGGTAATTAGAGGAAAGATTTTGGAAATCTTGAATTTTGCAAATAGAGCCATCAAATGTGTAAAAAGCAGGCTATTGTATTAATCTTGCCAGTTGATGATGCTATCTCTTTGTGCTGAAGTGATATCATAGCTGTGCATTTAGATAACTACAAACATGGTGTCATTCTAACTCCCGACTCAGATTCTTGATTATCTGAGGTATCTTGAGCTTTTCTTCTGATGCTAAAAAACTAATGATAAGCTTGAGGATGTTCTGGGAGAAAAGAAGATGAAAGATTTGTAATTGCCCTTTAAGAATGCAGCTCAACAAGTTTGTGAGAATCTGTAACTGTAAACAAATGCATTTGGGTTTATGGTATACCTGAGAAAGCAGTGGTTTTTTTTCCTTCCAGTCTTCTGTTTTCTATTTCCAAAATGTCATCTTGTAAGGGATAAAGGCTGACCTCTGCTATGTGATGATTTTCTGCTGGACAGTTTTGTGAGTAACATTTTAAATATCTTCTGGAAATTTGGAATGCAGAGTTACAGCAATATGATTTGTGCAAGCCCTATTTGCAAAGTATGCAGAAATTCAAAATGCTGCAGGCATCCATGTAAAAGTTACTTGGGATTCTGAATCATTGTAAATTTTAACATAAGTGATACCTAGGGCTTTCTTGCTTATGACTAAAAAAGATACAAGCCTGGTTTTCTCTCAGAATGTGAAAGAGGTTATAATTTACTTGGGGTTTTTTACCTCACCATCATGGAATAAATGCTTACTGTTGGACTTTAATTCTATCCTGACATTAATATAGTGGTGCTTTCATTATCAAAATAATGAACTAGTATTTTCACTGTCGAGGTGTAAAACATTCTCCCCTTGTTTTTCTTGAGTGCCATATTCCTCTATGTAAACACATGCTGATCATAAGCTGCTTCCTGTTCCAAGAAGTTTAAAGATGTAGGTGACACAGGCTAAGACAATGGAAAACCAGTTTATCATGCTGTTTATGCTTAAAATACTGTGACCTGCCTCATATCTAGTAATTTTCTAATGAAATGTATTCCTGAAACTGGTGACTTTTCTATGTTCTGAAAAGCAAATGTGATACGAGAGTCAGTGAAAAATAGATCTATAAAATAACAGTTCTGTCTGCCAGCATCAGTGCTAAAAATGGGATTCTTAATTTATTCTTAGGACTTTAAGTATATTCCAGAGTTCTTAATGTTTTATTTAAATGAGTTTTGCCACTAACATGTTAGAGCAATTGCCTTGCAGTGGAATCCAGCACTGCAGTGTTGAGAAGTACCAGAATAGAAACTACTGCATGCACTCTGATGCTACTTACTACACATTGTTTGTTTGCAGAAATTTTACAGCATTCCCATCAAATAGCATTGTAACACTTTATGGAAATTAATAACTTGCTAGTGGACTGTTTTTACTGAAAAAGGTTATAGTTGCACTTCACAAGTGATGAGTTGACAGAGAAAAAAGTCAAAAGTATCCTTTGTGCATCTGGTGCTGCTGCTTTGGCAGGCTGCTCATTGGAGTTTGTTTACTCTCATACTGCAAAGACTCCGACTTCAGCTGCAGTTCTAAGTTCTTAGCAGCTTCTCAGAAGTCCCAGCTCAATCCTCCGCTTCCCCTTTCCTCTGCTGAGGAAAAGAGGAGCATGGAGTCATCAGCTGGGAAAAGTTTGCAGTTGGATTAATTAGCTCTGCTCAGATTCAGGGCTCAGTAATAGCATTAAGCAGTGCTTGAATTGCACTGCCATCTAAACACATCAACTGCGTCAGACGGAGCGTATTCTACCGAGTAGATGTGTCATCAAACCTAGCTGACAGAACCCGCACCTTGTCATCCTCTGTTAGAGCCAGCACTTCAGGAGAATGAAATGCACATATTGCTATGAAGTGTCACATATTTTCTGACACAGGAATGGTGAATTTCAGGAAGCGCAGGTTGGTTCTTTGATATTTCTCTTGGGACAGTTCAGTAGCAGACTAACCAAATCTAACAGTATCTTGTGGTTGCCTCCTGCAGTGATTTACTGCAGAAACAGCTGCGTAAACAGTGAGATACATTGCTGCTGAATGAAAGCTGTAAATAGAATTTATGGGCTAATCAATGTATTATATATTTTGTAATAGTGCAAAAAAATAGCTGTATGTCATTTGCAATATTGCTCATAAAAAGCTATAAGTACACATAATAAAACCAAGAATACAAGTAATGTGGAAACTAGAACTTGGCTGTAAACTGTTCACATCTTCCTTTGATGAGGAAAGTTACTTAGCGCATTATATAATCATTTATTGTTTTTCAGTTATGCTGGTTCAGCTTGTGATCTTTTTAAGACACAAGAAGTAACAGATTTATCAGTATAATGCTGAGGTTATATGTTCTAGAAAGAGCTGCTTTTGAGAGATAAAGTGGATGTCAGATCTTACTTATTTAGGGTCCTTTAGTATTTATCACTAGGATAGGACAAATTGCAGCAAAGCTCAAAAGAAGTTTATATAATCTTCCTCCACTTCCTTTCCCCCTCCCCAAAACTTTAGTCTTTACTGAAATATTTGGTGTTGCTTTCTGCAGAAGTCATGGTAGGCATAAGTTTCAGTCCTTCCAGAAAGAACACAAGTGCAAATTCTGCGGGTAATTGCAAGAACCAAGTTCTTAGAAAATTTTCACTTAGTGTCTTTGTTTCTGTTGATAATGTAATAAAATTATGTATTTGTTATTTTATTAGGAAGCAGGAGTACAGTGTAAAGATACGAGTTGAATAGTTCCCTTTTTGTAGGGTTTATGCTATCTATGAAACATGAGCAGTGGTGGCAGTGGGTAGCTGTGCAGGTGCAACATGGCTCAATCGGGTTGAGAAAATACGATTCAGACAGGAAGCATGCTATTTTTGGATACTTACATTGACACGAATCCCTTGTGAATTAAACCATTTAATATATGAAATGGAAAAAGTCCTTCTAATCTTCCTTTTGAATGAGCTGTGAAATAGGATCCATGAACAGCCTGAAGTGTGAAGAGGTTACTATGGCTGGGTTCCAATATTTTTTTAATGAGATATTGAAAGATTTACGCTGGCCAGGAACTCAAGAGAGAACTTACCTTCTATAAAAAATGCCATATGTATCTGAAAACATGTCCTTTTTTTCATTAAAGCTTTAAATATTCTTTCTGAAAGTGATCTTGGTGCTCCCTAACACGTGTAACATACAAGGTATTGCTTTCTAGTAGAAAGTAGTTAACTGTGTGTTGTCTGTAATTGCACCTCTTCTTCAGGAAGAAACAATGCTTACGTTTTCTTTGCTGTAAGAGATGCAAAGGTCACTATAAGAAAGAGATATGTACTGAACTTGGTTAAAATAATTATTTATATCAAGTAACTTTTGATTAAAGGTCCTAAGTTTGTATCAAACTTCAAGGTAGCAGAGTAGCTGGGATTTGTATCATAGTTGACTTTTTGCAAATGCAAGTGACTTCTTAACATGGTGCCAATTTTTCAGCTGTCTTTCCCATAAAATACCATGTTTTGTCTGACAGTAAGCTGTTGCTTCTGGTGCACAAATTAATAATATTGGCCAAGTGGTAACTTTTTTAACTTGCTAGTAAAAATTTTAAATCTTCCCTGCATAAGTAACCTTCGCTTATGATGACTTGATTTAGAATTAAAACCTAAACCACAGCAGGTGAATCATATGAATCACAGTTGCTTCTTTGAACAGGTTTTTAATGATCCAGGGTTTTCTATTTTGCTGACTATTTATAGCTCTACTTGCCCTATCTGCAGGTTTGAGGCTTCAGCAGTTCTGAAAATTAGACTGAGAATTTGCTGAAATGGCAGGGTCCAGGTATGCAGGTATTGTTCCACCTGCAGCAATGATGCTGTAGTACCCTAGTGGGGCCTGCTTCTGCTTTCCTCAGGTTTATGCATGCAGCACTGTAACTAGTATCATCAGGGTATGATTGACTACAACAATAAAGATTTGGGAAGTCTACTTACATACCAGATGTGGAGGTTATCCTAATATGAAACGTGTTAGGCGCTGTTGTCTCAGTCTGTTGTGTCAAGAGTGTTACCACGGAAGACTGCACATGCCCAACAGAGAGTGGAGGCTGTCCTTGTGAAGAATCTTTGCGTGTTTCTCAACTGTGTTAGTAGTAATAAGATCAGCAAGATCAGTGCCATGGCACTAATTGTAATGCCCATTCAGGGTCAGTGAGAGGAAAAACTTGAAAGTGCGCTGAGTAGCATTATCAGTCCTTGGCTAATGCTGGTAGGAAAGCTGTGTGAAAAGTGTGGCAGGAAACTAGTTATTGCTGTATACCAGGAAAAGTACACTTTGTTTTGAAGAAGAGAATGCCTGAGAGGCCAAAGGTAGGAGCAGTATTTTCTAAAACTAATTTTACAATAGGGCAATAAAAGAGTACTTACGGGTAGTTTTGCAAAATAGTGTGGGTGTGATGGTGGTTGTTCTGTTCTGCCTTCACCTGATGCTTTGTCCAAAGAAAATGGTCATTTACTTAGTGCTCCTTAAGGGTTGCATGGAAATCCTTCCCACGGGCCTCATGCAGAGTGCGGTTAGTAGCTTAATGGGTACAGTTAGCTTTCAGTACCTTAGATGGGGAAATACAGCAATAACGTTATATGTCTTTGGAGGAAACCTCACATTAAGGTATTGGCTGTGTAGTCCTAAAGTCTTAATTTTAGTGAGTGCGTTAGTTATATGTGTACATAAAAGCAAAATTGTGCCACAGTACTGAATCACCAATTTGTTCATGGTAATACTTTACAGCACTAGTACTGGGAAGCTTGATAACTCCCCTCAGTGTTCCTCTATAAAAGACCAATTGCTGACCTTGTGAGTGTAAAACCTTCTTTTACTCTGTTAATTGCTTAGTCTCTGTGGCACTTAAAATGCACTGGTATATTCCGTGAGGAGATTTGTAGGCATGTTCAAAGTTTATTTACAGATTGAGTAGTTTTGCCTGAGGAATAGAGCTCAATTTCCTTTTGTATGCAAAAAATAATTTCGGCTTCAGTTTCCAGGAAGTCTTTTGTCAAATGATGGAAAGCAGGTATGTTCCTGACAGATGAAAAGATGTCAAGCATTTTTGTCATGGTTGACCCTTACAGAGAGTGATGCTTTTCTGAGGAAACTTGAGGAACATTAGCATTGTTGTAAGTCAGTATACTTGTGTTAAGCTTAATAGATGTATTGATTTCTGACAACTGATGATCTGGTGTGGGCAGGAGGGATTTACGTTTCTGAATGTAGTTCATGGGTACTGTGGCTTTTCAGTCAAGTAGTACTAAAATATATTCTGGACTCTATGGAATTATGATGCTTGTGGTTCCAGTGTTTAAGTTGCTAAGATAATTAGCTGAGATACAATTTTTAAACCATGTCACATTTGCTTTATATTGAAGAAAGTCTGTCCGGTGCCCAGTATTCTACCTGGAATACTGCATCTTTCTCATGTGCTTTCAGACAATTGTCTGTCCTTCATTATCAGTTTAAGAACTGTGGTCCAAATATGAAACCAAGGCTGTGAGAGTCTGGCAGTACTCACTGGCACAGTGTAATGAAAATACACTCCATCTGTCTCTCCAGGGCTTTGCTGAAAAGCTCTGGATGCTTTTCTGCTTACATACTTTACTCTGGGAGTTAGTCTTACTGTTTAGATGTCGAAATCATTGGAAGGATGTTATAAGAACGACTAGTATGAATAAGATTTTTGTTTGTAGTACGTTGGTTCTAAATGCTGGTCTTCACAATAAATTCAGATGACAGATTGGTGTAATTAATACTACAGCTGAGGGTCTTGGCCAGGTTGGAATTTTTAAAGCATGTCCTATTTAAAGATCAGTTCATTTACCTTTTATTGGAGCAGGGAAGGAAACATCTGTGCTGCTTTTTTGCTAATTACCTCTGATGTTTCTGTTTAGACAAGCTGTTCAGATCTCTTCTATAGTGTTCCATTTCCCTCTTGCATTTTGAGGGTTCTCTTTTGTCTTTATCAATCCCTTCTCATTGCTTTATTAATACTCTAAGGTTCAGTTTGGTATATTGTCTTTTTCTGCCCTTTCCCCCTGATTTCCACCCTTTGTCTTATGTTGCAATTACAGTTTTGAGCAAGGACCTGTTACTTTCCTGTGGCGCTAATGTACAAGAATATGGTGCAGGGTAAATGCATATAAGGCTGTAGAGAGAAGTAACTATCTTGGTGGCTCATGCCATTGTCAGGCTGAAGATCTGGCTACCCATTTTTTCATGTCTGGAAGTGTTCTGTGATTGATAGTGCTCACAAGAGGAGGAGAAGCAGCTTTCTTGTTAAGTGGTGAGGCGAACTGCTTGATATGATTTTCTGTCCTTATCTTTTTAGCGAACTCGAAGAGATTTTGATCTGTAATCACAAAAAGATTCAGATGCTTTCATTGGGTTTTAGATACTTCACTTTATTGAAGCCTATATCTATAAAAGATAAAGTATGTCCAAATTGAAGTGCAGCCAGTCACTAATATTAGGGAATTCGGACTTTTTGACTATAAGGTAGGTTCTTATTCCACCATTGTTTCCATTGTATATCTTTACCCCATGTACGGAGGATTTGGGGCCCAGAAAGTTTCATATTATGCTTCCATTCAGGGCATGACTGAAAATTACTTAAAATACTAATTTGTATTTAGTGTCAACTTCAGGATTCTGTAATTTTGTTTTAACTGAATCTGTGGTGTTAGCAATGCATCCTTATTGATCTGTGCCACTGTCTTTCCTGTCTTTTTATGAAGAACAGATCTCTTGCTACAAAAGATATTCAGCATAAGCAATAGTGGAGCATGGTGGTGCTTGGGTTTGTGTGCCTGTTTCTTGTTTGGTTAATACTTTATAACAAACCCTGTCTTGGTCATAAAAATGGAGCAACATCTACTGATTAAAAAGAAGTTCTCCACGGCAAGCAGTGGAATCAAGGTGAGCAAACTTTACCTTTCAAAACTAGGTTTCACTGTGAACAGTTTTGCACAGCTTGAGTTGTTGCATTGCAGACCAAGGAAGCAATTATACAGCCTTTGAGCCTGATTGTACTTAAGTATACGGCTAATGAGAGGCACTGCAAAAGCTCTCTAATTAAAATAAAATTATTTACATCACAACAGCTGCTTATTGTAGTGGCTGCGAACTTCTTTATGGCTTTTCCAATCTGAGGAACGTGGAGCAGGTAGGATTTAGTTTTGCTACGACTCAGGCTTTTGGCAGTAATATGGAGGCTATGCTCAGTCCTTCACCAGTTGAAGAAATACAAGTAGATTTAAGGAGCTTTTTAGGTTTTGTGGTTTTGATTTCTTCTTTTTCTCAGTGCTAGGCATTTTCCTTGGTTGACATACTTATTACTGTTCCTAGTATGATATTGCAAGACAGGAAAAAAAATGCTTAGCTGTTCACATGTGAGCTCCTAGAGAAACCTATTATAGGCTTAATTCTAAATCATACAGAGGCACCACTCTGCTGACCTCACTATTGTGTGTGGCTTTCAGTGGAATTGTATCTTTATGATTATTTCCTCTACTGTCCCAGGAACCTGACTTTATCTCCCATTTTAACAGGGTGTTTTAAGGGAAGCAGTGGCACATTTGACTCCCATCCTTGACTTCTCTGCAGTCACAATGTTGTTAGTAAGAGTTACTGGTGGAGAAATGTGCCTGCTCTTGCATGCGCAGGTTCAATTTTGTTGTACTTCTGTATGCTCCTTGAATGTGTTACAGCCGTGTAGGAGCCTCAAAAGCTGCAGCTTTGTGCTTGCTGGAAAATTAAGCTCAAAGGGGTGAAAACAATAACTGAGGAGAGGTTAGAGAAAGATCTGAAAGTCTTCTGGAGAGCTTCAATCTTGAATTTGAACCACTTGTGAATGAGTACTGCAACTGTTTCAAGAGCTGAAGTTCTGCTGTAATTAAGTACTTAAATATGCACCCCACCCCCTTTTAAAGTTAATTTGATGCTTGTAAAGTTGAGAACTCAAGTGTTCTTTTATTTTGGTCCCTTTGCACAAGTACATTATCATTATATGTGATCCGGTCATGAAGGGTTGTTTTCTGTTTTCCCTCATTTGATAAGCAGAACAGATGGAGCTCACTGTATAAGATAACTGCAGCCCTTGCTTTTTACTGTCCCGGTGCCTGGCTTATCAGGCACTTTATTACAACAGTGAAACTGAATGCACAATTATTAACTACTTTGGCTCTTTTACAGTGACTGTCAGTGTAATACCTAAATACTTTGTAATTACAGAGAGTAATTTCAAATCAGGTATCATTACTACCACTATTTCAGGGAAAATAGGGTTGACAATTTAGGTTACATTATTGTGATTATCTTAAGAATATCAGGGATTAATATATCTAGATGACTTTGCAGTTTTATACCATTTCACGGTGAAATTGTAATAAGCACATCTTTGTTTTCATTTGCAGTTTAGAATGTTTCTGAGGTAGTTGAACACCCAGGAAATGGTGGCCATTGTAATCTAAGCTATTGACTCTGGAGGACCTCTGCTGTTAGTAATTTCTCAAGCCTTCATGAGAAGGCATTAATAGTTAAATGCTGGTATAATCATTTACACTTGAACATGTTTTTTGTGGTGGAGGGTTGTTTTGTTACCTCTTGGGCTTTTGGTGTTGTTTTGTTTGCTTTTGCTGTCATGTGGAAGACTGATGCAGGCTGGTCTGTGAGAAGAGTTATGAGAACCTTCAGGTTGATACCATTGTGTGCTACTTCATGAGTGTAGTAATTGCTGTAGCAACAGCTTGTAACCTGCTGCATATGAGCCAGCTGTGTGAAAGCTGAAGTGTGACTTGCCAGCAACATAAATAGCTTTTTGCCACCAGAAGGGAGGCTTCAGTGCTGGAGGGCTTCTGTGCTTGCTGCCAAGTTCCAGAGGGAGGGATTCAGGTGTAGTTAAAGGAGCCTGAATTCTTTCCCACCCTACCTGTCTGTTTCTATCACCCTTTCACCTTTCTGGCTCTTAGAAGTAATTAACAGCAAATGAGTGTCTCAGCTCTAATAGGAAAAGGGAAACAGGTTAAAGAAATGTGACATATTGGCACTCTGCCAATAAATTTATAGTGCATTTTAGATGAGTTTTGAGGGTAGCATATAAGAATATAGTTCACTAGAGACTAGTTAAAGATGTATACTATTTCAGGGAGTCGTTAGTAGGCACTTGGAAGTTGAATGATGATAGATGCATTGCAAGCCACAGTAAGTTTTGCTTTTCATTCTGTCTTTAAGTGATCCCGTATATTAAAAGCCAAGACTGTTTAAAAAGAAAGATCAATTAAAGATGTCTGGGACAAATTACACTATGACACTTGTACAAGTAAATTTATTTGATTGTTTTAACAGAGGGTGTATTTCTTGTACAAGAATTGCAGGCACTGCTGTGCTTGAGGGCAATCGTTTTAATGGGTTAGTGCCCTATAAAATATAGTACTTATGTCAATAACAGAAATACCAAATTATGTCCTGGATCTTAAGTCACTGTTCACTTCCATACTGAACCTCAGCGGGGTTGAAAAGTCCTCAACTAATCTGCAAGTAGCATTATGCTTTGGTGAACTCCAAGTATGTTATACCCAGTGTGTGCAGTGTGCTGCTCAAACAGTAGGCAAGGTAGCTATTTGCCATTCTTTTTATGGATTTCTTACCTTACTGGTGTTGAGCCTTTCATCTTTGGGAAGGGGAAATACAATTTTTTCCAAACCTGACATTTGTATTATAACACTGATAGGTTTTGGCTCACTGAGAAAATATTCTAATACAGTGTGACACTCTACCAGGCCAACTGAGTGGATTATACCATGCATCGCTCAATGCAGTTAGGTACAGGTTGTACGCTGCCTTAATGCTGCTGCGTCCTTTGGACAGAGGTGAACAGGCCAGTGTGCTTGGTGAGGATTATTAGGGAGACCAGGGTGTGATGTACTGGGCCAGAAGATATTTGACTTTGGAGGAATCGTTGAGGCAACTGGCACAAGGAGCTTTATAGTCTGGATGAGGTGGATTGAAGGCAATAAGAAATGACAGTAAAAACAGGGCGGCTGAACTTTTTTACAGGGCTGTGGATCAATGTAGGCTATACTACATTGTATACAAGTGCAACACTGGAATGTGATTTGTGAAGCATTCCTAATACTGGTAAGGGGCTGAAGTGAATAATAATCTAATGTGGGACACACACAGTTATACCCTTAATTTTGGGTTAACTGTAGAGCTGAGTAGAGGTTAGTTATAAACATCTTTTTTTCTGCATGATTTTATTTGTACCTGTGAGCTTTGCAAATATGTTTCAATAAAAAACTGAAGTCCATCTTAGACATTGGCTCAGGCTTTAGGCAAGGAACTAAAACATTTATGCTGCAAGTTAAGACTACCCTTAAGGTATTAGTAATATTATTTAGGAATATATCTGTGTAACAGTGTAGACCTCACCCTGCTGAAGTGTTGACCCTCCATCTGCTACTTTTAGATGGATTTTTCCCTCTCAGAGAATCTTAGTACCTCCTTAAAGCGCTGGCTGCGAAAATGTAATTAACTGTCAGAGCTCTGCTGCTGAAGTCCACTCTGCTCCAGAACATAAAAATGATCTGTTTGTTACCTGTAATGTCATGACTTGTTTCCTTGAACAGTAATTGATGTCAATTGTAGATGATGTCTATGAACTTGAAATTGTGTTGTTTATCTGCTAGGGACCTTGAGAGTGTGATCTTCTAACTCAGTCATGGTGGTATAGATTACATCTGTAGTGCAAGAATTGTCTAGGGACATAAATTACAGCAATTAAAATTTGCTGGAGGAGAGAGAATGATGCATTATTAATTGGCATAGTCATTAAAGGGCTGCAAAGAACCTAAAAGAGATACAATGTCAATACTCAAGCACTAGAAGTGACAGGCAGTGTTCAAAGACCAATGTTGTATTCAAAGTCTGAGGCTGTTAAGATGCAGGCAGTTACTTGGAATTTCATGACTGCGGGTTAAGACTACTCCAGCATATTAACAATATGTTAAAATGGGAATTTTTCTGGAATGATGATAATCTGATAACTACTGTGAAGACTGGAGTCGAAGCAGTTTGTTTCTACCTAAAGAATGCGTAGCACGTTGTTTTATAAAATCGGGGGGGGGGGGGGGAAGTAGTACGGGAATCCCATCAGTGAATCTGGTGAATTTAAGCAGAAAATGAGCATTTTCCAACATTAAACATAATAATCTGAGCTCGTACAAAGAAGGATAAATCTTCGTAGGCTGAAGAATGAAGGTTTAATTAAGAGTCTCTTTATACTACAGAAACAAAGTCTAGCCTGTGTCATGCTGAGAAATATGGCAATCTGGATAAGAGGCTCATGGTAATGCAGCTGTATATCAGCTACTTAATTATTCATAAGCCTTCCTGTCAGTGAGTTTCAGTGATTTACCCATCTCAGCTAATTTGCCTTATTGGAAATAATGCTTGTTTTGTAAATTAGTTCATTTATACTGCCATAAATAAGGAAGAAATGATGAAAAGGAAGTGTCTTTCATGAGAGAAGGTTTAATAATTGATTTGGAAAGCAGAGTAAACTTTAAATACTGGAGGTGTTAGGACAACAATGTATTTGTTTTGACAGCTAATGGAACACTGTATGTCTAGTGAGCAGAGAGTTGAAACTCCAAAGCAAACATCTCAATTTTTCCTTACCCTTGGGATCCTTAGACAGATTTAGCTTTTTTAAACTTAACAATACTTTCTTACTCTACTTGCTAAGAATTCAATTCTCTATTCTAATTCATCTCACTGTCTACCCCAAAGTTTAAACACTGAATGTGATTAGCTTTGCTGTGCAGATCCCGAATTGAATGGCCTCTGTTGATTCAGAGAAGCTGAGTAGTGTCAGAGTTCAGTTACTATGCTTTCAGGAAGGCGTCCTGTTGCCAAAATGAGCTTGCTTTCTTCTTTTTCCAAGCTGCATGCCAGAGTCTGCATCAGCATGCAACTGGACTCAAGTACGGGAATGTATGTTCAGCCGCTAAAAAAGCAATATAAATGTACAGCTATGTCTTCCCCCAAAAGCAGCCACCCACACCTTAGTTGCTCCATTAGTTAGCTGGGGGCTCTCTATCTATACTGGGTATGTACCTGTTCACTTAAGTGTTTTTGACCAGTTAGTATCCTTCTGGGCACCAAGAACCAGATATGCCCTGACTCTGGCTATTGAGTCTTTAAGTGTGGTTCAAACCTATCCTGTAAGAGAGCCTTTCTCCTGCTGTCTTTGAGGTTATCTGTATGTTCAGTGTAATAGAAGATTTACTGTCTCCAAGTGTAATGACTTAGCACTATCACACTGAAATATGCCTGCTTTATTATATCCAGCACTTTAGTATTTTGGCTTTAGATAGTTCGCTTGTTTGTTACATCCTCAAAACTGAACTGGTTTGAATTAACTGCTTGGTAGTCAGAGCAGGTATTGTATGATGCAGTGTACTTCATCAGTGGTTTTGTTCTCTCTGGATGTTTCTATGATTCAATGCACGGTGCCAACCAGGAACTGTGGAATTCAAGGTCTCTGGGGTTTAAGTAACTAACAAGCTTCCATTATTCCATTCCTGGCTTCCATTAATTTTGCTGCTGCTCTTTCCAGACTTTTAGGCTGTGTGGGGAACTCGTTGCTTGGAGCTATAATCATGTCAGTCACTAGAATTGAACCAGAATAGTGAATATTCATTTTAAAGCATATAGGCAAATAGGTTTGGCTCTTGTGTTTGCACTCGGTTTACTGAATGGAAGAAGTTCCAGGAGATAAGCAACAGGGAAGCAAAGAATTAAGTCAGACAGTTCTGAAGAGTGTTTGTCTGGAGCATAGGTTCAGTGAAGCACTATTTGTGTGTTCAGTCACTGTGTAGAGATTGGCAATGTGGGATAATAATGTAAGAAAGTGGTGGTGACAGGTTATTTGCCCTAAAAGAGCAAGCAACAGACCATAAACCTAACTGGGTTTTTTTGCAGTAAAGAAGTGTATTGCTGTTCTTCTGTGTGAGCTTTCCACCTTTCCATTTAGTAAGCAGTAGTAGAGGTGAAAGTATTGCAGATATGGTAAAAGAAGGAAAGTAGAACCAGTATAGGAAAATCTGGGTGTTGTCTTGGTACCTGCCAGTGTTTTCAGCAAGATCAATGCTAGGCAGTTTGTTGTCTGAGCCAACTCACGAAAGTGCAATCACAGAGCAAATCTCAGAAGCCTTGGCTGTGCTCAGGAGGCTGTTGACAGCTCTGCATAGATGAGGTTCCTGACTGGCACTTTATAAGTCTTATCAATCCATCCTGTATGTCCCAGAGATAGCAGTGGTCTGGGCTTACTGGAAAAATAAAGACACCCGTCCAAAAAGGAGGTAGGTACTCACCATCTCAGGTGTGTTCCACCCTGCTCCTTTGGCTCGCCTTTTCTGCAGTGCAACTTAAAATTAAATCAATTACTCAAAAACAAGCCAAAGACTTTACTATTTATATATTAAAACCCAACATTTTTTTATACTAAGTGGCAGTCCACATTGAACTGGTTTTACTGATACTCACTTGGAGCATTGTGTGCAGTTCTGGTGTCCTCAACATCAAAAGGACATGGAACTGTTGGAACAAGTCCAGAGGAGGTCACGAGGATGATCAGGGGACTGGAGCACCTCCTGTATGAAGATAGGCTGAGAAAGTTGGGGCTGTTCATCCTGGAGAAGAGAAGGCTGTGTGGAGACCTCATAGCAGCCTTCCAGTATCTGAAGGGGGGCTATAGGGATGCTGGGGAGGGACTATTTATTAGGGACTGTAGTAATAGGACAAGGGGTAACGGGTTCAAACTTAAACAGGGGAAGTTTAGATTGGATATGAGGAGGAAATTCTTTCCTGTAAGGGTGGTGAGGCACTGGAATGGGTTGCCGAGGGAAGTTGTGAATGCTCCATTGCTGGTGGTGTTCAAGGCCGGGTTGGACAGAGCCTTGGATGGCATGGTTTAGTGTGAGGTGTCCCTGGGCATGGCAGGGGGGTTGGAACTTGATGATCTTAAGGTCCTTTCCAACCCTAACTTTTCTATGGTTCTATACTTACTGCTGATGATTGGTGTGAACACTGAGCATTTTGCTTCAACTTAATGAAGTTATAAAATTTAATAGGGAAATAACTGTGTTCTGTTCTTGCAGTGCCAGTGAACTCCACAATGTCTGACTGCCATAAAATGGTAACGCTTTGCCATAATGTCAGACAAGTAGTTATTCTAAGCATTGGCTCAGTTGGCTTCCAGAGCTGTTTCTTGTGTTAGTGGGGAACTGAAAATACAGAACATGAATTGATGGGTTTATTAAGATGAAGACATTCTTATTTTGAAAATGAAATACAGAAATGTTACCAATGTGCTGCAGTGGTTAGTGAGAAATAGCTTTTTTTTTGTGTGTTCTTGTTGTGGTTTTTTTTGTTTGGGGTTTTTTTTTGCTGATGAAATGATTAAAAACTATACAGAACTTTCTTTTAGACAGAACATGATTTAGCACAGCAATGCAGGGTTCAGAGGGGCCTTCCACCAGTTGTTCTTCTGATCTGCCAACACCAAACACCCTCAGATATACCTTGTGCTTTGTTACTGCACTGTCTATGCTGAAGCATACAGTCAAATTGAGTATGCTATACATAAATTGGTATACAGACAATAGCATTTCCTAAAATTTGTTTGCCTGCGTTGTATATTTGTACTTTGCTTTTTGAAAGGGGTTTGATACAAGAGCTTGTAAATCTCGTTGGTGTTCCTGGATTACCAATGCTCTAATCTTACTTTCCTATGTTACAGAGTTACGTATTAATGCAGCAGGTTGTGATAAACTGGCAATGCAGAGAACTTGTACGTACAGCTGGGCAAGGCTTAGAAAATCTCCTGGTCACTTGTGTGTATGGTATGGTCTTGAAATTCTCAGTTTTCAGTTTCTTCCAGAGGACCCTCACTTCTCGAGAGTGTCTTTTGCTGGACACATAAGTTTGGCCAGGCAGGTTACCCCACGCTCTTTGCACATCTGCAGGCTTACGTGAACTATGTTTAAAGATACATCATTATTGGTTTTCTTTTCTTGAGTTTCTTGTGTCATTTATCATCTATTAAGAGATCAACATCACTTTCATAAACAGTTTATCTATTATCTCCATTCAGTTACCATAGCCAGGGAAGAGCAGTTCATCTACACTAGTACAACCTTTCCTACCAGAACTACTTTTCCTGAATTCTTTTGAGCCATTCCCTCTTGACCTTCTCCATGTTTTAATAGATTTTTATCATATAGCCCATTATATTTGCTGTAGTCTACCCGAATCTTCACAAAACCCTAGTTTGTGTCCTCCTACAGAATGCATTCCTTTAGCTATCTTTTTTTTGTTCTTTGTATTCTTTCTCATGGTACAGTGTTTGAGCTGGGAGGAGAACAGAACTGCATACAGTATTCCAGATGTGGGCAAGTTCAGGATCTATATGGTGACATCGTCATGCTTTCTGATTTGTTTTGTAGTCTATTCCTGTTAATATTTTCTGTCATCTTGTTCATCATTGTTGGGTATGGAGATTACTTTTTGTAATACTGCCACAACTGAAATTCTGTCTTGAAAGTCAGTATCTACTTTAGATTCCTCTGAAGCATATGAATAGTTAATCTTATTTTTTTTTCTCTGTGGACATTACTTTGAATTTCACCTGTTATTTTATTGCAAATTATTTCACATTAGGAAATTCTTCTGCAATTTTCTGTTAATTTAACCTACCCTGAATAATTGTTGTGTGAGCTAACATTGTCATCTCGCTTTTCATCTGTTTCTAGGATATCTATCAGTATATGTTATCATGTGGATCCCAATAACGCGTTCCCAGGGGTACCTTCTAAAGGTCTTTAGCAAGTAAACTAAATCTGTTTTGATCTTTCCTTTTCCAACCACTTAACTGGCCATATGCTAGGACTCCTGTTCATCCCATGACAGCTTGCTTGCTTTAAAAAAACCTGTATTTGGGGGAATTTCATCAAGAACTTCTTGCAAAGCAAAAATGCTTTGTTAATTGGATAATTTTAATCACTATGTCCACTGACTGCCTCAAATGGTTTTATTAAACCTGTGGGGCAGTAACTTCTGGCTTGCAGCATGCATAGAGACTGCCTTCCAATAGGTTGTATTTAGCTGTGTATTACTAACTCTTGTTTTAAAACTTCTGTAGTCATTGTTTTCATCACCACAGCTTAGCACAGGCATAACCCAGTAAAGAATAAGCTTCAGTGCTTGTGCTCTGGTTTACCCAGCAGAAAGCAGAAACAAAACTGGGAGAAGACAAAAAATAGCTGCAAAAGAAAAAAAAATAGAAAATACCATCATATCTCAAAAGAAAAATGAGGTGGGTCAGACTTTGCTGTGTGAGAGCAGGTGCATGCTGGAAGTCCTTCAAGTGTTCTTGACCATCCCAGTTCTGTTTAAATCTCATCACTGAAACAATGACAGTTTGTTCCAGCCAAGTATCTTTCTGCTGAGTATTTGGGATGACTTGAGCTGTTTAGTTGTCTCCCCTTCCTCCCTTTGAAACATCTCTGTTCTGTGAGATATAGCAGAAGTTAAAGGTCTGTCTGTGGTTTTTTCCAATGTATGAATGGAATCCTTCTCAGTAGAAGTCTTCTGACTTCCTTAAAAATCTCAGTATTCTGATAAGCAGAAAATAAACAGACTATCGAAAATAATACATTGTGTGGTGGTGTTTTTGCAGGCTTGTGAGTGGAATGTTGAAGTGATGCTCTGCTTGAGGAAGATGCTTTATAAGCAGCTGAGAATATACTTCATTACAAATGACATTATCTGACACTTCTGCTACCCAACAAGGCTTTGCGTTTTTCTTTTTGTGGGAATTTGAAGTTGTTAAATCTTCCTGCCTTAATCTTAGTCTCCTTTTTCCCAGACATGTGTTTTGCTAGGCAGAAGAGTGCTTTGTACTCTCTGGTCTCCTGGGGGTATCCACTGTAATTTTCAGTTTATTATCATTTGCTTTCTTTGTTGCTGCTTAATTTCATTTCATCATAACTTGGCATGTTGTGAGGCTTCTGTTTCCCAAGATCTGCAGCTCCTCTGCCCTGGTCATGTCATTTGTGATTAAGCAGTTGCAAAGCCCTTTGCCCAGCATCTAAAGGGTAAAAGTCAAAAATCAATAATGTGCCAGTCCTCCCCAAGTGCAGTAGCAGTCAGAGGTAAATGAATGATTAAACATGATGAATAACAGTGTAATGGAAGACGCAAAGTAGGGAAAAGTGCTCACTTTAGCCTAAACTCAGAGATTTATTGCTGAGTACTACAAATAATGGAATCATCAATCTTCCAAGGACTAAAAAAGGCATCGCTGCAGCCAGTTTAAAATGCAGTGAAAGAAACCGTACCTCCTCATCACTGCCTGTTGTGGTCCAGTTGTTCTGTAGAAACGAATACAAGCTGCATAAGGAAATCAGTAGGTAAACTTTGCAGTTAAAACTGGGGACTCCTGGCACAGTAGAAAGTTAAGTCATTGTCAGAGAATTAAAAAGAACCAGTATCAATTACTATGAATGTATGCAAAAGACTGCCAATATTCAAATGCTTAAATGGTACCAAACGACTGACATAGCTTCATTTTATAAGATGGGACTGAGATGGTAATTATAATTCAGAAAACAGAGGAAAAAAGAAATACAGCTTAAAGAGTGAAGAGAGAATCTTGTCAAGGGTAAAGCAAAGAAGATAATTTAAAAGTTAGAGCTTCTATGGGATAATGGAAATAACGTAATGATGAATGCGCAACAATGTGTGGTGTTTCTAAGTTAAGTCTTCACTTGGCTATTGATGAAGGAGAAGTCTAGCTAGAGACAGCTCTTCTTACATTGCTCACCAAGGAAGAGGAAAATGTACAGAAATGGAGACTGTATCAGTATTACTTAACTAGAAAAGGCTTGTTAGCTGTTTGTAGCTGTAGCATCTCGGAGTTAGAAATGGTCCATATCAGAGAAGAAAACCTTCCAAGACAGCCCAGCTCCCCCAGGAAACTGTTACGGATTTCAGTTGAAATCCTGTATTTTAAGAGTTTTAAATTTGCAGCCTGACAAAGAGTAGTGTCTCAGGTATCTTCAACCCATCCCTATATACTGAAGTGTGTCTGCATTGCTAAAAGTGTGTGGGTGTGACATAGTTCAGGGAAGCACAGAAATCTTTTCCTGGGGCAGACATAACAGTGCTAGGTCCCTAAGGACACTGTGGTGCAGCACAGTAGCATCTCCATAGATGGGGCCTGCAGTCATCTCTTCCTGTGAAGAAATTTATTCTGGCAAACTGGAAACTTTTGAAGGTTCTTCATTCAGCAGGAAAAACAGCAGCGATGAAGCTTCTGGTTTTTCTTTCTCCCTTTGAATGATCTAAAACTTGGTGTTAGGACTGGTTATGTCTTTAGTATGAGAAGTCTTGGGTAACTTAAATTATTTTGAGTTCAGGAACTCATCGTTATCTTATCTTTCAGTACCAACTTTTCACACAGTTACATTTGAGATGCTTAAATTCATCCTGTGGTTTTTAATGGGATGCATCATCACTGTTCTGGGTTTCATTACCATCATCATGCCTTTTATGTATGCTCTGTATCCTTGCTTCTTCCCTATATAAAATCCTTTACCTTTTGAGGTCTTTTCACTCCTTGTGTTTCTCATGACCTATTAGCTCTCCAGAGAAATCCCTGTTCTGAGCTATTGTTCTTTTGCTCTTCTCATCTCAAGTACTTATACAGAATTCACTTACCTTATATAGATGTCTTCTGGAAGAGCTCTGTCTTCTCTGTGGAACTTACGGGGTACTGTACATTTAATTTGGTCTAGTGATTGTGACATTTAACTCACTTTCACAGGGAGGTCAGGAAACTGTTGCAGAATGGTTTGCAGCCACCTTGAATCCCTAGGTCCCCTGCCCAGGGACATGTCTCTCAGCATTCTAGCAGCAACCTCTTTTATTACACATACTGTTAATTTGCCATGGGGTCTGGTACTGATCTTTCAGTCCCATTAAAATCAGCTGTTATAATTTTAAGCCTTTTTCCTTCTAAGAACAGAACTTGTATCCTGAGGTGTTTTCCAATTACTGTCAAGTAGTTAATCCAACCCTTTTTCTTTAACATTCTTGACTGTGCTACAGTGCAAGAAATAAAAAGAAGCTTTCTTGAAGAGCTTGCACAAGCACTGTCAGAATCTGTATTTTACCAGTAAAGAGAAGGAAGGCAGCGCAAACAGACTGTGAGTGATTTGCTTCCGTAATCCTGCTGAACAGGGTGTTATCTGTGTTTCTGGGCAGTTCATTTAAGTTTGATAGGAAGAGTCAGGCTGCATCATTAAATTCCTGGGTCCATTTGAAAGTGAACTGCACTGTATTTGAACTTTATTACTTACAGTCTGTTGTTTCTTGTTGGTGTTCATTCTATGCCCGATTTTCTTTCCCATCTTTTCTGGCTTTTGCTGCTTTTTGGAGCTGTTTTAGGGGAAGAGATCGAAACACATGGATTTATTTACTGTCTGTATGGACAGTTTAGATTTATTTGATCCATCCTAATTATTCCTGTCTTCCTGCCAGTTTGGAATGTAGCTGGGACAAGTAAGTTCTGGCAGACACAATCTTGGGCTGACCTTTTCTCAGTCAGTGAACTAACAAACGCCCGCAATACTTTTACATGTAAGACTATTTCAAACAGAACGAAAACAAAAGTGCCCCCCCCCCCCAAAAAAAAATCAGGTTTCCAAAGTTTCATGAAGAAATGTGTATCCTGCTGTACTGTATCTTACCGCCCTTCCCTCATAGGTGTGGAATTTGGAGGTAGGTGCTCTGAGACTATGGTCTGTGCTGCAGCTCAGGCCATCAAACTTTCTGCCTTCAGTAGTGGAATAAATCACCAGCTGAACATCTTTCAACCATTTTATCTTTTAATCCTTATTCATTTTAGTGACTACTGACTTATGTGAGCTTCCACCATTTTTCTTCTAAGAACAATAAAGATTAGAGAACTATGGTTCCCCATTTCATTTGGTACATCACTGCTATGCCTCACTGCAGCAGCAAAGATGGAAAGGGTTGTTGGGGGCTATTGGTTATATTGGGGGCTATAGCTGTTGGGGGCTATGAGCACTCTTAGGATGTGGACTTTAAAGCTGGACGTGTGTGGTATTTCTCAAGTCTCCTGAGAGCTGTAGCTCCATTCCGTGAGGCATAACCTGGATGTGAATATTCTCACAGAAACAAGAGTTCTCTAAAGCAAAACTAAGTCTTGTGATGTTGGGCCCTGCAAACAGCAATGCTGCCAAGCAGGTGACATTGAAACTGGACAGCAAATTATATCTTCCTATTGTGAGGAAAGCTTTTGTGGCTTTTCTCACAGATAACTTTTAACCTGTGTCTGTGATTATGAGTATAAGGTATGGGGAGCTGCGGAGAGCCTCTGACACTCCACAAAGCACAGTATGCTTGTCTCTGCTGACAGCTCCATGTTGTGGAAGTATGTCTGTTATATGCTATAGTGCACTGGGAGGAGAGACACGTTTTTCACCTGTGTGTTGAGTCTGCTTCCACTTCTTGTTATGCATTTGAATTTAGAGGGGCACAGGTAAGTTCAAGGGAGTATTAGCTACAAACACAGGCAGAGGTCAGCCTTCACTATTGAAGCAGCATGATGTGGTGTGTATCTGTGTTCCCACCAAGGAACATTGTGATGAAAACACCATTTTACAGGGAGGTCAGTCTTGGTACCTAGCAGCTGTGGTAAATAGTAGTAGTAACAGTTGGTTCCTATTAACCTTCTCTGTAATGAATAATTGCAGATCTGCAGTTAAGCATTTTAGAAATGGGCACGAGTTTTCCTTGTGTTCTTTGGACAAACACACTTATGATTAAGTCTTAGGAGCTGGTAAGTCAACTGACTTAATCACAGATAAACTAGACCCAACTTTGTCATCATTACCTGTGAAAGCTGATTTTTTTGTTCTCCCCCGCTGTGCACATAAAGTGTGCGATGTCTTTGGCTGAAGTAAAAGTTACTTGATGGCAACTTTTTCTCTCCTCAAGGCAAGTTCTTTCTGTGTATACTGGGAAGCAGCTTTATATCGTGTTAGAACCCTTACAGCTAATTTGGAAATCTTGCCTTAATGAGATCTCAAACAACGTGGTAACCATGCCAATCATATCCTGTTCATCTTGCTCCTCTCAAAATGACTCATGGGCTCAAAACTGCCACAAGCAAGATATTAAAATCACTCTGCAATTGGCACGCAGGACATCCTGAAAATTTCTTATGAAGTACAAAACACATTTTCTTCTCAAAGTCCCCTCCTGATATTCCTGTAAAAACCACAAGACACACGTGATGATTTGGAAAGCAAGTTAAAATTTGCCTGTGCTGGCATTGTTTGTGTGGGAAGTTGCTACTGGATCAGTTCTGGGATCATTCTAAACAGTCTAAAGTTGTGTTTAATGTGGAAGGTTTTGCTGTACTCAAGAGAAAGCTCTAACAGAAAACTTGTTATATTTCTCATTTTATGAACATTGCTGAGCAGCTCATCTGGAATAAAACTCCTGGAACTTCTGGTTGACAAGGGGTTTTATTAATGTACTTCTCTGTAGAGCAGAATGAGCATTTGATCAGCTTATGCTGTCCTGTCCTCCTAGGCAATAATGTGTTATTTACTCAATAGCAATTTATTTAGCTCATCTTACTAGAAGAGTCTAACTGTGTACTCTTTAGTTCAGTTCACCATATTTAGTGATTTGCACCCACCTTCAAGTCCAGGAGAAGAGTCACAGTTCCAAGCTAGATGCCTTTTGCTGTTGAATGTCAACTGCATCTTCACTAGTCTGTCTCCCAAGAGCTGCTTCAGGAGTTCCTACTGTTCAGCTCACATAGAATCATAGATTAGTTAGGGTTGGAAAGGACCTGAAGATCATCCAGTTCCAACCCCCCTGCCATGGGCAGGGATACCTCCCACTAAACCATGCAGAAACAATACTTCAGTAGCATTTCTGTAAAATAGTTGCTTAACCTCTACTATATATAACAATCCCTGCAGCATATAACACCTGTAGGATCCACCACTTTGGTTTTCCTCCAGTGAAAAAAACAAATCTTTCAGTGCTGATCTCAGCTGCATTAAAACCACATTGGAACAGAATTGTTTCAGAAATCCTTAATGATGACAGCACCTTTTCACAAATGCAGGTGCCATTAATCACACAGTGGACACTGTTTCAACACCAAAGGCTGGGAGAGGGTCGCCATACATCTTCATTGTCACTTATGTGTCAGTGAACCAATATCCATGGGTTTTGCTTAGTATGCAGCAGTAGGAACCTGGACCAGAAGGGGCAGGCTGTTCCTTGGCATCTTAGTTAGCCTGATGGTTATTCTCAAAGTTACTTTGTCAGGTCCCTTATTTATTTTTAAAAAGGCTGTAAGGGTTCTTCTTCTTTGAGCATTATTTAGTGAATGCTCAATTCATGTTAAGATTTTTTTTTTAATCTTCTGAAGCCTTAAATAATTAAGAAAAATCATTTTCACATGCACCTATTGACTTTCTAGCTGCTACCAAATGACTTGAAATAAATAAATCATGAAAACAGCCTGATACTTCACAGACAAAAGTGTGCATTGATGAGGTATGAAGGAGTTGATTCACTTAAGGCAGCGGTGAATGCTGTTGGAAATGACAAGTATGTGCAAAAATGCAAGCCTGGCATATCAGACTCAACTCTAACAAATACCAGTATGTTTCAAAGGGCATTTGAAATGGGTTTCTTTGCTTGCAAGTAATTACACCTTATGTCTGTTAGGCTTTTTTGTAGTATTTTATCTTCTTTCTATATTGGAAGTGCCAAAGGAGACTATTTTAAACAAGGCTTCAGGATGTTAAGTCCCACAGAAAAGCATGAAAAGATGCAGCTTCTGCTTTCATATAATTTGATTACAAACAATAAGTGTGAGGCTGGAGGATAAACAGTATAGCCTGAATTATCTGCTTTCTCTATAAACCAGACCCTTAACAAGGCTTCTGCTGTGTTTTCGTGTTTTCTTTTTCCTTTTAAGGTAACAAGATTCCTGATCATAGATGTACCAGGAAAATAAGGAAATGGTCAATATATAAAATTAATTTGCAAAGTCAGAGTATGGACAATAGTCGATCATGTATAGCTTCATAGTTGCCTCCTAAGGGCCAGTATGTGTACTATGTCTGCTGTTATGCCTGCTCATAGGAGCATAGCTTACAGGAGTATAAACAGATTAGTATCTGGCCTCTAAAATACCTGCCATGTATTTGCCATACAAATCCCTAGAGTACCTGATAAATATGCAAAACTAAGCTCATTTCTTTAAAGAAACATTGGCACTTACTCTGCTGCTTTGAAATACAAAGCTTTCCTTCTTAAGCTGTTTAAGAAAAAGATGACCCCAAAACTTTCCTCTTTTTTAATATTTGTTTCTTAAATGCATAAGCCTATCTCGTTTGTGATCTGTCCCTCTTGTTTTCTATTTTTTTGCTTTCTAACTGAACACTTTTTGCTACAAGACTTATTTCTTACGTGCTGGAATTTTTTAAGCTAGATTTTCACAGAGTATCTTGCATATTCACTTGGGCTCATTTATCAAGCTTGTCAGGGCATTTTCTTTGAAAGCTCAAAACAGTCTTGTGAATGCTGTATTTTCCTCAGGCAGTGCAGTATGTGATGATGTTCGTTCCTGGAGAGGGTCACAGGACAAGCTAAGATTCACTTTTCAGTTTCACAAGATATGTGCAGGATTTCAAGAGACTTTTAAATTCCCTGTTTTGCATCAGTTCGAACACATAAATCCATATATAGTTACATTAAGCTGCTTCTAAAGTGGAAACTTCATTTCCAACCTGTTCTTAGATCTAGCTATCCACCTACGTCAGGAAATAACCGGGGTCTCTAAATTCAGTGTTGTACTGTGTGACCTAAATGAATAGCAGTAGTAACTGAAACAGGGAAAAAATGGTGCAGATGTCTAGTGGATACTCTTCCTAGTGTTAGATCAGAAAACTCTGTCCAGGCATCTTGTTATGCTGAGAATCATTAGTGAGGGGGCGCAGCAGGATACTGCTTACCAAATATGTCCTCTGTATATTGCTGCACGTAACGTGATCGGTAAGAATGGATATCACCTCTTGGATATGTACTTAACTCTTCACTTGTATGATAATGCCAAGGTATGCAAAGAATTGTGAGGTGATCATGAATTCTCTGGTCATTTAAAATAATACCATTTGAAATAATAAATAACCCTGCCTGCTTGGTCATGCTGTTTATTTACGTTTGTCCAAGGAGCTTGCATGGGTAAACCCTGTTGTATTTAGTGCTTAAGTGGAAAATACAGGAACAGATACGTAAATTCAGAGTTTTCATTGTTAGAAATGTCAATAACCACTATTGACTCTTTCTAAACTCATGCTAAGGAAAGCATGTTGCTGTGATGAACGTGTGGGTCTGCTGTAAGCGTTAGGATGGCTTTCATTTTAACACCTTTCTACTGGTAGATATTTAGGTAAGCACATTCCTGCGTATAATCCAACTTTGTGTGCTAAGCTCTACAGAGCTCAGAATGAATTACTGATTACAGCCTTACTGCTTGATTTCAGTTATATATTAAATGTGCCTTCCATTATATGGGATTTACTTTTCAGGTGCTGCTTAGTTTGGCAATTAAATGGTTGGGCCTCTTTTCAAGCAATAGTGCAAGCAGTATCAAAGGCTTGAAATTTGCTTAGTTTTGAAGTATAATGTATATGAGTGAGGAGGAAGTCTTGTATTGTATGAATTAGCTATGTAGTTCACTTAAAAAAAAAAAAACATTCATGCAGAATTGTAAAGAAAATCCTTTTTATAAGGGGCAAAGGTGTTTGGAAAAAAGTTTTTCATATTAGATGAGTGACAATCAGCTACTCAGAAACTGTGAGCTAGTGTTTCCTGAAATGCTGTAATTTAAATTAAGGTCTGACTGGAAGAATATGAGCTTACACAATGCGGGCTCTGTGTAGAATACTTTTTCTTTTTTTTTCCATCCCATGTTAAAGCCAAAGTTCATGGATTCAGCACGCTTTGAGTATTTGCAGTGTGCCAAATATGATGGAGAATAATAAAAGGAGAACAGAAGAATAAGGATAGAGGAGAAAATTTGAAAGTAACTAAATACGGATAAATATTTGTCAAGGCTTTCTGATAAGGCCTTCACTTTGACAGATAAAGATGAGAGAACATCAGGGGAAGTAGAGTTTGTGTAAACTTCATGCTGCAAACAGTGCACCAATTTTGGGTGTGCTGTAAATTTATGACTTGTCTAGAAATGTGGAGCTAGTGTGTTGGAAAGATGAGATCATTTGTCAGATCCTAGGATACAGCAAGCCTGGTAGCCATCGGGTTTGCTGACCTTAGGTGACTCACATTTTGGAATGGCTTTTTGAAGTGTTAAAACCCTTCTGTTCCTGCTTGATTCTGATAGCATTCAGTTCAGTATAACTTCTTGGCATCTTATACTGTGCTGTCACATTAGTAACAGTTGCCCTTTAGTTTAATTCTCTTGTTCATCCTCAGTTTAGGTAGAAAAGTGGATGTGTAATACAACTCTTATCTATGTCTATCATGTAGCTTCATATGTGTATTTAATAATGGCTGAGTATTGGTATATGCAAAAGTGTGTGAAAATGAACGCTTCAAATTATGCACATTTTAATTGTACTTAATTCACAATGCTGTATTTAATGTCTATTGTAGCTCAATCTTTTTAACTGAGGAACTGCTGCAAACCTATTCAAGTCACCCAGCATTTATTTTTAGAGCTCTAGGTCAGCAAGAGAACTTCTAATGCCCTGCTATAGCAGATAGTGGTATTAGGCTTCACTGCAGCTACCAACATCAATCTTGTGTGCAGCTAATATTATGCCCCGAGGACAGCCATGCATACTGTAATCCTTAGACTTTATGATAATGTGTCAGAATGGGGACAAAATATTTCAGTGCTTAAATTACAGAAGGTTTCATCATATCAATGCAGCTATAGAGTGATCTGTAAGACTATTTTTAAATGCAGTAACTTCAGGTTGTAAAAACTTAAGAGGTTGGTTATTCTCATCTTACATAATAGAGCTGCAAAACATAAACTGCAGCTTCGGCTACACTGCTTCAGGCCAGTGTAGTTTGACCATTTATATGATGTTTTATACTTCAGTAAGAGTTGGAGGGAGGGAAGAAGCATGGAGATAACAGGTTCTGTGGTCACACGGCTGACATGGAAAGGGGACAGCCAAGAACTGACCTGTATCTCAAACAAAATCAGAAGCAGCTAGACAACATAAGGTTTAAAAAACAACTTCAGTTAATAGCATGCATATCTGTGCTCTAAGCATTTGCCACAGTATTTGATTATTTCTTTCCATTAAACTGATAAAGCTACTAAGAACCTTTAAATTCTCTTAGTTTGTTGCTACTGTAGTCACTGGGACTATTCCTCTGTCAGACTTTTACAGTGAGAGTTTAAGGAGATCAGTACATTGCAGGAGAAGTATCTACTATAAAGTTTTTGAGACTGCTTGCTATGAGATTACTGTTGTAAAAGGTCTAAGGTGCTCCTGCTTTGTTACACAGCCTGCTAAATAGAGAGTTCCAGTCTCTTTGCTTTGTGTTTGATAAGCAAATGTTAACACTCCCACTCCCTAGCTCTGTTTTAAAGGAAGGAGAATAACATTTCCAGATTGCATTTGCGATCATTAAGATTAGATCTGTGCACTACTGGATTATCTGGAAATAGAAACTAAATTTAGATCTGTCATCTTGCCAGATTGAACCAAGCTTATGATTTATTTGGGTGAATATGGGAGGGAAGTGATACCTGATCTAGCACAAAGTCTTTTGGGATGAAGTTACCCCAACAACTTTTTTGAACATGTCTGAACTAGTCAGATAGCTTAAAATCAGCCCTTTTCTTGCTGGTGTGATCCATTCAGGCCATCCTAGAATTCAGTAGAGTTGTCAGGTTTTGGGGTTTGTTTTTTTTTCTTAAAGTTGTGGTTCCAGCGGCAAAGACTTTTCTGTCATTCACCTTGTGATTTGTGTCCCTGGATTTGTCAGCCACGTGCTCACAACTGGAAATGCGTGTGGAAAATTAGAACTTGCAGAGATTGTTGAAGGGAAGGAGAGGTGTGCTACTTGAAGAAAAAGGTTCCAGCCGAAGAAAGAAGTGTTTTCAAAAGTCAGAACAAGCCCTTGAGGTTTCTCTGATGTTGAAATTTGATCACAGGGTAAAAACTGATGAGCAGTGCTTTCTAACTTCAGGTGCTGTTAGCGGTGGTCTCAGTGGTTTGAAGAGACTGTGCATGACACTTACGTGTCAGCATTCTCAAAGCAGTTTGTAGTTAGGCACAAACTAGTATAGCTATGCAAGTGTTCAGGTTATCACAATTGCCTGTTATAAACTGTGCAACAGACAAATCTGCATTAATGCTTAAGTTTTAATAGACATTTTAGTCTCTTGAGATCTCATACAGCAGAGGCATCAGTTAAGGACTGATGAAAGGGACTCAGTTGGAAAGCTATTACTGTCATCTATAGCACTTGGCTGCAATTTTTTTTTTCCTGTCTTGGGCTGGGTGCCTGTGATCCTGTTGTGGGTTAACCCCAGCAGCCAGCTAAGCCCCACACAGCCACTTGCCTGCTCTCCCACAGTGGGATGGGGAAGAGAATGGGAAGGGTAACAGGCAAAAACTTGTCAGTTGAGATAAATGCATTTCAATAGGTAAAGCAAAAACCACGTGTGCCGGCAAAGCAAACCAAGGAATTAATTCACTGCTTTCCATCGCAGGCAGGTGTTCAGCCACCTCCAAGAAGGCAGGGCTCCATCACATGTAACAGTGACTTGGGAAGACAAACTCCGAAACTCCAAATGTCCTCCATTCTTCCTCCTCCCACCAGCATTTTACTGCTCAATATAATGTTGTAGGGTATGGAATATTCCTTTGGTCAGTGGGGGTCAGCTGTGGCAGCTGCATGTCCTCTGCACCCCAAGGCTTGCTTGCTGACTGGGCAGTGTGAGAAGCAGAAGAGCACTACTCAACAACAACTAAAACATCAAGTCTGTTGTCAACACTTGTTTTCATCCCAAATCTAAAACATAGCACCATATTAGCTATTATGAAGAACATTAACTCTATCCTGGCCAAAGCCAATACAGATTGAGATAATCAGAGTAAACACTGCCTGTTGACTGCTGTAGCAAGTTCCTGAATGAAGACTTTCCAGCATAAAAATATTGGTATTTTCCTACTTACCTTTATTCCCCTCACAAATTGGACAGGACTTTGATAAGGTTTAAGCACCTGAAGTTCTGTGATTGTATTAGAATTCTAGCCATAGATGCCTATGCTCACATGTAGGTACCTTGTTTGCCATGTGGGCTTCTCCAGAGTACAGGGGAGCTCCCTATGCTTGCTCCTCAATAATAGCTCCTGTTAGCTGAGTGAGTGACAGTTCAGAGTGCAGCTGTCAGGTGTTGGTTGGCAACACTAATTTGAAAGATCATCCATGTGCTAGAGTAACAAGGAGAGCTGTCAGTATAGGATAGTTGATCTATTCTGTTGCGTGTGTAGAAACTATGGTAAGCACAGCAAATGATTGCATGTTATGTAGCCCAGAGATTTAATATGCAGAGCCCTAGAGGTCTGTAGACTTAAAGTTGGAAGCTGCTAGCCTAGCAAATAGGGCAGTGTTTTGGAGCCTAGGATGTCTGTATCTAGATGGATCACAGACCTGTTGAATTGACCTTGAGGAACTCATTTTGCCTTTCTGCAGCTCAGTTTTTCAATCAATATAACAAATACTCCATATCTAATTTGTAAAATCTGTTGAGATCTAATTATAAGAAGAAACAGTTGAGAAGTTACTGTTAAGGGAGGGTGTAAGATAATGTGAAACCGGTTGAGCTAGAAGCCTAACACAATTGTAACGTCTATATTTTCATCTAGAAAAAGCCGAAGGTAGTAAAGTTAATTTAAGCTGCAGAATGACCTCAGCAGTGAACTGCACTGACATATGATAATGTAGTGTCCTGACACAGATGTCCTCTTGCTGTTCTGCATTGTTAGCCAAGGAGCAGGCTTAGTGTTTGAATTGAGAGAGATGAAATACAGCAGGAAATGGCTGCCTCACACCTTGCGCTCAAATCTGGCAGGCTGGAATAATATCCCTGGAAGAGTTTTCCTGTTGTTTCTCTCTGCAGAATTTCTTTTAAAGTGCTGGATTCATCCAGGCAGTTCTGCATGGGCTTGTTCTGGATGATTGGTGTGTGCAGGTCATACACAGGCTGAATTTACACTGAGCTGCAAAAAGGCTCAGCCCCAAAATCTTGTTCGAAACCAAAGTTTGTGCGCAAAAACTTGTGTCTCATAAAAGGATAAACACCCACTGCCAAACCAAAACAGCTCTAGAATACTGGCACAGGTTGCCCAGAGAAGCTGTGGCTGTCCCATCCCTGGCTGTGTTCAATGCCAGGTTGGATGCAGTTTGGAGCACTTTGGTCTAGTGGCAGGGGGGTTGGAACTAGATGAGCTTTAAGGTCCCTTCTAATCCAAGCCACTGTGTGATTTTCTGAATATGGGGTTTTTTGTTTTGTTCTGTTTTTGGAATTCAGATCCAAGGGTTTATTTTAGACATAGCTGTAGCAGTGGGATAAGAAAGGGGAATTGTCAGGTGGGGGAAGGAGCAGGAGGAGGAATTATCTGAGAGAAGAAGGTTCCAACCTTAACATTTTTGCTTTTAGAAGCTGCAGCTCAAAATATCAAGCGAATATATCATTCAGCTCTGTGCTCTTCAGCCTGGGTTTGGCAAATTGCTGATGGAGATCTAAGGACACCTTCAAGATGCTGCCTTCTTTTTTTTTTTTTTTTTTGCCCATATTATTTTTAAACAGAAGTATTTCCATATTTTGAAAGATTATTTGGGTGCTTTTGCTTTTGACTAGTTTGAATTTTAATAGACCAGGTATCTAGCTACATTTTTTAAAAGTAAAAATGAATGTTGCTTTTTGAAACAAGAACTGACTCCAATTGTTAGTGGAAAGCCTTTTATATGTAGGGCATAAACAATATGGTAAAAGATCCAGACAAGGAGACGAAATATTACATCTCACTTCTTATTGTTCAGTTTTAATATGGTTCGATTAATTGTTTTAAAGAGATTGAGATTTATTTTTTAATGTTGAGATATTACTGTACATAAATTAACATGCTTTCCACTGTTGATAGCATTTGTAGTGTTACCAATCTCCTTCTGGCGGATGATAAAGTGCTTTAAGTTTCAAATATCTACTAATTCATGCAGCATTTAGGAGGAAGCATTCTAAACAAGTGCTACCTGATGTAACTCATTCTGATTTTTGAGTTGATGAGCCTGAGACTGAGATATTATTTGCATATATTTCTCCTTTTTCCGTATCTTGGCTATTGGAAGCACCATGTTTTGCAAGAATTTTATGCCTAAGATAGTTTGTAAAAAATAGATTTGCTCTAGGCCTTTTAGAGGTTGTGATCATAAAACAGGGAGTGTTGAAGAGGTTCTCATTTAGTGATGAAGTACTTTTTTTTTCTGTTCACTTAAAATACTTCTTGGTAAAACTTGATAGGCTGTTTCAATTACCCTGTGTTGAACTGATGCAAGGCAGAAGAAGATCTGGGGTGTGATCTTGTGTGCATTTAGAAATATGCAAACCAAGTATCTGCTGGAGAATAGGAAATGTACCTTGGGATTATACTGCTATAGCCAGAGCTCTTTAGATGAAACATTCCACTTCACAAAAGATTTGGGCCTTTTTTTAAATCCATTCAGCTGGCAGTTGTTAAGTCTGAAGTTTGTCTTGACCTATTTCTAGTAAACAAAATTCAAAACGTTTTAATAGTGAGCTATAAATATTGATTGGTGCTTTGCTGTCATTCCTACTTGAAGAAGAGTAGTTAAATTTTATGGATTTACCACTGTTGTTACTAAAAATCTGTTTGATGACTTGATAGGTACCTCCAGCAGCTTTTTGCTGATACCACATGGTTTTAGTCAGAAAAACTGAAAAGCCAAATCTGCAAAAATAGATTTTTTGAGTTTAAAACCTCATTTTAGCAAATTGCTCTGTGTCTGCAGTTTACGTAACTTTTCAGTGCATGGTAAGAACTTTTTCCAAGATCGTCCAGCCTTGTCTTGAAAAATAGCTTCCTCAATTCCTGAAGAAATACACTTGGATATTGATATGTCAGACACTCCTATTTGTCAGGAGCAGTAGCTGATTTCTGTTTTACTTTGGGAGTAGCAAACTTCTCCAGAATTATGACTGTAATCAACCAGGAGAGTGATGATGCACACAAATAACATAACTGAAGTACAAACCTAAAGGTTGCATTGCCAAATGTGAAAAGTATTCAGATACAGTTTCAGGACCTGAGGAAAACTACATAAATTTTCAGAACTGTGTGCTGTGGGTGGTAGCCACTTCTGAAAAATCAATTCACTCCATTTGAGGTGTTTAAATGAGGCTTACTGCATGGAAGATATCTGACCAGTAATTTGTTGCCCACTGGTAATGCAGAAGCTTTTCAGTGATAGAAATACAGACTGAAGTTAGTAATTGAATTCTCTCTGAATTCAGGATCAAATATAATTTTCAAGGAATGACTGAAATCAGAAATAACTTATTTTGAACCAGAAAGGGCAGCTGTGGTGTTTATAAATAAATAAATAATAAAAATTACTTTTAGAGGCACCAGTCCAGATCAATTTGGTCTTCCAAATGTAGCTGTAGAGATGCTCCTACAATGATGATGAGTTAAAGGGTTTAAAAATGGCAGATGGAGAGGATGCTGCTTGTGAATCGAAAGAAAATGACATAGAGCCAAGTATTTTTCTCAAATGAGAAATTACAATTACAAGTAATAACTCAAAGTGATGGTATTGAGTAGCAAAGGGGCTCAGTTGGACCTTGTAATATGCTGTACACATGAAGAAAGCATAGAAATAAATCACCCAAGGTGGGTACTTATGTGATAGAAAAGGTTGAAACTAAGACAATTAGGTAGAAGCCCAGGATGCTAGTCAGATTACAGAAATGGAATCTTTTAGCTTTTGTAAAGTACGACAGAAGAATCTGATTGTGCAGGACTCTGAACACAGACAGTAGCTGAAGACTTATTTTTAGTGCTTTAGACAACTCTGTAATCACTTGGAAGTTTTTGAAAGATGAAGAAAAATCAGATCTATTTATACAAATGTATTAAACACAAAAATGAGAAGAGGAAGAAACAGGGTTTCAAGGCATATTTCAGTCATCACTGGGTCAGCGGCTGTTAATACTACAAATACTATCTTACGATAGTAGTCATGACCTAGGTTTTCTTGCATGCAGGAACCTTAGTCGTCAGTTCCTTATAGGAGATTGTAAACTCTGAAGGTTAGGGGAGTGATGTTAAAACTCACATGTAGATTCAACTCTATTTTAGCTTAGTGGAAATGAAAGGAAAGCTTTCTCCAGCAGGGGTGGGACACGTTTCTGTTTCAGTACTTTTCTCAAATTAAGCAGAAAGCATTTGGATGGCTTTAGTGTCCTTTTGACATATAAATAATCTCTGCCCTTGGAACCTAGGCAAAAAAAAAAGCAAAATCTTTTTCTTTAAAAAGCAACCTTTTCAAAGTATAATAATGTATATTTAAGAACACATAATATATGCACTGAATCTTTCAGATGACTGTATATTCCGTGTCCTGAGAGTACTGAAGCTACCACAGCCCTGTCAAACTGCATCTCTACTTGTCGATGTATCTCTGTAGTCCCTGGAGGAAATAACCTGTGTAACCAAATGACCTTACAGAAAGTGAGTCAAGAAACCCCTAAGGTCCTTGCAGATGATCAATAAGTGAGCCATGCCAATGGCTGGTAGGTGAACGTGCCTCATAAAGCAACCACTTTCAGAAGAATGAATCAGTCCTGACCCTCAAGGGACATCTACGAAGCACCTCCAAAAGATAAGCTGCAATATTAAAATTCATGACTGTTAAAAGGTAAAAATGATGGACTTGTTATGGATACTGGCTTTATAGGTATTACAATTTTCTTAACCTCTCTTCTGATTTCAACGATATCCCCACCTCAGTAATAAGTCTACATTTTCCAGGAGATTGATTAGTTCCTTGTTTTAACAAATCAAGATGTGTCTCCTTTCTTTGTTAGCAAGCCTTTGTATGTCAGAGATAAGAGCTACTCCTCTTTCCAATGGCTTGATTAACACATTAGTTAAACTTGGAGCATCTTAGCTTTGGAGGTTGCTGCTTGTATTTCAGACCTGAGGAAGTGCTTGATATGCCTGAGGGTGCATCTTCTCCTTCCTGTGTGTAGCAGTTGATCTAATAACAGGTATCACATCCCACTGTAAGTGTTGCATCGCTTGTGCAACTGAGGCAACCAAACAGGAAAACAACTGTGTGTGTGTGTAGTGCTGGCAATTGTGTCATTTGCTCTTGTATTTCTTAGAATTGTGCATTTGAAGTCCAGCTCAGAATATATAAATATACAGTCAGACCAGGGATCTGTGTTCTTATTAGAAGTATTTGAGGTAGCGAGGGAGAACTGCTCAACAATAATAGTTAGAAAACCTAATGAAAAGCAGATTAAGTAAACAGTAAGCTGTAGCTTTTCTAATAGAGGTGAAGTCCAGCTGCATCCCTTTGGACTTTGTGCCTGCAGAATATGTCTTTGTAAGCGAAGGTTCTTCTGCTGTAGGTTCAGCAAATTCACCTGAACATAAAAACTTCAGACCAAACCTTCGTATGGCAGAGTCCGTAACATACACTGCTCCAATTTGGAGCTGTTCTGAGGCAGGACATGAAGGTGACTGTTCAGGTGCCGGGAGTGCTTAACTGGAGACAGATGGAGATAGTGTGGTCATGTAGATAGATCCTTGACTAACATTAAATGTGTATGGGCCATATTAAAGAATGGACTTTGTAGTGTTACATTACAGTGAGGCCTGCTGCTATCTCCACCCTCTATCAGTTAATTATACATTTTTTCCTCTCCTAATACTTTCAAATCAGAGCATAATGGTTTTTAAGATAGTCACAGTTTTTATTTTTTTATCATTACAGACTTTACTATCTTCTTAGTTCCTGCGTTAGCTATGTTTTTTAACTAAGGGCAATGGCTACTGACTTCTCTAAGAAGTTTTAGTGAAAGTCAGTTCACATTTGGCATCACATACCAACTTATGCCAAGATGCAGCTAATCGTTACTTAATAATGTTTGTTGATTACTGTCCCATTGCTCCATATCCATACATTTTTCAACATCCATGTATCAGAACAGAAGGTAGCCTGAGCACCCTACTACAATGTGTTGAAAGCCTACAAGTGAAAATTAGATCAGGATATACTAAAAAAAATCTGAATTCTCTATGAGAAAAAAATTCTTTATTGAAATCAATTATTAAATCATGGCTGGTTTACAAACAGCTATTCTATGGGTAATTCATAAATGGGGAAAAGGAGCCCTGCTTTTTTTTCATTGCTGGTCTCTATATGGGCTGTGGCCAATAATGGTTCATTGGATTTTTATCTTCTGTGTAGATCTTCAGATGCATCTTTGAGCTTTATAATACTGTTAGCACTCAGAGCACATATTAATTTTGTATGTGAATTTCAGGATCATTCTGAGAGTGTTTCCTTACAGATTTCTTTTTGGCTTTCCAGGAAACATTTGTCTTGAGTTTGCTGTCCAAATAGATAAGCCATCACTTTTACCAGTGCACTGGGTGTTACTTATGTTACTGTTACAACATCTCTGTCATCTTTGCTGTGTCAACATTTCGATAAGCAACTTGCATCCACTATTGTGAGTTTTGATCAAAACTCATCTGATTAATCTTAGACTAGAACTGTATTGTCTTGACACATTGAAACTCATAGCTGTAACTAAAATCATACAGTATACCATACTTAATCTTTATGGTCACATAGAAGAGTATAATGCAATTCTTTGCTAAGTATTTGGATGAAGCAGCCAAGGTGAATTATTCCCTTCTCCTTTGCTTTTCTTGGCTGCGTTCCCCTTTTCCATTCTCATAGTACCTCAAAACATATAAACTATTTCCCCCATAATGTGATTACACATTTATAGAAAGTGCAGCTCAACTTCAAGAGCGGAGCAATAGCCCACAAAATCCTATTGAGCTGGAGTCTGCGATATACAACACATACAATATGAGGGGTCACAGTGTGGTGCGTGTTGTGCTGTTGATGCCTTCCTAATAGTATTTAGGTCTGTTGTTGAAGCAGCATTTATGCATTTTATGCAACTGAAATGGAGTTGTTCAAAGAAGTAAAACATTAAACTGTACTGCAATTTGGGCTCTGACCAGTGTAATCAATCCACTGTAATTCTGGACTGATAACTGTAATATATGACACTGAGGGAAAGCAAGGGAGATAAGACTTGTGTTCCGTGGCTGGCTTTATTTCTAGGTCTTTAAAGAGGGCTCAGAGCACGTGTGTATACATAAAAAAATTATGAAAGAGAGGAGAAACTGAAGTGACTAGTGGTTTGAGAGGTTTACATTTTATGAGTCACTATGAAGATAAAGATTAGCAAGTCGTAAGAAGAATTGGAAGGCATTGAGCGGAGTATGTAAAAATGTGAAAGCCAGCCCTTCTCTGTTTCGTGTAACATGAGAACAATGTTTGAGCTCTGAAAGCACAACATATCTGGCAACAGTGCTATATGTCTTGCACAGTGGGTTGCCTGTCTTCTATTTTTGGGGTGCTTTTTTAGTGACTTTGGACTCTTCTCTGACTGTCTTCTCCTTTCTCAGAAGTTCCTTCTCTGTAGGAGAGGCAGCACCTCAGCCTCTTGGGCTCTGTTCTGGAGGACATTCCCCATGACTGCTTGTCACACCTTTAACGTGCAGCTGATGTCTCGGGGCTGATTCAGAGATACTAGTGTGGATCCCCACCATCTGCCACCTGGATCCAAGTGCTTCCCCTTTACATGCCAGTGCATAGTGTATTCAACAGTCCCACACACATTGGTCAGTATCTTTTTCTGTGTTGCACTAACTTGAAAGTAAGGTGGACAGAGCAACAGTAGATTAAATTGTTGGAGGGATTTGGAGGCCTAACTAATGGTGCAGATCAATGTGTGGTGATATTTAAAGGAATGCCTGCATGTCCATTTCTCCTAATTTTAACAGGTATTGCCTGGGATTATTTTTTTAAAACAGATTACTTGGATAAAAGGCAACATTTGTTATTTGAGGCACAGTAAAATAACTCCAAGCTGTTCAGTGCATACTGTGAGAGAGATCTGAACAGTGAAAAAGCTCTGGTGTGGGAGTGAAAGGGAAGGATCTTGCTTTTTTGGTTTATCTTCTGCACTCCTGACTAGTTGTGATGGTCCATATATACCAATGGAATCCTTTCTCAGGTAGTGAATGAAAGGTTTGCTTTATTTAGAAAGTAGATACCTAGAAAGTTCCTTCCCCATTGCACCAGCAGGCTTTCAGACCTTGTTTTACCATTAATTTCACATGATTTTATTGCCCCAGACTTCAAATAAACCACAGTGCTTTAAATATATCTATATCCCTTGAATTTTTGGCAATAGGAGAACTAGCTGAAATCACCAAACTGCTTTAACTTTGGCAACCATTCACCAAGTATGCATAATAGTTGTTATCCCTACTGTTTTGTAACAGTGCCAGAACAAGTTCTTTTGAAATGCATGAGATGGAAACCCCATTCTCTTGAAGAGGAAGCACCTTTCACTTTGCAGAGTTGTCTCAGACCAGGGGGTATATTATCCTCTTAATGCACTTGCATAACTCCCATTAACATTAATGGAAATTACATGCACTTGCTGTGAGGTGAATACACCCTTTTGTTGGAATGAGCCATCGAGTGTGACAGATTTGCCAGTGATGTTAAAATCAAATTTGGATTGCAATACTAATGTCAGTAATACAGGTTTTAGTATTTTGTGGCTTGTAGTTTATATTAATGAAAATTCACAAGCCATTCACAATAGCTGTATCTGAGGTTGTGAGTTTCGTAGAATGGAAAATCCCATTTCCAGTGCTCTAGAAAAATTATGTTTTAAACAAGAAGCTGGTCCATTTTATTTTCCAATTTAAAATGTGGACCTCTGCATTGCGGACTTTGCATTTTCTTTTGGCTTGGTGGTTACTGTTTGCAGTGCTGTTAGAGTTTGTTGGTAAGAGGTAATGTGTTGCCGATGCAAACTGTTGGCCTGTGGGATGGCTGCATTCCTGGTTCTGTTCCTGGCCTTGCTGCCCAAAGTCTGCTTGGCTCTGGGTGACTCAGCTGCCTTCTCCAACACTAATTCATGCCCCAAATGTGCAGAATCAGACCAATGCAGCTCACAGGTGTGTTGTAAAAACGAATTGTCTGTAAATTGTTTTATTGTGAGATGAAAGTTGCTAGTAAAAGGTCAAATGTTATCTCAGAAAGCAATATAACAATTTAATCAGCATGTTAGCAAGACAGAGCTCCTGGTTTACACACAGATTCTATGTTGGTGTGGCTCCCTGTTAGGGAGCTGTTTGTTTATTCCAATGAGTTGGACTGTTGCAGCCCCTAGTGTGGGCCTAGTTGTAGGACAGAAAGGGCTTCACTGATGGTGTTCATTCAAAATATTTACTTCTAGACCTCTATAGTTCTTTCTGAGAGTCTCTTCTACTCTGGCTTTTTTTCCTTAAAACTATAGATAATCATTTTCCTGCAGCATTTTCAAGAACCATCTAATTTCCTTGTTGCTCTACAGCTGTGCAAGCGTGTGTTTTGACTTGGGCAGGGAAAAGATAGGATCTTCTTTCTCTAATCTGTTTTTTGCTCCTCTTCCATTGATTGTTGGTCTTGCACAGGAAAGCTTTATCCTGCTCATCTTCAACCACAAAAACCATTTTCACTGTAGCATCTTTTTGTGATAAAAATAGTGGCTTAAAGGTCTTTTTTATTTTCAGCTCCTTTTCTAATGTGTATTTTAAAGATACACATTCAAAGTAAAATCTTAAAGATCCACTGGCATTTGTGATTTGTGGCCTCCTCCATGGATTAATTTGGCATTAAATGTAATAACAAGCATTGAGAGGTTCTGAGATAACTTGTGTTGCATGTGTGACACTGTCACAGAATGGTTTGGGTTGAAAGGGACCTTAAATCTCTTAAGGTTCCACTCCCCTGCCATAGGCAGGGATGCCTTTCACTAGACCAGGTTGCTCCAAGCCCCCCCCCCCCAACCTGGCCTTAAACACTACCAGGGATGGGGTAGGCACAGCTTCCCTGGGCCTGGCAATGCTAAAAGAAAATGCTATACTCCTCTATATTTTTACGTATTAATGTACCAGTATAGTTGAAACATAGGTATTTAAAATGTCCTTAAGGAATCCACTGAAGATATATTACATATTTAGGTATTTATCCAAACACTTAAGTTCTAGGAGTAGAATGTAACCTCCCTCGAGGAGGTAATTGCTGATGCAGATTGGGCCCTTTAATTTCAACCGCACCACTGCAACTGGGGTCTGTGTTTCGAACACACTAAGAAGCCCTCGCCTGTCCCTCCGCAGGTGTCTTGGGTGCAGTCTCTGCCAAGGGACTGACCTCTTGGCTTACAAAGGCGTTGCGCACCCGGCGGCAGCTGTGGGGGGAGGCTGGCTCTGGCCGCCCCATTTCTCCCGTGCGCGACAGAGTGCGGAGCTGCGCCTCCGCGGTGCTGCCACCGGACTCCGGCTGGTGGAGCAGGTTCCTCCCTACCCGCCGCGGGGACATTGCGTCAACCCTGGGAGGAGGATCCTCGAGGTAAATGAACTTTTTAAACGGGAAAAGGAGAAGAAGGGAGAGGAGGAAGAAGAGGCGGGGACAGCACCCGCCCGAGCGCTTGCTCTTAACGGGAAAACGGGCTTCGGCCGCTGCCCGGCGCCACGGCCGGAGGATGCGCTTCGCCGTCGCGCCGAGCGGCCGGCTCCGCAGGCGGGCGGTGGAGCTGCGGTCGTAGCGCGGGTCCACGGTGAGTGGGCGGCGGTGCTGCCCGCGCAGTGAGCGCTAGGGCGAGCGGCGGGAGCCGGGAGCGGCGGTGCCCTGCAGCCGGGCTGCCGGAGCGGGGAGCTTGGGCCGAGGGGCTGATGCAGCAGGCAGGCAGCGAACGGATCTGGCCGCGCTCCTGCTGCATAGGTAACGGGCGGGGCTGGAAGTTGAGCGAGGTGTGACGAGAAAGAGGGCTTGGGGCTGCGAGACGGGTGAGAGTCGCTGGGTACCGTCGGGATCCCTGCGGCCCCGGGCACCCCTGTCTGGTGCGGCCGGAGCCCCCCGGCCCGCTCGGCCCTAAGGCTGCTTCCCGCGGCGGGGCGAGAGGTCCTGGCCGGTCGGTAGCGGGTACCCCGCGGGGGGACCGGGGTATGGCCCTGGCGGCGGGTGCTGGCGGGGCCTCTGCCCTCCGCCCTCTCACTGGTGCATCCCCGTGCTCTGTGAGAGGCAGCCTGTGTGGAAAGAGTTTCCAAAGGCAACCTGGCACTTAGCTTTCCATTTAGCAAATACCCGTGTGTGTCCGGGTGATGTGGGCACTGACTGTATGTGCTTGCATATGTATATACATAGCTTGGTTGGGTTGATGTTTTTTTTTTCCTGTATGCAGCTACAAATAATTTTGTCTACTTGGTAGGATGTATTTGTGCACTGGTAACTGTTCTCGCCTACTTTTTCTATCTTAAAGCACTTGCATTCTTTCCCTTATGGTATTTTCACAAGTGAAAGTCTGTTATTACTGTACTTAATACTAGTTAACATAATTGTCTTTAAAGGCAAAGATTGTGTATCTTTATGATTTGTAAATAAGTGGAGATAATAAGTATAACAGCGAAATAATTCCTAATCTCTTCCCGGTTATTGGATTATCATTTCTTGTGGTGCAGAAAAGCATGTCTTATTGTTGTGGATTTGGAGGATCCACATAGCAGTTTAACCTGTCTGAGGAGTGTGTTACTGGGAAGCTTTAATAATAAGATGCAAGGAGTGAACAGAAAGAATACTGTGGCTTTGTGGATAGTATATTGTACTGTTTAAAACACCTTTAAAAATATCAAATGCTGTAGAAACTTGTAAGTTATTATTTCATTTTATTTAAAATAAAGTTACAGAGTAGAGATTCTGTAATGCAGGTAAGCTCCCCTGTGATAAATATTTGGCTTTGGTGTAGAGTTCAACAGCATAAGGAAAGCGAGTCAGAAGAACATGTCTGAATAGTAATTCGGTGCTGTAGCAAGTCTTGGAAGCTCTGTTCTGGAGCTTCCAAATAGCTACGAAAGACTGTAGATATTTGCAGATAGAAATAGTAGTAGCTGTAGTCTGTGTTGGTAAATAAGCACAACTGTAGTATTTGAGAGGCACAGTTAGCACTGGGGATTTGATTTTGTCTTTTCTCTTAAATTTTTTACTTTCTCAGGGGAAAACCCCCCAAAAGTATAAAGCTATGTGAAAACACAATACGTTGTTAGATTATGGCGGTAATGTTGATAGCAGGATTCCCTAGAGAGTCTTGTTTGATTGCAAACAAGATTCTTCCCAATCCACATATACAAATGTGTTTATCTTTTACAAGCAAAAATATACTGGTTTCAAATGATCAGTGAAAAAGGACTTCTTATAACCAGACCTGGATGCGTAGAAGCGACTCAAGAGTTAAAAGAACAGCAGCACTGCTGAATCCATTTAACTGGCAAAGTGGTTTAATTGGGTTGGTTGCTAGGGAATGGCTCCAGCACCATGTCTTTCAATAAATTTAAACATTGGACAAATGGCACACCTAAGTCTGCTTATACAATACACCTGGTAGTGGCTCCAGCCCTATTTAGAGCAGGTGTGTGTTGCTTCTTGCTCATCAGTTTTCCCTTCCTGTGCAGTTCCAGCATGTGGCTTATATGCTGCTGCCCTGCTCTGTAGTGGCTGCTGATAAGCTGAACTTGCCATCACAATTCAGTACCAGTGCTTTGCAGTAGAATTGTTTGAAAAAATAATCAGTTAATAGAGGTAGGATTAGGAGCAGCTCTCTAGAGGTAGCCTTAAAGTGGGATTAATTAATTTATTATTTGATACAGGAATTGATATGTTTCTTCCTTTTCTGCTACAGGAAGAGTCAGGTGTTACTCTTGATTACATTGGAATAACTTAATTATTTGACCTCAGTGAAGCTGCACTGCACTCATACATGGGACAGTTGTGCTTGGACAGGCATTGGGAATGCCAGTGTGCACTGTAATGTCTGTTACTAGTGTTGCACACAATGCCTTCTATACCTGTGCCAAGCAATACGGATCAACAGCATGTAAAAAATGTCATCTGGGGTACAACTGACACTGGTCATCCCTGTGCACCCTTCCTGTGCTGCTGTAGAAGTGACATTAGTTAGAGGGCAGTATGAAAAAGAAGTCTTCCCTTGGTGCAAATGCTACTTGGGAACAGAGCTTGGCTCCTTTCTTTTATAAATAGAATAAATGTACTGAAGTCTGGCTTTATTTCTTCAACATTTATAATGTGACTTAGTGTAATGTTCTGTGTTGCCACACAGGAGAATTAAGTTTGGCTTTATTTTCATTCCCCATTCTAGCAGGAGTTATGAAGAAAGAGGCAGCTGTATCTAATTCAGGCTATGGAGGGATTCAGGGACTTGTTAAACTCCACCGTAAACCATAGAAAATAAGAGATGCAGACTTTGTCTAAAGCAGCCTGCTAGAAGATTGCATAGGCTTATTCAAGCCAAGTTAGGTGCCCCAGCTGAAGAACACTTCATAAATTACCGGAAGCATTTGCTTAAATATAAACCAGGAGCGAGCAGGCAAGTTCATATGTGTAATCTGGGAGAAAATGAGAGGCATACCTAATTCTCTGGGGAGCCACTCCAGATTAAGCATCTTTAATATTGGAGGATGGCCTGCAGAGGCATAAAAAGCAGTAGACCATCTGTACCACTCAGATCAAAATGCATCGCTGGAGAGGGTGCTATATTAAATGTGAAGGCAGACTGGGGCACTGCTGTGGAACTCTTCTGGTTTTATCTATGAGTTGCAGCTTAAACTTGTTAGCAGAAATGGAGGAAGAACTGTGATAGAGGCTTTGTCAAATTTCTCCCCTGAAGTTCCCTGAAGAGTAAGGGTTAAAAAAAAATCAATCTAAATTTGACCACTGGCAATCCAGACAAGAGCCTCTTCTAAGTTGCTATTCTAAGAACTGTTTACAGCTGGATTTTAGATTTTATTGCATATATGCTGTTAGTTGTGGCATGTCTGTTTTATGAATGCATACTTCAAGAAACATGTTATTTTCTAAAATTGCTTTAATTTTCTTACCTAGTTATTGGTATGAGTTTTGCACATAATTACATACTTTGAGTTGGTTCCCAGCAGTACTTACGCTGATAATAATAGGAACATAACACATCATAGTAGTTGAAAAATCTTCATTGAGGAGGGGGGTGAGAAAGGGATAACAGGTTCAGGAGAAGTTGCCTGTTGTACTTGGCAGGAAATTCTCTCCTCCACCTGCAGTATCCTCTCAGAGAGAACTCATTCTTTTAAACCATAAAGATATAAATGTGAATAAAATAGCTGTGGAAAAACAGTTTATGCCCATTCCCAAATGTGTTGGGTATTTTATAGATAAAGAAGTAGCTTTCTGTGCTGGGGACAATTTCTATTTTTAGGGACAATGGAGGGAGGGACAGGCAATAAACTGTGAGGGAAGGACAGGCAAAGGGAGAGAGGCAATGAGGTCATGAGGTTACTGCCATGCATTTATTTAAAAGAAGTGAGAAAAATGCAAGGAAGGCTGTCAGATGCACAATACTCTACCGTGAATGTAGTTATGAGCAGATACAAGAATGGGAGGCCTTAAATGCTGCAAGAAAGTCGGCAAATGCTAGTATTCCAAGAAGCTATTGGCTAGTGTAGAGCAGAAAAACCCACACTAGCTTTTAGAACTTCAGGAAAAGGTTTGTGTGTAATGAAAACATGTGTTGTCACTTGATTTTATTGGGGTTTCTTAACAGAAGTACATATGGAGTAATTGCTGAAAAGCAGAAGTCATTTCTCTGGTGTCCAGGAATATGTGCCTGCTAAACTAACTTTTTTTTTCCCCCCCTTCCCTTTTGAAACAGATTCAGGTTTGCCTTTCAAGCTGCTTTCGACTACTCCAGACAGTAGCAACACATTGAGTCTGACATGATACTTCCCAGTTGTGCTGCTGCAGATGGAATTCTGAGTACAAGGAATGAAAATTGATAGGACTTGTTGGTGTTCCTCCTACTACAGCCTGGCACATCTCTAAGCAGCCACAGAGGTACTAAAGCTCTGGCTGTAAACTTAGGAATCTGGACTTTTCTCTTTCCCTATCCATTGAAACAAGTGCTGGGATATTTAAAATCAATGTTTAGTGTCTATGAGAAAAGTTGATTTCGCCTGCCTGAAAAATTCGCTGGAGAAACTAGTAAGGAATAAGGATTTTTCATTTCCTCTAAACCCTCTTAGTATATGTATTTGGAAAACAGCCTTAATGAATATTGCATCATGCTATAGCTACATATATCTGTTGACTTACATGAAAATTCAATATGCATCTGTCAAATAAGCATAGAAGCAGAGTACAGTTTTTCAGACCAGTGGTTTTGCTATTGCATGAGAACTTCCGTAATCAAAGTTTATCTCAAAGAACAGATGCTGACAGAGATCAAGTAATAATGTGGCAATGAAATAATTTGCTGGAAGAAAAAGTGTTTTCCCAAGTGGCTTTAGGGGCAGGGTGGCCAGTGTATTTCTTTGGGTAAAACACTGTGCTGGGTTCTTTCTACTGAGGTATTTCTGGTCTTTACAAAAAGCAGATACTCTCCCTTGTGTTATTTTTAATTGATTTTTTTCAATGCATTACAAGAGATTGTTGGCACCAGTCCAGGAAAAGGCAGGCAGCAAGCAGGGAATTCATCAAAAACTGACTCATTGATCGCTGGATCTGATGAAATAATTAGTACTTGATATTTTCAATACAGTTTTGTACTGTTGTTTTGACTTCCAAAAGGAAGAGAAAATCCCTTCATACCAGATGAGCATTCAGCAAAACAATGATTTTAGAAATACTTCAGCACACCTATTAATTTTTTGGACTCTCCATGTAGGAACTCTGAAGAATTTTTAATTGGCTCATCAACAGGAGCAGTACCAGTTAGACGTGCTCTGCTCTGCAAACAGGTTAATTCTGGTGCATTGTATTTTATGATGGAGAGAAGTTACAGTCACTGTAAATCACTTTGGTGCTTCCATTCCCAAACAGTTGCAGTAATGGGCCTTCAAATGTTCTCATTAATAATAATGATATTAAAAAAAAAATCTTGGAAACCATCAGAAATGCTGAAGGGGTATCACACGAACATCAAAGCCATACTAGACTTCAAACAGCATTGTACCATAGTTCTAAGTTCTGGGCAGCTCTGCTCTGTAATGAAATTTGTAAGATAAATCAGTGTGTAACAAGTCTTCTGTTTGAGGGTTCTCTATGAATTTGCAAATGTGTTGTTAATTCCTTGATTTTTGCCATAGTCCTGGCAATAAGGAAAGACGTGTTTCGTTTTTTTCTGAAACATCTGCATTTTTCATGCAGTAAACAAGAATGTCATCTCAAAACATTCCAGAACCTTAAGGAAGCAGGTTGCTTTTTACATGTGTCAAAGCAAAAATAAGGGTTTGACACCCTGCTAAATCCTTGAGCTTGCTGCCAAATTTGAGCACTGAGTGAAACTTCATTGCTGCTGTTGGTAACAGTTTAAGAACTGTGAATTTTTCAAGTTTCTGCTGCTAGCTGGCACCATAGAAAAAGGTTCAGTTGTTCTGTTTGTTTTGCTTTGGTTTTGTGGGTTTTTTTTTTCCTTAGGAGTTAGATTATTTCAAGTATATTGCTTTTTACTACTTCGGCGAGAAAGTTGCTGCCCCTTGGGGGGCAGGGAGGTCAAGGTATAAACACTTGTTTCCCTCTCCCTTATAGGAGACCTGCAAACAAAGAAGAAATAGAAGCCATTAACCTACCTTGTTCAGAGAGAACACTAAATCAGCACAATATGGCACAACACAGTATTGTCCTTGGATTATTCATGATGACTGTTTTATCACTGCTGGATGGAAGTTCAGCTTTCCTGTTAAATCAGCGTTTGAAGGGAAGATTTCAAAGAGACCGTAGAAACATCCGCCCAAACATTATCCTTGTTCTTACCGATGATCAGGATGTAGAACTTGGTAAGAGCCAGCATAAAGAGAATTTATATATGGCACTGCTTTACCTTGAATCTAGATTCTTGTGGTCAGAATAATTATTTTTTATCGGTGTGAAAAATGACAGGAAGAACAAGCAACAAAAGTTTAAACCTATCTTTATGTAGAAAATACGTTCCAGCCACATGTAATTCAAGGACAGCAAAAGTTAATCTCAATTTAAAATGGCCACCTTTCTGTGGAAATACGAGACTCCTGCCTTTTTGTCTTCATTAGACACCTAAACTGTGCTTCTGGTGACTGCAGGTTTAACCTGGGAAGCTGCATGCCAAAAGAGTAGATTTAAATTCATAACTGATTATTGCACCATGTAATTACCCAAATTTTTTTGTGTAATTGCAGACGTTCATTACACACACAATTTTAATTTTAATTACTTAAATGTTACCTGGAATAGTCGTACTGTTCTTGGTATTGTCCATTTAGATGTGTAGTTAATTACTGACCAAGATCACTTAGTAAGACCTTTTCATACTGTGTTAGTCAATGCTATGTTAATTGTTGAAGAAAGGAGATGAAGATTAAACATGTGCTTTGCCTAATGATTTGGAATAATAAATTAACTGACAGAGGCTGGGTTTGTTCTGTTACCTGAACAAGCTTACATTTATTAAATGTTGTCTGTAGTTAGAAGTGATTAACACAAACCAGTTTACATTAATAATTTTGCATTAGAAGTATGCTTTTAGGTGGGTATAAAGCGTGGATCTTCTGAAAGACACAAGAGCTTGTGTGTGTGTCATCTGGTGAGGTTTTTGACAGTTGGGAAAAACTGGAAAACAAACCTCACAAAAGAAATGGAACACAATAGTAAAATTAATCAATTTGAATCATTTACCCACTTCCTCATCTAGTTGAGAAGTTAATCACAGCAATGTGACAATACTCCTACAGATGCTTTCCTTTTATCATTACTGCTGCATGTCTGCTGTATTGTAGATGTCACATTCTTCTCAAAGGTGGTGAGGAAGCCTGCTATGGCACTGACCCCACCAAATACAAGTGTAATTCAGATTAGTAGGATCAGAAAATGATTTGTTGTTGTTGTTGTCATCGTCACTTTTCTAATGGTTATTTGGATCATAAAGAAAGCAGCTTCAATAATGCATATCCAAAAGAACTTAACTGCATTATCTTGCAGGCTCAGAAGGTGGTCCTAAAAAATTTATCGTCTTCCATTTTATACTAGCCTGCTTGTTTCTGATGCAATTGTCTAAGTCCTTTGAGCAGTATAGTTTCTCTTCTCTGATAATCTGATGCTTTCCAATTTCAAGCATAATGGGCATGTGTCCACACAAATTAGGATCTAACTAAGGAAAATCCATTTGATGAAGCTGAGATTTGATATTTGTCATTTGCCACTAATGGCTCTGGGAGACTCAGTTTTTGTTTGAATTAATTTTTATTCTTGTCTCTTGTCTGGAGAGCTGTCCAGGTTAATCTTAATTGCCATCTGTGGGGATTGTGGTTAATGCACTTAAAAAAGATGGAAATAAAATGTGAATAATAAACAAAAGCGAAGGAAAACTTGGAAGCTGTGAAACTGTTGCAAAGAAAGCTTTGCGTAACTAAGATTTCATCTGCTTCCAAAAATATTCTGTAACTGATGGGTGTTCTAGCTTTCATTGTTCCTGTGTGACTGACTTTTGAGGCAAAAGGGAAGCCAGCAGAGTCTCAAGTGCTCCTAACAGCCTTTCCTTTATTCACTTTAAGATATATTTAATAGTGTACCAATAGCAGGTGGAGTTTACCAGAATATCTTTCTTTCAGGAAAGGAGTGCAAGTTTTTGTTACTACTTAAAAGTTTTACTTGGGAAACCAGACCTCAGCCTTGTATTGAAAAAGGAAAAGATGTATGAAGGGCTGATGAAAAGGATGTAGAATTTCCAGGTCAAAGGAGAACGAATGTAAATTGTATACAAATGGGAGAAGATACATGAGAACACAGAGAACTCCTGAAACACACACTCAGTTGACTCTCTAATCAAAGGAGTTGTATTGACAAGCAGAGTATAAAGAAGAGGAATATACTGACGAGGAGGAAGAATTAAATAAAAACAAAGACTTTTCTTTCCCCCATTAGAGCCATTTAAGTCCGAGTTAGTATAATGCTGATGTCCCCTGTGTGATGGACTCAGCACCTCCAGTTTAATTAGGTTTGCCTGCCTTGTTTCTGTGGTTTAACAAACCAGCTTATTTCATTATCTCATAGTTCAAGAAGGATCTGGTTGCTTGGAAAGTATTTCAACCACGTTAGAAAATCTGAGTGAGAGGTAGTTTGTATGTTCCTACAGCTTCCTCTAAAAAACTACATAAGTGGAATGAAGATAATTTTTCTTGGTTATCATATACAGAGATAAGTCCTTAGAGCTTCGTTCAAATTAAATAGGAGAATAAAAAAGAGGAAATGACGATGTATAAAGGGTTTCTAATGAGGTTCAAATATGATAAAACGAAGGCTTTATGGGACAGTTAGTTAACATTATGGGGTTCAGTTAACTTGTCTGCATATGAGTACCACTTCTTAAGTTGTGCTTCAGAGTAGACCAAGTCACTTGGGACTTAATACATGTTCTTGAACAGCTGGAGTTCCCTAAGACTTATTTAAATTATGACCTCTGACAGCAAACACAACTATTGGGAAAGTCAGTATTTGTTCATAGGCAACTGATGTATTTTCTCCATTAGTATTAGTTAAAATATCAGCCTCATCCCTAAAGTGAGCTGTGGAGACACACTGAGAAAAGTTACGGGTACTACACAAGTGTCAATTGGGAGTTCCACCTTGGTTTTGTATCACTTTATGTGAGCAGCTTGAACACACCACATTGATTAAACTTTCATAGTTTCACAGTAGTCCAATGGTTTGTTGGGATTTTTTTTAAATGGCTTAGAAATTTTGCATGTAACTACTGAATAATTTTTATTTATCATCAGTGGTTTTAGGTAACAGAACATTTTCTGAATTAAATATTGACACTTCAAAGCATGACTTCTCTTGGAACATCCACTAATGAAACCCCAGAAGGTTTTCCATCTCAAAAGGTGATTTGATGAGGTTCCAGTTGGTGATTAACACATAACTAATCTTCTGACATAGAGAGATGATTTTCTACTTTTTCTCACTATTCTGTATTTGTATCAGAGGCAAGCTGAAGAAAATAAGTTTTGGTTGGCTGGTTTCATGCTGTGTAAAATATTTAAGGCTGGCCTATTTAAGACTGTGCAAAAGAGTATGCTGGATTTTTACCTTCCACTGATCTGTCACTCTGTGTTAGTTCTCAAGCTGGGGAAGCAGATTAGATCATATGTTTTTGTATTAAAGACTGTTGATATATAGGGCCTTGTCATTACAGCAGTTTTATTAAAAGGGGTTACTGTCCCCAAGGGGAGTCTTAACGTGTACTGTTATTTATGCACAGATGCCTCTGTCATTTAAAGAGGTTGTTAAATTGTATTTTAATATTGGGATGACAAAACATTCTTATGGTCTGCCTGTTTATGCTTGGGCTAGCTCATAAGACGACGCAGAGGAAATGTCTGCAGTTTTCAGGCTTGCATAATGTATAATTGCCTGTTACAATTGTTAACTGTAGTGTTAGTGCCTTTGAGCACTAACATCCCACAGTTACAGAAACAAAACAATCTTGCTTTCTTCAGAAACTTCTTTTTGATATGTGAAGTTTGACAAGTTCTGAAGGAGGAGTGCAATAACCTGCCCTGGGTCTTGTCCAAAAGTGGTGTAACAGACATGGGCTCTGCCCCAACAAAAAAAAGGAGCTCAAGGGAACTAATACCATGGCAATTTTTAGGTGACGTGACCTATAGTAGCAATTGGCTTTCCTTTATGGTGCCAGAGAGTCAGATTTCTTATGTGGCTTATGACTGTTTTCCCTTTAGGTTCTGACTCCTGCTTATATCAATGTACCCTGTGTCAAGCCCACTTACTGTTGCAATTTCATAATGAAATCTCTATCTAAAGAGCTTAGAAAAAACCTAAACCCATTATTGATAGAAATAACATATAGTTTCTGCTAGATGGTTGCAGGATGCATTGATTAAAACTGAACTATTAATCCAACTCAGCCTTAGGTAAGTTAGCCCCAGCCCTACTCCAGCATGAGCCTATACCTTCATCTTCATATTGTCTATTGGCTTGCCCTGCTCATAACATGAAGGGAGGGTTGGTGATGGAAAGGTTTACTGTCTTTTTCAAAATCATGCTGAGGACAAGTACCATTACAAGTTCTTTGTGAAACGGAAAGTCTTCACAGATCAAGTATAACTCTGTTGCAGTTTTAACTGTCAGGCACTGATAGGTGAGGGAAACTAAATATCTGTTTTTCTTCTGATCCATGGTGTTTCTGCGTGTAGGAAGAACTCTGGTATGGATCCAGATTTAGCTAGGTGGATGTCTATAGTAAGGTCTTTGTCCAAAGCTTTGTCTTAAATAGGAAACAGAACAGCCATTTGGCAGCACTATGGCTTTTAGTAATTGTTGGCAAAAAGACCCCTGTGCTCCTATCACCCCAATTCATCCAAGTCCCTGCCAGTTAAACTTGCTTGCTTGTTTTTAGTTGATGGTTATAAACTACAGGGTGTTATCTGTCCCAAGCTGTCATCTACAAATACGATTCTGCAGAACCAAGCCTAAGAAAAGTTGGAGAGTTACAGGTAACACGATTATCAAAATGGATAAGTGGATAGATAGAGCTCAGTGAGCTGTTATGGAAATTATTGTGAGGGGTTTACTTTGGTTCAGGGACGGTTGCATAAATCAATACCTGCTTATATCTCACATTAGGAAAAAGAACATTTTATTTAGAGAACAGCTCAGTCCCTGCTTGAGCAGACTGTTGGATAAATAATCTTCCAACCTCAATGGTTCTGTGGTTACAACCCTCAGCCTTTTGTAGAAAATTGGCTCAAAAGGCAGTGCGCCAGGTATCTTCTGAAACCAAGGCATAAATAATGCTTGAGTGTGCAAACCTTGGTCAGGGTTGCTGCACAAAGTGAATTTCACCCTCAGGCCACATTGGGGTAGCCTCGTTCCTGCTGGTTCTTGCTTTCAGGTACTGGAACAGTACTAATGGCTCAAAAAAGGTTGCACAGGTAGTACAGAGAGCTATTGTGGTAAATCTTTAGCTTAGAGCAAGATAAATTAAAGAAGCATTGTTATCTATGGCAACAGGTTTGAGTCAAATCTTAACTTAAGACTTCAATAGTTGGTCCTTCTTAAAGCAACAAGAGAACTTCTCTACAGGAAGGACAATAATCTTTTTGGATTTGGATTTGTTATGAGGTTACAGTGCCCTTGCTACATGTGCTTTGTTCTAGACTCTGATGTAACATGTGAGCTCTTAGTTCTTGTGACTGAAATAATTTTGAGATGGTTTGTTGTTCCAGGGTCTATGCAAGTGATGAATAAAACAAGGCGGATCATGGAACATGGAGGTGCTCATTTCATCAATGCCTTCGTTACAACACCCATGTGCTGCCCATCTCGTTCCTCTATTCTTACAGGGAAGTACGTCCACAACCACAATACTTACACTAACAATGAGAACTGCTCTTCTCCATCCTGGCAGGCTCAGCATGAAATACGTACATTTGCAGTGTACCTTAACAACACAGGATACAGGACAGGTAAGATTGAGGCTGGCTCCATCTGAAAGCTTCCTTAGACTAATTAGTACAGAGGCTAATGTGTATAGTATTTTAATTTGCTCTCCTAATGGACTGCAGCAGTGCAGTGTGCCAAAGCTTCGGTCTTGAATGTAGGTTTAGCTTCCTTGTACTTTTTACTTGAGGAAGTGAAAATGAAAGTAAGCAAAAAGTCAACCCAAAACACAAAACCAAAGGCTTCCCAGAAGCTAGGAAGGATAAAACAATGTGCATGCTTGCAGCGAAGGTAATATGCCCTGCAATTTCCTGAAATGCACAGAGCAGGCAAGAAAGATACTATGGAAAGAAATTAGTGACTTGATTTTTGTTGTGAACTGTGTATATTAATTGAACTTAAGAATACAAGAGAAGGGCCTGTTCCTTCTGGGCTTTGGGGCAGAGCTGTCAGCCACATTGGTTTCTCGAGACAGTTTATTCCCAGAAAGGTGTTGAGGATAAATAATGGCTGAGGAATAATGGACAAGATCAGATGTATGCCTGAGAAACAAATGATCCCCTTTGCATGCAGTGCTCCTGAGGAAAAAATGTCTTGATTTCAGAAAATATATAGTGTGTTTCACACCTATTTTGTTTGCGCATTCTCCAGAAATGAGATTTAGGTCCTTGCCTATTACAGTGGTTTTGTCACTATTCTTGCTAATGCCTTTTTTTCATGATAAGAAACAGGCATAAACCTGGTTCTAGTTGAGTTATTTATAGTGTATACAGAATAGTATTGTAGGATAGTTGTGTTTGATAGAAAATTTTTTTTCTTTGTATATCTGCTATTTGAGGTTTCCAGAAACTATCATAATCCTGAGTAATAACTGTAACAAGGTCACTATTTTCTTTCTAACTATTCATGTGAGTTTTGCATTATTGCTGCAAAGTCTTGGTCTTAAATAGGTAATTTCCTTGTTTTGTTTATCTAAAATAAAGGCATGAATTAATCTGGAAAGAAATAAATTGGGGGAAGTGCACATACCTTATTAATTGGTTGCTGTTTCCCTCCATTTATCATTCCTGGCACTGATACCAGTGATCATATGAATGCCACACCAAGGTTAATGGCTTATTCTTCACAGATTATTTGTTCTGTGTTTACTAATGTTTGTTTATTGTAATAATTTTTACATTTAATGACTGTGTTTTAAGCACCTGCTATTTCCACCAAGGTGCGTAGCTATTGCAGGTGTCCTGGTACTCGTATGTTTTCAATTCTTACATTAACTCAATGCTGAAATTTAGACCCAAGATCATAGTGAATCTGTATTATACTTTCAGCCTTAATTTTTTTCTCTCTTAATTTCCAAACTAAATTTATTGGAAGACATGGTAACAGTACTTTTACTGGTACAAAGCAGTCTTTGGGTGTAAATGAGATCCTCATTCATGTAGTTAAATGTGACGTGTTATTATACAAACTTAAATGGAAATTGCCATCATTGGAGGTGAGTGTTCATTTCTGATCTACAGTTAGTCTTGAGTTATCCACTGTGAAGCAGTAAGAAGGTATTGGTTTACCTTTCTTGTTCTTTCTTCCCCAAAGATCTTATTAGATTTACCTGCTTCAGAAACAGCAGGGAATTGAACTTAAGAACCTTGTTCTCTCAGTTTCAAAAGTAGCCTACTAAGGAAAGCATTTGGGAGATGAGTGTAGTTTCTCTCAAAAGGGGAGTGCTCTTCGAACATGGCTGCAGTGAACAAAGGAAGATCTGGAAAGCACAGAAGTTCATTTGTAATTAATTATTATTATTATTGAGTTCCATGGTTTGTGCTGCAAACAGTTTAACTTCTTGGTTCTCCCTCCCCCTCCCCTTCTTTTTTTTGAAAAGGAGAAGAAAAAGAGGCCTGGAGCCATGAGGAATAAAGCCTTTTGAGGCTTGCTTTTATATTGAAGTTCACAACCTTGGAGTGAGAAAGCTATTATTTAGAAGGGAGTTGGGTTTTTTCCTTAATTCAGAAGCCAGGCCTTCTCCCTGTGTGTCTCTCTTTTTTGTTTAAACTTGAAGGAAGAAGTTATGCTGTTCTACTGCACTTAACCTTCCCTGTGTTTTTCTTTCCTGCCGCTTGTTTCACATCTCCTTGCGCTCTGCTCTAGTCCTTGTGATCTCCCTGTGTGGTGTTCTCTTACAAAAGGTGATTCTGCTTGGGACTGTTCTTCCTGCATTGTAGTGTTTCCCTGTGGCATCTGCACAGATTGGATCTCTACAGACTTCTGCTGCTCCTGTCATCTCTGGGGAATGTGCCAGTGGTAGGCAGGCAGGAGGGAGCAGTGTGGGACATATTTCTCTTCTTTTGCAAGTGAAAAATATAAGAGATGGAAAAGGTGTGACTTTCTTGTAATTGCTTTTCAGTTTCAGCCTTGGTTGCTTGTTTTATGTTTTTTAAATTTGGCACTTAAAAAAGTTTCACCAACTTTGTTAGGCACCAGACTTGGCAGAATAGAGATGGAAAGAAGAGGCTGAGCTCAAGGGAAGTTCTTTCTTCGCCTATAACAACCAGGGTTTCGACCACCCTCACTGTCACTTTATGTGGATCAGTTAAAATAAATAGCATGACAGGGGAAAGAATGGGTTTTCCTTCCACAGTGAAAGCCGCTAAGACAGTAGGTATTACAAACATTAACCCATCTCACAGTCTAAGAAATGCCCATGTCCTGAACGACTTGAATCTGTGTCCTTTTCACACAGCCTCTGCATGCAGACAGCGTGTTCCCAACGTCAGTATATTATAGCAATCGGTCTGATTTTTGAAGAGCTTCTCACATCATTGTCCTATTACATATTGTGGGAAATTAGGCAAGAAGGACAATTTATGTAAACAAGCCAAGTCAATTGATGAATTAATCTTTAGAAAAGTCAGTGTAAGCAACATCTGAATCAACACGAACTTGAATTAATGGATGCTAGTACTTCATCTTGGAGCAGGAGATGATTAGAATGGAAAAGAAACAAAGAGATCCATGACAAACATTCCTGAATGACAGGGAATTTCTCTGCCAAAGGTTCTTGAGTAAACCTTTACAGAAAAAAAGTTCTGTTTTCTATGAACATACCCAGCTCTTTCTGTGAGACTGCTTTTAAAATGCATGATGCATTGTTGCATGCTTGGGTCCTGCGGCAACAAATATCAAGATGTTTTATTGGAATACAGATTTAAACCTTCCCTTAGACATTACTTAATGAGAAAAGCTTTTCTTTTTCATTTGCCTGGCTGGCTCAGTGACTAGATCTTAAAATTGGTGACTGATTCTAGAATATTTTGTCAGCCTTATCTGCAGTCAGGAAATGAAAAAACATGTTTCTCTTATTAAATTTAACAGAATTAGGGATGGTGGGCCAAATTCAGCCTGGCAGAAAGACACTCTTGCTTCGCTGAATCTTCTGAGAGAGTTCTGTTAATTTATATTTGTGCTTAATAACGTGTCTGAGTATGCAGCAAATGCAGTATATGTTTTGGTGAACTTACTAGCCTTGTTCCTGTTGAACAGTGCCCTATAGTACCTCTAACCCTATCCACTTAAATAAACCCATTAGCGACGGAAAAAGCAGCTACTTGTAGGGTAATGTGTCAGTTTCTCACTCTGATTCCAAGTCTATACTTGAACAAAGAATTAATAAATGCTTTTTTGCACCAGTCATGTATTTTGAACCTAGAGAAAAGTCATTGTGGGAGGTTCATCTCTGCCATTGTAAAAAATATTCTTGGGAATAAAAGTAATAATCATTCTTAGCACTTTCATGGGGCTTTACAATAATTAACTAATGAATTCATTAAAATTCAGTGACAATCTTCCATTTCTTCCCATTAATATTAGACTAAGAAGATACAGTGGCTGACTGCATTCAAATAATTATTTTTCCACTTCACTGTCTCAGCCTTTGACATTTTAAAGTGATTTTACCATTAAATTGTAAGAAAGAGGAGAAAGGCTATTGGCAAATGTTTATTAAAGGAGGAATGAACCTGAAAAATATGTGACCAGATTTTAATATCTAGATACATGCCAGGAAAAAAACCCTTAGATCAGTTCCCTGCTGTAGAATTTGCTCTCTCCGCAGTAGTTGGCAGTTGCTGGGTTTTATTACAAAAATACTTAAAAACTAAACTGAAGTTGATCTCTGTGTATAACTGCTTGGTAGGGAATCACTGGTGACATAAGGAGTCAAAGGGTAGATAGAAATAGAGACAGAATAGTGAAGTACTTTCTACAAGGTCACATGCAGGTGAAGAGCTACATGAAAAGATACAGGTTGTGATTCACAGTCCAGTGCCTGATCTGCCTTGCTGTGCTTCACTGTCGTGGTACATGTGTATAAAGAAAACTGATTATCCAGGTCAGAGTAACATCCTCTGTGCATGACAAAGAGCACTTGCAGCTGATGAAGAACTGAAGGCTGTTTTAAAAAATAATGGCAGAGTGATTTATGAGTCAGACTTAGTTTTTAGGAGTGATTTGCAAGATCAGGAACGGAAACGTTATGATCCTCATCTCCAAGACATCCAGGTGACTTTTCAAATCTGGTTATCAGGTTTCTGAATTATTTATCTGGAAGGTAAATGAGTTTCCTTGAATCTTTTGCTCTTTCTGTGGAAATATTATTTTAGTGAGGTCTGTCAATTTATACCTGATAGTTTGAGACCATTCGACTTGAAAATGGCCTAAAAGAAAGATGGGGCATAGTGGCTATATTGTGAGCTGTTACTGCAGCAGGAAATCAAGGATCTGTGTTGGAAAGGACACAAGAAGAAGCCTGATGTGTACCCCAAAACCGCAGACTTAGTCTGTGTTACTGCTTCTGGTGGGCTTGGTCCATGGCAGTGAGTTATTGAGCTGGAATATCCTGCAAATATTATGGAGAATGACTTTTTCAAAGAAAAGACAGCTCTGGATTTCCTGTCTTATATGTGTTATTAGAGCTCAGAGAAAAAGAAACTCTATATCAGTTCTAAGCTATAAATTGGTTTCAAGTCAAACATGAATGTGTCTTTTCCCTCTGATTCTCTGAATTGAGTTCTAAGTGTCAGTAATTTCATTGTAAACGTTTTATAATGTACGATAACTTAAAATGAGAGCGCATTAAGCAGAGCTGTGGTCTCCTGAGGATTATGCAGACAATGTAAAAGTGAAACTTACCTGTACAGCTACTGCTTCTCACCTGTTTTCTGCATGTCAGCTTTATGTTGCTTAGTGTGCATATTTTAACTATCCTGAAGAGAGGAATATATACGCTTCTGCGAGTCACTTGCTGAGTAAAGTCCACAAGATAGCCTGTAATCCAGTATAACTTTCCCAGGAGCCTGAGAACAAGGCATCCACAACTACAGAGTTCAGATAATGTCTGTGGCTCCCTTATTTCCAGTCATATTTTGTTTCCTTCTTACCCTCTCTTTTATTTCTTCCCCTAAATCTATCTGTTTTCAACATAAAACGTTGTAGGTTGTGCAAAGTACCTCATCTTTTTCTTTTCCCCTACTATAATGCACTGTTCTGATAGGATGCCCATTTTACCACTTGAAATGTAATGGCTTTATCATACTGATTTATCATTTCAAGCAAGAAGTTATTCATAGCTTGATAGTTCTTCAGAAATAGCATTATCATTTCATAGCATTCAAAATAGCTAAAAGCTGAATCAAATACTTGCACATACATGATAAATATGTTTTTAAATCTTCATTAGTGTAGATCTTTTAGGATGGCAGAACTTAACAAAGTAAAGGAACATGTTGGCTTATTAAGTTTTTCATCATACAGTGCCATTTTTGTTCAGTGTTAGCTTATCAGCCAGAAATGATAAGAGATTCCCTCCTTCTCAATCCAATTTAATATCTCTTGTTTTAACATAGACTCATAGAATAGTTAGGGTTGGAAAGGACCTTAAGATCATCTAGTTCCAACCCCCCTGCCATTGGGCAGGGACACTTCCCATTAACCATGTCACCCAAGGCTCTGTCCAACCTGGCCTTGAACACCACCAGGGGTGGAGAATTCACAACTTCCCTGGGCAGCCCATTGCAGTGCCTCGCCACCCTTACAGTAAAGAATTTCTTCCTTATATCCACTCTAAACTTCCCCTCTTTAAGTTTGAACCCATTACCCCTTGACCGGTACCAACACCGATCCCTGGGGGACACCACTTATTACTGGTCTCCAGCTGGACACTGAGCCATTGACCACAACTCTTTGCATGTGGCCAGGCAGTTCTTTATCCACCCAGTGGTCCACCTATCAAATTGATGTTTCTCCAACTTAGAGACGAAGAAGTTGTGCAAAGCGTTCGACACTGTCCCACACAAGTCCAGGCAGATGACCTCAACTGCTCTACCCCTGTCCATAAGTTCCGTAGTCCCATTGTAGAAGGCAACCAAATTGCTGAAGCAGGATTTCCCCTTAGTGAAGCCATGCTGGTTGTCACCAAGCACCTTGTTGTTTTACATGTGCCTTAGCATGTCTTCCAGGACAATCTGCTCCAAGATGTGACCAGGCAGAGAGTTGAGACAGACTGCTCTGTAGTTCCCCGGCTCATCCATTTTCCCTTCTTGAAAATGGGGGTTATATTCCTGTTTTTCCAGTCGTTGGGAACTTCACCTGACTGCCATGATTTTTCAAGTATGGTGGGCAGTGGCTTAGCAACTTCATTCACCAGCTCCTTCAGGACCCGCAGATGGATTTCTTCAGGTCCCATGGACTTGTGCGTGTTCAGGTTCTTAAGATGGTTATCCATCTAACAGTTTAAGTCTTCTTGTTATCTTCTTGCATTTCCTTTTCTTTTATTTTCTAGAGTGCTGGGGTTTGGGTTTTTCTGGTTTTCTGGTTTTTTCCAAGTCTTTCAAAATAATCTAGTAATGTGATTTATTGAATACAATTTTCCTAAGTTCTCTTGCCTGTATGTCCAAAGGTGTGAATGTTCTACATGGCCCACACAGATCATAGTGTATAACACCATGGTTAGATACTTGCCCTGTATAGCAGCAATACACAATATAGCAGGCACTGGAAAAGCTTAGTGATGTGTAAGCTCAAAGACAGAGCAATGAGCTGTGTGACATCTTTTAATAAAGTGCATAGGAGAACAGTGATGATTGCAAAGACTTGCCAGTGCCTATGGCATTGACTTTGCAGGTTGATTCTAATTCCAGTTTCTTGAAGTTGAATTCCAGTTGCTTTGAACTGGAACGCCCCCATGTCTTCTTGTATGTTTCAGTACTATGAGTACTGCCCTGAGACTTTTGTCTTATCTTTCAAGTTAGAGGTAGTAGCACTTCTTGCCCTTGTGTACATGTTACGCACAAGAGGACTATATATGTTTTTGAGATGGATGCATTTCAGGACTGTGAAATGTGACTGGTTATTCGGAGTGTCATGTATGTAAAAAATAAAAGGTAAATGTACAGACAAACTTCTGTAGAACCTAGATTTCTTCTCTTTCAGTAAATATCTTTTCGAAAGGAATTTGGTGGTTATATTGAACTGGGTTTGGACTTCTCTCTTAGTTGGGTTCAGTAAAACATCATTGTTTTTATTATGAACTGATGTTCATAAAAAAAAATGTTCATAAAAAAAGTAGTGTTCCTCCAAGTTTATTGCAATGAGGAAAAACCCAGCTTGTTAAAATAGAGCAAATATTACTTCTTCACAGCATATCTTGGTACTTCCCTAAAACTTGGTAATTGTGTTTTCTTCAAATCCTAGAGACAAAATGGCTCTAAACGAATTTCTTCTGGAGCTGGCCCAAGTAGCATGGTACAGACTTTGCTATTTCAGTGAAGAATCAGCGTTAAGCTGGATGAGCTTTTGCTTAGACTGTTATGAAAAAATAGGTCTGACAGGCTAGTGTTGGGGAGGTTTGGAGGTTTTATGTGTGGAGGAGGAAATGTTGATGTGAAGAGAGGAGGATAAATCTAAAGGTTAAGATTCTTCTGTGACTGTGATATGTAAAATGGGGGAATGATACCCATGGTAAATTTTTAATGAAATACTTTGTTGTGTTGCAATTTTGATGTTGGGAAGGGATCTGTGGGAAATCTGAATGGTCAGGATTGGCCACTAGGGCATATGAGCAGGCTGTCTGGTGACAGTGACCTGTGCTGCAGAGTAGAGCTCTAAACCATGCAGCCAGACCTGCTTTCTCATGTGCTGGCTGGCATAGGAAATGATATTCTGTAATACAGTAAGTCATCTTGTCCTGAATTGTGATAAAGATTGATGATAGGAAGGTTGCTGTTTCTAGATTTTATTCCTTTAACTTTCAGAAGGTGTGTGTGTGAGAGAGCTGTTCAGAAAGATATTTATGCCTTACAATGCCACCTGTGTTTGAACTTTTGTAGGCTGTGTCATAGACATTAGTGAAGGTGGCTTGGCCCCAGTCCTATTGGGAATTTCCTCACCTGAGAAGGACAAGCAAGACTTGGCTCATCATCAGCATTCTTCAGTTTGATTCCTTGTTGACCATTTCAAAATATTTGGTTTGAGCCCTTTTGTTTTATTTGGCTTCATCTGTTCCCTTTCAGCCAATTCCCTTGATTCATTAAATAGATCTTGGCACTGATCTTTGGCCACAACTGAGGAATGTGCAATGCAAATTCGGGAAGAGGGAACAAAGGTGTCATAAAAATTACTGTGCATTGCCTTTGTCCTACTAGATATCAAACTAGTCCCCTGGCATAACAAGAAAGCCTGTAGGCTATTCTGACTGCAGTGGATACCAGCCACTGTACAACATGGTTTTTACAGCTATTATGCTTCAGGAATTGTAATGATAATTTTTATTCCAGTTACAGAGGAGAGCTGTGCATGTAAAGGCTCTTCCCTTTAGTAAAACTCTTTTTATGCCCCTGTGATGGTGGATGGAGCATGTGATCTTTAAGAAAACTTTGTGCTATCAGTGTATTATAGGTTAGAGAAAAATTGGGCCATCATGTGCAATAGACTAAAAATGTGTGTGTGTATGCATACACCTGTACTTCTCTCCTTAGTCTGGCTGGTCGAGTATTTCAATGAATTTGTCATTTCAAGGACTGTTGCAGACATAAAAAAGAAAAGAAATAGAAAGTACTCAGAGCCCAGTCTTCCTTAGCACTCTGGAACTGGTGGAACTAAGCAAGAATAAAATGTGGTTTTAAGCCCCGCTTTTTCTCCTTAAAAGTACTCTAAAATCCAGGAGCTCACTGAATATTTTGAGCAACCCGTTAGATTTATTGCAGTTACTGAGATATTAATACTAATACTGTATCTTCAAATCTCTGCAGTAGTGTTGTATTTCCAGTTGTCACAAAAGGTGCCAGTTGGGACCGTTTTGTTTAGGTGACTTCGGCACTTAGGAGTTACTGATTTTTGGACAATCTGGTCAGTTACTTTGGTGCCTGATAAGAACTGATTTGTTCTGAAATGTATTTTCCATGGAACAGAATTTAATATTTTAGGATTTTTATCTCAGAACCCCCATACTTCTGCTCTAAATCCATAAATTTCACTGGGGTTGGTCTGTTGTACAGCTTGAGCGTATTTGGCCATGATGTGAGAGCAAAGCTGAGTTGACCTTTGGGCTTACTGCTTGTTACATGCGTACTTAGCCATGCTGAGAGTGCTTTCTCATCTGCTTTCCTCCGATTGTCTCTTAGAGGACAAAAAGTACTGAAAGTGATTTTTGTTAGGTATACAACAGAAAGAAGATCTGAAATTCCCCCTTTTCCCAGTCCAAAACTAAGGGATTGCTCAAATGTAGCTAATTGTTCAACTTTGAGCTGGGAACAACTGCTATCAGATACAGAAGTGAAAGATTTCAGAGGGATAGACAAATCCTTGTGAGCAACTAAGACTCACAGCTCAAAATGTAAGTTGCTGCCTGGAAAGCTGGTGGTTGAAATACCTCAGAAAAACAATGCTTTAAATACATTTTTAAAGTACTTAATGCACAACATTCTCTTTTAAATGTAGAGGGTTAATAGCTTAAAAGGTGAGTTTAACTTCACAGTCCTGGTGGTAAGTGTGATTTAATGGGGTGCTAATAGGTGGATATAGCTACATAGCATGAAGGATATGAAGACTCCAGGAGGAGCTATGTGTGGTGTAAATACTGAATGTACTGTCTGGGAGCAACAAAAACCTTGAATTTTACTTTTTCTCAGGTTTAAGATTTTTTTTATGAGACCATGAATTTTTATACATATATTCTAAAATTCTCAAATCCAAGAATCATGTACATTCAACTGAAGATGGGCCTCATTAGTCACTGAGTCCATCATGGGATCACAGGCTAATTTGGATTGGAAGAGAGACCTCAAGAGGTCTCTTTTCCACTACCTGCTCAAAGCCTGTCCCAGGCCATGTTGCTGAGAGCTTGATCCAGTCTAGTCTTGAAAAACACCAAGGACCGGTATTGACAGTGTTTCTGAGCAACCTGTTTCACTCTTCAACTCTTCTCTGTGTGAAAAAACTGTTATTTACGTCCAGGCCGAACCTCACTTGTTTCAGTCTGTGCTGGTTCTTTCTCCTCCTTCTACCATGCACCACCATGAGGAGCTGGCTTTGTCCTCTCCGTAATCGCCCCACAGATGAAAAGGTTCTTTTGATCCCCTTGAAGCCTGGCTAGTGTTGTTCCACAGAGTATATTTTTCTAGTGTGTGGCCTGCTTTGGCTTTACATGTAGCAAGAACTCTATCTTTCACTGTTTCCCAACAGAACGTAACATGGCACTGTCAGAAAGTTATTACCAGTACTCCTCTCATACATTTCTTTATTGATTTCCTTCTTACTTTACTTAAATTTAACATAAGCCCTATGATCATACTGTTAAGCAGGTTATTAGAGGAATGGATAAGTGATCTTGGCCAGTAGTCAGTCAGATGACTATGGTCAGAATCAGAGCTGCCAAATCAAGGAAGTGATGAAATACTGAAAATCTGTGTCTAAATCTGATCTGGCAGCTTTTCACTGGTGAGCCCCTGTTCACTTCTACTACATTCCTAGTTTCAGAAGTGAAAAAGATCTGTTATGTCCAACTCCCGATGTTGAGCAGTCTGTATGGAATGGAGGGATGAACAATCTCCTGAATAATTTTATTGATGCATCCTGAATAATCGTAGTTTTCAATTTAATGCAGGTTTTATGAATATCCTTTGTGGATGCATTTTAGTAGTGTTAAGTACTTTTAGATAAGTAGCAGGAAAAGATTTTGTGTTTTTAAAAAAGGAGAGAAAAAAAACCCCATCCAACAAATCTGTGTTGTTTAACGCCAGTTGCCAGCTGGGGTTAAGCTGCAACAATGATATAGATAGATGGTAGATCTCGACTGAACATTTCCAGTGCTGGTAAATGATGCCTTGATGTCTGTTCTAATTGTGCTTTTACACTCCATTTGACTATATGTGAGATCTGCTTTTTAAGCAATGAGCTGTGGCCTTGATACGTCTACGGCTGTGTTATATTCAGAGCAGAACTTTGTATTAATTGGTAGCACAGGGAAAATTCTTTTGTGTGCAATTTTATTTCCTTACAGGAAGAGTTTAAAAAAGAAAACCTCTTGTAAAAATTCCACTCTGTACCAAAGAACTTTCCAGGTGCTTATCATCCAAGGGCGAGACTGAGCAAAGAACCGTAGAAGGTTATGAACCCCCGCGGAAGTGGTAACAGTGTACAAAGGACTCAATTCTTGCATTTCCTGTTTTATGTAGTCTTGGGACAAACTACATTGTATAGTGTTGAAAGCAAAGGAAAATCACATTCTTAATGCATTTATAAAAAACAGCCATTTGGATGTTGTTTAATGATCATTGCATAGACTGGAGATAGGAACATGGCTGAGCAAATCAAACAGCAGTCTCTTTGAATGTTTGTTAGTGAAATCTTGGAGTGGTTTGAAATTGGATGTACCAGAGGCATGTGTATGCTAGTGAGCAGCTGTCTCTGGTGGTGAACTAATCTGCTGAGGAGGAAAAGTGTGTGTGAGAGAGCCTTTACAATCCAAAATCAAGATCTTTCGCCAGCATCAAGGGAGCTTTTTTGTAACCAATATTTTGTACTGAGAGGTGTGACATTTAAAAATCTGTGAATAACAAGCCTTTAAATGGCTGAGAAGGAGGGAGGAAAGGAAGAAATGTGAAACAGAAGATTGGAAACAGCAGAGAAAATTATTTAAAGCACTTAAACTTCCATGCAAGGTTATAAAGACATCCTGAATGTACAATGGGGGGGATGCAAAAGGTGTGGGAAGGAACTTTCACCAGATTTTATTGCCTCTGCAGAAAAACAATGAAGTAATTCTGTACAGAATGCCTCTTTCCTGAGTTCTTCAGCTGGCTCAGCCAGAGGTTTTAGGAACAGATTGGTTCCCATGAGCAGAAATGCCAAATATATCTCTGTTTGGATGTAATATGTTGAATGGGGGACAAAAGACTTTGGACAGCCTTGTGCATCCCTGCTACTTTAGGCAGTGGCCAGTGCTTCCGTCCTGTGTTTTTTGTTACCAGGACAAGAAAAAATGTGCATCTGTTTTGGCTGAATACCCATAACTGCTTAAGTTGCCTCTCAGTCTTTAAAAAAGTTGTTCACGTATAAATAGAGTTCCTGAGTAACATGATAGTTTTCATCCATAGTTGAGTAGATTTTGCTTTGCTCATTGCTGCCAGCTCGCTTCGCTTGGTTAATGAAGATCTCGTGAGGTAGTTTAGGGCAGTCAAACAAACTCTTCTCAGCGGCAAGCTTATCAGTCACTTAACCTTTTTGTAAGTGGCTGGTGTGTAAAATGGCATAACACCTTGTCTGCTTTTGCAAAATATTTTGAAAGCGCAGTGTAATTTTAAGGAATTTATTAATTGTGTACCAATAGACGTGCTCTCCTCATCTGTGATGTAGATTTTAATTTTGTCAACACTTATCTCTTTCAAGCACTTTAAAAGATTGCAGATGTTCACTGTTTCACACTGTGTCTGTCTGCTTGGACAGATATTCAGCCATCTACTAATAGATGTAAATCCATTGACTTCAGTGAGGCTGGCTGAAAACCTGTCTTACTCTATCCACACTATTGCTCCTTTCATTTATTTAAGTGCAAGAAGGTGCAGTGTCAGGCACTATAAGCTGTGTGCATAAAAGAAAAAGTCATTAAGAATCTGAAAAATGTGAGTTTTGTGCTCAAATCTTGTAGATTACGAAGTGAGGTTTAATCTAAAAGCCAAATCTTAGTCTGTTATCCCTGTAGATTCACAGACATTCACTGATAGATGGCCACTGTGAGATCCTGCAGACACCGTGTACCTGTGGATTAAAAGTATTTGTCTTGCCAACTGGAACAAGTGTAAAGATTTTTGTGCTAGTCACTATGGCGATGCTAACTTGTGTTGCCTGACCATTCAAAAATTGAGATGGGAGCTCTTATCATGGAAAGTCAGGTACTGATTTGCAGTGAAGTCTGCAGACCCAAGAGCAAAATTTTGCCTTTAAGCTTTAAAAAAACCCTAACTAGTCAAATGGGAGTCTTCCAGTATAATTTATCCTGTAGCTGCCTAGTGATGATATATCAACTAATACTAAAAAATATGTTCTTTCATTTGATTTTTAACTGCAGTGGTGTGAAAGCATTGTTGGGTACATCGTGTACTTTAGAGGGTTTGTGTTCTTCTTATAGAAATCTAATGCTTTTCATTTTCCTTAACCATTTGTGTCTGTACGCTTGAGGCTTACAGGGCAAGGCTTGCATATGCAGAGCTCTTCTGGCAGGATGGCTCAGATGCCTGCCTGGTGTTCTGCAAGAACCCTTGTACTCATTGTGCACTTGTTCCGTCAAAACCACTGCTGCTTCATTTCTTCTATGCAACCAGTTTAAAATCCCATCATATTTGTGGTTCTCATTTGTCATCATTTCTCCTGAGCCAGCCTCCTATTAGTAACTCCACTGCTTCTGCCAGTTCCTTAGGTGGAGATGGCTTAAGTGGGTGTAACCAAAACGAAAAATGTAGCTAAACTGTGATTCAGAGCAGGATGAGATAATGTGGCAACCAGCAGTGTCTTAGGCATTCTCTGTTTTGTTCATCTGAATCTGAATGTATCAGAAAATAAAACAGTAATTATGGTCCAGTTTCTCTCTTATGTAGTCAGATTGTAAATCATAAGATCTGGAGCTCTGAAATAAACGCAGACAAACTTAGAACTTATATTTTATCTTATGTGCATTAGAATGGAGAAAAAGCTTCTCCAAGGAGAGACAGAACAAATATGGTTAAATGTGGTGTCTTTGAAGTGTTTCTGTTACACCTTCTTATTATGCTTCTGTTTTCTCTACCCCTAGCTTTCTTTGGGAAGTACCTCAATGAATACAATGGCTCCTATGTGCCTCCTGGTTGGAAAGAATGGGTTGGATTACTTAAAAACTCTCGATTTTATAACTATACACTCTGTAGAAATGGAGTGAAGGAGAAGCATGGATATGACTACTCCAGGGTAGGTCCCATTGATTTATTTCTATTATTTTTACATTTGGGCATGGCTACAAGAAGGCTGTGCTTCATGGCTTCAATCTAACTAAAGAATTCTTTTCATACATGAAAGCTGCTCCGTGTAACATTAGCTACAACCCAGTAGGCGTCATGTTTGGACTTCTCCTTATCTTCCATTCCAGGAGGGTCATGTTACTGACAACATTGTTAGCAGCAGCGGAAACAAACAAAATGTCCCGAGACTGTATTATGCATTATGAGCTGAAGTAAAATAGGTTTAAAAGCTGCATGATAACAATTTCTGTACTTTGTATACTTTAATTATTGTGTGCAGTCTGATTGTCATCTATTCCCCTGGTATAGAACTGACTCCAGTGGAGTTACACAAGCATAAGTGAGATAAGAATCCAGTTCCCTCCAGCTAAACCCATCTTTTTATATTAGTTTAAGGAACTTGTTTCACAGCTGTAATATGATGGAGAATTCATAATATCTTGGTGTATATCTTAGGATTATTCTGAATGAGTAGAGAATGTAACTATTGAATTTATCTCTGTGCATTGTTACAGGCGCATATGTTTCTTAATATGCTTGTAAGGATGTTACACCCTGGCTAAGCTTACTAAAATGCTTGATAACCATTGTCAAATGCAGAACCTTTCTTTTTCCCCTCGTCTAGCACATGTTACAGCTCCGTTACCTGTTTGCAGTCAGGAGTATGTTTATTTCAGCCAAATGAGTTATCTTTCCAAAGGAACCAGCTTTTGTGAATTCCTAAAATGGCCTGAATTGTCTCTAAAGTATGATGGTAAATAAATTTATCCACAAACCGCCATAGTTTAAGTAGTGTATAACTTAAGAAGGTGACTTGCTCTGGAATGACATTAATTTGAAAGGTGTATTTGCTCAACAAAGACTTGGTTTGCTCTCTCTTATTGAGCAGAAATCCTGCCTCCATATTTGTGTTTCATTAGCAATGTGTTCACAGTCAGATTTTCCTTTGAAAGGCTGATGTCTCTGATTTCTCTTTTCCCCTCCCCTATTTGTCATTTTTAATTGAATGTACTTTGTGTTGAAAGATAAAACTTAACAGGCTTCTAGGGTTTTCTCTGCTATCACCAGCTGCCAAGGGGAAAGGGCACCTGATGTACAGAATTATTTCTCTTTTATTTCTCTTCTCATCTATGAAGAATGAGAGAACTAATCTCTAAAGCCATGTACCAAAAATGTTATGATGGAAATAGATCTTACATGGAACAACGTCAGGCAAGTGATTTCATAGGGCACTGCTCCCCATAGCTGCAAGGAGCCAACAGGGAACTGTGTGTTCTGATATTTTCAGCTCTGGTTTGTATATGCAATACTTGAAAATGTTTAGGTTTTCATTGGGTTTAGTTTTCCTTACTGAGTTTGATAATAAATTAAAAAAAAATGATAAAATGTAAATGTTTTTGTAATCTTCATATTCTAGCGTAATGCAGAGCTCTGGTAATGAACAGATGCTAGTACACAGAGCAACAGCACTTGTTGGTGTTAACACTGGAGTTCAAATGAACAAACAGAAGCTGACATACAAGACTGCTTCTGCCGGTTTCGTTGCTGGAAATTTAATTTTCCAGCAATGAACAATCTAATCAAATTATTTTTTATCCCTATCTACTTGACACTGTCATTGTTAATTATATGCCAGTGGAGAACTTGGAAAAAACCACTGCTGATTCTGTCCTTAAAAGCAACAGCTGAGCTCTTACCCTCTGAAAAACAAATCTTTGCAAATTCTTTCAGATTTTCTAGCAGGATGTATTCTACTTTGATTGTTCTCTTTTCAGTTTCTGTCAGCTTTTTTAGACAAGTGTTTAGTTTCGTATGCGTTTGCACAGTCTGCAACAACCTCTGCAGTCTGGAGCTCTTTAAAAAAATGGGTCGGGGGAAATGTTTCCACTTGGTCTTTTGGCCTGGCAGACACTGGGTTTGCGGTGTTGAATTTGAATGATTTTCACTTTGACCAGGTGTAAAGTATCGTCAAAATGAAGTTTCAAGCTATGCTTTCATAATGGCTGAACCAAAGATGAGTTAGACACTTAAGATAGTGAGCAACCAGCTTAAAGAAGAGGCACATTTCAGATAAACGTCAATTTTTTTTGACAGCACTCCAGTATTTCTCTCTCAGTGGTAACTATGGTCTCAGGTATTAAAAATGTGCTCAGAAGCCAGTTTTGCTCTGGTCTGGCTTATTATACGTTCTCCCTTCCCCTGCATATGGTGATGAAGCGCAGTCTTTCAGTTAACTTTGATGGAATTATGCCTATTTACACCTGCTTTCATGAGTGAAAATATCACATCAATAACATAATCATGGCAGTTTCATAACAGACATGCACCATGCTGGGAACAATGTGTAAAATGATAAAGACTTTGTCAGCCTTGTTCTGGGATGCACAGGAAATAAGTTGGGGAAAGTAAATACAGTCAGTGAAAAAGGCTTCGTTTGATGGCGATAAGCTGACTTCTCAGATCAAGGTCATCGGTGGTGGTGAAGAGGAGCAGGAGACTAAACCACAGACAGAAAACTGCACTTAAAAGGAGATTTAATCCAATACGTACCACATCTTGTACTTCTTCACTTGACCAGGGGCAGATGTGATGTCTGATTTTACGTTCAGCTGTGATATGACAGTTGTTACTCTCTTTTTAAAGGTGCAGTTTCATATCCTACTCATGTTTGAGAATTATTTATATTTGCAGCATTTCCTGTGATGCAGTCTTAGAACATGGCTTGTCACTAAAAATATTGCCTTCAATCCGTGTAGCTCTAGCAGATATAAGGAGAATAATAACGATACTTCATAGAAAATAGGAAGTCTATATTTTCCAAAGGAACTTTTCTATGTTCTCAGCTTTTTATCTGATAGAACTAAATCTCTATCAGGTTATCACTGTGTCAGTAATATTGAATGAATTTTTGGTCCAAGTAGCCCAGCATCCTTTAGCTTAGTGACTTCTGGTTCAGAGGGAAGTTAAGTAAAATGAACGTCAGGCCCTTTGGGTTCTTAAAGCACTTTTATGACGCTATGGTCAGATTAAACACCTTGAAGATATCAACACCAAAAAGCAAATAAATTGACCTGTAATTTTCTTTTTTTTTTTATTAATACAATTGTATTTAGTACTGTGCTCTTCATAATGTAACTATGCACTCTGGGAAGAAAGAGTCCTATTTGATATTCATTTCCAAGAGGAAGCTGTGGCTTTTTGTATTTCTAGGTTGTGAAGAAAGAATGGTTTGGGTTTGCTTTTTGAAATTTTAACACCTGTAACTTACTCCCTTCTCCCATTCTGAGTGAAGTAGCTTCTTTTTTCCTGTTTCTTACAATATCTCAGACATCCCCTTAACATCTCACCCCCCAGTTTGAAATTATTTTTCAACTATCTCATTATACTTTTACTTCTACTTGCAGGATTATCTAACTGATTTGATTACAAATGACAGTATTACCTTCTTCAGAATCTCAAAGAAGATGTATCCTCACAGGCCTGTGCTGATGGTTATAAGCCATGCCGCTCCTCATGGCCCTGAAGATTCAGCCCCGCAGTACTCGCATCTCTTTCCTAATGCCTCACAACACATGTAAGGAAAAATAAAACCCTTTCATTTCCAGGTTCAGGAATATAGAAGGCCTGGGTACGTCTGGGAGAACGTTGTTTGCTTTGTATTACTCTTTGCTTTGTAATACTCCTAGCATGAGTTTGTCACAAATGTATAAGAATAATTCTGAGATTTTGTCTTTTTAACCTCTTTAGGCTTGTACAAGTATCTTGAGATTGGTGACGGTATCTAGAACTCAGCATTGTAGCTCACTGAGATAAATGGAAAGATTCATGTTGAATTCATTGGACGATGTTATAACCTATTTAGGAAGTAAAGCACTGTTTTATTTGGGGGGGGGTGGTGTCAAAGTCTGATTCTTGGGCTGTCATCTCTTCAGGGAAAGGAACTATCTCCCTCTCCTTAGATATAAACTATATTGTTTTATGGTAGTACCAAAAATCACATAGCATGCAGTACTTAGTATTTCTGTTTCATATATGGAAAGAAAGGAAATACAGGCCTGCAGCACCAAAAAGGACAAGCTGTTTTTGAATGAGGTCTTATGTGTCTGTACATGAACCAGTTCAATGTCTTGAACAGGTCCCAAAAGCTGTATCACCTGGTTCCTAAGCTAACATGTTCATAAGGTACATGAGGAGATGGTTCTTGTTTATAGCACAGAGATATTTAACAGCTAGAGCTCTGTAATACTCCATTACAAACATCTCTTCACATGCTGATAAAATGAATGGTTCTCCCAAATCAGCTTGAGCTTAACTGAGCACACTCCAATATTTTTCTAATTACTGGCTTCATGCCTTCATTGATGTTCAGCGTATGTCGTTTAGATCCTACAATGCCCTTTTACATTTCTAGTGTTTTAAAGGGGAATTCGGTTTTATTTAGGATTTGTGAAGGAACTGGGAACTGATGGAAACAATAATCCATTGGTAGCTAAAGCTGCTCAGGACTAGTCCAAAATCCCGTGAAAGCTATTTCAGCTTTTTAGTTTTTTTTAAAATAGAGTCTGAGAGAAAAAGCTTTTTGTTCAATTGTCCAGGTATTGTGTAACTTAAAATTACATATTTCATGCTGTTGTGCTGTGCCCCAAAGAGAATCTTTGTCCTAGATTTACAGTAATGCAGGATTTTGTTTTTGTTTGCTGCCTTATGCTCATTTATTGTCTTTGAAAATGCCAAATGAGCAACTTCCCATAGTTTATACTCAGTATTGACCTCACTTGTTTGTATTAGAAGTTCCCTTGGAAGGCATTCATATCTCAGAGATAATAGTTACTTATCAAGCAACATTCTGTAGCAATTTAATTATGCTTGTTGTATGAAAAAATGTTAGGGGATTTGAGCAAGGCCAGCAATGAAAATTATGAGCTATGTCTGGTCTTCTTTTGCTCACAGTTTGAATTTTATTTTTCACACAAACTAGGTTTATCTTCCTTATCATAAAGTAGTTACACAAAACCATTTTCAGTTGTAGGTGGCTTTTCTTACAGTGGCAATGATACAGGAAGTGTCACCTTCATGGAAACAAGTTTTGTTTGTGAAGAAACAAATTATCTTAGTAGATTAAGGAATTGTGGTTTTCTTTTGGATATGAAAATAGGCTTTTATGTGTATCTTATGTAAAAACCTGCTAATCTTATTCTAAAGAATTTTTTTGGCACTAAATAATTACAGTAATAAACTGTAAGGGGTTTCATTGGCCTGGGTTTAACATTAAATGTAAAAATGCAGAACGCACATCATTCCATCACTGTATGTACAAAGAAGCTCTACTTCCCATTTTTTTCTTTGTTCGCACATTCCAGGGAACCCTTAGTGATAATGGGGTGTAAGCAGCTCTCACTGGTTCATTTTCATGTGGATATGGTAGGGAAGGATGAGATGGAACCCTTCTTATGAATTGCCCTAAAGCACTAAGCAATACCCTGACTAAAGTCCTTGTCTAGCCCTAGCTCTTGTGGCAGCACTGACAAAGTTTGCAAATGGATTCTTGAGCTGTGTCCCCAAAGCAAAGGGAAGGTGACACTGCAACGATAACACTGGTTGACATCCATACTGCGCTGTGTAGCCTTGCTAGTAATAGCTAGAAGTTAGTGGTGTGTATTTTGGCTCAGACTAACAGAGTACTTTGCTTGGGAACTCCGGTATGTACTTCTGTGCTAATTAGTGCTGATGCCTTCTTGCTTCCATTATTACATACACTAGCTGGTATGACCATTCCACCCTCTACTGCAGTCCCTCTTTTTCTATAGAGCTTCCTTTTGTTTACGTCTACAGTCGTTTCTTGTTTGAAAATCACTCGCATCAACCAGCAATCACATAGCAAATCCATAGTCTATATGGTTGGTTTTCCCTTTTTACTGCCTATGCTGGTAGCTGCCAAGAAAGCAACAGCTGAGCAGTTTAAGAGTGATCAGAAAGGTTATTTCTATAGAGGGTACATTGCAGCACCCATATTTTCCAAGGTCAGATGCCATCAGGCTAGGACTTATCTTCTGAGTATATTTGAAGAGGTTATCTTAACCAACTTCTAAGAATGTTGTATTTGAGTATTTTTCCCATAAGACAGACAAATCTGTTACACCTAAGAGGGTTACATTTGTAGTAATCAAAGAAAATCATGGGCTTTGGTTGGATTAAATAGCGGGAGGTTTCAAATCAGCCAGGAAATCACAAAGTAAGCTGAAAAGGAGTTTGCCAAGCATTTTTGATTCATTCTGGGCTTCGCATAGCAACAGTTTCTATAACTGTCAGCATTTTCAAAGGAGCAATGTCATTATTTCAGCCACAATAACATTCTGAAATTCAAGAGGCTATTAACAATACAGAGAGAATAAACACCAGCCCTTTCCTCCCTGTATGAAGATGCCTCCATTTGTCTGTCGCCTACGCACATTTTTCAGATAACATCTAACAGACGCTTTCAGCATCAAACATTTTACTGTCAGATTATTAATTTCATATTTATATTAAAACTCTTAAGACTACCTGTCAAATTCAAAAATGCATTGGATACACACTGTGTTGCAAGGAGGATTTTCAACTTATATTGCTGTTGTTTATCTTAATAACTAACCCTGCTGCTCTGTTGCATACACAAAACCAACAGTAGATATTTGCCAAGTAGGAGCTGAATTTATCGGGAAATTGTGTGTTGGAAGGAAGAAAATAACTGAAAATCTGCTATTTTTCCTGTGTTAAAGTGTCAACCTCTGCTTGCGCATTTGCATAGGCTGATTTCTCTTGTTTTGAATGGAAAAAAAAGCCTCACAAATTACATAGGAAAAGTAATTTTTAATATGTTAGACTGCAGGTGATGTTCTTGAGCCAGGGTATGAAGACAATTGACAAAGGCAGTTCTCAATCTTAAATAATAACTTTGAGGAATAGATATGGTATGTAAAATAGTATTTCTTGCAAATGTAAGCTGCAGTAGGGCTTTCTAGTGAGCTGGTGATGCAGAGAGTCAGCATCATGGTAATGCTATATCAAAATAAGTCTTGTTTTGATTCAGCTAACCTAAAGCAATATTATTATACAGAGAAAAGCAATCTCTGGAACTAACAGCCTTGGGTGACATGGTTTAGTGTGAGGTGTCCCTGCTCATGGCAGGGGGGTTGGAACTTGATGATCTTAAGGTCCTTTCCAACCCTAACTGTTCTAAGATTCTATATATTTTTTCATCACTTAAGTGGTGTCCCAGGATCATGAGAACTTGGAGACGCAGCAGGATTCCAGGGAGACATTGAATCCAACTCTTGTGAATTTGCAGGGATTTTAATTAAAGCTTCTGATGATCATAAAGAAGTTGGTGGCTTGAAAGTGTCTGCAAAATACAGTCCTGTTTCCCCTTCCCCTGCTTTTCTTGGCAGGTCTTTAAAATGTGGCTGCGTATCCACTTCTTGCTATGAGTTCTCATGCAGTTTGGTACACTGGGTAGGGTGCCTGTGCTCCTTTGGGTGCAAGAGCCTGCAAACATTCAAGTAGCCAGTCATGTTGGGAAAAAAAAAAAACTTTTTTGCATAGTAGAACCTCGTCAGTAAGTTCTGTGGCTATTGTTAAACAGCTGCACAAGCCATGATATTTGGTGCTAATGTAGACAGGGTGAAAGCAAAGCGATTATGTGAGTAAGAACTCTGTAGTACATGCTCCATCCAGATGTACTTGTGGAGCTATAGACTTGTGAGGCTAGTTTCTTGGCCTTGAAATGTATCCATGTTAGTCTGGATGACCCTGCAAAAACAATGTGTATTTACTCTTTTAATGGATTTGATTCCCAGAGTTGTTTTCATTCTCCCATCTCTCATAGGGAACATAAAAGTATAAGATTTTTCCAAAGTCAATCTAATACTTTCTTGCACACCTCAGAGAATAAACCCTGTACTGTTGATCAAATAGGAATTAATAGTAGGCAGTACTGTGGATTTTTTTTTTCTATGCTGGTATAACATTCTGGTTTTCTCTCTGTTCCTTAGCACTCCCAGTTATAACTATGCTCCAAACCCAGACAAGCACTGGATAATGCGGTATACAGGACCCATGAAGCCCATACACATGGAGTTCACTAACATGCTACAGAGAAAACGCCTTCAGACACTCATGTCTGTGGATGACTCTATGGAGATGGTGAGTTCAATAGTCCTTTTTTTGAGGACTAAACAGGTGTTTGATTCTTGGGTTAAGCTCAAGCTGTGCTGTATATGAAGATAAGGAGGAAAGAATGATGTGGAGGACTGCAACAGTGTTTTAATAGTGTGTAATTCTCCCACATCTGAGGATTATGTCTCTTTATTCAGTGTGTAAGGATCCTCATCTTGTAAAGTTGGATGATGTAAGTGAGCTGATCTATTGACACAAAGCTACTACTGATTAAGAGGAATAGAGAGGAATCACCTGAAAAGATTTACATCATCAAGTCTAAAAATGTATCATCTGATAGTGAAAAGTCATCCTACATCATGTTGGAAATAACTACCTAACTGCACAGGCCTATTTTAATCCTATAATGCTGTGTTTCTGAGAGAAGAAAAACAGCTGCAGAGAGAAAGTAATGCTTCAGGAGTCCGAACTGGAATAATCCCATGGTAATCCAGGCCTGGGATGTTACATGTTAGAAGTAAACATATAGTTAGATTATTATTTTTTTTTAATTAAGTCTGCATTATGAAATAATGAAATCTCTTAATGAGGGTCTTGAACAGAAGCATCTGAATTAGCTAAAAGCTACTCTGAAAAAGAATGGATTTCCAGTTATGAGAAGGCAGGTTTAATGGTGTTGCAATTTACTGCTTATCTCTTGGCATTTTTATTCAAAAAAGGTAGAACGTAAAATAAGAGGAGTCCTGTAAGGCAAAGAGAAGATTATCTGGATGGCATTGCTTCAACTTGTTAGTAATGTCTTATAATTAGTGATTCAGGCAAGTATGATCTCTGCCTCACATTAATGAGCCTGTCTAGATAGATCAGATACCATCATTTGGAGAGATTGGTGATTTTACTACACTGTTTTGATTTTCTGTTTAGTAAAATGGTTTCACTTTGACTGATTCACTGCAGGCAAAATCATTTGGGTTGTTTTTTAGTAAGCCTGATCTTTTCTACTTGGTTACATCCATCTAAGAGTCTCCCAGAATAAAAATAATTAAAAAAAGAAAGACTAAACCACCCCAAAAAGAATCAAAGAATAATCCCCCAAACCAGCAACAACAGCGGAGTTTGTTTTCTCCAGTGCTGGTGTGTTCTGGATCTGTGTGAGGCACAGTTTTGGTGGTGCCCCAACACCTTCATACCTTTGCAAGTGAAAATGTTGCATAAAAATTGATCTTTGATAATGAAGTTGGTACACTTCACAGAAAGATTCTCATGTAAATCTATAGAAGCAACTACAGAATTAAAGCTCCTCTTAATTCTCCACAGTGAGTATGACTGAGTGATACTTCCTTGGAAGAGATTTTGCAAATATTCTGCCTAATGGGGACTCATTTGTCTGAAGGCGAGATCATTCAGTGTTGCTTAAATAAGTGTGAGATTCAAAATGCTGTCATTTTATTGGAATTGTTTGCTGCAGGAAAAAGATAAAGGTGGAAAGAAAATTTCAAAAATGCGTATTGCCTTGAAACTTTTATCTCTGTCCCCATGTTACTTAGCGCTATCTTGACAGCTCTAATGCAAAACACTGAACCCAAACACTGCTGAAAATGTGGAATGATCATGTGTTCACCTTAAAACAAAAACCACAAGTTTGTCTTGTAATAGCCACGGTACTGGGCTAGTAAAATTGTGCATTGTGATATGTAGTCCAGGTTATTTGTATATTACACGTAGGCAGCAGTTTTTACCCAGTATTCTACATAGATACTACTCGGTGGAATGAATTTTATGTTTTGTTTTGTTTTGTTTTTTCAGATTTACAATACGCTGGTTGAAACAGGTGAATTGGACAATACGTATATAATATACACAGCAGACCATGGTTATCATATTGGGCAGTTTGGGCTAGTGAAAGGAAAGTCCATGCCATACGAGTTTGACATCAGAGTTCCTTTCTACGTCCGAGGTCCAAATGTGGAGGCTGGGTCCTTGTAAGTTCTTGGCTTGTGTGTGTGTGACCAGAAAAACCCTTTGTGTTCACATCTGTAGTTGTATTGACCTGGCATCCAAATGGAGACACAAAGTTCTGCCCCTCCTGGCTCACTTCCTCCTCATTATTGGCAGAAAAATGCGTCTACTCAAAGCAGAACTGGTAGCACGTGCTGGTATAACTGGTATAACACAGTGAAGGTTTCATGCCATTGCCTTTGTGCTTGTGTAGGTATACAGTACAGGCCACTGCACTTTTGTGGGTGTAGCTGAAAAAGCCACTTTGAAATATGTCTGATCTAAGAAATGTTTATTTGCGTCCTTTTGAGGGGTACAAATAATACACAGAACTATGGCATTTTCAAGGTAAAAATATACTGTATAATGTTTATGGCCGCAGTACATATTATTGCTGAGCATTACAGTGGAGTCACATGTTTCAGTTTATGAAGAATAATGTATATAATAGTTCATATATTATTATCCACAAAAGATTCTTTTTGGCTTATCCTTTGAGATTACATGGTTAGGGCTGTTTGTCGGATGCACGCAAGCATGCAGAATATGACTGTTAATTAAAGTGGTAGCTTTGATCAGCTAAGAAGTTATGTAAATACACTTTCTAAGCAATTATTTCAATAGCAAATATTTGCACTTAAGTAATGATTTTGGACAGAGTGCCATAATTTGCTGCCTTTTATTTATATCAGTGTGCATGTTTTAGCATAATTAACACACACAAAATCTTCCATACAGTTTTTTTTCTTTACCACAGAGGAACAGATCTAGTGTGTAATATGGTAACAAATATTTATTAAAAAATCTCATTCCATTTGCTGCTTAAATTCACTGATTTGCATCATCAGTAGGCAGAAAAATGTTAAAGTCAGTTGATATTGCACTGTGTCTATTTATATCAGTTATGCATGTGAAATAAATGACACTACTAAAGCACAGGGGGAGGGATTTCTCAGGTGGAATTAAACGTATTACTTCAGCACTGAAAGAAGCTTCTCTGCAGCAGCACAGTTTCCAGGGAGCTGCGGTAGCCTTCTAAGAACATGCTCTTTCCCTTCCACTGCAGTTTTTGGTCTTACTGGAAAGACAGTGCCCAAGTGGACTGAGCTAGTTTTTCTGCAATGTGCAATGCTAAAGACCAGCTGTCTCATGTCTGCTTTAGTTCAAGGATCTTTACAGCCAGACATGCATAAAAGCTGTGAGACTTTCCCACTGAATTCTATTTTTCAGTGGCTTCTGACAGTGAAAAAATGTTTCTGTTAGAATCAGAGGAGTCAGCCTGACAGGGTCTAGCAGAACAGAGTCCATCACAGTACAGCAAATAGGGAGAACAGAGTAAACTAGGTTGGAGGGATAGTACATCAGATAATAAATTGATCCTCCCTTTCACCCCGATTTTCTTTAAACAGTAGAACTTCAATCATCCATGCTTTGCATGAAGCTTCTGTTTTTCCTGCAGAGTAATTGTCATGACTCCCTTTTGATACCAATGAAGATTTAACAGCAGTCACTGTAGCAAGTCATTGCTAAGCTCTCATTTCTATTACCAAATATGCTACACCATAATTATTAGTAATTAAAATCAAATTAGGTACATCAATTTAATTCATCATCCATGCTCTTGTCAGTGCCTGTTTGCTGGCTTGCTCAAAAATGTAGTAATTTTTAAATCGTGTCTCATTAATTAGTGTGAGTGCAGCAGCTTTCTTCTGTCCTGTATTTTGAGCTAGAATTCTGCACTGACATGTATATAGCAGCCCATCTGGTCCCATCCTTCCTTTGTGCCTGCAGATCATCCCACGGTGATTCTTTATGTTCAGTGCTGTAGAGGACTGCCTGGAGAGCACTATGCTTGCTTTCTTTCTCTCCTTCACTTTTAATAAATTGAATGCCTTCCTTGATTATCCTTTTTTTAAAGAAATAAGGAAAAGAAGTAGCACACAGCTGATAAACAGTGTGTGTATATGTAATATTGAGAGTAATTACACAGCACAGTCATAGACATATTTGAAATAAGTTTGAAGCAGTTCTACAAAACCAGACCTATAGTAAAACCAAAGTCCCGTGATTAGAAATTTGAGCGTTTATTTAGCTACTAAATGCTGGGCTGTGCAGCTAGGTGCTCTGATCCACAAACTCACTCATGTTTAACTATGGCATTTTAAGAGATCCAGGGGTAGGAACTGTCTGTACTACTTGGGAATTGATGCCAATGTTTAAACCAAATTTGAAGTCAGTTTGAGTTCAGATACTGTCCTGTTAAGCTGTGGTGGCTGAGGAGCATGTGCTGTACTCGCAGTGACAGGGCATTGCTGCTTCTAAGTGTTTGAAGAATGGATAACTGTGTGCTTGAGAAGATTGATTTTATTTCAATTAAAGCTGTTCTTTTCACTCTCATTTTCTGCCCCCCCCCTCCTTTTTTAAAGCGTAACTGCTTCCTCTGTTTTTTCTTTCCTGATCCTTTCCTCTTTCTGTCTTAAACTCCACATTAACAGCAACTGTTAGTTATTTACTAATAATAATGACTAGCAATATATTTCTCCTCATGTTCTCTTCAGAACATGCTGGCTGTGGTATAAGCTGAGGTACTTATTTCTGTACCATATTTTGAAACAGATGAAGCATATGCTACCTGCCAAATCTACTTTTTAATAAAGTCATCAGCATATTTGGCTGACACTTCGACTGTGTGAGACACCCAAGGAGTTTTTTCCAGTGCTTTCTCATGTTTTGAAAGACTTTTGAACCTTCTTTAGCGGTAATTAACTAACTTTGCCTTATGAATTAGTTTGCTTTCTCAAAAATGCTCTGTGATTAAGTTTTAAATCTTCCTATTAGTCCCTCTTGAGGTTATGCAACTTACCTATATTTTACATTTTAATTCACATCAGGGAAAGGAATTGGATTGTGTCCTCTTTTCTTCTTTGTAGATGTCACAGATAAGCCTTTTCAGATCCTTTGTCTCTGTGGAAGAGCTGGAGTTGCTTGATAACGTTACATAGATTTTAAACCAGGTTCTCATGTGTGTTTTTGTTTTTCAGGAATCCTCATATTGTGCTGAATATTGATCTTGCACCCACCATTCTAGATATTGCTGGATTGGATATTCCATCTGATATGGATGGTAAATCCATTCTAAAGCTTCTGGATTCTGAGAGACCACTGAATAGGTAAAAAATGAAACGTGCCTGGAAACCTGCATGTGTTTGTATGGGAGATAGAGCAAGTATTCAGCAACATGTAGCGAATTTAAAGGAAAATATACTAAAATTACCATTTATATGAGTGCATCATTCACTGCCTGTTTGGAAATTTGTGACTGACTTTAGTTATTTTCATTTTGTCAGGTTCATATATTAGCTGTATGGCATCTGGATGTACCAAATGTAATCTTGTAGCAGTGAGAGGGCTACACAAGAAGGTCTTTAGGAATATGAGTTATAGATTTTAAGTGTTTCTGTGGCATCATTTGTAGCAAAGTATTTCAAATTGAATAAATTGTAAAATAATTGAGGTGAAAGGGTTGGTTGTGTATCAGACTGTAATATAAAGACAGGGTAGCACTTAGAATTGCACAGTTATGTAAGATCTCCATCAATACTTCCATTGGAAAAAGACTGAGGAAGAGAATTAAGACTGTATGCTTGCTAAGGAAAATCAGCAGAAAAAAGGAAGGAGGAGATTTGCTTTACAAGTAGTTGGGTGGAGGGAGAGGGGGGGAAAGGAGCAGCTGCTTTAGAATAGGATACTTTCTGGGTAGTTTGCAGGTTAAGAGCCCAAATTGGAGTCAGGAAATCCTGATTTAATTTGTGATCCTTTGTGATCAAGGACAATTCAGTTAATCCCCTGTGCCTTAAACATGCTTATGTTGAAATAGCTGTACGGGGTGAATCTGTTGTGGATTTTGTCCCTGTGAGAACAAATCTGTCCTGTGTTTGCTCATCATTTATACTGGAGAGGCATATGTGTCTGCTTCATAAAGCTGGATGTCCCCATGTACATTTATATGTAATGTGTCTTGTCTGACTTGGGCGTGGGAGTGAAAACTGGGACATAACTTGATTATTCGTTTTGTGGGAACTGCTTCTTCCTCTCCTCATTTCCTCCTAGGTTCCATTTAAAGAAAAAGATGAAAGTGTGGAGAGACTCGTTCCTAGTGGAAAGAGGGTAAGGAAAGTGTTAATAACAAAGCCAAGTCTTTTTAAATAGGATACTGAATAGCTAAAGCCAAAGCAGCACTCTACCACAGACCTAAAGCCATTTAGCTGTGCCAGCAGGGACACGGCTGCAGTATGCCTAATGGCAATGATTGTGTGATAGGAGGGAATGTATGGCCTTTGCCTACAGCCTGCATAAATGCACTGTTGGGGTGGGGGAAGGGAAGCTTTGCTTGGATTGAGAGATGGAAAGGCATCCTGTTTTTCTTTCAGCTGCTGCCCTTCACCCTCCTGCTTGCATTACAGGAGTATGAATAACCCTTCCTCTATCTGTGTTCACCTGCTGGCCATTCCCTCTGTGCCTCTGCCTTAATGCATAACAGAGAGCACAAAGGGTCTGCAGAGTGAGGAGGATATGGTTTCTTTATATTGACTTGCTACTGCCTGCCAGTCAGACATGAAATGCACTGTCTTGGGTTTGTATGTTTTCATACACTCCCTGAGAGCATGATATGAATAACTTGTGTTATCAGAGATGATGATACATGCTCGTATCTACTGGACTGTTAAGTTTTGCCCACCAGTGATGCTATGGATTTGGTAGATAACCTACACTTCTGCACCTTTTCAGCAAACTCTGTATGTCTTGGAATTAATATTAATGTAAAAATATTTTTTTTCCTTTTCCAGTAAACTGCTGCATAAAAGGGAGAATGAGAAGGTAGATGCCCAAGAAGAAAACTTTCTACCCAAATACCAGCGTGTGAAAGACCTTTGTCAGCGAGCTGAGTATCAAACAGCTTGTGAACAGCTTGGCCAGGTAGGGCATTGTAACCCTGACTGAAAGTAAGCAGTTGTAGTTGGGCTTAACTGTGACAATGTTCTTCACCTTGTCATCAATGCCAGCTTACAAATCAAATGGCTCATTCTGTGGCCTTTGCTCAGAACTGTATTACAGCGTTTATGAGACTGACTGTCATTCAGGAAACGGCTGATTCAAGTGCTGCCTCTGTATTGATTCCTGACTACTGTTAAGAGAACTACCTGAGCTGTTTTAACATTTTATTCCCCAAATAGAATGTGGTCTGAGATGCATTAGTGATGAGAAGGCACAAACTTAACAGATTGGCATCTTCCTAATCTGATTTTATTAATTTAGTTGTTATTATTTGAAATTACATATACTAATGGGAAAATAACATTCTAGGAACTCAGTATTAATCTCTTCTTAACAAAAATATGCTGTGAAAAACATGAAGTTATGACTGCAGGTAGTTTGTGTCTATATGGGCACAAAAGTCTTTCATTGCATATCATTTATTTCTCTTGTCGTTATGTAAGGGGTTTGGGCAGTTCTGAAAGTATGTTCATTTTAGATCCAAGAAGAACTGGGGAAAACCCACTTAGAGTAGTATCAAAACATGGCCTCAGTGCAGGAGAATGTTTTGCAAATTTACCAGAGCAGTGCAAAGGTATAGCAAAGCAATCCAGCAGCTCCACTCTTAGGGGAATTCTCATCCTCTGAAAACATGGCAAAATTGACTCCATGCCATTGCTTTCTCATCCAGGTATTGGTCAGAGTACCCCCTTCCAAGGACTGTAAGGCATTCTGCCTGTGGATGTGGATGTGTCTGTTTTGAGGCTGGCATGACCTCATGCCCTGGCAGCACAGAATAAGTTGGTCTGTGTATAACTGTTCCTGCAGACACAATCTCAACAGCTTACCAAGGCTATAGGCAGTAATGGGCTACTTAGACTACAGTAGCTCATTTTTTGCTGTCGGAGGCCAGACTCCCTGCTTCTGGCTCTACCGATCATTTCACTAGTGCACCAGTGAAATGAGTCCACTGTTCCTTAGGTGTTTGGATCCACTTTATATGTATGAGCATTTTCCAGATGCTGTTTGCCTCCTGTGGTTTCTTTGTCAGATTTAGTATACAAAGAGATTATAATGTCCTGTTCTTCCTAAAAATACTGAACTTAAAGAAGTATTTTGTGCAGTGGTTTATTGTCATTTGATGTCTTGAGCTGAAATTTCAGATGGGTGGGAGCAAGCCATTGTTTTTTGAATTCGCAATGTGCTTTGGGAAACTGGGGGAAAAGCCATTGTTTCTGCTACAGTGTCATCAGTAAGTAGTTTGGGGAAATACAGCTTTTCTTTTTCCGTCAGTATTTTCCCTTTGGGTGATGTTTTAACTTCTTCCTTTTGTCTTCACCATCCCAATTATTTTGAACACTATTGTAAGAACAGAGGGAAAGAGAGACTTTCCGGGTCCATGTTGTCACTGAAGCTGTCTCTTTGCGTAAGGTAACTTAGCTATATTCAGGCTTTCTTACTCTAATTACCACATGTCTCAGTTATGGAAGGAAGGGGGAAGGCCCTATATTGTCTATGTGCATTCACAGGCTTATGTTTTCTTCTATGGATAATAAAGTATCTTCGACATCTGTGAGAAGTGGGCATAAAATGTCAACTCCATACTCAGAATTGGAGATAAACTCTTAAGTGAAGGTGTGCTAATAAGAGATGCGTGTGCTGCATCCTCGTTGTCAGGAGACAGAGGAGAAGAATTGTTTTGAGCAGTTCAGTCAGACATAATTGGAAGTGATAGGATGAAATTGAGCAAAAAAGAAATTTAAGTTGAACATCAGGAAAAATTGCCTAACAATCAAGTCAATTAGAGCCTGGGAAGGGCTCTCAAGGGAGGCTCAATCCATCCAACCCCTGCTCTAGAGAACATGTCCTAGTAGTCTGTCTAGACAGCAGAAATAGTGGGAAATTAATGTGCTTATTTGAGGATAAATTGCATGTAAATATGGGTGCACCCAAAAGTCCTTTCAGAGCGAAGCAAGACTTCTCACATGATAAATGGGTGTTGTCTGTTTGCTGGTGTTGTTCGCGGCTCTGCATAGTATAGAACAAGCCCAAATGAATAACATAGCACTGCCTTGCAGGGGTTAATGGTATACAGATACACTGGTTATTTAGCAGATGTCCCCTGATCCTGCAAGACACTTTAGGATTGTGCATTTGGCAGTATCTGGAGTGTTCAGTGCAAAAGGTGAATTTTCATATCCTGGTGCAAAGATGAACAGAAGTCTGGGTCAGAATTAGGTGAAAGTTTGGTAAAGTCATTCAGACCCTTTCTTTTGACTTAAACAAGTTTTGGGTGGCTGCTATTCCATGCACAGAGAAGTCTGAGCAGTGCCAGGGAATCTGAAGTGTGAGCAGGAGATGGGAAGGACAAATGGAGGACAAAGACTCAGAAGGGGAGTGAATGAGAAGAGACAAGGACAGAGATTTAGAGTAAAAAAGAGGCAAAGAAAGCTTTGAATGTGAGATGGAGATTTTTGGAATTCTGCTTTGTGAGCATGCAAGTTTGTGAATACAGTTCTATCACCACAAAATGCTCTTCCTTTGCAAATCTGTCACCCTTCTTGACCTATAATTGTTTTGATAAGAGAGCACCAGGAACATGGAGATGAGGCTATTCATGCTGTGTAAAACCTTGTTTCAGAGTCCATTATGTGGGATTTTTTTTGGCAACACTGATATATGTAAATACTTCTGAGTGTAATGGGAATTTGTGTGTTGCCATGTTTTCTTTTTCAGTTAGAAGGGCTTGGTCTGTGTTAGTCATTTGCATCCAACAAAAGGTGACTGTAGGCTCAGATGAAAGAGCAGCTCAGCATTTATATTCAAGGATTTAAAAGAGATGAGCTCTTTCTTCCCACATGAAATGAAAAACATTTATCCTAGTACCTAATGGCTTCCACACAAATTTTTTCTCTTCAGTGTAGCTCGGCCTTTCATTCCAAACTGGCTGGTAAGTGGAAGCTGACCCACTTTTATCTGGCGGCCTGCATTAATGTGCTTTTGTGAAGCCAATTATGATATCAGCATTGCTTGGTAGAGTATTCCCAGCAACTCCTCAGTATCATAACAACAGCTGCACAAAATCCCCCTGTAAGTCATTTGCCAACTTCGAGCACATTTGAAAAACGTGTAGTACCTGCAGCAGTGCTGATTGCTATGGGGAATCTGTGCTGTATGCACAAAAAAAAAAACCCACCCCAATATTAGTTTTGTCTTCAGCAGGTCATAGTACAATAATATTGCTAAATTGTGAAGAAAAGTAATTTGTCTTTTTCAAATCCTTTTTATTTTCACAACTCTATGTGCAAATCTTATCCAAGTACAATATCCCTTTAAGTAGCATTTAAAATATCATTTTATCGCACAGTTTGCCCATGAGAACATTCAAAACTCAAAAATTTGCACTTTGTTTCCTTCAGATATTCTGCAAATGAAAGGTTTGGCACAGTCTTCCCTCTGATTGCTTTGTGATGTACCAGGATCATGAAGGGATATTCTTTTGCAACTGTCATGGAGGTATCAGAAGTAAAAGCGTGTCACTTGCTCAGTTGGTCCCTCCAGTTCTCTGACATAGCATGGTATAGTGATGGTGAAAACTACCCTGATCAGTGTGTGCTTTGCTACAGCTGTTCGTGTTACCTCTAGACCATATGCCTGCCAAGGGCTAACAATGTTTCTTATTAGCCATTGCTTAGTACCAAGGGTGGAGCAGCAGAAAAAATTACTTATCTTTTTCTCCTTTTCCTGAGGGCACTATAGCTTGAATTTACGTCAGCCAGACCTAAGAAAAGAAGTCAGGTTTTATAAGGAATTTCTTTTCAAACTAAGCGAAAAGTTTTTCATTTATCTTTTGTGGTTGTCTGGTTGTTTTGTACCTAGCAAAGATATCCTGAGGTTACTAAAGAATGTAAGTTCTGTTGATAAGTGAAGCGTATCAAGCCAGCTAAAGTCCAGATAATTTTAATAGCTCTTTAGGCAGATGGAGTTCCTGAATTCCAGTGTGAGTTGCACATGCTCAGCAACTTTCAGGATCAGGTTCTTAATCTGTGATTGCAACAAGAAATGACTTGTTGATAACTTCATACATTAAAAATTTTATCAGCCCTCAAACTGATAAAATTAGGAGGCAACGAACCATGAAAATGAAAATCATGATGATTTATTAAGGCTGTTATTCAGGGATTGTCTTCCTTATCTGGGATTGTAATTAACAAAATTGTTTTCCTCTTTTAGCCAGAAATAGCCTATAATGATTTCCAGAGGTTATTTTAATATGTGGTTTTTTGCTTGTTGTTGCTTCACAAAACCGAGGAATTTCTATCTCTTGTTAACTGGGATTTTTAAACTCCTTACCATTACAGCAGTGGTTGTTGCAAGTAGCTTGCCATAATCAATACTAACATTTAATAAACCCCCCAGATTTTTCACCTATCCCAATATGAGAAGCAGTGTAGTTTAGTTTAGGCAACGAGGTTGGAGGTCACGAGACTGGCTTTGGTCTCAGAACTGTTACGGACTCCATGTGGGACATCAGACAAATTGATTCCCATTTTGGTGCTGCCAGTTTTTCCCTCCACCGCTAATGTAATTTCTGCTTGGGCTGCTCTCACTCCTTCTGCAGTACCTAACACAGCAGCTGGGACCATTTGATGCCACAAACCAATTATTACATTAATAATAAATGAATTATAATTGTAATCATAAATTTAGTGGAATACCTGATTTTTCAGGTTGATTGTCCCACCTGCCTCACTTCAGCTGCTGTTTGTGGCATTAAAAAGCACCCTCCTCGTTTTCTGTCAATAATGTTTTCTGTCATCTATCTTAGAATTTTAAGGTTCAAGTGATCTGTAGTGTGTGACAACTGAACTTGAGCTGAGAGCCCAAATGAATCGCCAAAAATGATGAGTCAGTGTAATGAAATAATGTCCAGTTAGAATGAAAACCAGGCAATGCTTTTTATATATTGCGTGACATAGAGGAAACCAGGCTTATTGTTGCCAATAGATGAATTGGAAGAAGGTATGGGGGTATGGGGAAACCCAAACGAAATGTTAAAAGATTAAGAAAATACCTGTTGGGAGGAGATAAGGAACTGCACGTATTCCGTCCAAAAAATAGCTGAGGAGAGGGGAACCTGTTTGCATGAACCTGAGAGATGTTATACAGAAAACATGAGCCAATTATTTTCAGTCAACAAGGGCAGAGAAGCAGTCATGTGTAGGAGACAATCGGAAATTTAAGTTGACTGTTAAGTCTATAAGGACAAGCTGCCAGCAGAAGCAATAGAACTGCCTTCTGTGAGGAATGGGATTGCTTCTGTCCTTGGCTTTTGCTCTTTTGTCCTCATTAGCCCAGTAAAAAATAACACAAGGAGCAAACCACAACAAAGGAGAAGAGCTAAACTGTAACTTCAACTGTTTCATCCTACCTGAACTGTGACTGTGCTGTTTCATACAAGGAAAAATACATCCTCACTACTCGTAAATCAATTTAGACTGGAAGTTAGAATGTTTCTAGCCATCAAAGCAGTTTCTGGCTCACCATCCAGTGTGGCAGCAAGCATGGGGTTCAGACAGCATCCACATAAACTAAAGGTGACGGATGCTGCTGAAGTGTTTTTGTCAGGTCGCTGGCAGGGACAGAGGGCTTTATTATCCTGCAGAAACTTTGATTCCTAGAGGCTGTGTTTCTAAAACTGTTAGGGGAGGGCCTTGCTGGCAGCTGACTGATCAGACAGTTTCACTTTTCACTTCTCTGTAAAAGGGAATGGAATCTCTTTCGCTTAACAAAAAGAGGAACTGATGAGACGCAGCATGGTGATTTAGGGCTCGGCTCTGAAAACTTTGTTTCAGCGGGAATCTTTTCTTAGGAAGGCTTGTGTGATCATCCCTTTTCCTCCAAAGAAAACAATGTCAATTGAGAAAGATTCAGTGAAATGAGTGAATTGTAGGAAAAAAATCCTACAGGGAAGGTCATGGCTATTTATTTCTGATTGGGGCCTCAAGTAATGACTTTGAATTAACATCTGTGATTGCTGTAGCAGTAAGAAGACATTGATGCACAATAATGCAAAAACCACTTCATGGTGATGGGGGCTGTGAAGGAAATAATGGGGTTTTGACACACTGAAAAATACATGTCTTTTTCTGCTAAGGGGTCATTAGCATGTTCAAGGTGAATAGTGTTACTGGAGGAAGGCAGGGCAGCTGTTCAGTCTACAACTGCTGCTGTTAAGTTTCATAGATATTGAAGTCCTCATTTACTCTTGTGATACACAGGGCAGTAGTTTGGGCTGGAGGGGAGAATATATGTTACAGCCTGTCTTGGTTGGTTGGTTGGTTGTTTTGTTTTTTTTTTTGCCTTTGCAGTGTATGTGTGAGAAGATTTCTGTTCAGTAACACCCATTTCTCCATTAAACTAGAGCCCAGACACTTCTGCTTTGCAGACAAATAACTGAGTAGCATGTGTTGTGCAGTGGGAGGTAAGGTAGAGGATGGAGTAGAAATGTTAGAACAAGCCCATCACAGTAGGTGGCAGAGAGCACAAGCACAGCAGCTAACTTGGCCTGCCCAAAGATGGTGGGAAACCTCCAGCTGGAAAGACTCTAATGATTAAATGAGGTGTCTGGAAAGTTTAGCACAATGTGAGCTTGATGGACTTCAGGACATATTGCAAAAGTCATTTATGTGATGGTATAAGTAGCTGTTCTGCAAGGCTTTACAGGAGGAAAAAAACTCCTTTGGAGTTTTGATATGAGCTGGGAGGAAGATTGTGTGGGAGTTTGTGTTTTCCACTGACTTTTATTCGTATGAAAGTGCCCTCTTTTTCCAGACATAGTTCTTGCGAGACGTTATGAGCTATAGGACTTGAATTAGGAACACATCTTTTGGCCTAATGAAAAAAAGACCTGAAAAGTTGGGGGCAGGTGGTGAACTAAGGGCACTTTGTTTCCCTGACTGGTGGAGTTGATCCATATATGTAATTAAGTTTTGCTGCTGGATGGTTATCTTTCATACCTGTAAGCCAAAGTATCTCCGGGGCACTCTGGAGTTCTTCGTATAGCGATTTAATTATTTGATTACCTCTTATAAAATAACTTAGTCGCTTCCAGGCTTTGACACAGGTTTCTGCATGATGGTATGCTGTGCGGTAGAAATGGATTTCAAATGCCAAAATTCACAATGCTTAAAGTTTCTTGACTGTCAAGCCGAGGTTTCCACAGTTCCCTTGCAATTGCTGTCCTTTTTCCTAAGTTTGAAAGCATCCCGTGGAAATGACTGAGATTAATATAAACAATTTGCATTTGTACCTCCAAGCAGACCACGGGTGAGTTGTTGACTCCCAGATACATTCACACACATGCCCATAGCTATTCTGGGGAAAAAGTAAGAGCTTGAGACTTTCCTTTGCCCTTTCCCACCCCCCATGTGTTCAGTGTTTGCTTCTGGAGTCATTTATGTAGTTCTGCACTGCGGTTGTTCGGCAATGGGCCAGTTAATGCATACAGTGTGCCCTTCCAGCAAAGCCTTTAAGGTGTTTTCACTGTAGCATACAGCTGCCTTGGAAAGATTTAAACTGCACCAAAAATTAAAGGATTTTTTCCAGTTCACCTGGAGGGGAAAAATGAACATCACTTTTCTTGACGGGAGATGAAAGAAACAGAGAAAAAATATTGTTGGGCCACACATCAGAGCACTTATTTACAGTAGTTCTCATCATGGCATTTAACTTGCCCTCTGTTGAATCTTCATTTTTCATGTATCAGACACCTACAGCATAGAGCTCTGCTGAGCAGAAAATGCAGTTTGTTCATATGCTTTTAAAATAAGGTTCTGGTGAACTGAAATGGGAAACAGCAACAAACAATTTTACATCTTTTTTTTCATTGTGAAAGAAACCATTACTTGTTCTAGCAAAAGAACTTTCCCTGCAAACCTCACTCTGGGCATCAGTCAGTGTTAGGCATTTATAAAAAGTAATAAATTAAGACTCAGCAATGTATTCTTCAAAGGCTATTTTTGTTCTACGCTCCCTCTAGGTAAATGTGTCCTGCTTTCCTGATGAGGACAGTCATGCAAAGATGTCTGATTCAGACGTCTTTTTGTCAGTATCTCTCATTGATTTCCTATGATTCCTTGTGCTGAAAGTTAAGCCAGGTTTATCTGCATCAGTGCAAGGTTTGGGTTGTACAGGAGGTTGAAAACAGGATCTGCACCTAAGAAGCAATTACACCCCTGGAGACTTGACATCCAGTTGTCTGAGAAAATAAGTGGACACACCATAGAACTCTGATCATTTTAAATGAGAGGCTCTCCTGTGGACATACATAAATCCACTGTAACTGACCAGTTCACTTCTGACTCCTGTTAAATTCAGTAGTATGAGAGCACAATGATACTATTTTCTTGCTTTGCTGCCATGCAAACAATGGAGTGAACTTCAGTGGAAAATGTGGGCTTTGTTGTCGCAGCCTGGGCACACCTCTCTGGGAACTGAAGTGACTGAATCTCCCTTGTAGAGCTGCAGGCTACAGTAAATGCCATCTCACTTGGGAGCTGTTGCTGGTTTTCCTTCTGTTCTTTTATTTGGAAAATTTTCAATATTCCAGTGAGTCCTGGAGGCGCAGACTTAGGATGCTGTAATAGGGAAAAAGAGGAATGCCTCTCAAGACTCAGCAAAAAGCTCAAGTGTTTCTGAGGCACTCTATTTAAAGCAGTAGCAACTGACTCTGTGAGGGGGGAATAGTGTATCTCAAAGCCTAGCTCTGTAGCTAGCAGCATGTTGGTAAATAAAGGACTAGGTGAAATTATTTTGTGATGTATCTGGGAAGTGGGTGGAACTTCTGTGCCAGATTGAAGGTGGCTAAAACTCCCTTGCCCTTGGCACAGCTCTGAGAGCAGCACAAAGGAGCTATAAGCAAGTTACTTCAGGTTTTGAGTAAGAGAAGGAGTTGGAGATTAGAGACGAGAGTCTTTGTAGTCTCGAGTGGAAGAGGAAAGGGGTTCTCACTTCATAGGCAGCCAGTGCAGCTCACCATTGCTAGTCAGCCCAAGGGTCTTGGATGGGAAAAGCTGCTAAGAGCAATACGGAGATAAATATGGAGTCTCAATATGGAGCTGAACTCCTCTAATTACAGACTTCCACAGCTGATCCAGCCATACCAACCCTTCTAAAGGTCAGTGAAGAGAAACAGGCGCTTCTGCAGGGCAGTCCTGTTTCTTTTTTATGTGACTGCCTTAGGATGAAGGGAATTACAACCTGGAAGTAACTATTCCTCCTCTTTGGTTGTAGAGTGAGTCTAAATACCCGGCTCAGACCAGATCCTTTACAGTAAAGGAATCTACAACTTGGATAGAATCATCCCACCATCAGGCATTTGAACTAGGGAAGAGGAGACTCCTCCAAAAAGATTTTCCCTTCTTGTAGAGTATAGGATGGGGCTGAGATTATGTGCAGGCCACCAGCTTGATTTAATGGCATAACAGTGACATAGATTCCTGCCAGCCTGACAAACACACTTGCTGGCAGGCAAGGATTCTTTTCAAACCTGTGGGTAAGGCTTGAACCTCCTTGGTTCATGCCACAGTTATTCTTCCGAAAGTTGTCACTTGTGATCTCCATATTTTTACCTTTAGTACTGATTCTGTTCAGAAATTCCCATTGTTCTGCCTCCAAGAAACAAATGGAAGTGTTGCAAAGAGTTCCTGTTTTGCCTGAAAATGGAAGATTACAAAAAACGTGTTTTGGTAGTAGGTGATAGATGAGCCCCAGCTTACTACAATGAGGAGTCTCTGATAGATTGCTGGAGCTGGCCATTAGACAAAGTACAGTTAGGACAGTTTTAATGACCAGATTTTTCTTCCAGAAATGGCAGTGTGTGGAAGATGCCAGTGGAAAGCTCAAGCTACACAAGTGCAAGGGAATGGCGAACTTGGCAGCTGCCAGCAACAGCAAAGGCACCTCCAATATTTTGCCCAAGTATTACAGCAGGAATAGCGAAGACTGCAACTGTGAAGAGAACGAATACAAGCTGAGCCACATCGGACGGAGAAAGAAACTCTTCTCCAAGAAAAGTAAGTGACCCCACTGTGTGTTCTGTCTCTGCCTTAGAAAACGTAGGGGTTTGTTCGCTAACACATGTAATTGTCCTGATTTTCATTGGCATTCAATTCTATCAACATATTTACTGTGTAACTTTGAAACAGTGTGTCTCATATTGGACAATTAGATTTGAAAATATCCCTGTCTGTAGGAAGGAGGAGTGTTTTGATCCAAAACAGGGTCCTGTATTTATGTCTTTCGAAGCTGGGGAATGCAGTACACACACTGAAGCTGCAAGTAGCCCATTGTTGCATAGGCCATGAAACATGAACATTGTTTTACAGTAAATAGTCCGGTTTTCAGTAGCTACTGCAAGGCTTAGAGCTGTTACTGCAGTAATCTATTTTTAATAAGGATGCGTGTGCTTTGTCACAGAAGCTGCTCGCTCCTAAAATCCTTTCCTTGTTCTCAGTCAGCAGAGACAAGGCTGACTTTTAACCAGTGATCACGTCCAAAGGGGATGACTGTTTCTGGTTTCCTTGGCACAGACCAGGTGCTTTTTCAGAAAGCCTATTTCACTGGCTCTGGGTTAAACCTTAGTCAGACTAACATCTATATTTGAAGTATGTAGTCTAATTATAGACTAAAGAGGCAAACGGCAGCACAGAATTATTATTCACTTGTAATACTACTTTCGTCTCACTCCACAAATACAGAGCCTTAATTATTTAGCAGATTAGTCTTTCTGTATAATGACCTGGCACAAGCTTCAAACAGAGAGTTTAAATTGATTTTCTCCCATTATATTTGCCTTGCAAGCTGATTAGTACCTACTAAGCTAATTTTTAGTTGAAAAAAATTATTGGTTCCAGGATGAAATTACTCAACTGTACTTGGGGTTTAACTACATGGCCCAGCAGATAATCTTTAAATAACACTAGAACTTGCAGTTCAATTAACTCTTTTTATTTTTAAGTCACAGAGAAGAAAGTTGGGTCATGGGGAGTCAAATAACATAAGTAGATCGAAGGCACTTAAATGAGAAGAGGAAAACGATTTAAGTGAGGGTAACATAATGCTGTCTGATAATACTTAACACTTAAGTATGTTTCATCAGTGCTTCCTAAACATTAACTAATTTTCACAGCATCCAGGGGAGGTGGTTAAGTGTGTAATTACATTTAGTTTATGTATGAAGGAGGTTGAGATAAAAAAGTGAAGGTTGCTGCCTCTAGCAGATTAATCAGCGGTGTTTATTTCCCTGTGTTCTGCTCAGAAGAGGCAGAGTTTATACTACACCCTTTAGCTCATTGAACTGTAAGGCATAAACTTAAGCAGCATAAGAGGGTCCTGTCAATCATGTTCCTATTGCTTGTGTCTTGAGTAAAATAAGACTCCACAGATGCTTTGGTTTCCCCTCTGCCCCCATCCAGGGTGTGCCATACAATGGAAGGGGTTAGCTTGGACCTGTTGAGAAAGACTCTGATTTGGTGTTGGCTGATCTTCCACATGCACTTACCTAATAAACGACAGGCTGAATGGAAATGAGCACAAAGCAATATAAGACAAATTACCACACCAAGACTTTTCTGTACAGCTTACTGAGAGGTGGCTCTCTGGCTTGTGAATGGCAAGAGGGGGATTTGGTTACTCATAATGTATATTTGGATTTTTATGACCGTTCCATGAGATTTGTGATAAAGTGCAGCTGTGCTGGGTTGCATCATTCTGAGGGCATCTTTGGAGTCTGCTACTCAGAATTTGGTGGGTGCATGGGGTCAGACTGCAGCCATATTTGAGTGCTGGTAAACACTGTTCATCAGGCTGAGCAATAGTTAAACAGAGGTTTTAAACTGAGTTAGGGTCACATCCACATTAATGCTTTAGCTCACAGCAATGGGAAACACCCTGATCGTTCCCTTCTGTCATGCACAGTAGAGATGGATTTGCAGAGAGCAGTTTTGATGGATTCTAATCTACAGTCATTTGCAGAAAGCTAAATGGGATGCCCTGCTTCTAGGGTGCATCCAGCATGTTGCAAACCTTAATGGGGGTATGAGGATAGGTCTTTCAGACAGATTAAAACCAGTCATGTGTAGTGAGAATGTGTGGTCTTAAGACCAGACTAAATTGCTGATAGAGGGGCTGGAACACCAAATGTTTCGATAAAATAATTACTTTCTAATGCAAGGGTGGTGCAGACCCATTGTCGGGTGCTCGGATGCATTTAGCAGGCAGCAGTGTTTTCTAAACTGAGTAAAGCCAGTTGCAGCACAGGGTCAGGGCCTGCCATTTGGACCATATACAGATACACAATTCGCCTGCAAAGCTTTAACACGCTAGAAACACGTAAGTATTAATGTTTGGTGTGTGTGGGTTTAGGTATCAGGAATGTTTGCGTCTCTGTATCCTCTCTATTTTTTTTGACTGTTTTTAGTTTTATAAGAAAGATGAAACAAAACTTTGCAGTAGGAAGAAAGGTTAAAGTAATAGCACTTAAAATCTTGCTATGGATTTAATCTCATCCTGTGATGAACAAGTGCCTGTGATTAAAGGAGTTATTAAGCTGCACAGAAAGAAATGATGACAGGCCACACAGATTTGTAAACAGCAGAAGTGTGTACAAAGGGGCTAGTGCATCTTGATTCCAATTTTCCACTCATTCATTTTTCTCTTGCGGTGGTCTCAGTGCAGGAGCAAAATGGCCTTCTTTGTTATTAAAAAGAAAAGAACATCAGTCACTTTAAAGATACTGCATTTGAAGTGTAATTTTTAATGGCACTTGTGAGAAGTTGGATGTAAGAAGGTGGGCTTTGGGTTGGGTTTTTTTCCTCTTTGAAATTTCTAAAGACAAAGCTTCAGAATAAGATTTGTAGAGATCCCAGGCTACATAATGGCCAAGAAAATACCTCTGAGCCTTCATCGGTCTTTCTAGATCCAGAGATATTTACAAAACTTTGACTCCAGAGTGTCTGATTTTACTTTGGTGCTATATCAGAAAATGCTGCTTCTCTACATAGTCCTGGAAAATACATAGGCATTACATCAAGCAGGAATTCATGAGGCTGGTGGTGGGTATTTTCCTCATGGCACATGTAGAAGCCAGATCCTTGCGTACTGGCTTATTCTGTCATCATTGTGATGCTGGAAAATACACCAGATCCAAAATACCTATGTGGAGTAAGTGTCAACAGGGAAGAGCATGAGCTGTCCTCTGCAGTGCTCTTGCTGTGGGGAAAATGCCATACAGTGCTTATAGTAGGTTACAGTCTTCCCAGTTATCCCTGAGAGAGTGATCATTTCCAAGTGATCTCAGCCTTACATGATTGATTTGGTGGCTACAAAATAGGTAATAAGGCTAGAGTGAGCTAAATAGAAACTCAAAGGCTGGTCATGTTTATGTCAGATATCAAATTGATGTTTTTATAATACAAGGTTGCGTTGCTTCATTCAGTCGGATAATAATTTTGGATACTGCAGTTCGTGCTTCTGCTAGACAGTGTTGAAACCCAAGATGCTACCAGAAAATAGGGTGTTTTTCTCTCTACACCATGCAGAATCTGGCCCAGAACAGAATGCTTCCTTTGAGGCTGTAGGAAGGACCAGCATGCTTGTCAGGTGGCCCAGGAAGGCATGACTGGCTGTGTGGGCACTGAGATGTAGCTTGCTCAGGTGTAAATTGCTCCTGACACAATTCTGAGGATGCAACTGCTTAGCAGTACCATCTCTAAGACAACTGGCTCCTGTAAGAGCAGAGGAAGAGGCATCAGGACTCACAGTTTACCAGAGCCAAACTTTAATAACTTGAAAAAGGGAGTAGAGGTGCTTTGGGCCAAATATTTAACAGCCCCAGATTTGCTTTATTTGTGGCCTGCGTACCCAGGTAACGAATTGGAGAGGAAAACTTAAACCTGGGGGAGGATTGACTATTAAGTAATTAAAGGCTGGTATTTATGCCTGCAGTGCACTTTGCAGGTGGGAGAGCCCAGCACAGACGAGTATCGATTTTATGAAGTATTCTAACCATTTCCTCTGAAAGTGATGGAGTTTGGTTCTAATGGTGGCTCTGAGTCAGCACTGTGGGGAGCACGTTGGGATGGGGCGATACACCAAGTCCTTCCTGACTCACTGGAGCTGCCCCACTCCAGAGCAGTTTGTTGGTTGGGAGGCTGGGTTAGTCTGGCTGCACGGGAGGAGGAGCTCCTGGCTTCAGGTCTTCGGAGTGTATAGACGGCAGTTCCCTGCAGCTATCTGCTGAGGTCCAGCATGCTGGATTGGCATATTAGACTTGGAAGGAAGGTAAATTGTGAGTTGGCTGAGATCAACAAGATGAAATGAGGGAACAATTAAAGAAATGGGAGTTTACACATTGAATATAATTGTTAGGGTGTAGCTCTTTGGAACTTCCTCCTACTTCTGAGAAGATGGGAGTTTCCTTCTCATTTAGTCAAATGTTTCCTGAATGGGTGCCTGAAATAGGGTTGGTCTTTGGGGTTTTTTTTTTCCCTTCAGCAGTGACTCACCTGGCTTAATATCAGCAATAAACTTTGAACCACAGGTGGAAAATGTGCAAAGCCAGACGATCCAGCTGGTATTCCACTTTCTGTGTGTGGCGCTGACAAGAATATAGTGTTTGGACCGAATTCAGGTGGGAGGAGATGTTTATTACTCTTCCCACAGTCTGCAAAATGGCTTTTGAGACCTTGCGATCTATTTTGGAATTAATATAAAGTTTCTTGAACGAAGTCACTCTGCATTAATGCCAAAGCATTCCAGTTGACATGAATATGTCTTTTGTCAATGTAGGTTATTCTACCTCCCATTCCTGAGGAGATTATCTCCAAGAGAAAGCTGGCTTTTCTGTGGAGCTTGGGATTGCAAGAAAGATTGGTCTTCTCCGTTGGCACATTGGTAGAGTTTTCTCCTTACAGCTTGGATAAGGAGGCCCTGTCTGGTGGGATGTGTGGTGGGGTTTCAGCTCTGTGTAAAGGAGAGGTGACCGAAAGAGCCACGGGTCTCCATTGTTTCCAGTAATGTCTTAGATGGCTCCAAGCCTCACGTACAGAGCAGAGACCCAAGCACTGGGCAGGGAGAGAAGCAAGGTGATGGTATTTAGTCTGTACTTCTTTGTCAAGCGATGAGGTGGTGGTGCTTACTGCAATGAATGACTCAGCACTCATGGGCAGTGAGCAGGAAGTAAGGTGAGAGATGGACCCCCGTCATACAGCAGGGAAGTTTAGATACGGCTTTAGGCTCCATAACCAGGATATATATTTGCACCACTCCAGACCAAACAAAAGAGGAGCTCTGGGGATTTGGGCTGGGTCAGAGAATAAGCAGCAATGGGGAAAAGATGAGGGAGAATCTCCTGCTGGGTAGTGACAATTCATAGCAAACGTTTCCTTCTGCCCTTTGGGCTGCAAGTGCAGAGGTGAAGTTGGCGGGAGTGCGTAGCACCGGAGGATGGTGCGTTGTGTAGATGCTGATTGGTTTGCACATTAGGAGCACACTTGGAAAGAAAAGAATTGGATGTGGATAACAGTAAAGATTCAGATATTAATCCCTCCTTAAAAAATCAAGCATGTTACTTTGGAGAATGAACACAGAATTGAGCAAAGGCCCAGGCTGAACACTGGGAGTACTTGGGACAACCTCGGGAAAGTGTTGCAGGAATCCTTGTGTGCAGCTTTGTGCGGTGGAGAGGAGGGAGCAGAAGAGAGCTGCTCTGTAAGGGTGACCTCCGGCCTTGCAGCCGTGACTGTGGCGGTTACTTGCTAAGGCCTGACTGCCATCTAGTGACTGTGAGGGGAAGAGCAGAGCCTCTGAGTGCTCTCAAAGCGATACGGGACAAGGACCTTTTCTTTCCTCAGCCATCCTTGTGCATTTGCGTTATGTCTCATGTCCCAGGGTATGCGTCTCTCCCTACAAAAGGCAATGGAGCAGCAGGCTCAGAGGGCAGCTGCAAGAAGCACCATTTGTCATCCAGTTAATTCTGAATGTAACAGTATGGGCTGTTTTTTCCTCCCCAGAACCACAAAGAGGACCAAGTTGTAACATGATGTTTCTCCTCCTCTTAATCCCTTCACTTGCTTTTCCATGCAGAATACAAACCAAGCTATGTCCGGAATCGCTCTATTCGTTCTGTATCTGTTGAGCTGGATGGAGCTGTTTATAATGTGGGTTTGGAGGATGGATACCAGCCTGTCATGCCAAGAAACATTACCAAGAGGCACAGGATGCAGAGTGCTATTCTTCGTGAGGAGGAAGATAAAGACATGGGGGAGTACAGCGGCACTGGTGGCATTGCAGAGTATGCAGCCCCCAGCCTGATAAAAGTGACCCACAGGTGAGTGAGTGCACGTGGTGTGTTTCTAAAAGCTTTTCCTGCCTTAGTGGCTGCTTTGCAGAAATGGGTGTGTGAGCTTGTGATCAGCATCTAGTGTCCCTTTTGGATACCCGGTCCGGCCTCCGTAAAGTTCTCATTCTCATCTGTACAGCAGCTTTTGGTTTTGGTTTAACTTTGTCATGTACAAAGGAGCAGGAAGCTTCTGAAGAACTAGAGCAGTGCCTTTGTGTCTTCTGCACTTTGGAGACCACAATGGCTGAGCAATGCGTGCTTCCAATGAGGACAAGCAAAAGGTTGCAGCAGTTGTGTGTACACTGATGTGAAACCAGGAAAGGCTCTGCCCATGGCCACCGCAGTGTGCAGTGGATCCCCTGGGCTGCCCGAGGAGCAGAGGCTCAGACTGCAGCATGACCTGGTCTCGTGTCACTGAGACGTGAGATTCTTTGTGTTTCATACACCAGTTTGTATTTCAAACACCAAATTGACTCTCAGGGAGGAAACAGCCTCTCGCAGCTTTCTGCAGGGCAGTGCCAGGAAAGGAAAACGTGTATTATGAATGAAGCTGGGGAGACCGGGAGCACTGGGAAATGAAACGGATTGAGAGAGAGGTGAGGGAAATGTCTGGGCACTAATAGCTAAAACCCTTTTGCTCAGTGTGCAAGTCTAGGGGCTGATGTATCTTCAACTGTACTTTATTGGTTTAGTCACCGTTTCTGCTTGTCATTTATCAGGTTATCCACCCATTATTGTTAAGTGCATTAAACTGTTTAATGACTTGCTCATGGAAACATGCTGGAGCCAGTCAGCTCTGTGGAAATGGGTGGGTTCCATTTGACTTTGTCAAGGGGTTGATAGGGTTAAGAGACTCCTAATATGAGGAAACACACTGGGGAGAATCTCGTCAGAGAATTGGGCTTCTTACCCAGCTCTCGGGGATGTTGAGCACTCATAAATCAATACCTGTGCTTTTCCTCTGGAGGAAGTTAAATTGACTTGTTGCTGCTTTCACTGGGTGAATCCCAAACCCATAGAAGGAGCTGTCAGGAACGCTGTGCACAATTCATGAGAAGTCCCCAGAACACCTGAAGAAAAGGCGGCAGTGGGACAACATGGGTGAGGTGGTGTAAAGAAAATAAAGGAGTATTGAAAATGCTCAGCTTTAATTGAAACAAGCATTCAAAATGACCGCATGGTATTTGTTGACTTCCCAGGTAAATCTGTCAAGTGCTTGGTTTGGGGTTGGTTTTTGGGGCTTTCGGTTGGTCGGTGCTTGGTTTTATCGCTGTTTGGTTTTGAAAAAATTGTAAATCCTGGATTGCATTGGAGGTTGGTTAAAAATAAGGGATTGCCGGAGGATTTCCTGCCTCTGCCGTCAGGAAATAGCTTTGGAAAAATTTATCCTTCTTATAGGAAACAGCAAAATTTCTGTTCCCCCCCCCCAACCTTTCTGGTGCAGTAATACATCTTATGGAGAAGTCCTTCATCCTTGCCCCTACCTCTCATCCCCTCATCACTTAATCATGCCTCGGGAAATTGCTTTGGAATAATGCTTTCAGTGCTTGCTAGTTACTAGAGATTGTTTATGTAGACAGCCTAATGAATAAGCGAGATCTCTGCGCAGCACAATTTACATACAGGAATGAAGCAGCCAACAGGTTCTGCTGGATAGGAATATTCTCCTGGAGTTTTTCTACTTCTGACAAATTTCCATGGCAACTCAACCCCAAACCCCTTCCCTGGCTCACAGCACACCCGGGTTCTCCTGAAGGAGCATCGGTGTTTTGAATCCTGCGTGTCATTCCCAGTCTGGCTTCTCATCTCTGCTGGAGCTGGGTTATTGAACCGGCTGTTCATGTTGTCCGTGTGTAGCCACTATGATAATCGTTTGCTTTTCCCTGCCAAGGTGCTACATCCTGGCGAATGACACCGTTCAGTGCGACACTGATCTGTACAGGTCACTGCAAGCTTGGAAGGACCATAAACTTCATATTGACCACGAGGTCAGTGATGTTCATAGTTGTGCCTTCTCAGTGTGGGGTTTTAGCGTGGGTTTCTATGGGCTGACAGGATCGTGCAGACTGTGTGTCTGCCTCTGGGTGTCTGTGTCCCTCCCTGGAACCTTGTGACCTTGCTGGCTGATTTCAGAATAGATAGTTCAGAGGTAATTAATTGTTATTACAAGTGTATGAAGACACGATGCTGCGTGCAGGAGAGCGCTGCAGCTGAAGGGACAGCTGAGAAATCTCAAAAGCCTCATGAGATAAATGAGAGACTTCCAAGTGTCCTCATCCAGGGAAAAAAGTTCATCTGGGTCTTTTTCACATCCTATTAGCCCTGCTCCCCAGTGCACCTTCAACTGCCAAATGGAAGCCCAAGGCACAGTGAGCTTCATTGGGTTTGGTGCTTCTAGATTTATTTTGCTTGCTTGTGTTTTTCTTAACCCTTGCACTTTGGAATTGGTTGGTTTTAGGCTTGTGAATGTGAAGAACCAGAAGATCCTTTGCCCTCTGACATCTGCCTGTAAAACTTCATCTGACGTCTTTGTCATGAATATTTCTCCCCTTGCAAATGTGCTGTAGAACACGAGCAGGAGCCACAGTGGAACCAGCAGTGGCTGCCAGCCTGAGGCTGTGTCCCCCCATGTTCCCAGTGCCATGTTCTGCTGTCACAGCCAGTAATCCCAGCAGCGAAGGGCGCCAAGGAGGCTCCCTCCTGCTGCAGTTGCCTTTTGGAAAGGTTGATAATCTGTTTGTCAGTGGTGAGAGTCATGGAATGGGAGGTGAAGAGAAAGCATTTGGTGACACAAGAATGGCCGGAGCAGGTTAGAATAAGCGTTGACTGCGGCTGTGTCGGTTTAACTGTGCCTTTACTTTGGTTTAGATTGAAACTTTGCAAAATAAAATAAAGAACCTGAGGGAGGTGAGAGGTCACCTGAAGAAGAAGCGACCGGAGGAGTGCAACTGTAACAAGATGAGGTAGGGTGCACTTCAGAGTCATCATTTGTAGTGTGCAACTGTTTGTCTTCACAGGAGAGATCAGAACCTGTTCCGTTAAGGGGTTGCCTACTTACTACACTTGAGTAGTGCTTTCTGGGGAGCTGGAATGCAGCATGAGTACAAAGCCCATCTCTCCCAGGCAAGAGTTTATTTTGAGTTGTGGGTTTGTTCCTGAAATCCTGCTTTCAACAAGGGCAAACTGTCAATACGGAGCAGAGTTAACACAGATTTCTTTTAAAAGAAGGGTGTGTAAAGCATATGGGATAATGGTGTGGGAAGATGGGAGAATTTCTTCCATTTGGGTGTTTCAGGGGTGGATGTGTTACCTCCAGGATGCCACTTCTGTTGTTGGTACAAGAGAATGAGGTTTTGAGCATAGCAGTCAAGTCTTTGGACCTCATACTTTATAGTCATGAGGTACGTGGTGGTTGTAGTCCATGTGGATTCTGCAATACGGCTTCAGCAACAGGTCACTAAAGTATGGAGAACGTAATTTTTGGGGGTTGGGCCAACCCATACACAGAACCCACGGCAAAAAGGGCTTAAAATGAAATCAGTGTTATTCTAAATGCCAAATCTCCCAAAAGATAACATCATCTTATACCCCACTGCTTTCAAAACTGGTATTAAGGACTGAGTTTATTTAATACACACTGCAAAGATGAAGCTATTGTTGTGGTGAGTGGTTTATAGTAAATTTCAAGAATGCTGCGTTTCTCAGGCCCAATACAGGAAGCACTTACATTTGTGCATGGCCTTGTTAAGATAAATGATGAAGTTGGTCATTTGAGTTACGGATGTATAAGTGTTTGCAGAATTAAATCGAATCAGGTTTTAGCAGTTAGGATTTGTTAATGGAATAACCAGTGGGGGGGGAGGGGGGATAAAAAATTGTCTGAGGCTTGTTCTTTAATAATCTTTGTTAATTTTCTACCTGGATTTAAATGTATGAAATCCGCCAGGAGCATTCATAATGTAAAGGATTTGTTTTGTTTTGAAGGGAATTTTGGTCTGACCATTTACTGAGTTCTGATGTTCTCTTTAGAAAATAACATTTACTGAACCTAGTTTGTCTTTGCTGATGTGGGCGGGGAGTAACCCCATCAGTCAGAAGGTGGTGCCAGTGGCTGAAGCTGCTGTGTCTTTTTTTACCTTTGCAAATTGCAGACAGGAGTTCTGCAGAATCTCATCAGAGTTTCTGCAGGCAGAGCCAAACCAGTAGAGCCGCCCAGCCAGGATGGGGATGTCTGCGCACACCTCTCTAGCTCACAGCAGGTTAGGCTCCGCTGTTGCTGGGGCAGTTCCATGTATCTTGTTAAAGCTTTCCTGGAAATCCTAGCTGGTAACAGTGGAGGAAAAAGCCAACCCTCTGAAGTACACCTGGCATGAGTTCTTTCATTTGGAAGGAAGATGACATGAAGGTGGTGTGAGCTTGTCGTTTACCTCTGTACTAACCAGTGACTGTTCAGTTGAGGAAGTGTTGTAACGGAATTATAAAGCTGTTGATTTTATCTGCCTCGTGTAGGGAGACAGGAACCAATGACGACTAAAATCGGTAACTGCCTTATGTGGACACCTGTTGCAATACAGTCTTAGAGCACCAGATGTCGCTGTGCGCAAATGAGCTAAGGAAAGAAAGCGGCGCAAGGCCCTGAAGTCCTGCCCCGGTCTGGCCAGGCTGCTTTGTGCTCATTGAGTCACAGAATGGTTGGGGTAGGAGGGAGCCTGAAGAGCACCCAGTTTCAACCCTCTGCACGGGCAGGGACGCCTTCCACTAGACCAGGTTGCTCAAAGCCATGTCCAGCCCGGCCTTGAACACTGCCAGGGGTGGGGCATAAATTAAAGGGAGAAGTGACACTGGCTTCAATCTGCTTCAGCTGCACTATGATGGGGTGGTACAAACAGGAGCAGTTGCTTTTCTGTTGTTCATCAGCCATGCTATTTTTATTTTCCAGTTACCATTCCAAACACAAAAGCAAACTGAGGCCCAAGGGATCCAGTCTTCATCCTTTCAAGTAAGTGAAGCTCTGCTCCTTTAAAGGAGGAAATGCAAAGACATTATTACCATGGGGTCCGTGCGCACCAGTTACAAACTAAGTAAAAGCAGTAGTATTTCATTTCTCCTGCATTAAAAAGAAGAAACACACAAAAACCTGAGAAGGAACATATAAGCCTGTGTATTCCAAGGTAAGATTCCTGGGGTGGGAAATGCCACAGCACAGATGTTGGACAAGCCTATAAGCTCTTCTGGCTTCATTGGTTTTTATCTGTATCATTGAATTGCAGAGTCATATCCAGAGCCATTGGGAAGCCATTTAATTAAAAATTATTGGTTCATTCTTTCCCTCAGAGCAGTTTATTTTCTGTTTGTCTGCTTCGTTATTTCTCGGTGTGTCCAAGCATAACAGAGCTGCATGACTTCCCGTTTCCTGTGTGCAGGAAAGCCCTACAGGAGAAAGATCGGCTGTGGCTGCTTCGAGAGCAAAGACGGAAGAAGAAGCTGCGCAAACTGCTTAAGAGAATAAAGAACAATGACACCTGCAGCATGCCTGGTCTGACCTGCTTCACCCACGACAACCAGCACTGGCAAACTGCTCCCCTGTGGACACGTAAGGATACCTTAAGTAATAGGCCGGCAGGTACTGGCTAGGCTGGGCTAAGATGCTGGGCTAGTAGAAGTTACTGGTCTAAGCATTGTAGCCAAAGCCAGGAAGCCTTCCTCATAGTAAATAATCTGTTTCAGTGTTAGTGTTATCCTTGCACGAAAGGCAACAGAGTTAAAAACAAACCCAACTGCTAATAAAAGCCTTAGAGATGATGTTGTGAATGGGACAATTCTGTGTAGGATCTCATTGTCTGGAATGTTTCCAGAAGCCAGGGGAAGCACCTTGCCAAGATGTTGCTTCAATTAGCCAGAGTGTGTGGGTGAGGTGTGCACAGAACAAGAAGCTGATGCCAGAAGGCATTCTGTACTTCCGAGCTCAGGAGTGAGAGGGAGAGTGACTGAGTAGATACCATAAACAGAAAGGCATCATAAGCAGTGCTAAAGACAGCAGCGTGTAGCTCATGTCTTTGTAACTCTTCGATTTGCAGTGGGCCCTTTCTGTGCCTGTACCAGCGCCAACAACAACACGTACTGGTGCCTGAGGACAATCAACGAGACCCACAACTTCCTGTTTTGTGAATTTGCTACTGGATTTCTGGAGTATTTTGATCTCAATACGGATCCATATCAGGTACCTGATCAGAGAACAGCTCAAGAAATACATCATTGTTCCTTATTGATGATAAATTGAAATGGCATGGAAATGGTGGGGGATGGAGTGAAGGCCTAATTCATTTAATGTAGCATGATTTTGCTTCTCTCCTGTTACAGATAAACCACATGTATTCCATATATGAAAGGTACTAGAGAACAACAGTTACTAATGAGAATCCCTATTTATTGCAGCTGATTAATGCAGTGAATACACTAGATAGAGATATTCTCAATCAACTGCACGTCCAGCTCATGGAACTGAGAAGCTGCAAAGGGTATAAACAGTGCAATCCAAGAACCAGGAACATGGATCTGGGTACGTGCCTCTCCTAGTGCACTCAAAATGGGGCTCTTGCTTTACTTACTTACTGTTATGGAACTGCATCAGTCAAAAGGATTTTAGGATTTACTTACACAGGTAATGTCCCACTGGGGCTGGTGGCTGCATTCTCACACTTCTGTATTTGTTCACTTTGAGGTAATGTTTCTTAAATTAAGAATGATACTGAAATAGAGTAGTGGTGAGTACTGCTAAGATGCAGGGGAAAGAGATGAGGAAGGAACAAAACCCAAGTCCACCAAGGGCCAAAGTGTAATTTTGGGTCTTAGTATCTGCAGCGCGCAGAGCTGTGTGGTTTGAAATCAGCAGGGTTTGGCAGTTAAAGGCACCACTGAAGGTCATTTACAGAAAAGTTTTCGAGACTCCTTCCCCAGTTTACAACCTCTTTTGCCTGGAATAAGGGATTAAATGTGAGAATTAAAGCTCTGGTTAACATGTATGGAAATATGTCTCGGGGCAGTGGATGTTCATCTGTTAATATTCTTAGTCTGTTCTAAGCTGTACATTACCCGATACCCTACTCTGTTTCAGGCAGTGGTTAGTAACACTGTTACTTTTTCTTCACCTAGGACTTAAAGATGGAAGCTACGAGCAGTACAGGTACATTAAATTATTATTCTTTAAGTAAGTACTACCTAAGAGTTAGGGTGGGATCAGCAACCCCATGGAGGGACACTGCCTGGAATGGCAGTTGTGAGATCTTTCCACCCCAGTTACTTGGAAACACTGGAGCTGTTTCTGTTTCAATGTTACAGCATGTTCTGATCTTTAGAGTCAAAATTCAGGCTAAACTCTTCTTTCCTCACTTTCAGACCATAGTGCTGATGGGTTTCTTGGTGATGGTTAACTTTTTTCTCCTTTTGCTGCTTGAAAACTAGGCAGTTTCAGCGTCGAAAGTGGCCAGATGTGAAGAGACCATCAACTGCCAAGTCACTGTGAGTTGGGAGCAGTTCACAGAAAGCACTGGCTTTTACTTACCTACCTTCCCTTCCTTTCTCTCCTTGCATGCAGCACCACTTTCAACATCATCATCTCTTCTTCTGGAATGCCTAAGTGGGAAATCCTCTAACTTGTACAAGTATGATAGTACCACCATACAGTCAACTACTGCTGTACAAAAGCACTTGGTGTGTGTTCTGGGAGCATCAAGAGCAAGGGCAAATGAGCAAAGGTGGATGCTCAGCTCAAGAGCCCAGTTATGACTTATTGTCATTCAAAATGTCAGACCATTATGTTGGTTTTGTCTAAACACAAATTTGTAGCAGCTACCTCGTGGTCTCTCACACCATCCAGGAAGAACAAAACTGACTGTCATTTCTCAGAGAGGATCACATACTCTCTTGCTATTTATCCGACCACAGCAAAGCACAGGTTAGAACAGGGAGTAGACTACAAGACACATCTGTACCTTTTGTTTTATTCTGACATCAGACTAAAATCTAAGTTTGCTTTTTACTCACTTCACTTAACAACCTTTTAAGATTGGATAATACTGTTTTCAACTTGCCAGAGTCCAAAGGTGAGATACACGTTTAAAGATGTGAAAACCAGTGACCTTTGCCATGCCAGTTACTGTCTCTGAGTCTCCTCTTCAAAAGAAGGTTGAGCCATCAGCTCATTAAAAATTATGAGGTGCTCTCCTATTTTGCAGTGAAAAAAGACGCACAGACACCTCAATAGACACAGTCTGGCATTCCCAACCTGCCAGAGAGGATTTGCTCATTTAGTGGTAGTATCTGTAGTTGAAGAGACCCAAGACTGGCTTTAGAACTAAAATAAAGTTAGAATGAATGAGATACAAGTCTTGTACAGGGTGAAGTTTCAAATACAGTTGGACTGTTTCTGGGATAGAGCTGCTATAATTTTTAGAGGGGTGTTTCAGTTGTTTTTTCCTCATGGAACCATGACAAACAGCTAACTGCTTCCTCCTAGAAGGACACTAAATCATGTTTTGGTGTGTTTTTCAGAGGCCAGCTGTGGGAAGGATGGGAAGGCTAACCTCCCCCAGGCGCTGCACCTCTGTGAGGATACAGACTGGCCACAACTCGAGTCCATGTACAGACTAAATGACAACGTGTGTGACTTCAGAGAGAATTACAACGTTAACCTGGAGGACTGGATAAACTTTGAGGCTGAACTAGATAGAATGTTTGCACTGGTGAGTGAACTGAATACCTGCAGTGAAATGATGGGAAATGCTGTCAGAAGTACAGGTCTCTGAAACCCGCTATTGTACCTGCTTTTTGCTTTGGATTATACCTCACCTGCTTCACACGGCGTTTTTCTTTGAGACGACACCACTAACACTGATCCAGGAACTGACAGCACAGGAAACATGGCTACATTCCAGAGGATTCCCACCCCAGCGTGCCATGTGCGCAGGGACAGCAGATGTACACTTAAACCATCCTTCAGTTCAACTGTATCTGCAGTTGTCATGAGAAAAACTTCAAATACAACTCTAAAGCTTAGAAAACGTGAACACTTTTGCTTCTAACTGGAGATGATGGAAAAGAACTTGGAAGAGAATCGGGAACTGAAGTGAGCAGCATTGAACATTCTCAACACCATGGTAGTTCTCAGCTTCCCTCTGAGGATACACTTTAGTTCCACACCTACTTGTGCATCCTGTTGCCACCTCTAGGAACATCAGAGAAAATCCTGACTAACTAGGACGCCAGGTTGGGGAGGGGTTATGTACATATTGCTCAAGATACTGTCTGAAAAGAAATTCCTTCAGGTTATGAAGAATTTTGTTAATAAAAAGAGTGGGATGCCCACACACCAGTTCTCCAAATGTTGCTTCATGTCACATAGTGCATTTCAGGATTTCTCCATTTTTAGAGTACTGAAAAATTTCAGTAAATGTACATCATAAATTTTACTGAACTCGGATTTGTATGAAGTTTTTTTATGTGGTAATATTCTATTGTATGTTCAAAACCAAACCGGTTCCTTCGAGGAAGCATTTGCTTGGTAGTGTAACTTTGACGTTGATTTTTAAAAAGGCAGCTCCAAGAAGTTCAATACTTGTAGCCAATAAAGAATAATCTAGTTAAGAGTTTAGTCTACAACTCAGTACATGTTCTGAACAACACTTACTGTTTAAAGGCTTTTAAAGGGAACCCCCCATCATTTTACTACAGAAGCACAGTGTACAGAGCCTACTTGGGTATTTTCATAAAGACGTTATTGAAGACATTGTAGTACAGGCACTAGAGGTGATATTTGTATTAATAGGTTTTTCATGTTAACCTGCTGTTTTCAAGGCACATGCAGGAGGGAGCTCGTGTGACAGACTCGACCAACTGTGGCCTTCACTCTTAGCAAAGAGCTATTTATTTGCAAAACACAGATTTAACTTGCACTTCTAGAAACACCATGTAAAGATAGCTACACCACAGAAATGATTTTGCAACACTTGCTGGCTTTGCACATCAGGAAATTCAAGTGGAATTACTTCGTAAGGGACATAGATCTCTGATACTACACCCCCAGACTAAAAATATACTTGAATTTAGGAACTGAGGAAAAAGCCTCACTCAAAAAAGTGGCACTGGGGTCTTTCATTGGATGTGTTAGACAGTAAAACCGGGCTGGAGCTTCCGTTTGTATCACATCTAAGTCAAATACACTTTGCAGAATTTTCTTCCCAGGTTTTTTTTTAATCTAAGTAATACACAATTGTCTGATTCTAGCCATAGATTTGGTTTCTGGCCTCTTACAGATTTCATGGATTATCAGAAACATCTGCTAGATGATGAGGTCTACACAAATAAGAATACTGAATTTAAACTCACCAGTAGAAAGACATTTACTGCTTGCCAGAGAAAGGCAGTTGCTGTCCGCCATCCCCCATGAGCATGCACAGAGAACACTAGCTTAGGTTAAAACAAATCTGCACTTACCTTGTTGTTGTGTTCAGCCTGTGGCGAGATGAGGGTGTGACTATCACAGTCCTGCGTGGCCAATGTGGCTGCTCCTGGTAAGCCTGAGAAGTTGCCATGTCCCTTATGCAGAAACCTGAGCCTTGGGCCTTGCAAGGGGGACACAGTGTAGTTGGTATGTTACGAAAGGTAGGTTCTTGCCAAGTTATGGGGAAACCCGTTCTCTCTTCTCCTCCAGCTCTGCTGAAGACTGCTATTTAAGTTGAAAAAGACATAAATTCCACTTGGTGTCGCTGCAACTTCAGTTGCTAAATGGGTCTCATAGCTGCAAGGTCCAATTGCCACTCCCTTAGCTCAGTCAACTAGGAATTACATCAGTTGCTATACCCACCTTTCCTCAGTAATAGCACCGGATTTTCTCTGACCTTTCCAGGATACAGTTACCAGCCTTAAAGTAAAGTATTGACAGCTAAAACACTGCGTCACCAACTTCTGATTTTAAATAGAAACCTTTATTTACATTATTATTAACATCCAAACACAAAAATCAGAAGAGCAGTAATACCTTACAACCAACTCTTTTATAGATCAGTCCCATGATTTTTCTGGTTTGCAAAATAAAGATACAGATATTTCAAGCAATACTTATAATGTAAACTAAACTTAAATGCAATTCTCAATACTGTATGCCTTCTCCTGAGATTTTTTTAACTATTGCTCTCAGAATTCCATGTTTCATCTTGCTGTATTACTGTCATCTGGTAGTCTGCACAGAGTCTAAAATAAAACGTGTGCTAATTGGTACAACATTCAAACAGTTTTGTCTTATGACTGAAAAATGGTCCTGATTTGCTGACTTCAAAAGCAGTACTTTAGGCCAAGATTCAAAAAATAACACTACACATGAAGTCTATAAAAACATGTTTCTGTGACCAAAAGAGTAGCAGAGACGTGCAGCATGACAATGCTCATGAGGCAGCACTGACCAGAGGTGGTTGTCCTTGTCCTTGTCCTCTTCCTGGTGAGAAATGGTTACACAGGTTGGTTTTTAAAAACATGCAGAAAAATCTGCTGCTCTAGAACCAGACCAGAATTGGCAGAGATTAAATGCCAGCAGCTTTCAAGGTCAGTTTTATTTCCTGCAGTAAGATTTTCAAGCCTGATGTCATATTTAGGATCAGTGCTGCCAGGAAAGATGTCATTGATGCACTTTAGAAATGCCCTCTCCCCCCCCTTAATCAAGTATAAACTAAAAATCTTTGGATTCAGCAAAAAAGTAGGTACTGGAAAGCGCCAACATTCTAAACACAGATGAGAAAATGATGATTCTTTCTAACATCAGTCAGTCAGGTACCAGCTATACATAGATGTATAAATAGAAGCACTCATTTAAAGAGAACTAGAAGGGCAGGATGTATAAATTAGTAGATAGTCTAAGAGCTCACCTGATGAAAGCAACTGGGATTTGTAGTTTCCATCAATATCATGAACAACTACAAAATATAAAGATTGTTCTACTCTGATTTGATATAAAAAGCAAAGGATTGTTGCCTTTCAGCTTCAATAGGCAGCACTTAACAAAGAGAAGTTCTACGAAATAAGAAAGATAAAAGTTGCTTAAGCTTTTAAAAGTTTTGCATTAAAAAACACATGAACTGGACTGAGGATTTCAAATAAATATTAACCCTAACCTATCTACTCAGTACTCACTGCAGAGACAAGGTTGCGTAAAGTAAATTGATTGAATCTACATTCCCTTTGGAACATTAGCGGCTATATGCTAAGGATGAACTTTTGGAGCATATTTCTAGTTAAAGTTACTCTGTTAAAATGGAAGATCACTGAATATTCTGAGCAATAAACCCACCTCTTGCTTACAGGTCCCAGAAGAAGCAATCAAGAACTCAGGTTATTTTACTCACTTGGGAGAAGTCAGTTTTCCGTTACAAGAGAACAGAATAAAAGCACCACACATCTTAAGCATTCCTGGGTCATCCCTCATGGAAGTTGAGAGGTTTGACTTGTTGGAACTGCCTGAAACTGAAAAAACTCCAAAGGGCTCTTCATATCAAGGAACCAAAATAGAGGGATGAGGGGGGAACCTATTATCAAGTAATAGGAATGCGCTTGTAACCAGACTTAAATACTGATATGAGATAAACCTGCTTAGAAAATACATTCATTATGATTGAACAATCCAATGAGGTGCAGACATTTACTTAAAGAAAGCACAGCTTAATATCTGTATAGGTGTCTGGATGCCATGTAACAACAGGTATTTGCAACAGACAAACTTGTTTTGAGGAACATTTAGAGTTCATTGAAATGGACCAAAAAAAGCCACAATCCAGATTCATCAACTGAAAAGGCAACATACTCTAGAAAGACGTGACTGTCATGACAAGTCAGAACACCTCACAATGCAGAGCTCTTTTTGTCAATTTGCCTTGTGTAAGAAGAAATGCAACAAAGTGCTCACAGGTGGAGAAAGCATTTAACAACTGTCTTTTATAAAAAGCTATGTGTTGAAGATGTAAAATAAATGAAGTGTTGAAGACCAAAAAGGAGAAAGACGTGGGCCAACGTCACCCAGCTGCAAAGTCATTAATTAAAAACAAAGAAGATTCTATTTGGACCTCAACTACACTGAGTTTACAGAAATCAATGTTGTTAAATATTCAGCTTCACAAACTCTGCAAAAATGAGTTAGTGACCTACAAAAGTCATATATATAATACATTATCTTAAAGATCATATTTACAAAATCTATTCACAAAAAGACTGCAAAACTGATTCAGACTGCAGTGCCTCGCCTTGAGTTTTCTGAACGTGTTTCAAAAGATGAAGGATTATTGCTCTAATTTCCCTACACAGAAAACATCACATTATGCAGTCTTTTCAAATAATTCTTACGAGATTGTGTTTGAGAAGGAACATGAGTACACCTTACCTTCATATTAAGTCCTTATCAAAGATATTGCATTAATCCATTATATAGTCTTTCATAAAGTGCACTCAGCTGCACATCAATATGTAAATATCAGTCACAATTGTGTTTAAATAATTTAATTATTACCCTCTCTTTTTACCCCGTGGCTGCAATGGACAGGATTTTGGACTAGTATGTGCCAATTCATGTTGCACCAATACCTTGCTTGGGAAATCCTGACTCGGAGTAAGAGATTAAAAGCAGCATTTATATTCAGGAATTAATATAAAAGAGTCAAGGCTAGGAACTACATTCTCTGTCAGATACTGTTACTAGAGAAACCGGAAACTTCTTACCACTGTGACTTCTCTCGGCCTGTAGTTGGTGAAGGGGCTGTGGGCAGCCACAGGGGCTAGGTAAGGTAACCAGGACTCTACCCATCGTATCTACTAACTCGCCACTGCCTAATTCACAGTTCTAGAGCCAGAGCGCCAAAACTATTTAGGACCACCGTTTGTACACCACGACATACAGTAATAGGAGAGACTGCTTCTACTAAAATGTGGTTTTTGTTGGGTTGGTTTTTTTTGCATTGGGTTCTTTTGTCCCTTGAATGAACTAACTTATGACAGCGTGGTGATAAACTGGAAAACCCACTTGTTTCCATAAGGCCAGGGTTAGTTGCCGTGAAGAATGCGTAGCTTTGCTTTATAATACTAGTGCATCATTAATACAGCGCATTCTTGTGTGAAGAGATGGTTCTTGATGTCAGCAGTATTTCTGTTAAAGAAAAGGAGAAAGAATCACCAGAAAATAAAAAACACCTTTGCTGGAAAAAAAAAAAAGGTCAAAATAGTGCAGTTTTGAAGAGGAAAGTTCTGACAGTCGATTTTTAAGCAGAAGAATAGCATGTCCCAGAACCTCCTAAATGTGCTGTTTGGGTACCTTCACGGTGTGACACATGGGGTTGGAAAACCTCTTATTCCACTTCTGGTTTTCCTTCTTTATCAAAGGTATTTGTTAGATCAAAGTCCTCCAACACCTTCCTGATCCCCCAGAAGCCCTCAGATTATTTTGGGTGCTTCCTTAGACAAAATTCCCCAAGGTACGTTCTACTTAAATAAATTTAGCTGATCTCAGTTGTGCATTGCTCATTCCTTGGCATTTTGTGGAAAGATTACAGCAGACATACATTCAGTATTTCAGCCTTCCTTGCAGTGACTGTTATTAGCTCATTTCCCCCTCTAATAAGGGGCCTAAATTTTCCACGCACACACCAGCTTTTCTAAATGATTTTAAGGGTAAGTCTCAGCAGCAGTTTCTGCCAAGAGGAAGACACTGTACTATCATGATTCCGGCTCTGACTCATGAAAGCTGTTCTACAGAGTCTTTTACATCTACTGAAGGTGCTTTTTGTAATCTCCATGTTTTGCTTTCTGGGGTTTCTCAAGGCTCAGAAATATTTAAACATGCTTTGTGTGGTATAAGCCTTGATCCTACCTCTGATCCTTCAAAGTCGGCATCTAATCACAGCATACAGCTTGGGCTAACAATGGATTTGATTTAAATATCAAAAATGAGGTATCTCGAGACATACAAATGGTAGGTCCACAAATGTAAATACAAAGAGTATAACTGAGAACAGGACTGTGCCAGAGGAATGGCTTGAAGCAAATAGTTCTGAATGGGTAGACAGTCAGCAGATCCCTTCAACCACATTTCCATACAGCTTACCTGGTCTGGACCCATAGGCATCCCTGACATGGGCATGGTATTGATATTCATCTGTCCCATATGGCCACTGCTGCCATTCATGTGCATCATGCCATATGCTGCTGGATTGGCCTGATGGCTGAATTGCTGCTGGGGGAAAGAACTGCAGCACAAAAGGATAAATAAAGTTACCTTCCAAGAACCTTACACATTAATATATTGCCTTCCCTGCACCCACTGTCAATGCATGAAAGACAAAGCTATTTCTACATTTGTTTCTGCCTAATACCTGTTGAATGTAGAAATTTCCCTCCCCAAATGAACTCTGAATTTTCAGAAACACACAGAAATGTGTGTGTATTTCCTGCTGAAATGACTTCGGAGGCTTCTGTTACACTGCACCGTTCATTGTAATACTACTGAGAACTTTTGTATTACCCCAGGTTATTTTTTTCGTTATTCAAAGACTGAATGTGGCTTCAGTCACAAAGACTGCAGAGGTCCAACATCAATAAATGCATGTACGCATGAGCCATTTAATTTCCTAAACCAGAAAAGGCTCAAGGACAACACAGAAACCAGAGATACAATTTTTATCCACCTCTTCTAAATCTTTTTCCTATTAAAAGCTATTTAACATAGCTTCTATTTTGAAGACAATCTATGACAGTTTCTGAGCTACAGGTTATAAACATGCACTTCACCTGCTCCTGGCCATGCTTCCCGATGGCCACCCCTTCATCTCAGGGGACTGGTACATTGTTGCTGTCTGAGGATGCTGCATCATGGGATTCTGGGAGGGTCCCATTCTTGATGACATCATTGGGTTGGGAGGGCTTGATACTCTGGTAAATGCAGGATCAGGTTGTTGGCTCATCCCTTTAAAAAGGAAGGACAGACAAGATACTTCAGTTCTCATAGAACCATACAATAGTTAGGGCTGGAAAGGACCTTAAGATCATCCGGTTCCAACCCCCCCGCCATGGGCAGGGACACCTCCCACTAAACCATGCCACCCAAGGCTCTGTCCAACCTGGCCTTGAACACCACCAGCAATGGAGCATTCGCAACCTCCTTTGGCAACCCATTCCAGTGCCTCACCACCCTTACAGTAAAGAACTTCCTCCTTATATTTAATCTAAACTTTCCCTGTTTAAGTTTGAACCCGTTACCCCTTGTCCCTAATGAAGAGTCTCTCCCCAGCATCCCTATAGGCCCCCTTCAGATACTGGAAGACTGCTGTGAGGTCTCCATGTAGCCTTCTCTTCTCCAGGCTGAACAGTACACCTAATACTTTTAGGTTTTTTTCTTGCAGTGATGGGAAGGCAAAAAGGAAGTATTTTGTAAGAGTATTTCCCATGTTTCAGAATTATTGGTATTTAGGTAGTTTGGATGAAGAAAGGGAAAAGAAATCCACAGTATTACTAGTACCGTAATTAGGTGGATAGGGGAATTGCTGTGGAGGAACTTGAGGCATTGGTGGGCCTGTCAAAGCACTTTCCATGCTTCCTGAGGCAGTGACATTTGGTGGTGGACTAAAGGCCTGAGGCTGCTGTTGCTGCTGCATCATCATTGCCATCCTCTGTTGTCTAAAATGATGACTTATTAGCTCCCTGTTACGCTGAGCCACCATTTGCGCATTCAGAAAACCTTGCTGCTATCCCCCAAAGAAAAGAAAAATCATATTAGAAAACACTTTTACAAATGAAATCATGTCAGAGTCAATCAAGCCACCTACACGCTTCCTAACTCTGAGTCCAAGCATATCCATTACCAGAACAGAAAGATAAGAAAACCCACAGCCAGTACAAAAAAATCATCAGAATATCAGGCAAAGGCTTTCATTAAGCTGCCATTAGTGCTAAACAAATGACAAAGTACATTAGCTATCACATCCTACATGGAAAAGACTATTGGCACATTTCATTGGCAGTGTGTCCTCATGAAAGAAGCCCTCTGAAATCTCAGTGAGGGAGGTACAAACCCAACTTTTTTAATTGTACAGGGGAACAAACAAAACAAAGGAATGCTGTGGAACAGTGAAAGAAGGTGCAAGTTCTAAACAGACATGCACAAGAGGTGTCTTTAAAAACCACTGTTTCAGATGGTTGGTGTACTTACTTACCTGTGACCCCACCTGTGGCTGCATAACTGGTCTCATCACTGAGGTACCACCACTGACTGGGTTTTCCATTTTCATTTCAAGCGCTTGACGGGTCTGATTCATAAACTTGGAAAAAAGACATTTTTCCACTATTAGCTTGAAAATACCAATATCTGAACAAAGTAATGGCAACTCCCCCAAAACAGAGTCTTTACAGACCTCATGAATCCATCAAGTGCAGTGGTTAATTGTTGCCTTGTTTGATGTACCTGAAGTACCAAGCTATTTGGTTAAGCAGCTCCAACACACACAAAAAGAAAATCCCTCCAAACAGCACAGCAGTAACTGGCTTAATTTCTGTCTTCCCTTGAGATTAGTGCTCTTTAAGCACTAATATATATAGCAGGCTACCTAGTTGTTCCAGATCATGTTTGGGGCAGAAGGGTATAACCACCAGCTTTGCTCGAAATAATGAAGTTCAGTCTCCTTCCCTCACCCTCACAAAACCCCAAAGCCATACAGACTGAATTCCTGTCACAGAAAACCAGGAGAGAACAGAGAATTTCCTAAGGATCAAACATTGCCATTCCATGTCACACAGCATTCTCTCAGTTTTCCAAGTTTTATTTGTACATTGTACTGCATCTTCATATGGGGAAGTAAATGCATGCAGCAATTTTTTAAGCAATACTTTAACCCAGCGTTAAGATCTATTTAGCTGTATCTACTCTCACCTTTCATCCTAAGAAAATACCCTAAACTAACAGCAAACTGATAAATAGAAAGCAAATCCGATTTCTATCAGCCCAAATGATTGGTTAGAAAACACAGTGAAAAAGAAGTAACATTTGATTAACAGGAGAAATGCAGCTGCCCTCTTTATGGTATCGGTGAGATTCAGAAAAAACACTAAATCTGAACGCGGAGATAAAGAGATCATTCAGGGCTGCGTTGTACGAGAGATCGGTGGTAAGTAGCAGTAGTAATGTGTGCTGCAGGCACCAGTCCCCTCTGTAGCTAAGGAGACTGATGAAGGAGGAACAGCTGTCCTAATAAAAGTTCTTTCACTCCTACAGCCATTAGGTGCTCAGTGTGAAAGGCACTGCCAAAATGAAAGATCCATCCTTTCAATCACCTGCTGTATTGTCAATTTTCCTACTTGTGAAGCAACACAGTTCAGTGTGCACCTGATTCCATTCCAAAACAAGAAGAAAGTGTAAATGCAGGAGCAAGACGTTACCTGCTGCCCCTGAAGCCTCTGCTGGAGCTGCATGCGGAGCTGCTTTGGGGTATTGGTTCGAGGTCTCATCACGTTTGCTCTAGGATGCATACTTTGGAGTGGAAAATTGCTCTGCTGGCTCATCTGATTCATCACTGAATTAAAGGATGGCTGTTGTCCCTGAATGTTACTAAAACCTCCTGGCATTGCTGCCCCTTGCCCTTGATAGGGCTGACCATACAACGAAGGCTTCTGGTCAATCATAACTGAAGATTCCTGACCTTGAAATGAATCTTGTTTGGGTTCCAAAGCTTGTCCCTTCAACAGATACAAAAGTGTTTTCACTAGCAGTATATTTTTAAAGTAGGAATTCCTAACGAAACAATAAAGCTAACACAGCATACAACCACCAATAGTTTCTTGGGCAGAACACAGCATGGACAGATAACTACTGGTTTTGTCTTCAGACAAGTGAAAAATGATTAATAATAATAAATTCTTTAAAACTCGGTTCTGCCGCACACTGCTTACACAGGCGTATTCAAGCCATTCCACACTTTTAAACTATTTGTACAAACGACAGTGTGATTTTGTGGTTTTCAGCACGTTCCAAGTTATCACAGAATTTCTTTTCCTTATCTGCTAGCCATGCAAATTCAAGGACTGAAGGAGACAGAAATCTCCTACTCCCTAACACATCACTGCCGGTCAAATACCTCAAAACCCAAGCTCAGCTGACAACAGCCTACTAACGAAACCCAACACAATTCTCTGCTTATATAATTATTAGCACCCAAAAACCCCACCCTATACACAAGGCATATTACAATAAACTTGTCATTTTATCTTTTTGTAATGCACAAGGAAGATAATCAATAGTGAGCTTCTCCAATGAAAATCAGTACTCAGCGTAGATGATTCCAAAGCCAGATTTAGGTAAATCAAGACAAAGAAGTGAGGAGATAGAGCAAATGAGGAGGCTTTCTTCACTTTCTTTTCAAGTAACAAAATAATATGGGGTTTGGAATATAAATGGCCAAAATCTCTGGTTACTTACTTGGTTTACAAGATCAGGAATTCCTAAAGCTCTGTCAATTTCTTCCAGGCCCGTGACATCTGTGTTACTCAGCAAGGTGTGCAGCTGATCCAGAAGCGCCCTTTCATCATTCTGGCCTTCCATATTTGGTGCTGGACATAAGAGGTCATCCAAAGAGTTTCTAACCAATTGTCTAGAAATACAAAAATATTTCAGCCATTATGGGCTATAAAGGCATATACATAGTTTTTATACAATAAATGCCCTAGAGATGATTAAGTACTATAATCACCCAGAAGATGGAAGTAAGATTTAAGAACTTAAGTCCCTAATTTAGATCCTAAAAAGTCTAGTCAACTGCCATGTACCCTTGAGCACACATAGATTATGTTTTCTCCTGGCTTCTGCATGTGCCACAAACACACAATAACAGATTTTCCCACTTATTTTCTCCATGCCTCCCCACATAAGGACTGACTCATTACGTTAGCAAAGCCTTTTGCGGAGCTGGTTTAAGAGATATCCAGTGTCATAGAGATTTTTTACAGAAGCATGTAATGACAGGTCAAGGTGGAATGGTTTAAAAATGACAGAGGGGAGATTTAGATTAGATATTAGGGAGAAATTCTTCACCGTGAGGTTGGTGAGACTCTGGCACAAGTTGCCCAGAGAAGCTGTGGCTTCCCCACTGTTGTGGTTTAAGCCCAGCCAGTAACTCAGAACCAGGCAGCTGCTCAGCCACTCCCCCCCCCTTCTTCCTCCCTGCTCCTGAAGATATAAGGAAGAATCGAAAGAATGTAACTCCTACAGGTTCAGATTAAGAACAGATCCAGTAACTAAGGCATAACACAAAACCACTACGGCTACCACCAATAATAATAATGATAAGGGAAAAGAATTTAAAAGGGGAACAGGAAAGCAAACACAAGTGTTACACAACCGCAATTGCTCACCACCTGCCAACCGGTACCCAGCCCAACCCGAGCAGCGATCTCGGCCTTCTGGGTAACTCCCCTCAGTTTATACTGGGCATGACGTGCTGCGGTATGGAATAACCTCTTTGGTCAGTTTGGGTCAGGTGTCCTGTCTCTACTACCTCCCAGCTTCCCCTCCTCCCTGGCAGAGCATGAGACTTAGAAAGTCCTTTGTCGGCGTAAACATTACTTAGCAACAACTACAAACATCGGTGTGTTATCAGCACTGTTCCAAGGCTGAAAGTCAAAAACGCAGAACTGCACCAGCTACTAAGAAGGAGAAAAATGACTGCTACTGCCGAACCCAGGACAACACTACATTATTTTCTTTTTTCTAGGTCTTAAATTCTGACAAACAGTGAACAGTTGCATTTAAACTTATTTTAAAACCCTCCCCAATTCTACCTGTTTTGTGAACCCCGCGATGCTTGCTCCATGGAAAGCATGTTGTCGGGCCATGCTCCTGGTTGGTTAGATGGTCCTGGCTGTCCATACGGATTCCCCCCCATGCCAATGTTTATCTCATTTGGCCCTGTGAGATAAAACGTGTGTGGGTTTTAAAAGCAAAAGGTGTCATCTTGCTCTCCCAGTGCTCACATAAAGCACTGTGATTGATGATCACACAATCTGTCAAGCAGCTTCACAGGCCTTCCTTTAGCATGCTTTCAAGCATATACATACTAAACTCACACTCAAGATAATTTCAGGAGTATATCAACCACAGATTTAAATATGACAGTGTGGATCTAAAGCTGCTACCCTGCTAGTGCAGAATCCTTCAGCCCTTAAACAGGAACTTGATAGATACAGCAACTTTACATCCAAAGAAAATGAAGTCTCTGGGCACTAGCAAATATACACTGACATAGCGACATCAACATTTGGCATTTTAAATTCCAGAATAGAGAACACTGAAATAATCACAAGGTACATAACAATTTGCTCTTCAGTAGTATGATCTTCCTGCTACCTAGACAGAGACAAACAGCACTACACAGAAGAGCTTGTAATCCCATTATTTCCCAGTATTTGGAGAAATCTCCAGCAATAACAGTTTCTAGGAAGTAAAGTTGAGGGATTCTGACTCAGTCAGGACTGCACAAATTTCTTCCTGATTTAGCCTTGGATCCACCTGTCACACTGAAATAGTAAGTCTGCCTAAGAGAACTGGTACCAGCCCTGGCAGCCTTCTGTGATAAGAACAGAAAAAAGGTATGCTGCCCTCTATTTTGGCCCCTTTGGGGCATGTTGGCATTGGCATGTTAGACAGAACAACTTCAGCTCCAGAGTAGACTGCTGTTGTAATGATAAAGCAAGAAAAAAAACACAGACTGTAAGACTCTTCATATTTTAGACATGCAGCTTATCTTCTCCCATTAAACGTAAATATTTAAGAGAATCTGTATTTCAGTGTGGGTTTGTATCAAAATCTGGATACCCCATGTGAGAAGAATTTTGAAATATTTAAAGCTTTAAAACCCCGATTACCATGAAGTCAACATCAGAAAAACATCTATATCAAGTACAATAGATTAATCAGGATTGCAGTATCTTTAAATATAATCACAAATGGCATGAATCATCTGTGTATGAAACACACAGATATCACCAGAAGAAAACAAAAAGAACACCAAAAAGTCATTACATGTCCCAGTCTGGGAACAACAGACTTTGCCTCAAAGGCCTTTGGCTGAAAAGCTACTGTTTGCCCAAAACCAAACAGATTCTGATGATGAACGCTTACTACAAACAAATGAGTCTGTGCTAAGCAGGACAATACAAAGTGAGGAACTTACGCATATGAATCATTTGCTGCTGGAGCACTGGTCTCGTGCCAGGCACGCTGTTGGAACGAACGGGCAGCCCTGGCATAGAGGCACCCATCGTTGGTCTGGGAAGGGCTGTGCTGAACTCAGGTCCTGCTCTCAACATCGAAGCAGAATTTGTAGGGTCCAATCTGGTCACCTTCGAGTTTGGCAAACCCCAGTCTCCTGACTGATGCTGATTCATCACTACATTTCTGTTGGGAGCACTTACTGTAACGAAGAACAGAAAATACAGTAATTTTCAACTACAGTACATGCTTTGGATTTCAACTATTTTAAGGGGGTGTTGGGCTTGTTTTACCAATAAGGACACCTGCCAACAACAGAACAATTCACTGAACTCCTACAAAGGAATCTCAAGCTTACTCTGCCAAGTTCTAAAGCATCAAACAATTGTATTAATCTATTTTAAAACATTAATGGCTGCCATTGTGACCTGTTCTTGCCTTCTATATATCAAAAATGCATGTTAAATACAAAACTCAAACTAGCATAAAATAATTTAACTACTAACTGAAAGTAAAGCACTGCTAATAAAACACAGATAGTGGACAGCTAGGGATAACAATTTAAAAGTATTTAAAATACTTCTGGTAAAAGTATTCTTCTTTAAGGTTCATTTGACCAAAATTTGTATTAGAATCCTGCAACCTTTTTTTACACAAAAGTTTCTTCCTTTACAACAACACAAGCAACATTTGTACACAAGCAACAAACCCATATTTGCTCCAAAATTTTCCTGGTTTTCCCCCATTCTTGGACTTCCACCCATCAGATTTTGCTTTTGTAACATGGAGAATGCGTTGATGCTCCTCGCTGGAACGCTGGAGCCCACAGGACTGTCTAAAGACATGGCTCTGCTGAAAGGTGGGCGGGTGGTCTGCATTGCCTGGGGACTCCTCATACCTGTTAAAGTAGTAAAAAAATGCATGCAACTATGTTTTGAATAGAAAGTACCGTTAATAACTTAAATAAGTCTGATCCATTTATGGGCACAGAAAAAAGCTAGGAAGAGCTTCTGTATTTGATGTTCTTACTACACAAATTATTCTTTGAGTACATAGTTAGGACCTTTTACAGGAAAAGCCAAATGCAGTTCCCTTTGGCCCTAAACATAAAAAGGAGCATTTTAAATTAAGTTCTGTAATGAAGCACATTTTCAACATTTTGAAACACACTAGTACTTCAGACTCCTTGAGAAAGAGACAGAGAGAGAAAAATAACTACAGATATGAGTGGGCTGTCCAGCCTTCGGATAACAGAAGAGACAGACACAGAAACAAGTCAAATGCTTTTGTCTGGAACAGGCTGAATCAAGACACAACATGTCCCTGAGTGGTGGGCTAATTAACCCAGAAATCACTGTGCTCCACAGCCAAAAGCATCAGAGCCTTTATGTGTTCGTGTACCTGTTTTCTCATTTTTCATTATCCATGTTTCACCTCCTTAGGTGACCTCAGCAATCTACTGCCCTATTCAATCAAGAGATGGCCAACATTATAAAAGGAAGTGACAACTGCAATGACACTGCTCTGTTGGCAAGGTTATCATTCCCTCCTACTCAGCTTCCTACTAAGGAAGGGCATCCCTCTCAATGTTGAGGAGGAATACTCATTAGAATTTACAGGCCACAAGTGTTTTCACACAGCATAAGTGGGCAGTTAAAAACTCAAAAAGCTTCTCCTAATGTCTTTGAGAAATCTACGTTAGGCAAACTCAGAAGAAACCATAAAATAAGGAACTGAAGTTAATGCTATTCATTGTGTCTATAGTAGATGAGGGCTTCAAGGCAGCTAATAGTGTACATTATTACACTATATGCAATGTGTATATATACACTATGTTTCATAGCCTACAAAACACAGCCTTTTTCCATGACATTTGTCCTTGACAATACAGGAGATCAAGAAAATACTCCCTAAAAATTTGAGGATGCATTATATTTGCATCAGGTAAGAAGAAAACTCTAAATTTAAACTCAGAGTGATATTAGATTCATTTCCTTACCCAATGAGGCATTTCCTTGAAATAAGGCTTGCTTTGTTCCAAGGTTAGTTCCATTTGCAGACATGGCATTATTGTAAAACTCTGAACTAGTCAGATCACCTAGAATTGCATCCAAATTATCCAAGTCCCCGTTCACCTGAAAAGATGCAGTAAAATACCAAGGTTATTTACCACCATGCAGCTATCCTTCAGCTCTTATTTAGCTCCTCGCTAATCTTAGAAGATAACTGGAAGACGAGTGTTTCAGTTCAATGACAGTACCTTGAGCTGTCTCGCAATTTCCAGAGAACTTCAGATATCATTTAGCTACATTTTTAAGATTATTTTGCTTGGCTGATTTTGAGAATTAGGAGAAACTGGAGGTACACATAAATAAAACATAAGGCACCTCTGAATACAAACAGTTCAGTCATCACAAATTACAAAGATAAAAACACTGAGGGGAGCAAACAATGTCACGAATGCATCCTGTTAACAGAAGATTTGTGGATTTGTTTTGCATATATAGTGGATTTGTTTTGTCACTAAACAAGCTTCTCTGAACACGTTAATTTTAGATCTCAGGAGCAGGGACTGAAACCATGCATCCAGTACGATTACAGAGGAGTTAGTAACTTTTCCATCAGTGGTACTCAATAAATGTTATAAAGTGTTTCATTTATAGTCAGCCATTAGCTAATATAAAAATTGTGCAGTAATTTTTTATTTGCACAGTTATTACTGACTTGGGAAATCCAAGTTCTAAGATACCAGCATGTTTTCAGTAAACCCTGCCATACTGACTAGTGTTATTTACTTTGAAGCTGTTCCAAATGTTGACTTAGGAACTACATACAAAAGAATTATTATATACACATTATAATTTGAAGAACAGCTGTGCCTAGCAAGTGCACTCCTGCTTTTGGGAGAGTTGTTCCATGGTGGTATCATTTGCTATATCATGACATTTCTTAGATCACAACTCTAGAAATACAGAAACAAATAAATACACATGTATTTACCTAAATGCTGAATATGTAAGTATTTGGAACAACATTTTCCTTCACTTAAGAAAAAAAAAAAAAAGGTGCTAAAAACAGTGAATGAACTCAAACCAATCTATGGCTATTTTAACTATTACACATTTTTGTGTATTGTTTGTATTTTCAACATGAAATCATGTTTCACCGTTTGCTACTGCATTGCCTACTGATTACAGAGGCAGTTACAGCTCTATATCTTATTAAGCCATGAAAATAAACATGCGCTATGTGAAATGGCAGGTGTTAAGGATCTGATTTTAAAGAATAATTTGTAAATATATGCTACCTTAGTCATACTATAACTTAAAGACAACATCAGTCCAGGACTTCACTAGGGCACATTTGGTTTTATACATACCCTGTGCTTTTTCAGTTACAATTAAACCAGAGTGTATAGTTTCACACCATTCGCACAGAACTTTCTTAGAAATGTTTACACGCACTTACTAAAGTGTTCTGTATTTATCCATTCACTGTAATAAGAAATTATTGGTTTGTTCACTACCCTCATTTCACATTATACTGTACCTCCTCCACTGGTTCTGCTTTTATTTTTGTCTCTTTTTCTTGACTAGAAGTAGGAATTGTAGAACTACTGCATTGTCCCATTTTATTATCCACATTTTCTACTTTAGGCTTCAACTCCTTGGAAAGCGGATCCTTAACATCATCTTTATCTAACAGGTATCTTAGTAAAGCATTGTTTTCCTTCTTCTTTGGGCTCAGTTGCTCCTGTTTGACAGCGCCTTCTCCACAGGGGCCTGTATTACTAGTATCATGATATGTGTCTTTACCAGTAGCTTCAGCTGTAATCTTGGCTACCTCTGCAGGAGAATTACCATTCTGCAACAGTTTATGCAAAATCCGATGCTTCTCTTGCAGGAGAGACGTATGCATGTTTGAGGAGGAAGATACCCCTCCAGACGTTGATGAAGACACTCCAGAAGGACTGGTAACACTGGTAGAAGATTCTTTACAGTTTGAGTCTAAAGGGGAGTTTGATGCTGTAGAATGCCCTCTTTCCTCTGAGGAGCACGTCAGCAGCTGAAGAAGTTTTTTATGACCTTTGCTTTCAGATGGTCCTCTTTGACTTTCAGATGCCTCCAGATTCCCCTCTTTACTATCTTTTTCACTAAGGAGATCCCTGCTGTTTGACTGGCAGATGGAACTTTCCACTTGGTTTTGTTCACAGTACAAACCAGACGGGCTTTTGGAGTCCTGGGTACTTGTTTTACTTTGAGGAGCTATGCTCATGTTTGGGGAATTATCCAATTTTGGACCCGGTGAAGATAGGGTTGATAAAAGAGAATTTCCAACACCCTCACTAATGGCTTGAAGAGCACTAAGAGAACTGCTGGAGAAAGTGCTGGCGCCAGCGTTGCTGGCAGATCCCATTGGAGAGTGCATACCTGTATCACATGACAGAGATCAAATTTATTAGTCTACAGTAATGTCTGTATCTACTTTTCCTTTGGGCTATGTATGACTGCCACACTGAGTTAATTATTGCCAGAGAAGTTGTGGCTGCCCCATCCCTGGCAGTGCTCAAGGCCAGGCTGGACAGGGCTTTGAGCAACCTGGTCTTGTGGAAGGTATCCCTGCCCATGGCAGGGAGTTGGAACTGGATGAGTTTTGAGGTCCCTTCCAACCCAAACCATTCTGTGATACTATGATTCTGGAATAATTTTTTACCATTACATTAGTTATACAAGGTCATACAGAACTGTTAAAAAGGATGAAAGATAGAATTCAGATAAAACTAAGAAACAGAGATTAATAAAAGAGCTTATAGAAAAAATAAAATACCTGTAACTGGAGAAAACTGGTGTGAACTCATTTTTGGGCTCCCTCGATTCCTAGGAGATATCATTAGGTTCTGTTGGTTGGAAGTTAAACCAGGACTACCATGTGGTGGGCTACTTATATTTAAGCCGTAACTGTTGTTCTGGTAAGCTGAGGACTGCAGTCCAGGTCCAGAGTTCCCAGGCGCCATATTACCAGAGCCTCCATATCGAGCGCTGCTGAGCTGACCCACGGCACTGGGATCTCCCATACCATAGCTCCTGTTCTGCACTGGCATGCCTTGGCCAGGTGACATGTTCATAAGACCACCAACAGAATTCGTGTTTCCAGCCACAGGTGTTCTGACATTTTGCCCAACTGAATTAGGACTTGGCCGATATCCATTTTGTTCTCTGTAAGTTTAACAACATGCCCAGAAATCCCAAGAAAACAAATTAAAACCGTATATGGAATCAAGTGCTACAAAGACAGAAAACATAATTAAAGATTTTACAAACATTTTTTCAAAAAGACAAGTGAGCACTCAAGCTTCCATAGAAGCAGAACTAAGCCATGACGCTCGTTTATTCATTATAGAAGCACTTGCTCCTTTAGGTGATTGGGGTTGCAAGTACATACCCTATCGCCCCTTCAAAAGGCTTTCATCAACAGCCATTAGTCAGGTTTATCAATTTAAACATCTTCCTTCTACTCCCTTCCTGTGTCAAGGCATGACACCATTCTACTGTGCACACTAATGATGCCCTGAACAATCTCAGCTACTCATTTTTCAGCATCTGGAGGCACTTTAATGCCAGAAGCAGACAGATTCTCTCCAGAGTGGCATTTCAATTATTCTTGCAATCAACAAGAACAGGTCACATGAAGTGCTATTTAAGGTACATTTAACTTTGAGTCATCAATGATGCATCTGAGGGGGTTCTGTTGTCTTTTTAATTGGTCTGCAATTAAAAAGAGTAAGATAAAGCATCTAACTGAGCATTTCTATTTTCAGTGTTTCATCATTTTAAATGTTAACCCAAAAGAATAATGAATACATAACACAGGCTCCATGCAGGTACTGAGGAGAAACCCCTCTTTGACTGTGACTGTCTTTCTGCCACACAGTTAAGTTGGAGTGTCAGTGTTAGGGTGACATTTATTTGTATGCCATGCAACTCAGCTTCTAAAGTTACTACCCCTCTGCTTGAGTTTTAATCAGTAAAATATTTTTGTATCTTCAGGGTCACATACATTTTTAAAAGCTATGATGCTTAAATGACAGAGATAGCACTGATTTCACCTTTGAAGAAAGTGGGTAGAGACAAATCCATGGCGGTCGTTAGTCACAGGATTTCGAAATAGTTTACTCTTTGTCTGTGCTGTCACTATAGTGCCATCCGCTAAAGAAAAGCGATACAATGGCGTTTCAGCATGACCTTGTGTGTAAGCTGCAAAGGAAATACACAAATAGAGTTCACATTTCAAAAGCAATAATTACTAATATGCACTCTACAGACTGATCAACACAATCTTGCTGAAGATATAATAAATAAGAAATAATTAACCAGACACACCCAAGTAGAATCTCAGAAAAAGCAACTATTCTATGTTTTCTCCTAAATTCAGACACGACAGATAAAAGTAAACAAGATTATTTTGCTGCTGCAGTAAATTGTGCTCAGCACGCCTAGCACAAAAAGTTCTGCATTTGTTAACGCACTCCCAAGGCCAGCTTAGTAGGTTTCCATGGCTTCTCCTTGGGAAAGTATTTTTTAGTTTAAAAGTTTCATTAAAAAAATGTGGAAATCGTTGCTTCTAATCTGAGCTCCAAATTACTGACTAATTTATGGTTTATTTCATCAGATAGATTGAAGAACCTCCAATAGAATGGAAACTCCACTTTCTGCCAGTATGAGTGTCTCTTTATTTAATATCCCCTCTACTTGAATTACTTCATAAAAAAAAAGTATCATAGACCAGAAAACTTTAAAAAACATCTTTCTTACTGAAGACAGTGGCCATACTTCACTTTATCTATGAAGGTTATCAAATTAGCCTTACAAACACTGCAACACTGAATGTATTTTGAACCCTTGTGACTTGAATAAGAAAAAGGCTGTTATCACAGCCTTTAACACAACTGTTATCACTTTTGTGAGCTATCCTTTAACCAAAGAAAGAATGAATTAAAATAAAGTCAAACTAATGTTAAGCAAAAATACCAACTTGAGGATAATTAAGGATTAGATGTTATTACAGAAGTATAGCTGTCACTGTCGTTGTTACATGCAGCTGTGGAAAAACAGCTTGCTTTAGGCTCTCAGATCATGTATCTGATATTTTCCATAATAATTATCTGCAGAGACACGTTAGAAAAACAAAATAACTTTCACCAGAATTCCTATTTCTCAAGAGGACATCCTCCCTCAGCTGGTAAATATGAGTCACAGAAATTGACACAAACAAAAAATAAGGAAAAAGAGAACACAGGCAGAATACAGTGTTTTTGTTTCGCAGAAAAAAATGCAGGCACAAGGAGCAGCAGTACAACCAAACACTGCAAACAGATATTCACCTTCATGGTAGTGGCGTTTGTTTGACCAAGACTGTCCATCATTATGGCACAGGAACCTCTGAATACACCTACGGATTATATCTTCAAAGCCAGGTCTCATGGAAGACCGCAATGAGTTTGTATCAATGTTGACAAGTTTGCCTGTAATAAGAAAGAAAACACACATATTAAACTCCTTATGACTACACCAATCCTTTTGTATGAATGCGGTATGTTTCAGAAGGCTCTGATTTCACCATTTTAATTGTTCATGAGCCAAACACCACATCTTGAATATGCAGAAGTTACACTTACAGATTACATGCCATATGAGAATATGATGCTGCTTGTTAAAACATCAATATTCAAAGGGATTTAGAGGAAGTTAATCACCCACAGGTTAATGCCAGAGCTTTAGAAAACAGTAGCTTTAGTGTCTAGTTACAGGTACCCAAAGGATGCATACACAGTGAGATTTTTAAAAATCCTGACCAACAACATTCACAAATGAACGTCAATAAACACTATCTGGCATCTGAAAAAGCCCCATCTAGAATATATTCTTTCACTTTAAACTGCATAAAACACTTTAAACATTAACTCATGCACTGTACAAAAATACAAGCATTCAGTTATGATTTAAAATATTTCTTATGTGTAAAGGAAAGCACAATGACAACCATTTCAAATGCTGCCAAGTTAACACACAAGCTATGCTTTGTACCAAGCTGCCAAATAATAGCATGCTAGCACACAGACAGAAAATGTGTCCCACTGCAACATGGTATATTACAAAAAACAGGTGGGAACTCTCAGTCCAAATTCTGATAGTCACTACAGATACACAATTCATTGGCATACTTGATTTATTTCAAGAAAGAGCACACAGACAAACCCAGATGCCTTCCTACCTTCGTCTTGTGTATATTTCTCACCTGAAAGATCATGTCTTGTAATAAAGCTCTCTGGATTTGCTGGAAACACCCTTTCTGCAGTTGTGATACGACGTGCCACACAAATCATACAGGACTGCAAATCTGTATTTAAAAAAGAATGTTTCTTCTTTCATTTCTCTCCTGGTTTATTCTATTAAAGCATCTAATAGAATAGCTGAAATGTCCTTTATTGTTAAAATGGAAGTACAAGCAATCAGAACTGAAGTTTTTGCATTCTATTCCTGCTTACATAAAAATGGATTGCAGAAGCTACAGATTTTATAACACAACAAATACCAAAAAGCTTCAAAGATTTCTTTTGTGCACATTGACTCCATAAAATTTCCTACCTTCCCCCTCTTCCATCATAGCTCTTGGCTGAGATAAAGCAAAACACTGCATTGTTTCATATCTTTGACGTACATCCTGGTGGCTGCCTACATCTTCCAAAAGATCATGAGAGGTTTTCATCATCATTCGGCAATTGAAGGTATGACTCTTCTGTCTAGGTGTTTCATTGGTCCACGCAACTCCATTAACTTCAAAGAATACAAAGAATTTATAAAGATTTTCAGATAAAATAATTTTATAACTGACTTTTCTTAATTTAGATACCTTGTTCCTAGATTAGAGAGATTAAAGACTATTTTAAGATGCTTTCTCAATACAACATCAGTTTAATACGTTGGTATAAAATAGTGGTATCAAGAACAAAATAAAAAACCCTCTTCCCCTTAAATGACAATTTCAGTCTCTTGAAGAAGAGCTGAAAAGTCATTCACATATTTACAAAACAAGCAGTTCCCTCAGCTAGTCTTGTGGTATTAGGAAATATATTTCTTTAGTATCCTTGGTTTACGTTACAGGTAAACAAATTGCAGAGGCTAAAGTATAGCATAAATTTCCAGCACATTTATTTCTGGTGATATCCTGTAATAAAACAATATTTTTCAATATTAACATTTTTTTGTAGTCAAATGTTCTCAGTACAAGTTATTTGTTTTGAAAGGTTATCCATTATTTTTTCTTCTCCAATTGTTTTCAAACAGCCTAGTAACAGCGTAGTAAGTCAACTTTTATTACCTGAAGATTTAGGCAAGTTTTTAAGAAAGTCCTTCCGGTCCTCTTCATGCAAGATACCATAGACACTTGTGTTAACCAAATCTTCTTGTTTGTATTGCAGATACTGTGTGACGTTTTCTGACACAAATACTATATTCCCATCTCGATTTACAACAAACAGGAAACCATCTAATGCCTAAATATTAACATGACAACATATCATATAAGACACACCACCTAATTCTGAACATCATTTAGTTTAGAAACTATGTGGGTGATAAACATCAAGTTGCAATACATGCAATTCTTTCCAAGGGTTGAGCAGAAGTTCAGATTTTTTTTCTTCTCTGAGGAAAACTGTGCCTGGTAAAGAATGATTTCAATATTAAAAGTTAACTTGCTCATTCGTTATTCCATTGAGCTCTTTCACAGTGATAACCAGCCTTCTTGTTTTCATTCTTGCTTTATTTGAACAAGATAATGAATCTGTAACAATATTTAAATAGCTGGCAAATTGAAACAGGAAGAAATTCAGTAGAAAGAAGTAGCGAGACGTCAGCATGAAGGCATTTCCACCAGTGAGTGACAAGATAAGAGAAGAGAGTCTATGTAAAACAATTAAGTTTCAAAAGTGCTTTTTAATGGACAATGGGATTGGTTTTCTGGGCACGAAGAAAAGGTACCTGCTGTGTACCTTTTTTTAACAGTTCTTCTGATGTTATTTTAGTTGATGGCAACATTTGTTTAAAACTCGACGTAATTTAGAAACACAAACCCCAACACACATCACAAACCTCCAGTATTTGCAAATTCTCAGAATACCTATCTCCCCCCAAAAAACCAAAATATTCTTTGTATTACTAAGCAGTGCTTTAGTAGTAACTTGCTAATGATAGCTGGAGAAAGTAAATCACAAGAACATGAGAAGAAGCCAAATGCTCTTCTCTTTCCTTCTACAGAGTTTCAGCAAAACTTAGAAAACATGACAGATTTATTCCTGCTGCTTCAGTTACAGTTCAGTATAGTAGCTGCACACTATTTCTTTCTATAGGATTGCAGGCCTTACTATAGCATTTGCACCTGCCTTAAGTATTTGTTTCCATGCAAATTTACTAGGGCATAATTTGTACTTGCCTGTAATAAAAGAGGTCCCAATGAATCCTTATCAATAACTCCTTGACCCGTAGAAGATACATCAGCTTTCTGAACATCATCATCATTAGAAACTGCTTTTCCTGAAACCCAAAAGACACATTTTACTAAAGCAACATTTCACATGAGCACATTTTAGTATTACAAGCCAGGTTCTAAGAAGTGTGTGAATGAAGGCAGCAACAAAAATACAACCCATGAATGAGAAGGTCTCATACATTGAGTTGCTTAAGACTAGAAAAAAGTTTTAGAGCCAATATTCCCCCCCAAAAAAATGATGCTAAATACTTAAACAGAAAATTATTTAAGACATATTAAAGGTCTGGTTTAAGTCAAAGCATGAAGATTTTCTCAGTTACATGCTATCATAAAATCGCTACTGTTGCTTTGGAAAAGGAATCACAAAAAAGCTAAATTATTTATTTTGGCTTAGAAGATAATTGTACCTTGCTCTTTTATCTGTCGAATCTGTCTCACAGTTTCTTTTAAAATAGCACATTTGTCTGGTTTGACATTGAAATTGTCAATGTCACTCAGATTAGCAGATATGAGTTCAGCCAGTTCTTCTATGTATTTGCTTTCCTGCTCACGCCGACGCTTCTCACCGCTGCAGGTCAGGCTATAAACCAAAAACATCATTTCATGTACTGACATACCAGCATATATACAAAAGCTGCACTCACTCTGTAAACTTTAATATACTTCATGTAACACCTACCTACATAAGCTTAGGTAGTAGTTAATCTTCCAAACAACATAAATCTGAAGGGGGTATGTGTGCGTGTTTTGTTACACTGTTGATTGAGTTTTGTGCTTGAGGTTTTCTTTAAAGGATTTTAAGTACCAATATATCATCAGGGGATGTGAGAAAAACCTATTCATCCATAAAATCCCCTTGTGATTACTCTATCACCAAATTTAATGAAAACAGCAATTCCCTGTTCTAAAATTCTAACAGTCATACAGAAAGTGTATTTTAACCTTCAAAGTCACTTTAGATTTGTTTATAGTTTATTAAATGAAATCGAATTTTAACATTCTTGGTTTGCTCGCAATGAGATGACAAGATGACTACAGAAGGTGATACCTCAGAGATTTCTAGGCATCAGGTCAAAAATGCCATCTCAATATCCAAGAAAAGCAGAATCCCAGACAACCTAATGTTGCTGGATAAAGTCTCCCTGAAATCCATTTTCTTACATAGGTTAATGTGCTCAGTAAAGGCACTATCTACAGCCTAAATCAACAGAGAGAACAGTGTCATACACAGACTATGCCAAGAGTAGGAGAAGGAGAATTCAGGAGAAAGGAAAGAGGCAAAAATGGGCACACTGACGGAATCAAAAAGAATTAATATTCTTTGAGAAGAAACCAAGTGAAAGAGTTAGGGGAGTATGGATGGACCAATAGTGGAGAAAACAAATGCATGACAAAGCAGGGGCTTGAAAAATTGAAAAAGCTTATGAAGGGTGACAACCTGAAAACCAGAATTCCTGAATGAACAGACAGACACTGGATAAAGAGCAATTGGAATAAAGGACATTCACAAAGAGACACTGGGGTAACAGTGAGAGAATCTGAGGACCTCATACATGGTCTGTTGCATGATGGAGGTAATAAGCATAGGACAGTGAGGACATATATGGAAGGGAGAAATATGAGTACACATGAAGCATGGTATTTGGTGAATCCGAAGACAAATTTAAGAGAGGTTAATATTCTGTGAGAACAAGAACATGAAACGGTAACATGTGGTGGAGAGCGATAAAGTTGAAGGGGGACAGAAAACTGAGACCCTTGGATAACAACTTCTGACAAGAGATGAGTGAGGGTGTCATGATTTAAGCCCAGCCAGTAACTCAGAACCACACAGCCGCTTGCCCACTCCTCTCTTCTTTCCTCCCACTCCCAGAGAAATGGGGAGGGGAAACAAAAGAATGCAAATCTCACAGGTTAAGAACAGTCCAGTAACTAAGGCATAACACAAAACCACTACTACTACCACCAATAATAATAATAATGATAAGGGAAACAACAAGGGGAGAGAACATAAAACTAACAGGGGAAAAGAAAAAGAAAACAAACATAAGTGATGCACAATGCAATTGCTCACCACCCGCCGACCGGTACCCAGCCCGACCCAAGCAGCAATCTTGGCCTTCTGGGTAACTCCCCTCAGTTTATATACTGTGCATGACGTGCTCTGGTATGAAATATTCCTTTGGCTAGTTTGGGTCAGGTGTCCTGTCTCTGCTTCCTCCCAGCTTCCCCTCCTCCCTGGCAGACCATGAGACTGAAAAAGTCCTTGATTGGAGTAAGCATTACTTAGCAACAACTAAAAACATTGGTGTTATCAGCACTGTTCTCAGACTAAAGTTGAAAACACAGCACTGCACCAGCTATTAAGAAGGAGAAAAATGACTGCTACTGCTGAACCTAGGGCAGAGGGGCAGGAAGACAGAACAGAACTCCAAAATTTCAGAGGAATTTGCAAAAAACTAGTCTGGAGAAATGGAAGTTAAAAAAAGCTCCAACTACTGTGGTATGCTGTACTGACCACGACCACCTGAAATGAGGTAACAAAGTAAAGTGGTAGTTACTCAATCACAGATAGAAGATGCTGCCTTTTGACATTTCTGTGAAGCAAGAAGTTTTTCTTCTTTTGCCTTGTGACCACAACTTCAAACAGTGATTCCTTGTATGCTCACCCTATCAGGATTTCCACAAGAGTCTAATTATAGAGCAAAGTTCAGCTTTGGCAGATCTATACATAAAGTTGTGTACATTCACAACAGAAATTAGCCTAGAGCATTTTTCAGCTGAACAAAATGATTAGTAAAAATTTACTCTAAATTGCAAAGAAAATTTGAAAATTATTTTTAAAAAACTTACTTAAAAAAAGAAAAAAAAAAAAAGAGAGAAAATCTATATACACCTACCTTGCACCTGGTGTATCACAAGGTAATGGCTTGCGCTTCCTTGACTCATTGGTCAAGCTATCCAAGGAGTTTTCTCCTAATCCACTCATCTTGGCCATGCATCAGCAACTAAAAGCAGTAAGACAAAAACTGTGAATGCACCTCTCAAAATACCAATTCCAAATGCAGAGAGCTTTCCTGAATAAGTTACTTAATCAGATCTGTGAGCATTGCTATTGAAAATACTTGGTTACTGTTTTTTAAAACTCAATTTTGCATTTTGCCAAAACAGAGGTTTAAAAAGGTTTATATCAATGTAAGCAAAAATCAGGGTAAAAAAAATGCATTTAATTTGTTTCTGAGATGTTTATAATTTCGCTCCATCATACTGGGACCACTGTATAGCTCAAACTTGTCTGAAAATAAGAACATTCTCAGTATTTTAATATTTGCTTAGACAACTTGAAAAGGAAGTGGTTCCTTAATAAGTTATGCCAAAATGCAGTTAAATACTAAGGATGAAGCTAGATACCATTAAAGAAAAGGGCAAGTGATACTGTTAAGGTAACGACAAATGGGTGACCAGAACACTGAAAATAGAGAAATGTTGAATAAAATTTCCTTTTCTGTATGCTCCCTTCTTCTCTTTGGGTGATCTAACCACTGCAGTCACAGCTCCTTGACATCCTCAGAAATAAATCAGGGGGCTTAAAGGATTTTCATGCCTCACTCAGTATAAAGCTGACAGATTACTGTTACCATGTCTAGCCCAACAGGTTACTACAGTCTTAACTTCATGTCTCTTGCTAAACCTTCTAAAACGTTTTCCTAAAGCCTTGAGGACAAGGCAAGCAAAGACTTCAGAACTCTTTCAAATCTATTGCTTCTGCAGCAAAGATTGGGCCATAACCCAATAAAATAATGGGTTACTTCTGTTAAAGTCTAGGTATGTTAAACAAGCCTGGGAGATGATATATCCATAACACCGACCTCCACTCACTCCCAAGAGGAAAAAGGAACACAACCACAGAGGCAACAGCTATACCAGATCCTGCTATGCTGCAATCAACAACATGCTGAGGGAGGAAAACAACTTTGTAATGGATTTATGCTATTTATATAGCCGGAGTATTTGATAACATAATTAGAAACATAAAATGATCTAATAATATGTATTTGGTTTTCTGTACCACAGTGACAAGACACACCTGGGCAGCCAGAAGTTTAGCATTATTTCATCCTTTCAACAGAAATTGCCAAAATAAATGTAAATTTCATTTGCCCTGTTCAGGCAGGGATGCAGACCAGTCCAGCCTGCAGTTCTTTACACCATACAGCAATAGCAGTAACTGATCCTAAACATTCAGGCAAGACAGTTACAAATTTTAACTGGGGAGTAACTTTTCCATCACATATAACCCAGGTACTAATAAATCTTTCAGGGGAAAAAAAGAGCTCTTTATGGGTCTCCACCATTACTAGTTATTAAAAAAAGAAAAATCCCTTCAAGTTGGTGATCACATATCTCAAGGACAAAGAACTGATAGACACACTTTCACCTAAATGAAGTTTACATTAAGATATCAGAGGCTGGTCACCAACTGACTCAAAGCACGTCTGCTAAACAGGACCTGGCCACCCTGGTGAACAAGAACTTAGTTAAACTCAAGTCAGCAGTGTACCTTTGCAGCAAAGAAAACCAACCCTTAGGAAGGCACCTAACCAACTGCTTCCAGGACAAGACATCTGAAGAAAAGCGGGTTCATTACTTCTGATGTACTAACCTTGACTGACTGGATTTTTTTGCTTACTGCCTTTTTATGACAAAAAATACAATACTGCTTCAGTTCTTTCTGAAGTCTAAACTGAAAGGGCAAAGACACAAGACCATATTTGCATGAAGCAGCATGGGAGCTGCTTGCAATAGCTGATGCTGTTGTTGCAGGGTGTCTGCAGGTGGGGAATTTAAAAGGCCATTCTTATAGCAGTACAACCTTTGAAAGCTAGACAGGACAGAGGAGTGCTGCCGCACTGAGGAGTATACATTGGATTACCCTGGCATGCATACAAAGCTCAGAAGTAAAATGGCATCTCTTTAAAGCACGAGCTCTCTCTGCAGCTAAGCAAATGTTACAGTACTTGACATAAAATTGTATTCAGAACCAGTCCTCACCCAATTGACAGACATCAGGAGAGGAAAGATAATATACTTTGTACATCACAATAAAATTAAGAACAACAGTGAAACATAACCTTGCATTTGAAATAAACAATTCCAAAAGATGCCTAACTCCGTAACTGAAGTCAAGGACTGCATAGGCACAGATTAGAAATTAGGGTTATATCTAAATATTTGATACAAAACCTGGATGCCATGGAGGGGCTATACAAAACCCAATATACAGACAGACTACATATTGCTCCTGGGGAAAACTTCTCGAACACACAGCAGCCCACCTTAGCTGAAGATCAAGAAAAATACACTGTTGTGCCACTAGATGACAGTGTAGCATAGAGCAACTGCGGAGATTGCATTTTGTACAATTAAGCAGCGGAATGAAAAACTACTCATCTGAACAAATAAGCAGTTCCAAAACCAGATAACACAAACAGGCTATGATCATGCGAAAAGCAGCTGATTATCTGAAGCTCGCAGAACATATGACTCATAAGGTCTGTGCCTACAGAGCTCGCAGCTAAGGCTGAGTCCTGGAGTCATTCTGTAGGTGACACGCACACTCCAGGACTGGTGCCTCCCTCCCTGGAACTGCATTTACAGGCAGAGAGCACAGAGCTGCAGGGTTAAGAGCCACTGCGGAAAAAGAAAGGAAGAGCTTAAAATATAAGGCTCAAGGATAGCTCAGGAAGGGTGTGGGCACACCAAGTACGTCAGAAGCCAGGAGTAAATTCTATTTAAGAGAAGGAAAGATATAAAATACATTAAATAGTTGAAAATTTGAGCCAGGAGACAGACATTTCAATGGAATGCAATTACACAGGTAACAGGGCTGCATTAAATGATTTAGAATGAAATGTCATTTCTGGTTTAACATCCACCTCTACTGACAGATAACTCACAATATGATTAAATAGAAAAACAAAAATTACTGCATTTTGTCTCAGAGACATGATACCTATCAGAGAATGCAACCCTGCTTCTATTTACAAAAATCTTGCGGAGCCTAAATATAGAAGCCTGGAGAAGGAAGGAAAAATTAGGTAATATGTGTAGGCTGTTTCCCTACTATTACACCCAAATAACTTGTGATAGTTTATTCAGGCCTGAAGCTGCAGTCCCCGTACATGTATTTTCCTTTCCCTAAGAGTATCATTACAGCCTGGGCAGGGATGCAGTGCCTAGAACAACTCTCTAACTGTTTAGCTAAGGAAATTACAGAAGCTGTTTCCCCATACAGATGGATTTACAGTACAAATTGTTAACAGTCAAACTAATTTCCCTCCTACAGGAAATATTCACAAAAGAAGCTATTATTCAGTGAGTTAATAATGAAAGAAATCACCAGTTAGAAAGTACCAGGTGTTACATTTATTCATTGAATATAAACCTATAATTTCTAGTGAGCTAAAAAGTTTTTCCAAAAAGAAATCTATTTTGGAGAATTTTCATAGAATCAGAGTGGTTTGTGTTGGAAGGAACCTTAAAGCATCCAGTTCCAACCCCCACCATGGGCCTTCCACTAGAGCAGACTGCTCCAAGCCCAGTCCAACCTGGCCTTAAACACTGCCAGGGATGGGGCAGCCACAGCTTCCCCAGGCACCCTGTGCCAGTGCCTCAGCACCCTCACAGGGGAGAATTTCTGCCTAAGATCTCATCTCAATCTCCCCTTTGGCAGGTTAAAGCCATTCCCCTTGTCCTGTTCCTACAGGCCCTTGTAAAAAGTCCCTCTTCAGATATTCTTGTTGGCCCCTTTAGGCACTGGAAGCTGCTCTAAGGTCTCCCTTGAGCCTTCTCTTCTCCAGGCTGAATGAGCCCAGCTCTCTTAGCCAGTCTCCATAGGAGAGGTGCTCCAGCCCTTCGAGCATCATTTTCTTGAAGCTAATCATCATTTCAGAAGACAGCTCTGAAACACTGCTTTCTAAAGCTTAAACTGTCATGCATTTTTTAGTACTAGAGGCAAAAAAAGTTCAATACAGCCATCTTTGTAAACTTACTTTCTGAGCTAAGAGGAAATTGCATTATTTCTGGCTCAACGAGACTATAATGCTGACTCCTCTGCTAGTTACACTGCACAGTATTATCTACCTAAGCAAAGCAGTTTTTGAAGAAAAGAATTACACAGTGAAATTTTATCTTTTGTACAATTCAAAGGCACCTAAAAACTAGCTGAATTTGACTCAATAACTCAATTATTACATAAAACCCAGCCAAATATAAGAAATGATGCTAAATTTTAAATAATTATAACAGTGAGAGTATTATGAGTCTGTCAATACACACTATTATTTATTTTTTAATGAAGTTCATATACAAGTACATGCTTAAAATGCAGAAAGCTACAGCCGACTGATTACACAGAAGGATGAAGAAATGCTGAATAGAAATTCTATCCAGTGATAAACAGCAAGATTTGTGTAAAATTGATCTATTCCTACTTTATATCATTTATAGAGAGAATTTATTGGGACTGCCAAATTTTAAGGCCAGGTAGGGAACAGTAATGTAAATGTCTGCTAGTCTGATGTCATCAGCATGAGCAACTAATTTTAACACCTAAACTAAACTGTCCATGTTGCTCCACTGTATTGGAACCCCTGGTTATTTCCCCCAAGCAGTTAATAAAATAAACACATTTTATGCTACATTCCACTTAGCTATTGAAGAGATGACAAAAAGCCACACTCTGTTCTTCCCAATATGGTTTTTCAAAAGTTACTTGAAAAACAAAGCCCTATCTCTTGCCAAATAACTTAGACAGGTATACATCTGTATGAAATATAAAATCTTAAGGTTGACCAGAAGGAAATATGTCCGGAGCCCTCCAACACAACCAAGAAGATGAGAAGATCGAGAAGAACTAAGATGATGTAAAACATGGTTCAAAGTTCCAAACTTTCATGTTTGTTTGCCAACACTAAGTACTAGTTTCTGCATTAGTACTTGAGTTCATATGTAACCCAACTTTTTCCAAACTTTCTCACTTATCAAAAATGGGAAACAAGAAAACAAAAAATAACAAAGACCTTTTTGCTCATCAGTATGTGCACTGAAAAACCATTTGTCATTATTAATAGGTGCACATCTACATCCTTTGCAACGTGCTATAATACTGTTCACAGGTCAGGGCTACTCACTTTTAGTGAAAAATACAGATGGATTGTTAAAAAGGTACCGAGTTTTGCGCATGAAACAAGTTCTAGTAATTATTGTGACAATGTATGTACAGCCTTCCAAACAAAAACCTAGAATTTAAAGGAATAATCAGCATTTAGGACTAGCATTTTGCAACCTGTCAGAGTTTTGCTATTTTGACAGGCTAAAAATAAATAAATAGAATTAGCTTCTACAATTCTGTCCTGGACTACCAAGAAAAGGATGTATATGCAGACAATACAGTAGGTTTGAAATTGGGAAAGTCCCTAACCCATTTCCTAGAGAGCACTCGAGTAAAAAGGACATTGAGAAATACTAAGCATGGTAAGCAAAAAGTTTTAGCTTGATATTGTAGTTTCTTCCCTGGTCTTACCTCATCCTCTCACTAACTGGAAAGCTACTAACTTAACAGCACCCACTGGACCACTTTGTGGCAGTTTGTCTTTCAAAGCACTGGTTTCCTCCTCAAACTCAAGCATTATCCCTTTGTGCCTGTGCTCTCAGTAGCTGTAGCTGAAAGACCTATTCACCAAACAGGACATGACAACTGGGAAGGGTTTGTCCCAACAGGGGCCCAAAAATACAAACAATTGGATGCTTAAGATTTAGTTTTTATGTTTGTTTAGCTGCAATTGTTGACCACACACACACAAAAACCCAAACCCCACAAAGCACAGCTATACAATACTAATTTAAAACATATCCGAACTATTTGAAAGAGAAAAAAAAAAAAAACCAAACAAAACAACCCGCATTATTTCCATAAAAACATTTTTAGTACTTCTTTGGTCCCATGAAGCCAACAACTTTTTCCTATACAAAACACATGTACTTACATCTTGCATGCTTGGAAGCTCATCTGTCTAAGCTGATTTCTTGTTTGAAAAATTTGCTAGGGAAAAAGCGTAAGCCGGTTCTTAGCGTTCCACAGAATAAACCAATTATGAGGAATTCAATCAAATCAGTCCTTTCCAATGAATCACGAGGATGGTCTGGATTTTTTTTTTAATTGTATGTAATGTCAAAATACTAAATATAACCCTGCTTTCTAAAAACCAAGAGATGAGTCACGTTTTTTTACAATGCAAACTGTAATGGACTGCCTGGTTTATGCTAAGAGAAGCTCCAACTATTTAAATTTCACTTGACATAAACAAAACTAGAGTTAATTCCATTCAGCAATTCCGTGTTCTTAATGAAAACTTGTTATTTCAAACCTACATTTCCCTCAAATACACATATATAGGAAGTACGAGAGCTTTCCAGTGAAACTTCTGATTCACAATATCCTTGGAACTGTGCAGAAATTGTTATGTTACAAGTCTGACAACAGAAACAACTGATGTTCCCAGCTACACAGACAGGATTCCACAAGAAAACAAACTTAGAAAACTTAGAAAGGAAGCAAGGAGGTAGGGAGGTGGTTTCTTTTTTCCTCTTTATAAGAGCATGCCTCATATACTTGCATGTACAATTTGTAAATTATAACTCTAAAAATGGTAATGCAAAAACTATCCAGGTACATATAGGTCAATTACAAAATCAGTCACTTACTAGTCCTTAGCAAACATTCAAGCACAGCGTATTTTTCAGAGGACCTTCAGAATCAGAAGTCATTTTAAGTCACATCCTGGAAAACAAAAAATGCTTTATTAAAAAAAAGAAAAAAGCTTGCTCGATTTTTTCATCTAATATTAATAAACTTGCCAAAAAGTAAGCACTCAATAGTGAGCTACTTTCATGTCAAATTACTTTAAAACTCACAATCACTGCAACTGTCATCTCAGCTCTATGCTGAACAGCTCAAAAGTCTTAATATCACAAATGTCACAAGTAACCTGGATCTCCTTTCACAACTAAACATATCTAAACGTAATTGTTTTTTTAACTTTGGAAGAAATAATGAAACTGCCGTAGGACAGTTATCATAGTAAATTTTAAGTCTCAATATAAAGTGCTGCAGCCCCAAATTAATTGTTTTGTAAAATTATGACTGGCATGTAAAACTTCAGTGTGTAGCCACTATGTCAGCCTGTGCACCTTCCTGGTACATAACTATCACCTGAGAATAGCAAACTGATTTCAGAGCTATGAACACTCAGGTTTCTGTGTAAAATTCTAGGAATGATTAATCCACATTATCATGCATTTTAAACAAGGTATGATTAAGTGTACTAATGAGTGGGATTCTGGGTCTCTATAGAGAATTACAGTAACTTAGGAAAAGTTTTAAACAACAGCTGTGTGATTGAATTGATTTACTGAAAACTGCTTAAAGCACTACGTAAAGCAGGGGCTGTTGAAGCTAATTAGAAGAATAAATTGCTCCTGGGAATTATTTATGAGCCATTCACATGTAAGCACACACCATAGTCCTATCCAAAATCAAGAGTTTCAAAATTGATACTTCTACCCAGACTACTTAATAGGTAATCACTAGCAGGCAGGTAAATGAGTTTTATTCAAGTACCACATTTCTTAAGAAATTAAACTGAAGCTTTTCATATCAACTGGTTGCATATGCATTCATCTGCTGGTTTAACCATCCCTCTGACAATACTGATTGTAGCTTTATTTATACCAACTGGAATTACCAATTAGAAGGTTGATTGACAACGTGGTCACGTAAAAGTATGCATCAAGAGTAAATTGTCTCCTAATTAAAGACTTCTGTAACACCATTTTATGCTAAATCAACCTCTGCTAATCATGGAAACCAGAATAAAAGCACACACAAGGAAAAATAGAAGGAAAAAAAAGAAAGAAAGAAAGAAAGATTTAAGACATATTACGATGCAGTATCAGAAACATTTGGATATCACAGAAAATTAAATCCTTCAGCTGTTCATTTCTGTAAAAATGCTAAACCAGACTTACACTACACTCAGTGATAGCTTCCTATCTAGCTTCCCTAGTATGGCCTTATAGCCAAACAACAGCTATTTTCTGAGGTCTCCACTGGACAGAATTTATTAAACACAAAGGTTATAAATTACATTCACTGTTCAGTCTCATGTGCAAGCTTTTTCATCAAATTTCTACAGCAGCTTGATAAACTGGATAAACAAAAGCAGTTAAAGAGAATCACAAATGGGTCTCACTAAGAAATCGACCCATGTAGGAGAAATTAACATCACAAAATCTCTTAAAGGCAGAAGATTCAACACCCACAACTATGAAAAGGATTCTGTATGAGTGGAAATGCAAGGGTAAAAAGAAGAACCCTGAAAATGTATTAAATTGAAGACCACATAAAAAGCCTGACACTATATAAATTAGTTTCAGAATATTCCGTTCATATTCCTCTCAAATAAATATTAATTCAATGGATGTCAATTTCTGAGCTGTTTAAACAGATGGAATACAACTTCCCAAAGAAGTACTGCAGTAAAGTAACTAAAAACTAAACTGAACTATCTGAAGGCTCTTAATGGGTTGGAAAAGGGTTGGCAAAGGTACCTAGGGTAGCATTACACTCATCTGGTCTGGACAAATGCTACAGAGCTCCATCTTAAGAGAACTGTCAATTTGCAGGGCAACCCAGACAATCTGAATTGTGTTTCACACAGCCCAATAAAATTAAACCAACCTGAAGTAGAGATGAAAACTCAACCAGCAAAGCATAAAGTTAAGACAAAATACAATACAGCAAAATTTTGCCATATATCAAAAGTAAATTTGACCTCAAATTACTACCACTATAATTAAAACAAGTTATTAAAATTTTATAATCTAATAAGTCATTACATTGTTATCATCTACTGGCAGAGGTTGCTCAGAGAATCTGATGACTTCCCCACGCCTGGAAGCGCTCAAGGCCACACTGGACAGGGCTTGGAGCAACCTGGTCTAGAGGAAGGTGTCCCTGCCCATGGCAGGGGGTTGGAACTGGATGAGCTTTAAGGTGCCTTCCAACCCAAACCGTTATATGACTTACACAAAAAAAATAAAATACATCCATCTCTTCCAATACTATTTGGTCTTTTCTTGCTAATGAAAGCTGTATCTTTTACATACTGAAAACTGACCACTCAACTCAGTTATCCCTACTCTAAGCCTCCTACAAGCCTCCTCTACTGAGTACAGAGGTAACAGCCAACTCCTTAACCTTTTTGACACATGAAATATTTTACTTCAACATTGTTTCTGTTCTGCTTCACATGAATTAGTTTAGGTTATTACAGTGCCTATTAGAGTATCAGAGTGATATTAGAGTATCAAAGCACAGCTGTGCACCAAGTGATTGCCAGTCTTCTATCCTTCTAAAAGCTCAGCATCTGGGGCTGTACCAGCAGCTTCTCCCTCAGCTCTCACTGCCCCAGCACCACTTTCAACATGTAAACCTACTATTTCCTGTCTAAAACCTGCTCAATCAAAAAACCACGAGTGCTCAAACAAAAACATTGTTTGATATGCTTTCATCTCAATAAGCTCAACATAGTGACCTTCAACTTATTTTCCCACCTTCAGAATGAGCTACGCAGATACCCAGCTTACACCACAGAGAAACTGGGCGTCCAGCAGAGCCTGGCTACCAAATTTAATTTTCATTATTATACACAGTCCAGTTTTCAATTCAATTTTTAAAACACATACAAGAAGGAACATTACATTAGAGTGTGGATAGGATAGCTAAGTGACAAGGCATATTATTGCCTGTGGCACAGACAACAACAATATGACAGAGAGCTAAGGCTGCACTGCTCTTAAGGTTAAAAATACACATATTTGATATTCATAGTCAAATGTGCCAGATATGGCAAACATGATGGCTACTTTTTGAAAGAAGATGTGACATGGAGTCCTGTAATCCTCTTTAAATGTTTCAAAGTAATTAATGAGCCTGTTTAAGAAAGAAATCAAATACAATTCCAACTACAGCACATAAAACCAACATTTTTAAACCTCTGGCAGATGGAAAAAATGCAGCAGATAAAATGCCAATGAACTTTACCTACACCTTTGTGAATCTGAAAGTACGAATGACTGAAACAGCTAAAGAGACTCAAGTACACGTACTTAACAGAGGTTTTGGTGTACTGTAACTATTTTGTACTGGAAAGTCTTATCATTTAAGATTAAAGCAGCTATACTTACATTATGAAGCAAACAGCAAATTATACAGCTACATCACTAGCCTAATCTAGCACTTCCATCAGTACAGTAACTAAAGGTACTATTCCCAAATACACGTGTTAGATCATTCTCTGCTCTTTTTTACCCCATTATGCCAGCCAAAAAGGTCATTTAGGAGATAACAAATAACTGACTTGGAGCCTTCACTGAGCCAGGGCTATTAGTTAAAAATAAAAAAAATAAACCTCTCGTAGACAGTGAAGCACACACTTGGTTGCAACATGTTAAATAATCTTAACTCAGCACACATCCTTTTTGTATTAAACCTTCTGTCTTAGGGAGACTATAATTCTTCAAGCCTTGTCAGGTTTCATTTACCAATTCCCCTGAAGTGTTTAGTAAGCACTATGCGCTCCTGAGCTATTTTTCAGACATGACAATTAACTTGAGCCTTGTTCACTTTGCATATATTAATATGACAGGACTCTTTCAGTTAAAGGATGGACAGAGGCACACATTCAGAGCACATCTCCTGTTCCTCTGATAAATAATGTGCGTGCTCTATTTCTGAAGTGTCATTACTTGTTAATTTGTTTCCTATACATCCCTGTTTCTAGACACAGCAATAGATACAGGACCCTGCTATAACAAATAAAATGAAAGAGAAAAGGGGGGCTCCAGTGAACTCATTTACAAAAAAAGACTAGTCTCTATGCTTACACCTCCACCACGTACTGCTGAACACTTCTAAAAGTTTCTCACCCATTGGCTTCCACACCAAGCCCTGTGGTAAAGTGGTTTCTGCGTCTCATCACAGGTCCAAAGACATGCGAGCCACATTTTAGACTCAGAACAACTGCTGCTCGCGTACCTCAGCTGTGAAAAGCCAACTTCTTTGGCTAGACATGTTTGTCAGGATACAGCTCTTGTGAGTGAAAGGCAACTGGGCATGATGCAGCCACATCACCTACTTGCACAAGGCTGGCAGCAAGAATTTGTATGCTCAAAAACACCAGGCCAAAATAATATTGAAGAGGGCTTCAATCTTAAATAATTCCCAAGCCACTGTACTGGAAGAGGCAATTTAGGCTTTCAATATTGCTGCTAGAATCAGTTGAGTGGTTCTGGAATATATTTACAATGTTTTTAAAATAGGTAAGTCCCTATAGACTTGTATTGGAAGAGTTAGTAACAATAGTTACTTAAAAATAATTTAAGACTTAATAAACATATACAGAAAGAAAAGAAATCCTGAGCTCAAATACTACAAAGAAAGAAATAGGATGTGATGTCTGGGCTACTGTAATGGGACTTTACAGAACTATTTGCAGCAATCATGAGATGGTCCAATTTGAGATCCTCAGGACAGTGAGAAGAGCGTGCAGCAAGCTCACTGCACTGGACTTCAAGAGAGCAGACTTTGGCCTCTTCAGGAACCTGCTTAGTAAGGTTCCATGCGATATAGCCTTCGAGGGGAGGGGGGCCCAAGACTGTTGGCTGATATTCAAGGATCACTTACTACAAGCTCAGGAGTGTTGCATCCCAACTAGAAGGAAGCGCAGCAGGAGGACCAGGAGACCTCCTTGGATGGATAAGGGGCTGCTGAGGAAAATTCAGATGAAAAAAGAGGCTTATAAAAGGTGGAAGCAAGGACATGTGGCCTGGGAAAAAAAATACAAGGATGTTGTCAGGGAATCTAGGAAGCAGGTTAGGAAAGCTAAGGCCCAGTTAGAATTAAGCTTGGCTAGGGATGTTAAAGATAACCTTTGGAAGGCAGATGCAGGGACTTTGGAAGGCAGACACAGAGACTGGGAGAATTAAGACCTTGAGCCCACTGTAGGAGAGGATCTAGTTCGAGACCATCTTAAGAACCTGAACGTACACAAGTCCATGGGACCTGACGAAATCCATCTGCGGGTCCTGAAGGAGCTGGCAAATGAAGCTACTAAGCCACTGCCCAACATATTTCAAAAATCATGGCAGTCAGGTGAAGCTCCCAACAACTGGAAAAAGGGGAATGTAACCCCCATTTCAAGAAGGGGAAAAGGGATGACCCAGGCAACTACAGAGCAGTCAGTCTCACCTCCCTGCCTGCCCACATCTCGCAGCAGATTCTCCTGGAAGGCATGCTAAGGCACATGAAAAACAACAAGGAGCTTGCTGACAGCCAGCATGGCTTCACTAAGGGGAGATCCTGCCTCACCAATTTGGTGGCCTTCTACCATGGGGCTACGGAACTGATGGACAGGGGTAGAGCAGTTGATGTCACCTACCTGCACTTGTGCAAAGCGTTCGACACTGTCCCGCATGACATCCTTGTCTCTAAGTTGGAGGGACATCAATTCGATAGGTGGACCACTGGGTGGATAAAGCACTGCCTGTCTAGCTGCACACAAAGAGTTGTGCTCAATGGCTCAATGTCCAGCTGGAGACCAGTAACGAGAGGTATCCCTCAGGGATCGGGGTTGGGACCGCTCTTGCTCAACATCATTGTCGGTGACGTGGACAGTGGGATTGAGTGCGCCCTCAGCAAGTTTGCCGATGACACCAAGCTGTGTGCTTTCGGTTGATATGCTGGAGGGAAGGAACGCCATCCAGAGGGACCCTGACACGCTTGTGAGGTGGGCTGATGCCAACCGTATGAAGTTTAACCATGCCAAGTGCAAGGCCCTACACCTTGGTTGGAGCAATCCCAGGCACAGCTCCAGGTTGGGCAGAGAAGAGATTCAGAGCAGCCCTGCAGAGAAGGACTTGGGGGTGTTGGTCGAGGAGAACACGAACATGAGCCGGCTGCAGTGTGCGCTCGCAGCCCAGAAATCAACCGTGTCCTGGGCTGCACCAAAAGGAGCGTGACCAGCAGGTGGAGGGAGGTGATCCTGCCCCTCTACTCTGCTCTCCTGAGACCTCGCTTCCAGTATCGTGTGCAGTTCTGGGGTCCTCAACATTAAAAGGACATGGAACTGTTGGAACAAGTGCAGAGGAGGGCCACGAGGATGATCAGGGGACTGCAGCACCTCCCGTGTGAAGATAGGCTGAGAAAGTTGGGGATGTTCAGCCTGGAGAAGAGAAGGCTGCGTGGAGACCTCAGAGCAGCAGCCTTCCAGTATCTGAAGGGGGACTATAGGGATGCTGGGGAGGGACTCTTCATTAGGGACTGTAGTGACAGGACAAAGGGTAATGGGTTCAAACTTAAAGAGGGGAAGTTTAGATGGGATAGAAGGAAGAAATTCTTTCCTGTAAGGGTGGTGAGGCACTGGAATGGGTTGCCCAGGGAAACTGGGAATGCTCCATCCCTGGCGGTGTTCAAGGCCAGGCTGGACAGAGCCTTGGGTGGCATGGTTTAGTGGGAGGTGTCCCTGGGCATGGCACGGGGGTTGGAACTAGATGATCTTAAGGTCCTTTCTAACCCTAACTATTCTATGATTCTATGAACTGGTAAGAAAGCACAGGCTACCACCATTCTTTTCTGGACCTCCAGACATTTTAACAGCAGAAGAAATTCAGGCAAATTTGTAGTTGACTCAAATACACATGGTCTACTTAGGTGTTGCATTAGTATTTAATGCAGTTCTGAAAGTGGAAACCGCTTCTTCCCAGCATCCTTTCAAGAAACAGTGGGTACTATAGAAAGAGACTCGACTGTGACCAGTGCACAAACCTCTCTACTATTACTAACAGCAACGAAATTCTAAAAAAAAAAAAAAATTAAAATAAAAATTGATATTTATGCAAGTGTTCTGTTTGAAAGACAAAATGCCCCTGCCAGAGCTCACAAGAGAATATCAACATCATTGAAGAGTCATTTTCCAGCTCTATACACAACTAGTTCATAAGTGATTCCATGCCAATTAACATATGACATAATCCGCAAGTTAGTAAGAAGAATGCAAGCCGTAGAACGTGTCTCTACATATTGCAATGTCAGCTTCATTAGGAAGTAAGCTTGAATTTATTCACATAATTTGTTAAAATGGAATTATGTAGTCCTAAATTATTTAAAGACCAGTACAAAGTACAAAATCTCTCTAAATTAGAAAAGGACATCAACCACGAGCCTTAGAACATGGAACTATCAGTCTGACCATAAATATCAGAAAACATTGCTTATGTCTTTTTAATCACTTTTAACTGCAACTTACCTGAGGAAAGGTTGTTTCATGCCTTATCAATATATGAAATAAATTCTTATACAATTTTGAGACATTACAATAATGTAACTACCTTTTCAGTACAAACTTTAATCACTGTTATTATAAAGTCCAATGCAAAGGGATGATTGGCAAAAACTAAGCAACAACCACATCAAATGCAAATGCAAAGCGATAACTGTTAGTAGATACTAGATGGGATTGACAGTACAACTTATAAAATTGGGACAACTCTTTTATGGGGGGGGGGGGGGGGAAATAAAAACCCCCAGCACTATAGGGTGTTTTTTTCTTGTAGAATAGAGCAGCTCCTGGAAGGTAACAGGGTGCCAGAGACATTGTCCAACATGATCTGATAAAGACACAAGAGCTCTTACCTTAATTTAACAATGACTAAGAAATTAGTCTTCTCTTACAGTGGAGGAAGCAACTTCCCAAATATAGCTTCGATACAGTAAAAATTCAGTCGGCAAGTTTCAGTAGCAACAACTACTATTTTCCTTGAGGTAGCTGTAAGCTGACACTTCAAGAGCAGAGACTACTTACAAAGTTCTTAGTGAAAACAGGAAATGTAATCAACTAAACTGAGATTGTTTCACTAAACACACATGGATCCTTCTCCAAGTCATCAGCAAGTCCATTCCTTTTCCTGAAGCTCTAGATGTGCCATCAGCAACTCTGTTCTTCCTGTGACTCTGAATGGGTTCATGTACATTTTCATATATTATATGCATGCAGTATTTTGTTCTAACATTTTACTCTACCAAGTTCTAAGGGCAGCAAAGACTGCTTGCCGAATTTTGAGAGCAAGAGAACTTAAACACAACTGTAGTCTTACAATTATCATTAACTCATTTAGTGCTATGGCATTGTTAGAATCAGAGCCTATCATGGCAAAATCTTACTCTTACTTAATATTACTTAGCTTTATATAAACCATGTTTATAATGTGAACAGTTTCACAAAGCAGCAGTTAAAAATTAGGCAAAATATCAACAATTTCCTTGCAAAAGCCTGTCCATTGCAAGCTTAAATTTAGAGACAGAAGTCATTTTACATTTAGTTTGAAATCTCTAGCAATACCAAGATACCTTCAGACAAAGGGAAAAACTGACTGGTTTTGACAGAATGAAACATTTACTGTAGACCCTACCAGTTTCTGACACCTGATCTCCATCAAGTAGATGCCAAGCTTTATGCCAGCTTTTAAAATGCTGAAAGTAATACTCAGAAAAGCATTCAAAACAGATTAATTTTTTTGCATTTGACAGCTATTATTAGTAATGGATGCTCACCCCCAGTATTTCCAGTCTTTGAATTGTTTATGTGAATTGGAAGCATTCACCAATTTAGTAGGTGCAGAGATTGGCTATTAAAAAACCTGCTTATTTGAAGGAGTAAATTTTCAAGTGTCAAGTTGCAGAGCAAAAATATTTTTAATTAGAACTGCACAGCTGAAAAAGCGCTTTAACCACTCTTTTTTTGTTTCCATATTTAAAAAAGCAAACCTCTCCATTAAAAGCTGTAAGTAATTCAGAATTTTTGCAATGATCTAATTGTTTTGTACATCTTGGGTGATGTGATCTAGGTGATGCTCATGTGCCTTTAACAACCCTGTCAATAATCATGCCAATACATTTAGCCTATCAGTCTGTTCATCTGCTATTCCCCAGCACTTGAATAATTATTAAGAAGCACCAAAGTTTATCAACAGCTGGAAAACACAAATCCTCAAAAAGAAGAGTCATGATGCTTCTGAGTATTTCTACACAGCTCTGTCATACTTTGCCTTTGTGGAAGAACTGGGGAATAGTAAAATATAATTGTCCTGCATTTGGCAAATACCTAACAAAGCTAACCTTTTCTTGGGTGGATGCTACAGAAAGACCATTTTCAGCCAAACTGATGGTTCTTACCATAAAGACCTCTGAAATGAGAACACTTGAACACTGATTACATCAGACTAACTTCAAAATGTACTGGAATGTTCCGGCCATTAACAAAAAGAGCCTTTTTGATTCTGACTACTAAAACCCAAACCTTTCACCATTATGAGTGACACAAAATTAGGTCTGCAAAGGATGCAATCCGCTACTGCTGTTTCAAGAATCTTTTACGTTTAGTGTCTAGACAACAATCTTTTTGTTCTGCATTTATAAGAACACAATTAGTCACACAATCAACACATTAGTTTCTGATATTAACCTTGGAAAACTCCAATCTCTCAAGACTTCCATAGCACAAATACCAAGAAAGCAACACATAATGATTAATGAAATACTTGATTCCAGTCTTTATGACTCTTTAAAGATAGATTTTGGTATTAGTAGGTGTGTTATAAACAGAGAGAACTAAGCCTTGCCGATGGTGTTCTGGGTCCGCAGCAGATAAGCTGGGACAGAAGCCACCCAAAACATGCTCACAGTGATTTCTGTCCCTCTTCCTAAATACCCAAAACCAGTTCTACAAAGCATACCATCCCACAATACCAAGCCTCTAGCACTGGACAGAAGTATTGACTACCCTCTTTAAAAAGCATGCCATAAATTGTGGCCTGCTGTCATAAATTTACAGCCAGCTGAAATACACAGCACTTTTAAGGGCCACAAATATTTGGGGGAACAGTTTTCTGTTGTTACAAAACAACAACAAACAGTAATGAGAAGCAGCTTCAGTAACTAAGTTAACATGTTTAGATTTAATCACAGCATTCTGTAAAACTAGAAATGATGCTGTATCTGTGGGTTTTTACCTTTTGGGTGGTTTGCAGTTAAAAGGACTAGACAACAGGCAAAACTCAGCCTACAGGACAGATGAGAAGTGTGACCTGCTAGTACGCTTTAAACACACTGCTAGTTCTAACTGGAAAATAAAGCAGCCAACCATAAAAGGATGTTGGTACAAGACAGTTCAGAAATGTAAATGCAAAGCACAAAATAGTTTCCTGTTTCTGTAAGCACTTGATTTTTCTGCACAAAAGTACCATATCTTAGGGGCATGTGAAAAGGAATGCATTTGCTAACAGAAAAATCATTTTTAATGAATAGAAGATGACTGCTACTGCCTGCTCAACTCAACCACCTGCCTATCTGTGCAACTAATATGGTCCATGAGAAAACACAGATTGCCTCCTTGAGACCTCCATGTTTGGAGCCAAGAGGCTCCACATGTGGGATTCCAGGTACTTCCAGGAAAGCTACATCCATCTGTAAGGGCTAAACCTTAAACACACTGTCCTGACAGGCAGGGAACCCGGTATTAAAGTAGCTAATCTCAAAATAAAACAAGAATACCTATATTTCTTTTGAAATAAAAATACATGAAAGTATTTAATCAGTCATTCCTAATACTCATAGTTGTTTTAACAGTACAGGTGAACACACCTGCTTTTCATCTCTAGGGGAAAAAACCTGAAATACAGTTTTCTCTTTCAATTACATACATTTTGCACTAAAATTGCACACACCTTTGGTGTCTCTTGAGTCAAAGATCGCAGAGATGACAAGATAGCATTTGTGGGATGAAACAAATTTTGCCATATCTTGCCATGCATTTCCAGAACATCCAAATCCACAGTCAGCTCAATCTTTCCTCTCAGTCAAGTAGAATAATTTAAAGATTATTTGTGACCTAAATTTCTTTTTGTATAGCTTATGCCAATTTGCCTGAGAAAGGAATCAAAGGAGTAGCGGTCATTAGAGCTGCAAGAGAGAAAAGAACCCAGAAGAGTGAACACATCTGTGACATCTCAATGTGAATGGAGACAATAGGCGCCTTATACAGCTATAGTGCAGGGGTGGGGGAGGAAGGCTGGCAAGCCTTTTTGTTTGCAACACAAAGATGTGAATAATTCTGTAAAATGTAGTTAGGAAGCATTATCTGCCATAACTAAATTAGTCTGTTTCTTGCTGGATTTCTCAGCTGAATTTGGCTTTTAGAAGAATTGGGCAGAAGTCATAAAACAGGAAAAGAAAATGCAAATCTTTGCAGGAAAGGAAGATAAAGTAACTGGCTAGATAAGATGGACACATTTTATAAAAGAAATCAAACAAAAGGGCAAATCCATGGAACAAATAAAGAGTACAATTTCTATGGACCTCAAAAACATTATTGCCTGGCCATCACAGAAAGCAGATCAGAACCTCAGAGAAATACTGAAGACAGCAGAAAACAAAAAAGATCAAAATCCTACTAGAACTCACCAGATGTTCATAGATTAAAATACAGAAGACTTTCTAAATGTAATTCCAAATTTGATACAGTATTTAGGGGATCGTTATAAGACCAACAGGAGTATTACTTAAAATTAAATTACTCTGCTTTGAACGTACCTACTGCTAAGTTCAAACATGCCTTTCAAACCTTAAGCTTAATTTTTAAGATGACTTTTTTTACCAGGAACACACATTGGCACTCTAAAAAGACTGAGTATTACAATCACCAAAAATTCCCAGCTTTTTAAAACTTGAAACTTGTGCTACATGAATTTAGTACAGATTTAGTTTCCAAAACTACTTAGAATTGTGCCAAAACACTTTTCCACAGAAAGACATACAGACTGCATGACACATGCATTCTAAAATTTCTAGCACATTACAATATTGTATTTATTCATTCTATCACATCATTTGTAGCTCCAGTTCGAAGTATTAAAACTGAAATATCTTAAATAGTTCTAATGGGGAAGAGGGAGAGTGGAGGAAGTCAGCATGTGAATCAATGAATGCTTGTGCACACAAATCAAAGACATTCTCAAAGATGGTTTTATACATTTTATACAGTTGGTTGTGTTTTAAAAACAACATGCAGTTTAGAAGCTGTATGGAATATTGATTTACACATCTCCAGCGATATGCGAGGACATCACCACACACCCCCAGCCCTCAAGATGGAAAAGTGATTACCGTTGTCACTGGATGACTGTATCGTGATGACAATGGGGGGGGGGGGGGGGGGGGGAGGGGAAGGGAGGGAGGGAGACAGACAAAAAAGATGCTGGCTCTCAAGTGAACTCTGGGTAATAGCTGGTACACCTACACAGCCTTTGGAGCAGAGAACAAAAGCATTTTAAAAGTGGAAAGCTTGTCTGCATGGGAAGAACTGAAACACCCCTAGAACACGGTAAATTGAATGTAAACAGGAAATACAGGACTAAAAAAAGAACAAGAAGTGTGCCTTGCACCGAACTCCAACTGATAATGAAAAAATGTTTAAACAACACATCAGAAGCAGGAAGCGAGCCAGAGAGACAGTGCACCTTCTCATGGCAAAGGCATAAAATGGGCATGCAGAGAGGATAAAATCTTAGCTCTGAAAATCTCTTCATGTTAGCCTTCACCACCAAAGATACTGGAGAGATCCCCACTTCCAGCATTTCTTTGTAGTAAACTGGCTGGAGAAGTAAAATTAATTTTTAGGAATTACAGAGGAAGAATTAAACCAGACACTGGAGGTATCAATCACTCACTAAATACCCTTCACAGGAAAAGGGGTTCAAATGTGCATCTTCAGAACTGCCAAACTACACAATCATCATCAATGGCTACCAGATCAGAACACTGGCAGGTGACTGGTGGAGCTCCTACTGGCATAAAGAAATCTAGAGGGACTCTCAGGAGCTATGGACCAGTGGATCCGACAGTCATGCCTCAGCCGTCTTCCATCCACAGTAAGATGGCAAAAGCTATGCTAAACGATAGTATCACTGAGCACATGAATGAACAAGGTCTGCAGAAAACCAGCCCACATATGATTCTCAATAGGATAGCTTATTTGAGGAAAAAGAAAGTTGCACAAGATTACTGTGATCTGTATGATCCCCAGACTGATCTAATATTTCTTGACATTTTACATTTGTTAAAACTTTTAAAAGTATTATATATATATTAATTGATTTAGTGCACTGGCAAAAATATGCTTACCCATATAACCATTTTACTCAAAAAACTTGCATGGAGACTTCTTTACCAGTATGAAATGTGATTTTAATAAGCTTTGTTGACAGCTTTAAAGGGAAACTTAAGTAGTAATAGGTTAAGCATAAGAGCGACTAAGGGGATAATCCACAGTGCTATCACTCCAAACATCTAATATTTCTGAAAGTCAAAGCTTCAACCATTTACGAGCCAGAGGTCAATAAAAGAGGAAGAGTGAAGAGAGTTCAGTGAAACCTTGAACTGTGCAACTCCAGAGTTTTGGTGGTGTTTTTTTTAATTTCCCTTTTACAACTACGTATATTAAAAGTCACTTTTCTTATTTTTTAAAAAAAGGTGGCTTCTGGATTTCAGGTCTTTGCTTCTCTGTTTTCTTCAGTCAGACTTCAAGGTAAACTGTCTATATTTTCTAATTTTCTTTAACAGTGCTGGGGAATTGAATCAGTTTTTCTGTTTAAATGAAAAATGAGATGCTTTGCTACTCGTGTCACTGTCACAGTTGGGGTCTGAGGAGAAAGAGCAAATATAATGAGATTTGAAAAAAAACCCTGGCAGTACTGCAGCCTGCAAGAGACATACAAATGTGAAGAAAAAAGCAGTTGTGTTTTCCTTCCCATATTAAGAGGTATTTTCATATGAAAAATATTAAAAACTACAACTTTATCTGTGACTTTCAATTATCAAAACTGCTTCAAGAAAAACATACATTGCAATTACTTGGATCATGAACAAGCGAAAATAAGTAACTAAACCTAGAAAAAGAATTTATTTTAGAGAAATGAATGAAGTGCTTGACCGCCAGTGCACTGTGAGAAACTGTGCACAAAAAGAAGCTGTGAAATTCAAAAACTACATGCTTGTTTACATGGGAAGACTTACTAGCATTACTATACCAATATAACACCATTTATATTACACCTACCTCAGAACACAGTAATTGGACTTATAACATCCAAATATTAGATAAATTACTTACAGCAAATTTTATGTTCAGCCAGAATGTTCAGCCACTATAGTGACTAAAGTCTAAAATCAGTGACACAGTAACACTGACACATTTTACCATGTAGGTAAACACAAGCACTTGTGCAATAGGTGCACAACTCCCTTAACTAGGGAGAAATAATACAGCTTGGTCAACAGATTCAAAAGTTATCTATGTGCTCATCATCTCCTTCCTTTTCTGGACTGATTGTAAGTGAATGAACATGTGAAATATTAGCAAGTAGAAAAGCTAAGATTAATCACACAACCCATAGGAGAATACACTGCAAATACTGTACCCACACTGCAATACACTTCCACTCATTTCCAAAAGTAACATGGGTTTTGCACACAATCACTGTCTCAACAGTAGAGCACAAAAATGGATTTCATTACAGCACACTAATATCACCATGTTCCCTACTATAACTTGCAGTTCAATATCAATGACCAGCCATTCATCCATTTTGATTCTTACAAAATGCTTTTTAAAACAAAGAACTTATATCCTTAGTCATTCTTAGCATCTACAGTTTTGCATAATGATGCCTACAGCTACTTCACCAGGAAAAGGACACAAGGAAAATAAAGCAACAAATATGTTACAAGCAGAACTCCAACATTTACCTTACCATATGTTTAAGCTTGTATAAAATGAAGAAAGCATGCCAAAATCTAACTCCAAAGGAAAGCTTCTCACTTTTAAGACCTTTATGTGCTTGCGCCTTGATCAATCCCACTGTGGCAGTGTATGCATTACAACAGTGAAATAAAGACTGGAATTTCTCAACTGCGGCTAGCCAGGAAAGGCCAGGCAAGCTTTAAGTCACTACAATGAAATACCCAATCTGCTACCTTCGAAACAAAACAAACAACAAAAGGCACCACAAACCCTAAGCATTACCACCACCAAGATCACAGTGTGTTATTGCAAGGAGAAATCACATGGGTTTCCAACAGTATGTCTCAAGGAAAGTCAGGTAAGAGCAGCTTTCATCAGTAAAGAGGTGCCTGTGTGCACAAAAATCCTAGTTTTCTTGAGGACATGTACATGAAGGCATGAATGAAGAAAGACTTTACAGGATAAAAGTACATAAACAGGGTCTGACAAGGAAAGAATGTCACATAAGAAATCCATTTGTTCATCATTCTACCAAGACTTCATAAACATAGGATAAATTATGAGGGATACTGCTAAAGAGAAAAGATGGATCTTCTGAATTACCTGTATAATATTATACAGCCATTCACCAGTAATTAAACACAATCATACAGGCAAAACTACATTACATTTTATCCCTATTTATAAAAGGGTATTTTCTGCTAATTCATAAAGCTTATTTCATCTGCAACACCAAATTTTACTAGATATCAGTTTAGGGTTCTCATGAGTAAACAAAACAAAGCAAAGTCAGCTTTTGCCTTGTTCCATTTCTTTTCAAGTTTTAAAATGTCACAAATCAATGCACTCATTAAATGAATGAGCAAAGCTTTTAAGGGCAGTAATAAAAATCTATGGATTATTTCAAGACCAGGAAGCTCAAGAATGAGACATATTTTCTATTGTCATGTAACTTGTGACATTTCTGTTGCCTGTATAACTTTTACTACCTGGTTATGCATTAGTAGTATCTTTAAATGATCCAGCAGAAGTAACTCCACATTTTAAATTCAGCATATAAATGGGGAGGGTTTGATGGTTGCTACAGTTATGACCACAGTTTTGACTGACATCAGTCCAAAACAACACAGAAAATACAGGGAATCCATTATGCTTCTTAGAAGAGTTTGAGATCAACTGTTTAGAATCCTGCAGCTTCCAAGATGGAGTGAAGAAATCCCATCCTAAATCTCCAATTTTTAACAAACTGGTCCAGCAAAGTCTCAATTCCAAGCTGGCTTCGGACCTTAATTCATCATTCAACTTTAACAATTTGAATATTATTTAAATAAGAAAATTATTTCTTAGGTCACCTGAAATGACCTCCATGTAGAAGTGACAAACTAGAAGTATTTGGTATGAATGTTACTAATATTAGTACAAAGTCTTTAGGAAGAACGTTAGTAAGGAGAAAGAAATTTACCTTATACCACTGATCAGGAATTAAAATTATGCTGATCAGAATCATACCCATCCACTTTACCTTTAGGAGTCATCTACAGTTTCAAGTTACCTGGCGTCAGACCAGGGTGATCTGTTACAGCACTACCCCGAGCTACTGAAGCAACAGGAAACTATGTCTAAAAATAGATCAGCAAACTATGCAGACTACCAGAAATTTTGTCAAATATGAAAATAATAATTTCTTCCAGGCAATCCTCACTTTTAGAGGATTATTAAGCAAGAATCATTACATACAGAGTTTGGAACATTTCAAGACAATCACGTAATTCTTTATGACATTTAAAGCAAGTAGAACAAGTTTTTCATTATTGGGCCAATGCACACAAAGTATTGACATATCAAAATGGTTATGAGACAATTTGTTCATCACTGAGAAGAAAATGAATCCCCTGGTTTTTTTTCCCTGTTTCAAAGAGAAGCATTAGCTTTTTCTTCTACTAAGAAACAGCACGTTTACTTCATGATTTCTAGACAATGTATGCTTCTGAAAGAGCATCAGTACATTCAAAGCAATCCTGCGTACTAACTGTCTGGTCCAAAAGTTCACTAAAACATTAAATAGGGGAAAAGCTATCTTCAAGCTTTAAACACTACTTCTTACTGTTTCATATTATAGTGCCAGTTGACAAAATGTTACAGTTGCAACTAAATTTGATAAATGAAAATCATTATGGGTTTATAGTCTGGATTCTCATCTTAATGAGAGTTAACCTCTTTAGAACAAAATGTTCAGAGCTGCAAGACATATGCTGAACATGTGTATACATGTAAAGCTTTGAAAGCTGCTTAAAAATGTGAGAATGAGTAAAGTTCATGTTACCCTTGATAAATGTCAGCTGTCAGGCATCACAGCCCAATACACACTATTTTTTTCCACAAACTAGTGCCCAGAAAAATGTACTTTTACTTCACCAGCTGAATATAATGCATTATACAAGGTAACATCTACCCAAGGTCAAAAGTTTAGTGTTTTTAAATTTTAACTTCCAGAGCAGCATATTGGTTACACAGACATCATCATCACACTGAAACTAACTGAAGTGTTTCCAAAAATCTCTACTAAAGTTCCATGTAACACTCTAATACATATTTTCTACCAAAATGGACACATTCAACTTTTCACCAAGTCAAAAGGAACTTGAAAGAGAAAAAAGAATTGCTCCTATATCCACTACCAATTCTGTGTTTTTGCAGTCCAATTTTACTTGAACATTTTCTGCCCTAGTAAATCACTCATTACAAAATTCTAATTGTATCTTGCAGAATTAGCCCAAGGAACTGAGCAAAGTCTTGGAACAGACCAGCTGTACAATAACAGGGTGGGGTAGGGATCAGATTGGCAAAACTTTCCATTAAGAAATGTTACTTTTTAATGTGATACAAATACGTCAATCAACCCTATCTACAGTGTAGTCCACTTAAAAGCTGCTCCCCAGCTCTCCCATTTGAAACCACATATAATTTATCATTTTGTGTACACGAAAAATTATTACTTTGCTATGGTTATCATGCCAAACAGTGAAACAGTGCTTTAAAAATTTCACTGCCATTACCAATGCTAGCAAGCTGGTTTCTTCTTCCACAGCAAAGTCTGAAGCACCATGACAGTCTTCTGTGAATTTTTAATGAAAGTATTATCTACCTTTCCTGAGCAGGTTAACAGCCCATGCGTTGAAAGATCATGAAGTATGCATGTCATATCAGTGCCTTTCCCTCTCTGTGTTTAAGTAGTATTTTGATCCATTGAAAATTCATACACTTCTACTGGGATTTTCAGAGGCATTTAACATTGGCCTGAGTCTGTTTCTGCTAATTCAGTGAGAACCCTGTCACTACTTCCAGTAGAAATACTAAAGCTCAAAGCAGCGTTTCTTTCAAAATTCTATCTTCATCAGGAAAAGAAAAAAGTAATCTTTTACCCGAGTTTTTGTATTATCCTCAAATAGAAAGATACAGTAAATGTGCCATCTCCCATCAGATGACCTAAATTTTATTTAGAACTATTGCCCAAGTTATTTAGAAACATAGGTGTGCACTCTACAGAGAGCCAAGAAAAACAGATGCAATACCTCTGTTTGCTCAACTGACACCTTTTAAGAATGTTCTGGTAACTACAGATCTACACTAAACCTGGTGCCTGAATTAGAACAGCTCCTACTTAAAATTATTATTCTGGTCTACTGGATGTTCTCTAAGAATGTCAATAGTAACCTGCAGCGCTCACATTATTTTATTAAATACACACTCTCTACACACAAACTGCCCACTACTTATTTACAGTTATGCAAAGTAATCTAAATTATCTTTCATCAACCACATTGAATACCAATGTCACAGAAACAGAACAATCACTGCTGAAAGCAGTGGCAGCTTAACTGCCAGATTTATTACAAAAATTGCACCATTTGTAGCAATGCAAAAACATCAAAATAACATCCTTTAACTGCAAAACTGAGTATAAGCACTGATCAGATCAAACCATGGAGTTTCAGCAACACACAAAAACTCTTCACATCTTTCATGGCATAAGAAAGAACATGAGGTATAAAAAAAGCCCCCTGCACATTTAATTTACAATATTCATTGCATTTGCTCTGAAGCCAACAATGGTAATGTGAAATCAGAGCTGAACAATCAAGGCAGAAAATCTAATGAAAAGGCTGTGACCTAAAATTAATTGCCTATTAATACCACCAAGATGATGTATAGTTGTGAAAAGTAACATTGTTACATACTGTTTCAAAATAAACATCTAACATGTCATACTTCTTAATGCTATAATCCTCATATCAACATTTCAAAATAAGTACCTTCAAAGAGACAGATTAGTAAATATATCCCATATCAGTGCAACAGACATATAGAAAACGAAAGGAGAGGTACAAGGGGAGGTACTAAGAATGACAAAACTTGTCAAGGTAAGGACCACAGTGTACTTGCTACTGACCAGGGAAAATATCTTGTGAAATGCAAACAGTTCATTCAAGTTAGTCACAACTGGCTGTCTTAAATTTTAAAGCATTACAGAAGATGTACAACACTTTGAGAAATTCTGTACTGTTTTTCTAGTCTTTAAATGATATCTTTCCTTCTATCCTCACAAATTTTAGGAAGATTGATAGATGGTTTTATTCATTCTAAAGAGAAATCTGTCACACCTAAACTCAAAGTAAAGTTCAGTTTGATGAGGGGTAAACATCTATCTGCCATGGAAGAGTTAAATGCCACAAGAATAACACTGCCTAGGAGTACAAAAGGGCCACAAATTCTGCAATTCTGCAGTAAACACCAAACAGTTGCTTTTACTGCTTTACACATCATTCCTAGCTCTAGTTCTTTAAAATTCAAGGATCTTTGCAGAATTCTGGATGATGAGTGGGGATTTCTTACTCTCTGGGCAAGTGAAGGGGTTACCACTTACTGCCCTGCTGTTACTGCATGGCCAGCTACTCACTGACAAATTGCCACCGGGATGTCACACACAGCAAAATGAAACCGGTATCTTAAAACACCATCCTGCAAACTGCAGCCGTTCAAGACTGACAAATAACTGGCACACAGTACAAGCAGGGCAGAAGCTCTTCAGTTTACCATCTGAGATCCTAAGACACTATGAAAAAAAAAAATAAAATCTTATGTCTGCTAGTTTATAGGACTGAAAAACCCCTTTGAAACACCTTCTAAAAGCCTGGGGTTTTTAACAGTTGCACTGCAAAGACACTGATTTAAGTGTCTTGAAAGGAAAAACTAATTTCGCTTTTACAGCCAAGCAAGTCAATGTTTTCCTAACATTCTGAGCCAGTGAGTGACCAGCTGCCTCCAAAGTTTCTCAGAAGCTACGCGGAAACTTCACAAAAACATTAACTGAAGACAGCATGAACAGCATACTAGGTAAACCAGTGCCATTAAACAGTATTAAACTCTGACAGACTGTAAAAGCAAGCAACAGAGAAAATTACAACTTATAATGCTTTACTTCTAGAAAGATCAGAAATGTCTCCTGTATACCTGAAAAGATGTAATTAACGTTTACATTATGTACCCAGAAAACCGCAAGAAAGCAAAATAAAAGGGTTATTTTCTTCAAATAGTGTTTCCAGCACCGTCTCCATTATCAATACCATATCAATATCGTATCACAGCCTCATTTACTCAGTACTGGTAAAAGGTGACTCTATCAAAGCGAGGCTTAGCTTCCAGGAATCACTAGGAAACTAATACATATCACAGAATGCCTTTATTGTTAGTAGAGTTTATAACTATAAATATTCTTCTTAAAAATACAAACTGTTTTTAGTATACTAATAACTTGTCAGATACCATGTGCCTGCTAAGTGTACAAGTGAGGGTTTCTATATCAGTTTTAAACGGCTTTGCTTTTCATTTAACAGGATGCCCCTACTGTTCCCCCCATGAAACACACACTATTCCAGTCTGTGTCATGCTCTGTTATTCAGCTTCTGAAAACCTCAAACATTTATTCTCTCCTCCAAATGTTCTCTTATAGCAAGCTTAAGCAAGCGCCACACTGATCTTCATTTTCAGCATTAGGATATTTCAAAATAAGATTCCTCTGACTGAAATCCTTAATTCTAATCCTGTCACAACAACATGTGAGCAGTGCTGACACAGGACCCAGGAGGACGACATTACATAGGTGATAGGGAATCAAGGTGAAAAACAAAAGGAATCTAAAACAAAGAGACAGAGCTGCTTTTCCTACTTTAACAGTATTGTGGAGAAGAGAAGGGGAATGACAGCTTTTGAAATAACAAATCACCTAATGAATATTCCACACAAGAAAATGGAAAAGCGAAAAAGACGCATAAAGTTATCATATTCAATATGCATGATTTTAAAGTATTAATTAGAAATGCCTGGAATAAGTATTATCGGAAATGTCACTATCTACAGAAGTATTTTCTTATTAACAACATTCACAGACCAATTAAAAAGGATACTGAGACCATTACAAAGCTTGCAATTCCCCTTCCTCCTCCATTTGCATAGCCAGGATAATTCACTTTTGCCCCCTCCACTTATTATTACAATTAATAGCCATTGAATAAAAAGCAACATTACTTCTCCCCTTGTAAGGCATTAGAATTTCTTCCTTCAAATAAAATAAACTGTTTGTCATTGCCCATGTCCAGTATTTGTGGCTCTTTTTCCTCCCTAGGTCAGACAAATCTTGGCACAAGAAAAAAATTTGGATAGGTATCACTAATTTTCTAATTCTCTATCATGTCACAGCCCTGAGCTTTATTATGAAACAATGTTCACAGTTGCCTGTTCTAGCACTAGAAATGGGAATACGTTTTAGTAACATCCAAAATTAAAAGTACTCATCCTCTATTTTCACAGTATCATTACCAAAAAATTACAATAGCATGTGGAGCTAGTGACACAAAAGGAATGCCAGTTTTGCTGGCACATCATTTTTGCTCTGAATCTATTTATATTTGTCAGACCCTTGATTTATCAGGATATTTCCTACTTGTACCTTGAGAACTAAAACTGTCACTGTAAGGATTACTGTATTCTTATTACCATAAAAATTATTGTGTTGTGCTTTTAGTTTACTTATCTTGAAGAAAACACTGCATTTCAAACTGCCATTTGATTAAAGAGTGAACAATGGGCATGGTGCAGTGATATATCAAGAATTTTTGATGCCACAAACTGATTCCCTTCTGTTGTCTTAGCCTTCCAGATCTAGACTTCAGCAGACTATTGCAAGGACAACTACATACCACAAACAGTTATGGAGTACCTTGGCCAATCTTCTGGTAAATTCAAGCACTCTTTGAGAAATAGCAGGTTATACTGACTATCATCCTAAAAGACAACCACTGTATGCTCAATAAGCATCAAAGGAAGGCTTAGAGAAATCAGAGCTAATGACAGAGCTTTCCAGAACACACCCACAAAGCTGAATATGAATGAGAGGGTTTTTCTACATTAGCATGTGGTAATTTCATTGTCCAACCCTGTCCGACCCCCCACCCCCAAGACGTCCATCCAAACAAACAACCTAAAACTAGCTTTAAAGTGTGTTGGAAATAAAGCAAACTCTTCTACAAGAACTGCAGAGTAAATATCCTGGTCTTCTACTTCAGTACAAATCAGTAAGGAAAGCTACCGTTTACTGTCCCTGGGGCCTGAGAAAACTTCAGCTCACAGCAGAAGCTGGAAAAAACCTGCCTATTAGGGCACATCAACACAGGAACATTTACCAACGACAACTGTATAGATAATACAACCTACAGAGATCATAAATGCACGAAGTCCTTACAGTTATAGCAGCCAAGCCCTGAATTTAGCACATTTTCCAAGCAAGTGCGGGAGGCGAAACACCACTCGATGCAGGAGGTGTGCTTCACTCGGATCACACCACTTTGTTCTAGCTGAAAAACACTGCTTTCCACATATTGTTTTGTATACTAAAGGGGGAAAAAAAACCCCGTATTTCTTAGACACCAATTCCTGAACTCTTGTGCCAGAGAAACAAGACAGTGCATATGTATGTACACAAATGCTTAAAAGAATCAACATACCTGCAGTGTGAATTTTTTTGCATCTATTCATCTTACTACATCCCAATAGTATGCAAGATAACTCACAAAACTTATGATGCTAGCAGGGAGGGTGAAAAAATTAATACTTTGGAGTGAGGGGAAGGGGGCTGTTTGGTTTTGTTACTGTCTCCTAAGAAGCTGCTGCCATAAACCTGCTCCAAGGCTAGAGCACAACTGGACCTGAAAGTTGGCTGGAAGTGCTTTGAGGACCTCAGGATCTGATTACTGTCTTAGAAAAAGTATGTCTCCCTATCAAACACAGCTCTTCAAGGAGGGATTTACATTCCAGAAACCCAACCCATTACTGCTGCAGAAGACCAAGAGCTCACTCATCACAGGGAGGTCTGCAAAAAGGACACAGAACAGCTTTGAGACAAACCTACTGAGGAAGAAGGGTAAAAGCCACTTAGTGCATCCCCTGACTAAACACTTAAGACTGCAGATAGTAGATTTCATCACCAACTGAAATAGAAATAAAGCAGAGAAGACAGAGATACAAAGGTAAGGTTTCAAAACAAACAAAACTCTAAGTTCCCCCTGCTACAGGTCACCTCTTTTTCAGCATCGTTTGTGCCAGCATTAAAGTTAAGAGCTGATTTAGAGAGAAGTAGCAAGTTTTAATACTAGATACCAGAGTCTAGCTCTATGATCAAAGCCAGGAGACTGGGGAGAAATAAGCCAGCAGAAATCTGAAGCACACAATAGAAGTACTGATAAGTTTCAAAATATAAAATAATTTTCCAAATTGAGAGGCTGTGCTCTAGAGTTTTTTCTAGATTACCTTTCCAGCCTTCAGCAAAACATGAAGGTAGGAACTGCTTACTCCAGATAACAAAGAATAGATGAAAACACCTTGGTGTGAATTTGTTTTTTAATTTCTCATTCACAATTCAGAAATCTTGAGGGGAGAATACTGTAAAAGGGCAGCTCCCAAGCAGCTGGCAATTCCCCCAAGGGAACTAGGGAGATGGAGCCAACCTAAAAATCTGCTCTGAATAAGCATACAGAATCAATCAGTATAGAACTCCATAGTTCATTTTCAGCTTTTGACTGCTCATTTAATGCTTTCTTGTTACAAAATAAATTAATAGTATCCCTGATACCCCATTCTGGCCATTTTTGTTAGAAGTAAAGGTTACACTAGTGATTTTCCCATGATCAGCAGTTAGCTCTTGATAACAGGCTTCAGAGTAACACTCCCCCCGAAAGTAGTTTACTTGGAAGCAATAGGATTTACGAATCTGATTTGTTTCTTTAGCTTGTGAGTCAGTGTTCGTTTTTTGCCAGTTTCCCACCCTACTGCTTTCACATGCATTCGCAGTTTTAGAGATCATGGATGTCTAACACTAAAAAACAGGCGCACCCAATGGTACCACAATGCAATCACACAACTGTTCAAGAGAAGTCTTTCAGATACAGACATTTAAATGATGCTTCAGAAATAGGGTTCACAAGTGATCCTTATTTCCTAGCAGTTGTTACTCACTTTCCTCTCAAAGAGCATTTATTCCATTTCCCTGTGATAGGCCATATGATTTGCAGCTTCACTGCTGCTCCCCTGTGCGGGCAGGCAAACCACCACGGATGGACAACGTGAGGCAGACAGGACGCACACAGACGCCGGGAGGGCAGAACAAAGAATCACAAGGAGTGGGGGAAAATAAACTATATAATGTCTGCTGCTTGGGAACATTAACTGGAACAAACAGGGAGGCCACCAACTATCATTACAAGCGCATGTTTCTTTTGCAGTTGCAAGGAGAATTGCACACAAGAGGGGGCAGGGGATCTGCTATTAATCATATTATATTCATTGTTCCCTTGATGCTGCTGGCAGCGCTTCAGGAGACTCCCGCAATCAATTCCCAGATCAAACTGCAGCGAGAACGGCAGCACTCACCAACAGCCCACACGGAGCCATCGCAACCTCCTGTGCTATAACACCGAACTGCTTCTTGCCCTCAATTTTAAAAAACCCTATGACAATAGCCGAAGGCTCCTCCCCACCCTAATCTCTCGTTAGGAAAATGAACACGCCGCATAAATCCAATGAAACTATTTGCAAGAACAAGCCAGTAGAGAGGTGAAAACATCACCCTGAAGTAGCCCGGAATCAAGTTGCTTTGCTGGGGAAGAGTTCTGACTGTTATCTCTTAAGTAAAGTGCTGAGTGACTCCTTGATGAAGCGGCACTTACCATTCAGCAAGCTGAACGTTCCAGCCAGACCTGCAGGCCAGTACCTGCGCCGGGACCCGGGTGGGAGGAAACGCTGCTGATGCACAAAGTAACCAAGTCAGCTATTCTTTTGTCAGTGAAACGACAGGCATGTTTAAGGAGAAAGAAACGTGGATTAACTAAATCTCATATTCATACTTCATTGAAAACGTAATGCTTTAATTTGTCTGGTTTGGCAAAGCTACAGAGGGAAGGTGAATTTTCTCAGCCACAAATATTTTTGATTTTTCTGTAACAAACTCTGCACAGCATGGAAGTGGCACATACTCTGCCCAGGTCCAGAATTTGTTCGAGTTGCCCTACCTAAATATAAATTTGTAACAATGGCTACCACTGGGCCTCTGACACTTTGCATGCTGGCAATGATGTCGAGCTGGCGCTACTTGTCCCCGGACTGAACAAACATACCCTTTTGTTTAATGAAGATACAAAAGAATAGAAAAAGTTACAGTTCAGAAACTAGGTTTTTAACACACCAACTTAGGAACGAAACAGTAATAATGAGATGTTTCTACCTCGGATTTCAATAAGGAAAAAACACTTCAATATTTAGAAAAGAAAACATATATGCATAAGCAGCTTATTAAGCAGCAGAGCTTCACCAGCCAGTGTGCCTGGAGTCACCCGCCCGCTTCTCAGCCTAATCAGCCCCCATAGGCAGCATCCATTCTTTAATATCTGTGTATGTATGGTTTGTTTGGTACTGAGGGAATGAGGGTGGGGTGTATGGGGCAGCTTGTTGCTGCTGGTTTGGGGTTTTTCCACCACATAAAAAGCATGTTGGCGGTTGACAGAAACTGGACTCCTTGTTGTCATGGGTTCAGCAGTCATTTTTCTCCTTCTTGGTAGCTGGTGCAGCGCTGTGTTTTTGATTTTGGGCCTGGGAACAGTGCTGACAAGACCAGTGTTTTCAGTTACTGCTTGTCTACTGAACAGTTTTAGGAGATAGCGGGCACTAGCAGTTTAGACGTATTCCACTAGCTGGACACGCAAACTACCCGCTTGTGCTCGTCCTCGTCCTCCCCCTCCCCTGGAGAGGCCGCATGCGGCACGGCACGATCACAGAGAATAAATACAGGAAAAGGGGGGAAAAAAGCCCTCAGCTCTTGGCAAGGGGAAGGCGTTCCACAAGCCTGCTCCGGGGTCAAAAGTTTACCGTGGTTTCAATTTCACCTTTCCGCAGCCAATGGCAGCGCGGCGGCTCAAACGGGCCGCGGGCGGCGGCGCGGCCCTTAACTCCTGCCCGCCCGGCACGGCACGGCCCGGCCCGGGAGCGGGAGCCGCACCGGCCCCGGGGCGCCGGCGGAGGAGGGAAGAGCCCGCTCCGCTCCTCTCCTCCCCTACGCGTACCGCACACGGAGGGCCCGGCAGCCTCCGCTGAGCTCAGCATTTCTTCGGGCATGGCAGTGAAGGGGAAGGGGAGCTGCGCAGCAGCAGCACGCCAGTGACTCACAGGTTAAGAGCTGCAGAAGCGGGTCCCCTCACCCCTATTTTAGTTGAACACCAGGTCAGTAATCTAAGGGCAGGACTCATACGAGTCAGTATCAAAGCAGCACTGAGCTAGAGAGCTGTGACAGCAGCGAGACGGCACTGGCAAACAGGAAAGACTGACCTTGTGAGAGGGTAGGGAGGGAGAGAGAACATCAGCACAGAATTGTCGGAAAGGATTCCGAGTGCGGTCAAGAGCTGCAGTGATTTACTTTACTTCTTGTCAAACGAGGACTCGGCCCTGCCCTGGCATAAGGCCGGGCAGCCCTAGGAGTACTGCTGCCCCCCAGCCAGTCCCCACGGTGCTGCTAATAATACTCTGCTTCAAGACGCTGACTTCAAAACAAGTTGTCCCCCCATATACTCCAAAGACAGTAATTAAGTTTGTGACTCTTGAGTACAAAAATTATCAGGTCTTCAGTCTTGCACAGGAAAACAAGTAATATGTAGCCACAGAGGTATAAAGTGTTCTAGACACAAAACGTTTCTAATAGTGTCTTGCTTTGGCATGGAAAAAGACACAATGCATCTCAGTCACTATGTATTTTAAGATTACAGAACTCAAGGAAGAACATAGAACAGGCTTCTTGTACACTTCCACTCTGTATCGGTGGTTCCATCATCTAATCAGTACTTCGGGTTTAAAATTTTAACACAGAGAATTATGACAAAAGCTTTCCTGAGCCAAAATATCATCACAAGCAGTGTTGTGGACTGGGGGACTTGGGGACTACTGACTCAGCTAATCGGTCTGTGGTGGGGTATCCCAAAATCTAGGTTGGGGTCAGCTTTATTCTGTGGGAGATTGATGAAAATGCTGACAACCACAAATACTAAATGACACAACCTATGACTGTGTTTTGGCATCCACTTGCTCTTGGAAAGTCAATGTCAAATACACTTAAGCATGGAGAGCAACAGATTTATCACCCCTTCTTTGGCCTTGCCAACTACAAGGCAAGAGGACTAAAGTACTCTTATGTGAAGGTGTGAATGAGGAGTTCCCTGTTTGGTGCAAAACCAGACAATATGAAGCAGCATCAAGAGACTGCATAAAGCATGTAGTTAAGACAAATTCAGTAGCAAAGTAACCTGAGTATGTTCAGCACAGGAGCCGGGTTACACACAGATCTCGAAGCGAATGATTAGCAACTGTGACTTGATACCAAATAGAATGGCAAGTCATTGCCCACACTTGCAAGGTAAGCAGCATGGAATTATCCATTCCAAACCAGGCAGCAGTCAAAGCAGGAAACACTTGAGAACATGTATGCTACCATAATTCAGACATCCAACACGCCGTAGAAAGAATGACAAGAATCTGAATATAATTATGAAGAAGTCAATGAGTAAATATGCCATCGACACACGCAAGAGTTTTATGCTGAAGATGCCAGTTAAAGTAGAACTCAGTTTTCCAAACCCTGAAACCAACCAGGTAGCAGATTGTTCAAGACAATGCACACAACAATCTAAGGGGGAAAAAAACCAGCCCACATTAGTCAGGTGGCAGCTATTACTAATTCTCCAGAAAAATGCAGTTTGAAAACTGGTAAATTATCGCAGAACCTCAAAGGTTTTCACAGCACTTTATAATATTGAAAGATATTCTGGGCTAAGCCCTCCACATAGGTCCCAAGAAAGGATAAAAATATTCTTATGAACAGCTATGCCTGCTTTAAATACTGCCAACAGTCCTCTTTTTATACAATTCACAGAACAGTTTTAGGCAGTAAGATAATCATGCAAAACTCTTTAAAACCTGCTGCAGGAATAGTCAACTCGATTTACGAGCAGGCAGTGAAAACCAACTTCCAGCATGGTCAAACAGTGGTTTCGAGAGGAGGCACAGGTAGATTTCTTTCTCAATGTATGCAAATAGGCATAGCAGCTCAGTACAGCTACTATAAGGTTAAGCTTAATGACTTGAGAGCTGCTAACAAAGATGCAGTAAGTGATTAAAACAATCAAGTGAGAAAGCAAAAGACATCATGAGTGTCTTTGTTGATTGAGATCGTGCTCCACTACCAAGCTTTTTCTACTCAAGTTCAAAAATGTTAAGACACCAAGGAAAATGCTGTCAAGTAACGCTGTATTTTCATGGTTTAGCCGGGCTAAAATAGTTTTGCCAATAGTAATTTAAGATTTAATTACAGTTATATAAAGCTATTTTCCTCTCTTTAAAAGAACAGTTTAGCTTTGTTGTTTAACCTTCTCTAAATACCACCCCATGTTACAGAAATTCTTTTAAATTGAGATATCATAAATAAACTCCCGGTTTATAAGATGGCCTCATTTTAAAAGAAAATGGATGCTATAAAATTTTACATCAAGTCAGCATGTTACCAAGAAGCTTTTCTGTGTGTTCTGAATTTGATTAATACAAGCCAAGGTCACTTCCTGAAAGATGCCTACCACTGCAGCTGCAAGCAAACGAGACTACTCTGAGCTCAAGAGCTGGGGGATGGGAAGATGACACTAGAAATTTCTAACACTGCCTCCAAAAATACACTAATTACAAAACCTGGGTAATATTTAGAAGTGTTTAGTTAATAAGTTACTTATGTGGTGATCCAGTAAAGGCCGAGTCTGTATAATAACTTTCTCAAGCAAAAAAAAAAAAAAAAAAAAAAAAAAAAAGAGATTCACAATGATGCACCAGTATGTCTGCAAAAAAAATGAATAATTCTGATGACCCTTTACAAAACTTCATGCAATTCCCTTGAAAACGTATTAGTTGTTTTTTTTTTACTATGTAAACTTTATTATGCAGCTCATGGAGCTAGTAAGAGTCTGCCCTTGAATTAACAGCATGCCTCAGTCCTACGGAGACTGAGAGGCTCCACCCGATCTACACTGTGTCCTATTCTGAAGCCATTTAGGAAAAACACGTTTCAGGCAAGCACGCAAGCTCCTTCCCAAAGTCTACAGCATGCATTTTCCCAGTTTCTGAGGACTGCACCTATAGTTTACAAAACCAATTAAAAATTAGCTGGTTTTCACCTGAAATTTTAAGGCTGTTTTAACAGTTAGCAAAACACACCACCTTCGCATTTTGCATGCAGCCAGAGGTAGTTTTTTCCATTCCCAGATGCAGTTAAAGCTTACACATCAGGAAAATAAGACCCACACCAAACAAAATAGATTCTCTTTTGCTTTTTCTGTGTACAAACAAAGATTCTACAATTTGGAGTACCAAACGGGGGTGGAGCACACTGCTGAAAAACCACACACCAACACACATTTCCAGCAGGGCATCTGTTAGTCTAGGAAGGAGGCTGAAGTGACATTATTTATGAACACACACGCACGCACACACAATTTAATATACTTCATCTTTAAAACAACCTTCATGCACCCAACATTGCAACTGAAGTTTCATAACAGGGTAAAGTTAAGAGGATCTCCTGAAAGATAATTTTGACAAACGAGTCAGTAAGAGGAAAGAACACTGCTAGTTTCGGGTGGGCATCTTTGCCTGAAATAGACAAATACACTAAAGCATATCATTACCTATGCAGGCACAGTTACTGCTGTGGTTAAGGATGCCTAACATTTTCCATCACAGAAGCCTGTTCTAATTCTTTAATGACTGTCTCACACCCCTCAGAATTACTTTTTTGTGTAAGACTTGCATAAAATTGGTTCAGACATTTAAAAACAATGGAGAATTCCACTGAACAAAATACAACCTTTTATACAGTCCAAGAAGTTGAAGCTTAAAGAGAAACTGATCAAATGTCTGAACAAGCTAAATTTCATCTTGCTGCTCCGATGAAGGTGTCTGTACAGACGGTAAGTGCTTTTAAAGCCTTTGAACATGCTCAGTTTTGTTTTGAACCACTTGCCAAGACCCTCAAGTATTTTATCTAACCAAGTTGGCTTTGTCGCTGCACAGCTCCTCCATGCTGACAGGACAGAACATGCTTTATCACCATATTACAAAGACCAAGAGCAGCTTTTCTATAAACCTGCCAGCTATGAAGCAGTTCAAGTGCCTGGCAGCACACGAGAGTGAGCAGAGACCTTTGCTAGGTTGTGCTGCCCCACCCATACACAGCATCCACAAAACAGGAGGCAGCAGTGGTATCAAGGCAAAGGCCACCTTTCCCTTCCAGTTCAAGAACCCAGTTGAAACTGCAGCTGGAGGTCTCAGCCCATAGTGCTGAAAGATTCCTGCCCCTCTAGCAGCCAGCCCCTCCAGCACACACGCTCACTCCAGCAACCAAAGCAGCGTCAATCAGCTCTGTGGGATTCCAGATGACAACCTTGCTGGCAAAAGTCAGAAATTTCCTCATTGCAAATTATACTACTTTTTCCATATGCCTTTAAAGATACAAAAAAAAGTTATATTGAAAATACTACGGTTGTGAGATCATTCAAAAAAAGTAAAATAGGATCGTCAACTTCAACTCTCAACACTTTCGCCCTTTAACCCTTGCTGCAGATACAAAATTAAGCCCTCTGCTGTATGGGACAGGCACCATAAGCTCACAGCAAAGACTACTCCAGACTTGTGTCTATTGTATCATCTCCAAACTGCATTACTATTTCAGCAACCCTGTTCACTTTACTCTAGTGACAGGTAATGGTCACAGAGAACTGGAGGCTGTCAAGGATCCGTATACTAATATGGCCTTTGCCCAGTGTGCGTACCTAGGGAGTTTCAGTGACATTCCCATGAGAACACAGGGGGTTTTCTCCTGTGACAAGTAAACACTGATACAGACTTGCCTTTATTCAGACAGATTATGATCTGTTGTATTAAGAACATTCATTTAGAGCAGACTTTAAACTGACATTTCAATCACTGATTTAACTGCTGGAAATACACCCATCACAAGGAGGTTCACAGGAGCAAGAAAGCAATACTGTCTGTAAATCACACTCGTCTCAGACACAGTTTACTAGTCATCAGAGGCAGTACTTGAAGACAACTAGTCGTGTTTGTACAAGAACTAAGCTATAGAATTAATGCCAATAAGTATATTATTTTACACTGTAAACCAACTAATTTTAATCAAAGCTATGGCTACATTACCATTTCTGAAATGTAGATTAATATTCTGAAAAAGTGCCTGAATACTGTGGAAGGCAACTATCTGCCAGGGGTTTCCATATTACACACACAGAGACTCATATAAACTGGCTTCAATGGGAGTCAAACACCTGGTGTGTTAAGAGCACCTTTGAGAATTCTACCTGGTATCTCTTCGCTTCAGCTACTGAAATAGCTTTTTTTCTTTCATTTATTGAAAACCACATACCCCCTTTGCTTTTAAAAGTAGATCTTGTTATTCACCAATCTAATAATGAAAGGCCTGTTAATGAAGTTTCCTGAGGTTTTGGCATAACTAGATTCTCAAATTTGAGACTACAAGATCAGAGACGGAAAACAACAGAAGTTACTGAAGAATGGAAATCAAAATATTTTAAAGTTTTCCATGCATAGCATCGGTACTTATACATAATTTATTGCATTGCAAGGAGCACGTACAGCTACTTAATACAAAGACACTTCTAAAACACAGTTTGACCTTGAGATATAGGAATGTTCCTAGCTCAGTGCTGTAATTAAAACCTGATTAAGTTTAAGTGTACAGAGGTACACTTTGGATGGCTGCAAACGGTGTTGATTTAGTTCAACACAAATGCTACCAATCCAAATTTGAAGTGACAGTTGTCTACCTATAGCATACCAATAAATCTAAGCATTACATTAGTTAAAAATATCCTTTCCTCCTTTTTTTTTCCATATACATGACTATATTTCATATTCGTAGTGACCAGAGCTTAGTAGAATACCTTCAGCCCAACTGCAAGCTGAAGGCAGAATATGATCAGGTTCATTTGTCTCTCCCACAGTAAAGTTATCTCATGATATTTCAGATGCTGCCATTCACGGTGTGCCAATGGTTACAGCACAGAGCATCTGCTAAAATTTACTGCACAAAACAAAGCTGCAATGTTATTTTGCACGTCACTGGTAGATTCATATCTTTGATTTCAGGGACCAATTATTGTAAAATTAAGCTAAAACAGATCAGGAAAAACCCTGAAGGTTGGTGTCTTTATTCAGTGCTATGCGAAACAGAATAAAAACAGGTCTTGAAGAAATATTATAGACTGGAAAGTCACAGAACCTCCTCAAGGCCTAGAAAACAAAAGGGCAAGAGGCAAGCTTTGCTGCCTGCAACAAGTGAAATTCTAGTGTTCACATATTGGTTGAACACAGGAACCAGTTCCAGCCAGCCTGTGGAGCCTCTACCCTAAGACACCTTCAGAACTTGACCAAACAAACCCCAGATGAACCAGCTCTAACTTTGCAGCATTAGGATTGATGCTAGCATCACTGTTCTATGATTGTCACTAAAACACAGAGAAATACGTACTGCATCCATAGACAACCTGGTTCCACTGTAATAAAGGACTAGTAAGGCAAGAGAATACTTTACAATTGATCCTACTTTGTCTCAATTTAAGGTGTATTACCACATTCTCTTTAGTACTGATTTAAGCAGGTATGCTTTATTAATCTCAGGTACTCTACATTTTGCATTCATCCATCAAAACTCCCATCTTCTCTGACCACATTAATTCCTATTATCAAGGATTGTTTTTTTTCCTCCATTTATGAAAAAAAGCAACCTGCTTTTGAATAAGACTCTCAATGCCCTCTCGTCGTTTGGAGGTTTTTTTTTTTTGTCCAAACTTTTTTGTTCTTTACAAAGAATTTTGATTGCATAAAAATCTTACACTTCTCATTTTTCTAATGTTCTGTTAAAGCAGCAATACCTTCACTTCCATTAAAAAGGCATTTTGCACCTAATCTCACACCAAGCTCCCCAATATTCCTGTGTCAGGCAAAAAATCAGTTTTGCTCATGATAATAAAGACAACTGGCACTTCTCAAACACTGATGTTTATCTGCAGAACTCTCCAAAATGACACCATCATCATTAACATAGAAATTCCAAGTAATTTTAGGCAGATTTGCAGCCATTCTGGAAGTTAGTACAAGAGGTCAGTGACTGCCAAAACCAGAAGAAGGGATAACATCCTTCTCCTTCAGGTGCCAAAAAAACACTTGTGATGGTTTGTTTCTGATCCAGTTGCTTCCTTGTTTGTAGATAAATGGCTAAGTAGTTGTGTGGTTTCATAACATTAGGAAACAATTTCATGTATTTTCATATAATGCACTGGAGGAAACACCAGGATAGAGCTGTTAATTTTTATGATTATTTTTTCTTACATGCAACATGGAACTGTTGGGACAAGTGCAGAGGAGGGCCACAAGAATGATGAGGGGACTAGAACACCTCCCGTATGAAGACGGGCTGAGAAAGTTGGGGCTGTTCAGCCTGGAGAAGAGAAGGCTGCGTGGAGACCTCAGAGCAGCCTTCCAGTATCTGAGGGGGGGCTATAGGGATGCTGGGGAAGGACTCTTCATTAGGGACTGTAGTGACAGGACAAAGGGTAATGGGTTCAAACTTAAAGAGGGGAAGTTTAGATGGGATAGAAGGAAGAAATTCTTTACTGTGAGCGTGGTGAGGCACTGGAATGGGCTGCCCAGGGAAGCTGTGAATGCTCCATCCCTGGCAGTATTCAAGGCTGGGTTGGACAGAGCCTTGGGTGGCATGGTTTAGTGGGAGGTGTCCCTCGGCATGGCAGGGGGATTGGAACCGGATGATCTTCAGGTCCTTTCCAACCCTAACTATTCTACGATTCTACGAATTCAACGTTCAACTTGATGCTATGCTTTAAAGTTAGTCATCAGCCACACCACTGCATTGGGAGGTTTTTATACTAGCATCTGGTAAGCATACCAAACATGGCACCTGATTAGCACCAGTCATGCACTTATGTCATACAACTGGAGTAGATCACCTATATAGCATGGGTGATTCAAAGTGTTGTCAGTAAATGCCACACTGTATTTGTCCAGTTAAGTGACCTCCTATTACAGTACTTCACACTTACACATAACTCTTAAAAGGAGGAGAAGTCATGTTCAGGTACACCACAGTCAGAACCTTATATTCTTGGGCCCTAATAAAATTACTAAAAAAGTTACATGTATTGTCTCTAGGCATGGCATAGCTTTTGTGTTTTGTTTTCAAAGCCCAATAAGCGTTGTTAGTGTACCTAACAGTCCATTAGAAGTTCAGAAAGCTACAAAACCTTACATACACTTGAGCTTTCACCAGTAGCAAGCTTACTTGGTTACATTCTCAGATAGATGAGGACTGTAAATAACAGCGTATATACAATAACAGGATAAACACAGCATACCATGGAGGGAACACAAGAGCATACAACACAAGTCTGATGTCATTAATTCTGTCTTACAGAATAAAAATGCTGTCATCTAGGTTTCTTCCACTGCAAGTAGATTTATGACAGACAATATACTTAATGTCTCCATCCAGTCATGAGCTGAAGTCATTTATCCCTTCTTTCCACCACCTATTATTTACTTCAGTGTGGCATCTGCAAACCATTGCTTAGGAACTCTAACATTTTAATGAGCACAGCTATCTGAGACAGATTCTTTTCTGAGCTTTGAAGAGATCATACTCCAAAGGTTTTCCTTCCACTGTCTCATTTTCTTCATTTTGCTTTACCTGAGCTTATAATAAAGAGTTTGATCTTATCACAAGAGGTTATTCTGAAGGAGATGCTTCCTTTTTTTGAGACCAAAATCCCACTGAATAGAACATCCAGACAAGTTTCACTGCTCTCCAGCAAGACTAATTTGTTCAGGTACTAAAGGCTAAATAGGTCACCCCAGAAGGTACGACAAAAAAAACCTAACAAACACTGGTGAATAGCATCATATCCACTCTGGGCCTAAATCAGTTTTAGCTATGAAATCCCATTTCATCACCATTGTTTCAAAAGAACTGTTCTGAGCGAAGGATCCATATCATTAGTTACCTCAGAAAGAAGAAATCCACAGTATCAGTGATATGGAGAATTAAAAACTAAAGGCAGATGTACACACAGAAGGATACTACCACTCCATCCCACAGCTCTTAAGAACAACATCCTTCACTGGCACAAGGATCCCCCAGAAGCCTATTTGCTATTAGTTCTGGTAAGTATGTACCAAGGGCCAGGTCATACCACGCATTTCCCCAAGTTTAAGTGAGGTGGAGGAGAGCAAATTATACACTATATTACTACAGAACATAAAATACCTCTGTATTTCTAAGGAAAATACAGAGAAATTTTCTCCCTTTTCCTAACCTAATTAAATATCAATTTTTGATCTGGATCAATTCTTATAAATTAAAGCAGTCCTGGACATTTAAGTCTAACAGCAGACTTACCTAGTACAGTGTTCTCTCCAACAGAAGCCAGCAGGAATGCCTAGAAAGAAAAAAGGTAAGGATATGAGTGTGTTTCAGCATAGTCTCAAACTTCACAATCTAAAGCTCAGGAATTTCCTGGTTCAAAAGGACTGAGTTTCCAAGCAGCTGAATTTCTCTGCAATATACTTTTATTTTTGGACCCCTGAAAATTCATACAGCTAAAATATTCTGTGCCAGTCAGCTCTGTGGTTCAGCTCTACACTACGTGAAAGTATCAGCTTTTTATTTTTAACTGCCGTCTGATAATAAGGAGGAGGAAGAGAATAAATGAAATGACTGAAGAGGAAAACACTTTCTTCCTGTTGATTTTCCATGACACTTGTGGTTATTTTGTATAGATCCGCCTTGCTCTCTCAAGCCAAATAAAAAAAGGCAGATAAGCGCAGCTTTGATCTTAAAAAACAATACAGGGAAAGATAAAGTCCACTGTACTTTTTTGATACTGAATAGACCACAGTTACTTACATTCAAGAGGAAGGCATAACTGTGTAATGATACAGGATTCTGTATTCTTTACTGATAACTTGCAACACACTTCTTCAATACTACCTTGCACTGGTTTGTCATTTTGACAGAGCAAGTAGTTCAGAAGGTTTTATTACTTTTTTTTTTTTACCAAGTAGAAGAAAATTAGGAAAACCCCCAAAACTATATGTTGTAGCAAGCTGCTTTTCCCTTCAGTACATCAGCAGGCACAACACACAAGCATCTCTCTAATAAGAAGTCTCCTAAATCAAGTGATGGGGATACACGCAGTCACTCACCCAGAAAAGAAAGCTCCCTTAAATCACCATTGTTTCTTCTTCAGTGACCACCCAGTGACTGTAATTATTACCTGTAGTTACCAAACCTACATTCTTACCGGACAAGAATAAAAGAGCAGAGGTAAGCAAGCCACTATTAAGACCTACTCCCAGAACAGGAAAAAATCACACAGGTTTTCTTTTAGAGTTTAGCAAATCTTCATGCAAGAAGCTCTACAGAATTATTTTAGTCAAGATCAGTTTTATGTCTACAAATTAACAAACTAAACTGATAAGTAAAAAAATGAATTTACAGTAAGCAGAATAAAGAAAGATCTATGTAAAATCAGGCTCAAAGAGCACTGGAAACTTCTGTAAGGCTCTAGTAACACTGCATATAGAAAAATACCTGATCTGCCACATTGGCTTCATCCAAAGCCCAAGTAAATCAAATGAGTTCATTTTAGGCTTTGACAATAAACACATTTCAGTTGTCTTATGTCTTCAGCAATATATTTTGCCTTTAGAAAAATAGTCCTACTAAGACTTACAAATCCCGTTTCCAATCTTGAACTTTGCATCAAATTTGTAAAGAGACATTTAGATAAGATATGCACAATGTAAACAAAGCAAGGACAGCAACCTCATTTCACAATACACAGTTTATTTCAATACTTTTAATCAGTGAGAAACTAAGTGAACAATACACAATTCACAATACAATCCTTGTAAAAGCTGGAAAAGATATTAAGGTTCATGTTAAGTTCAACATGCTCTATTTTTAACTTTAGTCAAGTCCCTTCTCATTAGCAGTAACTTAATATTGGAGAAAGGATTGGAGCAGCTAGGAAGTTAGATGTAGAAATATATGTATTTTAAAAATCAATTTTAGCACAACAAACAATTCAGTTACTTCGGCCTGGACAACTAATGTAATCCTCTATTGTTAGCATATGCCAAATCAAGGCTTACAAGTGGGTTTAGGAAGTAGCAATTGATGCTTGCTATTCTTTTTTTTTTTTTTTTTTTTTTTATGATCAATGTGTGCTTCATAAGTTTAATTCCAAAATTAAAAAACAAAAGAACCAAAAACAACCTCCCCCCCCCAAAAAAAAAACCAAAACCACAAAAAACAAACACACAAGAAAAAGCACCCCAAAACCACACCAAAACCCCACACAGCAAACCAAACAAGTTCTGGACCCCATTTTGCTCTAATTCACACACTAGATTAGTCTTCACATCCATATAGTTTGACACTAATGGGAGAATTCCTTAACATACCCTTTAAATAGTGAAATTCCGAACACAGCTGTAAGACCTGCTGAAGATGGTTTTCAAAGCATTTCACAAGACCAAATCAAACCTGAATCTCGTGACTGACTTACTAGGAAAAAGCAGAGTTTACATAATAGTGAACTGAAAAACAATGCCTCTGAAAACAAGCCCAGGTCTTCTGCATTTCAAGGATGCTAACAAAGAGGGAAGAGGCATGACCATCTGCCTCTCTTTAAGAGATAAAGAACTGGTTTTGAGCACTCCCGTATGTGTGAGCACCTGTGTCACATGATAGATAACTTTGTTTGGAGGCCAGAACTCTTTCAAAAAGCGTAAGGCATTAAGAACTGCCTGTTTTTCCAAGAGACAGAGTTAGCTGTAGCAGAGACTATGACACTTGCATATGCAAATGACAGACACTGAAATCTTTCAGATGACTGCTAGCTAAGCAGTGAATTAGTGGCCATCTCCATGTTATTTTACTTCATGGAAGAAATAACTTACTTTCTCCAAGAGGATTAAACTAACTTCTGCCAATTCTGACATCAGTAACTTCTCTGCTATGTCATGGTAAATTGTAGCTAATACAGAACTTAATATTTCCAAGATGACAGTAATATCTTTGGAGCTAGAGCGATAGAGGAATGTTGTGGTGAACTCTGCCTGGAGACAGTTTAGTCACATCTGGATATACGGCAGCAAAACCAAGATAAACAAATTATCCCGAATGGAAAACAACCAAAAGATCTAATTCTAGAAGCTGTATTTTCTGCTTATCTAAAATTATTAAAGCACTTAACTATTCTTTGTTTTATCTGACTCTTGATCTGTGCTTTGTTCTTCTGTTTCTCTAGCTTTTGGACAGAGATAGGATCTAGGACTGCAAGCCTTGAGTGCTTTGAGTGAAACAGATTCAAGATAGTTCCACATTCTAGCAGGCTTTATCAAGAAATTCTTCTTGCACTTAGAATGAGGAAAGAACTGCTAAGATATGTGCCAAGCAAAAATTCTAAGTTGATTACCAATGCATGTAAAGAACTTTACACTTTAAGCTTATTCTAGACTTGCTTCCAAAAAAGCGCCAGTGGTACTTTTTGTTTGGGGTTTTGTTTCTGTTTTTAAACTAGCCCTTTTGGTCAAGTCTACTAGGTGTATGCTCTCATAAATGAGTTAAGAAAGTTTTAATATTAAAGCACTGCATCTGTTCTGCAAAACACGTTTACAATACTGTTTTATGTAACAAATTTCACTGCAAGCTCCTCCAGCTATGAAATACCAGCTCTCAACTGACTGGTAGTGACCAATCTTGTATGAAAAACTTTGGCTACTGCTTCATTGTGCTCCATGCCTCCTTAGGTTCTTGAACAGAATACTGAAATGCATGAGGACTTCCCATGCACAGTACACACAGAAAAGTCAGAGCAGTTTCCAAAATCCCCACTTTGGAGGCAAGGCCTTTAATTTACCATGAAATGCTAAAAATGCTGCCTTAATATACCAGGCATGCTAGAACATGCCACTTTTCAGCTGTATTCTTTTGCGGTGTTTTGTGGGTGGGGTTTTGTTTTGGATTTACACTCACCAATAGCCCTAGCTGTATCTTTGTTTCAAATGACACAGCTAAGTCTCTCCAGGGCTGTTACTTATCTTTTTCCACTGTTGATGCTATGGACCATGTGTAACTCCAGGGGACAAACATTCTATTTCATGCAATTATTTTTGTTGGCAGGGTGGGACTTTTTGTTGTTTTTTAACAATCACAGTATATTAAGACCTAAGTGCCTTGCTAACTTTCTTTGGGGTGGATGAAAAGCCTGGAAGATTTGCAAGTTTTTTTATTATTCCAGAAAAGCAAGTCTAGACTGGTCTGGAATTACTAAATAGCAAGGATCCGTAACAGAAGAAACTTTCAGAGGCGTGAGTATGACTATAGGAAACTATCTAACCTTTTGTTCAAAATACTACATTAGAAAGTTGGAACAGCCTTACTACTACAAAGAAAAAAATGTTTCTCAAGTGCCTCAGGCCACTAGTGTAGCTAAGCTTGGGTCTGTTTTGGTGACAGCCAGTAAATATACTTGGAATAAGATACTGCCCTTGTCTAGGTTCTTAACTCACCTGCTTTTGTTAGAAGCTATCAACTAGCTGCATCCTCAAGCAATCTCTAACAGCTGTGGAAGATGGAGACTGTTTCTCTCATGAACTCTTGGACAGTTCTTAAATAGGAATAAGATACTGCAGAACACCATGAGAAGCTAAGGTGGCATACTGCGCAAAAAAGCAAGCAACACCCCAACAAACTGACTTCTTTCCAGTATTAATTTCTAGTAAGGCTGACCCACAAATCTGGCCTGCTCACTTCTGGAAAACCCTTGAGTGCACATCAAGTGAAAAACAAACTTAATTTTTCTCTTAAGCAGATAATTATATCTGCTCTACAATGGTTTCTTTTAATACAATTTGCATGAATAAGCCTTAGGTGGCTTTGAACTTACCTTTTACCAGCAGTGAAGCCAAGGTGTTGCAGTCGGCAAGAATTCAGTTTACAATCCTGATAAACTTCCCCTGGAGGTCTGCACAACACAGAGCCCGGTTCAAAGCCCTGCTGTGGCAGTGCAGGTAGGGGATTGCACCGACAGCTCTGGGGTGATAAGCCTGTACCAACCATGTCCCTACTAGTTGGTGATGGAAATACCAGCCCTGTGGGGCTCAAAGCCTCTTTCAGTAAATACCTCCCCACGTGCAATTTCTTCATGGCCTGTGTAAGACTTGTTACTTTGGGGCAACAAAGTGCTTGTATACGTCACTACTTCATATGATGAGGAAATATCCTGGAGACCTCTGTTCCGGGGCACCGGTGAAAATTATTCTTTTGTTCCGGCTTCACACTATAGCAATGGATACACTAGTATTTACTGTAATGCTATAATGTGTGGTGAAATTTGAACAGACTGCTTACTTTGAAGAAAATGACACAGACACTTAACAGGAGTGCCTAAAAAACCAACCTTACTAACACAGAGACTTTCCTTAACTACCTCTTACCAACAGTTTGAATGTACAACCTTTTTTCCACCCTCTTTACTAAGGTTTAGGAGTGTTTTACTGCAGCAGAAAGAGACTGGATTACTAACGCAATATCCTTAGCTCTTCTGTTTTCGTTCCCTCCTTAAATATATGTATATCTTGTTATTCTAGAAATAGAAATCCCAGCTCACCCATCATTTCAGTGTAGCACTAGTTACACTCCAAAGATGGAGCTCCTTGGCTTCTGTGGAACGCTACCATTGAACCTACTTGTATAAAAATTCCAGCCAATCCCAACTGTCACAGATGAGACTTCAGTCTTGGTTATGTTTACTTCAAAACAGACATCTCCAGTTCTAGAGAATGGCATCAAATCTAGATCACGCAATAGGAAGTCTGGCCCACGGCTCCAGAGATGTTAACAGATATTATTCGCTGCAAATGCTATTTATATCAAATGCTATTTCTTAGCATTTGATATAAAGTCACACACTTGGAAAATATCAACATTCCCCAAACCTACAAACTAATCAGAAGTTAAAAACAACAGGTGTGTGTGGGAGATGAGCTCATACATGTTTTTGAGAAGAAGCTACAAGAACTCCGTTCATCCTAAAAAGCAAGAGAAGGGATTAAATTGCTGTCTGAATACATTAAGTTCTTAAAACAAGAGCTTACCACTTCTCAAAACAGGTTTGAGATGTAGTCAACCATAATATCAGCTTATGAATCTAATGGCTGCTTCTGTTGCTCTCATACTACCACTTTAGTCCAAGAAATGATGCAAGCAGAAAGAAGAAAAGTAAGTTTAAATCCAAAAAGAAAAAAAAAAAACCCAAACAAACACAAAGCCACATAAAAACATGGTAGCCTTTTACTAGTCAGGTAACTATCTAAACAAAGGAAACAGTACTTTGTCATTCTAACCAAGTTTTACTCTAGTGGATTCAATTTTATGCATGCAGTACAAAGAGAATCTCTTGTAACCTCAGACATAAGATCAACTTCATAGTCAGCCCCTTCTCCAGCCATCTCTCTGAATCACTGTGGTTTAGACTGAAAATGCTAGTAACTGTATCAGACATTCTCTAACTATGTCTACAAGGATTTAGATGCAAGAATGCATCTGGATGGCTCATAAAAGAAACACTTAAGTATCAATCTGAATTCTCAACATAAGTTTTCACCATAGTGTTTGAATTTTCACCAATGTAGGCAGTCATTTTTGCACCATAAGCTTCAGGCTTGGTCACCAATTGCGATTTAAATTCTTCAGCTCGTACAGGTTCTATTTTTTGTTTTGTTTTCCTTTTAAATAAGACACACAATTGATACTAGACTACTTATGATTTACATTTCAACTAAAACACGCCCCTCTGTGATTCTAAGAGTCTTCAAATATCCAATGAATAAATACATAGAGTAATTACAGAGAATGCTTTCCCTCAACCCAAAAATAAAAAACTGCTTTGCATCCCTATTGTTGCTTTCTCAAAGCAGGATGATCATTTCCTGAATTGTTTGGTGTAGATATTTTGCTTAAGCAGCAAGCACTCCAGGCTACAACTGATGAGTGACCTTGAGACAGCTCTTAGAAGGCAGTTGCCATAGTAACACCACCACAAATGTGGTACATCCTCAGCTGACACCACCAATCTGGTGCAACAGATCCATAATAAGTACATCTACCGTGTATTAGTGGCTCAATATTTAAGGAGGAAGTTACTAGATTATCATTTTCTTTTTTTTTTTAGAATCATTTCCAAACCCCCTTGTGCTGTGGCAGACACTGTTACTCCCTATAAATACAAGTGACTAAGGCTACGCAAGTCCACACAGTGCAAGAGTTAAATAAAGTATGCTAAAATAATGCACTGCTGAAAGTTAAAGCTACTGAGTGAGTTAATCCAGAGAGCAGACTTTGGTCCAGGAAATGAAGAAAAACCTCACAAAAGCACATAGTAAGAAAGAAAGTTTGTCTTTTCTCAGATTCTCTAATACAAATAAACTTTATGGAGCCACGCTGTGTCAAACCTACAGCAAAATGCAAGCACAATGGATTATTTTTTCATGGCAGAATATTTAAAGTCTCACCTGTGCAACCTCATCACCCTGAATAAACTTTCCAAACAACCTGGCACTAAGGACCAGTGTTGCCCCAAAACTTTTTCTCTTCACAGCATGCTACTGGGCCTTGTGAGCTCTGAAAGAGTAATAGAAAGGTGAATCATTCCTGAAGTGTCAAAAATGAAAAGACTAGATGGAAAGAGTTGTAGTTAATAGAAAGGTTCAGTAGAGCCACTTCAGTGCAAAGTCAAAGGATTAATGAACAGATTAAGACAGCTCATTGCAACAGCTACCAGTCAGACATTAAAGTTTGCTTTAAAACTAAATTGCAGTTTCAAGACCCATCTTTTCCTTAAACTCAAAACAGCAGAAAAAGCCAATCACATCAGTTTCATAGTTTGTTGATGTTCAAGAGATTCTATTACAGATAAAACATTTGTGCATTCTAATTATAAACAAGAGTTACTACTGCTCTGCCTCTGATAAAGTCAGCTCACTTCATGGGTTTGCCCCTCTCATAAAAGAAAACATTTATTGAAATTCCATAGCAGTGGAATCTGTGTCAGCTAAGAGTTTATTCCAGTTAGAAGGGAAGTTAGGCTTTTGGACACTCCAATCTTAAGAGTCCGGTCCACAGTTAATCCAGTCAGTCAAGTACCTACCCTGAAACCTGGCCAAGGAGCTCCTGCATCCATAACTGTAACTTAAAGGTATACAGAAAACAGGAAAGTAGTTCAGACAATACTAAGCAGACATTGAACAGGGCCCTAAATCCAAAAAAACCCTATAAAATTATTTTCAGCAACTGTGTGTTACAGTGCAATTAGCAATCAAGAGTTCAGCTGTGCTGCTTTTGGAGGTCTGGCAACACTGCTACCTTGACTCAAAAAGGTATTATTTGAGATTGATGATTCTGACCATTACTGATATGTGTTACTCTTCCCACTTCATCACTTGTGTGAGGCTGCAGGTAAGATGGCAGTATTATAAACTGACCTGTGCCCTATCAATTTGTGTACAGGCATTGACAGGTTCCTTTAGAACAAGTATTCATATAAACATTAAATATGTTTCTATCTAGCAATAGCTTCCTACAGTAAGCATACTTTTATCAGAATACAATAATTTGCCTTCAGCTTTGCACATAGTTGTTCATTTTGGCCTAGCTGTACATGTGCTGAATTTCTCCTACACCCAGTACCACTTGACACTCTATAACACATTTGTTTCAGGAACAGTTACAGGAACTCCATCCAATTTACATTTGAGTACAACTGTGGCTGTTCTAGTTGCATCTCACCATGCCCTTGCACTAGTTCTGGTGTATGTGCAACTACGGGTAAGCTGGCAGGCAGTAGCTGTCTGGTGGATTTGTTTGGGCATAGGGTTCATATTTTTGTTGGTGTTGATGGGCAGGAGGGAATGGACAATTTTGAGTTAAACCTCTTTGCTGACTGCAAAAGTCTCAGTCCCGGAGTGAGGAGAGGTAACAGAAAGACAGAACAATAGCCCTGACTTGGCTTGAGAGCTATGGAAGTATACCACACCGCCTTGGAAAGAAAGCAGTCCACAGGGATATGTTCGAAGGATTCTGGGGTTATATTTTCAATTAATACTAGAAAGAAGTCAGTTTGTTGGGATGTTGCTTGCTTTTTGCACAGTATGCCACCTTAGCTCCAACTCCAGCATTTAAGAAAAAATATCCAACCAAACAAAAACACCAAACCAAAATTAAACCCATTATAAAGGGTTTTTTAGGCCCTAACCTAAAAGAGCATAAGTCAACAATAAATATCTGTACTGACAGAAAGACAAGGCACATTCAACATAAGGAGTGCTCTGGATCTTGGAGAAAGGTCAGGGAGTCTTCTGGTAAACAAGAACAACTTCAACAGAAAAGAGCTTCAAGGTAGACAAATGAGGTTGAACCAGTAGATCCTTTCAGTTTGATTTTCAACAATTTATCTGAAGGTACAATCATTTTATAAATCACCATTAAATACGTTTTAAAGTTAACTTTTACAAAAGATTATTAGAACAGGATATTTCCTAATGTCTTCCTTTAGTACACAGAAACAACAATTAACATTTCTAGTCTAACAACATACAACACTTACTGGAAATGTTAGTCTAGAATCACTGTTGTTGGCAGGAGAAGACAGATTGTCGCCTGGTAGCATAGCACTGACCATGTACTAATAGCTACAGTTAAGGTAAACTGTAAAACAAGAAACTTAAGGCAAGATTAATATAATCAATAGCTGAAATTCAGCATAGGAGTGGTTTACGCACATTCTTACAAGTGAGAGCTTTTTTCCTTGACAATTCATTTGCAGGGAGCATTTGCTTACCAAGTAGCTTGAAGTTTCGGTTAGAATGAGACTTCCAACTGGAATTCCAGCAATATAAGCATGCCTGCATGTTATTAAATGGAATAGTGGAAAATTTCACAGGCTGACATCCAGAACGTCTGCGGTTCCTTTTCATATTTCTCTCTTCTTGCAAAGCAGTTATTACACCAGAACTTCAAATCCTTCCCCCCCCCCCCCCCAATTGTAAAGCCTAGAAATTTCCACTGCTTTAAAAGATTTTTAAAAAGATTTCTCAAATGTACAGCTAAAACCACCTTAACACTCCTGCCTGGATGGAATCTTTAGTTTAAGCAGAAGTTTCACGGAGACAAAGTCGTGCTAAGATGAGGGGAAGAAAAAAAAAAACTGCCCTCAGACACCAAAAGCATTGCTTGGCCAATCTGAAATACTATCCCACTACATATTAATCTCTGGATAAAGGTTATTTGAGGTCCACCTACAGACAGATGGGCAAAAGAAGATGAAGCAGTTCAGGATAAAGCCAACTGGTACCTGTACATTTAAACAGGAAATACAGTGGGTGACAATGCAAGATACCCTGTCTCTATCAAGTGATGGCTCTCCTTCAATTTCCTCAAATCTCCACTCATTTTACATCTCCCTGGATCCCACCTGCAACCCATACTACCTTCTTATGATATCTAACACAGCTAATACAAGTCTGGCAAGTGGGCCAGCACTTGTTCTGTACCTCACCTTTGTAAGTCTTATGACCTACAAACATGCATCACCAAAAGACTAGGGGCTTCAACAGAAAACCCACCAGCGTAACAACAAAAGTCCTCAAAAGCTACTCCAGCCAGTGCAGATACTTTCTTTCAGTTTTCTGTGCACTGACTGAAAGAACTGTCTTTCTTTTAAGGGGGAATCTTTTAAAGGGACATTGTAGGTTCAGAAAGATCCTGCTTTTTTTTCCATTTTAACCAAGAGAACAATTTGCAGATGAACAATTCTTGCTTTTGTTGCCTCTAGAGCCACCTATGACTAGAAAGTTTCTTTAAATACTGATTAAAAAGGGATTCTATCAATTAATGCCTAAAAATATTATTTCCCATTCAGGGATTTTAATGGAAAAACAGAACTCGCCAATAAGGAAACTTAAGTTATTTACAAAGCACGACCAATGCATACAGCAGCACAGGGCATTGAACTGGTACACAACCAAGCAAGATGCCTTTAAAGTGTCTTGAATCCATTTGTTCTTTTAGATTTTCTCATTTAAAAGGCTGCTACAAAATCATGCTCAAATGAGAAGTACAGCAGAGTGTGGTCTAAACCAAATATTTTTAAACTTCCTTCTTAAGTCATTAAGACATAAGGATTCTCTCTTACAGTACTTAATACCTGTGAGCCAAGCAAGTGGTATTTTATAAGTACTGGTTAAAAGGATTAAAAATCCATGCACACCTAACAGCATTACCTCAAGCGTGGTCCTATACGCTGAGATCTGTCCACTGAGCCAGAAATCTCCACCCTGAGCATCAAGAAGACTTCCATAGAAGACAAAAGCCAAGAAATATTGCAACAAAAGACACTGCTGTACATGCCTTAGTTCACTGCAGCAGCAAAGATGGACAGAATACAAAAGGAAATGCAATACAAGCCATAACTCCCTATTTCTGTCTAACCTCTTTAGCCCAGCCTTTATGGGAGGGAGTCATTATAGGGGAAGAGCTCTGAAAAGTCTGCCCAAGTCACTAGCAAAAAAATTGCAAATTTCTGCTTAAAATTTGTTTTGCTTAAATGTTTGTTTAAATCTCCTTAACATGCGTAAGCTGCCAAGAATGGATAACCATTTTAAAGTCAATGTAAATAAGAGTAAGAAATTACTTCTGAACCTTTACTACTTCTTCAATAAGCTTCCAAGGAGCGATACAGTGCTTCCACATACTGTGTGTGCTCACATTGTACACTCTCAGCAGCTGTCCAAAAAATTTTGGGAAAAGTTGGTTCAAGTTGACTACTTTAGCTGCTACTCACGCACACATATAAAGTAGCAAAAAACAGAGTACAGGAGGTTCCCTTTTCCTCACCAGCCTCCATAGCAGGTAATGAAAACATAACTTGAGTACTGAACAAAACCAGAAAGGTTAAGGTGGTAAAACACTCCTTAGGATGATAACTGAGGTGTTAGGTTTTACTTCTCAAACTGGTGCTATAAGAACACAAAACTGTCCTCTTGATTGGCATAGAGAACATGTGTTTCAACTTGGAAGGTAAATCACTTCTGCCTTCTGCTTAACCCTTCCACTGTTAATAAATACCACCTAACCCCTTCCCTGCTCCATTCCCTATTCTATCACTTTGGAATGCTTCAGTGAAGCTGGGCATTCTGTTATTAGACATGGTAATCCTAGAGAAAAAGTGCATAGAGTAACACAACCAAACTGTTATATTTTATATTCTTAGTTTGCAGTGTAACAACTTCTAACTGCATTTTATTAGAGACTTCCCAAAAGAATAATTTCTTCTGATTCATGCTAACTACGAAAGCATCTGAAAGACATTTGATATCCAGGATCATTCATGTAAGAGTTAAGCGAAAGCTGTTTGATGTACTTTGAGCAAGTAGGTTAAGCAATTTCGTAACCAAACTTTAAATGCTGATTCAGCACTAGAAGTTGGATTTAACTTTTACACCATTTACCTACATGTAAATGACTCAGCTCACCAATGGAAAGTAGCCACAAAACATTAAACCTATGAAGGTTTGCAAGGTTCTTATTAGACCTACATCAATAATTTAAATGTTAACAAAGAATAATAAAAAGCCTAAAAAGTGAACTGTTACTTACGCAAATCAAGAAAGCAGCTCATCTGTGTACCAGAAGTTTTGTCCTCACAAGATTCTTAAAGTTACATTTCACTCATTTACTTAGAAAGTAAAGAGTAAATTAGCACCCTTAGAACTTACTACTTATTTGCCAGTGTAAGGTAAATATAGCTGCTTAGTCTTGTTATGCTTCAACAGTTCATATTTAGTGCTCTAGCCAGAGCTCAGAGGAGTAACAGACCTGCTTAAGACTTAGCAAAACAAAAATTCAGAGGCTATCAGATGAGCAAAATGGAAAAAAATAAAAGTGCATCACTGCTGGAGGCTTCCATTGCTTAGTCACTCCTTGGCATAGTGAAACACCAGAAACACTTCAACTATTTCTCACATTTTTTCCCAAGATTATGCTCTTGTTCTTTTACGCCTTTTATAGGAAGACATGTCTCCAAAGCAGTGCATAAGAGAAATACAATGGTAGCTTTGCAGCGGCTGGTGCTAATAAGCCGGTTTTGTGCTGCGTTTGTGGAACAAGTAGATATATTTACCTACCCACCCTGTGCAGTTCCGAAAAGCATGGAATAAGAAACAATCTGCTTGATTTTACTATGTAGCTCATTGCTAACAGATTTCAATACTGCACCATCTGGTAGACTGGGAACATGATCAGCAAGTTATAGATTTAAAAATATATGTATATACACACACTAATTCTCAAGTTTGTCACAACAGTTATGAAAGTTCAAGTTTCTAGAAAAGCAAGAGTTTAAAAATCACCATATTGGTTTTAAGAGAATCAAGAATTGTGTGTGTATGTGTGTGTGTGTGTGTGTGTGTGTGTGTGTGTGTGTGTGTTTTAAGCCTCCACAACTCTTCCTCAGATGTCCTATGGCTTTGTATTGTGAAAGCCTAGAAGGGACATCATAGTTTGTACTTTAATGCACTACCTGAAACCACTGAGTTACAGTTACGATACAGCCTTTCCCTTTCCACTAACCACTCTTTTGTAGGTGTTTCTAACTGTAATAAAACTTAGGTTGAAAATGACATTGGGAAGGACTTCCATTTAAGAACCGTATTTGTTGAAGGAAACAGTCCATTCTTAATTCTTTGATATTTGTGGTGCCATTCAAAAACATGTTTGTATGCCTAACAATAAAATACTCCAGAAAATTTCGTTTTTGCCAGTTCTGTTTGCTCAGAGAGAGCTACCGAAGTCACAAAGACGGGGTATCTCGTTCCATTCCACCTTGCTTAAAGTTCACAAGAAAAAGCACACGTGCAGCCCAGTGCAGACTCTAGGCAAACAAAGCAATACCCAAAGAGTCTTCTGCCTTTTCTTTCAGCCCTGTTCCACTCAGTCCCCTTCCTACCACTGTCAAGGGAAAACAAAATAAAAACCAGGCTACAACTCAACTATCCAAGAGAAATGCATTGTATTATTAACACTTTTAGCCAGGCAACCTGTTTCAGTGTTGCCTTTGGAAAGGCAGACAACTCATTGGCTCACTTCCATGCAGCAAAGAACAGGAGGGGGAGGAAGGGAAAACAAAAGTATCTTCATAACTCAGAAGCCACATATAGATTGTTCCATGAAACTACGTAAACAGACTTACCTTGAAAACGTGCCTCTAAAACACTTTCTGAATATACCTGGTGGTATTAGATTATCTCATTCCAAGGCTCTAAGACACTTTGTCATGGATCGAGTGTGGAAACAGTAAAGGGTTCGGACTTCGTCAGAGTGTCATGGTCAGCCAATGCTAATGCAGGTGCTAGTCATTACAGCTATCAGTGTAAGACTTGAATTGTTTGCAGCCTTCTTCTCCCTCCTCCCCCATTTTCAGGTGCACCTGATAAATCAGGGCAAAACGGCTCTGCAGTTTAGCCACATGTGTAACAACTTTGATGAAGAATTGCTTGCCCTGACCTAACAATTACTGCATTTTCTAGAGAACTTTTATGGATGGATTGTTCCAGAAGCCTGAAAACACTGTAAATACAGTTCTGATGGCTTTAGACTTCAAGTTATATCAGTATCCATGTGTGTAATCTTCAAAAAAAGAACTTAACATGATAGTACGAAAGCCTTTCAATTATTTCTGATAGGGCAGTGATCCATAACCCAACAAAAAAAGGCTGGACAAACAGTCTAACTACACCTGACCTGAACAGGCTCACATTTAACAGTGATGGTGACAAAGTGGGGGTAGGGACAGAAACAAAATCAAACAAAATTAAAAAAAAAAAAAAAAAAAGAAAAAAAAAAAGAAACCACCCCACACAGAGCACATGAAGCCAGGGACTACCTAAAGGTAGATCTATACCTATAGAGCTGGTGTGATCACCTTCACTCTTCTAGTACATTGCAAAAGCAGTCATAAACTCAGAAGTAAGTGACTTACACCATATCCTAAGCTTATCAGCAGCAGTAACAAGCCTGATTTTACAGGGTATAAGCATGATGAGCAGTAAAACCAATGGTGGGCCCCCATGCCGTCTTCTCCCTCTTGTTTAAACAGCATGCTGTCTTAAGCAAGTGCTTTTTTCTTACCTCTATACAACGTCAGAAATAAGACTGGCTGTAGATAACATAAGAAAAATGTGTGTCCACATCTAAAAGCATAAAACCTCACCAACAATAATGCCACACACTGCACATGAAAGGCTAAAATCCCCTCATGAGACTGACATTGGCGGCAAGGTAATTTTGTTCCACTTCAAAGAAAATCAGCTTATTGATAATTGTCAGCTAAAAATAAAAGCCACCAATGAAATTAAAAGTATTATTAAAGTAATAGGGCCCATCTTAAGTATACCTCCCATTTATATGGCATAAAAAAGGATTTGATATACCTTCTCTTAACTAAATGCATTGTGTAAAATCAGAATGGAAATATATTCCGTAGTAGATTTAAAATCTGTAGTAGTTAAATTCTTTTACAATTGCCTCTTCCCTAATACACTACATTTAGAAACATCAACAGATCTACCCAGAGAAAAAAAAACACACAGGCATGCTGCCCCAGCATTCGGGTTTAGATATTCCTCACCACTCTCATATCCCTGGCATAAAGAATACCATCCCTCTCCTCCCCCATCTCCATTTTTTAGTATAAAAACAAGAATATTTCAGACATTTTTAAATACTCATGATCAAAATGCTTCCATGAACATAATGTAGAATATCCTGTATCACAGAGTCATTCAAGATCACCTCTTCAAGGGAGGCTCATTTAAATGCAGGAGTTGAAGCAACCTCCAGTGTCAGACTGTAGTGTCCAATATCATTTTACATGCTACCAATGGCTTGATTTCACAGACAAATAGAACGAAGACACCCCTTCATTCTTGGGGTTCTTAAAAAGAATAAAAGACAGAACACCCTTCTCTATGCAACTGTAACACAGAAATTCATCTTGAAGATTTTGACTGTGATTTCTTGTCCATTATTAATGAAAAAAACAGCTCAAGATCAAAAGATAATGTCCTATTGTAAAGGAGATTTTCTTCTTCCTACTCTGCTTTTTGTCTCAACTATACATTAGCCTCAGCGATACCATCCAGAAAACTGATAAGCAGACAATGCAAGCTTCCAAGTTATAAAACTCAAAGTCAGGATGAACAGGGGTTTCAAACGAAGAATTTAAAAAAAAAAATAAAAATTATCCAAAGCAAACCCAAACCCTACACAACTCATATGCAAAGTAAAAGCACACTGAAAACAGCATGCTGTCATCAGGAAAGGGACTTCAAGCAAGGCTTAATACTGGGTTTATTCTGCCTGCCTTCACTTTTTCTACCCCTCCCTCCCCCAGTCTCTGTCTTCAGATCACAGTAACAAATCCATTGGTATTAATTAAAAATAAAATAAAATAAGAAAGTAACAGGGTTGACAAATTCTCAACAACAGTCAAACAGTCCATTACAACTGCAAACAGTAAATTAAATTACTGTATGTTTTCATGCAGTCTAGTTCAAGCACGAATAAAAATAATCCAGAACACACAATAAAAAACAAAACTAAAAAACACCCACAAAAAAAAAACCCAACCCACCGTTTTGTCTGCTTCCTCTAAACCCAAGCTCTTATGGTGGGGCTTTCACCCAGATACTATTTTGAAGCTGTGTTGTATTTATAATTAGAACATACACATCTGTGTCTCATACACAGCGGCTCATTATATTGTCAGAAATGTTTCATGCGAAAATATTTTTACAATAGCCATGATGGAACCTTAAGCTTACTTTAAGTATCCGTTTTAACTGCATTAGAGATACTACACATTACTGCCTCTCACACTTCCAGATTTGCTTGTTTTCTCTTGTTATTCCAGACAGAAACCAACATAAAATTTGCTGTTAACTTTAAGAGATTTAAAGGCAGAATCATTAAACAGGTTAAAGAGGAAGGCAACACTGCCTGAATCAGAGACTGATTTAAAACTGTGTTCACCGGATGAGCTGACAAAGTGGGAAGCTTCTCTTTTAAAAGAAAACCTCCTTGTGCTAAAGAGGAGCAGAAACGACAAACAGAACCAACTTTAGAACCAAACAAAGAGGACTCTGGGAATTATGTCAACCTCAGACTGCATCCCCAACCATATCCACCAAGGTTTCACCCCAGAATTGCTATCACCTACAGTGGTATGCGACCTCAGGGGGTGAGACAGAGGAATAAATACATATATTTTTTAAAATCGCATCTCCAGCCCTCAAAAGCAGGATTTCATTGCAGCTGCATGCAGAAATGGGTAAGAGGCATGGAAATCAACCTTCTATTTGCAGTATTTCTCATCCCTGTCGTTATTACCAGAGACAAGAGAAGTCACCTCTGAAACTTACCGAGGCTACAGGATGATCAGGCGAATGCAGATAACAGGGTGTTTGTAACCGCCTCTCTATCAGATAAACCCAGATGAATGGCAGACGGGGCCATTCTAGCCCAGGTATTTCCCGCACCCATCCGCTCTGCCCCGGGTGCGCAGCCGAGCGTCAGACGGCTCCGAACACAAATCCATAGCGACCTCAAGTCTCCCACTGCTCCGGGAGGAACCTCCACCCAAACTCACCCTACCGAAATCACACAGCGATGCAGACAGCCTTCAGCTTAACACCCCAGTCTCCCGCCGCTGCCTCAGGAATCCCTCTTCCTAACTACACTCAGCGCTGAAGTTACAATGGTTAGAAAGAGGCAAAGGCATTTACACGCTGCCCTGGGAATCCCCTCATCCCCAGCCCTGCGAGTACTCAACACACACAACCCGTCTGCGCTCCTTTTCCTCCTCCCCTCAGGGAGACACATCCATACTGGGGAGGGGGACGAGAGGGCGAGGAGAGCCGCCCCTCAGGGCCAGCCCCAAGCTGCTCCCTTCCCCGGCGAGGGGCACACCTCCCTCCCGTGTCTCAGTCCCACCCCACGGCCGGGAGCAGGGGAACAGGAGCTACAACTCTCCTCCCTCCACTCGTTGCTCCCTCCCTCCAAACCCCACTCACCTGGGAAAGGAGCCAAAGCTCAGCTACGTCTCCTTCTCCCCGTCTCCCCCACACTCAACCTCTCGCCGCCATTTTCCTCGCTGCCTGGATTTAAATAGGAACGAGCCCGAGAGCGGCCGCCGGGCGGCGCGAGGCACTGTGGGACCTGTAGTGCGGCTCCGCGCGGGGCACCTCGGGACCTGTAGTGCCCAGCGCCACCGCTCCCACCGGCCCCCGCGGCAGCGGCCCCGCCCGGCCCGGTGGCGGCACCCGGAGGGGATGGGGCGCGTCCCGCCCGCCGGTACCGCTGCCGCCGCCGCCGCCCGCAGGCAGTCCCCTCCGGCGCGCAAGGGCCGCTGGCCGTGCTGGATGCGCAGTAAGTTGCGGTTTATGTGCGTGAAGGATTAAAGTGCGATAGAGCATCAGCCCTGCGCGCTGCACTCCACACAACTTAGAGGTGAAAGCCACAGCAACACCAAGCACCACTTTTACCCATTTCAATGGAGAAAAAAACCCAGCCTGGTGAAGAGAATGTTTAATAAAATGCAAACGGGTTACGATAAAAGTTTAAAAGAACATAAACAGCTTCGGTTACTCTCTACCTCAGGTGTGGGTTTTCAAATGAATATGGAAGAATAGTTCACTTGCTGCCTGTGAAAGCAAGGACATGAAGGGCTGCAGACTTGCAATATGGAACCTCTCCGTGCCACCACTTGCTTGCAGAAATACTATTTTCATAAACACTTTTAGAACTAGTATTTAAAACTTTGCAGAAAAAGGCAGGGTGGGTGGAGACCACGGCGTACTTTGGTAGTTTGGTAGTCATTGAGACAAGGCGGCACAAAAGGTAATCAGTTCTAAGGAAGATAAGTTTGATGGCTTTGTAATGGAAAATAACTGAAGTGGTTGAAGGTAATTGACATCGTTTTAGGTCCTTACAACCTTAGTACAAAAAGTGAAGGAAAAACAATAGGAAAACAGGACCTGGGGATGGGGAGTACCTGGGACTAGCAGGTGTCCAGGATGGGCACAATTAAACTAACTGATAAGTAGGACAGGATGATTGCTATGTTTGTGGTGTTAATGAGCCCATTAACCTGGTGTAGACATCTACTAGGGAGTATCCAGGACTAGCAGATGTCCAGGATGGGAGCAGTTAAACTACCTGACAAGTAGAAGGACAGGATGACTGCTATGTCTGTAATGTTAATTAAGCTGGTGCTTCAAAGACTGCCAGCAGTGAAGATTGTTGGAAGAAGTAAACGACTCTCAAAGATCACCATCATATTTTTGTATGGATGCGGGAAACTTTGTGGAAAATGATGTAATTCATGTGTGGCCTCATGAACATGTATGTATGCCCAAGTGACGGCCAGTGTGGCAACACGGTGATACAAGTTAGGAGGAGCTATCCCCCGTCTCCTGGCGCCGCAATAAAGAATACCTGCTTGTTAACTCAAAACTTTGTTTTCTTTGTTCCTGGAGTTTTCTCCGGATCATCATAAAGAAGCCTCCTAAAAATGCTTTTTTTTTTATTTTAAATGTGTGAAATAATGAAAGTGCATGGACTGAAGTCCTGCCAAGCTATTCATACAGAGCTCATTCTAGATGGACAGACAAGTAAAGCCATTAAGTAGACCTTCCAGTAATTCCCAAATAAAAAGATATGTCAAACTAGTGTTGGGCACTTATGAGCAAGTTACTGGTACAATATGAGTCTCCAGCTATCTCTGAAATGAACATTACAAACCACAAAACCCAGAGATAATTCAAATATGTCAAGTTCTGGAAGAAAACCCCCAAGCTCCACCTTAGATTTGCCTTGCAGTTATACTACACAAGAACTTACCGATTAAAAATGTCTGTACTTACAAACTCAGATTTAACCAGCTAGTAGAGACAGATTCCTCACGTTATCACAGCAGTAAAAGAGTTCATGTAGTCAGAGTACCTTAAGAGGTGTGATGGCCCATTCCTCATAGCATGAGGTCTGCTCTTTAATGGTTCCACTTCCTCCATTCCAGGTGGTTCTTTCTTTGCAGATTGCTCTCTTCTTCTACTATGAATTATAACAGAGCATTTATCAGGGCAGAAACAAAGTAAGTGTGCAGGGAGGAACAGGTTCATGCAGGGCAGCAGTAACACTGGACATTAGTTACAGTGGGATTTCTTTTTTCCTTTGGGCAACCTGCATATTATCCATATTTTTTCCATCTAGGCCACAAAGTCCTTAAGTTACATTTACATGTCATCCCTTAGACTCAAGACTGATACAAAACTTCTAGTGTCAATAGCGAACAAATACTGTGTATCTTTTTTTTTCACCCCTTTCTAACCTTTAGTTCCTGTTCTAGCAATTATAGATAACTTCAAAATTAGTTCTGATTTAATCACTGTATCCTTCATTACATAAAGGGCTTTCATTTTTCATTGATATGTGGTGCTCAACAAAAATTAACTCACAAATAATAGTAAATGTAGCTGTAGAACTGTAGCACTTAACCATTGTGTCTATTTGCTCCACCTGCTGGCGCATATTCCTTTTAAAGCAGGCTTTAGGAGCCCACATGTATTAAAAATTTGGCCAAAGACATACACAAGAGACACGCTTGACTGTAAGCTGAATTTGTGAGACATACCAATTAAATCCAATCTGATTCCAACATTTTCTCGGTCAAAAAAAGCCAGTGGAAGCCCAGATGTAGGGAAATGTAACCCACAGCTCACCTTTCAGATGATGCCATTCATTTTTATTGTGATAATAACCCAGACGGTCGTCATTTTCCATCATCTATTCTACTACAAGAAATGTTCTCACTCACATGGGCATCTCTCCAACTTATTGTCTCCTGAATATTCAAAGATCAATTGCCATCTGAACAATTAGTGCAGGAGAAGCATCCCATTTCTTCAGCCCATTTAATGGTTCTGTGCTCACGAACATGAAAAAAAGACACCAAACACTATGTTCAACAAGCACTCTTCATTCCATCTATTGATAGGAATATTTTTTTTTAGGTTTAGTTTTTGAGATGTTTGCGAGGAAATAGTAACAACAGCCCTACTGAAAAAAAAAAGATAAAAATTACCCAGCTCTAGGCTATGACATTTTCCAACTGTATTCCAGGACAGAAGTATCTTCCCATCTCTTTTTCCCTTCCCAAATTAGAAAAAGACAGCACAAAAGAAAACCATCCAATAACAAGCCTCTCTGCTCCCCCAAATCTAAAGTTCTCCACATCTCCCAAATCTTTGGTATTGGATTTTCTTATCATCATAATGAGACCAAGCCATTAGGCCTTAGCTGAAATCACTTTACTTTTTAGCATGAGTATGACGTAGCACCTAAATGTGACTGCTCCCTCAACAGGGGGCCCCTCTGTGGATGGGAACCAATCAACTTTATTTTGGGGTTCCCTACCTAACTGGGTTAAGCAGAACCCAGTGTCACATGACCACCAGGTTTTCTGGGGCTGAACTGGCCCTTTTTGGTGGCTGCAAAACTTTAACTTGCTTCAACTCCTGTGTTATTTTATTTTTTTTCCCTGTACACTAAGTTTGCAACAGATTGATTGGAGGCAGCTTGACTGGAGAAGAATACTGACACACAAACCCTCTTAAATTACCTCAGGGACTGAAGAGAAAAGTTGTTCTGACATTGAATAAGAAGCAAAGAAAACCAACTCTGATAGGAAATGCGTAAAAGTATTGAAGAACTGGAGTATATTGTGTCTTTTTTTCTTTTTAATAAATCCCAAACACATCTATACCTTCTTCCTAGACTGGCAATCCAGTTTTTGCGGCTAATCTGCCTAACTGACCAGGCTAGCAGAAGTCACTGGGTTTACCATAATAATAAATTATTATAATATATATTATGCTCTATATTAATAATACATTATATTATTGTATATAGCATAAATATAATAATAAGACAAATTATTTAATGGCAACAAAATTAAAAGAAATTTAGAGTAAAATAAGATGCATCAGAAGTACATCATTAAAGATTTTTTTTTTCAAATGGAGGAAGTTTTCTTTAGCAATATCTTATCAAGTGAGTAATCAGAACCTTGCATGCACTGAAGACATAGCTCTTGTGCTGGGGATTATTGATTATATATTAAACAATAAACAAATCTTCATGTAAAACAAAGTATGTAAAAAAACCCTCCTAGTGTTTCAGGAAAGCAATTCAAATTTGCAGCAAACTTCCACTAACCTATAAATTTAATTTAATCATTGTATAAGCTAAAACCATGTGAATTTATTTTTCATAATGCTTTTGTAAAAACCAACACATTTCAGCACTAATTATTTAACCAGAAAAAGGATAGAGAAGTCTATTAACTGAAAAAACATCATAGGGGGAATTTAAAATAAGCCAGTATCCTTGCTGCAATCAGACAGTCACACATTAGTCAATCTGGAGTACTTCACTGGTTTCACTGAAAGAGTGGCTGCATATAAGAATGTTAAGGGACAATTATAACAAATAAATGTTAGAACAACACTAGTTTGCAAATATCTATTTCTTGCTCACGGCCAGTAAATTCGTACACTCAGTTCCAGCTACTGAGGCTTAAAGATTAGCATCTAAAATTTCATAATTCACAACATCAGTGGTTTTCTACCCATTTCTGTAGCTGCTAGACAGTTTTTTGTCGTAGAAGTCAACACTGAGACGGATTAAGAAAGGCAGTACATACATGCTTTCAGTTAAGTAGATGCAGCAGCCCATTTTAACATTAAGAAACAAATACAGACAAAACATTGCCTCCTCTATCCCAATTCATCTATCAACAAAATGGTAAAACTAATTAATATTTAGAGTTACTTAGCATTTAACAAGCCTGAGCATTTAGAAGTTTTTCAGAACTTGCTGGAAACTCCAACTCCCAGACAACATCCTGCATTCTTAGAACCTACCCTGAATGATTTCAGTTTTTAGTGGACTTGAACAGGAGCAGCAAGAGCAACACTACTGCCCGCATTGCTCTGCCACCCTACAACCTCCACTCTATTCCACTTCTTGTGGCCAACTCAAAGCCTCAGTAAGAAGAGAATGTAAAATGTATAAGCTAAAGCAGGTTTCTTCTCACTGTGCTTTTAAAACCAAGACAACTTGTTCATTCCTACAGATTTGTAACATAAGCTGTTCCGCACTGCCAAAAAGATGCCCTTCCTTTTATCTCTAAAATAATATTCAGGAGATAAAACAACTCTTACATACTCAGTAGGAGGAAAGGAAGGTTAAAAGTAAGAGGACCTAATTTTAGTTTCTCAACAAAGCAGATGCGTAGTAATATTTTATATTTTGATGTACATGCCTAGCTGCAAAGACCTCTAACATATGAGTTCAGGTTAAAATTAGATTGTGACAAGATACAACATACAGTTGATTTACAGAAATTAAACCCTTCACTATTAGAAGAGCTTCATAGGATCATTCATTAATATATTACATCATTAGGGAACACGCATCAACATCTGTACTGACAGATTTTATGCAACTTCAGCAAAGGCTTGAGAACTGAAATAGGAAGAAGTGTTTAATTTGACTGTTACTCTATGTGACATTCATTATATAGAAAGAAGCAAGAAATACGATCAGCTTAGTTTGCAAAACACTGACAAAGCAATATTTAAATAAATAGTAACTTTAAAAATCCCAGCAACACAACAAAAGAATCCACAAAACAAACCTCACTAAACACAACTTTACCATGCTGCAGTATCTATCCTAGAGCTCAAGCGTGGCTTTCTCACCTGTCTCTTCCATGACATTTAGGCTCTGTGTTTCTAAGAGTTTTGAAGATCCTCTGTGGCATAAACATGACTTTGCAATATCCTCATTACCCCCGGCTTAGGTTTGGCTTTAATTAAAACTTCTTTGGCTAAGCACTTATGTATGAGAAATCTTGGGGTTTTTTTGGGTTTTTTTGACTTCATAACAAGATGCCTGGGTTGACCTCAGACCTTGCTGTGACAAGAGGGTTTGGAATTGGTTGAAGTATTTGGTTAAAGAAAACTACTTCCAAAGATGTTAGACATTATTAGCAATGCTTCCAAAAGCTGCAGTTCAAAAAAGTTGCCAAGAACTTGAGAATTCCTAGTTGATGACCTCTGTCTTGTACTTCCCTATAAAATGGTGTTTAACATGTGGAACAATCTCTAACTGTGGCAGGTTTTCTTCCTAACCATGGAACAAACCAGCAAATATTAATTGAAACAGTGTAAATGGATTTTAAAAGGTAATTGCAGAGATAAGCTCAGCATCATCTTAGTCTTGTAAATTTAAAAGAAAAGTTGCTTAAAATACCTCTAAGAAAGTACTCATTTTCACCCAGGTTCTACGGGTCTGACTTCTCATTCCCACTCAGCCAGAAAGAAAAAAATATGACATTGAGAAAACCAAATTGTCTTCATCATCTCATTTAACCACCACTTTGCATTTCAGCTTTCACACTCTAATAGCAAGCCAATGAAAACAGAGACATAAGAATCAATGTCCAAATCAGTTTACTTCCAAAAGCATATACACTTGTGGTTTTTTGTTAATTAACTAGTTTTTACACCAAACTGCTCATTTTTCCGTGTAAACTCATCCTTCTATCTGTGAAGTAATTACCCTGTGAGAATTGCAAGAACATTGGTTTAAATAAATTAAAACCAGACTTTTTGTTACAATTTCCTGAAACATATTCACAATAACAAGCCTAGAATTTCATGCATTTGGTGTTATTTTAAGTATGTATCCAAAAACATTATATATAGTGATTTTCAATTTAAGAAAAAAAAAAAAAAAAACAACTATCATGTTGTAAGAAGATTCTTACATCAAGTACGTGTGCATGGAACAAAATAGTAGCTATCCATATACTTGCATTGTGTTTGTATTTCTAAAATTTGAATTTAAATAAAATAAACTCTCCCTAAAAACCCAAAAAAATCAAGTTTATTTGAAATAGCCATCATGAGTGTCATGCTATAAGAATATTCAAGAGTGTAATCAGTTTGTTCAAGTGGAAATACTAGGAACATACTTTCTGAAAATACTGAAAGAAAAAGATATCTAGAGTTCAAACTCATCTATTTTACATGCCTAGAAGTGGGTACTGGCACCTAAACCATTATGTGGATTCACTTTTAAAACCCTGTACACATATATGTGCACAAATTGAAATCTACAGGGACTGTAAAGTCATAGTTGCAGTACACATGAAAGAAAACAGTGTCTTGTGAACAGCATGCTGAGAAATACTTTGCAGGCTAAGCAAATTTCGCCCAAACTGTACAAAAGATTATACTTCTACCTAACAAGGCATTCATTATTATCTAAGTTGATCAAAAATATTTGCAAGTGATATTCCAGTTCCATGGGAGACGTTTATAGGCTTACATGAATTGATGTAATATTCCTACAATCATTTGACCAGAGAGAAAGTTACGGCAAGCAAGAAAGTGAGTTCATTAAACTCATCCAACATTGAGATACCAGCCTTAGATCTATGTGGGTTACTTAGAAAAATACCATTAATCTTTTTATAATATAATCTTATTAATATTATAATCTTATGCAAAGTGTTCACATAAGAAGCAAATTAATACCTTAATTGACATAAAACTTTTGTGAGACTCCAGTTGGAGTACTGTGTGCAATTCTGATGTCCTCGACATAAGAGGGACATGGAGCTGTTGGAGCAAGTCCAGAGGAGGGCCACAAGGATGATCAGGGGCTGAAGCATCTCCCATATGAATACAGACTGAGAATATTTGGGCTGTTCAGCCTGGAGAAGAGAAGCTGTGTGAAGACCTCATAGAAGCCTTCCAGTATCTGAAGGAGGTCTATAAGAATGCTAGGGAAGGGACCCTTCAACAGGGACTGTAGCAACAGGACAAAGGGTGATGGGCTTAAACAGGGAAAGTTCAGGTTAGATACAAGGAAGAAGCTCTTTACTGTGAGGGCGGTGAGGCACTGGAACAGGCTGTCCAAAGAAGTGATGAATGCTCCATCTCTGGCAGTAGTTCAAGGCCAGGCTGGACAGAGCCTTGCATGACATGGTGTAGTGTGAGGCACTCCTGCCCATGGCAGGGGGGTTGGAACTAGATGATCTTAAGGTCTCTCCAACCAAAATCATTTTATGTTTCTGTGAAAACCCTTGAGTCAGTCTAAAGTAAATTATTATCTACAGGTTTTTCTTTCTTAAGAAAAAAGGTTCTGCTTGGTGCAACATTCATTGAAATATTGAGTACCTTCCTTGAACATCTCCTGAATAGACTCAGAAGTTTAAAATGTTAATGATAAATTTAAGGGGGTGGGGGGAAAACAAGCAGTTGAGGAAAAAAAATTCTGGCACGTCTAACTACAGGCATGAAACTGGCTTTTTAGAAATAGTGGGAAGTTTTGGCTTTTATTTCAAAAGGACTAAGGTTATACTATAAATTAATCAGCTACTTTCCTTCCCCTCACCCCTGCTCCATACAGGACAGTACAATCCACTGCAAAATCCAACAGGCAGTCTAATATTTTTCCCAAGGCACATGGTTTGCATCTTTACTGAAGATTAGTCTCACCTTCATACTGAAAGATTAGCGATGTCCTGTCAGAATTTGTCCTCTTTCTAAACCTGCAATTTTTAAAGAGAAATCAGGTATAGAACACGTTTGTTTTTTTACCAGGCTACTTCAGATATAACTGTTATTCCATGTAAGATGAAGAAAGGAAAAATTCTTGGGGAAGGAAGGGGAGACAGGCACGGTAAGATCTTTTTGGTACAGAATTCTCATTTTCTAAAAACAAACAAATAGACTTCATAAAATAAACTTAGATTTACACAGCCTTCTGCAGGGTCTGTAATGCAAATATTACAGAAATGTAATAACTTCTGATCACTGAACCAGAAGTTCATGCCGATTCAGCTGTTGTGAAACTTGGAGATGCCCAAGTTACCTCAGAGATTATCTTGTCATAAACGAACAGTCAACAACAAACATATTTTAAAAATATAACCTGATAGTGTCCATTAAAATAATAAGACATCCAAGTAACAGCTCTGCAGTGTCAATTCTCTAAGTCAGCAGCCTTCTGTCAAATGTTGTTTTCTGATACTAGCTCATATCCTCATACAGGTTTTGATTTTCTTGTTCTCGGTGATGCTCCATCTTCTGGTTTTGCTGCTCCATTGGCAAAGTTAGCTGTAATTTTAAATTAAAGTACAGTAAACAAACCTATTTTGCTTCACATGAAAAGATAAAGAAACTAGACCAGGGAAATAAAATACGTTAAACGTGTTTACAGACACATTACCAGAATTCTCATCTTAGGAGTTTGGGGCAAGAGGAGCCTACCTTCAAGTAGACTAAAGAAATAACTTGCAGCTTTGACTGCAACCAAAGTATTGGCTTCACCGGAACCCAAGCTCTTCTTCAGAGTATCTCTACAACTATGAATACTTTTGCAATTATTAATAAGATGAACTGATAAACAATGTACAACATCTTTCCGCATATGCTGCCAGAGAGCTGTAACCCCTGTGCTATTCTTTGTTTTGCTCAAGTCAAACTACAGTAAAACTTCTGCTATTTGAAAGCATAACTGTCTTGGGAACTTAATTGCAATGAAGTTATTTACCTGCAAAGAAGAGAAGAATCTGAAAGATTCTTCTAGAGGAAGAAAAGAAAAAAAAAAAAAAAAAAAAAAAAAAGAAATCCTCTGCAGGTATAGTCAGAACAGAAAGGCTGCTCTGGAATGATAAAGAAAAACCATGTTATGAGCTCCATTATGGTCTAGAATCTTCCAACTGGTTTCAGCTAATGCTGACTCAGCTAGTAATCTCAGAATGCAAAGAGCTTCAAGCTCTCTTAGTAGAAACTAATAGATAAAGATCAACTTCACAGAGAGCCAGCCTGTGGCAAAATTTTCAAAAAATTGCATTTTTCAAAGCTCTACCCAAAACTCAGAAGTTATTCCCAACTTTTCATACATAATGCTATTCAGGGCTTTATATATATGCTAACAAGAATATGCAATTTCATTCTACCAAGTCTTCACAAGTCCGACTTAACTAATTTAATTAATGTAACATTGGAATTCAGAAACTATACATCATTCAGTTAAAAGCCTTTCTCCATTAGTTCTCCTTTGCCAGACACTATGATGTTCCTCAAGTTCTTTTTCAGTGGGTTTGATGTTCTTTACATGATGTGTCTTTATACAGAAGAACTAACTTTATCTTAATGGTCTGAAACTGTCCTTCTACATAATAGAAGCAAAAGTTATAAAATACAGAAGCAATTTCAGATACTTCTTTTTTTTTCCCTGGTGTTAAATCCAGAAATTATTAGCGGCATTAGAAAAGACTGATTTCAAATGGCAAGAAAACCCTGGAAATATTTAGCCCAGTTTCATTAAATACTCCTTGCATTTTGATTAACAGAGAGTTCAGTGAATAATCCTGAACAGTACCCAGGCCTAACACCTAATACAACTAGCACTGTGTGCTGTCCTCTTAAGCAATATGGAATTTGAGAAGCACATGTCCTAACATTTGAAGAGACTATAATATTACCTTTATTATCTGCATGTCAAAAGATAGATATTTTCTTGTTTTAAAGAAAGATGTAAGATGATACATTTGGTATAAAAACTTTTAGCCTAGAAGCAATTTAAAAAAATGGCACCACTGACCTTTGCCTGGTTCCTTTTTTGTTCGTTTCTTCTTTGGGTTAGATGTTTTTTTCTCCGGAATCTGGTCCTTAACATGGTTAGATGGTTTTTTCTCTGGAATCTGGTCCTTAACATGCTCTCTCCATTTCTTCAGCTGAAAATTTACAAATTTCCACATCATCCAGGCCTGTGTTAAACAAACAGCACCCAGGCAGCCAATCCTAGTAAGATTTGAGATTTTGGAGACAGATGAAAGTTTCAGTTAACCATTAACTGACTACGAATCTGTACTTATTTTTTCTCCAAAAGCCTACTATAAAAACAATGAAAATCTTCATACCACAGGAAACCAGATCTATCAGAAGGTTTTACCCAAGACAAAGATGCATCACACAAGAACTGAATGGGAATTGTATGCAAGTATATTGCTAGAAGCAACTCGGTTTATCAAGGAACTATAGCCATAGCTTTCACTGGCTGACAGGAAATAGTGGCATTCAGGCCCCTTCTGCCAAGCAATCTATGAATAAGAAATCGTGTAGATTCAAAATTCCTCCCACTCATTTGATTACAGGCATTAAGTTATAAGAGAGAATGTTGCAGTGATGAGCTTATGCTGAAAATGTAATAAAAATTTTTAAATTAACAAGAAAGAAGAAAATATGCATGAAACAAATTTTAGGAAGGCACCAAACAAATAATTATTTAAAAAATTATGGGTATTAATATCACCAAACGATAGTATGTCGAGTACAGACATTGGGAGGGGAAGGTTGGGGGGGGAAGTTTAAAGAAATGACTGTCCCAGGAAGTTTATTTTTAATTGTTTTTTATTTCCCTCCCTTCTCCCCCTCCCTCCCCCACAAAGAATTCTGTTCTACTACTTTTGTGAAAAGAAGATAGAAAAAGAGAACAAAATTTCCCGTCCCCTAAATGCTCAAGAGGAAAACATCACCCAGGGAAATTATTCCAAACACATTATCCTCCTATAATGTTTTATGAAAAGATTGTTTGAAATGCCTCGTTATACATGCATGAATGTCTACTAGCCTTGGTATACCTCACAGGGAGTATATTGAAGTTTCCGTCTCCTATGGAAAAACCTGGATTCTCTGCTCTTGCCAGACCAAATCCAAATGTGAGGACAGATAAAGTTAAGGTCAAAAGACGCACCATTATGAAAAGTAAAGCCCATATGATAAATCTGAAACAAAACAATGAAATTAATGTGTTTTCTCCTTTTAGTCCATTTCTTTTCAATGAAGTCAAATGTATGAAGAACTTCCCATTAAAATTTTCTCAGCAACAATAGAGAAACGGGTCTGTAGTTTCCAAGGTCATCCTTCCTGCCCTTTTTATAGAGGGGCATCACATTGGCCAACCTCCAATCCTCAGGGACCTGCCCACTAGACCAGGGTTGCTGACAGATGATGGAGAGTGGCTTAGCGAGCTCTTCTGCCAGTTCCTTCAGCACTCTTCGGTGTAACCCATCCGGCCCCATAGACTTGTGTACATCTAAGAAGAGCAGGAGGTCTCTAACCTTTTCTTCCAAATTATGTGGACTTCAATCAGTTTCTCATCTCTGCCATTCAACTCAGGGAACTGAGTACCCTGATGATGACTGGTGTGACTACTAAAGATTGCGGCAAAGGCAGCATTAAGTACCTCTGCCTTTTCCTCATCCTCAGTCTCTAGATTTCCCCTAGTATCCAGCAGAGGATGGAGGTTCTCCTTGGCCCTCCTTTTATTGACAATATAGTTGTAAAAGGACTTTTTATGACCTTTTATGGTAGTGGCCAGGTATAGTTTCATGTGTGCCTTTGCCTTTCTAACTTCCTCTCTACATAACCTAACAACATTCTTGTAATTTTCATGGGATGACACAGTCCCTTCTTCCACAGGTAATAAATTCTCTTATTTTCCCCTGAGTTCCAGCACTATCTCCCTGTGCAGCCAGGCTGGTTTCCTCCCCACTGGTTTGATTTTCAGCACACAGAGACCACCTGCTCCTGCACTATAAGGACTTCATTCTTGAAGAATGTCCAGCCTTCCTGGATCCCTTTGTTCTTCAGTAATGTTTCCCAAGGAATTCTGTCAACCAACATCCTAAACAGACCAAAGTCAGCCCTCTGGAAGTCCAAGGCAGAGGTTTTGCTGACCTTCATTTTGTGATCACTTTGCCCAAGATACCCTCCAACCATCACATTGCCCGCCAGACCTTCTCTACTTGCGAACAGCAAATCTAGCCAGACATCTCCCCTATCGGGCTCACTAGCCAGCTGGGTTAGGAAGTTATTTTCCACATCCTCCAAGAACCTCTTGGATTGTTTCTTCCAGCAGACATCCGGAAGGTTGAAGTCCCCCACGAGAACAAGGACAAGAGACCATGGGTCTTCTCCCAGTTATTTGAAGAGCACTTCATCTATAGCTTCATCCTGGCTAGGTGATCTATAACAGACTCCTACTAGGATATCTGCTTGGCTGGTCTTCCCCCAATCTTTACCCACAAATGTTCAGCCTTCTCACTCACAACACTGAGTTCAAGGCAATCAAGGCACTCCCGGACATACAATGCAACAGCACCACCTCTTTTTCCCTGCCTATCCCTTCTGAAGGGTCTGTAGCTATCCACTGCAGCACTCAATCACGTGAATCATTCCACCAAGTTTCTGTAATGGTGATTATGTCCTGATTTCCCTGCTGCAACTACATCAACTACATGGTTTTGAGACATTATCTTCTCTGTTGTATAGTTCTTTCCCTTTCTCACCTTACTAAAAGGAGAACCACCTGCAAGAACTTAGAGGGAATGCTGCTTTTATAACTTCTTCGACTGTTTTTAAATATAAGTGTCCCTACATACAAACATTTATGAACATTTAAGCTAACAGGCAAGTGACAGGATTAGAAAGCAATACAAAGATATCAGAGATGCAACCCGAGTAAAAACTGCTGCTGCTGAGTGTATTTGCTTCCTTGACTCTATGTAATGACAGTGACTTGCTTGTGAATTCAAAGCAGGTAATAGTGGACATTGAACAATTGGTCATTGCTGCCTGAGTACATTTACATACATGCAAATCCATTTATACACAATTAGTAAGCAAAGTGCTGAATTTAAATTAATCATATGCAAGACTTACCCTATTTGCATGTTTTCATCCAGGAAGTAAAAGAGACGCAAGGCATGAAAAACGAATTCCACTGAATAGTGAGGTACCACCAGAATTAGCCCCAAATGCTGCAAACTATAAAACAGAAAGGTTAGAAATTTTAATGAAATTATGAAAATAATAGATTTGTCTATTCAAAACGAACATGCAAATACTTACTTTAATATATAGGCACCAGAGATATGAGTAATGTAAAGGCAAATATAACACAGCTGTCTTGGAATATCTTCCTAAAATTAGAGAAATTATAATTAATGCTGTTACAGTTTAACTATATTTTCCAAAGAAAAATCTATTTATTCATTAGGTTTTATTATTTTTTTCACACTACTGTATAAACTTCTGGAAGAACTACCTGAACCAAAAACTACAGACCCCCTAGACTAAATATACGTAAGTAACTGCATATACAAATCACAGAATGGTTTGGGTTGGAAGGGACCTTAAAGCTCTTCTAGTTCCACACTCCTACCATGGGCAGGGATACCTTCCACTAGACCAGGTTGCTCCAAGCTCCATCCAACCTGGCCTTGAACACTGCCAGGGGCAGGGCAACCTCTGCCTGTACCTCAACACCCTCACAGTAAATATACAAATATGTGGATTGTTGGTATAGTTAATATAAACAAAACTATTAATACAAATAATTGGAAATAAATAGATATTTTGTTAACTGTACTGACAACTTCTCTCCATACCTTTTGGACCTTTTGAAGGTATAGCTCCGGCAGTGCATGAAGCCAATAGGCTATCTGGCAAATATAGAACATTTTTTCCTGAAAACTAAACAATAATTCAGGTTAAGAAAACACAAGATGATGAGTTCCCAAGCTTTCAACACGAGAGACAAGATTTTATTTTCTCATCTTAAATTAATTCAGTCTGACTCATTAGAGTTTATGATTTCTAAATCACAGTAACCACAAATACAAAACATCTCTGGTGACAGTTTTTTGAATCAGCATCCATTAACCTTCTTGGTAGCACGTTCTGAATCACCTTTTGAGACAGTAGGAGGGAAAAAAAACCCACAAAAAATCTAACTCACAGAAACAGTCAATCAATAGAGCAGTGGAACTCCCTAAAAATGCGTATTAGCCCCCTTCCCTCTATTACATTAACTGGAGAAAAACGGAGCCAGGGGGCAGACAAACAACAGTTTTGTAAGTCATGTTACTTACAAATAAATATCTGTCCAGCTATAAATCCTCTCTAATTTGAAGATTCATTCTCCAACAAAGACATTTCTTAGTGTGAAACAGTTCAGCAGTCCTATTACATATCCCATCTTGAAAGCACCTTCACTTTAACTCAGCTATCATGGTTAAGTTAAAAAAAGGTGAGAACATGTGTAAGTATCTCTGGCTCATCAAAAACTACCTTTGCATAAACCAGCAGTTTTCAAACAGAAGAAAGTACTTTCATTGAGTTGTCATTCTTATAAGGTACCGATGTCACTACCTTATTAGTGGTTCCCTAAAATTTGGGGTGGTTAAATAGTCAGTGATTGGAATTACCACAATTTTTTCAAATTGAAAACAGAACACTTACAGCATACGAGAAAAAGGATAATCTTTCCAGAACGAGGTTAGGTTCATTGTGAATTCTTCCTAAAGAAAGATACCATTGATTTAAAGACCTTCTTAATATTTTAAGTCTATTTTTTAAATAAAACCAGCAAATAAAGTGACTTACTGCATTCAAAATACTTGCTCCCCATAAAAATGAAAACAAGTAGAACAATGCGAGCTGTCCTGATTCATTGAATTTGCTCTGCTCCAGTTCTGACAGCTGCAGGTATCTATTAATTTTCTAGAAACAAAAAGCAGATCAATAAATGCACTTTCCAAACCAAGAAAGCTATTTTGGAGTTAAGTGTTCACTCCTGATTCCTCATTCTGATCTCCCATTCCTCAATCAAAATACACAGCTCCCACCATTTGAGACTGCTCAAAACTTTGTATCACAATTAGCTTCAGTAAGACTCGTCACTGTGGTAAAGTTCACATAGAAAATAGTCAGATAATGCATTAAGACTAATTTTTTTCATCCACATTCAATCATATTGCTAAATTTTTCCAATCTCTGCACATTTACAAACCAGCTGAGCTTCTGTGGTACAAATGCTCTATTTGATAAGACTTTCTAAGACCATTCAATAATAGATGGCCTTCACAATGGCTTTAACAAATTCATTTTACTCTGTAACTGAGTTGATGTGAAAAAGCACACATTGAAGTCTCAGCTTCCTCTCTGAAGCAACCTCAGCTGACAAACAGAAATCCATCACTGCAATAATTTTTGGTTTTGTTTGTTCTAATATATCTTATTAACCTAATGCAGGCCTCATTCATAAGTATCTTGAGTACACCATGAACATTCAATGTCTTTTTAAATCGATTGAAAGTAAAATTTAGTGGTTTATACTATTAATAAATTGAAGAAATATCACTTTAAAAATATCACAGAATCAGTTAGACTGAAAAGACCCTTAAGATCACTGAGTCCAGCCATTAACCTAACACTACCAAATCCAAATCCACTACTAAACCAAGATCTAGTTGCATTTTTGTCAAATAACAAAAGGATTGATCATAACAGGGCTTATAAATGCTAAACCATTTGTGTACCATGGCTTGCACTTAAACTTGCAGAAAAAACTCTTAGCAACTGATGGCTAAAAATAACATGATTATAAAAGTAAATGATAGCTCAGTAATAAACTTACATCTAATATGCACTCCTGGATTACAGCATGCACTTTAATAGCTACAAGCATGTAGAAGCTGATTGTGGCAATGTCTTTTGGACCATAGTCATAAAAATCAAATTGCTCACTGTTGTCACCTAAAAAAAAAAAAAAAAAAGAAAAAAGAAAAAAGTGTGTATTTCTATATTCTTCTGAAGGAGTATCCTGTGCAACCACAAAGGGCAGCAATGACCAATGTTCTTGGAAGTTGTAACTTCCTGTACTCAATTAGATAACCTGGAACTTCTTTTCCTACAATACAATGATATCATTATGAGTCTAGAACAAACTATTAACAGCACTAAACAGTGACCTGTTGCTTCAATCCATTTCTTTCATTCTAGATCATAAAAAAAATAAATGAAAAGAACACACTACACACCAACACCCTGTCCTCTATAATTTGGTAGAGACCAAATGAGACTCCATCTTAAGCAGCAAGACCACATGTAGGAAAAAAGAAACTATATAGTGAGATAGTACCCCTAGTAGTTCAACACATTGGTAAGTAATAATTTCCCCAGTAGTAGTAAGTTCTCATCAATGAAAACTAAAGAAAAATAAAAATGAAGAGAGAGCGAGAAAGAGAGAGAGCGAGAGAGAGCGAGAAAAGCAACATTGACACTTGTTACAAAAACACTTGAGATGTTCCTATTTACTAAGGGTGGGAAAACCTACCAGTGAAATTCAATTCAATTTAAAAAGCATGTACCAGGAGCAGTAGAACTAAGGAAGCCTTATTTTGTAGAGGTGTCTCTCCTTTGGCTCACAGACACCCATTATAACCACCTCACTTTTCTTTATACACCTGAGACACTGCAGTTGAAAAGAAAGAACTTGGACTACAACTAATCAAGAGGCATGCTCATCCTGAGTTACAGACTTGTATTGATATAAGGAAAGCAAGTGCCTGAAAAACATAAGGTTAAAATACTTTTAACTTAACTTAGGTCTAAGATAGAGAACAATGTTTGTGTTGTAAGTCAGCAGTGTGATAACAGATTTTAGTAGTCTTACTCACAAGACTGAATTATTTCTTTCCATCCTTCTAATGAGTGAATTATTTCTTACCATCCTTCTAATTATCGGTTAGTTTGGAGACAGTGACACCCAAACATCTGCTAGCTTAGGATAGTCCTTGTCTGCCCATCCTGTCCTGCTTGCAATAAATTTTGTAGGAAGGTCACACTGCTCTAAATCTTTGCCAGCTCTCAGAAACTTGCAGATACAGCTGGTTTCACCTAATTGTGATTACTGGGCCATCCAACTGTGCCAAAGGTGAAAAGTGCACCCTGAGGAAGACTGCTTCATCTTGAAGACCCCTGCCCACATGAGGAAGACTGCTTACTTCATCTTTAAGACACCTGCCCACAACCATCGGAGGGCAGTGCGCAAGCACCAAAAGGGAGGAGACTTATGATAATGAGTACCTAAACTAATTGTAGTATCCCCAGCGTTCTCTCAGAACCTAATGAATATGCATGTTCGTGTGTAATAAATATCTGCTTGCTTAACCCCTCCGTGTGCAAGTTAGGAGGAGCGACCCCCTTGCACCCAGCCCCGTAATAAGCATATCTGCTTTATAACTCTCCTTGAATTGGACAGTCTGATTCCATGCTTCAGTATGTCTAACATTTCCATCATTCAGTTTTCACTTGAGAGGGCATTAATTTGGATGTCTCTCATCTATACAGTCATTTTTCATAAACATCAAGGAATTTTGTTATCTTTAAGACCTTTACCCTTTGTCAAACTGTTTGCCTTGTCCAAAAGCCAAAGTAGAGAAATACAGACATCAAACTACTTTTGTTTTTAGGAAACTCAGCCAGAAGGTGTCAAGGAAGCAACTGCTGCTTCATGTACCATGAATGATACATTAAGGTCTTGATGCACAGGACATTCATACAACTCTGACACATATCCCATTTCTACATTTGAAAGTGGCTTGTGGTATAATCATTGAGAAAGTAACTGCATAGCAAATGTTATTGCTGCCTGGTCCCTAGCACTAATTTTCAAAATGGACCTTTCCTAGCAATATATTCATTGTTTTCAGAGGGCCCGCACTGAGACCTCAAAATTGCTTGTGCAGAACTCCACACGTTCTATTAAAACTAAAGGAGGTTATATATTGCTCATTCTATTGTAGGTATGTACACATACACATATATAGACACATGTATGCAACAGTGTTGTGGTTCAAGCCACTTCTTCACAGAAGTCACATTGCAGGCATCTTGGTAAGTGACACATGGATTTGACTTCTGTCTCAGCTATTTTATTTCTACTTGATGCTGCTCAAATATCAGTAAAACTCACTCTGTCCATCTCAAGTCTTCAACACGAAATCTCTTGAGAAACATTTGCAAAATGATAGATACTCATTCCTGCAATCAAAGTTGATCAATGAATTATTTTGAGCATACTGAATGCAGTCACAGTACTACATTATTTGGAAGGGCCACAGCACAGAGGTCTCAAGTTTGGAAGTTAAGATTAGAACAAATGTTATACATTTTACTAACTTTGGGGAAAAAATAAGCAGAACTGTCTCCCTTTGTTATTTGAAAGTATGATTGAAGCAGCAACACCAGTTACTTGAGAATAATAATGTGATATTTTTTAAATATAAACCACAAAACCCATTACTAATGACATAAGAAATCATGAATAAACAAGTATATAGAAGAGTACAGAACTATTATTTCTTGATAACTTTTATTGATTGTATCAAAAAAATCAAAAGAATGCATGATTTTTGCATGGTTTTCATATTAAATTTATATTAAAATGCACATCATCAGCAGTGTTAGCTATGGGGAAAATAACCCATTTATTCACAAGCAACAGAATGTATCAGAATGTATCACAAACACTATAATGTATCAGTGAATATAGTATTAGTAAATCCAAATTTAGTCAGACAAATATGAGAATAATACTATATTATAAAAGTGAATTGAAGTCAGGAAGGAAAAAAAAAGTAATTTTTAATAGTTGAGCTCTTGCATTACAAGAATAAATAAATAGATTTGATTTAATCTCACCAATGGTATAGGTGACATTGTACTGCAGAGCAACAAACATGATGGCGGTCTTGGGTGGGACCTGAAATTCCAAGAGAAGCGGAGAAAAAGTATCAGTTTTTTCAACAAGCTAGTCTATAAACCTCTAAAACTAGAAGATTATGCTATCAACTCCATCAAAATGTTCTCCTACATGATTTAAACCAAAGAGGTCCCAAAAGTGTTATTCATCACCACCACCTGGAGGCTCACCTTGTTACAAAACCTTTACCATTTACTGCATTGGGTCAGACTTTGAATTATGTCCCTTTAGCTGACAAGTTTTTTAAATAATAACATTTTAAAGTATTTAGAAGTGTAAATGGCTTTAATATTTTTCAAAAGTTAAAAAAAGTCTTAAATCGGAAGGTTTCAACTAACTTTGCAAGATATTAAAAAAGCAATGCTCTAAGTGTCCCATAAGTAAGTAGAGAATTCAAAACATCAGAGTAAAATTATAAGATTAATCAATTTCCTGAATGATAAATCAAGCATTTTCTAAAAAATTACAGTACAATAAAAGTAACCAATGTTATACTTTCATGTTACTTTTTCTCCAGTGGCAAAACTAGTAAAAAACTAAAAACCAACCAAAAAAAACCCCCAAAAACCACCACAACAAAACAACAACAACAACAAAAATATCCCAACACTTTCAGCCATCCCCATCTCCTCAAAATATTTTGCCATTCCCATGCTGCAGTATATTTAGCCCTTATCTGTAGCAATGGAACTGTACATAAAGTGGATTACTCTGTCACCCTACAACTGAGCAATAAGAAGTAAATGTGTTTGCTTGATTTAGTTAAAAACATTACATTATTTAGTTTGCAGAACTTTAAAAACAAACATTTGTGCTTATATAACTGAAAAAGTCATAAGCTCTAGCAGAAGGGTAAAAGTGGAAGATAAAAACAATCAAACAAGAAAACCCACCCCTGGTTCCTTTGCTGCAAAAAATAAATAAATCAATGAATGAAAAATGCAATACATCCTACACTGTCAATAACAAATACATTTATTATATTTGTAAGCACTCATTACCCAGATCATAAACCAGAGAAGTACAACAGGCATAATCTGAAAACTGGTGTAAAAATACATTGCTGAGAGGGTTTTGTTTTTTTTTTGCAGTTTCACTTTAGCTGATCTTCCTAGCTATGACTTAAAACAGAGAAATAGAAACTGAAACCAGAAACCTATTTTTGTCAATGTTACATCATCTGAAAGTGTAATTAAGAACATTCATGAGTATATGAAGCAAGGACTAATTTATCCAGCTACAAAGTAAGCAAGACACAACAATGCAGATTAATATATGTAGCAAAAAAAGGGAGGAAAAGGCAAATTGCTTCAGTACACTGGGAGAACACCTGTGAAATTAAGCAGTAGAAGAGTCATAAGACTGAAGAGTTCTTTTAAGAGGAAGCCTTAGTAAGGAAAACAAAAGTACCAATTTTTCTGGCATACAAAATTGACTTTCAGACACTGCAGTTCTGTGAGCAATCTAACTTTTTGTAAAAGCCAGCACTACCATCAAAACGAGGAATTCTGCCTTTTTCTTTACTGCCAGTTGCTCCTTGTCTCTGTCCCACATTTACGTGATCAAAAGTAGTGGTGTGGTGAATTGGACAGCAAAGTTATACAAGTTAAAACTGACCCAGCAAAACAGGAGAGAGGAAAAACCCCTACCAATCTTAACACATACATTTACTAATATGCTGCACTTAAGTTACGTATGGTTATTGAGATAACCATATGTAATTTGTGTTATGCTTTTATTGTGATTGTTTGAATATGTACTATTATACTTCTTATTGTGTAATTTAAACAACTGCATATTCTTTTTGATGCAGAAATTATTTGTTTGATCAGGACACCTCTCTTATGGGAGGAACAGGGGTGCTATGTTACAGGTTAGACCTCTGTATTGCAGCTTTGCCTCATTCACTGCAGAAATGCAGGTGTATAGGAAAGCTGGAGAGGGGCTTTTGGGAAGGCATGTAGGGACACGACAAGGGAGAATAACTTCACACTGACAGAATTTCCCCTCCCTGCCCCCACAACTGTTGCTGAAATATTTCGGTGAAGTACTTGAGTTGCTTATCCAGAATTTAAACTCTATTTACCAAGCCTTATTCTATACTTAACACCATCATAAAATATTCATATAGCAGCACACACAGAGTTTTTGTTCCTAAAGTGGGAAAAAGAGGCCTAAAAGAGGTGCCTAATCCACCACCCCAGAAGCTAATAAGCAGATCGCACATGGAAATAAACCTTACAGTAACTTTTAGGTACACAGGCAAAGAGGAATTCAGAAACTCATCTAAAACTCTCTAATCCCATATTTGTCTTCAGATTATCCACCACTAGAGAGCTGAGCGAATGACAACAATAGACACAGTAGTGCAGAATGGTGACCAGCAGTTTTTAACTACCATCTGGTTAAGCATGCTTAGAAGAAACTAGCTGAAACCCTCTTTGTAACAATGTTCCTAACCGCTTTACCATGCAGACTTTTGAGCAGAGCAGGGAAAAACCGAAACAGACACAGAGACATAAAGACTCTACTTCAAGCAGGGCTTAAAGAGGGCTTGAAGAACTTTATAACTCAGGAGACTAGAACTGAGTACAAGGGAGATTATGGGAGGGTGCTAGGAATGAAGCATATCCAGAGATGAAAGGAAACTGGATAACAGAAGAACAGCAATCTAACAGAAGAGGGTAAGAGTGGGGGGCGCATAGTGACAGCAGGAGCTGGCAAAGATAAGTCAGTAGAAAAGACACTTGGCAGGATGTGAGCTGGGCAGAGCAGAGAGAAGTAAAACTTGCTGCTCAAGGAAGACAGCCAAGACATAGAGAGGAAGATGCTCGAGCAGGCTATTATGGTGTGAGGCGTCGGATAGAAAAGAAACAGGGACATAACCCAGTAGGGAAAAGGCAGCCGGCACCCGAGAGGATCTGACAGAGCCGCTTGGCAGCGAGGCTGAGGGATGTTCAGCAGGGTTCAGAGCGGGAAGCCAAGAGCACCGCGGTACTCCACAGCAGGACCAGGCACTGCGCTGCTCGGCCACTTACCGGACCCTTCTTCTCGCCCAGTACCTCAATCACGGACCACATCAGGATGACCATCACCAGGCAGTACGCAATATCCACGAAGTTGAACGAGATGATGCCGTGGTTTATCACGCCCGGGGGCTTGTATTTCCTGCGGAACCGCATAGCAGCGACACCTCGAAGAACCCCGCCTAAACCGTACCTCAGCGACCACCACCTCACAAACACCGCCTGCCCAAAGAGCCCACCCGCTTCCGAGTCCGGGCCAATCAACCTTAAAACTGCTTAGGATTGGCAAGTGCTGGCAACAAATCGTGAAGAGCGGTTTCTAAAGGAGGCGGTGCTCCAGAGGCCGCTGGGCGGTGGGAGCCGGGGCCTGGTTTGAATGACACGGGTCCCTGCCAATCCCACATGGACTGGGTCGGGCTCCTCAGTCAAGGCGGCCGCGGATCATGGTGGGCGGGGTTTGGCTTGTGGCGGAGGCGGGCTGTGTGCTGAGGGGGTTCCCGCCTGCCGCGCGTCGGTGCGGTGAGCGCCTTCGGTTCTCTTCGGTCCAGCCCGGTGTGGCCTCTGCGGAGGCCGTGCTTGCCGCAGCTCCGGTGGCGGCCAGGTAGCTCTGTGCTCCGAAAGCCTTGCGGGGCACGTTGGTCGGTCTGCTCTCCTCACGAGTCTAAGGGCTGTGGTGGTGGGAAGTGGCCCCTCATCACCTCCCTCTGGAGTTGTGCCATGCTCCTTCACCTGCGGCTAGGCAAAGATGTTGAAAAACTCTCTTTGTTTTCTCTCCATTAAAATGAGAGGAAGAAGATTCCGAGTGCTTTGAAATTTTAAAAATATGTGCATTTAGCTATCTAGCTGGAAATTAAGGGAGAAACCCACACGAAGTTATCCAAAAACTGTACTGAAGGGAAGAATGAAGGCTACAGAGTGGCATAACATCCAGAGAGCAGGGTTGGAGGAGGAAATAAAAGTCAGGTTCCATCTGGCAGCCCGGTGTCTCCCCTGCTGTGCTGACCGGCCTCAGCTGAAGAGAAGGTCCGCCTGTATCCATGCAGCAAATAGGACCTACCTTCAGTTCACCTGTGAAGTACTTTTGCTTCTTATCGATTATTTAAATAGGTGATGCTCACTGAAACTATTTTTTAGCGCCTGAATTTGCTTTGTTAAATGTCCTGCCTAGTTGTTGAGTTTTGCTATGCTTGTACTGCTTTTCCCAGCCTTATTTTCAGTTTCAGGCTAATATATTCAGAAACTGGACTTCACATTTGGAGTTAAGAGTTGCTACAGAGCACAGGTGCTATTTGGAGCATTCATTTGGGAAGCAACTGCCATGCATGTTACTTTTCTCAGCTGAAAAGAGGAATTCAAACTAAAATACTTGTAACAAGTTGTTTATAAATCATGGGGCTTTTTATTAAAAAGAAACAATATAATTGAAAGTATTTCATTATTGTTTAGCATAATTGCTGCTTCCTTTCTTTTTCTAAAGCTACAAAAATAATGCTGACTGAGAATTAACTGTGATTCAAGCCAGTTTCGTTTCTTCTTGGAACATATCAGAGACAGGAGCGAGGAATGCTGAGTAGCAATGGGAAACAAGAAACAGGAACTTGGAACCCAGAACATACTAATTTGATACAATTTATGCCGTTCTTTTTACTATATTAGAATAAGCAAGCTCATTAAGATTTTTATTGGCTGGCAGTATTAAGATACCTAGTGTAAGGCCTTGAAGAATGTTATTTAAGTTCTAAGTTGCAGGTGTAAAGACCCAGAGGGGTTTTTTATCAGTTTGATTCCAGTGTTTCTCTGTTACATGTGAGCCCATTTCACATATAGCCCACTGTGTTATTTCCATTGCCCTACCCTTTAGACAAACAAACTTAGCAAACATAGCTATTCTTATTTTCATGGTTGTTTTTTCTAGTAAAAAAAGCAAGCAAAAAAAAAAGCCCCATAGCCTTTAGTTAAAAAAAAAATCCACTTTTCTATTGTAATTTTATTTATTTAGTCAAGGAATTAGACAGAAAATTAGAAAGGTATGTCCCACCAGCCGCCTAGGTTGAAAACAACTGCATAGGCTTTAATAGTCTGCTATTAAGTTTTACTGATTTGTTGTTCTACATAGAAAGCAAAATGAAATTAATATCTTTTACAGAACTGTAGAAATCAATTGGAGATCTGCTTGACCACACAGAAGTAGCTAAGAATGACTCCTTTATTTTATACTTCAGTTAAACAAGAAGACCCACTTCAGAATTTGGGTAGATCCAGAGAAGAAAAAAGATCCAGGCGCTGTCATGGGGTAAGTAAACCCAGTTTATAAATCACAAGGCAAATAAATTCAAATTTGCCATATGATTCCTTTTGTGTGCTAAAGGACTATCAAAGATTGGGATTTTTTATTTATTCACTTTTTTGAATTTTATTGGGGAGCGCTTAAACACAAGATAGCAGAGAGACTTTGTTTTGGAATTTAGGATCAAGTAAACAAGATAGATTCACTGTGGGGAAGAATGGTATCCTGTAAGCCATACAGCGGTGTCAAAACACAGCCACAGTGCTCTTTTGGGACTTGGAGATGGGGGGGAAAATAACTTTGGAAAGATAAGATAGGAAAACAGAAGAGAGGGGGGGACCTGTGTAAAGCATTGAAGAAGTCAGACTGGGGCAAATAGCCATTGGAATGATGGAATTTATTCTATTCATGCTAAGCATTTTGCCTGTTCAGAATCTTCCGAAAGCTAATTGAGTTCTAGTTTATGGAGCATAAAGGATTCTACCTTAATTTAAGAAGGATAATGGCAGATATTAAGCAAAACATTGCAAGATATATATATCTGGGACGTTTTCACTCTTCTCTACCTAAAAGCAAAACTTAAACACAATAGAGTCAGTAACGGGCATTTAATGACAAGCATATAAGATCCAGTAGCAATTTGTATTGAGATATATTAAAAAGAAAGAACCAAAACACAACACACACACTCCCAACAACATCTAATTAAACAATATTATCAGAGATTATAATTACAAGAGCCTATTAAGCATTGTCCATTTGGGGAATAAAGGAATTAGAAAATGAGCTAAGAAGAGAAGTTTTTATCACGCTGTAATTTTTCATACCAAGAAATAGTTTTGGTCTTTCCTTTTAAGTATATGGTCCAGTCATTTTTGCAGATGAGACTCTAGATGACTGATGTGTTTCTGTATGGTATTTCTTTCTTCTCTTTTCTTGTCATAAACCACTACAAATCGGCTTCTATTTTGCAAGAATTAAAACTCGGGACTTAGTCTTTGTGTAAATGTGTTCCCAGTTTTACAAAACATATCCCTTTACTAATGCGTTCCCAGTTTTACAAAACATTTCCATTTACAAAACAATTCCCTGTGCAGAAAGGGAATAACATTTGCAGCATCAACTATACAATACTGAATTCTGAAGCTTCTGTGCTGCAGTTTGAGAAGCATCTGCCTATTTCTTGATACGCTACTGTCTCTGAAAAAAAGAAAACTGTGTTATATACAGGGTAAGTCATATAATTGGGACAGGGAGGTAAACCAAGTGTGGATTTGTGCCTGTGTCATATAATTAATATCAAAAAAATGTTCACAATTAAACAGCAGTTGAAATAATTTTACTGTAATATTTAATTGGATGATAGCTGTAGAGCCTTAAGAAAGGCAGGAAAGGATCAGGTACTATATTTTAGGTAGTATGTAAGAGTGAAAAGCTGTGTTGCTGTTCTATAAAAAACAAAAGTAGAAATCCAGTTCAATGTCTGCATCTGGTAATCAATTACTGGCTGTTATGTTGTGCATAGTGTGTGCAATTTCTGTGAGGACTGATTACAATTTTTATTTAGAATCTATTAAGCAAATAAATATTCTACTTGCAGAGCAGGTGGGACAGCTGCTGCATATGTTAAACGAGCAGTCCATTCTTAAGAGATCATACATTGAATACAAGCTTCTGTATCTATATGGTTTTATGAAACCTTTCCTTTCATTCTGAGACTGGTTCTTCCTTTCAGGCTAAAAATCTGGCATCACTTTTTTGTTTTGAAGGGTGTCTATCAGGTGATGAAGTGATTGCAATCTAGTTTGCAAGACTACATTCAACATATTTAATGTTATATTGTCATAGTATTATGTGCTTTTTCTACAGCTTGGATCATGATAATAAATTAGTGACGTCTTTTTAGGCTCTTATGTTTTTAACCATGTGTGGGGCAGATTTAATTTCAAACAAAACTATTTTAGGGAAAATTTAAACTAAAATACCCTCTTAAAACATTTCCATGAAGCATTTCACATTTGCATTTTTATTTTGTAAGAGTATTTGTTGTCACTGCTATGTGTCTATCCTCATAATAACCATTTCCTTTTCCTCCCTGATGGGTTAATAATATAGCAGTAAAAAGAAAAAAAATTGCACTTTTTACTTGTTTTCCCAATTTTTTAATGTCTGGCTAATACTGGAAGAATAAGCATAATATCTTCAAATGCAATGTATACACCTGGACACAGAGCAGGTTGAGAGTCTGGAATATTACTGATATGATATATGGAGACTGCACAATGATCCAATAACTGGTATTAATTCATGAATAACTTTTTTTTCCTCTACATGTTTCCCTCCCAGATAAAGTGAGTTCTTTATTGTTTTGCATTCTTGCTGAATAACTAAAAGTGTCACCAAAACAGAAATAAGAATGAAAGCACAGGTTAGAATTATTATTTCACTTCATAACTAGAAAAACGCATGAATATTCCAGGCTTACTTTACCTGAACTTTAAGAAACTTTAAGATTGTATTAGTAGGCAAACAAAAATATATACTGTTTTGCAGATCACAGAAATGTTCAGGCTGAAAGGGGCCTTAGAAAATCTCTAGGCCAACCTTCTACTCAAATCATGATCAACTTATGAGATTAGACTAGGTTGCTCATGACTATCCAGTCTTTGAAAAACTCCAATGCAATCTGATCTACCCTCCAAAAAAAAGATGCTAAGCCAGCAATGATGTTCAGCCAGGCTTTTAGAAATCTACTATAACAAGGAGTCATGACCATTCATTACAAGTCACCTCTGTTTACTTTTGCCAGACTGAAGACTGAAAGCATGTGGTGCTTTTGCAGGGAAAAAAACAGTATAAATGTGCTACTTCGTGTTAAGACTTAAATTGAAACTCTGGCAGCAGAATCTGTGTGTCACAAACAAGTACCATCCAACCTGGTTTGTGAAGTTGTGTTGTTACAACTCACCGCCACGCTGATAGGGTTCCCAGAACGATTTAGGGTGCTGAACTCCCTATTAGCATTATTTCCAAAGAAGCCCTTGTCCCATCTTGGTGCTGTATTATTTTTGTGGCTGCAGAGTGCGCGCTTGTATGCTCCAGGGATAATAGCACTGCACAGAAGCAACATACATTACTTGTTACAGAATGAACCTTGAAGCTGAAGTTCCATCCCAGATCCCTCTCAAGCCCGTTAAATTCTAATACCTGATATTGCCTACCTGTTTGTTTGTTTGTTTTTATTTTGGCTTGAAGGTAGCAAGCATATAGTTAAACCAAGGAGTGAAAAGACTTGTTTTAAGGTCTTGTCTTACATCTTACAATTCACCAAGGGATAGTGAAAAATGAGACCAGCTGAAGAAATAGTGGGCCATTTCCAGAGGCTTTCAGATGTTTGCATTCAAAAGGAAGAGAGAATGCACATACTCTTCTCCAACCCAGTGTTCATTTCTGTTATATTCCAAGCTGATCACTCAGGTCATAACACTGAATTCACCTTGTCATATACAGGGAGGGAAAGTAATCTATTCTCCTTTTCATGTTTTTACCACTTATTAAATGGGCACAGTAATTCTCTTAGAAGTGTTTTGCATGAAAAAAAATGAAGTATTTTTAGTTGCAAATTAGTAACAGTAATACACAAAAACAGACTAATGAGAAATAAAATATGAGACTGTTGGAAAAACTCTTCCAGTTCCTTTTGATATTTCTGTCAATTTAACATTTCTAGTAACTGTTATTATTCACAAGTTACTCAATAGACACAAGAAGGGCTTAGATACATTAGTAATTTTTAATTTGCTTAGGAGATATTTTATTGTCCTTGAAAGTCAATAATTTCCATGCATTGAAAAAAACAGATGAATGTCCTGGGTGAAACTCTAGGCTCACTGGAGATAACAGGGCCTGGATGTCACCCTAGGGTTTTATGTAATAAGCTATTAATGTGACATTTAAATGGATAACCCTGCAATGCAAAGACTAATATATAATTCATGCATTAATATGTTAAGTAGCCTGTCAAGGAAAAAACTAATGACTAGAAAAGATTGTAATGACTAGAAAAGATTGAAACTGAAAATAAACTTTTTTTTTTTTTTTAAATCTGATGTTTCTTTATGTTTTATCTGGGTAGATAAACCCTATGGATTGTTGTAACTAAGTCTCGTTTGAGACATCCCTGCCCATGGCAGGGGGATTGGAACTAGATGATCTTAAGGTCCTTTCCAACCCAAACCATTCTATGATTCTTTATTATGCTTTCTTGGAAATTTCCTGAGCTAGTGTCTCTCTAGTTGTGTGTCAATGTATTACTCTGGTATTGCTTAGCTGTGGAATGACCTAGCAGCAAGTCTTCTAAAATGGGATAAAACAATTTGAAAAAGATTTAATCCACTGTTGACCTTTTTCACTCCTAAAATTGCAATAAACCACCAAACTTTAAAAGGGAATTAAGAGGAGAATTTTTATTTTATCCTGGTTATATCCTGACTATATTCATATTACAAATTGAAAGTTTATGTGTGACTATTGCAAACTATGAGGTTGATATCACACACATGCAATTTATCAGTCAGGCCTGGCCAGTGCAGATAATAATAGCTAAGTGCAGATGCACAGAAACCCTGATATCCTTCTCAGGATTTTTTGTCCCCTTATTAGCTTTTATCTTATAACAGGGAATATTCATCACAGCTGTTGACCAATAATATATTCTGTAGAAGCATCTGTTCTTATTCTCCATAAATAATAGTATCATCTGTCTTCTGTGCAATGGTTACACCAATGAAGCATTAAAGAAAAATTAAGAATTAGTAAGTAGAAACTATAGAGAATTAGTGCTATTGTGAATATAACTTTTATAACCTAAACCCACAAAAGCAAATATGGAAAATATACTGAAGAATCTGTTTGTCACTTTCTGTCCAAGACCAGATCTCTTGCCACTGTAACAATATGAGAAAGCAAGACTAAACAGTTTAAACTTAGCCTTATTTCTCTTCTGTTCCTTTCTTTTTTTCCCACAAAATCTGTTATCAAATTAGTTTCTTCCAGCTAAAACCTTACTCTGCTAAATAGCTAGTGAGATATTAATGTTGGGAAGAAATGTTTCCCAATCATGTGCATATACAAGCAGTGAAAGGTGTAGTGGCTGGAATAATGTAAGGTGCACGCTTAGGATTGTTAAAGGAGAAATTAATGTATGTAGTGCTACGTGACTTTATGCTTCTGTGATTTAGTTGTGTGTGTATTTAAAATGTATTAATCAGTGGAGTATGATACAGGATGTGTTCATCATGGCTTCCATTGTATGTATGTATGTTAGAACTTTGTAAGGAGTTTTATAATGGTTTTAGTCACAGAGAAGTGCTCTGCATCTACTTTATCTTTCTTTCTTGGTTTGGTTACAGATTCATAAGATTAGTCTGTTCAAAAGATTTCTTCCTTTACTTATAGTTCATAAGATTAGTCTGTTCTGAAAATACTGTTCTTTCCTGTTCCACAGTAACCACATAGAACTATTTTACTAGTGAGATTAATGAGTGAGATTAATTTCTTCATTGATGAAGAAATCTCTTTGTAAGATGTATCTGGTCATAATTTGTGATGAAACTAGAGGTGTGTTTTGAAGTCCCATGTGCCTGCCTTTTCTCCAGAAAGTGTTTTCTGGGGTATGTTGCGCTCTTTTGAATGTGTATTTATTGCGATTATGTGTGTGTCCTCTGGTGGTGGTTGCCATATGCATTCTATAGAGGAGTTCCAGTTGCCTTAGTTTTTTCTTTCTGCTGCTATCACCATACAAGAACCATGTTGCTTCATGCCTTTGTCTTTTTATCCATGCTTACTAAGATTTGTTTACGTAATACTAGACATTTAACTGTAAATTACACGACAAAAACATGTCTGCACTGAGACTTAGAAAAGATTTCAAATGCTTTGCATTTGCCTGTTTGTCTTTCTTGAATTGCGCTTACACTTGAGGCATTTGATGTGGCTAGAGGAAAACAATGCTGTAGCTTAATGAGAGGTATGCGAGCTCTTCCAGTGAAGTGTAGGACAGATTGTTCCATGATTGCCTCACTAAGAAAGCATCAAACACTACTGGGTAGGGTTCTTTTGGAGGCCCAGAGGGTGACTGCTGATACAAGAGCCACGCATGTTAGTACAGGATGACTCATCCGTAGTCTTGGTGTGGACACTAACCAGTTTAAACATACTCTGCTTCCCTACATGATGCTATGGTAGAGAGATAGCTGTGTCCCTTGAGGAAACCTTCACCCTCAGGCTTATTTTATGGTTCTCAGGCGAATCAGTAAAGTGTCTTCGCAAAAATCTCGATGGGAAAATGATTATTGAATCCTATAGTGAAAACTGTTTGTTCTGAATAGCATTTGCTAGCGCTGGGTGATTATGTGCCGGCATTTTCCCAGTGTCATAACCTACAAATGAACGCTAGGGGATGCCACACTTCTACCAAAGTTACCGGAGTGGGGACGGGGCGGGGAAACCTGCCAGATCTGTGAAATTACTACCATTCCTTTCCACACACAAAAAATAAAAAGTAAGGAAAACAGCTTTTGGTCATTTGATGTAATAAGGGTATTTTACTGGAACGTGTCTGAGTGAATAGAAATACATAATATTTTAATTCTTTACTAAATGTGTGGGGGAAACGTCCTTATTAGGTAAGTATAAAGAAGTTAATTTTTCAATATCTATTCTCTAGAAACATCCAAATCAAGATCAGGATCCCATTTGAATAGGTTACATGTAAAACTAGGTGAAGAACAGTTCAGATACTGTATACGAAGCTAAAGAGCTGTTTAGTCCAAGGCTCCAATCTCAGAAACTTTGACAACCTTTGACAATAAATACAGAACAGCTTGCGGGTTTGAAATTTATTACAGGACAAGTCTGGCTGTTCCACACTAAAACTGATTTTTCCATGAAATAATTTACATTGATTTCAAGTGCTTATAGAAACTATACAAAATAGAAATATTTAAATGTTGGACAATTACATAAACTTTCATCATTTTAGCACTAAGAACAAAATCATGTAAACATGTATGTAGATGACTTTTTTAATTAAACAAAAAACCAAACAACTAAGGACAAGCAGGAATGACAACCTTACCTTTAAAAGAAACTGCCTTTTACAGCACTTGCTTTACAAATCTTTGCAAATAGAAGCAATATTAAGGAGAATTTGTAATTATTATACACTAGTTACATAGGATCACTTTTTTATATACATTTTAAGTTATTCAGACAGCTGCACTTCAAGTTTTCTGCTCTGTGTACAGCCATGTGGCTCAGCCCTTAAAAAAAGGGCATAGTATTTGTTAAGAAAAACATCAGTCTCAGGTTTGGGTGCTATTTGAAATGCTGGTGGTACTCTATGCTATCCGTCCATCAATGTCTAAGTTTTCCTAAACAAATGCACACATAAACACAAGTGTTTGCTGCAAATGTGTTGTGGGGTTTGTGGTTTATGGTTTTGTTCTGGCTTTAATGTAAACTCTCAGAGAGAAAAAAAAACCATGCCAAGTGCTAAAAGGTTCATTTTGCTCACAGGAATCCAAGGAACTAATCTTAGTCAAAACATTGGAGATCAGTGAGAAGCAGTCTGAAGTTAAAACACAGGAAGTCCAAAGAACTGGTCAATATTTGTGTGTAATTTTCTTTTTGTAGTGGTGACTTTGGGAAAATGGGGACATACAGACAATTTGAACAGGTCAAACTGCCCCTCACTGTTGAAAGGGGTAATCTCCCTCCTTCCCTCCAATGTTTGTGGCTGCAGAGTCTAACCCCATCATTGCATCTACTTTTCTGCTGATTAAGCAAACTGAACTGGCTCACTGCGGGGTTCTACAAATAATGGAAGGAGTGGGAATATGTGGCTGGGAATGGGATTGGTAATAATAGTAGCCCTTTCAGTAGCAATGAAGTCTTACATAAAACTTAACCATCATGTTTAAATTCTAAGGACTTATTTAGGAGCTGAACTTGAAATACATGTGCTGATAGTGTCCCTGGTCTGGTAAAATTGCAGTTTAGAAAGTATATTTTTCATCTTTCTGTTATCTCTATGTCAGCTTTACAGGCTTTATTTAAGTCATGGAAATTATTTTGATTTGCAGCCTAAAGTCAGAATAGTTTTTCCTTTTTTAAGGAGTTTTCTGCCATTATATGAAAACAAAGAAAAATGCACTGTAAAAGAGATTTATAACAACCAGATTTTTTTTTTTATTTTATTTTTCTCTGAATCATGTTTTTCTGCTGTGTTGAAATGTTTGCACAGTGCTACTGTCCAGGCTTGCTTGTTTTCCCCATTCTCATCCCTTGAAAGAATAACAAAAGTAACAAGTGGTTTCCCTCAGGGATTGGTGCTGGGACCGCTCTTGTTCAACATCATTGTCGGTGACGTGGACAGTGGGATTGAGTGCGCCCTCAGCAAGTTTGCCGATGACACCAAGCTGTGTGCTTCGGTTGATACGCTGGAGGGAAGGAACGCCATCCAGGGGGACCTTGACACGCTTGTGAGGTGGGCTGATGGCAACCACATGAAGTTTAACCATGCCAAGTGCAAGGTCCTACACCTTGGTTGGAGCAATCCCAGGCACAGCTCCAGGTTGGGCAGAGAAGAGATTCAGAGCAGCCCTGCGCAGAAGGACTTGGGGGTGTTGGTCGATGAGAAAATGAACATGAGCCGGCTGCAGTGTGCGCTCGCAGCCCAGAAATCAACCGTGTCCTGGGCTGCATCAAAAGGAGCGTGACCAGCAGGTGGAGGGAGGTGATCCTGCCCCTCTGCTCTGCTCTCCTGAGACCTCACTTGGAGTATTGTGTGCAGTTCTGGTGTCCTCAACATTAAAAGGACATGGAACTGTTGGAACAAGTGCAGAGGAGGGCCACGAGGATGATCAGGGGACTGGAGAACCTCCCGTATGAAGACAGGCTAAGAAAGTTGGGGCTGCTCAGCGTGGAGAAGAGAAGGCTGCATGGAGCCCTCATAGCAGCCTTCCAGTATCTGAAGGGGGCCTATAGGGATGCTGGGGAGGGACTGTTCATTAGGGACTGTTGTGAGAGGACAAGGGGTAATGGGTTCAAACTTAAAGAGGGAAAGTTTAGATAGGATTTAAGGAGAAAGTTCTTTCCTGCAAGGGTGGTGAGGCACTGGAATGGGAAGTTGTTGCCCAGGGAAGCTGTGAATGCTCCATCGCTGGTGGTATTCAAGGCCAGGCTGGGCAGAGCCTTGGTTGGCATGGTTTAGTGTGAAGTGTCCCTGCCTATGGCAGGGGGGTTGGAACTAGATGATCTTCAGGTCCTTTCCAACCCTAACTATTCTATGATTCTATAATAAACAATTAACTGAATGCAGAGAAGTTGTTGAAAACATGCAGGACTGGAATCTGAATGATTTTAAGAGAAATACAGCTGAGCGATCAAGAGAAAGATGGTAAAGCAGGGGTTGCAGTACAAACTTTATCCTCTGCCTTCAAATAGATGTTTCGTAGAGCTGCCTAAGAAATATTTGCAGGATTATTTTTCCTCTTCCTTGGTATTTCCTGAATTACTAATGGCACTCTGAAGTGCAGAGTAACATCACAACTGGTTTTTGGTATGCATTGTAGTGCCTGGAATGGTATATTCCAACATATCTTTAAAAACCAGTATTAAGCAAGACTGTTATATGATAAGGCAGAGTAATGCTTTGTAAAAGGGTAAATTGGCGTTTGTACTGGAGTTCTTTTTGGCTCTATATTAGCTTCAACACAAAAATAAATTTTCCCTATAGTTTTGTTGTGTTGCTCCTGATGTAGTTGAGATGTTGCATACAACCTCACTTTGAATCCCCTGCCCTCTGACATTGGTCCACTCTAATGCCACATGAGAATATAGCAGCTTTAAAGGAAAGTATTGAAGTTCATTTAATCAAAAAGCTTGGAGACCAGTCATAGATTTGACTTATTTGTGTGTCTAATTAACACACACTTGGATTTTCTTATGCTACTGGCACATACAATAAATACAACAGGATTTGTTTTGCCCTTTCAGTATTATGTTTTTTGATGTGGGTATTAATTTCTTCCCAGTAAGCTTCCCTTGTGGAAACAACCTGACAGTGGCATTAGCTCAGGAGTGTCCTCTTGTCTGTCACCTGTTAAGGAGGGCTTAGTAAACATAGTCTGTAAGTCCCACAGTGCATGAAAAATAATAATCTGTAACGGTGCTAAAATGAATTCAACAGTGTATGCAGATGTTAGTTAATTATGGGCAAGTCTTTCACCTGGTTTCAGCAGACAAGGCCACAGCTGGGAAATGTGTTGTTTCTTTTCGGAGACGCTATTATATTTCAAAGGCTTTCTTTCTTCCTGCCCTTTCATAAGGTTGAAGAGGCAAGTAAGGGTCTACAGTGTCATTTGTACTTTAAGAAAACATAGTTAATAACACAAATCTGGTGAAAACATGGATGTAGTGCTTGATCACATAGTTTCACAAGAATTTCTTTTACTGTTAGTGATTATTTAAGTTATCTCAAGCTGCTCATTCGTGCTCTCTCAGTCATGCCACTGACACTGCTATTGCAGCAGTGTCATGAACTATTGTGAATTGGTGCCTTTCCTGGGTTAAAGTTAACCCAGTAAATACCTAATTCCTGATCTTCTCTGTGTAACTATACAGAGAGTTGTGCTAGAAGTGGAACTGGGCTGGGTGCTGTGGCTGGAAAGAGTGGTGAGATGCTTAAGATGGTGTGTCTGATTTAAAAACGTGAAAAAAAAAAAACAACCTTGGTAAAACCATGGGTTAAGCCTTTGTTAATGTGATTGTACTGCACATTTGTGGTGGAAAAAGAAAGAAGGACTTAATGCTGGTGAGAGGGAAACCACAAAAATGAGATGAATATAGCAATTGGAATAGCAGATAGGGAAAAGTGTGAATATGCTGAGCCTTAAAGCTAAAGCCAAACTGCGTATTTAGTGCGTGAAGGAGCAGGAAAGAGGTTAAGAGTGACATAGCCTAAATCTGCAGTGGGTTGTGATAAGACATAAGCCTAGGAGAGGAAAAATCATTGTAATAGCAGCATGTTTGTAATTCCATCACTTCACGTATTTGATACGAGCTTCAGCAGGTGGAATCTTCTGTGGATAATCAGCTTTTTTTGAAAAAGAACCCAAACCAGCCAAAAAGTCACATATCACAGTACTGTTAACCAAGCGATTCCTGACAGTGACAAAATCAGAAAACAAACAGCAGTAGTAAGATTAGAGCTTAGTGCTTCCCAGACCTCCTCCTGAATAATTTTTCCCTTAACAGTAGTCACTTTCTTCTTGGGAAGGACCTTTATGTCAGAGTAAGTGCTATAAGCAGGATGTCTCACACCTGGGCATTAGAATCCCTTGGTGAAACACAAACTTCTTTCAGAATTTTGTACCTTGGTCTCATGCAGGGTATAGACATTCCCATGGCCACAGACCTTGCACATGCAGCGAGTTGGACCCATTGCCCTGTTATCGCAGAGCAGGCAGGATAAATCCACTTGCTGCACAGGTGCAGTTCAGCTGCACAGTGGGGTATGGTTTAGGTCTGACATGCAGTATATCAGCATATGCCTCACAGCTGCTTTCCGGGTAACTGAGAATGTATTTGGCTGCATATGAAATATGAAATAAATTATATCTGTTAGGTCTTTAATATAGAACATATAATTTACATATATAGTAATGAAAGTCCTGTTTTATACAGGATATCCAACATCCCAGCTGTTAAACTGTGGAGAGATTGGTTCAAACTGGGGGTGATAGGCATGAAATATATGGGGCATATGCCCTAAGATAACATAGGCTGTAGCACCTGTTAAAAAGCTACAGCTGGTAAAAGAAAGGGCTCAAGGTGGCCTTTTTTTTTTCCTCCCTCCCCAGGTATTTTTGGCAGATGATTGGACATGAATGGAGATTTCCTTTAGAAGGAAATGTAGATGAGGTAGTTGCACAGAATACTAAAAATAGCTATACAGAAACTTTATTAATGCACCAGATATCCAATATATATTACGAACAAAATCAGCTTTTTACCTGTAGACAGTGACCATTGTCATCCAGAACAAGTAACGTAAACCAGAAGTATTCAAAGATGTTGTTCATGCATGCATCTGGCCACAAAGCCTTTTGAACCTGTGGGCAAATCAGGTACCTACTTGGCATAAACACATTTTCCAGTCGTTTCTGATAATTTACGTAATGACCAACCTTCTTCAGTCACTGATTCTAGCATCCATTCTACATTTCAAAATTCTAGACCTGCCTTTATAGACATTTATTGTTGAATTCCGTATCAGATGGCAGCCTTATCTTCTGGTCTCTAAGCGATTACTGATTCTTGGGCAGACACAGGATAAAGGGAAAAGGTGGAGAAATTCCTGAAGAGAAAGGTGTGGAATTACAGTGTTTCATGTTCTTCTAGAAATTAGGATCATCAGTCAATGACTTGGAAATCGAGGATCGAGTTACATGACCATAATGCAGCTTCTTTCCCCTGGTGTTTTTTGTTTGTTTGTTTTAAAATCATGATCCTTTGAAAGGATTACATTCCCCCTTTCATTTTGTGTGTCACTTCAAAATGTTATTTTTAAGCCTCTATCTTTTGCCCATCACCTACTGTTCCCTCTTTGTCAATGATGATTCACTCTCTATAGGGGCACATATCAAACCCCCTGTTTCTGTCACACAAATCTTCCTCATGGGTGTCTGTTTAATTTTGAGGCTTTCAGTATATATTAAATAGTCTAGTCCCTTACAACACTGTGGTGCTTGATGTGTGTGCTTTATGGAGATTCTGCACAGCAGGCAGAGATCTTTGCAAAGAAGTCTAAACATAGTAGGTTGCACTTCTAGCAGTATTGTCTTTTAATTTCCTTCTGACTGAATTCGCGCTTTCCATCTTTCCTTTGGTTTCTTTGTTTAGCCTTTTTTTTTTCTTGTTTCACAGCCCTGTTTTCCCTTAACATCTCCAAAGCATTGAAAAGGACAAATACAAGCTAATCTAATCTCTCCGCCCTCTCTTCTGCTTTAACAAAGCATTTAGCTTCCCTGTCTCTTGTCTTTGTTTTCTTTACCTTTCTTTCCCTTCCCCCTCTAAAAAATTCTCCACTCCTGTGTAAAAGAATTGGCCAAGCTGCAGCAGGACATGCAACCATTGTGACTTAAACAGACAAAACCTAAATTTTCCAGATGTACCTTTTTGTCTTTACCAGACTTGTCCCTCCTGCAAAATATGCAAGAAAAGAAAGATAAGTCAAGTTTTCCCTTACTGAATCCTGACAGAATTCTTTTGTCTGTTCCAGCAGAGTAGCCTGGTGGCTGAATACAAATGCTATATTCTGTTTGATATGCTTTCTGGGTTTTTGTTCTTGGTAATGACTGAAGGTTTGTAATTTTTCTTTCACATTTATGCCGTCATTTCCTTGAAGTGGACAGGACCTTAGGCCTTTTCTCAGGCTGCTTCTGCTTCTATCTATCTGCTGCGTGCTGATTTTCTCTGATGGTCCAAGTGTGTCAGCTTGGCAGTGCTCCCAGTTACCATCAGCATTACTGCATTCCCAGAGCCGGATCTGGGTTAGCACAAAGCATTGACAAATCCAGTGTAATTAGTTTTGCTCCCTTGCTGTACTTCATAGGGATTAGGATTTTTTAGAGAAGTCAAATAATGAGCACACGTGTGAATGTCTGACAGTCCTCACATTTACTGCATGGAGGAGTCAAACTTTGGATGCTTGTGTGCTGGGGGGGTGATATCCCTGAGTGACATAGGCCTTTAGGTATGCAATTAAAAAGAAACCTGCCTTGAATGGTTTGAACAGTTAAAACTGATGCAGGTATGCACTTGAATGTCATGCATTTCCAGTGTGCTCTTGCTGCTGTAGTGGGCTGTATGATTCCCTTTATAGCAGCTCTCTCTCCAGTTTCTGCTACATTCCTAAAACAGAACAAACTGCCAGTGTAATCCATGAGCCTTTCTGCTCCCTGCCCTGAAAAACGTTGCCAAGCTAAAAAAGGAAAATGCTTCCAGCAGGGACTCCAGAATTACTTATGAGATCAGAATTTATACTCTGGGCTGATAATCCTCTGTTGCAGCCTAAATCGCAAGAACACAAAAAATGTAAGCTCAGTGATAGGGTGGTTTGGCAGTTTTCCTGGGACGGTGATAGCTCAAGAAATAATCTAGATGCAGTTTGGGACAGTGCAGACTAGGATTATTAATTTTACCGAGAGCTGCATAGTTATGACTCATGTCAGCTCTCAAGCGAAGAGGTTCGTGTGGTAAAGTAGTTGTATCATGAAAGGTGCTGGCTGGAACTGAAGGGGGGTATTAGTTTTATTTGTGGTGGTGGTTTCTGGGATCATTAGCACTTGGGTAGAGGTAGAATGAAGTGCATATTCTGTTTGCAACTGTCCTTCATTTATGGGGGGGGCGTTTCTATAGTTGGTTTTGCACAATCTTACTCTTGCATGCTGTATTGGAAGAATGTTTATTTTGCTTTGGTTATTTTAGCATATTATCTAATGTTGGTAATTTCAGTATTAAACCTCCCCTTCTGCAACTCCATTTGGTTTTCTTCTTTTTTCTTTTTTGTTTTAATAATAAATAATCATTTGATAACATGAATATGCTTCAGAATTACCTTTTCATCTGTGGTTTCCACTGTAATTTGTTGGTGGTTATGGAATGATAATGCTGAGCTACCTAATACCTAAAATTTTGACCAAAACCATACGGGCCTTTCTAAAGATTTGACCTTTAAAATCTTCATCTAGAGTTAAGGCTTCCTGCAGTAAATCCTCCCAGTTTCACTGCATTAGGGAAGAGAGCTGAATCACATTTTTGAATCAAATGCTTGGGAACTGGCCCAAGATCAAACTCGTTACTTACATGCCGCTTTCTCATTTTGTTTCAATTGCAGAATTTTAGTAGAAGATAAAAGGTAAAGCAAAAACATCCGAGAAGCTATATCGATGTTTTGGTGAGAGCAGACGGATAACTTGCCACATAGAGAATTGTACGTCTTTTTTAGGGCCTGTGTTGTACCTTAAAAAGAACCACGTCCTACAGGGTTAACAGACAGGAAACTGCAGCTGCAGCCGGCTAACACGGAAGTCAGACTTTTGTGTAACAGGCAGCCTGAGCAGGCCGAAAGGTGGGGGCCGGGAGGGGGGGCCGGGGGAGGACAGTGTCTGCTCTGATACTGGTGGCTTTGGTTATGCTCTACAGCGTTTTCATAAACAGGGAGGGCACGCAGTGAATGGCAGCACTCTCTGTGATAATGCAGTTTCAATAGTATCCTAGTTTTTGCGGAAATGAGACGTGAAGTTTTTCCTATTTAAGGCTCGTTTTATCATAGTACCTAAAGAACTCACTCTGCTGGTGTGTGGTTGCTAGGGTGGGTGTTCAGGTGTTTGAATTCCAGAATAGGAGAATTCTCTCTGCTTTTTCAGTTAGTAATTTCAGTCCCTCCTGTGAATGTTCACTTTCGGTATGTTTTGCTCTCTTTCAGTGGCCTTGCTTTCTCCGTGCAGAACATCAGCAAAGTGAATTTAACTTTCTGTTTAGAAAGAACAGCTTTTGTGACCTGGGTGAACTCTTCCTCCCTCAGGTTTAAAATATCCAAATGCCTTCAGTAAATGACACGTTGAGATACGTTTGCTCAGGCAGGCAGTTCGGGATCGCTGCCCTCTACTCGAAAATCTGTGTATTTTGTCCGGGGAGGGCACATTTGGGGTTTCTTTTTAAGTTTCTTTTGCTGAAACGGGCCTAGCTTAGCCTGTCTTCTCTATGCACAGGATGGCTCCTGCTTGCCAGAGCTGCACAAAGATAATCGCTCAGGAAGTGTTTCAGCCAATCCCCTGAAGCTTTACATTCAGATTTACCAAAGCAGCCAATCCGGGATTAGCTTTTATTAGGAAGACAGATCATCAAGCTTAAGTGCCAAGCCCTTTCTGCCTGAGTACTGAGAGCCTGTCCTCCATGTTTTATAAGTATTGACATAACACTGTGTTAACAATGCATCCACAGAGGTAAGCCTTACTTTTTACATTTTTTTTTCTCTAAGACCTATGAGTTGTGGGTTGAGAGTGTGATTCTCTGTGATTTGTTGTGCAAAACTCACACCACAGCACTTTATTAAGTTGGAACTGTTTAAATTTGCTTTCTTGGGTCACATGGTTAGTAGCCATTAGCCACAGCTTTATTTTGCAGACTGGCAAAACCTTGGCATACCTACTACTACCTTCAGGAGGATGGTGTTTTTAGAGTTTATCAAGATCCTGGTATTCCAAAGAAGCTTTCTCTCTCTGAGCAGTTTGCCAGCACTATTGTCTGTTGTGTCACATGCCTGCTGAAGAGAAAATGGAAGCTAGGGAGCAGATGCATTTAACTGCCCTACAGGGAGTCAAGCAGGGATAATGGCAGACAGAAGAACAGGCAAGTTTACCTTTCTAAACAGTGAATGGAATAGCTAAGATAAGTTATCTCTGAGAAAATATGGGATTTTTAAAAAACTAGACATCAGCAAAAAGTGCTAATGGCAGATTGTAGATATTGGGCCTAGGTGGTGGTGTGCTGTTGCATCATGTTTTTTATGCAGCTTATCTTAATTTAAAATGATTATTGAACCTTTTTTCTTGCAGGAGTAATTAATACAACGTGTTTCTCTTTCTGAGGGACAATGTATGGTTAATATTTTGTTCCTTTAAAAGGGAGTTTTTATGCTGCAGGTTTTGGAAATGGGTTGCTCAATAAAATGCAGCAGTATATCTGTTTACAAATCTGATTCTTTATGAAAAATGTTTTTGAACTGTTAGCTTTCTTCTTTTACATAGTTCAAATAAACTAATGTACCTTTTATCTGTGCCTTTTTGTTTTACACTGTGTCAGCCACAGTTCTGTGTTGTGGAGTCCAGAGGATATAAAATCATGTGTGGTTCATGACAGTAGTACATGTTGTTCGTGCTTGGTTTTTTTCCTTTTTTTTTTTTTTTTTTTTAACTTTTGGTTTAATGCTACGTAATTATTTCAAGAAAATCCTTTTTTGATCAATTCCCAAATCTGCCAGCCTGTTGTATCTTCTTAACTGGAAAATTGAGATGGGTGCTTGAACAGTTGGTAAGTAAGCAGCATGCTACTCTCTGACCATTTTTAATACTTTTCCAAACATTTTGTTTTTCCTGGGTCAGTTAGACCAGTAGATGAAGTAATGTTAGTCATGCAAAATACCAGATTTGCTTAGCGTCCATTTTAAGGGACTTGTGCATGTAAACTGTTCCAGTTTGAATGCACTGTATTTTTGATAATTTGCCTGTAAATTTTGAAGCTTATGCTTCCTATTTATCTCAGGCCAGTGAAAAATACTCTACTTGCTGTTTGTCCATAGATCATTAATTACCATGTTTGCAGGGCAAAGCGCATTTTCATTGTTCCTTAGGCTTCTGAGGTGTGATGAAAGTGCTAGTACTCAGCAATGAAGTGACCTTATGAAATAAAGTAGATAATGCTTATTGAGCATATGCTTCTGATACTATACAAAGTATAATCTCAGGCAAACTGGCTTGATTTATACCTAATTTGGGAAGGTTTGTGCCCTTTATTAAGATTTTATTTGTAGCACTTGCATGCTTGTTTTAACAAGCTGTTTTTCAGAGATTACCAGTATTGTTACAAAAGCAGAGGAGGGATGCTCTTTCGTGTTTTTAATACCATTTTTGCTCTTGTTTTAGCAGTCCACACACATTCACAATTTTAGGAAAGAACTTGGAGGGAAGCTAGCTTTGCAAATGACTGCAAGGAGATACAGTTACATGCTAACTTTTATAGAGGGTTGCTGTGTATTTGATAACATTCTATAAGGTAGCAATTTACCTCTAGTTACTTGTTTGCCAATATGAGTATCTTTGAATATCTCACTTTGCTTTGCTTAACAGCTCCCTCCCTTACCCCCCCCCCTTTCCTCCCCCCTCCACCGATTAGATTATAAGAATGTCTAGTTCACTTTGCAACCTGAAGCACTTCTGGGTTTATGACTGAGTTTCATGTGATAGCATTTTTAAATGCAATTTTAATGCATTTTCTTTCAGTATACAAAGAAGTGCTAACCCAGCTAAGAAGTTGTTCTGGTTTTTTGTTCTTCAGCTGCTAAAACAGAAATTACATTTGGACATAATTTTCCTATCATCAGTTTATACACATTAGCAGTTTACTTTCAGTCTTGTATAGTGCACAACATAATATTTGTTTAATATGAGGAAGCAGGAGTAAGTGATCTGCAATCAGAAAGCTTGTATTAAAATGGCTCCCACAGGTTTTGTTAAACTAGGATCTGTTTCAAATCTGCACCTCCAGACACACTGCTGACAGTGAAGCATATTTGTGTAAGCTGCCCTTGTGCATGTAATGAAACATAGCATCATGAGTCTGTTCAAGTTCACTATTTTTAATCACTCAAATATAATTCTTTTATGGTTCACAAAAAATAAATGTCTGCATTGCAGCAAGATGTCTGAGGCAAGGTAGAGACAGCAGTGTTGTTTTACAGATCAGCCCAATCGCGCTGCTCCATGGAGTACTGGAGCCAATAGAAGCAGAGGGTAGGTTAAAGATTGACAATTGCAGTGGCAAGACTGAGAAAGGCCTTCTGGAAATTTCTACCATCTTTGTTCCATCTAAGTAAAGCAAATTCAGCCAAGCTGAAGAATTTCATATATTTTTGGTGCTTTGTCAAGGTATGATGTTATCACTCACTTTCATAGATTGCATAATAAGAAGCACTCTGTGCTGGTTTTTTTCTACTGCTCAGGACAGATGGAATGTGGGGTTTTGTTTAAGTGATAGATGCGGGGGAAAAAGCACGTATTCTTTCTACCCAAGATGTTACAGGACTGGATCTTGTTAATATCACATTTAGTCAGGACATCTATGAAGCAATGTAGCTGAGGTTTATTCAGCTTGTAGCAAATGGCCATTATTCTAATGTAACTAGTAGTTAATCGTATAATTGCACTTTAAGTTTTCTGGCTGCTAAAGAGTAATTTGAATTGCCCAGGATGAATATGATTAGCCATTATTATTTAGTGCCAACATCCAGTTACGTTTGTAATTAGCTGAGCAAAGAATGCAGTGGGGGGAAAACAAAGGAGTGCTCTGGATTATAAATTATGATGAAAACAGTAGCTTTTTAAAAGCTACATGCCTCTTTCATTCTTTGCAGGCAAACTGTTTTAGTTGGAAGCTAAATAGTGCTAGGGAAAAACTAAGTGATTTCTTTAAACAAATAACACTACTTAACATACTGAGAATGAAAAAAATGCAGAGCATAAACCACTCCAAATGTGACATTTCCCCCCCCTTGCATCAGGCAGGAGTATTGAAATGTTGCAGAAACCTACATAGCTACTAAGGAAGCATGTAATAAAAGAAACTTCATCTCAAAAATCATGAATAAGGTAGATTACATTACAAACTTAGCCCTTTATATCAGTGTCCTCAGACTTTGATTGGTGCGTTTTCCTGAGCTGTCCTCCATTTTGTGATATCACTTTTGCTTGGCTGTTGTTTTATCTTTTTCATTTGTCTTTTTTCCTTTTTGCTTTGCTTTCAAGTGTACTGGACATGTGGATTCAGTAGCTGAGAAGTGACAGGTCATGGTCAGTTTTCCATAGTAATGGTGCCACTCCAACATAATTGGTTAAAGGGTGATAAATCTCAGTAAAAGCACCCCTCTCCTCTGTGTGGGATTCGGGGTATTTGAATCTCCCAGATATCTTGGAAGTTGAATATAACCTTTGTCCATGTAGAATGGAACAGACAACAATTTTCAAATTTTATTTTTTGTTGATCTTGAATGTTTTTCCCATGGGCACATGAATCCCATTACAGTGAATTTAAGACTGATTGACTAGGTTTGATTTACTTAGATAGTGTCTGCAAACCCCTTAGTACACTATCTTTGAGGGGTCTGCAAGCCAGAAACTGAGGACTGTTGTAGTAGGCCATCAATTTGGCCCTTTAAATTGTATTTAGAAATTATTTTAAATATAATTATTAATATACATGTCTTGTATTCATGGGTTAAATTTCAATTTAGAAACAGCTACATTGGAACCCAGTTTTATTTATTTGGTAGAAGTTGTCTGTCATTCTTATGTTAACCCTTTATTGCCAGTTGTCATAGCATGTGTTTCATCCTGTGAGATTGAAACCATTCTGTAGCAGGTTGTGAACATTCTTAATTTAGCCACTATAAACCTTTACTTTCAAACATGATTGTTCCCAAATTATGTTTTTATCATCTGAAACCTATAGCTATTCTGGATGCCTTGCTTGGGCCTCAGCTCTGTAGTTTATACTCTTAAAGAAGACTGTATGACACCAAGGATCTCCCTCCCTCCCTCCCTCCCTTGTTTTTCTGTTTTGTGAAGCTATTTTGAATGTACACTGAATAAGACTAAGGTTTTAAAAAGAACCTAAATGCTCTTTGCATTAAAAAATACATATTTACTTCTCTTGTTGTCAGAGGTGACTAGCTTAAACAATACAGTATGTAGATATCTGAACAAGCATTTGTATTAAGTAATGTTAATTGCTTAATATAAATTGAGCGTTTTGCAGGGAATTCTGCAAAAGGAAATGTAAAATATGAGGAGCTCAAACTGGAGAATGAATCTAAAATTAAGTGATTTCCTTAGTAACCTGTGACTTCACAAAACTCCCTATCTTGTGCCTTTTTATTTAAACATTTGGATGTCAGGTGTCCTTTTGTCACACTTTACCATTTCTGATGTTTGGATGCTTGGTTCAAATATAGCACTGCTGTTTAAACAAGAGATAACTGATATTGAATAAACTGCTACCATTTTAGCTACAGTACAGGAATGAGGCAGTGCAGTGCTGTCAGACGCCATTTTAAGAATCCTGCATAAATAGCATAGCTACCGATGAGTAAGAGACTGTTATAGGTGAGTGCTTATACAAAGCTGCTATTTATTCAGCAATGGCATGCAAATATTTTTTTTTATTTTTTTATTGAATGCAGTTTTTTGAAATCATTATTTAGAATTGCTACTCACAAATGTGATATAGGAGAGGTAGGAATTAAGGATGAAATTCAGTTTTAGTGCTTATAGCCTTAAATCAGTGGCTTTTTTTTTTTGTATTTCTATTAGTTAAAAGGAAAAATGAATTCCATAAATATATATAGGTTTTTATTTTAAACTAATGTATTTATTCCCTAATGTAGATCTAGACTGTGTGTGTGGGCATTAGCTGTTTCGAGTGGTTTTCCATATCTGTCAGTTTTTCCTTGGTTAAATGTCAAGGTGCAGTAGTTCATCTGCAACTTTTAATTGCTCTTTGTAGTTAATATAGGTTAGAACAGCTTTAAGTATTTTTGTATATGTAGTTTTTTTCAGGGAAGTACTACTACTGGAACAGGGATGATTTTCCTAAACAGAAAAGTCAGTATTTATTTACTGGTGTGATATTTGAAAAACTGAATTTAAAAAACCTCACCCTCTGCTCAGTCTAATAAAGAGCATATTTAAAAGTTGGGCAGCTGAGTTATTTTTGCATTTTTACCTAAGTCAATACATTTTGTATGTTTGCAGTCCTTTTTTTGTTTCCCTTCTGTCCCCAACTATCCCCAAAGGGATAACCTCCACCCCTTCTCCCTTCATTCAGACATGTTAAACTAATTTGTATGAAACAAATCAGCTTTTAAGTTTTGTCAATAGGAGCAGGGAAGTTTGAAATGATGAATTGGTGTTCTGGTCAATTGACGGTGAGCCTGGCAAAGCTTAGATTTCAGTTGTGTTCTTAAAATATATTCCTCTGTATTCATTCACCTTAATGAAGAAATAAGAGTAGCTTTCAGAGTGACATAAGGTATTTATTGTATTCATCTAGGTACTTAATTGGGTATATACCAGTATAATTTCTGATATGCAGCCCCAAAGCATCACATTCATAGTACATATGCATGATAATAATGTATGCTATCTGAAATAACAGCTCTAAGCCCTGCAGAAGTGAATTCTCAAAATAAAACTCTCTAGAACAGTCTACATGATCACAGTTACTGTTTCCATAGAACTAGATGCTTGTTTATAGTTATTTGGCTGCTGGTTTTAATTTTCTCTTTATTTTGTTATGGGTAATAATGGGGTACCTGTAATTAAGGACCTGTTTTTCTTGAGTTATTTAATTGGAAATCTTTTGCTAATGAAGTTTCTGCATTAGGAAGTCTGTGTCTTATAAAGAATATTTATATTGATGAAAGGTGCAAAGGTGAAAAGATGTCAGCTTCAGAAAAGTTACTGTAAACTTGCTGTGAATTGCTAGCATGTATTTAAAAACTTAAGTCTTAAGGATTACCACTACAATCATCACTACTACCATTCAAACAATGCAAGTTGTGCAAGTCATAATACATTACAGCAAATAAAACAATGGGAGATGCTTCTGGAGAGCTGTGAATTTCAAGTATTTTTTTATAGCTCTGTCTAATACACTTATTTAACTGTTTCCCCCCCCCCCCCCAACATTTTGATCTTTTTCAAATATCAAGAACAGTATTGGTGATTTTCTTGCATGCTTGAATGCTTGTGCCCTGAAAAGATTGAACAAGATATAATTATAGCAGAGAATATGGACTTGGAATCTGGTCCTTCAAAGCTCAGTTTTCATAGTATAGCAAATAATTGCTGAATGTTTATTTTAGCTGTGGGTGACGTGTAGTGTGCATGTGTGTGTATAGGATATGTGCACCTCCATTACTTAGAAAAATGAAGAATGCATTTTTTTTTGGCTGCTCATTTATACTTCAAATATTTGTTGAAGTTGTCTCCAAGTATCTCTTATGTGATCTGTGAGAGATGTGTCAAGTCAAGGCACTTTGTTCATCTTGGAACTGCATGTGAATGTTTTTCTTGTCTCTGTAGATCTACTGAAAGAACACTCAAAGAGGTGATGGAGGAAACTGGCTGAATTTCCTAAATTAAGCTCATTAGATGGGAAAAGACAGATTTAGAGCTGAAGAAACCTCATCTACTGTAACCAATATGTAGGAGTCATGACCTTTAACACCAAATGAATAGGTTTGGTCCCGCGAGTGCAGAGCATCTTTGGACTGCTCTGCAGTTTCCCCTGCTACTTTGGTCAGGATGTAGAAGCAGTTCCTGCTATGGTGTTGCTGTATTGAGCTGTCACACCCACTTCTCAGCCAGGATTCATACACAACACTGTCTTTTAATACTGACTTGTAGCTTCTAGTGTATCTTTCTTGCTGTGTCATGCTCCCCTGAGGTTGTGATTTGAACAAAATGTACCTGATCGCTTTGGATGAGTCTGGAATGTTACGATTGTTTTAATGTAACTTAAACATGAGCTGCTGGTGAAAGGATATTACCTTTTCCCCCTTCCCCACATGTGGTATATTCCCATTTCCTCTTTTCTGCACATCCAGCTGCACAGGGAGCTATGTCACAGGACTGATTTACTTAAAATGAGCACGATTTCTGGAACATGAAGTTAGGGATTGGGAAACCATTCCTTTTAGTAGCAACCTGTGTAAAATGATCTTAAGACTTTAGCCTGAGTCTCATAAAGACTTGTATGTCATAGTCTGTAGCTGAAACTGGATCTATCTTTTAAAAGCAGGTAATGTGTACTGCCAAACTACTTCACTCTTGACAGAATTAATGGGTGTTATTACATATTTACCTCTGTGCATTAATCGTATATACGTGATGTTTTAAAAAATATGCTTTTTTTTGTTACAGTTTGGTGATATTAAAATAGGATTTTATAAGGGGAGAGGGGGAGAAAAAAATAATGCAACATTGGAAAAGAACAATGAACCCATCCCGTGAGCCCAGCCCTTCCCATTGCTTAAGGAAAGAGAATGGGCAGAGACAAGTGGTGTGTGAAATGTTTTGGTTCTGAAGCACACTGCCAGCTCTCTTTGCTGGAGGCCCTCTGAAAAAGGGTGTAACAAATGTGCAGTATAATTGATCTGCCCATGCATAGTAAATTGGTGAGCATTGTAGTATGGTCAACTATGTTATGCATTTAATCTGCCCATGCAAAATATATCTGAGAAGCATTGTGTTACACATTTACCATAATTCTGGTCACATGGGTGGCTTTCCTTGCTGCTGAAAGTAGCAGCACAGTCTATGAGCTGGGAGTTTGGTTGCTGGTAGAATAGAACTTCTCTTCACTGTTTTATGACTTTAAAATGCTTAATTTATAATTTATAAATTATTGCCATATACAAATGACAAGCAAAGAATAATAATTTCTGGAGTTCATGGTTCTTCTTGGCTTTGGGTCTTCCATACATTGAGCTCAGTTAATTTGTATTTAAAATTTTTGCTGACATAACTGTTCTGTTTAGAAGTGTGAAAATAATTGCAACCCAACTCCCTAGTAGCTGATAGTTAATTAAAAGTAGTTTTGGCAAATACCAGGCTCAAAAGTCTTTCTGCTGGTAGGTTTTACTTTATTTAGGAGGCTGCTTTCACTTGTACCAGTAACAAAACTCCTAGTGTAAACTGTTTGTCAGGCTGAAGTGTTTCTCTATAAGCATAACCAAGTCGATTAGCTGTCTTGGGCAGATACAGCCACAGTGGCTGAAGCAAAGGTCTCTAACTGGCACTTTAGCCTCTGTGGTGCAAGTAGCTGTCCCCAGGGCTGGGCTGGCTGAACAGAATCTCAGTCCACTCCACAGCGGCAGTAATTCACAGTCTGTCATATCAATCTAACTTGGTATCAGCAGCAACTTACATTAACAGACTAGACAGTAAATTGTTATTACAGAGAAAAAGATCTACATCCCATGTGGCTGTTGTGTCTGGTGATGTTAATGGATGATGGTCATACCTGCTTCAGCCACTGTAACCTCATTTGTCTGTCATTTTGAATTTGGGCTTGCTTCAACATCAAGTATTTTCTTTCATCTTTCATCTACAATAGTCAGGTCTCCGAAACTAGTGTGTAACTTAGTATTCAGTCTAGTTCTTTCTTCCTCTCCACCTTCCTTCCCCAAACTCACTTAACTAGGCAAATTCACTGAGTTATTTTCTTGAATGGCATCACGGTAAGAAAGTAGAACATCGGGAAGTCAGGTATAGTTTGTCATCTGTGAAATCATTTAATCCTACCTGGAGTAAATGACAACTGTCTATGTGAGATTGAATAGTTGAATAATAACACTGTTCTGTTTACTCTTTATAATAGTAACTGGTGGAATTATATTGCTAATAAATTACAGATATTCAGCTTTCTCTTACATAGTCTAGTTTCAAAATCACAGAATCAGAGAATGGCTTTGGGTTCCTTGAAATTATGTAGTAGTTTTTAAAATTGCATTTTACCTTCTAATTTTGCTAGTTGTTTTGTGTCACTAAATCTGTTAGTTCAGCTAATCTGTTCACTGATGCTGATGAGGGTTTAGATGTTAGCAGGCATCTGTCCACACAGTTTATAGAGGCCTTAGATTAGGAGCTACAAGGGACAGAATTCCTATTTGTTACATATAATTTATACATCCAATGACATAATCTTCGGTACCTGTTACTAGACTGTCATTACTATGAAAATGTTCCCTTTCTAATTGATATCATGCAGCATACAATGCGCACCTGGATTGTTTCTCTACGTGTTTTGATCAATGCATACTCTTGCAAACAGCAGACCGTTCATTTCTTTAGAAATCTGTGATATAGTTGTGTTTGACAGTGTCTATACCTGAAGTTAGACATGGGAATAGTGCAGTCTATAACTATTCTAATTCACCTTTTTGAATCCTGCAGCTTGGCTGAAGAGGAAATAAAGGCAGAGCAGGAGGTGGTGGAGGGGATGGATATCTCCACTCGATCCAAAGGTGAGTAAGAAGGAATATTTTATCTGTGCTATACAATATACCGATATTTGTAAACCAGGATAGTGAAACTGGTCTACCATGAAGCTGCTCTTGAATGAAGACTCAAGACTTGTTGTACTTTTATAACATACTGTTGTATGTATTGTATGTATTACTTGGTTTTCATTGTATTTCAAACCTCCTGCCTGTACACACTCCATTATTATTTCTGTTATATGAATAACAGGTTAAATTATGAAAAAGCATCAGTGTCATGTATCATCTCAGTTTTCATGGCTTCCTTGCCAATTCCTTTGCAGTGCAGGAGAAAATACTAGTGGTAGTAATAATAAGGTAGTAATTCCTACTGTAATGAATCCTAATTTTCTTGAATAAAGAAGGACAGTACCATCTCTGTTTCCACAAAAACTGGTCCTCTGAGTAGTGTGTATTTCATGGATATTTGCATATCCATTCCTGACATGAGTTAAAATTGGTGGTAGAATTGCAGGTGGCTGATTTTTTTGTCCTCATTTCTGGGTTTTTTCCTGTGAATGAGTTACTACAGGCAAATGATGTTATCTCTCAATATAAAGAAAGCCAAACATGTAACCATCCATATCAGTGTAAATATTCCCCCGTTGTTTGGAGTGGGGGCACAGAAATGCCCTTCAATCAGAATACTTGCACATAATTGTTTACCTCAGTTCATTGTAACTGACTGCCAGTTGCCTGTCCATCTCCTTTTGTACTTGCAGCTGACTTTGCAGCTCAGTTTACTTGAAAGCCCTTTCTGTAAAATGGCAGCAATGGTTATTGCCATCCTTTTTAAATTCTGGCACATACTCACTGACTCTTCACATTTCTACTGCAGGGGTCAGAAGTCTAGTTAACTCTGAATGTGCAGATGTAATTGTCTTGAAAGTGTGGCACATATCATCTGCATTCCTTTGGTTTTTAATGAGGTAGCTTGGGTAGCTGTTCTGACTGTAAGCCATTTTGCTGTGTTGTGTTTCCAACCTGATCTATGAATGTGGTGGTAGACCTTTATAAGAGTTGAATATATAGTTTTGCATAGGAAGTCAAGGGATCATAAATGTCATCTGCCAAGAGCTGGCCATGTTAGGGGCTTGCCAAAATGAGTCTTTCTGGACTCCTGTTATGTGGATCGAGGCAGGTTTCTCAGCTCAGTGCAGTGCTTCGGCAGTAGAGAAGTCACAAACTGGGACCTTAAAACTGATATACTCTGTGTTAAGGCAGAAGTTTCTAAGCTGGTGGGGTATTGGTAACCATGTTTCCACTTGTAACATTAGTCTTGCTTAGTGTGTTTTAGAAAGGGTGTAGATGAGAAAGTTAAACTTACATAGACAGAGCCTTAAAGGGAGCATGCAGCTGTTCTTTCTTTCTTCGGGTTTTTTGATGGTCTGAGAAGCTTCTGCGGGGGATCTATCAGTGGTGTTGTATAACTTCACACTCTGCCCGGAGAAGCTGATATGCTGCAAGTTTGTAACCTAACTTCCTCTGCTACAGTTTGTACAGCTGGTGTGAGGCCGGGGGTAGAGAAAGTTGCAGGAAGGTAAATTGCAGTAGAAAAAAATTGGCCTGGTGCAGATCTGTTCATGAGCATTCTTGTTTTGGTATAAGCAGTTTAATTTTAATTGTAATAAATCAATTCCAGTTGAGTTTAAGCTATGCTGAAACATACATTGTCTAATCTGTAACAAGAATGTTAACATAGCCTTTGAGTTGGTTAAAGTAAGGCGGTGGTTTCAAAGCAGCCTAAGCTGGTCCAACTGCTCGGTGTAGCAGTTTTATCCACTTCCTTCCATACCTAAGCTGGCAGGAAACTAACTGAACCATAAAACATGAATAGTTTTCTACTAGCTTAGTGTTCTGAAATGGCTTGGTAGCATGCCAGAACTGATTTAAGGGGGCAGGAATATGCCAGTTGGGTGCAGAAGTATAGAGCTTTGTTTGCAAGTGTTAGGCTGTAGAGCTTAAAACTGAGCTGAGACTTCTTGCTTATGCTTTACAATGTGCTACGTTAGAGTGAGCCAATAGCTGTGGTCAGAGTTGTGCAGCCCTACACGCTCATCTTCAGCTGCATTTTTTTTACCCTTCTCCTCAGGCTGCCACTGATGCTTATGCTGTTGCATAGTAAACTAGATCAAGCAGCTGATCTGGCAGAAAATTCATCACTTTTCTAATGTTAGTTTTTGCCTGAATCTAATTGATTTTGCCTGAATAATAGTTTTTGCCTGAATTTAGCTGATTAATCCTACTATTACACACAAGTTCTTGCCTGCAAAAAGTTGGGACCAACTTCTGGTGAGGTGCAAAAGAGAAGAGCAGTAGCATAACTGTAGCAGTTATAAGATCTGCTTATAAACTGTGCATGTGCAGCTTTACTAAAGGCAAGATTTTAAAATATACTTCCCTCTTTATCAGAACAAGAAGGCATAAGGCATCTAAGAACTGGAAATGGGAAATGACAGCTTAAAGAGGCTACAAAAAGTCCAAAACCATAAAATGAAATCCACAGAGGATGGCTGTTTAGCAAAGGAGAAAGGCCATGGATTGGATGATATTTTGTCCTTTGCATAAGATACACTAAACATCTTGTTACATTTCTGTTCCAGCCCTATGGCCTACTTTTTAACCTTGTTTATTAAACATTTCAAGATGGGGCTTGCAAGGCTTTCTGGAGAATTTTCTGAGTATTTCCAGATTGTGGTTCCAGAGCAGCACAACAGACCTAATTGTGTGGTACAATTCTCTCTTCGCTTGTACTTGGTCTCTTTGGAGAGCAGTGAACTCTCCACTGGTCTTTTCATTCTATTAACCTGGAATATTTTATTATTATTATTATTTATTTTATCGTGTTAGGTTTTTTTTTGCTGGTTTATTTTATTTACCTGCTGACAGTAGTTAGCTGTGGTGGTGGATGGGCTTCCATTTAGGTTTCATGTATTTCAGCTGGTACTGTAACCATTGCCTGTTTAGTGACTGGTCAGAAGGAACTCTCTTCTTCCCATAATCAGTCATACATCCCTTTTATTGTCTTTACGTATATGCTGGCCCTTAGCCAGCCTTCCCCTGAGTCAGTTCAGGACTTGGATATAAAAGTAGTTTTCGACTGCTTATCTTGCTGAACCAGATTACTAGAGAGATAGATGTCATTTCTATCAGCAGACTTGCCCTCATCAGTGACAGTTAGTCCTTAGACGGTCTTAGCTTGTCATAGATATACTGAGACACTACTGTTTAATGGTGGGAATTCCTGACTTTTACAGCTTTTGCATTGCTGCAGGTTTGTGTTGAAGGCTTTGAGTTTAGGGGCTTCTCTAAGTGGTAAAAGGTTCAGATATTATGAACATAAATGCAGAATGGAATTTCCAGAATACCTTATGTATTTTGTCACAGTTTTGTAAGAGTACATTGTGTATCAACTTTCTTTGCAGTGATACTAAGTGTGTAATCACACAGAGATGAGACTCTCACTCCAATGTGAAATGTAATTTGAGAATCTTCCAGGGAACAGTAGTGCAGCCCCAGGCTTTCATCTGCAGTGCAGAGCCCTTTTTACTTGTAATCAACAGGGTGTCTTCAGGAGTGCCTTGGGGCAGCAGGTCCCCCTACAGCCAGACTCCAGCCTATAAACAGATTACGTCTCTTATATTGTAAAATGATGGGAAGTGCTTCTTTATCTTCTGAAGTCTTACAATGAAGAAACAAGTAACAGTGTCTTTGTGTACTTCTGTAAAATCCTAGTGTAGTAGGAGTTCATCAGGATTTACACAACCAGGGCTAACCTCTGTTATTTATTACATTAAGCATCTTGATTGGGTTAATTGCATCAGTTGAAGGTTCTGGAATGTAAACAGGGCTTTAGTGGTTGATTGCAGCTGCATCATGTTTCAGAATTCTAGCATGAGATTAAAATGCCTCAGAGTTGAGTATAAGTTCTAACAGATTTATCCATGATTTTGTTAAGTGTTTTGAAGATAATTAAACTTGCTATAGTATTAAAGGTAATGGATTTGAAAAATCATAAATCCATTAGCAACCGCTCAGGGTAATAACTGGGAGACTTCACAGTTCTGGAATCCCTATAAATTATTAATTGAAGCCTGTTCTGTCAAATTGGACTGTAATGATGCAGACAATGGAGTTAATGTTGCTGCTTTTTCTCTCAGAATTCTCCATTGACTTCCCTCACCACCATTTAAAGTACATGCATACAGAGCTTCTGAGGAAGAGGAAAGAAGAGAGATTTGAGAGTCTGGGTGGAAGTCAGTTTTCTGGTTTTGTTCTTGTTCCTTATAGAGGCAAAGTTACACATTTCTATGGGGTAACGGCAGTTTAAGCAGCCTTCTGTCACCTTTGAATTCTTGCACCCTCCCTTCACACTACCTTCTTTTTTAAGCCAGCCTAGCTCTAGTAGTCTAGCAGAAGTAGCCTTGGACTGGCTCTGTTTAAGTGACAAGAGTCTAACTTACAGAAAACAATTGATAGGTATCTAATTGGGAACATTATTCAGAATTTTGCATATCTGGCCAACTTGCTTTGGAATATCAAAAACATGCAGCACAGAAAAACTTTATAGGTGTGACTAAGTCTCAATTTACTGATATCTAATACTGTTCCTGGAAGACTAAAATAATGCTCTCACTGAAAAATGCATTGCTTTTTCTGCTTCTGGAAAACAAAAATAACTGCTATTTTTACCACATTTATCATAACTCGTGCTGAAAAGCTGTTTAAACAAACATGTTTCTGAGTTTTCCTCTTCTTGCTTTCTGAAAGTTTCCAGAACAGAGAAGTTTTCTTCTACGAGCAGTAGATATTATCACTTTACAACAGCTCATTTTTCATAGAACATGTGTTCAAAATATAAGAATATTAGATACAGAATTTGAATAACATTTTTATGGAAGTACAGTGAAGTTGATGTATTTAAGCTAAAGATTTTTTCTATTCTGTGCTTAATTTTCAAATGCAAAACTTCCCTTCAACGCCAGCTAAAAAAAAAAAAAAAAATGGATAGGAAAACTGACTTACTCAGGTTTTTCTTAGCTGGCTTGCTCTCCACTGCACTGGGGGTGCAACACCAGGGCTGTATGTGCTAATTGAAGCCAGCCCTGTCCAGCCACATTGCCAACCTTTTTCTTTGTACTGGCACTGTCACCTTTGGGACAGGCTGTTATACTGGTGCAGCTGAAGTGGATTTTTGAGGATTGGTTTGTTTTGGTAATATCAGTTGTATAATCCATCTTGCTTCCTGGGTGAACAAGTAACACTGCGAAAGAAGGGAAAAGGGAAGCAGAACTGGTGTAAGGATACTGTGAAGCCTTGACTTTGATCTGTGTACCTTGCTGTGGATTTCAGCTCTCATTAAGGCTTTATTGCTACAGAAACTAATGCAAGTGTAATAGATGCTTAGAAATACATATATATGTACCCTTTCATTTTGGGTTTAGTCTGGATACTTCAGTAGCATTTAGCTTAAACAAGTTTTTAAATTAAACAAAAATAGGTATATGGGAAGGAAGGTATAAGGGAGCATAAGATGACACTTGACAAGTCCTTGTTACTGAGCAGTTTATGCTGTGTTCTTACAGTAAGGCATGTGGATGTTGCTTGTTTTCAGGGAGAATTACATTTGGGTATCATGGGAAAAACAAGGATAACAACGTTTTTCTTTTACATATTTTCTGAGTTGGCACCTACTTCCATTGAGAAAAATGAGACTTCTCAGTTGTTATTGGATGCTTACAGTGCAGCACTTGGCAATGTATACATCATGAAAGATGTTGTGTATGCTCCATATGCTGCAGCAAGATAAGATCCCTGATATACAGTGATAATATACTTTAGTTTTATATTTTTTCTAAACTAAACTGTATTAAGTCACTATCATAGTTCGCTTAAAAGCTGCATTGCCATCACATAGAATTGGACTTCTGAAATACACATAAAGTGTGAAATTAAGTTGCTTTAGGGTTTAAGTATGCTTTAGTCTGTCTCCCAGGAACAGTATTTACTAATCCTTTAGTCACGTGATGGGATACTGAAACAAAGGTTAAAACTTTAGGTGAAGCTCAGGTTAGCTTTTTGCTCCCCAATGGATGGTTTGTGGGAGCACTCATAGATGCATATGTCAAGCTTCGCAACATTACACAGCATTTAATAATAACCTACTGATGTAAACCCAGGTAACTTTTAATGAGAGTTAAAAGTTATTTGAGGTGTCTATTTTTTCACTTGTGCTGGAAGCACAATGTTGAAATAATGCGAAGAAAGCAAAGTAATTCATACAAAAATGAAGGAATAAGTGGAGTAAGGTTGCTTGGCAAATTAATTAGTACAGTTGGTTTCGCAATGAAATGTTTATTATTTTACAGTAATGCCTGTCATATAGTTCATGGAACATTTAATTTCTAACTAACCTTCTGAGTGCTGGGTGCTTCTGAGTGCAAGTGGTCTCAGCCATTTCAGTTAGAAAAGGTGTGTGCACCAATTGATGCCAGTCTGAAAAGTTCAGGTTGGGTTGACTTGCTCAGTGCACGGTAGGAGTAGCGAGATCACAGGGATATGTGCCAGCTGGTGCCCATCTGACATAGCAAGGTACTTTCTAAAGTGACACCATTCTTGCTTGTTAAACACCTTTATAAACATATTTGCTTGACATAGCAAATTCTCACTGTTTTGTTCTGGAACAGAAGCTGGACTCCACCTCCCAAGTAACTGTCCTAGTCACCAAGTAATTGTGTAGTTTAAATTTGGTCTTTTTTGTTCTTTCCTCTTGGGTTTGTTTCACTTTGTTCAAGTACTAAATGTTAAGTTAAATTACACTGGAGAAGTGATCCAGGTTAAAAATTAACTTTCCTCCTGACAGGTTATTTTAACAAGGATCAGTTTCTTGATCTGGTTCACAGCTCAGCTATGCAAACTCTGCTAATGAAGCTGAAAGAGCCAAGGAGGAAGAAGAGACTGTGCGCTAAATGGGACACTGCTGATGAAAGAAATTCACACAAAATGCAACTTGAGCATTTTCTATCTTAATTAGAATCAGCAACTATAATTCAGGCAATTTAAGTAGGTGCTACCATTCTTTCTTTACATGAACTGAATTAAAAGGTGGTTCATATTTATGAAGTCCCTCTTGGTAGGTTGGCAACATTCAGTGATAAAGACATTAGCCTATTCCACTAGCACAAGTAAATTTGAGAGAAGATGCCTTTGCATTGCTGTTTTCCTGTTTATGCCTTAATTTTTCTAGTTACATCTTACATTGTTTCAAGAACATCTCTGTCATTTCAATAACTTGCCAGTTGAAGAAGCAAAAAAGCTGTATTTCTGGTCTGGTTTTGCATGTTGTCTATGAGTCACCACTAGTTGTTTAAAAATCCCCAGTATGCTCAGGCTTGAATCAGGGGAGAAAATTGCACTGCTTTCAGTAGTTTGTGAAATCACTTAACTAAGCATATATGTGTGTGATCATCTGGTTTTATCAGTATTGAATCAGTACCCTTTCTGTTGAAATGCAGTTCAGATTTGTCTGACTGAATTGTAATTCCGGTTTAGCTAATAACAGTGTAACACTTTTTCTGACGCTGACTCAGTTGCTTTAGGAAAGAAACAGCTTTTAAAGTGAGAAGCGCCACGTTATGGGGGCAGGCCTATGACAAGGAACTTTTACAGCTGATTTTCGTTTTTCACACTTAGAGCCAAGGCACAGTGTGCAGTGTCACTGGCAGCTTCTTGTCAATCCCCACAATCTGATGTGAAAGAGCTGAAAGGAAACTGGTGTGCTCCACTGGTGGCTGTTTTGTGCCTGGGAGTGAGAAATGGAAGCCAAAGGGGAGAAAACTGTAACTTTCATGGTACTCTCCTGGTTTAAGCTGTGCCTGCATATGTACAGTCTGGAAATAAAAGCCAAGATCTATTCAGTGAGTTGTGGTGAAGGCTTTATTTGCAGGTACTTTGAGGATGTTGTTTGCTCAAATAGCTATTTTGAGAGGGACAATTCTGCTTATCTCTGCATTGGGAAAACAAAGATCTGGGCATGGTCAGCACTTAACAGTAAGAGTAGTTTACTTAGGACTGCCTTTAGAAATGTACAGAAAGTCTCTGTTGAGAACTGCAAATTATAATAAAGAAACAAAGACTTACATTGTACATGCTCTTCTGAGCCATGTGATGATGGAAAGGTGAGAAGAAATGTGGTATGATGCTGGTTTTGCTGATCCCTCTGAATGCAAACAGATCCCATGTTGAATAAGATCCGTTCTACTTCAATGAAAACAATGGAATTCAGAGCTTGTTTTGGTGTTCGGTTTGATGCTTTGGTTATGTTGTGGGTTTTGGTATAGCTGACACTGATGCTGCAGTGTTTCTTCCAGGACAGCTGTATTAGCTCAGCTCTCTTGCGATATACAAAGCATATGCCAGCCAAAGGAGTTCTTCTGCCACCTTCTGTGTGTAATTAGCTAAACTGGAAAAAAAAACCCAAGCCAGTCTGTCAGTGGAGCTGTACCTGTATTGGGTTTTTTATTGTTGTGATTGCCTAAGGAGGGAAAGAGGCATGTTTTTTCACATGTTTAGGTGCCACACCTTACTTGGTAATTCTTGGTATTGTCAATCCATCGGAATTTTGGCCTAAATGGAATGGGAGGCAGATTTGCTTGAATTGAAACAAGTCAAGTAACAGTAATGGTCTTGGACACATTGTATTGGTTTAATTCGGCCTAGGCATGTCAGAATAGAACTGGTCCAAAATGCTGCCTACAAGTATAAAAGGGATGGGGAGGGGTGGAAAGGAAAAAAAAAATCACACTTCTTGATGTAAAAGAAAACTGAAAACATAGAAAGTTTTTGTTCATTTATTTAAAGCAGCTTCACTACATTTTGCCAAAATTTTTTACTTGTGTCAGCAGAGAAATTTCTCTGAGAGTTAACATTCCATTTCTGCTTAGGCAGCACTGCTAAAAGAGCTGTGCCTATGGAACTCCACTGGCAGACCCTTTTCCTGGAGTTGTTGAAATTGCATGTGGTGTTAGTCTAGTGCAGCTATTCTGGATCAATACTCAGGATGGGCAATTGCTGGTATGTTTCTCTTCCCTTCTTCAGTTATGTCTTCTTCTGTCTATCTTTTAGTATCTATTTTTTCATATTTATGTTGAATTTTCTTAGTTATGTTGACACGTGTTACCAAGCTTTTGGTCAGTCAGAAGTCACCATGTAGCACCACATTGGTTTTGTATGCAGCCACAAAACATTTACATTAGCACATGTGAGTAGGGGATTGAAGATATGGGAATGACTTTGGGGAGGGTTCAGTTGTTTCTCTGTGTCATGGGTTCAGCAGCAGCAGTCATTTTTCTCCTTCTTGGTAGTTTGTGCAGTGCTGTGGTTTTGGTTTTTTTTGGGCCTTGGAACAGCGCTGATCACACCAGTGTTTTCAGTTACTGCTTGGTAATGTTTTGATCTGGCCAAGGACTTTCTGAGTCTCATCCTATGCCAGGAAGGAGGGGAGCCGGGAGGAAGCAGAGACAGGACACCTGACCCAAACTGACCAAAGAGGTTATTCCATACCACAGCATGTCATGTCCAGGGTGTGAAAACGAAGGGCAGAGACCCGGAAGGGTGTGGTGGTGGTGCATTGGGGGGTTCGCTGCTGGGGGGTGCACTGGCTGGGTCGGGCTTGGTGAGCAGTTGTATTCTCTTTCCTTGTATTTCTCTTGTATTATTACTGGTGTTGGCAGTAGGGATTTGTGTTATACCTCAGTTACTAAACTGTTCTTATCTCAACCTGTGGAAGTTGCATTCTTTTGATTCTCCTCCCCATCCCCCCCCCGGGACTGGGGGAAGAAAGGGAAGTGAGTGAGTGAGAAAACTTCATGGGAGGGCTTAGATGCTTAAACCACAATACGCTGTGATATTGGTGACTTCTGATCCCTATGTTTTTATCTGTCATTTTGTTCTGTTGCATGCATTAAAAGCTTAAGGAAAAATTGAACATGTTAAGCCAACTCTGAATTTTCACTGGTATTTTGTCAAGATTGTTTCATTGTTCTATGATTACCTATTACAGCTGATTGCATACTTGATCTTTGTAATAGAGCTGCACATTCCGTATTCATTAGGAATCATTTAAACTTTGTTCTGAGAAAATGAGGTTGCAAATGCTCTTCTTACTTGGGTATTTCTGATGAGTTTTTCAGTTTTTTTTTTTTTTTAGTGTATTAACTCTTTCAAGGCTGTAAATAATTCCCTCTGAATATTATAAGAACACAAACCAGTGACCAAGTAAGCAAACAAACAAAAAAAAGGAATTAAAAACCTTTGAAGATTTAAAATACTTGAGCATAATTGGAGGAGCAAAGCAGACAGGAATGATGGTTGTAATAGATGTTGATTTGGTAGAACAGTCTTTCAATTTCCTTCTAATGTTTTAAAGAATTTTGTGCATGTTTCATAAAACGCAGTTCAGAGCCACTGGCAGCTGCTGAAGTTGCTGGTGTGATGAATTTACACTAAGATGACAATACATGACTTAGAGCAGCTGAGACACAGGCAAATGCTCCCTTCTGCCAGCTTTGTTACTTGGGACAGTAACCAGTCATAGATGGAAGCTGTAACTTATTAAATTACTCTCATAATTTGCTTGCTTGAATGTGAGAGCTCTGTTAACTCTCTGTTGTCTGTGCCTGTTGCTCTATCTTCCTGTCAGAAGGTTACTACTTGACTGGTAGTGTTGTCTTAATTTTATCTTTTTACAATCCAGTTTAGCAGGTACTTACAAATGACAAAGTATTTGAAGTGGCATATTTACTTTTTACACTGTAGGACAATTTAGTTTTTTTTCTATTGATAAATTTTATGAACTTTATTTAAATATGAGAGATAAATAATGACAACTGACTTTACTCTTACCATGTTTTAACTTCTGTTGCTTACGTTCCTAAATTACATAAGCAGAGCTGTTAAAGTGTATATAGCATCAAAAGATACTAGAATTTGATATGAATGGCCTGAAAAGAAAAAATTATGTAATGTTAATCCAAATGACTATATTGAGAATTCACTTAACAGTGGCATTGCTCAGCAAGTCTGTGCTTCTGGTTTTGTCAGTGGCTCGCATGGAAGACAATGAGAATTTTTATTCTGCTCAGTGAAGGAGTGTGAATGACAAACCACACCCTTGCTGGAATGTTTTTCATCAATATGAACTCTTCAACCATATTGTCTGTATCTGTTGTAGATCCTGGCTCTGCTGAACGTGCAGCACAGAAAAGGAAATTTCCCAGCCCTCCACATTCCTCTAATGGCCACTCACCACAAGATGCATCAACAAGTCCTATAAAAAAGAAAAAGAAACCTGGTCTATTGAACAGTAATAATAAAGAGCAGGTAAGAGAAGTCATGGTCTTTTTCTTCTAGAATATGATACAATAAAGGATGTAGAGAAAGCTGATCAGGAGCTCTCTCCTTGTTAGGAAGCTCCATTCTTGTATTTTAAGGGGTGGATTTTCATTTTTGAATGCAGTGGGTGTAGGAGTTGGGATTATAGGCTGGATTTGCGTGTTCTCTTATTACTGTTTTACGTCTGTATGAGACAGACAAGTTGTGTCCTGGTTTCTGATTTTACAAAGCTAATAAGATGTGTAAGCAATAAAGGCAAATTTGATTTTACAAAGCTAATAAGATGTGTAAGCAATAAAGGCAGTTTTGAACTGAAGTATTATGAAGATATGTAATAACAATAATAACAGCAATATCTGTTATTAATGAAAACCATTGAAAGGAAATGTTCAGTGGCATGATATCCGAGATTAAGAATGATCTCATATCAGCAGAAGTCCCTCATCTGGTTTTAGTCCTGCTGCCAATTATTAACAAAGGTCTAACTCATTCCTTGATACTCTGCAGATTCCCTCCCCTTCCTTTATGCTTCTGAGCAATGTACACTCCTGCCAAGCTAGTTAAATCAAAGGGTCACACTGACAGTACTTTTCAGTCTTCATGATTGAGACCTTATTTTCGGTGATTTCTTTGTTGTTTTTCTTAGAACTTAACCCCAGAAGTCTCTGACAATTTCTGATTCACTGTAGGATGCAAGTAAAAGAATTGTATGAAGTCTGTTGAACAGCAAATACTTGCATTATCTTGGGCAAGATTAGATGAAGGCAGTCTTTAGCCTTAATGAAATTTCTCATCTAATTTAAAAATGACATGTCTCTATCTTTCAAAGTGCTTTTCTGTGTCAACATTTTTTGCCAGGATTAAATTCTGAGCGTTTAAGGCACCTTTTCCTGATGTAAAAGCATCCACATTATGTATTGTCCTGGTACAGTTACACTGGTTAAGAAAGAAAACGAAAATCCACATCACTGCAGTTGTCCTGGAAGGAAGACTGAATAAATCGGGCTGTGCTAGAGAACCAGGTTTACAGTGTCAAGCATATTTTACTCAAGGATAATTGGGAGGTTTAGAATTAGCATGTGTAGGCATGCTTGCATTAGTTTAATGTGGTCGGTTTGGCCTTACTGAGCTTTCCTTCAGGCTGTATAAATTCCTCCTCATCCTGGACATTTACTGGGGAGATGCTGCCCCACTGAAGTCTGAACTTCTACCTGTGCAGTGTAGAGATACTTTTACAAACAGTGGAACTGAATCTTACAGTATTAATTTCTGCATCTATTCATTCATTTAAAAATATATATGAAAACACAATTGCAGTTGTTGAACTTAATATATTCCCCTCAGTAAATCCTGTTCTATTTTCCGGGTATCTCAGACCTGAAATATTACAGGATAGAATAAAGTTGTGTATCTAATGAAGAAAAGCAATCAGACTTGCTTATTTTGCTGTATTTGTTGCGAGTTAGCAAGCAAACATATTTAGTTTTGTTTAGCTTTTTCAAGTTGCTTTTTATACTATCTTGCATGTCAAATTTGAAGCGGGCATGCCTAAAGATTACAGTAAGTGAAAAACTGCTCTATATGGTAGCAGGAGTTGAAAGATTCTTTCACTGCTGAACAGATGTGCACTAAGCATACAGTTACTTATTTTGCTCTCTGGTTAAGTTTCACGTATAAAGTAGCTAATAGCTGTGGTTCTGATTGGCTGATAAATCCATTTTGAGGTGTGACAGCATCACCGGAAACCTCCAACTTAAATTTCTATGTTACAAAGTGTTTGTAATATTTGACTCTTTCAAGACACTGTTACTAAAGTTGCATGAAGTTTCCTATTACATGTTGTGGATGCAGTAACAGATCTACAGAATGGTGCCAACAGGTATTTACAGTGTTGAAATACAAGCAAAAAATTATGGAATTGTAGAATGTAGCTAAGACAGGTTAAAAATCAAGAACTTTTGACGCTTAAATGGTCACTTGTAACGTAATTGAAGTTTTCTTGTTTTGCCACTAGCTTCAATATTAATTTAAACTGAATATAAATAGTGAACTTTTCCTCTGCAACACAGCACTACAATACTGTTGGGTTTTCTTCAGTTTTCTGTGTCATTCTACAGGTCTTAGTAACTTTATGAAAGACTTTAAAACAAGCTACCACGTATCTGAGCTTGAATTGGCTATCTGTGAAAACAGTTGAGGAAACAAAGCTTTTCTTTAGTAACTGTTAAAAGATACACTCTTAAAACATTTTGCTCTGGTTTACAAATGAAAAGGTCCTTGATGCAGTTGAATCATTCATATTCAGTCCTTTAGTTTTGTTGTTTGGGTATCTTTGTGTGGGAGTGGGGTGTTTTTAAACATGGCTTAGATAAAATAGATAAAATAAAGTGATAAATGTCTACAAGAAGTAGGCATCCTTGAACAGACAATAAGTTCAGTTTGGGTATTATGAGCTGATTTCTGTGGAATAGTTTCATAGGCTTTGTGTTTGTCTTAAAGCAGTATCTTTCATTCTTAGGAAGTTAATGTAGATATGCTGCTTATATCCGCTTCAAAGTCAGGATATGTATTGAATTCTTCTGGTAATTTCCTTTATCTGCAGTTGAGGAAATGCCCCACTGTTGCAACTCCATGTATATACGCTATTAACATTTTGGTCTCGCAGCTGTGGTGCATATAGCTGCAAACAAAACATGTTTCTGCACTGTAAATTGCAACTTCCCCTTCTTCACTCTGGGTTTCCGTAACTTCTGTATCTGTTTGAATGATTGTAGTAGTGATACATTTGAAATGTAGTTAAAGACTTATGCTGTCCCTCTTGTTCCACAGGATCTGATAGAACCTTCCTTCTGAGAGTATTGTTATATGATTGTATATATATATATATATACACACAGAGAAAATATAGAAAATAACATTTTGCCCATTTCTATGGTGGGAACAAAGTATTTTTTAGAAGCTGTATCATCTAAAGATTAGAAAATGAAAAATACCAAAAATGATAGAAAATTGAGCGAAATTTGAGGTAGCAGAGCTTTGGGAGTGTTTGTAGGTAACATCCTTTGACAGTGATATCTCTTCTCTTCGAGATACAGCATCTCCAGCTGGGTTGTCACTTCTGTGTCACCTAATTTAACCTTGAAGGTGGTCTATCCATGCAAATAATATCCTTTATAACTGTAGAAATCCAGAAATATCACAGTCCAAGCTGGCATGCTGGTGGTTTGTGGTGACATTAGTTTATGCCCTGTGTGACTAATTTTGCAGAGGATGCTGCAAAGGCATGGAAGGTGCAGATGGTTGCCCTGTTCTATGAGTCACATGGGCATGTGACAGCTCAAGGGTCTAAGAACTTGCAGATGTGTAAATGGTGCCCAACTGCACAGATTACCTGAGAACCTAACAAAATGGTTCTGCAAACTACCAGCATTTGAATAATTACAAGGTCATGAGCAAATGGTTTTACATCAAGCAAAAAAATCACAGTAAATAAACTGCCTAAACTTCTAGATTGCTTCTCTCCATGCTCTCCTCAGCAAACCACCCCTATAATTAATATGAAATAGAAAACTTAAGTTTCCTTGTCATTGATCAATTAAATGTAGCTTTCCAATACATGTCAGCAGCTCTTCAAAGCTGATCTAACAAACTTCAGGTTTCTGGGGACCCATTTTATCCTAGGCTATTTGCTGCTTGTGTTTTGGCATCAGCTGTGTCATCTTTGAGCTGTCTCAGGCTCAAGTGGAAGACTAGTTCATGCAGTTTACAAAGTTAACACTGTTTTCCAGTGCAGGCAAACCAGTGGAGAGCGTGAGTCTTAAATTCTGATATGCATTTAAATGGTGGATTAAATCTCTCCCCATGCTCCTGCTCCTATAGCAGAGTGGCTGTTCAAGACGTCAATTTGCTCCTTTGTCATCCTACTCTACAGTTTGCCTTATTAATCAAAATCAGCACTGGCTTGCTTCACTGTACAACGCTGTGAACTGCTGCAATTTAGGACAGATTTGCATGGTGTTCAACTTCTTATTTCAGGACTAACTTCTTCAGCTGTCCCAGGTTTAGCCATGACTAAATATCTCAGTATTTAGCTTGCACAGCCCCATGGAATTCTGTGTTTAGAGGACCTAATAGCTTCTATGGCAATATCTCTTTCTCAAAGATAAAAGTGTTCACTGACTTTGGTTGGATTGCATGTCTTGCATTTGATGCCCTTACTTGCCACAAAGATTTATTTTCAGTCTTGAGTGCAAACTGGCATTTGACCTCTGAATAAGCAGTAAACTTCTTTATGAATGATTTTGTGCAATTAATAAGATACTGTGCTTGCATAAATGTTAATCAAACTCTGTAAACTGCTGTTTGCTTATATATTATGAATATTATTATTTGAAAAAATGCAAATTTGTTTTGAAACCAAACCTGTTTTTCTTGCCTACATTTCAGTCAGAACTAAGACATGGTCCGTTTTACTATATGAAGCAGCCACTCACCACAGACCCTGTTGATGTTGTACCACAGGATGGACGGAATGATTTCTATTGCTGGGTTTGTCATCGGGAAGGCCAAGTCCTCTGCTGTGAACTCTGTCCTCGGGTTTATCATGCTAAGTGTCTGAAACTGACAGCGGAACCAGAGGGGGATTGGTTTTGCCCAGAATGTGAGGTTAGTTTGATATAAGGAGTGGATTTCTTTATTGTTTGTGAGATGTAAGCAGGTGGTTTTGTGTTCTGAAATGTTGCTGGTTTATTCCTGTATTGCCTCTTGGTAAAGGTACCAGGGAAATTTGTGCAGTTTGAAGAGTGATTTCTTCATCAGATGCCTCTTATTTTGAAAACATTCTGCAGTTTTGACTGGCTTAACTTGTGCTTTTTCTAGTGGGCTGATCAGCTCTGCAGCCGTGCAGAAAATAATTGCACTCTAGGGTCAAACAAGTGGGTATTTTATTACTATTTTTTTCTGCATTCCTGGGGAAGAATTTAGTCATTCCTTGCCATTGGTGTATCTTTAACAAAAGGAAATCGGTTTATCGCATATTTTTCTTTGATCACTTAGTGTTTTACAGTGCAGGTGACCTTCTACTGGTTCATATTGCTGTGAACTGAGACAAGGGGGGCCCAAAATCACAAAATGAAATACGTAAACCTTTGGAATCAATTTTAAGTAATGTTAAGTTTGATGGCTTTTTAACAGTAGCAATGGAAAATTACTGAGGTGCATAATATACAGAGAAAAAATAGCGTACATCTAGAGAACATACTACGAATTCTTGTATGAGATAAGCCCTTGTAGTTTTAGGCCTTTATGACCTTAGTACAAAATGAGTGTAAGAAAAACAGGCTACAAGAACAGGAGGTAAGGGTAAGGAGTATCTGGTATGGTGGGGTCCAGGATGGGCTGCACTTAAACTAACTGATAAGTAGGATGGGATGATTGTTATGTCTATAGTGTTAACAAACCGTTTAAGCTGGTATAAGCATCTACTGAGTGCTTTGAAGACTACCAGAAGTGAGGAAGACTGTTGGAAGAAGTAAACGACCCTCAGAGACCGCCACCACATTTTTGTAGCACGCGGGGAGCTTTCTGGGAAATGATGTAATCCAGACGTAGCCTCGTATGTATGTATGTATGTATGCCCAGCAGCTATATAAAGACAGCTTGCGTAACAATACAGGGACACACGTTTGGAGGAGCTGTCCCCCACGTCTCTGGGCGCTGCAATAAAGAATACCTGCTTGTCAACTTAAAATTTCGTTGGCGAGTTTGTTCCTGGAGTTTTCTCCGAATCAGAACCCACATTGTATTTGGGAGTTTTATGTATTCACACATACGTGATATATATTTTTCTGGTCTTTTCCTTTCCCTCTCTCCCTTTTCTCTCTCTTCGCCATCTCCCAGCTTTTATTTTTTTCTGTTTAACATAGGTGAAACAATAATCAAGTAGAACAAGCATCTAAAGTACTTATACTGTGTCATCGGAAATGTTTTGTTTCTTATGAGATAGTTGTTGTCTTCTATTTGAATGCTAGAATGTTTCAGTAGAGAAGAATTTTCCTAGGAATGTTTCCTGACCAAATGTTTTTTAATATTAACTTCTAGAAAATCACAGTTGCAGAATGCATAGAAACACAGAGTAAAGCAATGACAATGCTCACCATTGAACAGCTATCATATTTACTGAAGTTTGCACTACAGAAAATGAAACAGCCAGGGGTAAGAAGGACTTTTTTTATTTTTCATTTTAGTGCGTGAATCATATGTTTGACATACTCCTGTGTTTTCCTTCCTTTTGTAGATTATGAACCTACTTTGTTTTTTCAGATTCTATGTGACAGCTTTTATGCTGTTTTCCACCTGTCTAGTACAGACAGGTTAGATTAGGCTTTAAGAACTGTTTTGTAGTGTGTTTAAAATGTAGTTTCTTCATGTAATTTTCTGGATGTAGTTTCAGTAGGTGTAGTGAAAATACAGCTTGAGACATGGTGGTTTTTTACTCTTTTGACAATGTTGTCTCTGAGATACAAGGGGAATGAGACGACATAATCTCTCACCAATACAGTTACATGGGCAGGAACCTTAGGCACAACACTGTTATATTTTTGATTATACCTATTGAAAACCCAGCTGCTCTCTGTTAGTAGAAATCGCCACAAAAGTTAGTTGTAGCATATACTTTTAAAACACTGAAGAAGTCTTCCTCAGTGTGGTGAAAACCTGTGCTGTTTACTGTTATGCAATGAGGCTGCTGTTCTCTCAATTTTTATCATGAAGGTAAAATTAATTTTCCTCCAACTTGTGCCTAACCTCATGTGTCTGTCTTCAGACTTGCTTCTCAAAAACGCCATGTCTCAAAATTTCAGTTATTCCAGTCACCCATCCTTACTTCTAAGTTTCAACAGTTCTTGTTTCTTGTTGTTTGCCATGCAAGCTTTGCCTAGCTTTCATGTGAAGTTTCAACTTCATCAGATTCTATGTGATGAATTACCAAGGGTTGGCTTAACTCCTGTTGCCTTCTTGTTCCTGTAAATAAGTTAGAGGAGTGGAGAGGGTGTCTCTGTACCTGCAGTGTTACAGTAAAAGAAGTTGAGAAAACCAGACGTGCTGAATCATGGGCTGTCTGCAACTCTGATCTCTCTGTGATAAGTGTTTAAGTAGAACAATAGTGGCAATTTCTGGGAAGGTTACTCTTAAGCACTGACAGATTTTGGTTCTTGGAATCCTTTTACTCTGGAGTGGTAAATACTGTCCTATTAGATGGAGGCATTAGAAGCTTGAAGTGCTGCTTTTCAGTAACAAGGTATCAGTGTTTGTTTATGTTGAGTTCACAAAAGGTTTTGAAAAGGTGGTTAGACAGCTTAATGCGGCCTATTGAGATATTTTGTCCTAATGTTGAGACGTTTTACTAATCACATTGTTTTGGTACCTGAGTTCTTTAATCGGTTGAGTTTCAGGAATTGCAGTAACCTCCGCATTAGCAGATGCTAATGTGTCCCATTGACGAAAGTTTGAATGTGTTTGTGTTACTAGCCACCGTGGTTTTGAAAGTTAAGATTCTAACAAAAGTCTGAGAAAGAGGTATTTGTGAGTCTAGTATGGGTCTTTTTTCTATAAACTGTCTGTTGAGCTTCATCTGATACTCCCCGCAAAAAAATCCGTGTGTAAATAGTAACAGTACATTTTACAAAGCCTCTGACTTCAGCAACTTATTACTTCCAGCATATGAAAACCAATTGAGACCTTCTAGTTCCTCTTGTTCTGACAATACTTTATTACTTAAAAACTTTATAATTACCTTTAAAGAATATTCTGTGACATCGCAATTGGAATTAGTACTAGAAAATGAATGAGTATTGTGTCATTGATGAAACTGTTCAGTATTAATAAGCACTGTGATTTCTTTCTTCCTAACAGACAGAGCCATTTCAAAAGCCAGTTTCACTGGATCAACACCCAGATTATGCAGAATATATCTTTCATCCAATGGACCTTTGTACATTAGAGAAGGTTTGTATGAAGCTGAAGGAGGAAGGTTCTTTGAGTTTGATTGCTATCAATAGTATTTATGGAGTGTTTGACGGGAGGAGAGATAGGCTGCTTGAAATTATTTTAATGCTTTTTTGTTGGTGGTGGTGTAAATGCCAGCTCAGTTACAGTTTAAAATCAGTCATGTGCCAACTGAACAGATCCAGTATTTTGTCTGATCCAGTAACAAATAAATGGTCAGGAAAAACACTGTGAACAAGACAGGCTTACACTGGTTGCTTCCTCCTGTAGGAATTCATCTAATTCCAGGAATGATTCTGTGGGAGACTTCATTAATGTTTGCATGTGATCCTCATGTTTGTAAGCTATTAATAGATCACCGGTCCATTAATTTGGGACCATTAGATGTAGATGTAGAGGTCATTCCAGACTGATTTTAGTGATCATTCAACAAATGTTGTAATCTCCACTGCACCCAAGCTATAGAAGAAAAAAGAAACAGTCGAGAGGTGGATAATATAATTTTAATTCTCAGTTCAATAATAAGTTTCACATCATGAGGAAGTTCTCCATACTCCGTTGCTTAATGAAGAGTGCAGTGTTGCAGAGTTTTGTTCTGCTAGGACCTGGTGAAGACACAGCAAGTTGTCATTCTCCATGTCCTTAAGTGGAGGTTGATCTTAATAGTATAAAGGTGTGTAACAAAACCATGTGACCGATTTTATCTAATCGAAGTATTTTACCTAGTGCGTACATTGGAATATCACGTGTACTGTCTTATGTTTTATAAGCAATGATTTTTTCTGGATCTTGTAAAAATAAAAAAAAATGCTTTGGAGTGGTAACATCAGGAGAAGAAATAAAGGGTTTAGTTTTCTGCAGACATCAAATGAAACACTGTTTCAGGAAATTAACACTTTTTAAAGGTTGAAGATGCTGATCCAAATTCATTATTTAGAGTTAGACAGTTCATATCTTTTCAGGGCAGTCAAAAGACACCCTGAATTTGACAGATTCTTAAGTATTTAGAATCATGAGTCTTGCAGTATGTAAGTAGTCATTTTTACTAATTGCATGCCTGATAGAAAACAATGTCCAGGAAGAAACCGTCACTTTTTACTCATTGCTGAAATTTCAGGAAATTTTCCATTTCCTAATACATTCTGAATTTTCTCTTTGCAGAATGTTAAAAAGAAAATGTACGGTTGCACTGAAGCATTTTTGGCTGATGCCAAATGGATTTTGCACAACTGCATTATTTACAATGGGGGTAAGATATTAATACATACTTATGTTCTTAATTATGAAACTTTGAAACAGTTTCAGAAAGTGACAGAGCAATTTGTAGGCTTTTAGTTGGCAAATGCTGAAAGTATCTTCCTGTCATTGAGTATAGTGCTTAAACTCAACAGATTTTTTTTAACTGGCATACGTAAAACTGTAGGACCAAATGCAGCCTGTGCTGTCACTTGGTCATTCCACCTTCCAAAAATTTCAAGTAAGTTAGAATCATGGAATGGTTTGGGTTGGAAGAGACCTTAACGGTCAGCTGGTTCCAACTGCCAAGCTGCTTTGTTTTGCATTATGTAGCTCTTTATATAGGAGGCCTATTTGAACTCAGCCTGTTCTTCACAGGAAGAGTGTAGCAGTGGTGGGTGGGCTGCAAGAGGCTTCAAAAAGGAACATTTACAGGTTATGATGTTATTTGCGTAAGAAAAGTGTGTGCCTACTGCTTTTGAAGCATGTAGTTTATACATGCATGTTTTGCATCATCTCTTCAGATGTTCTCTTTTGTCTTTAATGTGAACTTTAAAGTCTGAAACCTGTTGATCTATCATAATTCTAGCATTACAGTTTTCTTGGTTAAAGCATTTTATTGTTTCCTCAGGAAATCACAAATTGACACAAACAGCGAAAGTCATTATCAAAATCTGTGAGCATGAGGTATGAGTGCCCCAATTAATTTTTATGTAGGTTTTAGTGTTTCATGTATTTATGAGTGAAATAATAGTGTTTTCTAGTGTGTGTGTTGCATAAGTATAATTTTTGTAGGCTTTCTTCTGTTTAGATATGCATACCCTCCAGGCCCTTCACCCACTTTGTTGCTCTTATTTGAGCATGCTCCAGAACCTCAATGTCTCTCTTGTAGTGAGTGGCCCAGAACTGAACACAGGATTTGAGGTGCAGCCTCACCCAGGCTAGGTACAAGGGAATGATCCCTGTCCTCATCCTGCTGGCCACACTGTTTCTGATACAGGCCAGGATGCTCTTGGCCACCTCAGAAATGTTGATTTATGACCGCAAATTTGTGGGAAAATGATGCTAGCAAACTAGACAGGCTAACATAATAACAGTGATTACACTTTGGACTCTGTTTAAGCCCTCCGATAACTGTTTGCTTTCTCTTTTCAGATGAATGAAATTGAAGTATGTCCGGAATGTTATTTAGCTGCTTGCCAAAAACGAGAAAATTGGTTTTGTGAGCCTTGTGTAAGTTAAGGATTATGGTAGTCTAGCTAATACACTAACCTACTGATTCTCATTTGACTGTTGTTTGTTAAAACAGTGCCCGCACTGTTCTACACCTGTGGTGGTTGCTGGCTCAAGGAAAGCTGCTGTAGTTTACCAAGTAGTTTGTGGTTGTGCATCATACTCTTTCTGGAGTCAGACTATCTCAAGGTGTCAGCAACCAGTTCTCAGGTTCTCTATCCTCAGATATAAGAGATCTGCTCCTGGGTTATCTGTGCTTGCATGTGGTGCTTGCGCTCAGGGTAAGATTTCTGAAATGTGAATGTCTCTCTTTTTGTAGGTGTGAATCTCAGAGTTTACACTTGTTTTTCTTCCATGACCAATTAATAAATTGTCTGTTTTCTGGTTTTGTTTAATACTGCACCAAACTTGGGAAAACTTCTTAAGACTATTAAGTAGAAGTACGTAACAGATCATGTTCTCTCTTGGGCCCAAGTGAAAATTAGAGAATTTGCAAGATTTGCCCTCACATATGCTACATATTTGGAGGGGACTAAAAAAAAATTAATTAATAAAGAAGTGCAGTTATTACGTGTTTAATTGAGATACTTGTGTTTTCTTACTATGTATTTTGCCTCTTCCTCTAGAGCAATCCCCACCCATTGGTCTGGGCTAAACTCAAAGGTTTTCCATTCTGGCCTGCTAAAGCACTGAGGGATAAAGATGGACAAGTTGATGCCCGTTTCTTTGGCCAACACGACAGGTGGGAATTCAACCAAACGATGTCTTTTACTGTGCTTACAAAATTCTTGTTATAACTTTGTGCTCTTGGATCCTGTCTTTTGAACATTAATGTTAATAACTGATATAATACTGTAGCGTATTCAGTTTAGTTTTTTGCATGATGTCTGTAGAATGCAAGTCACGCATTTTTAAGTTTAATACATGTATAATCACAGTGAGTAGGCAAGTTAAGTCCTATGTCTGGTTTTGTGCTGGAGAGAACTGTAGTTCTTAAGAGGTGGAAGAGGGCAATCAAGTTGTTTGTTGTCTATGGGAATAAACACACCATTGTAGATTTAAAGAATATAGAAAACATAATCTGTGTTGAAAATGCTGGTTTTTCTCTGAAAGGAGTTAAGTTTTTTGTACTTGTAAACTCTGCTTAGATGGAGAAAGCCGTGATGAATACGAGTTGATTTGTCATGAATTGAAAATATAAATCTATACAGTTATAAAAACGGTGCAGTAAACACACCAGCTGTATAGGGCGATGAAATAAGTAAGTAAAATTTCCTGGTATTTTAGTGTCTTGGAAGGCCCAGTTTTTGAGTCTGCTTCATTTAACGATAAATAATACCTGTCCAGTACTTGTTGATAGAACTTTTCTGGGCACTGAGGAGTTGGATCAATCTGACATGGAGTGTAAAATGTTTTAAAGGATGTGTTTGTGAAGTCTTGTTTGGTTGTTTGGTTTTTTTCCTTTTCTTTTCCTGCTTTTTATGTTTTTCTGATAACTGTGACAGATGGAAAGACTGTTTACCAATGATCATCTTAAAGTTACATAGACTACTTCAGTTAGGGATATTTTGTCATGTTTGACCAGTGTTTATTGATGTTTTATGTGTTATTAGGTAAATGAGCTGGTGATAATCTAAGACATGCAATTCTCTTACCAAAACTAAGCTAACTGAACTATTAAAAGGAGAAGGTAGAGGTGGTCCTCTGAAATGAACTGTGTGCATAACTATGATTAGGCTAAAATAAATTGGTATGTGCATGTCAATCCACAGTGTGATATGTAGTTATATTATCTTTTATCTGTCTGTTTTATATAGGGCCTGGGTTCCAATAAATAATTGCTACCTCATGTCTAAAGAAATTCCTTTTTCTGTGAAAAAGACTAAAAGCATCTTCAATAGTGCAATGCAAGAAATGGAGGTTTATGTTGATAACATTCGTAGAAAATTTGGAGTATTTAATTACGCACCTTTCCGGACACCATATACCCCCAACAATCAATACCAAATGTTACTGGACCCTGCAAACCCAACTGCTGGAACTGCAAAGACAGACAAACAAGAGAAAATCAAACTAAACTTTGATATGACAGCATCGCCTAAGATTCTAATGAGCAAGTCTATGCTGAGCAGTAGTACTGGTCGTAGGATTTCACTGACAGATATGCCACGGTCACCAATGAGTACGAACTCATCAGTTCACACTGGATCTGATGTTGAACAGGATGCAGAGAAAAAGGCAACTTCCAGTCATTTTAGTGCCAGTGAAGAATCCATGGACTTTATTGAGAAAAATACAGGTAAAAAAAAAGGGGGGGGTCTAGAAGGGGGGACACAGGACTTTGCATTTGGCTCGTGCTCTAGTTCTGTTCCATGTACTTTTCATAGACAGACTGTATTATAACTCATTTTATGCAGGGATTTTAGAAAAAGGGATGTATTTAACTTTCAGTATCACAGGTAAGAAATAAAGAGTCCTGTCTGTCACAATGGGAGGAACAAATCATCCCCATAAGTGATCAGACCCCTTCAGTTTAAATAGCAGAAAATAGTTGTAACTATCAGAATGAATGGAGAGTGGAATTAAATACAGAAAGAGTTAGAATTGTCATGATTAGGAGGTATTCTGTTTAAAATTCCATAGCTCTTTTTCAAGGCAGTGAGCTTAATCTATATTGTTCCTGAGAGAGCAGCTAAAATATGTGAAACTTACAGTTCCATAGGCAGAGTGGATAAAGAGAAAAAGGAGTGTAGAATACAGAATTTGGACTTCTCAAACTTCTGTATAGTCAAATGTTAGCTAATTTTGTGGCAGTCAGGTAAACTACTTTATCTTAATGTTTTTCATCCATAAGAGAAAGTTCATTGCTGTCTGAAAGCAGTGATTAAGCAGTATATTGATGTGAGTACTTTAAAACTTTGGTTTTGGTGAAAGGAGGTCTTTGTGTAGAAAAGTCAGTCAGTATGTTCCATGTAATTTTTAGATAAAATGCTGTCTATTCTTTTTTTATTATTATTTATTATAATATTATTTCTAGCCAGTAAAGGATAGGCTGTGAAACTATCTTTGAATACCAAGTGTCTTGTGATATGATCCTGTCTATCTTAAGAAGGTGATGACAAATTGACTATGAATTTAAGTATATGAAAATGCTTGGGTTTTTCAGTAGAGTAATGTCAGTTGTCAATATGTCAAGAGGAAGAATTAATTTTATACATAAATTATGATGTATATATGTATGTAGCTTTTATATACAAGGTGCAGCTAATAGATACTGTTTTGTCTTAAAATGTAGAGCTTTTAGTGTACCATGTTATTATTTCTTTGTTCTAGTGGAGGTAATCATAAAAAGCCCTTTTGTGAGACAAAGTTAACAGAAGATGACAGCTGTTATCCCATTACTCTGGATTCTTCATTGTCAACAATTCGGGCAAATTTTTCTAACTTTTCCTCAGGCCTTACTCTACTGTATAGAAATGCTGGATTGGACTTAACAGCAGGCAAACTAACACGTTCCGTTTCCTAGCTGACATTTCTGCCTTTGTGTATTGTTACAAATGCTAACTTTGCAGTATCTATTTTATGTATAAACTTAGCTCTCCTATTAGTGGAATCTGTGTGTTTCAATTAAAATATAAAACATAATTCAAGTAATATGACTGCACTATCCTTGGACAAGAACATTTTTATTTGGGTACCCCTGTTGTGTATTCTGAGTGATGTGTAGAAAATAACTTGGAAACAGTTACTGAAACAGCAAATATTGCTACCATTTAAAAACCTAAAAATGTATAGACAATCCTGGGTGTACAGAGGGGAAAAGAAAGTGACCACTACTGAGTTTAGATTGACACTTTCAGAGCATGAAAGAGAGATTTAACAGACAGAAATTAGTACCTCGCTGACAAGAGTTAATCATGTTTTTAGGTAATGGCAGATGCTTCCCTTTCTAGACTGGCTGTTTCCAGAAGTTTGGTTTTAAAGCATTATTACATGGAGATCTTAAAGGCTCAGAGCATAGGATTTTGCATAAATTAGAATATTCTTTTGCCTTATCAGAAACATTTGGTCAGTGTTTTCCCACTAGTTAAACTTACAATGATTTGTAATGTTAATGTTAATTATCTCTGTTATTGTAGCTAGAAAATGTGGTAGGTTGGGGTTTCTATGTGTACTTACATACATGAATTAAGATAGAAAGTGATTCAGAGTGTCAGAATTTAACATTTAAAATAACCAAGTCTTGAAAGGTAGAAGCTTTTGGTCACTGTAGAGTAGTTTTGAGATTAAACACACATTTGGCCCAATGATATAGCTGCAATAAAATTATTTTCCTTAAAATCCTTCTTTATTAAACTAAACTAAAAGGGATAGTTTTAACTTGCAAAGGAGGTATAGCACAGTGTTGAGAATATTAAACAAAATTCTTTCCCTGCTTGTATAGGTTTAAAAGCTGCTTTGTCCCAATGAATATGGCTTTCTTGTGATTATTTTAAAATCTGTTTTTATTAATTTTGTACTTTTCCCAGCTTCTCCAGCACCAACAAGAACGGGTCAAGCAGGGAGCTTGTCAGGCAGCCCCAAACCTTTCTCTCCTCAAGCGTCAACGCCAATTTCTGCTAAGCAAGAAAGAACTTCCACTCCAGGAAGCATTCTGAATCTGAATCTTGGTTAGTCTTGGCCTTTGAAAACCTGATACTATTACGACTGAATAAATTGCATGGTGTCAGTGCAAAATAATATGAACAAAGTTGCTTGTATGTGGCTTTAAATGAACAAAGGGCTTTAAAATAAAGACTTTGGAGATGAGAACTTGAAATTTCTCCACAATGAGCTTGTCTTTTTACTAATACTTTGACATTAATGAGAGGCTGGAAATCCAGATCAGCAAGACCTCCTTGTAGATTAGATAGGGAAATTTGGATTGCAGGACTTTTCACATGCATGAGTATGTAGGGTTCCTTGGGAAGGTGTTACAGTGTCTTGTCTTCATCTTTCTCCATCTTCCATTTTTTCTTCTGTTTATATCCCACTATGCAGTAAACTAAGGCTATGAAGGCCTTGAATCAAATGCTGTATTAAGGGTGATGTAACCATTGCTGCTGTGGAGTTAGTGTGGATTGGGTGGAGTGACATAGCCCCGGAATTAAAAACCTAATGTAGTAAACATTTCCAGTACAAGGAACCCATTTTCCAAAAGTATAATTTCACATTGATAGAGAAAATATCCACACAATTGATGCATGCACTTTGCATGTGATATATATAGTATCAGAGAGGAAGAATCCATTGTTTGTTGTAAAGTCAGTTTAGAATTATTATTTAGCCCATGATTCTAAAGGAAACGAAATGTGTTTCAGAGCCTCTGCATTGTTACTTGGGCAAATTCGTCTTATCTGGATCTCTCTTCTTTTTGTAAAATATTTTTCTTGATTCCTTTTTCTTTTTCCAGATCGTAGCAAAGCTGAGATGGATCTGAAAGAGCTGAGTGAGTCAGTCCAACAGCAGACCACTCCTGTGCAACTCATTTCACCCAAACGACAGATACGTAGTAGGTTCCAGCTTAATCTTGACAAGACAATAGAGAGTTGTAAAGCACAACTTGGTAAGTATATCTCCAGGATACAATGGACAGCTGAAGAATACACTTGAGGAAATGCTGAAGTTCAAAAGAATTTCTCAAATAGCAAAACCTTAAATATTGTCTGCATTATAACAAGAGTAGAGGATATTTGTACTCTGAGGCAAGTAGAATGCACTGAACTGTTGAAAAACAGTGCGACCTGATGTTTCAAATCTTTGTCAAAAAGCTTTAATTTTTAATCTGTTTTTGTACCATTCCAGTGTAGATAGAATGACAGAATTACATACTCTTCCTATTTGCTTTTTAAACTGAAAAATCAGTACATCCAGTTACACAGGAGCTGAATTTTCTTAGAAACATTAGTGTTGTCTAGCACTTAAAGATGTTCTAGACACTAAAAAAATTAGAGATTCTCTTCATAAACCTTACATAGTCTAAAAGTGATTCTGCAAACATGCATTTAAGTGACTTTAAGCAGGTGAAGTGTTACTGAATTTAAGGTGGCTTCTTGTGGATAAAAAGAATTCCTTTTTGTATTTGCCAGCATAGGGTCCTGAGATGAACAAAACAGCTTGCAGGTAGTGGAAAAAAGCAGTGACAGGAGGGCCATTGAATGAAATAAATATGGATTGGAATATGTGGAAGGTAATTCTTGCACATTCTGGTATTGACATAATAGGGCACTAAGTAAGTGTTTATAGATTAAGGACTTGGCAGTTAAGATAATGGTATGTATATACTTTGTTCCAGTACCTAGAGTATTTGTTTTGGTAATGTCAGTCAGTCTGATGTCAGCATGGAATGTACTTTCCTCCCCACAATTAGGAATAAATGAAATATCTGAAGCTGTTTATACTGCAGTAGAACACAGTGACTCTGAAGATTCTGAAAAATCTGACACCAGTGACAGTGAATATAGTGATGAGGATCAGAAATCAAAGAATGATCAAGAAGATGGAGAGGACAAGGAAGGTACAAGAAGTGACAAAGAATCATTGAGCTTGAAAAAAAAACCTAAGCCCCCAGCACAGAATGAAGACAAGGAGGAACTTAAAAGCACAAGTCCCGAAGTGGAGAAAACAGATGACCTGGTCAAAGAAAAGGCAATTTCAGACACTGAAAAAGAATTTTCTGAAAAGGGAAAAAGTTTACAGCATCCTGCAAAAGAAAAACTGAAAGGTAAAGATGAAACAGACTCCCCAACTGTGCATCTAGGACTGGACTCTGATTCAGAGAGTGAACTTGTCATCGATCTAGGAGATGATCATTGTGGCCGTGAAGGAAGGAAAACCAAGAAAGACCCTAAAGAAACTCCTCCTAAACAAGATGGTAGGTCCAAATTCTTTCCTTCCTCTTTTTCTTCTCTCCTCTCTGCTCCTCTCTGCTCCTCTCTGCTCCTCTCTGCTCCTCTCTGCTCCTCTCTGCTCCTCTCTCCTCCTCTCTGCTCCTCTCTCCTCCTCTCTCCTCCTCTCTCCTTTCTCTCTCCTCCTCTCTCCTCCTCTCTCTCTCCTCCTCTCTCCTCCTCTCTCTCTCCTCCTCTCTCCTCCTCTCTCTCTCCTCCTCTCTCCTCCTCTCTCTCTCCTCCTCTCTCCTCCTCTCTCTCTCCTCCTCTCTCCTCCTCTCTCCTCCTCTCTCCTCCTCTCTCCTCCTCTCTCCTCCTCTCTCCTCCTCTCTCCTCCTCTCTCCTCCTCTCTCCTCCTCTCTCCTCCTCTCTCCTCCTCTCTCCTCCTCTCTCCTCCTCTCCTCCGGGGCTATTATCAAAGTCAGAGTTACCACCTTTATTTTTGCATTAAGATAAAAATACATGTACCAAACCAATTTTTATGAATGATTTTTCACTGTTTGTGACTATAAGAAGTTTTCAGTCCCCATTATAGTTCTTGCTTTAAATAAAACACGTTTTTGAGTTTCCTTTCAGCAGCTTACAACTATGAATATTGGTGACACTTGTTCTGTGACAAATGTGGAATTTATTTTGCAGTTTTTATGACTTTCAGTTGAATCTTTATATTTCCATGGATGTCCCAAAATCACAGGTGTAGAAGTTGGAACTTTTCAAACAGAAATTTTATAAGGTCCCATTGAAATCAATGTCAATGCTATTAGTAATAATGAAACTAACAGCTAAGTCACATGTATTGTCCCTGAGAGATTCTCCCTTTTCTGTGTGTTGCTTTCCTCTTTTAGCAATTTCAATTTATTTATGTATTCATAAGCAGGGCTGCTTTATGAATTTCAGAACCACTGATTCATGTATTACTAGTGGCCTAAATCAGTGGTAGTTGAAATAATAAGATTTTTGAATCAACATAGATATCTTAAATACACTGTATATTTGGATGCCAGTGCCAGTTAACCTTTGTATAGAAAAGGTTTTAGTCTGCTGTTCTTTCGGATGTTGTTCCTTTTAAATGTTTTTCTCCTAAAGGAAACTGGGATGACAGGTAACCCAGAACCATCCTAACAAACACTAACCTCTCCTATATCTTCTTCAGGAGATCAGGCTGTTTTTTCTGGGTTTTGTACTTCTTTGTTTTGCTTAATGACTTGTGCTTCTGCCTTGCCACCAACTTCAACTACACCAAAATGATTTTACCTGTAGAATATCAGTTACCTTCTGAGGAAAATAATATAAAGTAGGCCAGAAGGTGCATGTATGGCTCCTGCAAAAATTAGATAGAAAATGGTGAGTCCAATGTGTTGCTGAAAGGCTGGCATTACATTTTGTTTGCTTAGTTGTAGGTAAAACTCCGCCTTCCTCCAGTGCAAGCACCCAGCCTCTACCAGAAACTCCAGTACTTACCCGCTCTGCAGCCCAGACTCCACCAGCTGGTGTGACAGCCACTACTAGTGCTTCTTCTGCTGTTAGTGCTCCATCTGCAGCCACTGGAAGCCCTGTGAAGAAGCAGAGGCCTCTGCTGCCGAAGGAAACAGCCCCTGCTGTGCAGCGTGTGGTGTGGAATTCTTCAAATAAATTTCAGACATCTTCCCAGAAATGGCACATGCAGAAGGTGCAGAGACAGCAGCAGCAGAGCCAGCAGTCTCAGTCACAGCAACCTCAGTCCTCTCAAGGGACAAGATATCAGACAAGACAAGCAGTTAAAGGTATACACTTTGTAACTCAATGTGCCTGTGATGCCATAATTCCCCAGTAGTGATCTCAGTGCTCCAAGGCTGCCCACCCAGGAATTCTTCCATATAAACAAAATCTCAAAGTGTGGTTCTACTCTGATAAGTGACTTTAAAACACAACAACTTACTCACCATACCTGCTCTTTCTGGTGTGTATTTAGAGTCATATCTCCTTATTTTAATGACAAAAACTTTGTGTGTGTATCTCTGTAAATATTTTTGCCATTCTTAGCCATCACAGATTTGGGAGAGTGAACTGGTTTATTTTCTGGATTATATGATGAAACCATTAACTATTCCACGTGCATGATTACCATTATCACCTCAATATCTTAAAATTGGATCCACTTTTATCTGACGCAGATAAAGAAGCTGAGCTGTTCAGTTTTTTACAGAGTATGATTTGACAACAATGAAATTCCCCAGGCTACATTTGTCTTTGAAATCCCTGTTGCTTAACTCTTAACAATACTTTGATGCTATTTACTGAGCAAAAAGTAACATTAGAATGTTTACACAACTGCTTTCTTACCATTCTGTTGCTGCAGGTTTCACTATTAATATGCATATGGTAGTATAAACCCATGCTTCTATTGCTTCACTTCACAAAACAGCAACTTATGTAAATCTAGCTTCATTTGTAAGTCCAAGTTAATAAACAGTACTCTTTATTGGTGTGCTTAATGAATAAATGTTCTCTAGTCTGCTAACACTGCTGGCAAGCCAGTACTTTCAGACAGAACAAGGTGTAGGTAATGGGTCACATACAGACCTTTACCAGGGACACATTTCTCTGGTCCCAAACCACTTCTGTGACTGTCATTTAAGAGGTGTTGAAGAAGTGTTATCTTTGTAAGTGTAGGCTGCCCAAATCTAATACAGAAAGAGTCAGTGAGAAAAATAAATGTAAACCCGTGAAGCTGATTTTTTAATAGACTCATAACTTCAGTATAAAAGCTTGATAATATGGGCTGAACTTTAAATGTTCAGCCTGTGAGTTTGTTTTAGCAATGTATTTACTATTGAGAACATCATAGCAATGTTCCATCCTAACTATTGTATTCTAGAAATATATCAAATGAAAATAGAAAATATAGAGATTTCTTAGATACTGAATTTGCATCAACAAAAACATAGTACATAGGTATAAATGTAAGTAACTTGTTTATTTCGGTAATTCCTGTTTTAAGGATATTGGCAATGAAGACATCTTTTATAATATGAATCATTAAAAATAGATTGAAAAATATTGTCTGAAAAGGTATTTTTTAAAAAATATTAAATTATCCACTGTTTAAGATTATTGACCAAAGATGAGAACATTTTTCTTATCCAGTTTGAGTTAAATCTGTGAATGAGTTCTTTGCTTTAGTTAATCTAAGCTGGCATTCCTTATTCTTTGTCCAAGCAAGGGCTAATGTTGATCTGGATATGTGCATGCTAAACATGTTGCAACACTAATAATAATTAGTAGCATTAATAACAAAAGAATGGGAATAATGACAGGAAGTATTGTATTACTAAAGTAGGCTTTCTTCAGCAGGGGCTCACTAAATCTTGCTTCAAAGGAAAATGAAAAGAAATTCAATAATATGTTTCTAAAGGACGCCAGATGAAAATGTCAATGTCTAACTTATGTTCATACGTATATTAGTTGGGAGTTCTCCAAATTGAGAGGTTAGGAAGTGGGATGGAAATGTCCCAAAATATGAGGAATAAGGATCTGTGGGAGACTTTCATATTGGTCAGTCTAAATAAGTTTCAAAGATATATTTGCTTCATTAGCATTAAACCTTAAAATTATATACATGTTCAGTGGCTGGGCACTGTAAAATTGATTGATTAAATGTTACCATTCTATAAATAATGTCTTTCAACTGGTTAGGCGCACACATTAAAGTTAGAAGTTTGCCTATTGATTTTCAGAACTGTTTATGTTATTTATCTGCTGTATGTTCTCTTTTCTTAGCTGTGCAGCAAAAAGAGATCACCCAGAGCACTTCCACATCCACTATAACCTTGGTTACAAGTACTCAGCCTATTTCTATGGTTACCAGTTCTGGATCTGCAAGTACCCTTTCTTCCTCAGTTAATACAGACTTGCCAATTGCAACAGCTTCAGCTGATGTGGCTGCAGATATTGCTAAATACACTAGCAAAGTAAGTTCTCGAGCAAGGTTTTCACTGAAATATTATTTTGAAGTGAACTTTCACATTTTTGACGTTTCAGATTCTGAAATAATGTTATTCTCAGGTTGTCATATGTTGCGAGTTCATTCCACTAGATAGGAACAGCTAGATTTCAACACAAGAGTGCTGAACCATCTTTTTGGAGTTGGCTGAATGCTGCCCTTCCAGGCCAGAGTGTGTATAAGATAAGCTTCAGCTTCTCGGACACTTCAGACCCTCTCCTTCTCACGTTCTGCCACTGCTGCTGCTTATTTACATTGTATTGTGTTTTGGACAGGTATAGATATCTCCTCAGCATCATCTTTACAGTAAATGTTAATTTCTCCATCTGTGTCCAGTAACACATATACAAAAATGTACTTAAACCACTTGTTTTAAAACACTTCATCAGATGGTAACTTGTCATAAGTGTGTATTCATGTATTAAGGCAGAAGCTGGGTTGTTAGAAGATGTAGTGTAATACTTGTATCATAATAGTGACAGGGAGGAATGGGACATTAGCTTTTCATATATTCTCTTAGATCTTTAAAAATATCAACATGAATGCTATATAAGGAAATAAAGTTGAGTACCCAGGCATTAAAAGCACTAGAATTAATTGTAACTATTAACTTTCAGTATTCTCATTTAACCATATGGTCTTGGTGGGATTTTCAGTGATCAGCAAATATCTTTTATTATTATTATTATTATTATTTGAGTTTCCCAAACTCATGATTGTGTCTTTTTCTGTTTCTAAATTGTATCAATGGCAATTTCTTGCAAAAGAAGGTTGTGAAGCAGTTCACCAGTTGAGGACACGTAAGGATCAAAGTCCTGATCAAAAGTGTTGTGTTCCACCTTCTAAGTATTTCTCTAGAAGTAGCCCCAGATAAATAGAGAGAGATATAGGGCATTGTTGATAGTAATAGAAGCTCACATTAGAGTAGGAGAAATGAAGTGAAAGTGGGTATCTATTAAAAACATATATCAAAGCATTTATTTTTCATTTTGTCTTTCAGATGATGGATGCCATCAAAGGAACAATGACTGAAATATATAATGATCTGTCAAAAAATACTACTGGAAGTACAATAGCTGAGGTTAGTGTAAGAGTGAAAAAAATATTGCTTGTATTGTAACCCTGAAAGTTGCAAAAAATATTTTTCTATGTAACAGTACCATATAACTGACCTACGAAGTGTTAGACAGTGAGACTGCATAGAGATTCTGATTTCTGTGCTGTTTCAGGAGTAACAATGGGCTCTGTAAGACAAGGAGGAAACCATTGAGCCCAGATCCTTAAAGCCTCTGTGAGGATCTGATTTTGTGTCACCTTGTTTAAAGTCAGAACTGAAGTAGGTTTTTCCAAGTATTGTTTCTTTAAACCACATATTTGTCCACCAGAGGAAGATTTGAATTCACTGCTAGTTCAGGAGCGTATTCCAGTGATGTGATTACGAGTACAGTTTTTAATACTTTTTGCGTTTTTAATGCAATGTCTCCAAAGATATAACTTAATATTTTTTAAGTGTGTTCAAAGTTAAAGGTGTGATGATTTGTTTGCCTGGTGTAATCAAAATAAGGAAATCACAATGTTGAACAATGATATTTGTGTTCCCAATCCACAGTGAATGAAAAACTTGCTTTCCTAAGCCTCATGCAGTTAAAAAGAAAGCACAGTAAATGACATGTCATACCAATAAATGCAAACAAAACTGAGGAATAGGTTTTTGATTCCAGTCAGAGAAATTTGAGACTCAACTAATTTCAGAGGAAGCAAGAGCGAGTTTAATACAAGTGCTTCTTGTTTTCCAACAATTCTGTACTTTGTATGGTAAGCAAATCTAGCAAACAAATATTCTGAATGCTTCAGACCCTAGTTTGGGGTTTGCTATATATGGTTTTGTCCTCATGTTGATAGGAAAGGGCCCTGATGTAACTGATGATCAGGCTCTTCGGTTGGGGCATCTTTTTCTGTATAATAACTACATATCATGCACTGCACCCCGTTTGTTATTGCTAACTATTAATACTTTAATATTTAGATACGGCGTTTGAGGATTGAGATAGAAAAACTTCAATGGTTACATCAACAGGAGCTCTCGGAAATGAAGCATAATCTAGGTATGAAAATGGCAGCCCAAAATAGTGTGTCAGATTTTGTCCTAAGTAGAAAATCCAAATGCTTGTAGTGTATATTGTCTTCATCATATGATACCTGCAAATTGTCCCAGTGAAGGACAGAAAACCTCACATAATGTGCTGTGCTGATGTCAGTGGACACCTTTTGAGTATGTAAACAAAGTTATCTTAGTTTCCATGTCTTTACCAAAGTATGTTAGCAGCAGCTGCATACATCCTTCTTGTGTTTATGCTGCACCGAGTACACCTGGATTCTGATCCATTGTGGGTCATCTAGAGTTGAAGTGTTAAACAAATGGAAGGTAATAGTTAAGAGTAAAAAACATAGTGCTGGAGTAAGAAAAGAAGATGGAAGACTTGTATTTGTTGAGTCTCTGCTTTTATAAAAACAGGGAGATGCCCTAACTCAGGGAATAATTTGATTTAACTTCATTCTGTCTTTAAAATCATGAAAATTATTAGTTTGTGCCTTGCTGTTAGGGGTGGAAAATACTAAACTCCTCTTTCCTCTTTCTTTGCATTATGAGTAGAACTGACAATGGCTGAAATGCGTCAGAGTCTAGAACAAGAACGGGATCGTTTGATCGCTGAAGTGAAGAAGCAGCTGGAATTGGAAAAGCAGCAAGCAGTGGATGAAACTAAAAAGAAGCAGTGGTGTGCTAACTGCAAGAAAGAGGCCATTTTTTATTGCTGTTGGAATACTAGCTACTGTGACTATCCCTGCCAACAAGCTCACTGGCCTGAGCACATGAAATCTTGCACACAGTCAGGTAATCTTGTTCTGGGTTGCCTGTTCCACAGCGAGCGGTTAGGGCGGGTGGAATACATCTTGACTCAACATTCCTTACTTGCATGGGTGCGACGTGCCTGTGGACTGGTACACAGGAGCTGTGGCTACTTTCTCTTTTTTTTCCTTTATTCTAGCTACTGCAACACAGCAAGAAACAGATACTGAAATTAGCACAGAAACATTAAATAAATCATCCCAGCCCAGTTCAAGTGCACAGCCTACACCCACAGAAACAGCCAGCACCCCTAAGGAAAAAGAAGGTTCAGCTGATAAAAGCAAAGAGAGTGTTACAGTGAGTATCATTATGGTCACTTCAGTCAAAAGTAATATGTAAGATTTCTCTTAAACCTGCCCCTAAAGGCTTCCCTGGATCAGCCAGGAATTAATGATCATTTTGCATATTTCAAAGAGTGTGATTTGGGGAGTGAGGTAGGAATTTGTGGGGTATTTTTCTTCATCTTGGCAAAAGAAATCTCCTTCTGCCCTCTGGGAACACCCTTTCCCCTTCACTCATTCCTGATAAAACCTTGTGTTGGCTTGACTCATCCTTCCAGCCAAAGGGGACTGGACCTCTTTCTCTCTCTCTCTCCAGGACCCATCAGTGTAGCTTCTGGTCTGGATCTTTCGATACAAGTTGCCTTCTGATAAGCAATACTGACTGCAGCACTTCCAAGCCCTTCTTGCCTGGGGGTTCAGAGGCCAAGCTCAAGACCTGCATTCAAATCAACTTACTTTATCACAACAGACTGCCACTAGGGTACCACAATGTTCCATAACACTGATACAACAATTCACCTGGATCTACAGTTAACGGAGCAGTTACAAAATCCTCCATAGCATCTACTCTGATAGTATTCAGTAGGCAAGGATGAGCAAATGCTCTAATAAAAGGGACTTAACATTGCATATATAGAAAATGTTTATAGAGAAGATTCTGCTTCATAGGTAGGGCTTGACTATTAGCAATTTCAGCATCGTTTTTCTTCTGCCCTTGCAAGGTTTATTACATGAAAAATTTTGAGGGGGGGAAGCTGATCCTTCAAACCCTTACACATGATCCCCCACATCAGTAGGAGCCTTGTTGTATTTTAAAATATTAAAAGCAAACTAATTTTGTAGTATTGTGATTCCAGCATGATGTCTCATTGAGATAGTCCTATAGAATTGGGAAGCATAGTAAACTAGAGAGCTGTGTTCATTTCTTGACACTTTTGCTACTGTCTGGTGTTAGATCTCTGGGCTTGACATGTCATCTTAAGGGAGTAACCTGGGAAACAGATTTGTAGAGGGGAAAAAGGGTGTGCTGTTCCACCTGGATGCTTTGGTTAAGTTAAACTGTGGCTCAGACAGTGTTCGTACACATTGTGGCAGCACAACTTTTGTATTACTGGGGAAATAGGGGATGGGAGAAAATCAATTACCTAAAACACTTGCCAGGGAATATTCCAGTTACACATATCTGGAATTGCTTTCACATAGATGTTCTACCTGAAACATCATGCTGTATGCGTTGATCATGTTCATAATTTGAATTTTGTTTTATTAACAAAGTAGTAACCTGTGAATTCATGAAGATGCAAATTTTTAACACAAACAAAAACATCCCACGTAAATTTCATATTCTAATAATAATAACAACTAGGTGGAATTTATGTAAAAGCTGAGACTTCTACTGAGGTTGCCTGTGCTGTCTCTGCAGATAGCAACAGGTGTGACAAGCAACCAGCCTATAAAACTGGTCCAGGTACCGCAGACCACCACCTATATTCCAACTACTCAACCCACAATTGTAAGTACAATATCATCATTTCAAGTCTGCAGTAGTAGTGTTCCTGGCATTAAAATTGCTCAGTATTTCTGGGGGGTTGTCTCCGTCTGCTGTTCTATCAAGAGATGAATTCACTGGTATAGTCTCAACTTGCAGTGCAAAATGTCTTATTTTGCTGTGCAACATTCCACCCTTTCATTTCATCATTCATTATTACAATTATTCTATGATTCTATTACAAGGATTCAGAAATCGTCATTAAGTATAGTGAAGGCACTAAGGGCAGCCAGACTTCCACTTTACAACATTATTATGTTGGTTATCTCTCCGTTTCATGTATATACTTGGCCACAACATCAGTGTAAATATATAGAATACATTTTAAATATCTTTTAAATATCTTTTTGTCTATTGTATCCTAAAGAGATTTAATTATTTCTGAGCTATGCTTGATATTCCTATGACATCTCAGTAACTCTGAAAGAAAATGTGCATTCATCAGTAGTGTATCTCCCATGCAGCCTTGCACATTAGTGTTACAAAATTATGAGAAAGCCTTGGAATCAGACTGGTTTTTCCATCAAAGATGTAACCAAGGAGACAGGAACTCCCTGGTGTCTCCCACAGGAGATGGGACAGAAGTGATTTCCATTTTTGTATGTTATGCAGCAGAATATCCCGTAATTTCAACTGGTCATGATCTGCAGAGCTCACCTTGGAGTCAGCGTGGCAGCTGAGGTGATATCCTTCTTACTAAAAGGCACATGCTGATACTACCCCAGTAGCTGAACAATACGCTCTGCCTCAGGGCTGGCATCAGCAGAGAAGCCCACATGTGACTTCAGTTCCCTTTCTGACTGAAGTGAGATGATTTATAAAGTCTATGAACCACTGGAACAGTGGAACCTTAATCACACTGTGACCGTGAGGCCTGGTTTGTGATGGAAGTTACGCTGTCTCTCTCCTTGTGCACACCCCACAGCACCCCCAGCTGCAGGATACTTGCCTCTGTGTGTGTATGTATGAATACATGCACATGCACACACAGAGTATTTCATAGCCATTAGAGTCCACACAAATGTTACTGCTCTTCGTGGGGATCATGACTTTTCACATTCCTAGCAGCATTTTAACTCCTTTTGTCCCAACTGAGAGCACTATGCACCTTTGCAGCATTGGCCCGAAGTTGCTTGGACTGAATTGCCATAACAAGAAGGTTTTATGTGTGTTTAAACTCAAACAGCAAACGTCAAAGACATTAGGCTTTCCTTTTTTTTTGTGAGTAGCTGAGAGGTTGCAAGATCATAAGGTGGTTTTGTGTAATAGCCAGAAAAATGGCAGTTCCCGTCATTGGTTTTCTGTAATACCCAAGTGTATTGAGTTCTGTAAAGCATAATTGGAGTGTCTGAAAGGTTTCAACCTTTATTTGTGCATGTTTAAATCTTTGTACACATTTGCATTAGTCTTGCACAGCTACAGACACCTCTGTATTCTAATGACTGCACGTGCAATTGAAGTAATTTTAAACCTTAGTGCATGTTTAATATGTATGCAAAATGTACATATGTGTAAAACTGGCAGAGGTGGAAAGTTTACCTCTCAGGGAATGATCTTAACACACTTAAGGAATCTCGCACATTCCATGTCCTGATCGCTGTAAGAATGGAAACTTAATTTTTTCGTTGTGTAGTTGTGTATTTAAAAGGTGACTGTGGCAACCTGAGCTTCCCCACCTGTAGTACTAACAGTAACTTACACAGTGGCTTCTTTAGGGTTCAATTTGCACTTTGCGTCCAAGTAGGAACTTCCTCCTCTGAACAACTTCCCGTGTATCTTCTGGGTACCATTTCCATTGAACTCTCTGTACACATCTGAAATCATTGCAAAATGGGAGTAATCTTTAATTTATTTAGCAAATTGGTTCCATGTTTGTGTTTTATTATTTCTTCAGTTAAAATAATGTAAAAATACAAATTCATCGTCTTTGCATTCCAGGGAATGGGATGAGTAGGCTTCTGGAAGGCACAGACTGTCACAAAGGAGCTGATACGCACTCTAGGCTGCAACCCATCTCAGTAGGGATACTCACAGTCCCTGCTGAATACCATCAAGACACTAAAGTGGTTTCTTAAAACAGTGTGGGCAAACACTGGGCTTCAGTGAACTTGTATTTCTTCTTCCATGTTCTCTTTGGAATGTCACACTACCATCAGGGGGAAGATCTGTGCATCCCTTTCAGATTCCTCAGGATCTCACTTCCTGTCTCTTCCACAACATGTTGTGAACTGAAACGGATGCAGTTGTGCAGCACTGGAATTATGTTGACACATACTTGCAGTTTGTATGGTACAGACATTTCTAGACTTTGTCACATTTTTGGAGGAAGGGTAAGATACAGACTTGAGATTCAATAAATCCTGTTCCAGATCTTCCAGAGTGACGTGACCTTGACCAGATTGTTTAACATTCTCGTGCCTTTGTCTCTGCATCTGTAGAACCAGTTGCCACCTATAGAGATGTCCTGAAACGTCATTTGTCGAGATGTATAAATCATGATCTGTATGATGCCGGTGAAAAGTTTATTCTATATTAATATTTTTACAGGGTGTACAAGACAGTTCCCAGTGATGCCGATGTTTTTGCTATTGATTTGTGCAGAAGTTAACTTAAGTACTTTTTTTGTTCAAATGGATGTTCTTTGTTCACTTCTGTGTAGACTGAATGCATGGGGGAGTTCCTTTGGGGGAAAAATCTTTAAGTAATGCGTAACAAGAATATACTTACAAACGAGGGTATTTTTGTACTCCATTTGATTTGTCAGAACTTTTTCAAATGACAGAGGATTTTCTTAGCCCTTTTTCCTCTTCCCATGCATTAGTTTTGGGAAAACACAGAACTGGATGTAACTATGAAAACCGAACTCTCCAAGCACAGACAGAGTGTGTACAGTACCCATAGGACCACCTGTCCTTGTAGTTACGTAGTAGTAATCCTAATACAGAAAAACTCCTGGCTACAGGAAAGTAACGCACTACTTTCTACCCTGGAATGAGGTAATGCTGCGGTAATAAAGGTATTAATTCATGCACACAATTGGAGCTTGTTCTGGATTTCCCCTGGAAAAGAAATCTCTATTCGGTCATGTTTGTGACCTATAACATAACAATATGTTTCTCTTGGTTTTAATCCACAGACCATTCCTGTAGCGGTAAGTCCTTCTGCTGGGACAGTGGCAATGCGAACTGGAGTTCAGTATGTTCAGACCACAATGCCAGTCCAAGTACGAAGAGTCTAACTGCTAACAAGAAGTCCATACAATTGTTGGAATAAATAGATCTAATAGGAATGTGAAAAATAAACACAGTTCTTTGGATTAACCTCAGAGGTTCAGACTTTAGCTTTGTATATGTGTACAAAGCAGTAACTACACTACATTAATGTAAAGCATTAGCGCTGGCTTAGAAAAGCTGAGGACAGGTAAGATCCCTATTAAATCTATGCTTCTTTTGTAAATAATGTACAATTTGTGGATGTCATTAGAGTACCATCTCCTTTTTATATTTGTATTGACTTTAACTTATAAAGAGCATTTGGAGTTGGAAAAGGAAGGTTTAAAACAGCCTTATCACAAGCTGACGCTGAAAACTGGTCTTGGGAAACTGCCGTTATGCATCAAATAACACGATCATGAGATCTGAACAATTTGATTTGCATTTGAATTGAAAACAATTTCTGCACTTTGAAACTCTTGTAGAATTTCTTTGAGCAACCAAGTGATGAAGAGTCTTTTTTCAGTTACTTGTATTGGGCAAATTACAACATTGCCAATCTGTGGACCTGAAATACATAAAGATTTACATTGCTTTTCACAATGAGCAGTCTATTAAAATTTGCATTGTTTACAGGTTAGAATTCAGTTGAAATCTCATTGTCTTGTATCAGAAAAGTTGGAAGGTGTGATGCCAATTGGGTCTAACAGTGTCTGATCATCGATAGCAAAGATTGAAAAGAGTAAAGTTTGTTCCTATGCTTCACAGTTCAGTTTTCTTTTTGTACAAATCCTCCCAAAGGACTTTGGACAAGAACCAGGTGCGGAGAAAAACATGGATGGGGAAAGATGGGCCAAGGACTTTTGACGCTGGGCCAGAGCATGTATTATTTATATGATGGGATTTATGTTTTTATGTAAGCATGAAGCAGTACAGTATAAGAGAAAGTAACCCATGAAAATGCCGTCTGTTACACTTATACTGTAGTACCATTTTGTATGTTGTGTAAAACGAAAGCATTGAACAAAGCAAAGGTGATGTATGTATATGAGAAAATTAATTGTATGATATCATTCCAGTACATTCTGTTGTACATTTTAGTCATGTTGATTTCTCCCATTGTTTATAAAAGAATGCGGTTTGTACAGTCTCCAGCTAGAACCCATATTAGAGGGGAAAAAATATTAGAAGACAAAAAGCGAGAGCAGACTGTTGGTGACTTGCAGTTGTGTCAGAAATAGCCTAGCTGGCCTTATTTGTGAAGCATAATTGCTTTTAGCATATGGAAGTATTTTTTCACATTTTCTTTGTATAAAATTTGTATTAAACTTAAATATCTTTTTTGACAGTTGTGTTTCTTTGTGACTCGGGCAGGTGGCACACACAATGCCCTTGGCTTCCTCCCACTGTCCAAGGAACGCCACCATTTGATTAAACTGTTGTAGAAAACTGGTTTGTGTTCCAGCTCCGTTCCAGTCCGAGTGAACGTTCAGTTCTGCAGCCTGCGGATCCTCCATAGCTTCACTTGTGTTGGCACCTTTGAGTCTAAGCTGCACTGGGCAGTCAGTAAATAGAAGCCATTTATGTACCAAGCTCAGTGACATCCATGTCCTCTCAGTTTTAACAGCTGCAAACGTCCGGTGCTTGCTGTGTCACATCTGTTCTCTGGTTGGGGTTGTACCCACACACATTGTCTTGTCGGGTGTGTTTGTGGGTTAGAAATGGGGACTTTGGTTGTAGCCCTCTAAGAGGGCATGAGCTGGGTGAGGCTCTTGTGTGTGTCTGAATTGTCTGCTGGAAGGAACAGGGATGTAAGGAAATGCTGCCTTTAGAATCCTGCTGCGAATGTTGTCCTAAGTTTCTGCTCCTGTAGTTACCTTGTTACATGCACTCGTAAACCAGCTGATGTCCTAACAAAGACAAGCACAAATCTTGAAGGCTTGGAATGATGTTTTGGCCTTCCCTGTGTAAGGTGAATCCTGGTGTCACTGAAACGAGCTCTTCTGTTAGGAGGAAAAAGGAAAGAGATGGCCAAGTCAGAAATAGTTACAGGAAACCACATGGCTTTTGGGAGCCCGTTCCAACCAGTTGGTTGGTTTGGCTTATGGGCATTGGTTTTTCTATGAAGAGTTGTTTTCTTTCCTTGTGTAAAATAACAGGTGAGCAAATCCTAGTAAAGATTTATGTAAATACATAATTCCCATCAAGAGTTACCGGGTCAGGATCCAAGGCACCATTCTTGGATGTGCTGGTGACTATAGTTTTTGTCTATTTTGGCTAGATGTAGTACAAAGTTAACTGTTTTTGAGGATTGTTTTTGTGTTCAGTGAAGGAAGAATGCATCTCTGCCTTGGACATCATGGGAGATGACAGCGATGTGGATATATGATTGAATACTATGAGTAGGCATAAGCTGCATCCATCATTTGTGTCTAGAGTATCCCTCTTCCCTGTGGAGTGTGTCCCTTGTTTATTCTGGAACCAAGTTTGGGAAAAAAATCCTGTTCTGGGTCTGGAATTTTTATCTCTGATGGTGCAGGTTCCTCAGTTGAGATACCAGGCTCAGTCCTGGGCTGAGTGGATGGCCATCCCTTTGGTGTCTGGCTGCATGGAGGGATGCTGGCGATGGGGTATGGAGATGATCAGGGCAAGGGTAGCACATTGTACACAATTAAAAGCCGCTTTGGCCACATGCTGTCCTGGGGAAACTTGTTTCCCCCCTTCAGCTGCAGGCACAGGATGTCCTTCGGGTGTGCATCCTCTATTATAACGTCCTGAAAGGCATGTGGGTTATCAGTGCTGACTGCTCTGGTTTTGGAGACAACATTAACTTGGAGTTTGAGCTTAGAAATCTCTACATTACCTTCCATTGTCATTTGAGCCTTCAGGAAGGAGGGCAGATGGGTGCTGGTGTTCCTCTTCTGGGCCAGCCAACTCCAAAGTTTTGCCAAACGGTGGCAGCATTTTCCCGGCTTTAGTGTAACTTGGGAAGGGAGGAGCTCGTGCAGCACTGGGGCTCTCTGAGGTTTTGCATTAGCATCGGTTTGCTCTGGATGGAGTTCAGCACAGAAGCCTGGCGCTGGTGGAGGAGCCCGAGGACCCAGGCAGAGATGGTCAGATCAGTGCAGCCACAGGCACTGCCTGGCTGCGGAGGGGCTGCTGTGCTCAGGTGGGAGCATTGTGGCCGGTCTCTGCATGCAGGGTGAGCTGTGCTGTCACCTCTTGTGCTGGTGCTCACTGAACCAGCTGTTCAGTGCTTGAATCACAGAAATGGAAGTGGTTGAGTTGTAGAGGAGCACGGAGCAGCCAAGAGGAATGAAGTCCATCCGGGGCCACAGGCTCCCAAGTTCCTCCTCAGTGCAGGTCTGTCAGGGCGGAGGGGTACTGTGGGTTCTACTGTCTATATTCAGCTGTCCCCTGAATGTAGCACTTGATCCATTACAGAGCTGAAAATATGGGACTAAAGTCCCTCAGAACAGTTACCCTTTCTTTGGCTATCATGGAGCCTAGTTCATAAAGTGGCTTTAGAGCTGCACCTCACCTCAAAGCACTTAGAAACAAGGACATTTTTGCTTTCTTCCCTTTGAAAACACATTTTATACAACCCACCACTTGCCCAGTGTTAGCTCTGCTGTGCCCACCTTGGCTGTCAGTGGAGCACCCCATAGGATAAGGGCCAAATGTGGAGAATTTGGGCTGGTTTGGTCAGAGGGCTGTGACTACAGGGTTTGGAAATGCACCTCATGAACCACAGCTGGCTGCGGCGCAAAGGAGGCACTTGGGGCAGGAATGGGACATCTGCATTCCTGCTTTGTGCAGCTTACAGCAGCCCTGCAGCCCGTGGGAGGTCAGGCAGGAGAGCCAGAGGACAAATCCCCTCCAGGAAACAGGCAAACCAGTGAGCCTGCGACGTCTTCTTTTCCTTCTGTGCTCTGTTGTTGCATCTGAGCTGTTCAAAGCTGGGCAAGGGCAAAGTGTGAATTTCATACACGCTCAGATCCAGGTTCTGGTTTAACAAAGCAAATAGAAGTTTGAAGACCAGACCCAAGAAGCACGTCCCTTTTGGAGCGTGTCATCTCAATGGCCTCTGTGGTGGTTAAGAGCCACATTTACTTTGCGTTGCACTCCATGACTTCCCAGGCAGTTGACAGCAAATGGGTGCAGAGACCCCCAGGAAAAGGTTAATGTGGGGTGGGGGGTGTGTTTCAGCCCTTCACCTGAGGAGGATGCAGGGATGAGCAGGGGTATGGTGTGACAGCCTCAGGCTTTGGCCAGAGGAGTGGTTGTGCGGGCGCAGGGTGGCTCACAGGAGGTAGGTACGGGAGCTGCTGCTCACACCCACTGAGCTGTGAGAGCGGCCAGAGCTGTGCATCAGGTCCAAGCACTGGCAGAACAGGAATCTGGTAATGAGCATGAACAGAGTGCCACAGGGTGAAAGAAATCAGCTTTTTAAAACTACGGTTACTGGAAGCCATTCAACACATTCAGAAAAAGATTCAAGAAGCTTTAGGGATAAAAAAATCCGTACTCAGATGATTGACTCAAGGCAGGTGTTAAAACTGGCATTTCAAGGGGCAGCAATGAGGTGACTGACAGGGTGTTAAACGCTGAAGTTGTGCTTTCTTAGGAGTCTCCATCCCTGGCATTTGGTCCTCTTTCAAAGGTTTTATTTACCAGAGTGCTTATCTTGCGAGCATCAGTCAATTCTCCATTGAGTTTGGTTTCCTTGACTTGTGCTAAAACTTCCCACTTGTGACAGTCCTACAGCTGGAAAACCTTGAGGGAAAAATTCTGCTCCATGTGCTTCTCAGCAAGCAGCACCTCTGCTAGAAACATCCCATTTTGGTTGGTGGTGTACTCGGCCTGGCAAGCAGCTCTTTGCACGTGCCTCCAGAGCAGGTAGGAAAGGATGGTTTGGGCCATGCCTGCTCCTGACAAGTGCAGCCACCGAGTTTTATGGCTGCTGCCTTTTGAGCCAAAGACTGAGATCAGATTATTTTGATTTTCTGTTTTGGTTTGGCAGAAAATCCCCTCTCAGCTCTAGCAATGAATCTGTTTCTTGAGGTGAATATTTGGATGTTTGGAGCGTCACTCTGGCTGTGTAACACTTGTGTCACACTTGTAACTTGTGTAACTGCCCCCGGTTTGATCTTGATTCACGCACGAGAGTGAATATTACTTGCTGCATCTCTCTCCACCACCTTGCTCCAGTGAGGCTCTGATCTTTCCCCATCAAGTGAGGGTGAGCAGTTTTGAAAGTGCCCATGGAATCGCGATGTTCTGACAGCAGAAGCAGCAGTCAGCTCAGCAGAAATCCTAAAGCTGAAGCTTAAACGTAGATGCATTTATTTACATAAAAATAAATACGCACAGCTGCAATATTTGTTTGCCCTCTACCTTCCTTTGCAGGACAAGTCAGATTCACCAAGTGGCCACATTCTCTCCTGCAGGCACAGTCATGGGCTCTCTTCAGTCTTTGCCCCACCAACAGATGACAGCTGCTGACCACAGAGCCCACCCTCACCTTGCAACAGGGAGGATGTATCCTACATACACCTCTAGGTCCAGGAGTGGCTGGAGAGAAGGGAAGGCAGGTAATCTAGTCCCCCAAAATGTAAACTTGTTTTTATTTAATGCCTTTCACTCATCACAAGGTACTTTTTTTCCCCTACCCCCAGCTCCCCAAACCGAGATGGCAGCATAAGGCACCGTGTAGACACATGCACAGTCCACATACCATCTATGTAAGATTTAAAAACACAGCTATAGTTCTTACCCAGGACCATGTGTCCTTATTATTAATGTACACAATATGATTCTCCCCAGAGTTTGCTCTGGAGAAATGAACTGTTAATTTAGAATGGTAAGACTTTCCCTGCCCCCCACCCCAAAATGCCAAAGGAAAACCACAGGTACAGAGCTGAATACCAGAGTAATGAGATTAGTTCATAAATTAAAAAAATACAAAAAAAAGAAATCAACAATTTCACTCTTTTCAGAAGGTCCCATTGATGGATGTCCTGTGCAGAGACTCCTTTATTGTGTCCTCCTCCCCCTTCAAAACCAAGAAAACTGACAAGCAGACCCAAGTCTCATAGTGTTCAGTGCTGATGCAAAAAGGCAGTTACAGCTCTAAGCATCCAGCTTAACCATTCAACTGCAGGTTTCCCCCAGTGAGTCATCCGAAGGCTCTTCCTCTGCCCAAAGGAAGAAGGACTTGATATAATGTTCTTTGGCTGCAAGTTCTTACAGGCTTCCACTGAAAGGGTTCTCCTTCGAAGAACAGAAAACCTGCAGCTGCTGTGGGACTTTTGTACTAAGGATGTTCTGAGGACCAGGTGGAACCGATGCCATAGTTCGAGTGAAGCCCTCACAGTCCTCAGATGTTGGGGTCTGCTACAAATACTCAAGTTCCAAGGCATGCCGCAGAGCTTCCAGGTCAGCGTGACAAGAGATTCTCCAGAATGGCATGTTGTGCTAGAGTGAAACCAAAAGAGGGCAGTTTTGGGTTTTTGGTTAATACTAAGATCAAAACAACACCTTTAGTTTGCACACTCAGGAACAGAGCTTAGTACTTGGGCCAGTGGCTTGTCAGGATGTCACAGGCCAGGAAGGCAGGCAGGGGAAAGTGTCTGTTTGCTGACATAATTTCTATGCAGAGAGGAAGACAGATCCTCCACAGTTTAGGAGTGCCCTGCTTCAGGGATGCTGGAGGATGCAGGCTGACTTTGTGAATGTACTAGCTACTAGACTTCACTCCTGTTTTTCCATGGATTACTTAGGAATGTTTCTAGAATTGCAGTAGTCCTAGAGGTTCAGGTGAGCATCAGCAGAGAAAGCTGCTGTCCGTGTTTCACAGACAAGTCAACGAGAAATGTCATTAAAGGAAGTTATTAAATTTATAAAAATGTAAACAAAAGAATAAAATCCCACACAGTCATAAGCGCTTCCTAAGAATCCCCTATCCAAGTTAAGGGGAAGAGCAGGTCTTGCCCCGTTTCTTGTAAATGTAGGAACTGGCATCATTGCTCAGATCGATTACTCATTGCTGCCTCAGAGAAAGGTGTGATAGGCAGAGACCTGAGGTGGGAAGTGTAATCTGGCAAGGTATGAACAGCTCTCTGAAAGCATGGTAACAACACAATTCTGCAGTCATCAGCAACAGATTAAACCCCTGTAGTAGCTTGCAAAGAGATAACATGAAAATAATTAGAACTTGCTTTTAGATGTTAAATAGGACTTGGAATGTTCTGGTGAGCCTGGAGTGCAAGCTGGATTTGTTTGTTCTCCAAAATAGTTGCAGCAGGTTCACTTTAGATCGAAGACACAGCTCATTTCTGCACTTAGATTTTCAAACAGCATTTGAGATTGGGATTTTCTCAGCTTCCTCCCAAAATACCCATCTCTGTACAGTGCATGATGTGTGTGCAGTAACAGATGTATAGAAAGCTTTAACTGACAGAGCTTACTCCCTTTCCAGCATGGTAATAAAACTTCTGAGTATTTCATCGCTGTAAAGAATTCCACTGTAAATGTGCTGCTTCTGGATAAATACTTTGGACAAAGAGTTAGAGAATATATACTTCCTAGATAGGCGAGTCTGACGGGAGCTGTGCCTTTCTCGTGTGTACCTGCCTGTGTGAAAACCTCTAGTGCTTCCAGATGTTTATTTTAGAGTGTCTGTTTACACCCCTCTAATGTTTAAATACAACTCAAGCTTCCCTCTATGTTGCCTATCAGTAAACAAATGTTTCCTTCAAGCTGTTGATCAGTGTGTAGACAGCGAGCAAACACATCTGAAGTGACTGGACTCCACTGCTTTGCAATTTCACTTTATGGGGAAAAGTTATTTCCTTCTCCCTCTGCCTGCTCCGGTTGGTATTAAACCCCTTCCATTACATTATCTATTTTTCTTTCTCAACCGAGAAGACTTGGCCTCTCAGCCCCTCCTGTTGTTCAGCATTTACAGATTTATCACTCATCAGACAGGTGAAGAAAAACGACCCACTAAAATGGAGATATTATCAGTGCTGTCGGCAAAACAGTGAAAGGCTCTGCCTGCACCCCCTTTTTTGTGTGTGTGTAAAGCTCAGGTGTGTAGAAGCCTTGACTAATGATTGTCATCAATCAAAGGAGGTGACAGCCCAGCAAAGAATGTGCTCTGCTAATGGGAGAGCTGCTTAGGCCAGGAGACACAAGCAAGAGGGCTCTTGAAATCGGGGCATAGAGGATTGTTGAACCTTGCCACTTCTTCATAGAGCCAGAGAGCCCTTGCAGCCTTTGATGCAGTCATGTTCACTGATCCACTGCCTTTGAAGTATGGCACTGGGCTGTCAAAAGCAGCAGGCTATTATCACTTCATTCCCAGTCATGCATTTTGAGCTCTTCTCTGACAACTCCTTAACCCTTCATGAACTAGAGAACCAGCTGCAGATTTAGCTCATTTTCCAATGTGGGTACAGGTATTGTTGCTTCCATTGTGCCTATTAAAAATTAACTAGTTTGCTGCAGGTAGGACTCATGCAGTCAGTTCTTGCATCTCAAATCATGTGCAATGCTCCTGAAGCAAATGCAGCTCAATCCCATTTCTGCAGGCATATCAGGAGCACAAGACCTAGGATGCCCAAAGACATCTTGCAAATAATGCTTGCCATTAACGAATTGTATTCCTGTCCTTGTAAAGCCAAATAAATGGAGATTTCAGGCAGGTTTCTCCTGGAAGTGAAAACTTTGGCTGTCCAGTTCTAATGTTGTGCAATCCAGCTGATGTACCTGACTGCTTTCCTTCCGGCCTTTGATTGTTGCTCTCCGTGTTTCCATGACTCCTACACTCATATTCCACATGTATGGCAGAAGGTACTCCTTGCTCTATCTCTGGCTGTGTGTCCCCAGTCACTGTAAGCCCACTGCAGGCTTTGGTGTTCTCAGATTTTGCTTTTATCTCTTCCAGGCTCTGGGGTTCCAGCTTTTCTCCTCTTACAGTCTACCCAGAGCAAAGAAGCTTCAACTGGTATCTAAAACTCCAGTTCTTGTTTCCCAATGACTGGATACTAATGACTGGAAGCCTCAACTGCAAGCACAGGTTAGTCCATTTAATTCCAAGGTTACCTATGCCAGTGGGCCACATCTCTGCAGTGAGCAAGAAATCATACTGAGGGCTTGCTACTGCTGACCATGCTGGTTTTGTAGTTTGTGTTCTTTGTATTCAGTACATCTTCCCAATCTCACTGTGCTTGTGAAATTAATCCCATCGATCTACAGATCACTGATAAAGGCAGCAATGCAGTACTAGTCCTTTGGTTACTCACTATAAAGATGTTACACCCTATGATCTCCATGAGTCATAAATATAAATACATGTATGTATAGATGTATATTGTAATAAGTAATTGAAAACTACTAATTGGACAGAGCCTTGGGTGGCATGGTTTAGTGGGAGGTGTCCCTGCCCATGGGGGGGGGGGGGGAGTTGGAACTGGATGATCTTAAGGTCCTTTCCAACCCTACCCATTCTATGATTCTAAGAAAACTAATTCCAATAATTCGGAATTTACAAAAGCAACATATGCAGATCAGAAATTCACCTGCTTGTGGATCTGAGATCACACATTGGAGTTTTCCTTTTCATATGTTTAAAGCCATCTTTATTAAGGAAGAATGATTCCAGGAACATGTGACACAGCAACTACCTGAGAAACAGCATCAGCTGCCAAGGTGGGGAGGATTTACTGTATGAAATTCTCCTCGGGTTTTGAGTATTTTGCGTATTAAAAAATGAGACCAATTGCAAACTGTTTCAAATGGAGGGAGCTTCATTAAATGCTTAAGAAAGGCTCAATGAAATGAAAACTTGGAAGAATCCAGCATGACATCCACAAACTGTACCTTTTTTGCTCCCTGCTCCTCTTCAACACCATCTCCTATTACAATGTACACGGCTTTCCTTCCAAACCTTTGCATTATTCTTTCAAAACAGCTCTCTTTCCCTAAGCAACAGAAAAGAAGACATTTTTTATCTAAACACAGCAGGGCTGTATTCATACATTCAGCTGCTGGAACTGCAAATGGGACCTAACTAAAGTTGCTGCTATTTTCCTTTCTTTCTTTTGGAATTAGAACCTAAGTGAATCTTCATCTGAGATGGACTGTCTCTATCTCAAGACAGTTACTAGCATTTTCTTTCTCAGCCAAGGACTTTCAGGTGCTGCCAGTTTTCTGTAAGCTTTGGGATTTTGATGCACTGCTTGGACTTGCAGTTGGTTGCCTGATGGGACACTTAAGAGCCCTCTTCTGTTCATTCTGGTTGCAGTCAAAATACGAAAATGCAAACCTCAAAGGTTCTAACACTTATACCAGAAAGAACAGAACGCAACAAAAGCCCCAAGCCAGCCCTACCAGTATTTATTACTCACACAGCTTCAAGCTCACTCAGCTCACTTCACCCCTCTGCAAGAGTAAGAGGATCCAAATGGTGTTCCTGTATGCAATAGGTCCAACCGGACTTTCTTCCTCCTAGCTGGGTGCAGTTGAACATCCCACACCGTATGTTCCATAGCGTGGTGGGTATTTTTCAGGCTCATTCACCCATGGAAACTCTTTGGAAGACTTTGATTTTTTTTTCTTGTTTGTTCTTTCCCCCCCAGTCTGTATTGGCTGAACTGTGGGCAGTCAGGATGTGAATTATAATTATATGTTTAGCTCCACATATAAACATGGAGCTAGAAATAAACCTCATACATTGTTCGTTGCAATAGGGTTGGATGCATGTGCCTGACTTGACTTAGGGACAAAACCTCAGTCTATTTTTGGTGAGGCCTAAGTTAGTTTGCTCTTACCTGTTTTTGTCGCACTGTAAATGTTTTCAATGGGGAAGACAGTGCCCAGTCCATAGAGAAGCACTTTAGCAAGAGCTGGTATAAGCTGAGTTGTTGTGACCAGCACATTCACACAGTTAGGCCTGGAAAACAAAAGTTAGTAGAAGTAGTAGTCTGTGTTTCTCTCTTTTACTCTAGTCTGAAAGATGGTAGGAAGCAAACCTGTCTTGCCCTTGGGAGATTATGCAGCTACAGGCAGATAATGTGAGTACTGGTAATGTCTCTGAGCAACTTAGTAGAATGAAAAGACATAAACTAGTAGCAGTGATGCATCCTTACTGCATGCATGCCAGGAGCTGTTTTGTGGGAATATAAACACCACGTAGTAGTGTCTGTGCTTTCAGTGAACATGGTCAGGGACAGAAAGACCCTTTTCCCCCTTTCCTACTCTTTTGTAAATCTGCTCACGTGAAACATGTGCCACGGATGAGGCAGCCAAGGAAAGGCAAGAAAAAGAAATACTTTTGCTTAGGTCACCATCTCAAGCTCATCCCAACCCTTTGTTATTCAGGTCTGCCAAACATATGTAGACAAGGCTTTCACAGATTTGGCCAGCAATGTCACTATAAATGTGTCTTGATTTGTTTACAGGGGGGAATAAAGGGAACCAAAGGAGATCCTGGATTAAGCCTGTAGGCAATTCTTTAAGTTGTTCTTACCGGGAATGTATCAAATTCAGTGCCTTCAGAGCATGTGTGAGCCAGAGATCAGTCAGCGCTTCCAGTTCTGCTCTTAACTGCAGCCAGGTTTCCCTCTTAGGAGCTCCTATTAAACCTGTAAGCAGGGAAAGCATCTTTGCAGAAGCACAGAAAGGGAGCTACATGGCTTTGTATGTAGAATGCCAAAGGGCTCCTGTCCATGTTCTGAACCCTCACTCTCCCACTATCCTTCTCTTATCCCTGGTGCAGGCTGATCCCTTTGCCCACTGCCACACCACTCCAAGGCTCTGCCCTGAGGGACACAAAGTCCGACTGCAGCTCAGCTTCCTTCCTCTCCAGCAGAATGGTATCAGCCACCCACAGGCTGCGGGGCCTCATTAGAACTTCCACAGGAAGTGAGCAAGGGATGAAAGAGCTGTGTACAGTAGGCAGTGGCCTGAGCTGAGAGGCACCTGAAGCCAGAATGGTTTCGTTTCTCCTGAAAAGCTATGCACCATTTCCAGTACATGTGTGAAGGCTTCTCCAATCAAAACAAATCCCTGGTTGTGGAGACAGAGACCTGGCACTGATGTCCTAAAAGGTAAGCAGAGCAGCCTACTGAGAGAACTGCCTGGAGAGGAAGGAAGAGATCTGGTGGTATTGTTTTGGGGGAGTTGAGAACAAGCAGTTATGATACAAGAATGCCTTCAGACAGAGATCACCCATGTGTTCTGTGAAAACAAAAGGCATATTTAGTTTTGAACTGTCTGCTTGCTTACTAAGCTTTTTGGAAAATTGGAGGTCAGTTTCCTGCCAAAGAAATTACAAAATAAAGACCCACGCTTTGACTTAAGTCCCTCTTGAACCACTGAACCAGGTATTTTAGCACATCTCCTGCAAATCCTGTGCAGAACCTCATTTAAGGATGACTGCTGAAATGGTTGCTCAGCTCTCTGTTAAGTGCTCTTATCTCGATGCTCTCTACACCTCCTCCAGAGAAGTCCCTAGCAGGGTCAGAAGTACTTGGGAAGTTGAAAGGCAAGCTTGCTGCCTGGCCAGAGACACTTACCCCCTACATTGTTTTTGTAGGTGTTGTACATCTCTTTGACCCGACGGTAGCGGAATGCTAATTTCCTCATCCAGTCAACTCCCCCATGAACACCGGAGCCCAGACACAGATTTGTACTGGCAGCTGAACTGTGAAAGCCATCTGCAGAGAAGTTATATGTGCTGGGAAAGAGAGGAGGGAAGGGGAGAGGTCAGTCAATTGCAGCCTATACAGTGCCAGCAGGGAGTGGAAACAGTTGAAAAGAAACACAAAGACAAGTGGCAGCAGAGATGCGCTCAGGGCACACTGTGCAGAACTGGAGTTCATCTCTAGCATGGTTACTAGCACAGATTAAAAAGTGTTCTGACTGTAAACACAGTGCCAGTTACTCAGCACTCCCTGCCAGTTCTCTGGACTACAAAACACCTGCCTGTCCTCCGGTCACTGAACTTCCTCACCTGCCTCTTGCCCAGGCTGCTGAAGGAACTGCAGAAATACATCCTAAAGGAGAAAATCCTGGTGTTACCTTTTACTGCTTGGCTATATGGCTACACAGGCTCTGAACATAAGTTAGATCAAGAAAAAGGATTAAGGAATTAACTAAAGGAGCCTTACCTGCCTGCAACATGTGAAGTTTTTGTTTGTTTACTTCGGTTTTAAAACTGAGGTAATACTTCAAAGCAACTCTAGAGTAATTACCACAACGAACTGGGGCGAGTGCCAGTTCCACAAACACCTTAAACAGGCAGTTTCTCTGAAGGAAGCGATCCTGCCCTCTACCAGGCGTTTGCTCCTGTCTTCATCCCTCCTCGATGTCCCTTTCTTTGTAGCAGCCTGTGCTGGTACAAAGACTTCTTCAGCACTGAGGTGAATCAGATCAGGGAACCGTTCCAGTTAAAAGACAATAGATTTAAAAAAAAAAGAAGTTGCCTTTCATCTGGATCAGTTCCCTGGTTTGGGAGGCGGGGCATGGAAAGAGCCAGTACCGGTACCGGCACATGTCATCTTCAAATGTTTGCTGGATGACAGCATCAAGACAGGTTTCATGGTCTGAGCAGGTCTCAGGCTGAGCTGCAATGGAAGAGGGCAGCTGCAGCTCATGGGGCACAGTTGGTCAGATCAGGTCACAGACCTAGTGGATCTGGACAAACTCAGCTTGAACCAGAGCAAAGGGGGACAGACCTATCCTTCTCAGATGCAGCTTGAAGTTAGCTCAGCTTATAGTGCTTCTGACACCTCACTGGGGAAGTAGCCAGTGCTTTTACATTCACATCCTGATTCATTGCACAGTAATTCCCCCATCTAGAGAGCCCTGATGCTACTTTATTTCTGCATTAGAACATCCAGATAGGAGTTATTATGCTTAACATACTGCAGTCAGCTGAGCTTCATTTCCCACACAGACAAACCAGGAGCAGCTGAGAAGAAGCTGAAACAACTGAAGCCACTCAGGGAGGGGCTTTTCACAGGCTTCAAGATGTGTTCTTAGCATACGGATTTTTTTATTCACTCAAGGTAAGTGCACTGATTGAGATAAACCCCAACCTAATGTTTTAATCAATGCCTGAGCAAGTATCCAGCCTCACCTGCTTACGGGCCACTGGAGGCAAAGGACCTAGATAGATAGGTGCCACTTCAGTGCATTGCAGAGCACAAACTAGCAGTTAAGTTACAGCAAGAAATCTTTCAAGTGTTCTCTGCAGAAGAAAAGGTCTCTTCCCTAAAACACTTCCTAGTTTTCTGTGCTGTTTCTGCACCCATTTCTCATAATCACCAGCCATAAAAACGTAAAATACAAAGCTCTATATGAGCTCTTCCCATTTAATTCTTGTGCCAATTATCATGACTCTGCAGCCAACGGTTTGGTAAAGGTGATGTAATTGTACAGAAGTATTTTTTAGGTACATGATAATCTAACTTAGACAGATAATAATGTTTGGAGCAATTTTGGTACAAGTTTCTACCAGAGACAGAACTCTGGCATGGCAAGGTCCATAAATCTCACTGCTGAGCCCATGTATTACAGGTTGGGCAGTGGGAAATCTTTCAGCATGGTTTTGAAGCATTTTGGCCATACCTGCAGTAAGTGGCTGGCCAAATCACATCAGAAACTAGTGTAGACTGACTGGAGTTCAAGCCAATTTTAAATATATTTCCCAGAATGGTCCAAATCTCAGTACAGTCAGGGCCTGACAGTAGGCACAGGCATATTAATGTGGGAAAGGGGACTCTCTGCTTCTGTGCGCTTAATGCAGACAGCATGGAGCCAGGAAAGGGAGAAGGGTGCATGACTGAGAATGTTATTTTACAGCACTGACCAGCCCCCTCCTATTTTCAAGCACTTGGGGACTACCTGACCTGCAGCTTCCAGCCTGGAGATCCCGTACCTTAGATCCTGACCGTTATCATCTGATGATACATCATCTATGTGGATCTGGTCACAGTCCTGAAAAGTGTATGGAAAAAGATACAGCAGTAAGTAAATGCATGGGGAAAAAAACCTGAAAGAACATACTGAAAAATTGCATTAAATGTAATATTAAGGAGATAAAATCTTAGTATTGTCTGGCATAGTCTAGCCAGTTAATTGTTAGGAACAAGCATCACATAGCACTTGTACAAAATATGACTAGACAGAGAGTGTGTATGTGAGATTTGCCATTATCTAAGGGCAAAACAGTTCTTGAATACTACAGTAAGTGGAACTCCCTCCTATGCAGACAGGAGGGAGAGAGATGCTTGGGTTTTCGCCAGGAAAACTGTGGTTTTTAAACTGTGTATGCATGATAAGGCAGAGATTTGGCAGCCTGTCCCCCTGTGAGAATACTGCTTTTGACAGGAGGTGTATGCCCACATAATTACATAGGGAGATCTGTCCCAAAGAACTTTCCAGAAATGCCTGTTCTGCCAGTGCTTTCCCCGGTTAGTTCTGAGGGGGCTGAGCTGCCTTTGATGTGCAGGGAAGCTGGACAGAAGCACTGAAGGCGGCAGCCTTTCATAGCCCCAGCCACAGACGGAGTGAAGGAATAATGTGTGTCAGTAATGAGGAAATCTATGCACAGGAAGTTTAACCAGAATATATACTTGGAGCTCAGCCTGCATGAAGCATGTACTCTAGATCTTATCTTCCAAAATTCTTCATTGTTTGAATGGTGAATGCCCTGCCTCAAAAATTTGAGAAATGCTATTTCTTTGGTCTCTTTCCTAGTCTTAGCATTGACATTAGAAAGTTAAAAACAGGATGCTTCTCCCATAACCTTAAATCTTCATGACCCTTGCAGGTAAGAACAAGACAGAAAGCCTTCATTCAAGCTGATGAACTGTTATCTTTTGTTCTGGTTGATTTTTCAATAGAAGAAAAAAGCACTTGGTACAACAGGACTCCAAAGTCAGAACGACTGCAGCTAACCAAGATATGGTTAAGTTTTCACCTCTACATTATTCTGTAAACCACAGAATTTGTCTTACCTTCTTTACACAATTAGGAGTTTATGAGCTACTTTAAACTAGCCCCTTTCAAAAAAAGAAAAACGTCCCCCAAGCAATTAACCAAATTTGTTATCAATGGCAAAATGTAGTTCTTGGGTAGTTCAGGTAGTTCTTGTTCGTGATCGTGAGATTTTCTGCAGCATTTGAAATAATGCTCAAATAAATGCTCAAAACCTCACGGTTTTATCTTGCTCTTGTCCCATTAGTTCTCTTATCAACCTATAACTGGGGTGTGTATTTCTGTCTATAATTGGAGCCAAGAGGCTGAATAGCAGATCTTTGCTGGCATCTCTTTCTCTCTCTCCCCTCTACCCCCATCATTTGTTAAGCTCCCCTCCCAATGGCTGTTGTGAGCCATGCTGGGATAATATTGATGCAGCCCACTGCACTTCAGTTGTATGATGCAGGGCATTAAGTCAGGGGAAAGGTATTTGCAGAGAGATCTGTTTTTCTCATTTGTGAATGAATTGTTCTGTACACTGAAGTGTGACAACAGTAGCTATCACATTTCTAACTTAATAAAATACCATGACACTTGGTGAGACGCTACCTCATAGTCCGCCGGCTGAGCCTATCGTGTTACTGGGTGAAATACAGGGAAGCTGGTTAAAGCAGAACATGGACCATGTTTTACTGCTTGGTTACAAGACTAATTTTTCATTCTTGCAGAACTTCTTTGAAATCTTAGTGAGCAGGGAATCAAGGCAGGATATCTGGGCTGCTGCAAAGGAGGACCAGATTGTTGGAGTGGTTGTCTGCAGTGGGAACATATCCCAGTTTTCACATCTGTTGACTTTTTTAAATGATGCTCTAGGATCTCTGAGGGATATGATGTGTGGCACATACAGCCTGTAACTGAGTCAAACCTGTGAGACCTCAGCCAACCCTCACAGCTCTGGGAACTGACCTGTTTTTATTGTTGTGGTATCTCTAGGTCAGTCTGTGCCACACAACCTGCCCCCAGGTGGGACCAGACCCCTGTACCAACATGTAAAGGAGCCTGAGCTAATGCAGCCTTGAAACAGTACTGCAGGTTTGAAGAAAACCTCTGCTGCCTCCTTGTGAAACACAAGCTGTTCCTGAGGATGCGTAGAGAAGCGCCTTCTGTTATCGCTTATGCTCCCTCTGAATGCTGTCGAGGTATGTCTTGTGCACATATGAAAACAACTGATGAATGCACAGCTTGTCACTGTTTGCATATCAGGACTGTGTCAGAGATTTTTAAACATCTTATGGATTCATTGATCAGCCAAACTTGCATCCCTCATTGGGTGGGGAGTTAACAGTTCCCAGAACACAAAACCTCCAGGGATGGCTCTGAAAGGCAGTAACTTGTAAACACACTAATCCCCTTGTTTGTTAATTCCTCATCCCCTTGTCAGACCTCCTGTCCTTAATACCTGTTTTAAAGAGTGCTAGATAATAATATCTCCAGAGGGACTGGAGGTGGAAGGTACTATTCTTTAGCCAGCATTGCACTGTGAATAAAAGGCATCTGGGAGAAAAAGCTCAATCCTGGAAAGCTCAGTCTATGTTTTAACTTCACTGTGATTTGTAACCTTGGGCAACTTCTTTTCTCCCCAGCGTCCTGAAAGGGGAACAGAAAGTGAGGAAGTTTAGATTGGATATGAGGAAGAAATTCTTTACTGTGAGGGTGGTGAGGCACTGGAATGGGTTGCCCAAGGAAGCTGGGAACGCTCCATCCCTGGCGGTGTTCAAGGCCAGGTTGGACATAGCCTTGGGTGGCAAGGTTTAGTGGGAGGTGTCCCTGCCCACGGCAGGGGGGGTTGGAACTGGATGATCTTCAGGTCCTTTCCAACCCAAACTATTCTATGATTCTATACCTCCTTTCAACTGAGTATTTCCTGATATATGCTGCAGGCCCTTTGTACACAACATCCTGTATGGCCTGTACTTATGCTTACATGCTATATGAGTGGATGAATTACTGTGGCAAATACACACTTGTATGATTTCAACATGGGGCTCAGAAAACAGAGGCATTGCTTGCCTGGGTTATGTTGCGAACGACCTCCTGAACAGAGCAATGCTTGTGTCACTGCATGCCCTGGAAGTGCAACACACAGCCTGCCCTTGTCAACAGTTGGTGCCTTGATCCTTTGTCATGGGGCAGCACATCTCTAGTGTGCCCCATCATCTAGACAGCTGGGCAGCTATCCTGCTGTTTGCTCAGTTACAGCTTCTTTCACGCTGCCCCAACACAGAAGATGCTCAGAAAGGGTCTGAATGTTTTTAGCTTATTTTGTCCTGTACAGACCAGTTTTATACCACATGATGGTGCTAATGTATATGGAAATGTCTGTGGGCCCAGAACTGAATCAGCTTTTGTGCTTGTTTTTTACCAATTTCTTCTTTCTGTTCTAAGAACATAATTCATCTTTTTTTTGATCCAAGCCTTGCACTTGGTGATGCATGATCCCTAAGTATGACTTTCTGAATACTCAAACCTGACTTTTATTTATCATCCTAAATGAAAGAGTAGGGTGGTTAATGATTAGAGATGGATGACTTCAGCTGCAATTTCTTCCAAACTGAAATGTGCTTCTCTTTTTTAAGCAGCAACAAAATAGCACTAGTTACACAAATGGTTGTAGTTATAATCTTTGTATGTCCTCGTGTTGTCCCTCCTAATGGTACTTCATTTCATGTTTCAGAGCAGTAAGTGAAGCAAAGAAAAACTTGTTATAAAATGATTTGCCAACTTATATCTTTGCAAAAGTCTAGACAGAAGTTTTCCAGAGGGTGACTTTCTGCAGGACATGGAGCTTTGTTGCATTAGATGGTAGGATCTGATGGGTGGAAAGTGCTGTTTGCATATTAAATATTATCACTCCTTATACAGTACCCTGGACTTCTGTCCTAGGTTCAGCAGTAGCAGTCATTTTTCTCCTTCTTAGTAGCTGGTGCAGTGCTGTGTTTTTGACTTTCGGCCTGGGAACAGCACTGATAACAACGATGGTTTCAGTTGTTGCAGTAATGTTTACTGTGACCAAGGACATTCTGAGTCTCATGCTCTGCCAGGGAGGAGGAGAAGCCAGGAGGAAGCAGAGACAGGACACCTGACTCAAACTAACCAAAGAGGTATTCCATACCACAGCACGCCATGTCCAGTATATAAACTGGGGGCAGTTACCCGGAAGGGTTAGATCACTGCTTGGTCGGGCTGGGTATTGGTTGGCAGGTGGTGAGCAGTTGTATTCTCTTCCCTTGTCATTATTATTATTGGTGGCAGCAGCAGTGGTTTGTGTTACACCTTAGTTACTGGACTGTTCTTATCTCAACCCGTGGGAGTTGCATTCTTTCGATCACCCTCCCCATCCCTCCGGGAGTGGGAGGGGGGAAAGAAGGGGAGTGAGCTAACACTGCGTGGCTGATTTACGGCTGGCCTTAAACCACAACAACTTCCAAACGGCAGCTTCCCCTTCCCCCTCCCCAAGGAGGACTTTTTTCACTCTGTACTTCCCATAACCTCATCACCATCTCCCTCTTTGAGAAGAGCTGAAACAGGAAATATCTGTCAGTTCAGGTGTTGGCCACTGCTTGTCTTCAAAAGGAAATGAACATTCTCAGCAAGGGAAACCTCAGATTGTAAGGAGACAGGTGGCAGGAAAGGTTGTACCTCCTGTAATGCGAGGGACCACAGTGCGATTAAGCAGTGAAGGAACCAGAAGTTCTCACTGAACTCATCAGGCACACAGAAAGTTTTCTCATTTCATCTTGCACAGAAACAAATTCTTCCTTTTTCACGTGAAGAAAAAGACCATAAAAGTCTACCCAGGGATGTCAGATTTTTTTATCATCATCTGCTAGCAACACTTTGCTTGAATTTTACTGTATTCAAAAGGATTTCTGCTTTGTATAAGGCATAGTCAGATCTAACCATGCCACAAACAGGAAGGATTCTTCCTCTTGGTCTTTTATGTTGAAACTCACATAGTTTCCATCCTGCAGTGTGCCTGAGCTTGAGCAGACCTCCTACTCTGCCTGTGCAAACAGAATGTCCTCAAGAACAGAGAGCATTTTTAAACCTTCTGCAGTGGCTCACAGCTAATTGCTACCTGCCCCATAGGATCTTTGCTAATTTAGCTTAATAAAATTATTAAATAGCAAATTTCAGGAGGAGCAGCAGCAATGTCCTCATTATTAGATTTAGTAAAACTGCCAAAAGCCATCATTGTTACTGTGTATTTAGAAAAAAAATCCTTAACAGAATGAAGATGTCAAAGGGACACAGTGAAGTATGCTTCCAATAAGGCATCTAAGGCCCATTTCTTTGGGGTCAAAAATGAAAGTTTCTTGGCCAGAAAAACAAGTTTGTAGACCAGATGCAAATGATTAGAGAGAGAGATGTTAAATAAAATAAGCAGCTACATACCTCCAGGTCATTAAAGAACAGATGTGTATCTGCAAGGTTGAAGATCATTTCTTCCATCATAAGACCTATCCGCACAGACGTTGTAGTGTCCTGTGAGGGGAAAATGTAACCAGGTTTTTATCCGTTCACTTTGACCTTTTTTCTGGGAGGGAGAGGTAGGAGATCTTAGAGCAAATATAGGATCTGCATAGTCCTGTTTCTGAAGATAGGTTCATTAAGTAATATTATTTCCCAAGTGTATCTTAAGATGGTTTTCCTATCCTTTCTTCTGCTTTCATAGATACTTAAATTCTGTTATTTGAAAAGTGTCTATGGCTCGCCTTGATCAGTAATAGCCCACACACTTCAGATGATATAACAAGAACCTTTGAACACCTGAGACTATATAAGAATTGCTTCAGTAGTTTAGACCAAGAACTGATTTCCAATAGTGTCATTAGTGAATGGCTAGGAGAGAGTTACAAGCAACAGAGTACACAGAGGGTGATCCTTTCTTGACTTTGTCCTTCAAACCAGCCCTAGAAGGTCAGCATTATTCTCTTCGAATGTCAAACAGCAACTTGATGAGCAAAATCTGAAAACAGAATCCATAAATGCAGTCTCTTTCTCTAGAGGGTGCAATACGTGAGTCTCAGCACATTTGGCTTAGCTCTTTACTGCCATAACTTAGGTGATCAGCACAGAACCAGACAGAAAGGCAGATGTGTTGTTCCCACATCAGAGCCCAGCACGATAACAGCATCTACTGTCTTCGGCAGCAGACATACCCCCAGACAGGAGATACAAGAGCAGCCACACTGCTGCATGCACCACTCCTGTCTGCAGGGGCTGGCTGACTGTGAAGATTTGCTCATTCTGCCATTTCCTTGTGCCAGCAGCCCCTCACCTACCTGGGTGTGGGTCTCGCTTGGCCCTTCCCCGAGAGGGTCCCAAACTGCTTCCTAAAAGGGAAGGACGTGATGCAGAAGCTCTGGCTGCCTGCAGCACTTTTAAAACACACTTTTTAACGAATGAGAGAATGTGAAAACGCATATGCCAGCAGCTCAAAAACAGCTCCTACATGTTCTTAAGCATGTGTGAACTTTCTCACATCCAGATCCTGCTCCTACCAACATCAGTGGCAAAGCCTTAATTAAATTCCTCTGGAGAAGGACTACACTACCTGCAGCTCTACTTTAGGGTGTTTAGTAGATTTGGTTTAGAAAACTAATGTTTTTCGCTGCCTGTTTTTACCCATATGAGACAAAACCACCGGTGAGATGGCTGCCACTTCATTTCCTCACCAGCTTAGCAAGTACAAACTTAAGTTGTCTCAGGCTGACAGGGCTGACTCTGCTTGGCCGAAGAAGCTACCCACAGACAATCCTGCATGACAAAAATGACTTTTGGCTTGGCTATTTTCACGTCCTTTGGCTTGGAAGGCTACTTTAACAGCTGACTACATGTGCATAGCAGATCTACTCGGTCCTCCAAGCTGCCGCTTGGATGGGGATGGTGGCTGCAATGCTCCTACAGCTCTTGGCTCACTGCTTCAAAGCTGTCCACTAGGCACTGGATACAGCCTCCACGGATCTGTTACTCTGAAACATCAACAAGTGACTGGCTGTACCCAACCTCATGCACTGCAATATTAAATGAATCTCAGTAACTGTTCCATGTGTCTTGAGCATAAAATCAACCATCCCTCCTGCCCCCGAACAACCCACTTTGTTCCTAAACCCACAGCAAAAGCACAGAAACACACTGATGCAAACAAGGTCGCCAGCAGAACATTTCCTTATTCATTAAATACTTCAAAAACACAAGCAAAAACTAATCTGCTGTTAATTTGATAAACACTCACAGCTCAAAAGCATTGTGTCTCTTCAAACTAAACAACAACAGACAACTTGGAAAAAACCAGAGCATTCCCACACAGCCTTTTTTTTTTGTAATTCATCTTCATTAGGACAGAGATCTCTCATCTTTATGTTTATGTGGGTGGTTTTCCTTCACTGAAGTTACATGCTAAACCAGGGCAGATTTATACATAGTCTTTGCTCTAATTTTCTGCAGATTTCTGTGGAGTCATGTTATTGTATGACAGGATGGTAATGAATTAGTTGAGGAGCTCTAACAGGGAGCACAATGTTTGGAGGATGAGTACATTTCAATCAACCTTTGTGGCAGATGCTGTTGACATGGATGGTGTATTACACACTAACCTAATTATTACGCATTCTTGGTGTAGTTCTCTTTAATTAGAGCAGAATGGCTGTGGTTTCAGCCATGTGTGTGACTCACAAGCATTGTGCCCATCTAAAGAAAAGCTCTGTCACTCATGTTTAAACATGCTTGTTGCTGTCCCAGAAAGAAGGGCACTTTCTCCTCTGGGCAAAAAGTAAACTTCAACAAACTTGCCTTGAACATGTCTCTAATTTTAAGCCCCAGACCTCCTCTCCTGACAAGGCACAGGGACACAGGCATTATCAGGACATTCGACTGCGGCCCCATGCGAACAGCACTGAATCAAATTTTACTACCCAGGTGTAGTTACACAGGGGAACTGTTTTGCAGAAAATATGCTGCTAGGAAGAAATTATTTTGTAAAATAGTTTTTAATGAAGCAATTTATTTTTGTACATTTCAAGGATCATTAGCCTTTAAAACTCTTTCAGGAAATCTCACTGGTTGGTATGTGTCATTTATCCTCTAAGTTTTGTCTTCAACTTCATTGGTATTAATCACTAACATTTCCACACTGCATGAAGTTACCTTCTCTTAAACTAAACTATACAGAAATGTAGATGAGAGGGGGGAAAAAAAAGTAAAGTCTTTCTCTTGAGATAGAGAATATGATGGAATGAAAATAAAGCAGAAAAATGCACTTTACTACCCAGAGGGGAAGTCGTTTGGGGAAATGATTTGGCATCACTGCCTTCACAGTATGGACATTTCCCCTACAGCAAGGCATGCTTCCAAGTCTTAAAGAGGCTGATAAAGTTAAAAGGCAAATCAGCACTCCCACTATGGTATAGGTGTCTAGAGGCACCAGGCCAGGGTTCCACTGGTAGTTAATTTATTTGCATTACTGTAGCATCTAGAAGCACTAGCCCCAGACTTGAACCCTGCTGTGCTAGAGGTTGTACCCACACAGAAGAAAGACACAGCCACTGCAAGCTTTCAATTCCAGTATGAATAAACAGAAAAATCAGACTGATGAGAAAGCACCAAAATGAGATTAGGTGTATCAATCACGTTGTCCAAATTCTGTATACAGTGTGTAAACTGAACAAGAACTATGAAATTTACCTGAAGATGATGATGAAGAGGTTTTCCAAGGCAGAAAAATCCTATACTACTAAAGGGTATCTGTGCTGCAGGAGATGCCCTGCGGACTGCTAATGCTTATGTTAGAGCAGTGTAAGTTTGACAGAGCAACACAAAGTTACTGCGTTCATAGCAATGATTCCTGCTAACATGTCCTTCCATGAGACAACTGCACCCTGCAGCCCTGCAAACAAGCTTCCTGGGTAACAGATCTAGTTTTCTTATGCATACAAGCCCAATGAAGAATGGATTGCAGACAGCTTGAAATCAAATCTAGTCCAGGAACCACTTTTTACAGAGAAAACAGATTAATCTAAAAACTGAGCCCATGGTGCTTGTTTAGTAACTTTAGAAAAGCAAGATCCTACCCCTCTGCTAATCTAGGAGTCATGCTTTCACAAACAAGGACAATGAGAGGCAGGGATAGAAAACAGGCAATGAACTCCTTTTGTAAACAAAACCTCCAGCACCACAGCGAATCCTATGTGCCTCACTTCTGCCACGCACCACTGTTGGAGCTTCCTTTAGGGTCGCAATTAAACAGCTCCACAAATTACTTTAGTGCTAACCTCTGGTGCTCACACATGACAGCCCAGGCACTCCTGACCCTCCAATGCACGGCTTTAACAGGCTTCTCCCCATTGGCTGGGGAAAATAAGCACCAGTGGAGCAGTGGTCATTGTGAAGTATTCATTCTCAAAGAGTCTGATATTGCCCCTCCTCAATGCACCCTTCACTCTCACTTTTAACAAAGAGAAGTAGTAGTTTTGTAGAATCATAGAATCAACCAAGTTGGAAAAGACCTTTAAGATCATCAATTCCAACTGTTCCCCAGCACTGCCAAGGCCACCACTAAACCATGTCACTGAGAGCATCATCTACATGGTTTTTGAACACTTTCAGGGACAGTGACTCCAGCACTGCCCTGGGCAGCCTGTTCCACTGCCTGAGCACCCTCTTGGTGGAGAAGTTGTTCCTAATCTCCAGTCTAAACCTTCCCTGGTGCAGCTTGAGGTCATTTCCTCTTGTTCTCTTGTCCTATTCCTTGTTACTTGGGAGAGAAGACCAGCACCCACCTCACTACAACCTCCTTTCAGGTAGCTGTAGAGATTGATAAGGTCCCCCCTGAGCCTTCTCTTCTCCAGACTGAACGACTACTAAATGTACTGGAACTACCAATACAAAAGCCCATGTACATTGCAGCCACACTTCACATTGCACTGTCAGGCTCCTCCCAAATGGGTCTGTATTAAAACCTCATCACTGTTTTCCCAAATCAATGAGATTGATTTTTCATAAACTGCTTATATTTGTCCTAGAGTATGCATTAAAGAGACATGTATTAGTTAACAGCTGCAGCTACTGCTAATCCAGTTGGCTGGATGTCCATAGCCAACTCTCCCCTCTTGTACATTGTAATTTTGAAAAGAAGAGAGAAAAAGACTTATCTCTGGCAATCTCTCAAGTGCAAGTCACTCTCTCCTCCAATCCTGGCTCCAAAGCCCATTCCAAGCCTCTGCCTTACAGGTACCTTGTTCAGACTTGCAGGCCATTAGCAAGGGGGCAAAGATGGCTCCTTTGAGACGGATAACAAATCAGCTTCTTGTCTGACTCTCCTCCTATTTAGCAATGTGCCAATTAACCCGACATTCAGAATGTTAGGACAAAGTCATTCTGAGCATGGATGTTGGATTCAGACCTCCCCCCCCATTTAAAAAATACCCAACAAAATAAAGCCCTAGTATTTAAAACTAATCAGTCTCTTTAAGTCCCTGCCAAATACCTGTTTATGCCATGAGCAAATAATTACTTTTCTACAAGGAAGAAAGTATTAATTAAGAGTATTCATCAGACTCCTATTCTCTAGGGTTTATCTGCCACAGGTGTCAGCCAGAGGTGAGAGACGGATTAGTATACAATCAAGGGCTTTCCAAGTTAAATCTCCTCCTTGTGGTTAGCTCATAATAATGAAGTTGTCACCAAAAGAAAGAATTTAATAGTTTTAATTGGGTTTAATTACTTGGAAACTCCTGGAAAATGGACCAGCTTGGTAGTTATATAAAAGTAAGAATAATAATAAAAAAAGCAAAGATACAAATGCCTGGGCTACATGTTTGAACAAAAAGAGTCTGTGAGAATAATAATTCTTGTACTGTAACATTTTATACCTCGATTAGAATGAGACATGAACAAGGGTTTCCCATTACAGTACATGTGCATCAGTTCTAGTTCAAGTAAGTCCGCGTTTTCTTAAGGAAGAGAACACATTTATCTCTTTTACTACACTTAAGTAGCTTAGATTGCAGTTTTAGCTTTTTAATAGATGCAGGCTACAGCCAGACCCAGGCTCTCAGAGTTTCCAATTGAGAGAGCAGGTATCTGTGAGAAATGTTGCTTTAAATAACCAAAGTAGCTCAGAATCAAAACCCGTTTTCAGAAGCAACTGAAGGAACTGCACTTCAGACTTCTTAAATAAGTGATTTGAATGGAATCACTCAGCTTTTCAGTCTTGTCGTGGTTTAAGCCCAGATGTAACTCAGAAAACCACACAGTCTCTCTTTCACTCCCCCCTCTTCCTCCCCCCCACTCCCAGAGGGATGAGGAGGGTTATCGAAAGAATGCAACTCCTACGGGTTGAGATAAGAACAGTCCAGTAACTAAGGTGTAACACAAACCACTGCTGCTGCCACCAATAATAATAATGACAAGGGAAATAACAAGGGAAGAGAATACAACCACTCACCACCTGCCGACCGATACCCAGCCCGACCAAGCAGTGATCTCACCCTTCCGGGTAACTGCCCCCAGTTTATATACTGGACATGGCGTGCTGTGGTATGGAATACCTCTTTGGTCAGTTTGGGTCAGGTGTCCTGTCTCTGCTTCCTCCTGGCTTCTCCTCCTCTCTGGCAGAGCATGAGGCTCAGAAAGTCCTTGGTCACAGTAAACATTACTGCAACAACTGAAACCATCGTTGTTATCAGTGCTGTTCCCAGGCCGAAAGTCAAAAACACAGCACTGCACCAGCAGGTCCATGCTAGATGGACAGCAAATACAATTTAATCCCTTTTCTTCAGATAGCTTTTCATAGTCACCCTTACTGTGACTTGAGAGACACTTCCAGATTATTGCTTATTATTTACTGAAGGACTAGCTTTTTACTGGCATGTATCTGTTCAGAAACGGTTGGGGACTACACCTTGGAAATAAGCAAATGGGCATGTCAGTCATTAAATCCTCCCATTCAAGAGCACATGGAAGTTGAACAGGTTCTCCTGCCACTTTAAATGCACTATGCTCAGGGACAAGCAGTAATGACTACACTAATTAACCTAGTGTCTGAACCCATGAATTCTTAAGTGGATTCTGGTCCTGTGGGAATACTGTACCTAAATACAGGTGAAAAGCTGGGCCATGATGCTTGAGAACAAATGGGAATTATTTTGACTCAGTAATGCAAAAGGTTCAAGAATCTACAAATATATATATTTTATTTACTATACATGGCATGAGAGGGAGTGAAATTAAAACCAAATACATCTTCATTCCCTTCTCCTCAACACTGCAAAATCACTCTATTTCTCTCTGCAAGCCCTTGATAACTGTGAAAAATACAGAACTCCTGGAAAGCTTGGTGGAAGCACATCACTGGGTGCAATCCTCTGCACAGCTATGTAGTTTGCGCATGCAACTTCCTAACACAAGTTATGTCGCTTTGTTTTTCACACTATTCTTCCCTTAAAATCAAGTCACAATTCAGTGATACTGGGAAGTAGAGTCCCTTTGCTCATGCTTGTTTGACAGTCCAGCATTGCTTCTGATACATATTTTATGTCAAAATTAATCCTTTAATACTTCCAAATACCACATGTGCATTTTGCTTAGAAAACCCTCTGCTCTCCCCTAAGCTCTAGTACAAGAGGTTACATCTACACGAGCTCAGTGCATCCCCCATGCCCACCATCTAAGCTGTTGTGGATCTGGTTTTGCTGTTTCTCCTGCTGCTTCTCATCAAGAGTACAGATGATAAACACAGATGTTTGCTCCTGAAATACACATTTGAAATAATCAAATGGCTGGAATTATTTACTCCCTTCTCTCAAATAATGAACTAATAATTGATATAGCAGCATGTCTAAAGTAACAGACTTCTTTATTACCTGCAGTGACTGAATGCTTTTTTAATTTAACTTAAAAAGGCATTAAACACAAGGTTTAGCCTCCAAGTGGGTAAAAAAATCTCCAACTTCCTCAGAAAATCCTTTCAAATTGTATTCATCTTGACTTAATCCATGATCTACTGAGTGAATTAGGCACTATTTGTTTTGAAAATCTATTTTATGGAGTTCCAAAGACTGTGTTTTCCTTAGGAAGGGCTTATTCTGCCTTTCTGACCAGGATGCCTGCTAGCAGCCCTCAGCATAGGCCTCTGTAGGTTTTTAATGTCCCAAGGTGCCCCACACATATGACTAACAAAATGTAAATAAACACAGCTGAGCCAGTAAGAAATTGGAAGGTTTTCTCATTAAAGAAATAAAATAAACAGATGTCCTTAAGCACTTTGGCTCATGTTTGTCAAAGGAATGGAAAACTCTCAGATGTCTGAACAGCAGTCGTGATATAAGGCCACATCTCAAGCGAGAGAAGAAGGAAAAAAGCGACGCCATGGCACTTAGAATTAACTAATAGTTCTCAAGGGAGGGCGCTTTTGATTTGAACCTTAGCAACTTCTACAAATAGTTTTTAACAGCCGAGCAATAAAATAGGGTTTTATTCCTTCTCAGTTTGTAAAGTAGTAAAGGACAGATTCAGCCATTAGAAGCATGAATCACCATCAGGTTTGATTAAATCCCTATGGTGTTTCAATCAGGTCCTGGCTTTAGGGTCCTGTGAGAGAACAAAGCGGGAAAAAGCACAAACTACTCAAAGCATTCAATGAGAACAGGAATGAAAGAAGAAAAAAAGTCAGCCCTAGGGTTTTACAGGGATCTCGATAGATCCAAGCAGGAACTTTTCAATGACTTTTTTTTTAATTGGAAATCCTAATTCACTTTAAGGAAAACTTTTTTTAGGAATGTGTAACTGCTGGTGAAACTTCTGAGCAATGAAGTTTCTTAGACCCAAAACATCATTTCTGGTGAGAGCAACATTGCCCAGTTCACAGACAGCCAACAAACAGCAGCTTAAAATGCTAGAAAATCATCTTTACCTCAACTGGGCCACGCAGCAAGTTTAGCTGCTCTGTCTAAAAGGTCCCAAGGCCTGGCTGTTGTTGGGGGACCCTCTCCTAGTCCTTCACATACCTGTGCCACTGCCAGCTCCTCAGCAGAGAGGCAGAGACCATGTTTGCACAGGCTGGGAACTTAAGTGCATGTCCTGCCTCTATCGCACTGATATCTGTCTGCTCAGAACTCATCTTATGTTGCCACTGCTGAAATGCAAAAGCAATAAAAAAATATGGCCATCATATCTACATGAACCAAACCTCTGTACCAATCAAGTGACTACGAGGCAAACTGCGAGTACCCAATGAAAGCAGCGCAGTGGCCACTCCAGGCAAACCACATAGTACAGGCTCTGGGACATGGTGTAATACAAGCAATCTAAACATCTTTCAGCAAGGTGAACTAAAATCTGTGACATAATGTGCTTTGTTATTTTTTGCAGCATGTTTTTCTCAATTCAAGCCAATTGAAGATGCTGAACAATCTCAGAAATTACTATGCATTTTACAGGGAATTTTATAGATTGTAACTCCCAGGTATCAGCAGACATGGTCAGAGTACCGATAAAGGTCCAACACAACTCAAGAATGTAGACTGTTCTATGTATTCAATTCTTTAAGTCAGTGCTAAAATAAATCCTTTCCATTTGGTTCCAGGATTTCAGAGTAACTTGCATGTAAATATCAATTTTAACTCCAGATTTTACTTTATTCACAATTCATTTTGACACTAAAATCCCAAGGAGTGTACCAACTCAGAACAAGAATTCACACTCTAGGAACAATACAAAATACTAAGAAAAGGTATTAGCTTCACATCTACCCCTCAGCTATGGGAAAACAACACACCCAGGACCCCCTTTTTCTTTGCTACTAGTCCTCTGAAAAGCATACAAATGAATCTGCAATATAATACTTAACATTTCTCAGGCTGAAAGAGATGTAGATTTGTTTTCTTTAATGCTCTGACAGCACAGATTATGGAACAAACAAATCTCAGTCAGGGCAAGGGGAATAGACTCATGATTTTCTTTTTGGCAAGGGAGTACATGCAATCTCTTTTTATTGTGTCTGAATACCACCAAAAGAGTCTGTCTGTTCCTCACGTAGCTGCTTCAAACAAATGACCAAAGCCCCTTGACTTTTACCCAACTCATGTGAAACCCCAGCAGCCCTGTTATGGACTTTGACTCATTTTTCCCATTATGTTTTGTCAGTGATTTGGTGGGCAGATCCTTGCAGACACAGTAAAGACTACAGCCCTCCTCCTGTTGATTGGAAGCTCTATTATACATGCCTGAAGGGATTAAAAGAACTAGGTGGACAGTACATTAAGCTATAATGATGGTCTACATCTGTTATGGTCTCTAGACACACAGTAAATATTCTACACCCATACAGTGATCACAAGCCTGCAAAACAGGTTTCTAAACTCTCCTGAACATAATATCCAGGGTTAACTGCCTATGGAACTTTTTTTTTCACCTTTTCTTGTCAGAGGGCCTCCTGCTGAGAAACCAAAGGGTGGAGAGATTTCCTTGGGTTTGACAGCTTTGCTGCCCCAATCACTTAGACTGTGACTCTGTCTGTTTGTGCAGGTATGCATCCATTCAACCATGGGCAGAAAGCAGGGGGAGATGTGAAGCTGCAGGCCACTCTGACTGCCACTGTAAAGGTTATACTGAAGTGACCGTCTGGGGAAGACATTAAGACCAAATGTCTGATGACTGTGCAATCCATGGGATAGAGTAAAGAGTTGGGGCAGAGAAGACAAAAAAGGAGTAACCTAGGCTGGCCTATTCATTCATGCTTCAATTTGGTGGTTTAACTTCTATCCGTGCTGTAAGCAAATTATTTTCTAAACACCTGAGATGAATTGTCCATGCCCTGAGGAGCCCATACCTATGGCAAGGACCATAGAGGTTTTTCTCTCAGAAACCAAACAAAGAATTTTCACATGAAATCATGTCAGAAAACACACATTGAGGCATTAATGATTAGTAATATGACTGCAACTGATAATCCTTTTTGTGATTTCCTCACTCTTTTCCCAAAATCAAGAGGTTTCTGGACAGTTCCCTATTGCTGCCATCACCAAGGGGCATCAAACAGAACCATTTGAGATTTTGTAGCTAAAGAACACAGGAGTCTAGATACAAATCTCTGAAGTTACGGTAGATGTTCCTCCTCCCCTATTCCCAGATAAATCACCCCAGAAAGAGGTGCTGTTCTTCAGCTTTATTGACTTTATAGACTAATTCTTTGAGTGCCTGCACAGCAGCTCTACCAAAGCAACAGACAGGATAATGCTGTGACATTAATGTTGGTCAGGGGAATTGTGAAGATCATATAAACTGACACTTCTGGAGGAAGACATATAGAACCAAGACCTCCATGTGTGAGATTTAATTCAAAGCATGTGCCTGTCCAGTTACAGGCATATGAACATCTTATAGTGAATTACGGACAAAACCTAAGATTTTTAGTCCTTGATACTTTATTTGAAATTCACACTTCTTACATTTTTCGAGGAAGAGATTCTGAAACTCTATCAACCTCTTGCTCACTGCTTCACTTGTACGTGATAGTTCAGCTCAATTAAACATTTTTGAATTGTGTTACTATTTAATGGTTCCCAGGACAGCCTGTCTGAGTGTGCTGTATTTCCCTCTTGGTTTAAGGTCTGTTCCAAAGCCCACCAAAGCCTCTGGTTGTCTTTGGATCAAGCTGTTAGCCTATAATACTTTTATAACAACCATTTCCCTTATAGGAAAGTCCTGAGGAATTTAATACTGATGAAACAAAGAAAGAACTACCAAAAAAAAAAAATCCTTCTAGAGAAGTTTCTCAAAGAGCCTCTTGTAACTTCCAGAAAAGGTGATTAATTCATTGAAAAAAAAATCCTGTGTGTATCATTCTTTACATTTGTATAAAGGAAATGGTTCTCATGGCTGACAGAAACAGCTTGTGGAGACTGGTTTTGATAAATCCTTTCTGGCTTGACTCCCTGACCCCAATTCATCCCCACACCAGCTCTTCTAGGGATGTCAGCTTCTGCCTTTGTGGCAGCACATCAATGAGCTCACAGGTACTGCAGTGGCAAGTACTCCTTCATGGGTCCATCACACCCTTGGTCCACCATCTCCTGTCCCCATACAGCAGATCCCAACTGTGTACTCTCTAAACTTGTGCAGGAGGCAACAGATGAAGGCATCTGCTTCAGAGGTTTTACACTAGGACAAAGCCCATTAAGGGAATTCTCCATATGCATACCGCAGCCCCCCACCCCCAATGCAAAGCATGACCACATAGCAGATCTACACAGCATAAGTTTATGTTTCCTGATCCTGCCTAATTCTTTCTGTTTTTTGCAGGCAGAAGGTTTGAGCTTACACATGTATACCTCCTTCATTACGTTCCCTGGGAAAAGTAACTGCTTCAATTACCTTGTACAACATAGGTCTGAATAAATCCCTGCTTGGAAACATGTGCTTGGTTTTCAGAGGGTGCTGTTAGAAGTGTTAGCAGCATTCCAAGTGCTGCAGTAGACTTCCACACCACAAACACCATTTTATATCCTTTACAACTGTGCACATCTAACAGCAAACAATAAATCTATCTTACTAATTACACATTCAGCTTGTTATAACAATCGTAAAACAAGTACAGCTGGTAAAGCCATGAAATGATGTCAAATCATATTTCTGCTTTCTAGAGAGATGCTGGGTTATTTTCCAGTCTCCCGATGAAGCTGACTGTTCAAAGCCAGGTGTGGAAACAGCTGCCAACTAGGTCATCCACCTTTAATTAGGTAATGATATTATCTTTTTTCTACCCATTTAAAAGTGTTTGACATTCTGTAATTCACAGTGACTTAAGTGTTTATCATAAAAAGCTGCCTTAAGAAGAAATTGAAGCACCTGGTACTAAATCCAAGAGCCAGCATTTTCTCCTCAGCAGCCAAGTTCAGTCTGTTCAGCCACAGTTACCTCAAAAAAAAAAAAAAGAGGAATTGCCTGCATTTCAAAGGGGGTATCTAAAGTATGGATAGCTAATGATAGGGCTCCTAAATCCCTTTAAAATTGTGAGCTTCAGTAAGGAAGCAGAGCCAGTATTCTTCATGGCAGACTAGACTGACAAACACAGAACCTCTCTTACAAAGTTGTCTGAAATTCATACGAAAACACCGGTCTAACAAAAAATGTGTTACCTCATTCAGATGAGAGTTAATGCTGTCTGGCTGCTAGATGGGCTCTTTCTTGCAGAAGACAGACATTGAAAGAACATCCTGACATCCCACCTAGCAGCAGCTGAACAATACAAGCCTTTGAAAAACAAAGGGCTACTTGCAACATGAAAGGGAGGTAAATTAAATTTTCACATGTTAGAAGGAAATACCACAGGACATATTTATACAAATATGTCTGAATAAAATCAGCAGCATCTGTTTGCAAAGCTGTCTCATTAGCTGCCCCCACAGTTCCCGACACAATTTGGCTGGACAAGCAGTAATGCTAAAAGAATTAAATTTTACCTTCCCATATCTGGATGCAAAGGTTCCCGTGAGTAAGGAGTGAAAAATAATTATCGTCTCATCCAAATCCCACACAAACACACGCTGTGATGACAGATGGGGTGGAAAAAAGAAATATAGTTACATATTAAGCAACTGCAAGAATTCGTTCAGTCAGGAAATATGTCCTGTTGGACTAGAGCTTTTTAAGATCACAAACTTATTTGGAGCACGACTGTAGATGCTTTGTGAATGCAGGCAAAATGAAACATGGGGAATTTTGGAACTCTGTGTGCTGGTCATCCTGAGCGTCTGCTCTCCTAACAACTATTGTAATCCCCAGTTGCATATCAAGTCAGGGGAACAAACCAGCAGACTTCTAAAAAGCCCAAAGAAAAAAAACAAAGAACACCTGAAGAATAGCTTGAGATGCTGATAATATAGACGTTGAGGAATTATTTTGACTACTGATGTCTGTAAGGCTCCAGTTGTGTTACTCATTTTATTCTGGTTCTCACTACTCGCTAGTCTGATGGTGGGATTTGCTACTAGATGCAACTGATTATTTTTGTTGGCTTTACTAGGGGAATGTAAATTAAAGTTATTACCTCAATCTCACTGTCAGCAGTAGGGGAAGGATCGTTGCTTCTTTTTGACCGGGCTCGTACCTTGCCATCCGACCCTCTGTGATGTCTGTCTGTTTCTATATCTTTTGCTGGTGTTGTTGAATATTCCCCTATTATAAGAAAAAAAATATATCCATTGTAAACTTAAATGCTGCACTGTATCATTATAATTAGAGCGTGAAAACTCACACCATTAGAAAATCTTATTCATTTCATGTCAATAGCTGACATTTTTAGAGAAATAACTTCTAACTCCTCAGATTTGCTAAAACAATTTCAAAAGTCACCAAGACTGTATGAATAAAATTTTAAAATGGATGTGTCACTTCAAAAACCTTATCACATTTTTCATTAAAAAAAATAGCTTTTTGAATTCCCCCCCCCCCCCCCAAATTAGAAAGCAATGGAAAAGGACACCAAAACCAACTCAACTTTTAAAAAAAGAAATACTGGTTTTAATTTTAAATTTGATGAATGTTTATGATTAAAAATATACTTTCAACATGAACTTTTATTTAAAAATACAGAACTAGCCTCCTTAGACATATTCCATTTCACAGAGGATATCATTTGAGAAAAGACAGTCAAAGGTGAACTTCCCTTGTATAAAGTATCTGTTTTGATTGGCTTGAGTTTCACAAACCTGCCCGGATTTCACTTACCTTACGTTACAAATCCTTTTCCAACATATTTTTCTTTTCACCTTGCTAAGTTGTGGCCTCTCCAGCTTCCTGGAATAATCATATTCTTCTTCAGAGAAGCTTGGATTGTGCCTAACAAGCCTTTCTCAAAAAGGCTGAGATAAGATCTAAGGAACAGAAAATCCTTCAACTGCTTTTAGAGCAATCTGCGATCACTTCTTTTTAAAAAACAATATTAGTTTATTTTTCTTTTAGAGCAACCACAGATGTTCAGATTTGTTTCATAAGTCAGCAGACCTACAATGGGCGTAGACTTTGATCATCCACAAATTATGTGGTGTTTTATATAAATGTTATTGCACGCCAATGAAAACTTTAGTAGGGAAGTGATATGCAAAGATTGTACTTGAACAGCACATTGAGGATCATAATCTGTCAGTAATTCCATAAACCATTTAAGCTTTGAGAGTTTAAAAATTAAGCACTCAAAGAGAAGCCGCAAATTTTGAAACCTTTATGTGTGGAATTCATCTTGAACTTCCAACTCAGACAAACAATTTGTGCTGATTTTTTAAAGAGGGACTTTCTCTTGATGCACTTATTTATGAAAGCGTTTATTACACGTTGTTGTAAGAGGGGAATATAAACCACAACACAGACATGGGCTAAAAAATTATCAGGCAATCAGGAAACTGATTGTCTGATCAGTTTCAGGCTTTTTCAGAGCGCTAATTGCTATTTGCTTTGAACTCTGTGCTTCCCTCATTAGCCCTCAGACCTGATCTGGGTTCTGTATGCAATTGTTTAATCTTTCTGTACTACCTTTAGAAGAGATCAAACCTCACAAACTCATGAAAATGACACAAGATGGTTTTACAGAGCATGGGTGTTCTAATCTTACCAAAACCCTGTGTTGCACTATGTAAGCAGAACTCTTAAATGCTAGGAAATCTGATTTATCCATGTAAAAATATGCATTTTAGTACATTCTAAAGACAAGGTTACAGTGTTTATGTCTACAGGTGGCTGAGACTGACATACTGAAAACAGAAGAGATGCACCTACCAGACAGTGATTCTGTGCTCTGACTGGTCATATTGTGGGAAGACTCCTGGAGAGAGTAAGTGGAGGATGGGATGGCTGAGGGGCTGATGCTGTTCGCAGACACATACGGGGAGTTGTAGGAGGAGCTGTAATACTGTGAGTACTGGCTTTGAGGAAAGCTTGGATATGATGAATATTCCTTTGAGGAAAAAAGAAACATCTGACTTCAGTGTATCTGGATTTATCTTATATACGAGTAAGACACCACAAAGGCAGTGTTATCTACGCATGCAGCAGGAATATTTCCCTAAAGAACCATGTCTCATTACATTTCTGCTTCTCCCAAATATACTGCTGGCTTACTATGATCAACTAATCAACAACGAATCTGCTTTTTTCTGTAGGATTTTAGTTATTTTAGTTATATTTAGTGCTGACACATTTTGTATAAGAGTTCAACAATTTTATGCAAGAGTAAAGTAGGGCAGCTTTTTGAAAAGGGCCATGATGGAACACATTCTCTGTAAGTAACAGAACACCTAAGAAATCAGAAGAACAGAATGAATAACTGGGTAAGGGAAGGAGCAAAACTGTCTGTATTTTCCTATGATGAGCAACATTTCTTGATCAGACATTAGAACAGGTTACAAAAATGAAGAAAAAAAGTAACAACTGTTTTGCAGCAATGTTCACAGTTGAGATTGTCCAACGATCTCAGCAATAATGAAATGCCTGAATGCTCATTCTTACTCACAGAAAAATAGCTAAAAACACAAGGTGGAAGTGACCTTGCAGAGCTGAGGTATCACAGATCCCTTTGGCTTTATTTGAAGCCTCTCAAACAAACTTTATTCCATCCTCATATAGGTAATTTTGGTTTTTTGCGAGAAAAATAGATTAGAAAACTCCCACTGGACAATTAAAATATAAAAAGTTTTACTTGTTTCGTTTTAACTGCAACTCCTGCTCTTGTCCACCTATTTGCTTTTTCAGATACAGAACTGTGTTCTTGCTCTAGGGATTGTCTTTCTGCAAAAGGTTTTTATTTCCTCAGAAATGCTAATTAGTCTCTGATATTAAATAAAACTAAATAATAAAGTCTTTAGAAAGACTAAAAGCACTTTCCTCCTTAACAGCTTACATCTTTGTCCGTGACAGCTATTTCATTAACTTTCAGTCACCAGGGAGCTCTCAAGAATAAAGACTCAAGTTGTCATAAGAGCAATTAAACTGAAAAAGAAATGAGAGAATTTCGTTGTTTTCTCTTAAGGAATATAACAAAACAATGAAAACAGCCCAATTATTTTTCTCCTTTTTAGGTAACCTCCATACTTCAATCACATGCACTTCTATCAGCAGATGCTGGTTTTAGCCAAAACTAAAGTAATAAAGAACTTGCCCACTGTTGTCGTTAAAAATACAAGTCAACCATCACCTTCCAAAAAAGGAATTGAAATTACTGGCAACCAAAACACATTTTCTGGGACAGTGTACTCATTTGTTTGGTCCAACCAAAACCAGCCATTTGCTACTGAAAAACATCTGTCTTGTGTATATATGCATGCTGTTTATTTATACACACACATTTATCAAGGTATCTGAAGCATGAAGCCCATAGACAGGTGTATTCTCAAAGAAGGAAGCACACAGACAGCTCAGATGGCTCAATATTCATCAGGGCCTGCCAACACTCTTTCAAATTGTTCGTATTTATTACACAGTGCCAAGACAGCAGACAACAGGATCCTGGAAGCAGAGCTCTCTATAGAGGATGGAAAACATATCTGAAAGTTGTAAGATGGCAGAGGAATGATGAAACTTTTGGCATTGCTACAGCAGCAAGGCAGAGATTGCCAGGGCATCCTCCTCATGCAAGGACTGAGCTCTGTGTATAAATACACATCTTAAAATTAATTAAGATACCTAGAAATCCTGGACAGGCCAGAGGAGTAGAGCAGAATGGTGTTCAGCGGAACGCAGGGCAATGCCTTCCTTAAATATATGTGAACACCAGAATAATCTTTGTGATCTACCAATATTCCAGGTGTTTAAAATAAGTGCCAAGGTTGCCAATACTAAATGCTGAACCGTACCTGGTGCACAGCACTGAATCCTGCAGAATTTGTCAGGCCATTAGCTCCCTGGTAAATCCCTGTTGTGCCTAAGGGAAAGAAAATCATGGTCATAAAACACACCAGCAATCAAAATAACAGGATCTATTAATACAAATAATTTCCAACAGGAAGCAAAGTACTGGCTCAGTAGAAGAAAGTTTATCACAAATCTTGACAATTGCAGGCTGTAAAGACTTTGGGCTATTACTGAAGTCTGCTAACTGAAAGGCGTTCAAAGACAACCATTACATACACTAAACCAAACACAAATCTAGGAAACAAAGCTGGAAAACAAGGATTCAACCCAAATTTAAAATTTATTTACTTCTTTTTCCAATAAGTAATGGAAGAGTATTTTTTATCATCTTCTGCAGGAAACTCCTTCAGAGTCTATACAGAACCATGCACACACTCTTTGATTCCAGGTATGTCCTGGAATCTGTCCTTATATCCTGGTGTTGACAGCCCAAATGCAAGAACAATATTGCTGGCACAGGAGGGAGAAAAAATCATTGCTTCATCCTGGAACATCAGGAAGAGAAAGGATGGGCATATGAGTTTTACATAGTTCTGTTCCAAATGAAGCAGCTTATGTCCAGCCTGGCCTCCTGAGCTGGATGACAGATTGACACAAAAATTTTATGGGTTCAGAAGTAAAGGTTCAGAGAAGACCTACAGGTACAGTCCTCCTTTACTTCCCATCAGGAAAGTGGTAGGAGAGCTGCAAGTTTCCCATCCCCTGCATACTGCACCCCTGGCAAGTTCTAGCCTTAATTTAACTTCAGTCTCTGCTGCTTTCTATTTCAAAATTTTCCATTTCACATGGGTAGGGAACTTCCTCTGAAGTTTGTGTGGCTTGATGAAAATTTATACCAAAAGTCTTCTTCCAGTGTTTTTCAATAGTGCTTGCTCCAAAGGCTGGCTGTTCATACACAGGAGGCAAAACCTGGACTATGTCATATTCTCCAAATAGCTCCAAAGAGCACTCACCCCCACTACTTCTGCAGTGAAAGAGGTATGATTTTGGTGCTGCGTGGCCACAGTGGGCTCTTATCTCGGCTTCATTTTGTCACCTCGATGTATCTTAAGACCAAGATCTAATCAGGCACTCAGCTTTTTTTTCTTATCTGGTTTCTTACCATATGAATGACTTTGAGCAGTGCTGGTTTAACTTATGACACTCTGCATGTTTTCATGTGGCAACCTTTCTCCCAAAATCCACTTGCTTGTTTTTATTTTAAGACGCCAGCGTAGCCAGGGAATGGACAGCTGAACAAACTCCATTCTGCCAAGTGCAGCTACAAAGCACATGCACTGAGAAATAAATCTCAAGCCAAAAAGAAACAAGAGGGAGGACTCTGCCCTCTAGAACTAACTGGCTGCTACATGTGGTCCTTAAAAAGAAAAGGGCAGAGAGGGGAAAAAAGAGGGTGCAGGTGACTGCCAGGCACTTGGGGGTCTGGGTCTCCCAAGTCCCCTGCACATGCTGGGCAGGTGGGTTAAGATGATGCATCATCCTTCAGAGGCAGCTCTGGGTGGATTAGTATCCAATCCCCCCCCTCCCCAGAACCCACATGGGGAGACTGCCCAAAGCAGCATCCCAAAGACAGCCACGCTTTCAGCTATTGGCACTTCCCCACCTCCCACCCACGCTAGGCTTTGATTTCTGCAGTTTTTTAAGACGTCACGAGTATGTGGCAGGATGAACATATTCCTGTGGTAACTGAGCACTTCTTACCACTGTGAAGGGGAGTAATAGAGCCCCCGTGCTTACAGGAAAAAACAACTTTCACAGAACACAGAACAGCTCTTGTACACCAGATCTCAAAAGAATACAGGGGAGAATTTTTGATCTGTCATTTAGAAACAATTCATCATCCTTCATTAAAGCTGTCAAGAGGGGGATGAGTTACCTCAAGGGACTCACGCTTTATGTGTAAATTGTGATGAGAATAAGTTTATTGCTGCGCTACCTGCTGTGCTACCATAGCCTCCTGTTTTCCAAACAATCAGAGAGAAGTACAAAAAGGAGAGATCTGCACAACTGAAGTGAACTTAAGTGTGAATTGTGTACCAGTCATGAAGAGCAAGCATGTCCACACACACACAGGGCAGGAATGTGAGCAGGGAGGAGGGTAGAAACAGAAGGGTTGAGGTGATGGGAAACAACTCATGCTCCATAGTTTCCACAGTCCACTGTGACTAGACCTTAAGTAGTGGATTTTACACTGGTTTTAGAGAACATATTTTTACAGTTTTAGCTGGGCAACTCCAGGTCCTATTTCAGGTGTCTCTACAGGCTGCTGCAGCCTGGCTCCCTCTGCCCAGGGGATTTTCAAGAGGAAGGACTGTGATGCAAAGGCAGAAACTAAACTTTCCCATTTTTTACCTGCATAGTTTAATACTTTGTGCTTAAGATTGGTATTTCCAATGACCTTAAGTTCAACAAGCCAGGGAACAGATTTTGGCAACTCAGCTTTTTCACTTATTCTGGCCCCTGTCACTGTGCCCTGACCAGGTAGCAGTACCATTTGAGCAGTCTGTGTAAACTGAGATCAAACACAACTGCTCTTCATGAGCAGAGAAGGAGGCCAGCTTGTTACAGTATCTTTGAGCAGGGAGCAGCCTAGAATTCAGCAGTTCAGAACACATATTGGAACCTGCCCCAAATGCTTTTCCTCCCTAAGTTGTTGATAACAAATAAACATTTACTGTGAGGGTGGTGAGGTGCTGGTACAGGTTGCCCAGAGAAGCTGTGGCCATCCCGTCCCTGGCAGTGTTCAAGGCCAGACTGGACGGGGCTTGAAGCAACCTGGTCTACTGGGAGGTGTCCCTGCCCATGGCAGGGAAGTAGATAAGCTTGAACGTCCCTTCCAACCCAAGCCACTCCATGATTCTATGATTTCCACAATAAAAGTAATTCTGCATAGTGCAATTTCAGGTTTGCATCAGTAAATTTCACACTTAAACACTATAAAATTATCAACAGACCTTCCATTCTGGCATTATCAATTTAGCCCTATCCCCATGTAACCATTTTTTTCAAGTGCTTTCCCCGGTCATAGCACTTCTTGTAATATTCAGAGATAGACTGAAATTACATTAGAAAGCTGTGCTTATGTAGAATGAGGCATTCCTAGGAAATCTCTTGGTAAGGAATGTACATGAATACCTGGCCCCCTCCCATTTCTGAGTGGATACTGCCCATTTCTATAGGACTTTTGCTTTCATATATATTGGCTTTTTCCCCTGACCTCTGAGGACAGCACACTATCTCAAACTACAGCTGATTTTACATTTGCAATATTGTAGATCTGCAAGCAAGGAATTTGTTTCTATCTATCTTGGTAGCTCAACATCAAGTAATTGCATTCAAGCTTCTACTTGCAAATCAGAAACAAGCCGAGGATCTCTCCCTTTGGATCTTCTCCATCTGGAATATGGTTCACATCTGTGTTCAATCAAACCAGTTGCTAAATGTCACAATGCCTTCATTCACAGGTAGCTTAAAGAACATTTAGCTGGTAATAAAACAATCTGGACTCTAGAGTAGAAGAGCTCTTCAGATGTATGGTACTGTAAATGTTCCTGTAAAGTATGTATATCACAAACACACTTGCATGAAAAGACACCGCATAAAAGGCATGCATATGCTGCACATATTCAGTGCCATGACTTTTCCTTGATAAGTAGATGTGGCCCTTCTCTGTATGGATGTCCAAGGGTAACACATATAGAGAAACTCTTTGTGAGCTGATTGATGGTATATTCCTGTTCTCACAGATGGATTTCATTTGCTATTTTCCCCTCATTCCCTTTTTAATTCAAGTATTTTAAAAATCTATGCCACAGTCAATGATAATTTCAATGCTGTGTGATCTGGACTGTGCTCCTGCAAAAACTTTCATGCCAGCTTTTCCTTCTTCTCAGTTTCTCCCTCTCTTTCAGTCACTGCAATAACAGGCTACATTTCTTCCCCTTCTTCCCAGCTAAGAGCACATAAAAAAACTAAGGAAATATTTATGGTTATTTTCAGTATCTTCAGAACTAGCTCTGGCATTGCTGAAAAAAGTTTTCTTTCAGCTTATGAATAAATACACAGTATGACAAAAGAATATTGGTGTCTTAGGGAGTTATGATTACAGTGATGGGATGGGACTGCGGTATAGTTCAGATCAATACCAGAGTGAGCTTTGAAAATCAGGTTTGTGTCCTTGAATTTCATGGGTCGAGGGGCCCCACATCAGGGAGGAGTTCTCCAAGTCTCCTGTACTGCTGAAAAGAGAGTAAGTTGCTATATTTAGAAGAACAGATTGTTTGAACATCCAATAATCACCAAAATACTCAACAATCAGAGGAGATAGTCAGGTTTCACACAGGTGAACAGCAAGGCGTTTATCACAGAGTCCATAAACACTCCAAAGATGGAACACTGGACTGAGATGAGGGTGTTCAGAGGGTGGCTACCATGGGCACTTCTGAATACGCTTGATGTAGAACAATGAAGCATAGATCCAAGCGTTTCCTCTAACTTGTAGATGAATCACATTCACAGTGGTTCCAGGGAAGAGTTCTCTCAAAGGATTATTTGATCACTTAGCACTAATAAAATAAATGCCTACAGGGTTCAGCTGAACTGCATGGTATTTTACAAGCTTGCATATAATGGCTTGTGTATTCTTATATTAGCAAGCCGTTTTCCTACAGAAAACAATGTTGACTGTGAGTGATGCAAGGAAAGGCCTTAGTTTAACTCCCAGAAGAGTGTGCATTACTCTGTGCTATGAAGAACATCTGGCTGAAGACTTGCATGATTGTTCAGAAAGGTTCTTTGCAGTGCTTTAGCTCTTTGACAAGCTAATGTTTCCTGCAGTAAATATGGCCTTCTCCAAGCTGCTACTTTTTTAGTGAGAGGTTAAGCACTCATCAAAATTACCTCCCACCAGCTATACTCCAGTGCCTTGTAAGGTTCCAAATCCTACAACATCTGCCTGCATTTACTGAGCAAGAAAACTCATAAAATGTTGCATGGCTGTCAGCTGTGCAGGTATTTCAGGACTATCTGACCTGTGAAAGGAGAAGAAAAACTCAACCCATATGTATTTTGCAGCATATTGCTCAACTGTTTGCCATTAGGCATAATGAACCCTTCCCCAAAAACAGTCTTGTATTTCTGCCCGGAAGGGCTCAGACACTATAGGGAAAAGCACACTGTATTAACCTAGGTGAAAAGTATGTTTCTACAATGTTACAGCACTTGACATCAGCAGTGTCTATTAAAAGACATTGCTCCCAGAAACATGAACATGTTCTGCAGATAATACTCTCAGATATGCAGCCCACTAAACCAGTCATTATGTCCACTGGTCTCCCATTAGTGGGTCCCAATTCAGCCCTGCTGGCCTGACCAGGGGTTTGAGGGCACTGTGATATAAAACACATTTCATGGCACAGTTTTTCTGAGTCCAGGCTCTTCCCCTGCTGCCTGCTTCTGGGAGTACTCAACCCACAGAGCCTCAAAAGGCTTTAATAAGTGATGACCGGAGCATTTTTAAGGGCCTAGCTTTTACCATCCTTTTGAGCCTGCCCACCTGAGTCGCTCAATCCATCTCAGCAATGGTGTTGAAAGTGCTGGGATGGTTTATATTTATTCTCAGGATTTGAAACATGGGAAAGCAATTAAATTTTATTGTATTTTTGAGAAAGTGTTTCTTTTAACCACTACTATGAAATGATGCTGCAGCTATAGAAAGAAATTACAGTGGATTGTCTTCAAAAATCAACCACAAGGAAATGTTTTGGGCCTGAATGTGAACATCCTTACAACAATGACGTAGACTGCCTCTGTGCAATCGCATGTTGAAAAAACAACCAGCAAACCTAACTTTATTTGCGTGACTCCACAGACATCAAAGATTAAAGGTTCCTCCAGCTGGAGTTTCATCCTGAACACAATCCTCCACTGACAAATCACGAGACATGATAAAGGAAAGCTGGATTTGCCACCTCCTGTGCTGTTTAGTGGCTACAGGGTTCCAGTTCCCAGGTCAGCATTAAAATCTAAGTAACCCTATAATATCTACTGTCTTGCAACTGGGGATAAAATATGGCCAGCGAGCACAGCTACATGTTTAGTAATTCCCTTTCCTTGAGCAAGGTGAACCTCTAAATACTCTGATGAGCCCAGACAGAGCAGAAGTTACAGATCACTTGTCAGAACATCTCTCTATTACAAAAACACATTTGCTCCCCTAGCTTCAGGACCATCCACCCTGGTGCCTGCTTCTTCCACTACCATATCCTCTTCCCAAGTCCCCCCTTGTTTAATAATAACCAATGAATGAGTTCTGATGGGAACCTCATAAAAGCAGTAAATGGCAGAAGTCAGAGCAAGGCTTTCTCTTGGGTTGCAGTAGCACTGATCCTTGCAGCATACAGTGCATCACTGTCAACACCTTTGTCTCTCCCCTTGACTTCCTCCTCCTGTAAGACAGCTCATTCTAAAACAAAGTAAATGTAGCATGGTCAGCCCCTGGTGTTTAAAAAATCTTTGAAAGGGAGACTGGCTGTTATTCTTATGAACCTTGTATTTACACTGTAAAAAGTGAGGTCTGACCCCTCCTTTACTGCCATACTTTTAAAACTGCAGCTAATGCAAACCAGCTGTAAAGCAGAAGCTTTAGAAAGAAACTACCCGTTTCCTACCGAGGTTTTAATTTTGTGAATCTAAGGCATCTGAGTGACAGTTTGCTGAGGACATGCTCTCGCTCTCCTTTATCTTCTGGGACTTCAAATGGATTCACTATCTGCATGCCGAAGTGTGATCCACACTTTTCAAGCGTAGATTGAAATATCCCCTTCTCACACGTTTCATCGCTAGGTACTTAAAGAATTAAGCTTAAAATCAAACATGCCACTTCCTTTGCAAAATTCATGCATGCAGAGCTAAACATTCACATCACACAGACAATTATGGCCTCATATTAACACACAAACTGGCACACAATTGCTATTAAAATTCAGGCATCACTTGGAAAAAATAATTGTCCAGATTATCCAGATATTAACAAGAACCAAAATGTTTCCAGCATAAGAAAATATTTCAATTGTTTAAATATTTAGATTTTACTTGGTCTTAGGCCAGGAGAACAATTCATAAGCAATTAATTCCACAAACATAAGCAACACAGATAATCAGCCCACTTCAAATCAGTGTTGCACAAAATAAATGTTTGTTTCTGTTCATTCATTATTTGACAGCTGATCAGAATGGACTCTACAAAGAAAACAAATGCTCAGCAGTAGCAAAGAATTTCAGTGCATAGGTCTTTGGCCCCAGATTTCTGTCTGTACTGAACTCAATACTGCTTTGCAATTCCTTGGCAAAGGAAAGTTATTCCAGTTACATAACTAAATTTTCCTTTGTAATGTAAAAAGTATTTTGTGGGTAGATAGATTTGGATATTAAAAAAAAAGAAATAAAAGTGGTCAAATCTTTCCCTGCCCAACGACAGTATCCACAGTGGTGTATGGCCACAACTTTAACTGTGGTGCAACTTCATAGTTTCATACCAGCTGTCATTTTAGCAATAATAACTGAAGAGCAAGGCATTGTCTAGGAATTAATGACAAGCTGAGAAGAGATGGCCTGATGTGCAATAAAGGGGTAACACATGCTCATGCAACCACAGGAAATGCTCTATAAACTGGCTGCTCTATTGCTCTCTCTGCATAGCTCATGGTTTTCTATGTTAGCTAACATGTTCGCAGTTTTCTCTTCGTATTTTACACAGCTCACTAAATGTCAAGTTTCTTATATTCCAAAGAATTCTACCCGACCCTCAGCAGCAAAAGTATCCTTAACTACCAGATTTCAGTCTATTTGAACGTTGCTCTTACAATATACTATTATATCCACTGTTACATGGCAATTAAAATCATTAATTCAATCTACCATTGTGATATAGGGTTTTTATGAGCTACAGAACTCACCAGTCTCATCTTTTGTATTTATACATGTGTGTGACATATTGCACTAGATATTTGGCTTGTAAACTCTTCCACATTTTATTTATTCTCATGCTAGGGAAGCATGAAAATAGATTTCCCCTTCTGGCTGACTGTAAAATATTGTTTTTTTTCTTTACCACTTAATGACCAAAAGAATGTTCTATCCTCATTCTTGCTTTTTAGTGGATTCTGTTCTTGTTCAAGAACCAGGGTATAGGTGATAACTGGAGTTAAAGATGAAAAAAACTAAATGCTACCACATCACACCTGCCTCATCTGTGCTTGTATTGAAAATGAACTGACTTAAGAGAGAGCAGAATTTGTCTTCTGAAGTACCATGTTACCAACAACAGCCATCACAGAGGGGAGGCTACAGCCTGACACATGTATCCCAGCCACAGTTAGCGTTGGTATCAAAGAAACAAGAGGAAACAAACTACGCTGGCACTTACTGAAGGAGAACTTTTGTCCTAGAGCCCTACGAGACTAAGTATTTGTCACTCAAGAGATAATTTATCCCTTGGTGAACAGTGTAACACACCTATGATGGGTGCCTATTTGCTGGTGGGATCATGTAACTCAGTTATGAGGAGGAATCACACAGGCTACACAACATGCTCAGGAATCACAGGCTGGCCTTTGCTCACTTGCAGATGACTTCACTATGTTGCTCTGGGAGCTGGTTCTCAATGGAAGCAAACAAGTCCAAAGTTATTCCACATATATAATTGAGCTATTATCATCTTATAATACTTGCAGAGATTAGCTTAAGAAAATCATGTTTTTCTCATACTGAGCAGCACACACTCCTGAAGATACCTTTCCTTACTGATCCCCTGCATGTTACCCTCTTCAAGATCTCTTTGAGCCATGATGCAATAAACACTTTGTCCTTGAAGTGAGGGCTAAGAGCTTGACTCTTAAAATCCTCTGAAATTTGATTTTATAAAAATATGTATATAAAATATTGCCCTTTTCAGCTGCTTTAGCCCATTACCCAGAGTCCCTGTTTGGATCAGCAATGAGGTGACCTGAAGAACTGATGTGAACTTGGCAAAAATCTCAATGGCCCTGGAGCTGGGTGGCACAGAGAGCTGCTTGCTTGTATTAGGGAGACAAGAGTGATCGCCTTCCCACCCCCAAGTGCTGTGGCGTGGGAAAGCACTGAGCACACATTCCTCGGTAGCACTCAGCACAGGAAGGCTCCTGGCTTCTCACTTAAACCTTTCACTAGCACTCAGCAAGGTAAATAAACTGTACTGTCAGGGAGCTTCAGACTGTTCCTCTCATGAGCAAGAAGACTGGAAATATTTGTTTACAACAGGAAGACACATTTACTCCTGCTCCCTTTGCCTTGGAGTAAGCACCTGCCACTTGCAGAAACTTTTTCTGTTTTCTTTTGCATTAAAGGCTTAGTGACTGGCTGAAATGATCTTCCTGGCATAAAAATCTGAAAAGAAGTTAGATTTCTCCTAATACCATAGCATTGCCCTAGGGAACATTATCTGAAAGCACTTGGGAACACTCATGCTCACACACATATGTATGCAGTTCCTCCCAGCCTGTTTTGGTACAACACATGATTGTGTCACTACTGTTTGCAAGTATAATATTTGCAAGTGTATAAGCCTCTTGACTGGGCAAAGGGGCCCATCTTAAAAACTGCGGTCCCAACTAAGTCAAGAATATGCCTTCTTAAACAGCTCAGATTCTTCTAAGCTAACACAAAGCACATGTTCTGGGGAAACAAAAAACAACAGAAACACCACTCTTTCAAGGCAGCAAAAGAAAATGCCAGTACTTTGTCAATAGTGGTGTTACAGCCAGCCTCAAGACAAGTTTAAGGAGCAAAACAGAAGCCAAAACCTGAACTCCTGGTAGGAGTAGGGCAGGTGAAGCTTCTGGGAGTCAAGGTGATTAAAAAAAAAAAAAAAACAACCACAAACCAACCATAGTTTATATATACAGCTTGGGGACATATACAGAGCTGCTATATAAAGTTTGGGGATTTTTTTTTTGGTGCAACATTCAACTCAAATGCCTCCAGCATGTTCCAAGAGGCATTCAAGGTGGTTTTAACTTCAGATTACCCAGAGAATTCAGAATAGAATCATAGAAGAGTTAAGGTTGGAAAGGACCTTAAGATCATCCGGTTCCAACCCCCCTGCCATGGGCAGGGAAACCTCACACTAAACCATGTCACCTAAGGCTCTGTCCAACCTGGCCTTGAATACTGCCAAGGATGGAGCATTCCCAGCTTCCCTGGGCAACCCATTCCAGTGCCTCACCACCCTTACAGGAAAGAATTTCTTCCTCATATCCAACCTAAACTTCCCCTGTTTCAGTTTGAACCCGTTCCCCCTTGTCCTATTACTACAGTCTAATGAAGAGTCCCTCCCCAGCATCCCTATAGGCCCCCTTCAGATACTGGAAGGCTGCTATGAGGTCTCCACACAGCCTTCTCTTCTCCAGGCTGAACAGCCCCAACTTTCTCAGCTTATCTTCATACGGGAGGTGCTCCAGTCCCCTGATCATCCTCAATACATCCAAATTTTAGTGCTCCTCCTCCAATTCATGCTTAATGATTCAGCAAGTTCCAGGAATATAAATAAATATATAAATAAAAATCAACATAATTCACAAAGATCAAGAAAAGTGCACATAGTGGATGAAAAAAGCACATGGAATGCCAGCTTAATAATGACAACGTACCATATGCAGTTCAGGTTTCTGTCCAATAGCGCTAAAATGCTCAAAGAAATCAAATACCGTGCTAGAAATCAGTTAAAAGGTAACACAAATGATATCCCACCATTTGCATTTACTTTACACTTCTTGGCAATTCAGATTTAAACCCTTTCATGACTTTCTTGAGTTGGCAAGTCAACATTCCATCTCCTGAGAGCTGGTGTTTCAAACAGCTTCTCAAATTGAATGACAAGAGAACAACTTTTAAGTTTTATTTTTAGAAATAAAAGTATATTTTGGCCTTCCTGGTTGTACAACAAAACCAAGTGTTATAAAGCTACCAGTACAAGGCACTCTCCTAGAAGCCTTAAGGGAATCCAATTGAGTATTTTATAATCAATTATTCTAACAAAAACAAAACAGTTATTCTAAACTTACTAAATCCTAGCTCAGTAACCTTGAGTAAAAAACAGCTGCTTTCAGCTCTGCTCTTCTTTCTTCAATAGTATGTGGGTTATTAATGATATGGGTACTTTGGGAATTAAACCAGGCAGATGTATCTTTGCAGGTATCAGTTATGTTGTAGCAGTATAAAAAATTCCTTTCAGTATCAAAGTATCAGCTTTTTAAAACAAAAAATTAGTAGAGAGAATATACAGCAGTTTAACCACAGAGCAGTGTGTTCAGGACAGCGTAAGGCAGAAGCGTAATACTAACAGTTCTGTTTGCGTTAAGTGTAAAACCACCTTCGTTTTGTTTCCACTCAGAAGCTGGGAATTCACATTAACACAACAATCCCAGGCACGCAGTCACAAATTAATTAACCCTCCCCCAAAACACAGCTTCTGCAGAAAGGCAAAGCTTATACTGATCATATGTGAAGTTTTGCTAGGGTATACTAATGTTAAATCCAGTACCTCAGCCAATAACTAATGCTTTGATGAGCAAAACAGATCTATGAAGACTTACCTCCTTCCCTATCCTGGTGCCCATACCTAAGCGTTTCATTGTAATTGCAAAAGAAGAATTGATCTCATGTGGGCATACAGGATTCTGACTTCTCTCACAAGGCACCCGCAAGGCACAAGCCATACTCACCATGCATCTGGTACGTGTATGGTGCTTGTCCGGCCGTCGGGGTACCGAAGCTGGATCCATAGCTAAGAAACCCACTCTGTCCTGGGGAATGGCTCAGGCTGTCCTCCGTTTTAATGCCTTTAGGGCATAAGAACCAAGAGCAGAACATGAGTGTTTGTCATGCAAGTGAGTAAAGAAGAAAGTTTGGGAATTAATTTTTCAGCTACATTCTAACCTAAGAAACTCCTTTTTCCTACACTTTCTTTTTTTAGTTACCTGCATTACCCAAGCAGATCTCCTCGATAAGTCATGTAGTCATCACAAACAATATTTGAGTCACTACAGCCTGTATCCATACCCAAATGAACTTTTGCTAAGATGGGTAAACAACCATGAATAGTATTGTTTTCAAAAACAATTCCTGAATAGTTTTGTTTTAGAATTAAGCAGACTCATTGACTCATGAGCTTTCTGAACAGGTACCAGATGCAAACACTGATTAACAAAACAAAAGGTCCTTCAGCGAAATAACCTCAAGACTTCTATTCTCAACAGAGTTATCTTTTACTTGCATTATATTTTCAGCTTTGATAGTAAAATATTTATTGGCAAGTTATAGAGGAGGGTTATCATCTATTCAGCTATATACAATATACAGTTCAGGAACAATAGGTAAGCCCTGAAGCCACAAAAATCTTTTCATTACTAAAATCAGGCAATTAAACTGACAATTTATGGGGGGAACAGCAACAGCTGAATTAAACATTGCAAGATGAAACCTTTGCTGGTAGTGAAAGGGGTTGATATTTTATTCCAAGATGCTGCTGAGACTGTACAGCTGTATTAATAAAATAAACAGCTGAAAGGTGTGTTTTATTATGAACCATTTGGGTTGGGCGTGACCCTTCCCTTCCCTATGTGCCTATTTGCACAAAACAAAAAATAGCCATTGGGCACACCCTGGGTGCTGGGACTAAGACCCTGTTGATGCCCTGGCCTTGGATTTACACACTTCCCAGGCTGCTGTCATCTTTTAACACTTGTAGGCAAACCTGCCAAAAGACAAGTGGAATTCATGTGCCTTTCACCAAAGACGCTGTTTTTTAGCTTAATGACTCTTAAAAGCAAAGTCTGCATTTCCACAGAATAAGCTCTCCCAGAGAATGTTTTCTCTAATAAAAGTCACTTTTAGCTTTAGGTGTGAATGGGTGCAATGCAATCTGAGTACAAAATAGCAACAAGATGATAATGCTGCATTGTGAAATGCAGGAAGTTTATTTGGACGGTGAATGAACAAGTGATGGTGCAAGCGTTCGGCTCCATTACTGCTGGGGAAGGGAAGGTATTTGCAAGTGTGTGCAGAGAAGCTGCTTTTCATAACATCCCATGCTTTCCAATGACATCAGCACTCTGCTTGTGAGCATTCAACCTACCCCAGCTACAATTAATCTTCAGCGAATGGGTCTTTTTGGAAGTCTAAAAATTGTTGTCAGACAGAGAAATAACTAGCACCAAATTAATTTCCACACAATGCTCTGTTTTGTCTAGAAACTGGCCGAGTTTTATTTTTGTGCCTAAAAACAATACTGCTTCATTGTTCTTGGTTGTCAGCCAGGTGGAGTTTTTCATATGCTGTGTTGAGTATCTTAGAGAGGGTATATGGGCTGGGGGAGGGAAATCACTGCTCAAGGATGCTAAGAGGTCATCTGCAGGATTTATAAGCAGCATATGGGCCTGACACATGTATGCCCTAAAGACTCTAGGCAGTAGCAAATGGATCTACTTTCACCTGCTCTAACAGGACAACTGTTCAGAGTTTGCCTTGGAAATCCGCCAGCTGATGCAAACACATAAGTAGCTCCAGGAAAGGGTCTCAAAACATTTTCTCATCATCCTGGTAGAGCTTCAGCTCTGCCAAGCCCATTTCCCTGGCTTCCAGAGCATTGCATTGAATTTCCTTTCAGTAAAAGCCTTGTCAATGGTGTATAAAAGCTTCTTGTTGGGAAGAGATACTGTATTTGCCAAGCAAACAAAAGGTGTTTAACAGTGCAAGAGAAAACAGGACTGGAAACAGAATTATGAAGCCATTTTAATGCTACAAGACTCAACACTCACAGGATGAGCCCAAAGCTTTCTGTTAAAGAGCTGTACCCAAGCAGGAGCAGTATCTCTTTGGTCATTATGAGTGGTAAGAACTTCCCAGCTCCCTCAAGGACTTTGTATTTCTATGCAGAGCTTGAGGACACTCTTACCACTTGGTTTACCAGGCATTCCATTGTCAGGAGTGCTGGTTTAACTAGGCCCCTGCCTGAACTCCCCAGCTGCTCCTGTCCAGCACTGTTTCCTTGCAGCTGCTAGCAAGGCTCTGTTCAGGAAAGCAGGGAACAAAGCTGACCAGGGTTAGGAATAGTTACTGCATCTACAGCTAACAAGCAGCCATTCAAATAGGAACCGTGTTCCACAATTGAGGTACTCTGCACCATTTCACCCATGCCTTGTTCTGCTCTGTGTCTTGGCTCTTCCATAATAATATACAAAAAGTTTCTCTTAAAGTAGCTTGTATCATTGAAACTCCCTGAAGAATCAAGGAAGGTAAAATGTCACATTTTCTGCAAGAGACTTTGTCTTGGCAGTGAGTCATGGGAACACTCACCAGCTACTGCACTCCTAAATGGTACATCCTATTGAACCTGACTTTCTCCTGCTGCCTCATATCCTACCACTAACTGGTCCAAACTTACCTAGTTCGTAAGATCAAAACCCAAGATATCAAGAGCTGATAGTTCAAAATAATCTTAACATTTTTGATCTAGTCAGATTTTCCTCTATAAGCCAAAGAACATTGCCAAGATAGAAATGACCTTTCATTCTAAAGCTTAAGACTTCAAATACAATTTTTTAAGAGCAAGAGGACAATGTCCTCAAAGGTAACATGACATCAGAGTACTCACTGTAGGAGGGTATGCCATAGGGCTGCCCCGGAGCAGGATAGGTAGTGTAGGCAGCAGCCTGCTGGATTCCTGTGCTGTACTGAGTCTGTCCATATGTTGCCATTGTTGGAAAAGATGGGACTGTCACTATATGGGGATAATGCCTATTCAGAACAAGAAAATAGAAAGTCTGAGGCAATAGTTACTGTGCATGATTTTCTACAGCACATGTAGAACACTTCTAGTCGTTTTGATAAAATAACATCCAAAGTATGACAGTGAATATTTGGGACTCTGAACTGACTAAACTGGGGCAAAAGTTAGTTTCAGTATACAGCTCCTGATATGAGCTAGTAGATTAAACTAGCTAAATGCATGGGGACTTCAAGACAGTGCAAAATACGTGCTAGTAAAAAAACGCAAGTAAAATAAATGCTGATTTTTCATGTTTCATCTTGATTTTGCCAAACAAGAGAGTGTCTGACATTTCAACATATTCCTCCGTGGTCACTCATAAATGCAAGAATATTTAAACTGATCAGTTTTGGATTCCCAAGGGTATGGAAGTACCCCTGCACGGTACCTCAAACCTTCTTTCGCTCTGTATCTAACAAGATTAAGAGGCAGTTACTTCACTGGGCCAGAGACACGCAGGGGAACAGGTGGATGGGCTTAAGGCAAATGCTTTTTAAGGTGACAGAAGTCCACACAAAATGGCTGTTCAGCAAAACACATTTTTGAAGTTTGAGCGCTTGACACGAGCACTCACTTTGTCGAGTACAGATGGAGCGGACACTGAGGTGCTGCTTTGCTGCTGCCTGGAAAACAAAATTAAAGGGTCTTAGTTTTTCAGCATGTTCTGTTCTGTGGCCAAGCCGACACCACTGTTTTTACCACTGCTGGTTGAAGAAAAATATACAGGAATTAGAAGACTTAGGTTTTAGTGAATCTCCATGAACTGAAGTAGGTAACAAAGTAATTCTCCACTTAACAGCAAATATAGATTTAGTTTTTAACTGAGGGTGATACTGATTGATTGAGCTACCAGTTTCTTCTCATGGGACTGATATCAATAACGAAGCTGGGCTTTGGTGGGATGACTCATATGCTAAAGGCTACAAAAGCAACTATCATGATTACTGAAGTGATTTAAGCTCACTGCACTTTTTGCCCTTTTAGGGTTTTTTTGTACTTTCCTAGACCATGACTCACTTTCTTTAAGGTTATTAAAATACATCAAATAAAAATAAATATTAAAAACACAACACTGTGAATCTTTTTACTCTATCACCTACCTTCTTAACCTGCCAGCAGTCAAAATACTGAACCACCAGGAAATGTATCACACCAGTTATATGTGCAGGATGCTTTCCAATGTACCAAACTGTTGTGTCCTAGAACACCACTGAAGAAAAATGTGCCACCATCTTTATTTAGAGATCAATTTAGGCTTAATTCACTAAAATATCTAAATTCAAAACTGCAAGCACTTGCAAGTGCTTTTCTCTGCCATATCTCACTCTTCACACCCTTCTCCACAAAAATTCAAGCCTTGTGCCCTTTTTGATTCCACCTCTGCTAAGCTGTCCCCCAGTTCTGCCAGAGCTCTTCCTTTGGCTGTGTACACCCCAAAATACCACAGAAGGGCAAATATCACAGCTATGATCCCCTTCTGTCTTCTTCCAGGGTCCCCTGCAGACACTTACCTGATCTGTGCACAGATCCCTTTGCAAAGGACAGCTCAGGGAGGAGGACAGTGTGCTAGGGGAGGGAAAATGAAACCTGCAGAGCCCTTATCACTAACAAAATCACCCTAAACACTGATAGAAACAAAACCATAAGGACTCCTTCTTCATACTCTTGCAACCCTGAAACACCTTGGAAAAATAAAACCCACCAGCAACCCTGCCTTAGTTCCTCTACCCATGAAACGTAGGCAGCAGTAACCTGTTCCTCAAGCAATGGGCAGAGAGGCTTAGTTTAAAAAAAGACAAAGAATAAAATTTGAAAAAGGATAGTGTTATATAAACATACATATTCTTTTACACACAGATATAGAGAAAAAGACTGGTTTTAAATCCAAAGCTGCACTTACCTGACTCACCTTCAAACTCACTATGAAAAATTCGCTTTGACTTACCTGAAAGAGAACAGTTTTGGAAAATTAGATTTTTAGATTGAGAAAACAAAACCTACACCATTCTGTTACTGATCCTCATTACCAAACAGAAATATAATGAAAACATATACTTTTTTTAGTTTCAATTCATTTAATTCATGCCTTTTATATTTGAAAGATGGCAGAAAAGACAGGTTGAGCATAGGTTTCATTTCTATTTAGAAAATATTACATCTTCAAACTTTTTATTTTTGAAAGAGTAAATAAGTTTGCCAAGAATGCCAAGTGGGAATTTACTGCATATAATATGCAATATACTACTGTCACTACCAGAAAAAGGCAAGTTGAACTGACACGTGCACCCAAAACACCCAAAACAATCAAAACTGTAGGACTACAGGCAAAATGTGCACTGGAAAATTATATTGACATAATTGTATATCTCATGATAAGCATCCATGGAATGAGCAGGCCACACATCTACATAAATAAGTATTGCTACTAGACTCAGTAAAATTAAAATTATGTGTGCAATAAAAGAGCATATACTTGTGTGCATTTATTGCATTAAAAGCTCTGTCAGCCTAAGACCTGAGAAACACACAAATATTTTCCTGTTCTTCAAACTAACAAGATGTGTTTTCAAGCGAAAGAGCTTAATCTTGGAAGCACAAGGGATCATTCTGCAGAAAAATAACCATAATACTTCTGTAGGAAACACATCAGCCTGAGCTGCCACTACCACACTGGTGTCCAACAGTACAACTTTTATATTAGCTCTTATTTATATTTCATAATAATGAATAGTTCCTGCACCAAGAAGTTTACAAAATGCTGCATTCAAAAATCATTTCTAGCTCTAATCTTTTCTCCAAACATGAAGATTTAAAAGGATGTTTCCTTTAGATTGTTATCTCTTCGACTGCTTTTGTAAATAGGCAGTCATGATGTACGTGATTTAATCATGCAGTTTCTAATGCCTCAGCAAACACGCAAGCAAACACCTCCTTGGCTTCTAAGAGCCTAGAAATTAAGGGTTAAACATACTACTAAAACATAATAGCCAGTGCCTTTTCCTAACTCCCCTCTAACAGGAAGGCTGACAGATCCTGACCGCAGCAAACAATAGCTGGGATTGTACTAGCAAGAACTAGTTCAGCTGCATCACTTGCCAATAATTTTTTTAGCAGATTTAACATTCTTCTGTTTCCTCCTCTTGAACAGTATGATGGAGTGGGGGGATAAGGGGGGAGGAGGAGAAGAGCAGATAAATTTCCATCAGAGCCTCAGCCGCTGAAAGAATTTGTCCTTGGTACCTGCCAAATGTGAAACTTCAGAGCAGAGGCCAGCAGGGCTGACCATTTGGAGATGATAGCAATGATCTCGGAACAATGCAAACTGGGGCACAGAGACGCTTTGGCAAAAGGTTTCCTGGCTTCAAAATACAATGTTGGGCCTGGGAGTCCCCCTACCCCCACCCCAACAGCAGCAGCACAGCCACAGAAGCCCAGGGCTCATGCTCACACTATTACTGGGGCTCTAGTGGGGTCTGAAAACTGCTCTACACAAAGTATGTTTTATACCTGCAATTATTCCAGTGGAGCAAACGTATCCATGCATGTGTACAAATACATATGCACCTACTATGCACAGATATATATATATCTACATATAAGATATTCCAATTCCATTTGCATTCAAACCATTGCTGTAATAAAGGATCCAGCCACAACCAGAGTGCCTACAAAAAAAATTACTCCAAAATTTCCACTGCTCACTATGCTGTAGAACTAACTGTCAGAAGTAGAGGTCTTGCATGTGGCCAGTTCCCTTGGGTTACATATATATATACATTCTGTTAAAGCCAGTAAAGTCAGTGGAAGAGGCAGCCTACCTTCTATGTCATCTGGAGCCGTGGCATAAATGTTGGAAAGGTTAAGCTTCAGTGTGTCAGGGCACTCTCTATTTACAGTCAGGCTGGGTGATATCACTAGATCTAGCATTTCCTTATACCTGAAGGAAAACAAAGGAAAAATATAATTTATTCATTAATTATGCATGCTTACTAATGATTCTCTTTTTCTTTTTTTTTTTTCCCTAAGAGTATAAATATTAAAGCTGATTACCTAAACCCAGGCTTCATATAAACTCCACATAATAACGTTCACTAAAGTTTTCATCAAAGGGAAATGCTGAATTAAAATGCAGCACTTGTTCCCTTGGGGATTACACCCATCTAATTAATGCTTTCCCTTTCTTCCTGGATTTTGCCATACAAAAACTGAATTTCCTGATCTCTCATATGCTATTAGAGTGAGAACATACACACCAGTGTCCAGTGAGCTTGCAGAACAAACTACTAAGGGCTGAAAATGAAGCTGAGGGCAGATAACAGCATTATCTGGTCTTACAAGATCAGTACTGGCGAGGGGACACCTAAACCAGGCACCTAACTACAATGTCCTGACCATTAGGTGGCAGTGATACAAGGACAGTCCCTTTCACATAAATAACCTCATCAGATTTAACCAAATATTTCAAATGAACATTATATAGGACTTGAGCCTCCAAAGAAAAACACAACTGCATGTGTATGACCTATGCTATAATGAAAGCTTACAACCTCTGCATTGCAGAAACATCTCAGAAAAAAGAATGACTAAATCCTTATTTCATACCCTATGCATAACATGGACAGGCTCATTCACTCAAATACCATGATTTTCAATACATGTGTAACTCCAGTTGTACATCTTTTCAGAAGTGAGCTCCAAAGAAACGGAGCTGCTTGCTTCCCATAGAAGTACTGGATGGATACAAAATTCGGCATTAAGTGCATAGATACGCGCTTCTTCGCTTTCTGCAGACACACAGAGTATGTCCTTACTTCAATCCCCTGGATGCTACTGCGGGTAATCAGGGCTATTATGGAAAAGCATAACTGTGCTCTTGAACAGCAGTGCCTGGGCAAGAGCAGATCAGAGAGAGGGCATATGGTGGTGACTGGATCCAAGGCGCCTTCCTGCAGCCTACAAGGGCTCCCCTTTCTGCTGAAAGCTCTACCTGTGGAGGCATCTGGTACACCCTGCTTGTGGACTGGGACCTATCTGAGCTGGACTACAAAGGCAGCAATCCATAGCACTCCTAAAACATCATGAAGTTAAAGACAACAACACATAGACTTGAAATCTTGACACTGGTCTTCTCAAATACTGATCTCCGTGCTTCTGGGAGAAGCAAAGACATTTGTTTTGATTTTCTGTTTAAATATCACTGTATGACTTTATCAGCTTTGGGAAACAGAGAACAATAAACCACACACTACAAACTGGTACCTGCAGGCACCACTGAAGCACACATGCACCCGCTTCACAGGCAATCTTGGGCACAGGGAAGGCAGGCGGATGCCTCAGAGCCACAGACTGTCAGACAGTGAGGGATCATCACGGCCCTTCTGCACACTTAGTTTATGCCAGAGGAAAAATAGATTTTTTTTTTAAATGGCTAATCTCACTCTTCCACTGGCTCAGCCAGGCTGCCATGGATCATGAAGATTTTTGTGGTGCTTACTTTTAAGCAGGAAGGAACAAGCAACTATATCTCCTAAGGTTCTCTTCAAAGCAGCAGGTTGAGCAGGGTCTCTTAGAGGAATTACTTTATTCGAATCCAATGGCACCCAATTAAATTCAGTTTGCATGGCTGGGAAGGCAAGGTTCACTTTTATACTGGGGTTTCCTTTTATCTGTAAGCAACATGCGATTTTTTTCCCCTTTATTTCCTTAATGCTATACCTGAAGTGAGGAAAAGCACTGCTGTCCCAGACCCTGTAAAGCTGGGGATGTTCTATATTGTTTCTCAGATAACACATGCCCTTCAGCACAATCCAAAACCCCATCATTCATGACACTAGCCAGACTGTTGCCAAGTGAATGGGAGCAGATGTTTAAAGGGAAATGATCTTTTATAATGATTAATGTACTTTAATTACATCATCGTTCAGAGATTTCATTAGCTACTCTCTGACTGATGATTTTCCTACTGGTTTTGTTCTGTTCACTTTTGTGTTCACAAAGTCACATCACACTTCCCTGTATTTGTTCTATAACGTTTTCCTGGGTTTTTCTCAGCTTCCCTTTTTCTTTAAGGTACATATTAGTTGCAGGTACAAGCAGGTAACTTCTCACAGAAATGCTTGTCTAGTGCATGTCACGTATGTGCTTGTGGTGTTAGTGGCTTTGCCTGTTTTGCACGCACCATGTACTGATTTGTGTGTGTTTCTTGCTCTGTACTTCTTCACAGGAGTTTCTGAAAGTCGAGTTTTAACAATGGAAATCTCAGAAAATCTCCAGTAAAATAACAGAACTGGGATGGTATTTAACACAGTAAACGATATGCTGGAGTGCAAATGATGATAATATCAGGTCTGTTTGCTTTCTTTTCAGAGCAAAAACATTTTCTGGCTTAAGTAACGTACAGTAAATCAGTAATAAAGTTTGCTGAATATGAGCTTTTATTAAAACCAGTGATGGCAGCATCTAGCATGTTGGGCTGACAGACATCTGGAAGACCTCTTGGCTTCTGTAATTAAGAAGAGCCTTGTGTGAATTTGGTACTCAGCTTTTCCATTAGAATCCCTACTCAAACCCCAATATTTTGCCTTAAAGTTGGCTCACAAAAATCTCTGCCAAGAACAGAAACCTTTCTCTTTACTAATGCTTAGAAAGGAAAAAAAAGAAAAATAAAAATACTTCTCATTCTGAAGCTAGGAATGCCAAATTCAACAAATTAAAGGTATTGGGGTAACCTGCAAATCACATTTTCTTTTACAAGGATGTTCTGAAGGCAGTGATTCCAGACCCCAACTTGAAACTCTCAAAGGTTGAACATTATACAACTTAGCAATTGCATCTCTCTCCAGCAAAATGCTCGAAGATGGATGTAAGCGCAATGCCAAAGCAGGATGCAGTGGGCAGACTGAGACAACATGGTGCTCTGGATTCTGATGGTGATGAGAACTTCAGGGATAGTAACTCGAAAGGATGAAGCAGGAAATCACCATGGCATTGTGGGCAGATGCAATCACACTACAGCTCTGCTCAGCATAGCAGGAAGGCATCAGCAAGAGATGAAGGAGACTCCTTCCAAAGCTTGGACCTCTCCTGCCCAGGCATAATTTAAAGTATCTCTCAGCTTGCTTTAACATGTTTTTAACATCCTCCCCGCAACACACTAAAGGCATCGTCTCAGGGCCACAGGCATTTCCATCCTCACTGTGGAAGCAGCAGGCTTGTTCCTGGGAGCCTGCATATTTCACTCATTCCCGGGGTGAGAAGACAGCAGTCTGGCTTCAATACATCCAACTACATGAAGCAGAACAAACGTTCAAAGGAGAACTTCCAGGGCACTTTTAGTAAATAAGACACCTGGGTACTAAGTACTACCATGGTAAACTCAATGGCCAAGTGATGAAGAGGCTTCAGGGGAAATGTGTGCAAGGAAGAGCAGAGCATTTGCCCTGCAATGACAGCAGTCTGTAGGAGACTGTTTGAGTAACAGCATGTTGATGGTAGAGTTCAGAAAGGACATACCAGAAGTAAAAGACAGTATGGAGTGGGGGGAAAGATGGCATAATTGTGGAAAATAAACAGGATGAGCTCTGCACCTGCCATCAGTGAAGGAACCGATTAGTTAGGAGCTCTGCAGAATGAAGCAGGTGAGAAACTTAAGATGGGACTCCTGCCCTTGGGAAAAGCCTGCTAGATCCTACAATGGAAAAGACAAAACACTTTCAGGGAGTAAGAAATTGCAAAGAGGGATTGCATTCCCATGAAGGAAGAGGCAAATCTAGAAATTACTCTCCCTGCAACAACTCCATGTGATGATGATCTCAAGAATTTTTACTCGTATCTGGCTAGAGGCCAAACACAAAGCTTAAACCACTAGATCTTCCTAAACATATGCATATGCCAACGCAGAGCCCTAGGCAGAAGGGGTACAAGCCAAGTCCTCTGCTGGCTTTGCTGGGAAGGGGAGGAATAGAGATGGAAACTGCAGCCTAATTGCAAGAGTAACATTTTTGTCTTTCTTCCATGACTTTAGCTGGTTTTAGTTACTTGATCAACTGCTTTCACCTTTATTCTCCTCAAAAAAATAGTGCAGATTAGTAGAGATCTGCAACTTTATTATTCCAGTGCTACTCATCATAAGAAAGAAGAAAATCTGATTTCCCACTTAGTTTCAGCAGTGAATTACTAAACAGTAACAGCTAAAAAGCGGTAAGATGGGTTTCTCAATCTCTGATACAAAGAAAACAAACAAGCTCCCCAATCCTAAAAATTTTGTCTTTCCTTCATTCCTAGGAAATACAAGATTTAGTGTAGTTTTTAGTTAAAAGCACCTGCTATGTCTCATTAATCTTCACTGTGAATTAAGACTTCAGCTGTTTTAACTCCTTGGGAAGCATGGCAGCTTTGCCAGGACTAGCTGGTTGCAAAATTATACTCCACATTTTACTCTGCTCCTGCACGAAGAAGCGTTTCATTCATAAGCAGGGAAAATGATCTTGTCTTGCGGCCACCTTCCAGGTGGTATAATAATAGTATATCTCCCATACTGAAGATTTTGGCTACTTTTATAGACACATTTCAAAGGCAGAGGAAAGCAATTTCATTTCCTCTGTCAGTACATTCCTCCCCACACTGTTAGGATGTTTTCTCTCCATCTATAATAGATCCTTTGTTCCTTCCATTTCAAGAACTCAGAAATGCTTCAGCAGGTGAAAACCACAATGCTATTTTCTCTTTTATGAAGAATCTTGGCTCATCCAAAAGTACATCTGATAGATGCATGCAGGAAAGGCCTGAACAGGCATAAAGTTAAACCTGAGCTGGCATAAATGCTCATGTACAAGACTGACAGTGCAGCCATGATAACAAGATATCCTTCCAAGGTGACCTACAGGGCAGCAAGCCTCAGGGTGTTTATATTCCTGAGAGCTGCCTTTTGCTGACGTAGTGGGATGATAAAAGCTGCAGTGCTTGTCTGGATTTATCATTGCCCAGCCTGTTCCAGACGCAAAAGTAAGAGGACTCCTAGTAGTACGGCTTGTACAGCACCTCAGAGTGGAGGTACATAGTTGCGCTACTCTCCAGCACATAATATCTCAGGCTAAGGATTAAACCAAGAGGATAAGAGAAAGTTACGTGACAGACAGGCAAGGGACAAAGCACATCAGACTGAAACCAGAAATTCAATTGAGGTGGTAGTGAGGCTGCTCCCGATGACAGACACACAGTTCAGCTTTCCTGCAACTGCTGATAAGATTCAGGCAAGTACTAGAGGAGAAAAAATAAGTAGGCAAGAGAAAGGAGCAGGGGGAGTGCACTGGCTAAACTCAGCCCACAGCAGGATAAAAATAATCTTCATTTCAACTGAAGCAGAATGCTACTTGCTTCTGAAAGAGCTGGGGAGAAAGCCGCATCTGAGCAGTCCTTTTGTGTGGCTGAAAGAAAGCTGGGCAGAGGCCGTGCACAGAGCATGCAGGGACATCCAAGCCCTCTCCGGCCAGAGGACAGGGGTCTTGAGCTCACTTCCCTGTGTACATATTGTCACAGAGATTTTACATCTTATTGTGGGTCTTCTGAAACACTCATCTTTTTTTTTAGTCCAGCACTGGAAAAACTACAATTCTAACAAAGCAAAGTAGATACACACGTAGTGCTTCAGTTTAAACAAAAGAACTCCAACACAAATGCAATCATCTCCAAAACTTGAAATAAGAACACAAGCACCCAAGATAACACCTATCACAAATAGGTTTGTTAATTCAGTAGTCAAATAGAAAGCCTGTCACAAAAACAGCCCTTACCTTTTCATATTGAGTCTGTGCATATCTAAAATAACCCACTTCACATGCAAAGAAAGAAAAATATTGATTTGGGTTTACTAAGATTTTCAAATTCCTTTTTCCTTTTATAAATGTGTTAATTCTAAACAAGTTTAAGAAAAATAACTGAGAAAATAATGAAATAGACCATTTCTGTCACACTTCTGAAACCACTATTGTTTAAAAATGCCCAAAGTATTTCAACAGCTCTAAAACCCTTCCCCACATGGATTTTGTTTTGTTTTCTTTTAAATGAGACAGTCTTTCGGATCAAAATTCTACTTTCACTGGAAATTTTCTGTCTTGCTCTAACCCATAGACCAGACAGTAAAAACCAGATGAAAAACCCTGCCTCATGCATTTTTTTGAGTCAACTTCATGTATTTTTCTTTTTTGAGGAAACCCGCCTTCAGATTTTTGAGTGCTTGGGACTGGCAAAACAGTAACTGCATGTCTTGTTTTCCCTGGAAATCCTGAATTTCCAGAAGCATTGGCTTGCTTCACCAGGCTTCCTCACCTGCTATTCTAGACTACTTGTCAATGATTTTTTAATTTTCTTTTAAACATACAGTTTCTTTCTTGTCCCAGAGCTGTTAATTTAAAAGAGCAGTCTGTCTTCATTCAAATTCTTCCTACTCCTCCTAGAAAGGCTTCATTACTCCCTTCTCCAGGTGCTCTTTCCTCCACCCCCATGCTGCAGACAGAGCAATACTGAGAAGAAAGAAGGAGGCCGGGCTGGGCTCTGACTCCCCCCTGCATTTCCTGCAATTAAGAGGGGAAGAGATTGAAGGAAGATAGACCAAGAGAAGCATGGGCATTTTCTGCCTGAGCAGCCCAAGGTAAAGGGGATTCAGTACACATAAAAACAAACAAGTCAAGCTACCTTCACTGGTTGTTATGAAGGCACAGGCTGAAAAAGGAGGTTTGAAAATTCAAAGGGAGCTAATGATGGGGTTCACACACCCTTTCAATCTGGCAGCCTAACCAGGCAATACAGTATATAATTTCTTTGAGTCCCTGCTTTATAAAATCCATTTCAATACTGGGTTTTCACTTAGAAAAAATCAAAATGAGAAATGCTACACAGAGCAACATTTGCAGAAGACCTTACTATTCGCCAAAGAATGGAATTATTGAGCTATTTTACTGTGGAGAATGAGTACAGAGTAAGTAGGTAAAGAAATGCTACAAGCAAGATAAAATTGTATGTGTACAGATATACATGCATACACAGAAATGTACATGTATCTCTTTCAGTTTCTATATTTCTCTTTGAAATTCACAAGCTTTTTAATTCCCTTACACCTCTTCCCATTCATATTCCCGAAGCACACCAGGGCTGCATATAACTGCAGAAAACCACTCTGGCAGTTCCAGCTGCAGAATGATGGCCCATAACACAGAACAACTGCCTCCAGAGGCTTCCCAAACTGGGTACTGTAGGGTCAGGCCCATGAGACTTCTTTGTCACTACCCAGATATCTCCAGTCTAAAGAATTATGCTTTTTATCCCTTCCCTTCAGAATCACAAAGGCTGAAAACTCACTGAAATGTCAAGCACAAAAATACAGTTTAAGAAAAACAATGAGATTTGGAATGAGGAAGTAGCAGCTTATAACTTAGATACTCGTGCTGAAATCATCTGGGTTCTGTACAGGAGTGTGCAAGAATGTGTTTTGTCTTGTAGCATGTTACTCTTGCATCAAGTCAGTGATTTCATCTAGCTTTGAAATTTATAGGAAAAGAACCTCTGAGAAACTAAGTAATTTACTATTCTTGAACAATAACCTCCATGGAGAAGAAAACCTAAAGAAAACGAAAAAGTAACTCCTTCCACAGTGAAAGGTGGCCATTAGCTGGAACAAGTGCCAAAGGGAAACATTCTCCAGGAAGTATAGTGCACGATGGCTTTACCTCGTGGAGAAGAGCAGCTGTCCTTCTCCACAGATGGATGGCTCCACGTTGTTGTAGATTTAAATGTGCATGGTTATCCATAAACATTTATACCAGCCAGATCCTAAAGAACAGCTCCTGATTCAAAGGGTAGCAATGCATCATGCATGAACTCTCTACAAAAAAAATGAGTGTGCTAGAAAATACTTGCCCACAATGTTTGAGAGGTAATGCTCTTAAAATACACAGGTAATTGTGTGCAGGAAAGAGTGGCGCTCACATGGGAACAGTTCCCATACAGGACATTGTGAAAACAAATCAGTTCTCCCCAGACAAAAAGCAGAACAAGCCTTGGTCTGAGACTCAGAAAACCTGGGGTTTTCTTCCCACCGTGCCCCTCATAGCTCAGCTGATCCCCCCGCAAGTCCTCTGTGCCTCCACAGTGCTTTCCGACCTTTGTGCTCCCTCCTTACAGAGACTGCAGGATAAGCGTTCCTCTTCTATGTGAAAAATCAACTGGTGCAATAGATGATTTTCCCTATGGCTGCAGTTTACGTTGAAGTAAAACAAAGCAGCTTCCACCAAGTTCTTCAACGTGGAAAGCACTGTTTCAACCCCTCTGACTGGACCATGTCAAAGAGCACTGCTACCAACACTGCATCAACAGCATTGCATCAACAGCAGGAGATTTTAGAAAAATGTGCTTGCACGTCTTAAGCACGTTTGCAACCAAACTGTTCACAGGCAAGATGATGCCAAACATTGTCCCACAAAAGTATAATTTCATGGACAGATAGGAGACATGGACTGTGCTAAACAGGGTATGAGCCAAGCATGCATTAACCCACAGTTTGCACTGTCCTGGATATCTTCACCAGTCATATTTACTTTCACAGCTACATCATGTGCAGTTATTGAAGGAGACAACTGAGGATTGCAGTTCCAGTTTTGCTCCCAAGCTCTGTCACCAACTGATTAGGCAGGTTTCTCAGGACTGCATTAAGGCGTCTATAAAATGGGAAATACAGTCTAACCTGCCAATTAAGCTGGTTTTAGGGGCTGGAAAGTGCTCTGAAATCCTCAGATGCAGTCTGTTACACTATTACAGTATCAATATCCATGCCGATGAATAATGACGATCCTGAACATGAGACAGCTAAGAAGGAGGTGAGGCACGAGTGCTGTCCTTCAGGGCATGTTCTCTCACTCATTTTTGGTCCAAAAGCTCTCCATTCCCAGACTATGAGAATTTCTTCACCCTCTTGATTTACTTCTTAAAAGTCTCAGAGCCCTGCAATGACTGCAACAACCCAGTGAGAAAGGTAAGGCTGTCCCTTTATAACAGACCTGTGTCAGCACTTCCATTCTCAGCCTGTAAAGGAGTATCATTCAGGGAGTAATAATTCAAAAGGAGCTATGGGAAAAGAACTATGAAATGTAAGTTACTAAAAGGACCTTGGATGTGAGGGAAATGTCTAGCATAACTGTACAGGTGAGGCTGGAGTGAGAATGACATACCCTTTCCTTGGTTAAATCCCTCAAGTCAGACTTCCTCTGACCAGAGAAGACAGAAAAGAGGAAGGTCTGTTGTACATGTAGAAGGTTGAAAGCATCTTTCTTTGACTGGGACTCTCTTCTTCTCCCCTTCCACCCCTCATCTGTCTGCAGGAATAAGTCAAAGATCATTCTCAAGGATTCAGAAGCAACAAATGCCATCTTTAGTACAGTTCCATCTATTTGTAAAGTGTCTTCATGAGGGAAAACACAAATGCTGGTTCGTTGTCCTACATGCAACTGGTGCCCAACATACCAGGAGGAAACGTGACAGTTTGTGGTCTCTCTAAAACTGAAGACACTTCCTTAAGAAACTGGGAGTATAATATAATGTAACAATGTGTCTGAAAACCCTGTACTGTTTTGACTTGGTCTCAGTCTGGAATTTAAGCAGAGCCCAACCAGACCTCACATTTCTAAAGTCATTATGGTAGTCCATCACTACAAATGAGGGAAAAAAAAAACCTATAATACCCCCACCAAAGTTGGCTTCCCCAACTGCTTTTCCCTACTTGACAGATTTTTGGGCTAGGGCTTTTTAATTTGGGGCTTTCCTTGCTGTGGTCTTAATTAAAGCATCACTAAATCAGAACTTGTGCTTCCCAAGTAACTGCTGATTGAGCATGTCTGTGGCAGCAGTGCAACACAAGTTGCGCTGCCTGGTCCAAAGGCAGTTTGCCTGCTAGGATGATGGATTCACTGAGGCTCAATACTGTGGGTGGAAAGGACTCTCTCGTCCTGCTTCTGCAAAACTGGGACTGCACATTTAATACCAAAGTCAAGAGGCCTGTGTGCTTTCACTAGGAAAAGCCACCCCTCAACCCTTCTGCCTTGCTCTCCTTATCGATAAAACAGGAATGATGGTGATATGGGACTTCTGAATAAAACTGCTTCATTGGTGCTAAGGTTTATGGAAATACCATTTCACAAAGTTTAGACAATTTGCGATCAACAGTGGATATCTGTCTGGATAATCTTCATACTAGTTATACCTAATAACGTGAGAAGAGCTGTTCCTCTCCTTTTGATCCTGCTTTATATACTCTTCTTCATAAATACTGTAGGCAAAGCTTGTACAACACTACTGCAATTGCTATGAAGAGTACTATGAATACAAGGGCTTGTTCATTATCACTGCATTCTGAGTGCATGGCTTGAATGTACAGCTGATTTGTTCCTGGATTAGGAAGCCCAACTGTACTCTGATACACTTTCCCTGTTTTGATTTGAAGTAGGTTAGGTTACCAATCTGGATTTAGTAAATATTGTAGTTAAATAAATCAAATTTACAAACTTCTAACATTCACTTAGTCACAATCCTTTCTTGCTTGAAGAGAGCAGAGGGTGGTCTTGGCAGAGAGGCCTCACCTGAACTTCAAGAAGTTATCCTGCCCTCCTCTTTTTCACTCACATAATTAAAGCCATCTTTTCCCCCCCACTTCTGACTCTAAATAAAATAAAAATCAAGTGTGGTTATTAATAATGATTATTGATCTCAAATAATTTGTCTGAAGAAGGAAATGCTTTCTAGAGGTTACAGTCAGGAAGTCAAAGGTTTTCACTCCCAGCTCCAACAGTAACTCATTTGCCATACACAGCACATCTCCCTCGCCCATTCCCTATTATAGGGCTGTTAAAGGTTTAGTTAACTTCAGAGCAAGCAGTTCTGAACAGCAGCAATTCTTGGCTACTTGAACCTGAGTACCTCCATGTGCAAGTGGTAGTTTTTTATCTACCCATACAAACAGAAAGGTTTGTGCTGCCATTACTGGCAACTACATATGCATACCACACATGCATTTTTACAGCACTGAGCTCGTCTTATGCTTTTAAAAACACATGAAAAAGTCACTGTCTGGGTTAAGGTCTTCAAGAATCTGTGTGAACTGGGTAGGAGTTACTCTGCTGGTAAATATTATTTCTGTAGTGAGAGTCGGTTACTTCATCAGCAGGAACAAAAGGTTGCAATTCTTTTTGTTCCTCTATCACTAACTGAAAGATTCAAAAGGGATAATCTGAACTAGAAGACAGGTTGATGATGGTAGTTTATAGATAAAAGTTAAGTGGAGGAGGCTTCTAATTTTAAAGAGCTACAGTACAGCAGTGGTGAACATAGTAACAATCTAATTGCTGCATATCTTGGGAATGTTAGGAGGAAAAAAGACAACTAATCAAAAGCAATGCTTGAGCAGTAGCTGCATGTTGATTTGTCACTCATGCCAATTCATAGTGCATAAACAGCCACTGAGAGAAAGAGTTTACTCAGAGCAAATGTTTACATGATGTTTCCTAGGTTTTCATTCCATTAATGATTTGTTTCTGTGGATATTTATAAATGAGGCTAAAATAGCAGCATAGAAATAACAAATGGGACAGACTGATTCACTTTTTAGGTTCAGGTCACTTGAGTTCTGATTTCCTAAGAGTTTTGGTGTCACAATAGGCTGAAGCTTTCTCTTTAAGCCCAGGTGTAAGCTAATCTGGACCCAAGATCCCAAAGCTGCTATCATCAGGTTTAGAAGGAAGGGATTTTTTACAGAGGTGACCAGAAGACATTATCAAACAAGGAAGGGTTATATAGAGCACCTTTGCAGAGATCCTGCCATTTGGTCACTGCTACAGGGCAGCACAGAAGTGAAAATACCAGATGACAAATGCACCAGCATAATATCATTCACACAAGTGTCCTTGTTTTACTTTGCAAAGTCTGATCTGATAAAGAAAAACACTTCCTTAAAGTGCCATTTTTATGATACTAAACAGGCCTCCAATGACTTACCAAAGTAGAGAGGGACACTGACATTTGAACTGCAGGAGTTTTGCTTTCCATCTTGTTTACTCTGCCCCTGTGATTACTGCATTTGAATAACTGGAATTTTTAAAATCCCTTTTCCTCCTTCCATCATGATGTAATGCAACTGTTGCACAAGACTTACAATGTACAGCTACTGCTGCTGGAGCCAAGTTTGGCACCAAGAGAGATTAGGGTTGGCACCAAACACCAGGATCTTTACAATAAATTTGGCAGACAGACCCGAAAAGGTTTGCCATAGCTGCCATGAACAGCACACAGAACAGTAAAAGTGCTGAAACAGACCATGGTTTTGTTCCTGGAACAAAGACACCGATTAGCCAACTACTTAATCTAGCACCTACTTATGCATGAAAACTGAATAGTTTTACTCAGTCAAAATTAAGGGCAGTAGCAGGCACCAAAGTGTAACATAACAGAGCCTTTCAAACATCCATCCTTCCAATCTGAGCCTACAAAGCCCACCAGCCAGCTACCCATTAGCCAGGAGAATCTCTGTGCACAACTGCAAGTTCCACTGGATTATTCAAAGAAAAATGCTTGACCCATACAAGAACACATCTGTCTCAACACTCAACTACTCTCTTTCCAGTACTTTTCAGTTATGCTTTCCTGAGAGGCAATTTGCTCCTAGTCAGTGATGCTGGAGCAGTGCTCTGGAAAGAGATGGTATTTTTCTTTTGTAAATACAGATGGAACAGAGAAGAGAAATGCAAATTTTCCTCACTGTGTCCCTCTCAGCTGGAACTGAAAAAGCGGGGACTGATTTTCTCTGCTCTGTATAAGGGTCTGATGATTTGTGATGTGGACATCTGCCTGCAACTGGGCAGATGCCACCAGCTTATTTCACACAGACAACTGAACAGCCATGTAATAGCAGCATTTTTCAACTGCTATTGATTTGGTATTTTAAACTCATTACCTAGCAGAAAAACTCCATACTCCATCCCAAATTTCCCCAAATTTTAAAATTCTGTAAGCACCAGCTCTCAAACAAGAAACCACCTCCACCAAGCAGCTTAGTCAGAAGCATGTGTGCTGCCATAACATTTTGCCAATCGAGTTACTATTAAAACATGTAAGAACATTCAAAGCAGATTTCAAGCAATTTATCTGACCCTCCATTCCGCAAGTAGTACCAACAAGTACTCCTAATGGGATATCTGACATGGTGTTTGTGTGTGGATGCATACAGAAGTTACAGCTTCCTGATGCAACTTATTTAGACATAGACAAAAAGCAAGAATTGGTTTAAAGATGAAAATCTGACTTTTCGTCCCCCTCCCCCCCTCCCCCCCCAAAAAATAAAATCAAACAAACTGAAAAAAAATAGGATCTGATGCTCTGACCTAACTTTTCCCTGGTGGTTTCACATTCTTTAAACAAAACTGTCAAATCTGGAACTGGAGTAAACCTTAAATGACACAAACCACAGTATCTTTTACTGGAAGCTTCAATGACCAAACTAGCGTCTTAAAGCACACTTTGTTTCACTGAAGAGCAGTTTTCTCCTATCATGTTATATACCACTTGCCCTCGGATCACCATTCCCACTCTCAAAAAGCTACTCTGCAACGCAGCTCATCACCTCTGAGGCTGCCTGTCAACAGCGATTGCTCAAGCACAATGGCAGATCAGGAGACTGCTCTAAGCAAAAGAGTGCTGTAATCCAAGACAGCAACAGAGATGACTACTTCATTGACAGGAATGCAAGGCAGCTCAGGGAAATTTCTTGTAGGTACAGAAAAATGGCAGCTATCTAGAGTTTATTCAAATAATCTAAGACTTTCATCATCTATACAGATTAGGAAACCCAGCTGTAAGTAAAAGCCAACTTCAACTTCTTGGATATTTGAGTTACAAGCACACATGTGCCATTAAGGAGGTAACTGCCTTAACCTTCAAACTCAGATTTGATCTGCAATATCCCTAGCTTAAAGGAAAATTTCTCTCACACATGTGGGACTTCAAAGGCCCTCACCATTTCAGAACCCACAGAGTAGCCCAACAGCCTGCTCCAGCAGCTGATGTGTTTCCTGACATTGGATTAACTTCAGCTCATCACCTTCAGCACAGTTTATTTCTGACACTTTTATGGACTAACTTCTACAACAGACAAAAGAATCAAAATAATTTCCTCCCTCCAGCTACTACAGGATGGCACAGATACGTCCAGTTCACTCATAAGCAGCATGCAGAGATGGGCTTGCCGAGCCCCACCGTTTGCAGCAATAAGCTACCAACAAGAAAAATCAATTGTGCAAAATATCTGAATGCAGTGCTTGGCTTCCAAAGGAAATGCAGCAGCTCACCTCTCTTCTCTCTTCCCCAAAAAGCAGCGCTGGTAACTAAAGTGAAAAACAAGGAGAAAGGAGACCATGCCTAATTTCAAGGGGCTTTTACTACCACATGTACAGGAATAAGACAAAAAATGGAGTAAAGGGATTAAACCTCAGATAAATTACATAATTACAGTACTACATGATTTCCCTGAACTACTAGAAAGGCACCTAACATACTAATACCAATAAAACTGCAATTCGGAAAAAAGAAATCACTGTTTTCTCAAGTGGAATTGTCAGAAATGGCGAATTTGATGCCACAGCCCAGTGGCTAAAGCTCTTGTTAGGGAGACTTGGATTCAATTCTGTGTCAGCCACAAGTTTCCTGTTACTGGAGTATTTTACAAAGCCAACTCATATATAATATGCTTGCCCCTATTTCCCTTCTCTGTAAAGCGGGGATTACTGCATTTTTCCATTTCTGAGCACGCTGAGCTCAGAAGATAATGTATTGCACTCAGGTAAGTCAGCATAAGGGCATGACAGACAAAATTAAACAAATGCCAAAGAAAGAAAAGCAACCTTCCACCTACTAAAAATGCCATTAAACCACCACGTTTCTGACTCCCTTACTACTTCACAACTTTTCTCTGCTTTTCTGCCAATGCAGAGAATAGCCACTGCCTGCAGTTGTCAATACAGAAGCGTCTCATATTCCTATTTTCTCCTAGCCCACATAATATCTCTCCTCCTTCCTATATCCAAGTTTTGCTTGGCTAAATTCTCCCTTCAATTCACATTTGGCTGTGTAACTCTTCTATCCCTGTCATTCTGCTCCAGCTGGTCTGTTTCTACCCTCAAGCAATAGGTGCTAGGTATGTTGTGCATCTTCTGTTAGCACACGTCCCACCATGGCTCACATGAAGCATAACCAATCTGCTAACCCCTGGACAGCTGCTGGTTTTACAGGCTGTCATCACAAAGACTGCCTGTGTGCCTCCTTGTAGGATTTCCATTCTTTAGGAGCCCAGCAACTGAATTCATTCAGTTCAGCTGCAAATTTAAGCATGGAATTGAAATGCCACAATTAAGAGAACCAGCTTTGCTTATTTCAGCTCCTCTTCACAAACTAGCACTGAGGTCTGCCTAATGCCTTAAAATCCTGCATTTTTTACTTCTAACATAGTTACTGAAGATAAACAAGGTACATGGTCAGAAATAGATACTGCAGAGTAAATGGGTGCAACAAAGATGCCAAACTGCAGGAGAACAGCCTGTACCGGAACCTCTCCCTTAAAACTGGTCTACTTCCTTAGTGCGCAAGGGTCAGTAGAGTGGAAGCTAAGATACAAATCAGTAAGAAAGTAACACAAACCTAGAAGAATGTGTGACATCGAAGTAAAAAAAGCTCCCGGGACATGGGCCTGAGAAAAGCCTCTGGAAATGCTATGGAGCACTGCTGAAAAAAAATCCCTGGTCCTTTCTGTGCACTGGATTGAAAAAAATTCCCAGCCAAACAAAACCAAACCCCAAAACCAAAAACCACCAAGGAAAACGAACAGCAAAAACTTTCAGTACAATTTATAAACAAACAAAACAACTTTCTGCTAGAATTACATTCCACCTCTTCCTCCATCACAAGACTGTCCACAAGAACTGAAGTTTCTGGCTTGTTGGGGAAAAGGTCAACAACATCTAATTGCAAAAGGCAACTTTTTCCTTGTCCTGCCACAAACCACTTTGCCAGTAAATACATAGGACAAATACTTTGAAAAGAACATACAAACACCTTAAGCAGAAAATTCAAAGTTTTAAAAGCAACAGCCTGATACTGACAGCTTTAAGAGTTAAGATTTTTCTTGATACAAAGTACACATTTTTTCCATACAAGCAGTTGAAACATGGATATTCTAAAGAGCATTTATTAGGTACAAGATAGCATATCTCCTACTCAGCTTTATAAAATGTGCCCAGTGCTGTACAAAGCATTAATAAGCATTTAAATTTGGAACTTGCTGGTACCCACTGGCACAGCAGAATTGAGAGAATTTACCTAACAGCTGCCTTGAAACACAGCAGATTTATACTGTGGGTTTAGTGGCTAACATTTTGTTTTAAACCAGAACACAAATGAGTAGCGGTAGTCTCTGGAATAATCTGATGTACTGTAATATGCGACGTACTCTCTTGACTCCAGGTTGCTGAAGTTAGTTGCATTCCTTCTTAGTGGAAATATTCAGTTTTGGTTAATACAAAAGTACAGTCAAAGAAAAAAAAAGCCAAATAAAGGCTATATACAAGCTTATCAAATACCTACATGCAGAATGATTCTGTTGGTCTTTAGCATTGCTATAGCACTGAATTTGCAGGCAACATCCAACAACTGAGAACTGGCATGAATTAACAGTCCAAAACATCTTTTTTTCCCTGGTGTATGTTTATGTTTATTTTTTAAAGGGAAGAAGAGATAATGTGAGTGGTACAAACATTATCCTTAGCTGTGTGGAAACTTAAATCTAAGTACGCATTCAGGAGTGCAATGCATGGGAAATATTGCTAATTGGTTTTAGAATTCAAAATTGAAGCTCGGTGAATTCAAGGGAAAAAAAACAGAGTTACACAAATACCACATGAATCTATGAATAACTGTAAGTGATATTGTAGAAAGGCTGGCAAAATTACCACCAGTTATACCAAACCTTTGGGTTCATGCCAATTAAAACTCTACGGTTTTCAAGAGGAGTACTCATGTGAGGAGAACTTTAGGTTTAGTTCTCACTCCAAAATGGGGTTTTCCTGTAGCCTATAAAAATACTGCACCTCCTATCATCTCTACTCTTCCTTACATGAGAACAGCCTGATGATCATTTGCATTCCAGGACTGGAGGATGGCAGAGATGTTACAGGCTTGGAAGGCAACTGGGCAAACTTCTGTGGATGCTTCCTCTGAAGACGGAAACTAAAGATGCTAGAACCAGAAATCATTCGTTCCTCGTATTCTGCCAATAGCATCAGTCAAGCTGCTAGGAAGATTTTTCACCATCACTTTGTTTAAACATTTTTAAAGACTGTTATCAAGGACAACACTGAGGTAATATGAAAGCTAAACCTGGTTTCTCTGCCTCCCATCCCCCAGACCCTTCTCCCTGCGCTTTATTTGGCAGAAAGGCATTGCACAGCATCTCATCCAACATTGCAACAGGAGTGTTCCTGAATATGATTAATTTGCTAGCGATACAAATCTCCAAACAGCATGTTAGCACTGCTGCTGATTTATGAAATGCCACAGATTATTCTCTCACCAGTGAAAGCTCTTTCAAGTTGATGGTTTTGTGTGCAACTTCTTCCAATTGTTAAGACCACTCTCATCTCTGCATTGCTCCCAGACACTGCAGAGGCAGCAAGGATTTCTTTAATAAATTGCAGGTTATGTATACATAGAGATAATACAGAAGATCAGATTATAAAGTCTTGCATACTTTCATAAGCAAAAAGCCAAGAGTGTGCTTTGGAACAGAAATAAGCTTCACTGGGCAAAAAACCCTGCATGGTCTGTTCTCCTCCCAGGATGCAAGTGCACACCAGCAACTGCAAAACTAGAGAACATGTTTCCTTTCCTCAACTGCTCATGATATTGTCCTTGGCACTGTAATGGCCCAAAATACATGACTACAGATTCCAAAAATAGTCTCAGAAACTTCAGTAATTTTTCACATTTCTTGGGCAGATATTCCCTATCCCACACATTGCACCTGAAACCCGTATGACCCCCACAAATTGCCTCAGTCCTAGGATCCTTTTGACCAGAAAACACTAAGTGATACCAAAGTACCCTCAGTTATGATTTGATTACTCTGATCAATGACATACAGGATATACTTTTATTCTTCAAGCAACATTTGCAGTCAGCTTGTGGTTTCCTTGTGTTTATTCAAATTTAGGCAGACTATCAGTTATTTTTACTTATGTGGAATAATCAGATAGCTGAAAATATTTAGGATGTGAGATCTTCACTACGACCAGCCAAGAATCCTATGGCTGCTTTTTCTGTCCTGACAAGTAAGCCCCTGCTTGACAAAAATACTTCAAAATTGAAATAGCAGGGATTTATAGGACAGTTTTGGAGCTTTTTCTGAATCCTATAGACTGGCATTAGCAACTACTTCCTATAAAAGCAAGCTACTGCAAGATCTACTTGCTGAATGCCATTTGAGCTTGTTTTTGAGTTGTTACCTTCCCACAAGCGTGCTGTGCTTCCAAAAGGGTGCGGTTAGCTCCTTCCCTCATGCATTTACTTGTCTCCAATATGGGTGTACTGAGACACAGTTGGAGCTCTATCCAGTTTCACTGTCTATAAAATACGGTATTAATTTGGAGGCATTAATAAACATGCCATCTATCAGGGTGTGCATACCCAATGTTAGCCAGGGCGATTTTCCACTAGCAATGCCTCCGAAGTCAGCCATCTGAGCTACTTTGTACGCCACAAACACGGGGTCACTCTGGGCCTGACCTGCGTGGTTTCCTGGCTCAGAAACAAGTCAATCTGGTCAGACTTCTACAAGTAAACATGTGATTTCTACATTGTTAAAAGCCTTCTTAATTCTATCACTATTCCTCTACGCATTCCAAATGTACATTCATTTCATTGTAATATTTCAAAGGATCCCATTCGGTAATGTCATGTATTTCTCTGCACTGTTACAAGCACGGCACCTTCTCTAAGGTTCTCCAGATTATGACACTGCACTGAGACCATCTCAAATCACCTCCAAGTTACTGCTCCAAGCCAGCAAGAAGTATAAAACCTGAATTAGAGCCTGAATATAAAGAGAAATTAACAGGCAGAAGGACACAAGATGTGGGAACTCAGTAAGAAAACCAGTCCTTCTATTCCTATCATAACTAAAAATGACAATGCAGAACTGAACTACATACATACTGTCTAATGGTTTAGACATACTGTCATAAACCATACTGTCATGGTTTTTTTTTTTACTTTAGCACAACTGAATAACGTGTAAGCATTTAACACTTGGGCATTGTCAGTTATAAAGCAAGAGTTGTACGTTTGACAGAACAGCAGCTTTAAACCTGCAGTTTGCTTTGTAAATCAATGTAATTCTGGTTGCATTTAACAAGCAGGATAATGAGAGAGAGCTTCATATATACTAGCTTAAATGTACCTCTGTGCTCAGACAAGCCTCAGAGATTTGGTTTCTTTCAACTCTACAGTTCTGAGCATAAGCTGGTAAAGCCATTATTGCCACAGATCCTCACAGGAGCAAAAAAAAAAAAACAACAAAAAAAAAAAAACCCAAAAAACCCAACAAACCAACAAAACATCTAAACCCGAAACAACCTGTCTTCATCTGCATGCAGTCTTACTGAAAAATCTGCATGCACTCAGGCTGCAATCAGCTCCTAACACTAACAGGAATCTCCTAGGCCGGAGATCACCTGCAAGTTAGGCAGTGCATTAGGCTTTTAAAACTGTTTCTTTTAACTCTGAACGGGCTCTACCTTGGTACTGTGCTTCCAATCTGAAATGAATTGTAACTTCAGTCACAGAGTAAGGCTCCAGAACCCACCACTGCACTCCTGGAAGCAGAAATGTTTGAGCAAAGGTGAGCAGGTCAGACAAGGGCAAAGTCCAAAGTAATTTTGAGTGGTTCAGCTAAGTAGAGAAGGCTAATGGGAAAACATTTTAATTTGTTATAGTCATCCCTAGTGAATAGGAGGACGTTTTTCTTCAGCAGTTTGATTACAAAGCAGTAAATCCCTCTGCATATATAAAAGACCTATGAACAGTATAGATCAAATGTCAAAACCAGGTTTGCACTCTGTGTTGGATGCAGGAGAACTACTGCACTTGGGAACAGTTCTAGATACTCAGTCATTCTAATTTTTAAGTATTTCCAACATATATTCTCTATCTAGGAACAGGCACATGGATATAATTCAGCCAATTCCCATCTACAAAAACACAGAGTAGTGATGTTTTTACAAAAGATGTTTTTGGACCTTTCCATAAAAACACCTAAGAAACATGCTCTTGAATACAGAAACAGGTCATCTTTCCCTCTCACCCCACAATACTTTCTGACTCTTCTGCTTCAAGTACTGGCTGCAGTCTCTACTTTAGAGACCATAGGTAAGAATAAACAAGCAAAAAAAGCTCCAGGTGACAACATACTTTAACAGCATAAATATACTGAAGTAAGAATTATGCCAGAAAAGTATTCTCCCCAGTTGCTGACAGTTTTGTTGAGTGTATCTATTTCTTTTTCGCTTCATAGACCCTCTGACCTTCATACAACCAATAACGATTTCATTACACTGGTCTAAGATGGGATCGAAAGACACTGAAAACAGTGAAAGTTGCAGCTACTCAGCCACAGGTTCTTCTTTAAAAAGCTTTTAAAGTTAGAATCAGGATTTCTAGGCTTAGAAATAGTGTTCAGCCATTAGGAATTACTGAGCTTTCCTTAAGCTGTGTAATTCAGAGGCAAAACTCAAATATTTGGTTTACTTCCTAACAAAATAATGACCTGGTCATGGCAATTTGTATCTTGTGCCCATGCTGGTTTTCCACATATTTTTCGCTGGTCATGAGAAATAAATACTCTGAGGCAAGAAGTACTTTAGTTGCACCTACATACAGAGCGGGGCTGGGATCTCTATTTGCTGCTGTAATACAATTGCCACCAAATACCGTCTGAACCACAAACCACCTTTTTGTAAAGTAATTTCAGTACTGCTCGCTAAATGGTTTTGTCAACTCAAGTTTTCAGAAACCTTCTTGTATTAGATTGGTCTTTGGATGAGGAACATCAACCAGCCCTACAACTCAGGATTTATACCTCGAGGGTTTCCAAACAGCCCCCATGGACTACTTACTACTTATGTTACGTGATGCCTTAGCACATGCTTGCCACAGGACAAGGGGCCTTTATGAAGGTCTGGTGACATGATCACATTACCAATAGCTCAGCAGTAATGCTCCTTTTGAGCATTATTCACCTTCACCTAACTGAAGGATAAAACCCTTCTGTTGCTGGCACCTCTACAGAGTAATGAGTACCTGCTTCATCAGACACTCGTATCAACACTTCTCAGCTTCACCGTCTGGAACTAACACTGTTTCATTCTAAATCAGGTTTTGGAAAGATCAGTGCTGTCTCAAATTTTTCAATACAACAGCAGAGATGTTGAATTTCTAAGCTTTCAATCCATTTATCATCAGTACAGAACTTTACAGCAGTTTAGACAGGTTGATACAGACTTTTGGTCAAAGCAGGCTCTAGTGTTTGTGTTCTGTCTGCCCACAACACTTCCTGTCATTTCTACTGGCTAAAATGTTCTTTTCTGTGGTTTTGTGAAGTGTCCCTCCCTGCTGTGGACTATACAACAACAGTTGGGTTTCATCTCATATATGGCTCTTTTGAGCTCATGTGGAGCAAGGGGAAGGCGCAAGAACAGGGAATGGGACCCAAAACTAAATAAATCAATGTTTCTTTGATCCTTTGGGATCAGGATGCTGTAAAAACACATGGTTATTAGAACTGTGAATTTATTGGTAAAGGAGTTGGTTACAGGCACTGTATTTCAGTGTGAACTAACATTATGGTACTAAGTACAAAGCATTCATTCTGTTTGTGGCTATGAGAACTAATCTCTTCCATGTGCAGATAGACTGCGTGATAATTCAACTGAGATTCCCGTTGGTAGTCTGGGCAAACCCTCATCAGCTTTAGGGCTTTCAACAATACACAAGCAACAGCTCCAAGAGCAATCTAACTAGTAACTAATGTCCCTCTGAGCGGCACTACTAAGCAGCACCAGAGCAGCCTGTTCATTTCAGGGGTCTTTTCCAAGTAGGCTGTCAAAAACCTGAAAACCTGAAACTAAAAGGTGAGATTCTCCCAAAACGCTTCAACTGCTTAGCTTTGGACAGGATTCAATATATAATGGACTTTGAATGAAATTGCATGTTTCTAATATCTTGCATTTGCCTCAATAATAAGAAAAGGTCTGATCCTGATTATTAAAAATGAAAAAGTAATTTGAAATGTTTATGTGGATGGCAGCTTTATATGCAGGATAGAAATGCTCCAACTGCTTTTCAATCCAGCTGGAACGAAGTCTTCTTTTTTCTTTTTTTGTGAAATTTCATTTATTATGAGTACTGTCTTAGTAAGGCAGCTGTTGGCAGCAAGCTGTGAAATTAAAGTTGAGCTGGTTAGTACTAAGAGCCAAGACATAATATGCTTTTGTCAGAGAGAAGTTTTTCTTGTATGTATGTAACCTACATTCAGTAATTAAAATAGCTAGTCAATCAATCTTACCAAACCCCCTTGAAGGGAGAGTTAATGCTACTTTAAAATATAATTTCCAAATTGTACAAATTGTAACCAAAAATTTGGGATTAGTATAGCTCATTTCAGTAAGGTCTTTAAATAGCCAATGCACCGATGAATTCAGAAACCCAGAAATTAAGGATTCCAGATTCTCAACACTGTCCTACTAACTTAGTGTTAACATTTTGGGCAAGTTACTTCTGACAGGATTCCAAATAGGGATGAAATCAGGATCATTGTGTTACTATTATCCACTGAGCATGTCACACACGGCTTGCACTTGGAGGAAGTCATCATGGGCTTCCTACCACTGGGAGAAATGCTTTTATCATTCAATGCACAACCATGATTATCCTCCAGGTTCTCTGGCTGTCTTAAAAGAAAGTAGTAGAAGACTTGACATTTTACTCTGAATCTCCTCTGGAATGTGCTTAAGATGCACATTTCAAAAATACCTACATAAAAGTACCCTTGGGAACCAGTTGAAGGTGCAGGACAGGACTTGGCAAATGCTGTTGGAAGTCCAAGCCAGATAAGGGTATGATTTTTATATATAAAGTGCACAAATAAAAGAGGTAACATGAAAAAATGCCTGAACTAAAGCATCAAGCTGATTAACCCTCAACAACTAAGTTGACTACACTTTGTAAACTGCTGCCTGGAAGTTCAGTTATAAAGGGTAATCCCACAACTGTATCATCTTCTGTCTCAGGATTTTATTAGCTTCAAATGATTGTAATCAAAGACCTTAGTATTGACCAAAGATGCAACTCTGTCCTCTCCCCAGCACGGTCACAAGCTCCTGGCAGACTCCTGCAGTGGCACAAGTCTGTTTACAGTCAGACCAAGCAACTGATCTTTTTTCTGGTTTTCTTCTCAGCTGGATCAGCAAGATGATCCAGCTTGTAGCATGTCCAATAGCACCAACAGAGAGGAGAAGACAGGAACATGCAGTCAAGCTGAGGAAGCCACATCTTTTGATGTTAACACAGCTCTCAGTCAGCTTAATCCAGTCTTGAAACCATACCTCCAATCTATCAACATGACTGCTGTAAGGAAGGTCCCACTGCTTGCAGGGTGACTCTAGTTCTAATGCCAAGTAAGACAATCTGCCCAAATTACTCCACTGCTTAGGTGACAGCTACCTGTACTTCCCTGTAAACACAGGATTACAATTAAATACTCCAACACAGTTGAAGTTGGCACCACTTTTACTACCTTAATGTTAACTGACAAACAGATTAATTTAACATGGCTTTGAGCACCATGCCCACCCCACCTAATTCATAAACTACAGTCATGTGCAGACTTTGAGTCAGCAATACTTATCCTGACATCTACTTAAGGTATTTGCAGCACTGTCCTATTTGCAGGGGTATCAAACTACTTTGAGGGTTTACTTCAAGTTATGTATACACCTTGGCAGCGTTTTTGGACCTTTCCATAAAAAAAGCTTGGACCTTTCCAAAAAGCTCTACTAGATAACTAGAAAATTAAACAGCATTTAGGAATTGGTGGGAGATTGTTAACTGGTGTTTAGTATTAGTGAACATAGTGGCTGGCGACAGGGTACTTGTAAGCATTTTTAAACAGAAGAAAGCTTGGCAGGTTCTTTCCTCCATACAATTTTTTTTCTAAAGAGCTTTTATAAGGGATAAACATAAGGGTTTAGTCTTCTGAGATTACACACGTTATTGCAGACAACTGTATCGGATCTCTTTTGTATATAAAAAAAAAATAAAATATCTGACTTGTCAGTTTCTAGAGAGTCAAAATCCTCAGTTCAAAAACGCACTTAGTACGTCCACGGAAGATGGGAGGTGGTGGCCACTCCACAAGTATTGCTTCAAAACACAACTCACAGATTCACAGCAGTATAAAAAATACGAGGCTGGCAAGAAATTGGAATGAGAATAAAAAACACATGAACCATGCATACAACTAATTAAACATGAAAATTACCTTTAAAGTCACTTACCTTCACCACTGGAAGTTAACATTCAGCAGAACAAATTTGAGCAGTGTATTTTGAGCATTTACAACCTGGGAAAAATACTTCTTTCAAATGCATGTCAGGATAGCACAACTTCCTTCCAAGGACTGATTATTTTAGGCCTTCCTAACTGAAGTGAAAAATGCTTAAGACTGAACACAAGCTTCGGTTGACAGCACTTAAGTGAGCCTGGAAATCTTCAAATTTACAGTGTCAGGAACTGCTGCATAACTTCTAGGCTAAAACTTCAGAGTAAAGCATACCTATATTCAGTCAACTTGCAAGCTAAAGTAGTCAGATTTTGGCAACTAAACTTCAACTTCCCTTTTGCATAAGTAATACTCCAACTCTAAGCATTTTACTGTTCATTGTCGAGGACCATCTGAAAATGCCTCCACAAGTCACATCCTAGTTATTTCTTCTTTACTAACATCTGATTTGTGGATTACAATCCAAGCTGTACTTCCAAAGGTCACAAGAATGTATCGTTTGAAGCACTGAAAAAAAAACAACCCATGAGGCACTACAAAAAAAAAAACCAAACCATGACACAACTCAGGGCTTGATTTTCAGTGACTCTGAAATAAGCACAGTATGCACTAACCTTTAAGAGTATATGCCAAGAATAATTACAGAATTTAAAGTTCCAGTGACCACAAGATTGCAGATTCCATACTACTTCTTTTGGTAATGGTATCTGCATCAACACAGCACCCACTTGAGGAAGGACAGAGAGCATCATGTTGGCACAACAAAACCCCTTCATTAAGGAGACATCTGGGGCCATTAATAGTATGTCTGCTGGGGGAGGCTGCACTTCGCTAGATTGGGTTTCAAACCAAGTTCTGCATGAGGTGTTGAGCAAAAGAGAATTGGCTGCAAGCAGGACAGCAGAGTTTTGTTTACCATATAGTTAAAGGATCACTAAATGATTAATGAAAGACTTACAGTTTCTTTGTAGAGCAGTAGACAATATTTTGGGGTAAGACTTCGGCTTGTCAGCTTAAGCACAAAAAATACTTATATAGAGATCTCTCCTGAGCTGACTGCTGTTCAAATGATTTTTCTAACTTGCTTCCCAGAACAAAACTCATAAATTTAAGGCTCTCTTGAGAAGACAAAAGAAGCTCAACAAAATGTTAGTTTGCCAACAGAGCATCTGGCGCATTACTACACGTGATAACACTAGCACCGTGTAGTCATCTTTACTTAACCACCTTGTTAGCAGCTACACATGGCAAGATCCCTCTCAAAGTAAACCTACATCCCCTGAGAACAGCAGAACCCTTTGCCCTCCTCAGAAAACCTCTTCCCAGTGCACTCCAGGCTCTTCCTTGGCACAGAGCCTCCATCAACCATCAGGAATGGCTCATAAGGAACTGAACAGGTATCTCCCTTTGTAGCGTAAATCAGGTAGAACAATGCCAAGTAAGCTCCAGGTTAATGGCTTTAAAAGTCCTGAAGCCCGACCTTTGAAGAAAATTTTAAATGCTATTTAAGCCTTGGGCACATGATTAAAATCAGATGATGGCCACCATTCAATGGAAAGACCATCTCACCTGTTTCTACACTCTTGATATGAATATTAATAGAATACATGCAAAAAATCCAACATGTTTAAAAAGGCTCGGCCTCTGGAGAGACAGGGAGCACAGATCCTCTACAGTAGCCTTTCTCATCTTCAGAGCAATTACACGATTACAAGCAACTTAAAATCAAAACACTCTCAAAAAACCAGATCTCGCAAATACAAGATCCTGAACATGGAAAAAACCGCGTCCCTACTTCAGGCAGTCATTTAAAAATGACAATGCATTTCAACAGCCGGCATGTTACAAGTGCATTTAGACTGCTTTCTAAAAAAAAAAATAAATTGATCTTTAACTATCAGTAAAGCACAAACTCAGTATTCTGTGCAGGATCATCTGTGCCCACAAGATGCCCCAACAGCCTTTCTGCATCAACTCGGAGACTTTTAACAAGCTGGATCCTATTTTAGCTTTTACCAGCCAGGACCGCTCCTATTTACTTGCCTCTTACCTCAGGTGGGAGGCAGGATAAGCAAGGTTCACCATCTGTGTCACACTTCCCTCTCCTTCCCCGTTGCAAATCTCTCCAAAACCGCCAGCAATTCCCACCGGATGGGATGTGCAATTGCTCCAGATCCCAGTCCAATATGAATTAATAACGTGCTGATTTTGTCATCCTGTACTGGGTGTGTGTGCCCAGACACTGGCAGGGGGGCTGCAGGGGCCTTTTGTGAGGGGCTGCCCTGCGCCGGTTCCAGCCGGCTCGCCACAGACCCACAGCAGGACCTGGCTGAGCCCGCTGGAGAAGGCAGTGGCGCCCCTGTGAAAGGGCGAAGTTTGGCGCCGTGATAAGGAAAAACGTGAGAGAAACGGCCCTGCGAGGCCGGCATGAGGGCCTCAGGGAAGGCGGGAAGGGGGCGCTCCAGGCGCCGCAGCTCCTGAGCAGCCCGCGCTGCAGCCCGTCGCGACAGGAGCCCAAAGGGAGCCCGCGCTGGAGCAGGGGAGAAGCGTGAGGAGGAGGAAGGACTGGTGGAAAGGAAATGTTACACAATGGCTGCAGTCCTCTATTCCTCACACTGCTCCGAGGGAGGCAGAGGAACTGGGAATGAAGGAGGAAAGCTGAACCTGAGAAAAGAGGGCCGGCAGAGTTGTTTTAGTTCTTGCCTTTGTTTCTCAACATCCAACACTATTTTAATTGGCACTAAATTAATCTTCCCCAAGTCCGTTTTGCTTGTGATGGCAAGTGGCAAGCAATCTCCCTGTCTTTATCTTGACCCATGGGGTTTTTCATCTTATCTTCTCCCCTCAGCCTGCTCAGGAGAGGGGTGGGAAAGGAGCTGGGTGGATGTCAGGCCGCCATCACAGATCAACCCACCACACATACAAAAATGTTCCTTATTCACCTCAGCGCTCTGAAGAATACACTGAAACTGAAAGAAACAGCAAAACCAATAAATTTCCTTTCCAATAATAACCTTCTGACAGAACATAAAATCTTCCTTTTCTCCAACTAACTCTAGAACAGCTGAGACTAAATCTTACTTTCTAGCAAGAAACAGAACAGTGTTAATATGGCCTGGAGTCTGCAGGACATGCCAGGGGTTTCCCTTCTATACAAACACGTTTACCACAGTGTTGTCAGGCATTTTGTTTCTAGCATGTACATTGTTTGGTACAGTACTGGCTACTTCTTCCCAAACCTCTAATATCACTGCAGTCCTAACACTGAATCATTACTTCTGTCATAGACATACACTGCTAATGCATGACATTTTGGGTTGTACTAAAAAGTAGGTGAAGAGTAAACCAGAAAGCCCTCAAGGAGCTAGACTGCTGGAGAGGTACAGGCTGGTGATATCTGCTCCATCAGATAGCATCCACTCCTCCACTGGAAACTAGACCAGTTGCTGTGATTCTTGCACCCATCAAGTGAACAACAGAGGCTGCTTGCAGATATTCTGCTGCCACAGGCTGACACTTTGCTGCCATTGCCAATCACCTATTTCAAACTCTGAAGCTGGTCATAAGCAGATATCCTCTACCTAGTATTCATGCCCATGGTTTACTGTGCCTACTCAAACGTGACATGAGTGCAGAATTGGTTTTTAAGGAATGGAGACCAAAATTCTCTCTCCTGACATTGCGATGGCTGATGGTCCCCCTCCGCATACAGAGCTGTTGGAAATCGCAGTACTGGAAGGACATAAGCAGAGTCAAAATCTTGTTACAGCAGCAAATGCAAAGTGATGACACTATGCAAGTGTCTGGACACTGGAATAATTCTCCGCTGGGAAAAATGACTTGTCAAGACACTGATGTGACAGGGACACTGTGATCTTTGGTTCTGGCTTTGAGCCGTCAGTAGCTGCAGATGTTCTCCAGCAGCATTTTAATCTGAACTGTAAGTCTTGGACCAGATTCACTGAACACTGCGATAAAGTAAAAAAGCCAGCAGTAAGCAGAATGTGACTGGTTTTAACAAACAGTCCCTACTCAAACAATTACCAGGATGCAGTACGTGCAGTCGAGAAGAACTGAACATCAGCCTGGGTATTACTGCATGTCAGAGCTCCTCCTCTGGAGTCGTATCAAGTGACGTTCCTCCTCGAACATGTCCTAATGAATTCCACTGAAGCCTGCAGGTAAAATCCTTCTTCAACCATTTTGCCCTGATTGATAGCTTTAGAGCTTTCTTTCACACCACTTCGGCTGCTTTCCAGACCTCTATTTTTCTCCTTTTTGTGTCTGCAACAGGAAGTTGCACTGGGTTTTTTCACTGTACGTTTCTCTTAAAACTGACATCTTTGCATTGTAATGAAGGAACCCCTGGGTATTAGTGACAAATTAGTCACCGGCTAAAGAATATTTTCTTTTCATTTCTATACCAGGTGGAAGATATTAAAATCTCTAGAGGAATTTCCCCTACTCTGCTACAATAAATCATCACACAATTTTCTTTTAAAATTACTTAATTTTACTACCTTTAAAACTTCACCACAAATAAGAATCCCACAACTGTGCTGATGTAAAACTAAATAGCCTTGTTACCTTCATCAGGGAAACATTATCATAAAGAACATATTTACTTTTATTTTGAAAATTAATGTAATTTTACTTTGAAATTTTAAATTATATTTTAAAAACAAGGAATTATTATTTTCTGAGAACAAAAAAAAACCCCATGTACCTGCCACAGGTAGAAGCATCACCTTCAATAAATTAGCAAAAACTCTTTCCCCATCAGTAATTATCTAACTGAATCGGGAACAGTATTTAAAAAAATCTACAGAAGATACCACAGTCTGCAAAAAAGACCAAGTCTTGCACTGACTATTTTTTGTTGAAGAACTTGTAAAGTAGCAGCCAAAGTAGAGAAAAAGACCGAACAGAAAAACACAGATAGTTTGCTGAAGTTACAGGCCACTGGAATACAGCAAAACATCCCATGAAGGTAGAGCTTTGCCTTTTTCCCTTTTTTTCCCCCCCTAGAAATAGGTCAGTGATATTTCAACACTTTTATGTAATGAAAAAGTTGATACTCAAAATGTTAACTTCACAACTGTGCAGATTTTGTGTCATTTTGGTGGGTTTTTCCACTTAATAAGGCAGATAAACTACTGTAGTTTATAATAAATACTACACAAGTGGCTTACAGCTCCTGATGAAATGGCTTCACATACAATTATGTGCTCTTAATCACCAATTAAGTCAATTTTCCATGTTGTAATAGGTCCATAATATATATAGGTAATCCAGGCAGTGAAAGAGTTCATTTAACAAGTGAAAGTAACGCCAGGACCAAGACAGAAATTTAAGAGTCCTGCCCCACCAGCAAAGGAATAGCAGGAGGGCGTCTATCAGTAAATACAACACATGAAGCCTACATGCAATTGTTTCTTCCTCCATTTGCCAGGGTTTTCCCTAGCACTCCCTGAGGAGTGGGGGAAGATCAATTAAAAAGCAGAAATGTAAAACCAAAGTGTTAAACACTCCTAGATATTTAAGATCCCACAGTGCTTCCTACAAGTACAGTGCATCACTCCCTCACTTCTCCCGGGGGAGTTCCAGTTCTGATAATTATCTTCTGCCTGCTCACAAAGTTCAAGTTCAAAACAATATTCATTTTCCACTTCCTGTACTAAACCAGGGCACAATGCTTCTGTGCATCATTAAGCAACCATCCTGCTCCACCACAGATATGGTTAAACCACTGTTGTGATTGAATAATCCTGATTTGTGGCAGGGGGGACTGGAGGAAGGAGAAGCACTGGGCTTTAAGAAGTAAACCACCAGGCTCTAACATCAGTGCATCTGACTTGTAGCAGCAGCATCCTTTATTCCTTTCAATTCAAAATCAAGTATTTGTCCCCACCCATACTTTACAGGGGGGCATAATTGCTGTTTCAAAACTAATCTAGCCCAGAAGTTTTGTTGCATCACAAATATTTTACAGAAGACTCAGTCTTCTGTAAAATATTTGGCTTCCTTAGTCCCCCTCCCCATCCATTTCTCTTCACAATTTACATTCACCCCCTGCAGTGAACAGGAAGGATGGTTGCCAAACAAACAAAATGAAGTCATAAGTAATAAGCAGAATATGCCTTCTTTCGAACCACAACTTTAATTTTTCAGGTGCAGAGATACTGAAGAGGGCAATTTTAAGGAGAGAAAGCAAAAGTCAGTCAAAGTTTTAACACAGAAGATATCTTATATTGCCTTGTACAGGGTTACACACATTTACAGCATTGCTGAACGATTACGTATTTTAGGTCAGAGACCTAAGCTTGCCTTTTATTCAGAGACAACTGAGTTTTATTAAAAGCAAGATTCCTCTAAAGTAGATGTTTACACAATGGGCTACCAAGGTTAAAGAGAATGAGGATATTGATAATGTTATTTCAATAACTGAAAAGAAAATCGGTGTCTGCCTTATATCTCTGCTACACACCTAACTCCACCAACACACTTAAGATTATTAGGTTAGAAGAGACGTTGTATCAAGTACTATGTCATATCATGGCAAAGGTCTTTCTGTGTAGGAGGTTACATCCACTGTTACCACACGGGTTGAGGTACCTCCCTCTCAGGGACCTGTTCTGGCTCCCCACCTGGTTTGGGTTTGTTAGCTTTTGCTAACTGCTGCTGAAAACCTTAAGTGGGGATAGTATAGAAAGACACTGACTCCTGCCCCTGTTTTGCCAGGCTCAGGCACTGAAGTGGTCAGTTGGACTGGTACTGACAACAGTTACAATGCAATTATAAAAAAATCTTGCGTTTTCTATGCACTTGGGCAGCAAGTACAGAAGATTTAAAACTGCTCCCTCTCAGTAAGAGAGTGAAATGATTAGGAACTGCAATGGCAGCAGGACTGAACCTAATATACTTATCCCAGTTAAATGCAAGCAAGGAGAAAATTTATCTACTTTGCTACGAGCATTAAGGCTGACCTACTGCTGACTCTTATATTTCAATAGAAAGCAGTAGCATCAACATAGCACTTACCAAACACAGGCTAGCAAAACCCATGCTTTTATAAATCCAAATAATGAAGTTAGCTTACTTTAAAAAAGGGAAAATTTGGACACAGCAATTATAACATTCAAATGTTTTACTTATAGAAGTATCACGTTCCATAAAAAAATCACGCTTTTTAGTTTAAGGGTGAAGAAAACAATCTCTTTTTCAAAGAAAAAAGTATTGCTCAATTCTAAACAAGATTCTGAGTTGTTTCAGCCAGAGAAATGGGAAAAAATAATAAATTTGCATCATTTACAAAACTGAAGTACACATTGTCAACATTTACTGAAAGGAAAGTATTTTGTAAATACATTTTCACTTGACTTGCAATCAAAGAATTGTCACATAGTTACAATTCAACTCTAAAGATGGTAATTGAGCACAGAAGAGCAGTTGCAAGGGGAATCAAAACTGGTGATACAGATCTATATGCAAAACTGATCAAAGTTCTTTCACAGTAGCTGTAGGACAATTACACAGCAAAAAGCTGAATCAAATGTGTCATCGATAGATACCATTTGCAATAGATGCAAAACTTGCCTTTAAGACAGCTGATGGGTCTCTGCATGGTGCACAGACTAAGTTGTAAATAACTGGGGCCACAGATTGCTTTGCTTACTCAACCTATTTAAAAACAAAAAAGTTTCAGATGCCTGCCCCACTTTCCCCTCACAGTTTCTTGTGGGTGCCTGAGTAATCCTGGAGGCATTTCCAGTTTTGAAGGCATTTGCTGAGTTTAAGAAATTTTCCCATCTCCTTGTTTTTGTTTGGAAGTACCAGGCTTTCCTACTCTGGTTGAGTTTCTCTGTGAAGTCTGCCCAGACAGAGGCACAGAGAGAGGCACCAACTCTCCATTGGTTAACCAGTTACTGTCTGGGCTGACTAGTATTAAATACTTCTTTTTATTTAGGATTTTATTTATTTATTTAGCTGGGCTGTTTTCTTTCTCAAAAGCAGGGATGGCAAATGAGAATTTCTGCATCACAGCGCTGAACGCCTAGAGTTAGGCACCACAGAGCGGAAAATTACCCATTTTCTTAAGCCTTTCTGCACATCTAAGGGGCAATTAAATTTGGACCTTCTTTAATTACTGCTACTCAGAAAAGCAGGAGCCCATTGCCAGGAATGGGCAGCAGAGAGAAACCCTGTCTGCAGAGTGACTTGGCTCTGACCAGGCTTATAGTCTGTAGCCCTGGTTTATTTAAAGACATTCCCAAAGAAGTCTATTATTGTTGAAATAATTCAAGACTTCCATCTCCCTGAATTATTAACTGATGTTGCAGCAAAGGCAAGTTGAGGTTCTACTGTGCATAAATTTCCTCTCCAAAAAGCGGAGGGGAGATGAATGACATTTCATGTAGCACTCACGCAAAGACACAGATGTGAAGAAATCTCAGGTTTGTAACCAAACACTTTAAACCTTCATTTCCTCAGGAGGAAACTAGCTGGGAATAAGTTAGAAATGCACTATCATCAAGGAAGTTTCTAATATCTGAACAACAAACTTCAATCCATTTCTGCCAGTCTCTGTCTATCAATAACAAACCCTTCACCTGCTTTGCAAATTGCTAAGGCCCAACTCATATCCAGGCTTTCCTGGCCTCAATCCCATTTTCACTCTTTGTATTCAAACCTGGCAGCAACAGAAAAACCCCAGCACTCTTTCAAACAACAAAATCCCACACCCCAACGAAACACGCATTCTGCTTCTGCAAAAAAAATGTCAGTCAACAAATAGGCACAAATTTCACAATGGCTGAGGTCATTCCCTTGAAGTCATTAGGGTTTGTGGGTGAGTTTTCCTGGTGGTTTTAACATTGGTTTCTGTGATTGCAGTTATGCTTATTTATGCATTTAAGGCGTATGATCTAATACACTTAAGGTTTAACTACTTCATTCTTTTGACATTCTTTCCAAATTATAAAAAGATTCTTGGTGTTTTCACTGCCTTGGTAAAGAAACAAAATTGCTGTCCACATAATTTCTTAAAAATACAGAACAGAGTAAGTACTTGTTGAAAATAATTCAAAGGAGAAAAAAACCCTACACCAGACATTCCCCCCCAGTGTAACACTTATTTTTGTCCTCGCTTTCCAACCTTCTGAGGAAGCCTAGTATTTTTTTTTTTTTTTTTTTTTTCAGAAATAGCTGTTTTGCTGGCTTTTTCAAAATAATATCCAGGCCTTCAGTGTCCTTCAGCTACAGCTTATAATCAACACAGAATTTCAGTACAGTTTTTTTAAATCCCTTCTATTTTTATTGTTATGCTTTTTAAAACTGCGCATTTGTGGCATGCTTCATTCACATTGGAACTTCCACAGCCACTTCGATCTCTACAATAATGCTCGTTTTAGTCAGTGCCTTTTGGTTATTACCTACTGGGGGTCTTTGCTTGAGAAAAACCATAGAAGTTAATTTTCTATTTCTTTTCTATTAGAAATTTAAATTATCTTTTCCCTCCAAGGCAAAAAAAGCCCAAACAGCCCCCACCATGCACATCAGGTTGGAGAAATTCACTGACTTTTCAGACACATTCAGAAACTTTTTCAAGAAGTTCAAATAAATAATGGAATTGTGTATGCCTGTGTACATGCATCTCTCCCTCAACACTGCGTGCAGTGCATGGCTACTCGCTTGTATACATAAATCATATTAAAACATTTTAAGTAACCTTTTCAAATCAAAGCCACCGTGGGAACTTCTCCACAAGGTATTTCCAGTGTCCCTGATATATCCAAGCACGTTTCTAACCAACAAGAGAAAGAGCGGACAGCAGCCCACAAGCTTGGTCAAGACAGAAGGCCTGTTCCTGCTCCATCCCTGTGGATGGAGGTGCCCTCTCTGCCCTTGAGACTCAGTTCATCATCACCACCAGATACAGCTGTTTCAAGTCCAACAGTGACCTAGCCACACCAACAAAACATTATTCACTGGCACACGAAATGCTCTGAACTCCCCAAGCCGTTGGACCCCCAACTCCCCGATGCTGTAAAGTACCACAATTCACAGCCACGCATTTTGTGGGCACAACCACCACCTCTGGGCCTCCCCTCTCCCTTGCTACTCCTCCCTTTCCAAGCTGCTTTTTCTAATCAAACCCCAAATAAAACAATCCTCCACAAGCCTTCCTTAAAATTCCCCATAAACCTTACCGCAACCCTGCAGCAGACTGCTGAGAGCCTCTGTACATAAACACAAGGGAAAATACCTTAGCACGGCATTAATGAAGTATTTCCCAGACACAGCAGAGGCGACAAACAGAATAAGAGCAAAGCCAAGATGCCATCTCGACTTCAGGCAAACAACCTCCTCTGACCTCTGGCAACTCCCATACACTATTAAACAAAAAGTATTCTCTCCATGTTAATGAACCATGTACAATCTAACAGATAATGCTGGTGTTAAACAAACATGCTTATATGTGACTACTAATGCTAGAACTTAAGAAGCTTCGGACAAATAATTTTAAATGGGAAGGATTATGCCCATGTAATCTTTCTCCTCTCATTTTACACACCTTTGAAATAACTCAAACACATAATTAAAGTCCAGGAAGAAAGAATGAGTGAAAAGAGGTTTGACTATTTTTAATTAAATATTCTGTCTGTGACACACTCATTGGAACCATCTATGCAGTGACCACTATTTTGGATCCAACTTTCCTCTCACACCTCTTGCAGCTGTAAATCAAGAGCAACTGAAGAGCCTGTGAAGAAGGGAACTGGATAGGGTTTTGTATGCCGTGAGCAAAGAAATATGTTGCACAATGACTGCATAGCCCTAAACCCCTATTCCCACGTTCTCCTCCCTCCAGCTTCAACACTCTGGCAGCAACAAATCTACCTGCAAATGGCAACACCTTCAGGCCACCAATGACCCAACAGAGATGAGCAATTATTTGCATCCTAATTGAGGAGCTTATCTTCACCTGATTAAAACAAGGTGTTTGTTAAACATCATTACTTGAGTTAAGATCTGCAAATAAAGATGAAGTATTGTTTTAAGAATTAGACTGCCATGAACAATTGTTTTCTGATGAGAGCTCTTAACAAACAAGCCCCACCAGGATGGTCTTTCTGGCTTTTCAGTAGAAAAGGGAGAGAAAGAGAGATGCTGAGTTCTCTCTGTTTATATCAAAGTGAATATTATGCGAAGAGCTTTGACTAGGTGGCGGGATTTTTTTTTTTTGGGTGTTTTTTTTTTGTTGGGCTTTGGGTTTTTTTTTTAGATATACACTCTTTTTTTTTTTTTGAGATATACACTCAAAAAAATCTCATACTTTCACTAAATGAAGCCATGAAAAGGATTTATGTAAAACCTGAACGGCTTTGCTTTTGTATATGCCATTGTTTACAGCTCTGAACGTTTTTTGTTCTTTCTTGGTATAACTATTTTTCTATCCCCTGGGTAAAACGTGGAATTTGATAAAAAGAACCTCACTGTTACTCCAAGAGATGATACCAAATCAAGTGGCTATTGCTGTAAATGATACGCATGCATACAGTAACTATACAGTGGAAACGGCAGTACAAGATTTCCCTACTTGATCTACTAAATGATCTTATGAGATGTATTTAAAATCTTCGGATTAAAACTGCAGTGTTCCATGGGTCTCAAAAACGATTTGAACTTGCAACTTCATTTAACAGTTTGTCCCTAATAAGAGTTACCCCAGCCAGGCAAAATTAAGTCAAACGTGTTTTCTTTTCATTCTAAGAAACTTCTGCTAGTTTTCACAAAATTTTAAGAATACTTTTCACTGCACAGGTAATCCTAACAACCATTTCCACAGATTAAGTCTAAGAACCTGTGAATTTATTGCAGAAGGAATTTACTGCAAGGAACAATTAGTCTTCAGCACTGTTCTTGTTGTTCTCCAGCTGAAGACACCTTAAAACCATCTGGTCACTGCAAAATTTGGCACAGAAGAAACAAGTCTTACTGAAGAGAATTGTAGCTGATTTCAAAATAGCTGTTTTACTACTACACATCATAAATAACAGTTGAGAAGACAGCAGAAAATTACTGACTTCTTTAATTGCTTTCTTTGTCAGCAGTGTGTACATATACACACTGCCATCCAAATGCAGCACCACCGACTTCAGTACAATGCCTCCCAGGCTTGAAGTTAAACATGCAACTAATTATGGCAGGATTAATAGTTAAATTATTCAATTTTCAGAAAAATCTAGCATATCAGCTAGCTAAGCACAACACCACAGCAACATACAAGGTTCTTTAAGTGACATTCTGAGATCAAGTTCTTCATATGAATACCTGAGTTTAATTCCTTTGTATAATCTAGGCGTATCCACACACATCTCATTGCTGAATATGGGGCTTATGGAGGGAGAATCATCAATAACATTTTTATTTCTCCCTAATGAAGCTTTTCTAATGAAATTCAAGACTGCCAAGGCTGCGAGATATTTGAAACAGGAGTCAATCTCCAACATTTCAACCAAATAATGGTGATAAGATTAGCAAGTCATGGAAATCAAGTCTCTACATAGTATTTTAGAAGAAAATGAGCTGAGGAGAGCAGGCTAAACAAAGCAAAGCAAAACAAATCGATGAATCCAAAACCAAAAGAGCACACCGCTTGCTATTTAGCCAGATGCTTTGACCTGTTGGTTAGAGGAGGAGAAAAGGCAGGAGAATTGCATGGATAATTTGACTCAATAACTCACAATTCAATTTCACATCATGCATTATTATTTCTTTAATTAAGATCTCTAAGTCAGAATAATTAAATCAAGTTATCAGCTGCTGTGGCATTTCAAGTTAACTTTCAAAACATGCTTAAAAAGTTTCTGGAATGTTTCCAAAGCTGCAAGCACTGATTATTTTCAAGGCAGTCTTCCCTGCCTGCATGTGTAACTTTTGAGGCCACATGATGCCTTGAATTTCAAAGTAGAAGTAAAAATTCAGCTTTTTTTTAAAGACTAGAAATGGTTTATTCATGTCAAAAAGGATGAGGAGAAAGAATTTATGCTGCATGTAGCAACAAGTAACACAAAACAACGAACACCAAATATATGAAACGATCTAAGAAACATTCATTTAGACACAGCACATCTAATTTAAATATATGCCATCTTTTGAGAACCAGACCACCCTAATAAACACAGATGTAGACATGCAGAAGGAATTTAGACATGGTTTCTCGATATACTGGGAGGGAAACCTTTCTTTGAGTGGCATTGCAGAGATAAAAATCCTCAGTAAATTAGTAAAGTTTATGAGAAAGATTAAACAATAACCCCCTCCTGCCATCACCTTTACCAGCGCAGCGGGATGCGTGAATCTGATACCACGCTAAACAAAATCTCTGTTAATATTTGCTGTAAACCAATAAACTGTTTATTGGTTAACCATACGTATTTTAACAATTACCATTTATTAGAACAGAATATATCATTATTTGAAACGTCTGAAAACCAGACACGAACAATTTCCTTCAGAGGCCATCCACTGGGCTCAGGCATAATTTAACACTCGAAAAAGTTTACTTAAACGGCATAAATCATCGTGCAGAGTTTTCGTCGTATAAGCAACCGCGAAAAAAAGCATTAACTCATTTTATTTAAACGTACGCTTCGGCTTTTAAAATCATTACTAAACGAAGCTGGGCTTAAAAGTAAAACCTAACGCCGCGCTTCAATTCGCTACCTCTTGCTTATTCTTGGTCGCCAGCCCGCACTCAGGACCCCAACATGCCACCGCGCTCCGCACCCGCGCAAAGCGGTTCCCCCACCGCCGCTGTCCCCGGACGGGTTGACGGGGCCAGCGATTCGCTTCGTTCCGCGCACCACCCGGCGCAACACCCGCGGAAAGCGGTTTCACACTTCGGGTTTGCCGCGGGCACGCAACGCCTCGCTCGGAACCCGCTGCCTCCGGCTCCTTCCGCAGGCGCGGAAGAAGCTACTTCGCTATCGCACACCCCGGCCCCTACTCACCGGAGGTGCAGCGCGGAGCCGCAGCGCTGCGGAGTGTGCGCGCCCGCTGAGGGCGCAGTGAGCATGTGCGGGGCGGGCGCGCATGCCCGCGGAAAGGAGCGGAGCGGGGCGGTGGCTCCGCACCCCGCGCTGCGCCCCAGGCGCGCCCACCCCCCCGTCCCCGCTGCGCCTCCCGCCGGAGCCCGCGGGGTGCGGAGCGCTGCGGTGCGCCCCGGCTGGTCCCGCCGGCACGCGCAGCGCGAGGGACGGCGCGGGGATTTTTAACCGGTTCATCTGACCTGTTGCTTCCCCGGTAGCGAGCCCGGAACACGCGGCCCCTCCGCCCCTCGCTGCAGCCTGTCACCGGGACCGCCGGCCCCTCGCGGGCCTCCCCCCGCTCTGCCCGCCGTCGGGGGCGGCCGGTCCGCGCTGCACCTACCGCACGCGTGGTGCCGCGGCGTGTCCCAGCGCCCGCACGGCCGCGCTCCCGCGGTGCGGTGCTGGGGCGAGGAGAGGAGGAGCCTCCCGCGGCTCCCGCACAGCCCCTCCGCGGTTGTCCCGACCCTGCCGGACGCAGGGAGAGCGGTGGCGGCCGCTGCCCCCCGCGTTCTCCAGCAGCCGGCGGTCGATGCTGTCGCTGGTAGCAGGTACTCTCCCAAAGTGCTTTTCTACCTTCGCAGCTACAGTTTTACCTTTGTCGGTGCCACCAGTGTACTTTTAGCTGCAAGTTTTTAAAAGACATTGATGGTATAAAGCTTGGACACACAGATACCACGGGAAAACACCTTATCTGCAGGGTCTGCTCCTGTGCAAACAGCCATTTCGCTGCAGTCCTTGAGTTACTGATCTCTAGTGACAATTTTAAATAGCAATCTAAAAGGAAGAGCTGGTGTGGACGTCTGCTTTTCTCACGCACACTGTGCCACAGAGTCATAGACCCTGCAGACATGCAGAAATTGCTTCACTCACACAAGCCATCCCCCTGCACTCACACGCATGGAGCATCACAAAGCTCTTAGCTCCCAGAGGGTGAAAAGCCCCTGGGTGATATTGCTTCTGGGTCTGATCTCAAGAGGACCAGAATGGACTTGTGGCCATAGAGACACACTGCCCTTTATCCTACGCCAGCACAAAATCGGAGGCAGCCTCACATGTGTGCCTTGAGGGGGACTTCTGCTCCTGTCTGATGTTATGGGCTCCTCTAGTGGGTACATCATCATCTCCACACACCCAAGAGAGGGGCAACAGGCACCTTTGGAGTCTCATGCTGGTGAGATGTGCTGAAACCTCTCACCACATGCACCCTCCACACGTCTCTTGTGTTCCACACCATGTGCACAGCTTCACATGCTGGCCTTGTCCCTACACATAGCATCAGCGCCATACAGCAGCCCCTTCCCACTGGCGTACCTGCTCACTGGGGATGCAGCCCGGGCACTGTGGTGCTGGGGCGTTTCATTTCCTCACCCACTCTTCCTCTTTATTCCCTGCTTCTCACCAGTCTGAGGCAATCTGCAGCTCTCCAGTTCTGTGTCTCCAGCACTGGGGAGGCATCAGAGGAGACCTGCAAATCCTCACCCCGACTGCTTTTATTATACCTAGCCCTTTCCTCAGGAAGGAGATATCCCATGAACCGCAGTGGAAAAGCCAAAGGAGCACAAAGGGTGTTGAGTTCAGGGTTTGAACAAGCTGCAGCCCACTCATGGGTTTAACTCAAAATTTTGACAATGGAACAAAAACATCATTGCAATGAGACAGCTGTTTTTACTATCAAAATCTCTCAGATCAGTTTGACTGCAAAGTGTGTTCCTACAATCCAAAGGAGACAAAGCTCCCAGCATCAGCTCGGAGCTGGCAGGCTTCCTAGCGTGAGCTACCTCCCGCCGGCCTAGAAAAACCGAAGCTCTTTCAGTTGTTATTCCCCATCAGTTCTCAGCACTAACCCCCCGATTTCCCCACGGATTATCTGCAGTTCTGCATTTATACCACTCTCACATTAAACTCTGAGAGATTGCTGGTTTAGGGGACTCCCTTGCTGCTATTCATGCCTGTAACTGTGGTTCTGGTGAGGAGTCTCTGAAGTACAAGAAAGCCTTTAGCTCAGTTTTGAAAAACGTTAAATAAAAATACTTTTCCTTTCTCCCCTGCCCTGCCCAAAACCCCGATTGCCACATTAGCTCCTTTTGAAGCTGTTCTTAACAAGTAAGTTCATATACACTAATCATCTAAAAATGCCTTGCTTGCAAAACCCACTCGACCCCTGATTTCACAACATATTTGAATATATGCTTAGTTTTATGCATGCGAATAGTCCTGCAACAATCAATACGATTATTTACTTAAGTGCTTAAAGCCAGGCAGGTATTTAAGAACTAGTATTGTTTGTGGTAATGCCACTGCAAGCCAGTCAGAGACCAGGACCTCACTGTTTGCACAGCACCCTGCACACAAAAAGACACTCCTTGTCCCTTTCAGTATAAGTAATTTTTGTAAGTTGTGAATTGGTGCCAGAAACACCTTTCTTGAGCTGGTGGGTAAACATTATTTGTCTACTGTAATATCCATTTTATTTACTGAAAACACTGTATGCAGTATTTCAAAAAGTAGATAAGGGCACAGTGGGAAAAAGCTGTAAAGATAAAGGATATTTTTCAATTAGGAATTATGAGGATTTTCATCCTTGTTAGTATCCAGCAAAATACCTGTAGATCTTCAAAGCCATTTAGAAAGGCAAGGGAACAAAATGGTTTCTGCCCCATAGATGAGACTGTGTGTTGGGGTGCGTAGATCAAACAGCTGCATAGGGTACCAGGCTGGAAGACAATAGAGAGTAGGAGCAAGTTCTAGTAGCTGGCTCAATAGAAGTCTCCATTTTATCAAGCTGTGTCATCATCAGCCTTGCAATGCCAGGGATTTCTCAGTGGTGGAGATTTTTATAGTTGAAGACCAAGGCAGGTTTGGAGAGGATGTTTGTCTGACTTGTTGCCTTCTGCTTATTCCCATGTACCATAAACTTAAAGAATAAAGGGAGACTGTGCATACTCACCAAACAGAAATGCTCTCAGTCTTCTGGCTAGGTGACAGTGTCCTGCACAGATTGTGGAGCTCGTGGTCCTCCTCGGGCACCCCAGGAGACTGGAGCAGCCAGCCCATACCCTGTCCTTAGGGCGCATGTGAAACAACCTTCTGTCAGAGCTTGGGATCCACAGAGCATATCCCATAGTGTGGGAGAGCCTACAGCTACACCTCAGCCTCTCCTCAGAGGAAGCAAGAAGCTGGATCCTGAGGTTGAGTCACTATGGAAAATGTATTTCCTTTGAGAATATATTTCCAGTTTCTGCTGTCCACTTCTTTGTCAAAATGAACAGTTACATCAGTACAAACAACTGGTTCCATTTCTAAAACCAAGAAATGAGCAAATATCTATCTTCAGTGTCCCCTCTGACCATTAAGACATGATGCCACCCTCTGGTGCCAACCAGGGTTAGAAGCCCTCAAAAAGGGTATAGAGGATTTATTGGGGTACTGAATACGGTTAACCCCAAGCACAGAAACACCTTGAGTGTCATGAAGTTGCTTTACAAAGTGTAAGATTTTAAAAGCAATGCATTTTGGGCTCTTACTAATTGTTCTCTGGCCCTTGGGTTCATGTTTTCAATTTCTCTTTGCAACCACAATGCTGAGTAACTTACTTGTCCTCTAGAATTGAAACTGAGAATCTCACATTTTCATGTTTTCACATGATGCCAGAGCTCAGGCTTTGTGGGGAAAAGAAACACCACACCAAACCCAAAACACCCTAACCCTCACATTTTAGAAGACTTTCAACAAAATTGCGAAAGTTGGCAACCATAAAATTTCCTAACACATTATTCTGTGGACTGCAGTGAAGTTTCATTCTCCAGACTAATGGTTGCTTCCTCTCTGGTAAATGCCCAGAATTGCTGCTGCTGTTATTGTTAGAACATCATTAATTTATGCAGTGCTTTAAAAACAGAGGAGAGGTACTCTGTCCTCAAGCAATTAGAGGATAAATAACACCAGCCAGAAACTATTTTGAATTTCTTTGGTATGTGGCTGAACAGAATGACTTAAAAAGGAGCCAACTCATGCTAAACCCTGCAAGGTACTAAGGGTCTGATTCTGGAAAGACTTCAAAGTTATATTAATTTTAATACCGTCAGACTGACCTCAGTGTAATAAAGCACTTACCATGGTACCAGCTATTTAACAGGAGTGCTATCCAAGGGGTCTTAATTGTGCTATACTTGATTGCACTTGTGATGACAAAAGGTTCAGCACCTTGTAGGATGGATCCTTCCAGGGACGACAAGAGCTACATCAGGACCCCAGTGCTAACACCTCATGTTCAGAACCAGAGCCATCCATTTTAAGATGATTCTTCTTATTTCTAAGAACAATTTGTTTACAAAGTTGTAGGCCACAGCATTGACCAATTTTTTAGTTGTGTCTTTGGTACTGATGATAAGCCACTATGTGTTGTTTAGCCTATTTCATCAAAATTCAGAACATTTGTAACTGATAAACAAAGTGCATGTTAGCTATTAAAGCTCAAAATTAGGCAGGCAGTAAAAAGTAATCTGAGAGGAGGGCTGTAGCTACTGATACTATTGAAGCTGGTCTTAAAACATATGGTTTCCAATTGTTGACACAATGCACAAAAATAAAACCCTGCAACCAAGGAGTGCCTGATCTTTTCACCACTAAATGATCAAATATGCCTGTTTGTTTTTTAATGTCCCCTTCCTCTTTCTGGTTTTTAGATCTAGGAGCTTGCTATTTTATATTTAGTGAAGATTTGGCCCTTTGTACCAGCTACAGACGGGCTTCATTAATCAATTTCCACCACTGGCTTGAAATGAAAAAAAAAAACCAACCAAATTTTTTACTTTTTCTTTCTTTTTTTTTAAATACCCTCCTGCTATTTCGCTTGGAAGTTGTCCTGTAGAAACAACAGATCCCTCTACTTCATCCTTCCTGTTTCATTGTGCTTTAGCATTAAAAACGATTTGTACTATGAAGACAATGAAATTTCACAAAAAGACATCCACTGACAAAAAAAATGTATGATTTGTTGCAGATGGGATGCTGTCACTCTTCACTGCAGCCAGCCATCTCTAAAAATAGGAATAAACCTGATTTCACCTGCGAGCACAACCGCATTACAGTTTGCATGGAAGGGTATTGAAATGGAAAGTAAGTTCTGTGACCATTTTCTTTTTTTTTCCCATGTGTTTTCCCTATGGGCTCTTCTAATGACATAATGGGATGACAAAATTCTTGTGTCGTGCTTTTTAGCTTGGGATAGAGCTTTATATGCAAATACACACTTCCCGCTGACTCACTTTAGCCCTTGGAATTCTGAGCCCTGTTCTGAATATGGGAAATGGCCATGGCTCTGTTGGTGGAAGGAGTGATGGTCTGTGGGAGAGATTTAAAAGCCTGACCTAAGACAGAGCTAGAGCAATATTTTAAAGTTAAGGTTTGATATGTTATTTCAATTACCAGTAATAAAAAAATCGCTCGGAAGAATTTGGACATTGATCCATTTGGAGAGGAGGTGCACAATTGTGGGTTTTTTTACACGAGGGCTGAACTAGGAAATGGCCAGTTTTAAATTCAAATCCATATGTGCATTGTAAGTCTGATTAAGAAAAATTTATTAATTGTTTAATAAAAACATTCCATTTGAAAATAGGATGTGTTTGCGGTCCAAAAGGAAGATACATTCCACTCATGTGGCTGTGAGGGAAAATGGAAGGTATTTTTTCGGTTCTTTCCTCGTGGGTTATTAGCTTTTTCCCCCCTTCTCCTTTTCTTACACTTCAGGTGAAGTATTTTGTAGATATCAGCTTCCTCCTCAGGGAAGACTTATGAATTCCATAGACTGGCAAACCTTCTCATTAATCACAACTTTTGGCTCTGTTTCTTTACAACTGGAGCAGCGTGCATGAGGCAAAACGTAATTCAGGGACATCACTGAAGCTGCTTCTGACCCATATAATGTTGCATCTGCCTCCAGGTAGTTGCTGTTATAGTAAGCCAAAAACAGCTGAATTTTGGGTGGGCTCCAAATTAGGCACTGGTAGCTTTTGATGCAAGAACATCAGAATCCCTCAGCTGTAGCTGCGACGGCAGCTCAGTAGCACTGCTGGTACAGAGTGGCTGACTAGCCTTCCAGAAACCTTCCATTTCATTTATCTCGGAGAATTGGCAAGTATTTGGAAAGTTCATTCACACATGAATCAAAAGCTGTCTTTCTTCCAACTTTACATCAGATTTTGACTGCAAGGAGGAGTTTGATTTTAGGAATCTGAATGCGAGCCCTCTGGAAATTTTTTTAGCATGCCTGACCCTGTGGGAATAAAGTCTCATTATTATGCATCAATTAAAATTGATAATCAAGGACAAATGCCTCAGTGAGTTAGCTTAATCTTGGAGAATGTTTACCTAAATTCTATTTACTTTCATTTAAGAAATCTCATCTGGTTTTCTAAACTGTACTTTATCTTTAGCGAACTGTTCTTTTAAGTCACGTTATACTTGATGGAAAAACTAGGGACAAATTCAGTTGTACTTTGAATGTAATTTAACTACACCATAGAAACAGGCTTTCAAACCTTTCATCAAACTGATTTACGAGCGGAACTACGGTTTGCTTAGTACAACATTTTCACAGTAAGTGTTACATTCCCACAAAAGGGAATGCTGTCAGGTAGAATGACCATGAGTCAATTCTGCCAAACTAATTGCTCTGTTCAGATGAGTCAATCTGGCTACCTCAAAACTTTAATTAGAAATCTTGAGATATTTTATAATTGCTCCAAAACATGACTGTTATTTTCAAACAATCTGAGAATACAATAGATGCATAAAAGCATGTTGCTATTTTCCCAGCATTAGTAGTCACTGGACTTTTAAATCTGTGTTACAAACCAAGGAAAGGGCAGAATATTACATACTGAAGGACAGGAAAGTGCCGAAGGAGATATGCTTCCAGAGTGCAACTTATACTATATTTAATGAATGCATGTGATAACAAGCTGTAAAGATCCACCCAAAGTTAAAAGAATAAATACTCTTTCCTACCTGTTGTGCAAATACTGTGAAATGTAAGAAACTCTGATCTAGTCAGGTAGTGCTAGGAAATCACATAGTCTGTTATCCTTTTTTTAATCGAGGATACAATAATTCCCCTTCTGTTTATTATGACAGGGTGATCATTTGCATCTTGCTAATCCATTTACAGGCAGGAATAAGCCACATTCTCAATCTGGGAGGCTGAGGGCTCTGTGCACCCTTCTGATAACTCATTGGTTACCCTTTAGAAGTGTGCAGCAAGTAAATCAATATGATTTATAGTTTTGGGAGCAATTCTCTGCAGATCAATTTACCTAGGATAATTCTTTAAAAACTGACTATGGTAAAATGTTTCCTTTTCTTTCTGGGCTCAAGAAGATAATTAGACTAAAACGTTTCCTTATGCTCCAAAAATGTGACTTTGCATGATCTAATTTTTACTTTGGTTTTGTTTAAGCCTACATGCACCTTTCACTACTCTGCACTCGTGCAGTGAGTGCTCAAGCAGGAGGATGCGCTTCGTGTCCTTCCTTAGCAGAGAGGGGAGACTGCTGAGCATCTGCTCCATGCAATACAGTTCAGCACTGACCCAAGAGATGAGTGAATCTGTCGCACTACAAGCAGAATGACTCGTGGCTTTCAAAAACAAGTTATTCCAAATTGTAGGAGGTAGTATGATAAGATCTCTATCTGGCTTGCAGCAATTTGAGTACTTCTACTGCCTTGTTTATACCATTTGAAATATCTAATCAATACAATATGCTGTCCCCAAAATAATATTACATATAGGGCCTGTAAATTTAAAGTAAAAAATTTCATAAACAAACTCAGCGCATTATCTCTTATGGATGTTAACCGGGTGTTCCTTACTATGTTTTCTCAAGCTTCATTACACCCAACAAGCAGAGGGGGAAGTACAGGTAGTAGGGATGCCAAAGCAGCAGTAGAAATCCAATCCAGTGGTCAAACTTTCTTCTTTTCCTCTGTACTTTGTTGCTGTTTTTCCAGCCCCAACAGCTTTTCACTTAAAGTTTATGGTTTTCAAGGAGCAGCAAATGCCAATAGTTCCTAAAGGAGGTGACACTGGAAACAAGTGTCACCCCAGCACAGGCAGTGGTGGATGCTGGCAATGTTACCTGTAGAGAACCCCAGACATGGGGAGCAATGAACCAGGTCCAGGGTCCATCCAGGGAGCCCAGAGGTGAACCATCTACAGCACAGGACGAATGTCTATGCAGGAGTCAAGGCTGGAGATACAAATACCTCCAGCCCAGGTAGGGGCTAGGTGCTCTGGGACTGAGCTTAAATGGAGCTCCTGGGCCATGGGCAAGGACTGTGTGTGGAGGCCCCAGGTAGGGCTGGTCAGGGCAATTAAGGCTTCTTGTTACATTCATGGCACTGACAATATCTTGTAATAGGTGAGGTCCGAATTCATGAGTTTGTTTGCTTGAGTTTGGTACAGTGCATGAGCAAACAAGTCAGGATCAACAGAGAGCCAACTGACAGCTCAGGCTTGAGTCCAGTTTTTCAGAAGAAGGTGGTTGTGCAACTGCAGCCTCTGAGAACAGATCTGGGGGTCAAGCGTGCGGCAGTTAGTGATGGCCTTGGTGCAAATTAAAGTGCTCCGTGGTGAGCTGTGCAGTCGTATGCTGCAGGTACCTTGTATCTGCTGGTCACCAGTGTTTTATTCACTCACTGGGTTTTAGTATTTAGGTTGATCTACCAACTCTTCACATAGATCAAACTGCCTCTAAGTGTTGCGCACCCAAAAGGGGCAGGAATATGGAAAGCCCAGGTGGAAGTGGAAGTTGTTCCATGAGTCTTTTGAGCCTCTTTCTGCTGCACACAGTCTCTGAGAAGACCCAACACTCCTACGTATCACCAAAACAAGTTGAGGTCTCTTTACAGAAGTCTCTTGCACTGAATGAGATGGATCATTTTGCTGATAAAATATTGTGTAGTATTTCTCTCTTAGAATATATGTTTATAGAAAATGATATATATATTTATATATATTTTCAGTCACTTCTTTTTTGCCTTTATGAACTGATGGAAAATAATGTCTTGGTTTTGGAGAAAATTATTTTGCCATCAGACTTCATAAGCCCCTCTCCATTAATTTCAAACATTACCCGTTTTAACATTAACTTCCAGAGGCCCTGTATGCCAGTACAATACAGATCAGAAATATTGAGTGCATTACAAGTAGCAGGTTACACTTCAAAACACTTGGTTCACAGTGTTCAAGACCATTAATCATTTTTATTATTCTAAAAGACTGAAAGGGCTTAGAAACTTTGCTTAGGAAGCAGTATAGATTCTGAACAGCTGCGCTGCGATTCCTGCTCACATTAGGTTTTGGACAGACCATTGATTTTCAGTAAATGTTCTTGGCAGCCAGGAAGTGCTGAAACTGGCAAACTTTCTCTCACAAACTCTTTTTTCTTCTTTTTTTTTGCTTCTGAAATGAAAAACATGCTGGTTATTCTGATTTAGATCATCAGTATGGCCCTGATTTACCACTACATCACACTGTCATAAAACTGGAATATCAAGGGAATTTAGTCACAGACCAGACAAAATCAAATTCACTGCAGGGAGTATATATACTTTGTTTGCAAGAGTTTATTTTGAGTCTGTGTTAATAGGTGTATGCAAACTTTTGGGTAGGTTTTTTCTTATTGTTATAACAATTGTAAGAAAGATACTCATAGAATATTTGTGTATGTGAATTCAAATTTTCACAACAGGCTGAAAAATAGTGCACTTTGAGAAGAATGCCCACAAACTAACACAAAAGTGTCGTCATTACCCATGCAATTGTATGGACGCTAAAATGACATTTACTGTCTATTTTTGCATTCTTAGTTCTGCCAATGAATTTACCAGCCACCATACGGAAAGACGACCAGATACTTTATCTTAGGTTTCCTTCCTGGAAGTTACATTTTATTGCTTGTAAACTGGAAAATACAGCCTGTGCTGTTCCCAAGCCTGTGGTATGGTTTAAGGAGAGATGCATATAGACCTAGGTTTCATTTTTAAGAGAATATAGGACCATAGTTTAGAATTGAACTGAAATTGTTGGACTTAAATGCATAGAAAAATTTCCATTATATATAAAAACCAAAGAATCCATACCTGAAAATCGCATGTAATTAAAGAGTTCAAGAGAGGAAGGGGGGTAAATAAACACAATTTACTTTCCCCAGGCAGAGCAATGCTACCCTTCTTTTATCTTTTTCTTTCTTTCCATGATCCCTACAAGCCACAGTGGTCTTTGTACAGAGGCAGAAAGTTCAGAAATTGGAAACCCTCCTGCCCTGCCATCAGAGGTGGAAAACAAAAATGTCCAGTGGCCAAAACCTGAAATGATGCTCTGAATGGGTGCAATATATAGCAGCAACATTTTGATATTTTCATTTGGCTCATTTAAAATGGAAATAGAATTACAGAATATTTGGAAACATTTCTGGAAAACAGAAAAGTGCAGTCTTTGTAGTTGGATTTTTCTTCAAAAAGGTTCTTATGAAGAGTACTTACACAAATATAAGTAGAAGTACTATAGGTTACTGAATGTGAAGTACTACAGTCAGAGAAAGAGAAACATTATCTGTATTTGACATTTGCAGTTATATATAAATCTTCATGTGGCAAGGCAAGGGGAAAAGGAAATTCAAATGGAACATTTGATGTGATTTGTCAAATATTCAATATCAGAAAGACCCTGATTTCCTCGCTCTGTAAAAATAAATCTACAGTTTGTGGGGTTTCGGTTCTGAAGGCAGGCAATTACATAAAAATCCGCTCTTTTTCTTCCATTCTTTCTTTCTTGCTTGCTTAATCTTATGATAGAATAAGTTTCTAGTTTTCATTGCTTTCATAGGCTCAAAGCTTCTCATGCTGAATGAAATAAATGAGATCTCTCAAACTTTGTAACTTGTGATTGTTAATATAGTAATTTTGAATGTGGATGCTCACACTATGATGATTTAGTGCACACATGGTTGGCACAGCTGCAGAAGGGTATCAGACAGTGAGCGCACTGTCTTATTTAGAGTCCTACACATTTTTCATCTCTCATTGGTATTTTTATTTCAGTAGCATGAGAGATTCCCTTTTTCCTGCACTTTCATATAAGAAAATATTGCCTGTCCTGAAGAGCTGAGGTTTGAACAGCAGACAGACAGAAGTGGGGATCTCTCCTGCTCTCCTGTCCTCTCTGCTCAGCTCCAGGTTCCCAGGAGGAAGCTGGGATAAAAGAGTCCTGCTGATTTCAAACTGTTGGGGTTTTTTGTGTCTGTGTTTTTGTTTCAAGACAGTCATGCTTTGGGCCTGCACAGAACAACAATTTGTTGCACAGTGCCACTCAGAAAGTGAAGTCGTGTCTGAACAATTTTCCACTAAAGCATGTCCAACTTCCCAAACTGCTTTCTTTTGTTGCTTTTGGGATGAACTTGACTTTCATTGCGGAGCACCCTCTCCTTTGTTTTCAAAGGCTTTTCCTGCCAAGCAAAGTAACACTGTTTCTCAAGCACCGTCCTCTGAAGGCACTGAAGCATGTTGAATACAGAAGAGTAATTTGTTCCCTCCGGCTGTATATGTCTTGTATTAAAAATTACAAGATGTGAATCTACGGCTGTGCTGAGAGCTCACCCTGGATTTGTTGTATGGTGAGAAGAAAACAGGTTATGGCTAATCTCATTCATTCATTCCTTGCAGATAAGAGAGGTGCTGCCCTTTCTGCTTTTTGTTTTCTTGGGTTGGGATCAAATCCACATCTGTCCATCAATGTGAACAATTGTGTCTGAGTCAAGAGTGCTTTGATTAAAAATGATATGGCTAGAAACACCCTCCTTGCTGAAAAGAAGTGAATAAGGAAATGCCCCTTGTGTGAGCTTCTGGGGAGAGACTGTCTGCTCAGCTCACAGGCCAGTCAAAATATGCTTTCCGGTAGGGAAATTAATAAATAGAACAGATCCAATAGATGGAGATTTAAGGGCAAGAGACTAATGTTGTTCTAAAATTCTTTTGGGTTGGAACTTAAATCCAATTTTAATGAGGTCATAGACGAAAATTAATTTGTTTTCTATCTTCCAGACAATATCTTCTTTGTGAGACAAGCAGATTGGACAGGGTTTTGTTTAATAATGATTTTTGGTATATGGTTAAAAATGTGTAAAAGCTCTGGCCCCTTTCATTTCCTGAAGACAATCATGTGATAACCTTAAGTGGACCACATAAATGTATTAATCTCATATCCCTAAGTGTTATGGAGAATTGAGAAACCTCCATCCTTTGGCTTTCCTTTGCATGGGATGCCAAGAATGATATGAAAGGAGTGGTTTTGTAGTGAAAATACAAAACTGCTGAGTAACAGCAACATGAGTATGCAGGGACCTATTATGGAGTAGTCTCCAGTGCAAGTGGTGGAAACTCCATCATTCAAAACATCAAAGTCTTATGACTGTTGAGAGTCTCACAGTACTGGGTGTTTTTCTTAAATCTCCAGCTTCTGGAATTGATGAATTTGTCAGTGTTTCCATGTATCTTACATAAGCCAGCGTACAGATGAGCTACTGGCTTTCCTACCTGTGGAGAGAAGCTTAGAAATGAGACTCTGAAAGATACAAAGAAGTAACAGTTCTTGATTCTGCAGATATGGCAGATCTTTATATATTGAACCAGCAAGTTTGTGCTTACCTTAACAGAGAGATGTCAGTGGTAAGAGGTGGTGTGGGCATCCCGGACACTGATGTCCTTCAGAGATTCCCCTCTCATCCTTCGCCTGTGGCTCTTTGAAAATGCACAGATGTTCAGTGTGTGTTTTACAGAGCTGGTTGTGAGGCAGTGAGGAGGTACAATGTCAGTGCTTGATAAGTACATATCCACATCTGGGTCTTGGTTTTGGGTCTGTGATGCCCAGGGTATGCATGTCGCTATATCCCTAAATCACCGTTTTTATGAATGCTTTCCATGTTCTGTTTCCCACATGGAGGGTGAAAGTCCTCATCAAAATATGTATTTATTTAACAACACCAGGCTTGGCAGTGTACCCTCAAATGAGAGGGTGACTCTCTGGTGGCAGTCACCCAGGTCAAGAGCAAAGCTGACTTATGAAACAGGAGCCTCTGGAAGCAGGTGGTGCCTCGTGGCTCTTCACTGCGTGTAGGCAGGTAACGCTTTATCACAAGCAAGTGTCATCTGGATTTTGGAAGGAAATCGATTGGCGGCAAGGCAAATACTTTAGAGAGACTTGATGCAAGTGATGGTAGAGTAACGATTAAATTACTGTGGTCAGGAAACAGTCTCTCTGTTCATCAGTTCCAGATAAATCTGTTTGTCTCATTGCTGCAGACTCTATCAGTACTGAGCTCCAGCAAAGGCAGAAACACAGCATAATGCAGCTTTGCTACTACAAGTGCTTTTCAAGTGGCTGCAGAGATGTCTGGAGCTTGTTTACATGCAGCCTTCTGCAAAATCCATCCAGGATTTAATGCCAGTGACTGCGTGGCCAGAGCACCATTAACTCTGGTGCCTGGGCAAAGCACTGTGTTGGCACTGAAAGCGAAGGATAGACCCTGCCAGAGCATTTCATGCAAATTAAAATGCACTCACAAGTAGTTTCTTATAATTCCATCTCCCAAAGGGGCTGAGCTAGTCCTGCTGGGATATGCAGAAGTGATTCCCAACTGTGTTTCAAACCTGCTGCTCAGCTTCTTAAGCCACCACATGGAAACTGATGCCTGCACTAAATGGAAAAGCATATTCCTTACATGGAGACTCAGTTTAATGTCTTTGCCAAAGTTTTTTCAACTCCTCTGCTACCCTGAGCCATCACCTGCTAGTGCTTGTGGCGTGCAAATTGGAGAGTTTTCTTTATGAGTTGCACATAAAATCCACACCTCTGGTCATGCATGAGAAACTGCTGAAAGAGCCCGATACAGCCCTGAATGCGTTCCATGTTTTATGGACAAGACCTTAAGGTTGTTTGCTTTTCAGAACTGCACCATGTGTCATGCCTGACCCTGCTGGCACTCACAGATACTAAATGACACACTCTTGGCAGGGGACCCAGCTGGCTAATTTTGCATGCAGTTTACCTACACACTGGCTTTAAAAGGAGCCCAATTAAATGATCCAAGGGGTCAGAAGAAAAATGAAGGCATTACTAGGGGAGTGAAACCTTTTCTACCTCCTGAGGCAAAACCAACTATTTTCACAGTGTTCAGAGAAAAAAACCAACAAAACAGAGCAGATGTTTTCTCTTTAAAAAAAAAAGCATACTTTGCACCTTATTGATGTTGTTCATCATCACCTTTGACATTCATTTTTGTTATTATAAAATTAGGGATCCTCATGCTAGTTGAATATTATTTGAATGATCATATTCAATAGCTGGCAGCTTCCATAAGAGAATTTTTACAGAAGTTCTAGTTTAGGTGAACAAAGATGACAAAATCTGTCTCTTCTCTGCCTTGGCTGTTGATAGTGTTTGTAGTTGGGCTGGTACAACCCCAGTGTCATTTACAGAAAAGAATGGGCTTCACAAATTAGGCTGTCTCCTAGTTGCAGAGACATTTCCAAATCAAAGTGATCTGTCTAACAAAAGAGCAAAACTCCTAAAAGCACTTATTACAACTTTCAGCAACTATGGGGGACCTTGTAGAAGACCCATGAAGGGGCTTTGCATGTGCTGCTGAGAGCAGCACCAGTGTGGCACTGTAGTGCCCCACAGTCTGCAAATGCCCGGGCACCAGCTGTGGTCCCAGCTCTGCAGACCAACGGTCACCAGGCAGGGCAGGAGCAGTGTGGAGATGTTTCCAACCTTAAAGCATTCGCCTTCTAAGTTTTGCTCCACAGCAGCAATGAGTTTTCTCTGGAGCCAGCCCTTCTGGGGAATATACCTCTTACAAAATAGGACACAGACTTGAGTTTCCTTGATTAAGTCTTGTGGCATGCACATTTTGAGAGTTGCCCAGCAAATGCCTTCAAGTACGAATCCAAGATAGCTCACGCTGCTGCTGTCTGGGCAAACTTTTTCCTTCTGGTGCCTATAAAATAGCTGGAAAAACTTCTTGGGGGAGAAAACTCTAAAGTTCTGGAAACTCTAAAGTGAGCTGAATTCCCAAAGTCATTACACTTGGTTAGTGTCTTTCACAACACTGCTAAGCTCCAGGTAATGGTATGCATAACCCCAAAAAGCAGAAACAGAAAGACAGGAAATTATGGCTGAACTGGTGTTTTTCTTAGGGCGTTTTTGCTCACTGTTGGAGCAGCCAGTGCCAGGTATTGTGAAACACAGCAAGAAGCCCCTTTTCAGCTAAGTTTCTGTTTAAATTTCAGACAGATTACAGTGAGATATGAAAATCTCCAGAAGAGGTATCCTGTAAAGGCAGGAAGCTGCTTCCAGAAGTGTCACTTGCCTCCCTGGGATCTCGGGTACACCCAGGTTCTAATCCCTGCAAATCTGACAATGCTGCTAATCCCAGAGCCAGCATCACGGGGGTTCCTTCACTGGGGTAGGAAAAGGTCAGCTGATGATTAAAACAATCACGAAGTGCTCTTTGAGCTTTCCAGGGTTTAGATTATCCTGCAATTTATAGGTTTAGGTTTTCAGGGTTTAGATTATAACTCTGATTTTCAATATACTTCATATACCTAAAACTAAATCGTATCATGTGTTGCTTTAGAGGGAACTTCATACTCTGCAATACTTGGGCAAAGGCACTGTGTATTCCAGTGGGTCCTTCTCTGGTTATCTCTGTCTTATGGGCCCCTCTTAAAAAATGCTCAATGTGTGTGGCAGTTCACAAAATGAGTCTAACTGCCAAGCCTTGTTAGCATGAGTGTGCAAAAGTCCTCTTTCAGGACACTCAGAAGATCTGATATGCCCCTTGTTCATGCTGACACCTGATGCACACAGTGCCTGAAGTCAGGCTAAGTCACACACCATCAATTTTCCTGAGGGATATAAAGCACAGAAGAGCAATATTTCCTGAAAGCCATGTTAAAGGCTTGATGAGTTACTGGTCTTCCACTCTTTCTCAGTCCGGTTCTCCCCACAGCCTCTCCCCACCTGAAACTTCACAGTCTGTGTGACTGGCCAGCCAAATCCCTTCTTCAGGTTTTTCAGGGCAGGGAACAGCTATTGCTTTGGATAACAAGAAGGGAAGGAGGAGCAGCAGGAGGAGCCTTTAAACCTTCGAAAGGGGTAAAAGAATCAAGTGCAGTTGTTGGGCAGCCACAGGAAAGGATTAGAAGCACAGACAGCAAATTGCTCCCAAGTACAGATTGGCAAACATGAGCTTGCAGCCTTAAACACTTCTCAATTAAAAGAGGTTTATTTCAAATTTTGACAGAGGAATGGGGGAGTCTTTTTGTACCATTTGGCTCCAATTGTTTTTTCGGGTCTTGATGTAGCAGCCAAATCTTTTTATTACAAAACAGATGAGATGAGTCTTGCGTGGCCTAAGGAGCTGTGCAGACAAATACCTGACATACAGCTTAGGGAGCGCCATGAGGAACAGATCAAGCCTTGCTCACGCGTGTTGTTCATTTACACCTTGCATTGCACATAGCCTGGTGCCTTCATCTCATCTTTGTACTAAATCTAGACAATGAGCCTGATTCACTACTGCATTCCTTTATTTTTACCTCAGGATAATTCCATTTAAATCAGAGTGCGGACTGGACTAACCCAGTGGTTTTTGTGCCAAAGAAATCAACGCTACAAGCCTTTGAGCTTCCTGACCTGCTGTTTTGCTTTAGCCTTCACTTTGGGGGTTTTTATCCTACTTGGGGATCTTGATGGGTTCATATTTGTTGGAGGCTCCTCTGTTGTCTCAGGAGAGCCAGTTAGGTGCTAGAATTAAATACTGAATGACAGATTTTTCAGAGCATGGGAAGAGCAAAACAAAACAGCTGTCTCCATAAACCTGAAGGAGCAGGAACTAGACTGCTCTTTAAAAATAAACTTGGCACTGGAGATGGTGACTGAGATAAAGTTATAGCCAGAAATGGTGAATACTTAGGATGCTCAAAAATATTCTTATGTTAGTGGTTTGCAAATGTGGGAACAATATATTCAAGCTTTATTTTCTTTAGCGTGTTCTTTGGCTTACAGTGAAGTTCAACATTCAAAATGACCATGTAATAATGGAACCGTTTCAGCCTATCTGCTGTTTTTCTGTATTCAGTCAGATCCGCTGCCTCCATTGCCAAAAATAAGTTTTTACTGATTTTTACTTCTATTTGCCTGAAAGAACCAAAATAATGGAGGATTAGCAATCTGAGGATTCAGTTATGCAAATCCAAGTTCACTGAATTCACCTGTTTAAACTCATTAAGGCAGTGAGGTACCGTGAATATTGCTGAGATTCTAAGTTGACCTATAAAATAATGTGTGATGAAGGTATATGGTTGAAAGAACTCACACACACAAAACAGGCTTTGATCTTGGTAATGTAACTCTTATTAAACAATATTTACTTGTAATATACATGTATTTTTGCACGGAAATCAAAGTGAGAAAGAGTAAATACTCCATGATGGACTTCTTACAAACATGCTCTACAGAGCCAAACTGCACTTTTGCTTCCACTGCAGCACTGATGGGTGCTCATTTACGCATCGCAAAGTAAGTGAAAATTAGGTAAAAATTTCACCTTCCCCATCAAAGTGCTTCAGCCCCGGCCCGGGCTGAACTGCTCCGTATTGTGAAAGCACCCTAACAGCCCCTGCAGCGTGTTTCTACTCAACTGTGCCACGGGATGGCAGGAGAACGGACATTGCACCAGGGAGATGCTCTTACTGTCAGAGCTGGGAGTGAATTACAAGAACATTACTTGCCTGTGCGGCTGTGTACACATCAGCAAATGATAACTTCAGTGTCATTAAGTACCTGCTGAGCTGCTCACGTGAAAGGGGCTGCACAAGGCTCAGTGGCCGCATTTATGTGTGCATGGAGCAGGAAGAATGAGTGAGAATGAAATTTCTGCCACTGTGAGTTCATTTTTGCTGACTAGAGAGCAAAAGACAGGACCATTTCAACAGTTTATGGAGTCTGTTTGGAGGACCACATCCCAAAGCACAGTTTGACAGCCTTTGTACAGACACAGTTTTGACTGTGCATTGGGGATGTTAAGTCCATATTTGGGAAGATCTGGGAAGACTCAGTTTACAGCTCTGATATTTAATTTCCCAGGACCTTTCAAAACTGTTTCCCATTTTTTATGTGTGAGAGTGTGTCTACTCAGCTGCAGAGTACAAGGCCCAAATCCAGAGGTTAAGCTTAGCTTAAAATGTCATAATCAACCCATCTGTGTGTCTAAACCGTGTGTTCCTGCCTTTGCTCTGTTTTCAGGACAACACAAGAATGGATCACAGGTACAGAAATCTTTCAGCAGGGAGGTAATTGGTGGAGGCTATGATGGAATGTGAAACCATATTAGTTTCATGTAATATCAGGTTTTCCTACTGGCCTTTTACATGAGTGGGTTTATCAGGGAAGCTGTGAAAAGCTGGAAAGCTGCTTGACAGGAAACTTGAAGCAGTGCTGACTTCCAAGGTATTCCTCAATGCCATAGCTGCTACAAGAAATGGATGCCTGTCTGTATTTTACATGTGTCTCTACTTTCTCATGTGCAAGGCCCTGTTATAATGTAGTTCTGAGAGAAGTGTCAGGGATACTATATGGTGTCTAGTAATACCAAAAATGCACTTCCATTGAAATCACTAAGTTATACACAAAACATGTTTATATTACACGCACAAAATACATTGAAAGTTTTAATTTGAGCAATCAGAAACTAGGGTTGTCAAGAATTGATGGTAACTTTAATGGATCCCCTTTTTCTTTCCCATGCTTGGTTCAGTTAAATCATAATTGCATCATCCTGTATATCATCGTCCACTGGATGCTCACTGGCTATTCAGGATTTTTATATCTCTTTCAATATGCGGTCCCAGATGTTTTGTACTCCACATTATCCAAATGCTGCTGGAATATGAAAGTTAATTTGCTTGTGTACATTTCCATGGTAGTATCACCATCATTTCTGAATGCTTCCCAAAATCAATTACTTCATCCTTGCATCAATGCTGCCATAGTCAATCATATTACTAGCCCCTTTTTATAACTAAGTAGAGAAGATAGCTGCTTAGCTTCCATGAGACTTCAGTGAGTATTTGCAGACTAGCATTTTTGAACTGTACTGAGTCACAGTCAAAGGTGTAGTCACACTAGGGACTGCAAAAGTCCAGACACTGAGCTGACTCCCACAGCACCAAATGTCAAGCCTTTATTAAAAAGAAGGGAGGAAGCAAGAACTTGTCAGTGAAATGTGTGAGAGATTGTTGTTTTTACAGCATTTCTAAGCTTCAGAGACATCACCCAGGTGGGTCAGGATGTCAGGATCTAAAGCAACACTTTGAGCTGCCTAATGTGATGAAAACCTTGCACAGACCCTCTGCTTCTCCTCCTGCTTTACCTCTTTGTAGAGTAGGCTTGTGACCAGAACAGCCTTAATTAGCTCTTGAACATGTCCTGAAACAGCAGGTGGAATTTATTCCCATAGTTCTTTTGTGTATTCCTTTTCCTTAAGCACAAAAGGAAACATAGTGCTGTCTCAGAGGACCCCCCAGCTGGAATTACTTGTTGATGATGCCCCAACTCTTTCTGTTGCTGATGAAAACATGCAGGTCTGTGCTGACAAATACAGCTCGTGCTCTGCTTTCTACAGTCCTAGGGAGGAACTGGCCTTTCTGGTGACATCTCTCTGTACTGCTTTGACTGGGGTGAGCATACGGCTGCTTGGGTGGCAGCCAGTTACACAGCACATCTGTGAAATCTGGGGGCTGCCTCATTTGAAGCAATGTCACTCATATGATGTCCAAGCTATTTGTAAATGGGAACTTGGTGGTTATACTTTCTGCAAAGAAATAACTTTTCTGAAGCTACATGCAATAGCTAGGCTTAGAAATGCCTGGAGGCTATTTAAGAATTTCAGTATATGTGTGACTTTCGTATGTGCATGAGTGTCAGAGACTTCTGACTTTTCAATTAATGTTAACACTCTACTTTAGCAGGCAAGTTGCACATAGATTAGCTGCAATAAGTTGTGAAAGTTAAAATGGTACAGTGCCCATTAGATTGTGTTCTCAGTCTCTAAAAGTTTCATGTAACACTTTCTTCTCTGTGATGGCTCACTACCATTCCTGGGAGCATTAGTACACTATTCAAGTATTAGTATTTCTCAAAAAGATATTAAATCCTATTGTTAACATGTTGAGATGACAAGGGAGCCAAGATGCTGGTGTCTATATACATATATGCTTTACTTGTAAAAGCATAGAATCATAGAAGCATAGCATAGTTAGGGATGGAAAGGACCTTAAGGTCATCTAGTTCCAACCCCCCTGCCATGGGCAGGGACACCTCCCACTAAACCATGCCTCATTAATCATAGATCTTACACAGAAATGAGGCAGGAATTATAAGACTATGACTTTAAAACAGGTGAAGTGTAGAAGACCTGATCAAAATGGACTGATAGCTGTCAAACTGAGCTACCTCCCTGCATTAAGCAATGGAGCTTCTGCTTTCTGGCAACTTAGATCACTGTTTTTTTTTCTGAAGATCGTTTTATATATCTATTTCCTCCCCTTTTACCTTTGTGACCTGGCATGGATGATACAGATTTTAAGAGAGATTTGAGACTTGCTGAGATTGTAATGCTGGAAATGGAGGCAGTATTTTATCAGATTCCCCTACAAGCCCCAGACTTACACTCCTTGCGGATATTTCTCAGGCACCTACAACTTAGCTGATAGAAAATGGACTGTATTAGTTTTAACCAAACTATTACGGATATAATAATGTCTGCAGTAAATTAAATGAGAAGGAAGGACACCTGTGTTATCCCCTCGCTCACTACAGGGCAGAATTTGGAGGTGAGCACAGGCATGGGGAAACATTTATGGTGCTGAAACAAAGACACAGTTGACCCCTGACATCATTTAAAGCTACTTGATGCCAAGGACTTCCTCACTTTTTACGGATATTGAAACAAATAAGTCATGGAAATGATGACTGACCCCAGCCATATGGGAGCAGAGAGATTAGCTGCTAATATGGAAAGTTACCTGGCCAGCACTGAGATCAGTCACGAGGGAAGGGGAGATCAGAGGGAGGGCTGCTGAAATCATGAGGTAATGTGGCTGCTGGTGAAGAAGAACTGGAGCTCAGGATGACTGGGAGAGAAGAGGAAAAGGTTTTTTTTCTCTGCTGAAGCCAAAATGTATGTCATAATGTGGCTGACTGACAGAGCTGCGTTTTCTAGGATGCGCTTGATTTTATGAGAGTAACAAGCATGAGGAAGTTACTGTGAAATGCATGGGAAGGAAAGCAGTAATCAAGGACCAGCACAAGGCCGGAAAGCCTCTGCCCAGTCCTTAGCAAAATATAAGCAAGAACATGGAGTCGGGGAACAGGAAAAAGTCTGCAGGAGCTGGCTTGCAGGCGAGTTGGGAGAAATACAGAGCAGCTGATATAGGAACACCTCTGCTGGCAGGGGCTTCTCAGATGCTCTTTGGGAGAGACCAAGTTAGACAACAGCACCCTGCCAATTACAAATGGAGAAGATATAAATTGAAAAATAAATTATCCTTGTATCAATGTCAGGGTGGTGAGGTGCTGGCACAGGCTGCTCAAAGAAATGGTAAATGCTCAATCCCTGGCAGTGCTCAAGGCCAGGTTGGACAGAGCCTTTCATGACACGTATGGTGTGAGGCATCCCTGCTTAGGCAGAGGGTTGGAACTAGTTGATCTTTAGGTCCTTTCCAACCCAAACCATTCTATGATTCTAACTTGATTGCATGGGTTAATGAGATTATACCAGTCTTTAAATACACATCCCACTGAAACCCAACAGGGGAACTTTACAGTGTGCTCTTACAGCCCACAGGGAGATAATACAGTCTCATTAAAGATTATTTTGGTCTGGAATTTTACTTTCCCTGAGCATAAGATTTAAACCCCCATTAAAACCACTTAAGCGGATTACAAAGATGAGGTATGTAAATCTTAATAAACAAAAAAGAGGACAGGTTTTAAACCAAATTATGGATGTTTTATTGTAAGAAGAGTCAAGAGAGTCCATATCCGACATACTTAAACTTTAAATTAGCAAATGACCATTAATATGAACTGCCTTGGAAAAGACTGAAATCAAATTGTTAGGAGGATCAAAGTTTTAGCGGTCTATAGAACTGGAAAGGCAATTAAACATGAGAGAAAGGGAAAACAAGAAGTAAGGCTGAAGTGAAACTTTTACCATTCACATTTGGGATAATTGTGACGTAATCCTGCTGAACCTGATCTGAGAAGAATATTCAGCTTGAGAAGATGTTTCTTGCTGAAAGGGAAACATGCACATGTTGGTAAAGGGTTGTGGTGCACAGACTCAAATCCAGGTGATGAGGAACTAGCATGGAGCCATTCACATGAAAGATAAGAAATTATATTGTGTGGGATAATATACTATGAGAGGTCATTCCTATGCTTGTTATGAATTATTTTAAGACACAAAGAGACTGTGTCTACATTTCTGCCCATCTGTCTACTCATAGTGGAACTGCTGGTGAAATCAGATATCAGGGTTTTTTATAGTCATGTTAAATGGAGGTTGAATTTGCTCTCTAAAATACCATGAAAATGATTACTTTTGTTAGAATGAATCTTTGCCTTAGGATTGCTTGAAAGACACTGTGCAACAAACTATTTATGTCCCATAAATTAGGTCCATAGGGGAAAACGATAAAGGACAGAAGTGGAACTAAGACATTAAAGTTTTGCCTCTCATTTTTGTGTTTGCTTGCTATTCAATCTTCGTAATTCATGGGGTTTTGGATAATCTTCTTTCTGAACACTGACTTGCACAAATGGTATACAATGTATGCATTATGTTAGCATAAGCCTTTGGTAATTATTGAAATCTGTCACTCTTAGAGCTGCCTTCTGCTTCCATTCCTGTCTCTCACTTTGGTGGCTGAAATTTCTTTCAGTGTCATAAAATTTAGGGTTATAAAATTCATATTGTAACTTTAACAGCCACATCTGTTTTAAACATTTTTTGTTTTAAGAACTCAATGTGAATTTAATGACAAGGCAATAAAAGTAAAAGTTGAAGGAAATTATCACAGATTTGTAAAGCCATAAGATATGTTTCTGTACTTCTGTGGGCCATCAAATTACAAAGAAACAACCCAATTGCTTTTATTGTAGCAATTCTGCTCTTAAAGAATTTCATAGTTTAATCTATTAGTAAGAATTAACATTTCACTTACATCAGTATTAATAATGACAATTATACCCAGGTGTAGGACATTGTCATTAGCATACAGGCACTCACTCCATGTTCAGAAAAACTTGTGCTGCCATTGTGTTTGACAATAATGAATGATAGATTATCAACTTATTTTTTTGTGCCACCAAATCAATCTACAGAATCAGGAATGTCACAAAAATCACTTTTGCCTTCAGTATCTTGCTACAGAGCCAACCTTTTGGATGGTGTAAGTAAAGATGAGGTAGCTGTTTATCACTACTTGGACCCCATCTATACAGCATCACAATAGTTCTGAGGGTGGAAGGGGTCCCTGGAGGTCATCTAGTGCTGTCCCCTGCTCAAAACAGTCAGCTAGAGCTGGTTGCTCAAGAGCATGTCCAGTCAGGTTTTGAGTACCTCCATAACATCTCTGGGCAATGTGGTCAGTGTCTGACCACTCTTGCCATAAGAAATGTTTTTCATATGTTTAAATGGAATTTTTTGTTTGACTTTGTGCCACTGCTTCTTTTTCTGCCACTGGGTACTACTGAGCCAGTTTCTTATTTGCCTCCCATCAGATATTTGTACATATTAATAAGGTCCCCCAGGAGGCTTCTTCAGGCTGAAAAATCCCAGCTTTAGCACCTCTTCATATGTCAGATGTTCCAGGCTCTTTGCTGGATTCGCTCCAGTATGTCCATGTCTCTGCTGTACTAGGGAGCCCAGAAACCTGTAATAACAGAAATTATAAACTTGATCTGATGTTTAGTATCTCTGACACTAGGTCACCTAGTCCTTCTCTACTTCTCCTTCTGGACCTTTTTGGTCTGGTCTGTCTGCTGATAAATGTAGACCAAATGAAAAACTGCAAAAAGCTGTCCTGCAAATCCCTTGATGTTGCATGTAATGTTTATCAAATCAGAGTGACATAAACATTTAAGTAAATCAATTAGAAATGAGCAGCCAGGATTCAGGATTGCTTGCAGTATTGCTTTCATACCTAAAACCCTTCTAGACAGACCTGGTTAACCCAGTCAATATGTTACAAGCTGTCTCAGTACCATCTTTTACATATGTTTGCAAAACTCATTATGGCAGAGGAAAAGAAGGGGTTTTAAAGAAGAAATTAAATGAATAAAAGCATCTCAGCAACCTATCCTGCCAAATAAAATTGCTACCATGGCCTGACTCTCGGCATCTGGCTGTAGCTTAGTTGTTATGGATGTCAGCCTGGAGAGCTGTCAGTCTTCAACAGTATTAAATAAAGCCATTATAAAGAACTCATTCTTTGATAAGATTTTGCAAAGAAACACAGGCTCTCTCTCATTGCAGATAAAGCGATTTACTAAGTATTTACAAGTGAGTTGCTCCCCACCATTGCAATGGTTAAAAGTTTGTTGAAAACAGGTCCACTCAGGATACATTTAAAATTGCTTCACACAGTAGATCAAAGATAAGAAAAATAGCAGCACTGCAGGTTTAAAACGTAATTTGATTCTTAGGGGGGCAACACTGAGCTCAGAGGATTTTTTTGTCATAGTGTAAGTGATGCAGTAAGTTACCATAACACAGGTTTAACAGGGTCAGAGCTGTGGTGATTTTTGGCTCTATCATTTTGAGATTATCATCTTCAGTTCATAGGTATGCCATGGAGCAAATACATAACGAATGTATATGTCACCACTTCTTTTGAATTTCTCAACATAAGTTATGAATACACAGGATATGGCTTTCAATTTGCAAATTGACAGATGTTTGTGCAATTTGTCTGTTATGTCTGAAAAATTCCACATATTAAGTTAAAAGCATCTGCTGCAAATTTGATCCTAGTAGCCCCGCTTGGATATAGAGAGGTGTTAGTAATTTGCCAAAATTTCTGGAGCCTAACACTGTCCTCTCTGACAGACTCTGGAGTCTTGAGCTGATAAAAAAGCTTTCAATTTTTATTTTCCTTATATTATAGACTTCTACATGGTAATTTTTCTTATCTGTATAAGCTCACTGATGGCACACAAAACAGGTAATTACACTGATTGCATGCAGTTTGTTGGCTGTGTGCACAGATAACTATTTTGCTTGTGTGATAATAATTAAGCACATCTCACACTGGAAATTCACATACTCATAATTTACTTTTTCTGATATTGTTTTAAGGTCTGGATTGGTAGACACTAAAAGAGCAGAACTTATAATAGAAAACAATATTGCAATCCAACAATTGCCTGAGTCTTGATTTTCTATGAAATCACAGGTCAAAATTTGCACAATGGTGGGTCAGCTGAATTGCAGGAGAAAAATATAGGACAATCAACTAAATTTGTGCAAGATACTGGATCTACTCCATTTCTCAAGAAAAATGTCCTGAGATCACAGTGGAGACAGTAATTTAGTTACATGACTTGTAGATAGATAACTTTGTCATTTGTAATGCAGAAATGTCATATTTAATAAAACTGAAAGCACATTAAGTACTTTTGCCCGATTAATAAGTTATTCTTCAGTGTTTGCTACGAACAAAACAAAGGATGTACAGAAAACTGTCCCTTTGATTATTTTTAGTGCTATTTTCTATCCTCAGAAAGCCTGGGGTGATACCTGCTGCATTTTAGGATTGCAAAAGTGAAAATGTGAATGCTGCTCTTTGATTTTAATGAAGTCTGGGGCGTTCAAAATCACTGGTTTTGATTTATTTGGTTGTAAAAGAAATACCCCAAAGGCCACTCTCTTCTTCACTGGCACTTGTGTTTACCTCCTGACTTCAATAGGTTTTATTATTGCTTGAAACTGAGATTGAATATTTTAAATATAAAACAAAAAAAAAAGTCAGAAAATTGCAGAAAGAAGAGAAAAACTTCAAGATCTGTTCCATTTTTACCAGTGGCAGTAGGTTCCATGCAGTATTAATGAGAAGAATTTGGATCTAAAAATGTAATTTGGTTTCATATTTCTCTTTTCTGTCACTTCCCCTGAAGAAACAGACTTACAATATGTCTTTGCTTGCTTCATGCTATTGCTAATTGCCCAGATGGGACTCTGGGAGACCATTAAGTGTCTATTGATTGTAATCAGCTTGCCTATGACAGATGAATTTGGCTCTGGTAGGTTTTTTCTTTTTTGCTTTTTTTTCCACCCTGTCTGGTGCTGTAAGCTGGGGTCTTTATCCTATTGCTGACCGTGACTTTCCTGCATTGACTGTCATGCCTTTTTCCATCTTTCCAGGTTACTTTTTGTTATTCAGAGAGCCCAGCCCCTTGGGCAGCAAGTGGTGTCCTGTATGGTGTGTCTAGCCCTGTGAGGATTTAACTCCCAAGCATCCATGCTGTACGCTTGCTTGTATTTGCTGTCGCTGGGGTTCAGCTATTGAGAAATTGGATGGGTTGAAAATACTGGCTTGTAGGAGTGACGACTGCCTGGCGCTGAACAGCTCTGTGTACCCCCCCACCACCATTACAGGATCTGGGGTTTGCTCCAGCGGTCACTTTTTTCCTAGGTAAAATATAACATTTAATGTTTTATTCAAGATTATAAACCCATCCATTTTGTGGATGAAACTGTGTCCGTCCAGTTTGGTTGTTAGCTAACAAGAATTTGAAACCACTCAGCAAGTCATCCACGTTTAGCTTGAAAAGCATGTTGCTTTGTCACTCTTCCCCAGGAAGGGTAAAAAGTCTGCTCAGCCTCCTTCTAGTTGGAAATCTTAACCTCTGGGCAGTGTTTAGTACGTTGTCCAACAGCTAAAGAAATTGCTGTGTTAAAAATAAAAGCTGTCTACAAATAAAAAGGAGGAAGGAGCTGGGGAAATGTATGGTTTCAAGATCATAGAAGGTGGTAGTGGAAAAGAAAAATGAGAAACACTGTGTATGAAGAACAGATGCAGGGGGAAAATTGAGAAAATTATCCCTTAGAAATGCAAACAAAGGCGGTAACGAAACTGTCAGAAATAGAAAAGGAAGTCTAGAGTTATAAAATGAGTAAAAACAGGTGTGATAATGGAAGTGAGGAAGAAGGTATTGTTTCCCAGTAGCCCTTGTGCCTCCTTTGGGCAGGCTGTACAGGCTTCCTGCAGCTGCCACTGGCTGGGACAGGGCTTTGTTCAAGTGAAGGGAAGGACTGGAGCCCAGTAGCGCATATGGAAACAAGGCTTCTTGGTCTGCAATGTGATCATTGTGGCATCTGCAGGAAATGCTGCTCTATAGTGACAAGTCAGTGAAATCACCGTAACTGGCAAATGCGTCATGCGGATCACTCAGGCTCTAACCACTGTCTGGTGTTACATTTTGTTACTTGCCCCTGTTCACAACTGTTCCTTTTCGGTTTGGCCTGTTCAAATCCAAGTTTGATGATTCTGAACACGCCCCATGTAACCCTCATCCTTCTCTGGCTATTTCCTCAGGAGAGACAACTGCTTTCCCTGCAGCCCCCTTGTTTTCGAGGCAGTTGAAAAATTGTTCTAACACACTGAGCTACAAGATCCGGTTTCATCCCAGTTCGGGGGCCTGCACGGGCTCTCATGAGATGCCTCATTGATTCAAAGCACTTACAGTGACCTACTGGACTCTGTGTAATATAAGGTCTGTCTGTGCAGAGGAAATGTTCCACCTGTGTGTGTGCTGTCCTGGAAATGGCTCGTTCATGCCAAGGTCAATGCTGGCCTCTCAGCCCGCAAAGCTGTTGCTTGTGGGTCTCCCTGTAGGATGCTGTCTCTGGTGTTGTACAGGAATGGGCACAAATAGACATGTGTGGGTCACTGCTGAGAGCATGAAGCATGTGTTCATCTCTAGCAGCTGAAGGGCAGGGAGAACCGGAGGCAGTTCAGCATTTTTACAGCTGAATGATATGGATTTTGCTCTTAACTCAAGGACCATCCTTCTCTTCACAGTAGAATGAACTTAAACCTGAGTTTGGCCTGAATGCTTAGTAACAAGAGTCCAGGATCTTCCTTCAAGTGTTGGCCTGGAAATAGGTTATGAAAAAATAATGGCAAATGTTCAGCAAATGTCTGGCGTGGCTGGATGAGCCCCGCTTTACTCATCAGTCAAGCCTGAGCCATGGGCTGCTGACTCCTGAGAGAGGGCAGATTTCCCAGTGCCAGACACACAGAGAGTTCCCTTAGGCTGCTCAGGGACCCACTGTGAGGTGTGGGCTCTGCCTCCTGCAGTGAGCTGGACACACTAACCCCTCTCCTAAATGCATCTGCTGGGATACCCAGATTTACCTGCAAGCAGCAGCTCCGCACACTCCTCCTTTACAATCCCCGGGAGGGAAGGAGCACATCCACCATCCGTGCAGCACAGGTGTGTGTCCCCGTGCAAACACACTGCACAACCTGGCAGTGGTTGAACACTGTCTTGATTGTTGTGTGGGCTGCCAGCTGCGGGGAGAGGCCATCTGCACACGCGGAGCCATGTGGCAGGGAGCGGGAAGAGCTTGGGCTTTAGCAGCCATTCAGGAGCTGACATGAACTGATTTATGAGAAATTGCTTCTAGCAGGTGCTAACCTGTCCCAACCACGGATAACAGGATAGTTGCTATCGGGAATCAAACCAAAGAGCCATAAAACCTGAATATCATCACAGTTTGCTGGAGAGCACAGCTGTTGCACTGTCATCGTGTCTCTCCATCGAAGACACACCAATTCCTGCTGAATTCTGGCCAACTAATGCCAGGAATTAGAACCACTCAACCACAGAGTAGCAATTGCCACTTCACTGTTACTCAGTTCTATCTGCGTGTGTGTGTGTTTGTCTGGCGGCCCCGTTGCCACATGCTTTTGACACCTACTGCAAATCTCTGTTCTCGCCTTACCCCCTCACTTCTATTTCTCTGCTAGAGTTAAATCAGAAAGTGAGTATTTTTCCCCTCCAGTCTCACCATATATGTCACTAATAAGACTTTTCAAAACTTTGTCAGTCACCTTCCGTAACAGCCTGAGGAATACTGTAGGGACATCTCTAGTAGCTGGATACAGGATATTGTATTTCTTAGTTTGTCCAGTTGAGTAATTGCTTGGAGTAGCTTTGTGGACCTGCACAACTGTTACTTGGAAGGAAGGGAAAAGCCAGTTGGGGAATCAAAATATTTCTAGGGTGACTTACCGAAGAATCAGGTTAAAATCAACAGGTCAGGGTTTGATATGAGATCATAAATTAGGTGCCTGGAGAGAGTTGGTTGCAAGGAACAATGTTCAGCATATTGAAATAATTTGAAAAATCAAAACGCTGTTTCTTGATGTAACATTTTTCACTATTAAAATAAAATGTTGCTCCTGATCTTTGCATTTAAAGCGTTTTAGCTGTAAGATACTGCTGAAGGAAAGGGTGAGATTCAAAACTATTAAACTCTCCCCTTGTTGTCTCTTTTATCCTGGAGAACACATTCCTGGAGGTGATAGTCTTTGATAGTACTATATGGCTGGATCAGGGAGCTCAGTTCTCACCCTGGAAATCATCTGTCTGCATCAGGTAGCAGCAAGGAGCTGAGCCTAGAGACGAGCTCACTTGGGTAGCAGCCTGCACAGTGAGCAGTGAGCTCTGCTCGTCAGTCTGGCATCTTTCACTAACACCAAATTTACTTTAAGGATTAAAAAAAATGAAGCTAGAATGTGGTTGAGAATGAGCATATGTTGGAAGTTCAGCTCAGGTAATACAATAAGCTCTTCAAGAATGGATTCTCTTTCTTCTCAGTGTAAATAAATACTCCTGATAGCCCCAGACATATTAATTTTCTTGCTATTCTCCCTCTTCATTATCGGAGGTGGTGTCCTGTGCGTTGCTGATGTGGGCTCATTTGTGAGACTCTGCTCTTGTCCATATGTGCAAGTCATTTAATAAGATGAGAAGGAATGTGTAAAAGAACAAGTGTGTTGATGTAAAGTTCTCAAATGGCCAGCACTGGGATTAATAGTTAATGGCCTATTGACACAGAATATTTATTGATGAGCAACACAGGGTTCCAGTGACATCAATACAGGGCTGTTTTGGAAGGCTGCAACCTTTTTTTTTCTTTAAGAAAAGAAGATGATCATTTAATTAGTAAAATGTGTTTTATTGGTGTCTGTTACAGATTCTCTTGCTATGGCTGTGGGGAAGTGTTCACTTTGAAAGAAACAACTTGAGGTAAAGAAAGACCCTCTAAAATCCCAGTAGATTTTTGAAAGAGCCTGATGAGGTTATTACTGGTAACAGCTCTTTTGGAAATGCTTGATAAGATCATTAAAAGGAAAATCAAATTTTGTGCTTTGGGGTATAAATTGATCAAAAAAAAAAGATCTTTTGCCATGCACAGCTGCCTAGTTAAGTATTCAAAATGCAAATGCATGTACATGTGAGTAAGTGTGATTTTTCCCATCCTTGGAAACATTGGTAAGTGGGAGTGTCAGAGCGGACCAACACCATCCCCACCCCATGTCACCAGGGATGGGAGCAGCCCTGATCTAACTCAGGCAATGGTCAGATGGAGCAGCACCAAGCTGTGCTAAGGCTGTGCTGGTTATTCAGAGGAGGAGAAGGGATTGCCTCTCCCATATTTTTCTCCTGGTCAGTGGGAACATGTGGTGACCCAGAGGATGTGCTGTGGGTCTCTGTTTCTCTCCTGGAATAACTGGAAAGTGGTACAAAGTCAGGACTTGACTCTAGTGAAAGGAAACCAACACCATGGCTTCTCTGTTCTTCTTTTCAAACTGACTACTAAAGAGTGTAATTTTGAAGCTAAAAAAGCAGATCCACTGCAATTGAAGAATCCCTTCCCAAAGTTGCAGGAAACCTTAAAATATTGTGATAAATCAGTGGTGCTTCAGTGTGCTCAAATTTGGGTATGGACTAGGTATGGCTTTGCTCAAGAAAAGAAAACAAAGAACTCTTTACCTGTACAGGACAGTGTCAGTTCAACATCAGATCTGCTCCTCTACTGCCAGTGCCACTGATCCCTGCTCCCAGTGTTGGTGTTAGCTCCCCCTCCCTGCATTACTCTATGGGTGATTGTCAGGACTGCAGCACAGTGTACTTAGTTGTCCCATCCTGATCACTTCAGAATGTGCAAACTCATGATCTTTAGAGCTCATGTGTGATATCACTGGACTGATTCCTACAGGTTGTGTACTGTTGGTTTGAAGAGAACAAAAATGAAAAAGATCTTGGAATAAGACAGAACTGTTCACTGCAATTAGAAGTGAGTGCTGGCACAATGGCCAAGAATGTCAGTGTTGATATATACTTGCATGGATGTATAAGCAAACATAACCTTATAGATGCAGCTGTGCAAGTGCTAACAGAAACACACCTTCACATGCGCAGATTCTATAAATCTACAAACACACACACCTATGTGACGATCTGTATAAATCTGTGACAAATGCACATTATTGCTTACAGCAGAAAGGCAGATACCCATGCTGTGGTTCATGTATGCACACATATTTACACAGATGTTCCATGTAATTTTTGACCAGCTAACACATGCACACACAGAGCTGCTGGTGAGTGCTGGGCAAAGTAGATATCAATGAACTGACCTCTAAGTCTGGGCAAGTGAATTGAAACCCAGAAGTAGCAAGGCTGGGGCTTTTAATGAAGTGAATGAGAAATGAAAAAAGAGAGATTGAAAGTGCCTGGTGCTGTGATACATAATTGATGAGACTCCAGGCAGGGCTTCAGTGTCTAATAAATTATTGAACACTGACTCATTAGGGAAAGATTTCATTATAGGATAATTTAATTAAACAACAGGCAAAAAGAGTAAAGAGCTTGAAGGGACTGAGTCCTGTTTTTTTCTATTGTGGCACTGATGATTTAAAGAGAGAGGAGCCAGGAAATAATTCTGGGGATGGAGAAGATGTTTACTGTGCATAAGAGGACTGATTCTCAGTTTCCTCCACGTTTAAGTTTTCATTTGCCTGCTGCACAGTAGACATGAGCTTTTGTTGTTCTGCTTTAAAGACATTTTTCAGACACTTTTCCTTGGTGAAAAAGACTGTTCTCACTGCAGGGCACATGAGAAGTGGCTCTGGCAATGCCTGAATGCACAAAGAAGTGGTGAAATGAGATTATCAGTTGTGTTTCCTGGAGAATGCAGGGCTGGTGCTGTGACTGAGGCTGGGCTTCACTTCCAGGGTTTCCAGTGTGGCCAGGGCTGGGGTGACCTTGGTCCATCACTCACCAGCACCTGCCAGTCACTTTGCTGTCTAAGGCAGGTCTAGGGTGTGCAGCCACAGCTCCATTGGGTTCCTACACTGTCTGGCCTGTGAGACAGGTGACCTCCCCAAAATCACTCAACAAAACACTGCGAAGAGCAGAGACAGGGAGAAGAGACTGACTGCTTGGCATGTTCCTGTGACTGGAAGGAGATATGTTTTCATTTAACATTTTCATCATCAGAACAAAAATTTGTGCAAGGATTGACTCTCTTTTTCTACAGGGTGTGTTTTTCACCCAAATGAGTTATTGCTTCACTTCGGATGGGTAAGGACATTGGAAGGGGCGGCTGGGAGGAAGGAGGCGGGGTGGTCAGATCAGAGAGATCCATGGGACAGCAGCTACAGTGAGCTGAGCAACCCCGAGCGGTTTCCTTCTGCATTCTGTTTTGGTGAAGGTGGGTGAACCTCACTAAGTTCTTTCACCCCTCTTTTTGCTAAAAAATGTCTGAAACAAACATATCTACAGACTTGTTGTGTCATTCGTTTGCTTTGTTTGAGGCTGTGAGTGGGACGATTGCCCAGCTGCTGTCTCTGCACAAGGAGGTTTTCAAGATGGAACAGACAAGGTCAGGTGCATCCAAACTGATAAATAAAACAACACGAACTTGCAAGATGACAAGCATAGCAGAAGCAGAAAATCCTCATTTCCAACCAGCTACATTCAGTATCTGTTTTACTTTGGAAAGACGCATGCAGCTGTCTAACATTTGCTCAAGCCCTCAGTTTTGGGCCCCATTTCAATTCCTTGAGGCTTTCCTAGAACCAAATAATATCTGCAACATATAGGTTAAACTAAGAATGAAGTTTCTCAGAAACTGTGAGGTTATTGCAAAACCAATAGCACATCATTATATATCTATATTTTTTTCCCAATGTGAAGATAAAAGACAGATAGAAATTACCTTCAGTTAAAGGAATCTGTTCATCTCCTCACAAGGAAAGCGAGAAGAGGGAAGGAACAACAAATACATAGCTGATTAAGGCACATGGGGCTGTATTATAAAAGCACAACCAGCAGGTTAGAGAAAATGGTGATTCCCCTCTGCTCCACTGTATGACCCCTCCTGGAGTGAAATGATGGTTCAAGGCACCAGTATACTGGAGGGAATCCAGCGAAGGGCCACTGAGATGGTCAGAGGATGGAGCAAGCAGCTGTGTGGGAGCTACGAAAGGCTAACAGGGATCTTAATTGCTTCTATTTGCAAGCTCTTCATAGGGATTGTAGCAGGTAATTTTATACCTCCAAGGATATTTCTGGCTATCAGACTGTATTAAATGCTCAGCTAGATGACATTCTTAAGTGTGTAGTAAGTAGGAAAAATACCTCTGCCTTTTAGCATGAGAAGAGAGTTCTTCATAAATACAGAATCCGTACTTAACTGCAGTAATTTCCCAGCAGACTGCCCTCAGCTCTTCCCTATAAATGCTGATTTTTTGGGGTGCTTGTTTACTAGTTGAGAAGGAAAAACAGGAAATGGCTGGGATTTTGTGCTGGAATGCAACCCTGTGGTGAGTGCAGTGAGAAATCTGGGAAGTCCCCTAGAAATGCCAAGCTTTTTAATTATTATGGAGAGAAGAGAAAACCAAGAGGAACAAAAAAGCTTGTCAGACAAAGGAGGAATTTGACAACATCTGCCTCTTTAAAATCACCTATAATTGCCTGAGAAAAAGGAAACCTGTCCAAAAAGTACTTATGTGCACTGCAAGAAGAGATTATTCTGTCTGAGACTGACTGTGTCAGCTTTGGTTCAGAGTCTCATTAGATCCTGGCACAAAGCTGTGAACACGCATGAAAGAAAAAGACTTAGGAAAGTCTGGTTTCTGGTTTCTGCAGAGAAAGCCAAACCCGGGCTGTTTCATCTGAAAAAAACCTGCAAGAAATGATAGGAAGTATGAGTCCTTGGCTGCCTTGTTGAGTCTTTTCAGGTTATCATGGAAGCTGCTGCTCTGCTCAGCCAGGGAGGCTCTAGAAGACTTGTGGCAGCCAGAAAGTCCATGAAATGTAATTGCTGACCAGGCAGGATAAATGAAGATCTGCGATCATATAAAGACCTATCTCACTGGTCACAATTAAGGAACCAACTTTGGTAAGTCCCTGTAACTGGTGACCTGGGAGATAGAGCTGAGATACTTAAATTCACTGGAGACTAAAAAACAATTAAGTAAAAAGACAGGGGAACAGATAAAGCAGATGACAAAATCAACAGCAATTAACATATTCCAAGTCGTACTCTTGAACTATCTTGCAGCAGCCTGATGCACACTCAGTGTTTCCATTAGTTGCTGGTGCAGTTCATTTGTGAAGCTACAGAGTCTGACGGTTGCCACAAGAGCAGTCTCTTTAGTCTGTAAAGAGCTCAGTATTTCACACTATATTTTCTTAAGTTCTTCCTGAATGAATTAAAAATTCGCTTCTGTAAATATTCTTTGACAGATCTTACTGTGTGAAATAGAGAAGCTTCTTCCCCTTCCTTTATAAAACCTTTCACCTTGAACATTTCTTGCTACTGTCCACCAAATATCTGTGATAAGAATGCAGGATGGATGCTGTGGTCACATCTTGCTTCCTCTGGCTGACAGTGAGCATCAACTATTACATTTCAGAAAGGATGGCACATGCTCCCATTCCTATTGCTGTCAGAAGCATTACTTTTCTGATTACTCTTACTCTCAAATACAAGTTTGGAAAGAAGACAGCCAATGAAGCTGAAAAAACACTGTCTTAAAACTGCAAATTAACAAGTTTACATGACTGCCCAATTGCAGTGCTTGCTGTGCTCTAAGAATTCAGTAACAGTCATGAAGAACTCCTTAAATCTCTGTTTTATGATGTGAGTTTTGAACTGGCAAAGATTTAGAAGTTGCCTTGTTTTGCATAGATGATCAGAAGATGATGGTCTCTTTGGTCTGCAGGAGCAGATAATTTCCTAAGGAAAAGTGTTTCTGAGGAGAGTGTCAAGAAAATTTGAAATCATGTGTGTATTGCCTGTCTGCTGATGGATCAGGACTTTCTTCTGGGATAAGGAAGAAAGGAGGTACGAAATGATTAAGGGGGAAAGAGGTATGGAGAAGTACTTCCCTGCTGTTACTCAGGTTTTGCATACATTCACTTCTGTACACACAGCTGTACATGCACGAAACCAAGATTTTTCTCTCTTTTATCCCAGAATGAGTCTGGAATGACTCTGCCAGTGCTCACAGACAACTTTTTGCCTCCAAACCAACCAGTCTTTGCTTTTTCAACCTTCTCCTTATCTGAGGCCATCCCTACAAGGCTTTGCAGCACAGCTCAAGTTTTAGCCCACCACTTCTGCAACTTCTAGTTACAGAAGAGCTAACATTCATGCCGGCACTCCTTCCTAGGACTCATCACTCCAGTGATCTTGGCATCACAGCTTGCAGACTACACTTTTCCTGGCCATGCTGATGATGGGGGATTACTGCAGCAGAGCTGGACTTGGCACAAGCCTTGAGAGCCAGGCTGGCAGCAGCATTGTGGCCGCACACAGTCAATTTCAGTACCATTTCACTGCACCTCCTCAAGGGAGGTGTCAAAGCTTCCAGGTCACTAACCCCTTCCACCCTGTCACTGAACCAGGACTTGCATGAAGAAGGTTGTTTGGGAAACCTGTTCCCTGATGAAACTTGTTTCAGGTATAAATGTCCTTATCTACTTTCTGTTAGCTGGAGTATTATGATCTTTTTCAATCCTTAATGGGAAAGGAGAAGAAAAGAGACTTATCTAATGGAACAGATCATTTGAAGAGCTTTAGTTAGCTATGCCTAGCTCCTGGCACTCCCAAATTTTGTACAGTGAGCTTTAGAAACCATTTAACCTTCTGCCTCAATTTCTCCAAATATAAAATGTAGAAGTCTCCCAGATGTGCTGTGAAGCTTAAGTCTAAAACTTTTTTGGGAATGAAAAGGCTGTACTTTATATACATGGCATCTTTTGAGTCAAAGATCTCAGACCGCTTTGCAGACATTACGTAGCCCAAAGCCAAGGGCAAATGGGATTGATTCAAATGGTGTGAGGGTGGGACAGACAGACATTCATTTCAGCAGTACCATCATCTCAACTGCACATTAAGTACAGGGGGCTTATTATTGAGATTAGTGATGCCCTGGGGAGAGAAGTGTGGTGGGCTGCTGGGGCCTGTCTGTGTGCTCTGAGAACAGCACACAGCCTCATGCTCCAGCTGGAGCAGTCTCTACTGGCAAAGCTCATCCAACTGCAGTGAGAAATGACCACACCAAGTCATGGAGGTGCTTGTTGTTGATGTTCTTCCCCAGGGCCAGCTGCCCTGCACTGAGGTTGGATAAATAGATTCTTGCAAAGCCTTCAGAAACTTTCTGTGTGGAAGCTGTAGCAGCAGAGTAGTCTTTAAAGTTATTCTTCTTTGTTATCATAATGACTGTTTTGAAAGATTTGACTTGCTGTTTTTCAAAGAGATTTTCTACCTGATACGCAGAAAACCACCCTGAGGGAGAGGAAGAACCCTCTCCAGTGAAAGGCTCCCAGTTACAGCCCAGAGCAGAAACAAGCCCCTCTTTTATTTCTCCAGTTTACCTGCTTTACAGGCTGATGACTCAAAAGGATTTAAAACCTTTCTGTCTCTCTGTTTCAGAGGTGAAACATTGGGCTTGTTCTCTTGCTGTGACCTCCAGGAAGTTAGGCACATTCCTTTAAGTAAGATTGACCCCAAGTTCCTCTTTCTGATGTTTTTGGATTAAGCCAGACTTGGCATTCACATGGGCTATGATACAGTCAGCATTCCCCAACTGTGATAGTTTGTCATGGGTCAGCACAAGTGAGAGTCTGTTCAGCAGAAGGTCGCAGTGCTGCAGCAGGGCTTCCTGCAGATTAGTACTGAAATGTGTGAAAGCAAGAGGACGGGAGCATGTCTGAGTAGGTTGAAACCCTCTGGATGCCACAGATTAGCCCTGTGTACTGTGATACTCAAACATACTCAGAAAGGTACTGAAACTGACATGGCTTAATAGTGGACTTGGCAGTCATGGAGTGGTAACTGTTTGACTTGATGATCTTAAAGGTCTTTTCCAACTTAGTTGATTCTATGATTCTAAAAGCTGGTTTATGAACAGAAAATCTCATGGGTGCTTCTGGCTGCCTCACACACTGTGCAACTCCTTGTTGTCCCACACTGAACTGTGCAGGCTATGTTGTGACACAGGCTGATGTTTCCAGAGGTGTTGAGGCCAGTTAGACACATCTTCATTGTGACACATCATCAAACGAGACTCATCTCATTTCTCAAAATGCCAACCATAGCTTCATTGGTGACTGAAACCAGACAGAATGGGAAGTCTGGGAATAAATGCAGCCTGGAGTACAGCAGGAGGCACTGCTGTTTCACTGAGGGAAGATCAGTGATCTGAGATGCCATCTCTTTAGAGATGAACCAGGTATATGGTCTGTGAGATCCCAAGGAATGCATTTGTGGCGCTATACCAGAGACAGATCCATGGCTCTTAGAGTTTTAAAAGTTTTTAATATATATATGTTTATATAAATGTACGTAATATCTTGTTTAGGTATGTATCTATCTAGTACAGCATTGGTAACTTCATAGCATCCTGCACTCCAGCTGACACTATGATTTCTACAGGTTATTGCTGAATGTGGTTGTATCTATGAGTACTTTTTCTTTTCTCTTTTTACAGTTTATTAAAAGGCTGAAAGAATATCCTGGGTTTAATTTATTTTCTATCCACTGATAATTTCTAAGTTAAGAAACACGAAGCAGTTGCAGGAGCAGGCCTTTAGAGCATGATGGTTAGACTTGGGAATAGATTATTTTTTTATTTAGGATAGTTGGCATCTTTACATCTCATCTGAGCAGTGAGGAAAGCTGGATTGTTAATAAAGCAATTCTTTCTTCATTCATCACTGGAATTGCTGCTGGTTTGAAAATATAGAATTCAATATTTGCAAATTCTGAGTAAAATTCTAATTCATTATGTAGTTTCCTCCCCCTTCAGGGTTGTCTTTTCTTCCTGAACCTTTCCAGCACCTCCTACTTCCAAAGTAGATATACTGGTGCTGGTGACCGCTGAATATGTAGATCTGCTGTGGTCAGCACTGGATTGCAGAAGGTGAAGCACTCCAAGAGCTTATTTATTAAAGCGTTTCAAGTGTGGTTACCACAGGTGGAAAATATTGAGTCTGGCACAGATACAGCAACATTATCTTCTCCCTGAGTAAAATCAACTGCTCTGAACAGGGACTGAAGGAGATGAGAACTGAGTTACCTTTCTTACAGATTTGCTGAGGCTTTCATCAAGGTCTGACAGTAAGTAAAGCAGAAACTCGTGTGTTGGATGGCTGGAAGGATTTGTGAATTTAAATGTAGGATTTGTGCATTTAAATGCAGTGTCAAGAGGAACCTTAAAGCACCCACTTGCTATGATTAAAGTCTCTATCTGGTAGACTGCGCCCTTCTAGGAGTCTTTCCTTTGCAATCATCACAGTAGCATCATCAGTAGCTTTCTTGCTGTGGCTCACTCTGTCTTAACCGTTGCAAAGTGCCTTTCATGAGCTTCCTTAGAGTCTTGATGTTTTAAAATAAATTTCCAGGATAGGCTATGTTTCATATGAAAAAACCAGCAAAAGGAGGTGTGGAAGCAGTGGAGTGGAGGGAAAAGAAAGCTCTAAAACCCCAGAGACTTTTCAGTTACTTTTAACTGTCTTAAGAGGCATTATAAATAACTATCACAAGCCCAGTTTTTCACCCTTCATTCAGTATTCCAATCCAGCTGCATCTATTGATGGTGATCCTCCAGCTGAGCAAAACTTCACTACTTGTAGTACTTGAGAAAGTCAGTGAAAGACTAAATGCAGAGCTGAAGTTGATAGACAGAATACAGACCATAGCCAAGAAAGCTGTATTTCTGCCTCCAAATGATATTTTGCAACCCCTTCCATAGTCAGAGACTTGCCAGGTCCTCATTTAGCTTCTTAAATTAGTGTATGTAACACCTGAAATCAAACGTAGGCATGACTTCGTCTTTAAAGAGGGAGTCAGATTTAAAATTATGGCACCGAAGAGCCAAGGGAAATTTTCTAGGTGCTAAATTTGGCTCCGGAGCTGCCATTTCCCAGCACAGTAGAATAATTCACCCCAATCCAGGAGGTCACTGTAAAGTATGAATGAAGGTGTTAATGTAAAACCCCAAATCCACAGACTTCTTGATTTATGGAGCTGAGTTTTCTTTCTAGGAATGGAGAACAAGATTTGTTACAGATAAGGATGGAAAAATAGCTTTTGCATTTTTTGTGTCACTCATGCTGGGTGCTTTATGTTACAGTATGGAAGAAGTTGTAGCCCTCCAAGGTCCCTGCTATTAAAACCATTCTAGTCCCTACCACTGAAGGCCTTTAACTACTGAAAGGCTCTGCTGATCCTGAAATAAGACAGAGAAGTGGAAAAACACATGTAACAGCCTGTGTTTGAGTCATGGCAGAATAAGTAAACAGGATATTTAAGCATACCTGCTATTGCATAAAGGTGAGTACCTCTGCATCGCCCTGGATGTCTGTGTGATGTTTTGGAGCTGCTGTAACTGTGCAAACTCCTGAGGCTTTGACCTCAGCAACAATGAAAAAAGCAATAGAAAGTTTTCCTCTAATAGATCTTTCTCCGCCCTTGGTGTCTGTAAGCTACAGCGGGTGACCACAATGTGAAGGTAAAACTTCCATTGACATGAAGAGTGATGAGTAGTTTCTATCCTGAAATCCAATCTCTGAAATTGATTGCACCATCACGGTAAATCCATTACTGGAGCAACCCATTTTACCAATACCACATTTCAATAATTTATTTTAGAATAAAAGGCTTTTTAAAGTATCAGATGAAATTAAGACCAGTTCTTTGATATCTGTAAATACTGGAAGCCCTGCTTCAGATGGAAGTGTCATAGATACTTCCTGAAAGCAAAATTATATTTAATATAGATAACAGGCTACAGAAGGGGAAGGCCTAAGGGGAGGGGAGGAATCTCATTAAATGTATGTACCTCCCTGTTTAGGGATGGCCAGTTCTGTCATCTTCATGTAGGCAGAATTGTTCAATGGCTAATGTATTTTGAAAATCCAGAAGACAATAGTTAATAAATGCGGAGACCAACAGTTCTGTCACGTCTCTGCACCCGTGTTCAGACAGGCCAATGTGCTTTTATTCAGAACTAATTAGGTGGCAGATACAAACGCCCAAAGCATATTGGGCTGTAAGTCCATTTAGCCTTGCACCCTCTCTCTACTAAAGGCTGGAAAAGGGTAAGGGTAAGAGAACAGGAGCAACCTCACGTACCCCATTATAGTTAAGCTTTCCATGGTGAGCTAAGCTGCAGGGGCTTGGTAACCCTTGGTGGCCTTCTTTATTGCTTTTACATATAGTACTCCATGGAAATCAGAGCATGAAGTACAAGTCACAAGAAAGACACACCTTTGACTATTTTCAGAGGTAATACTCTCACCTAGTTAATAAAATGACTCTTTGTAGAACTTTGTGCATTTTCCTATAGGACTTATTTTGCTTGAGATAACAAACCAACCTGAAAGGAGCAGCAACACCCATGACCTGCCTGTGCATATGCCTCCTGTCTTTGGCTGCAAACACTGCTACAAAAGACTCACAGCCTGCTCAAAATAGACTCTTACTTTTGATGAGGCTGTCCTTTTTTAACAATTGGTCTCTGGTTATGACATGACACATGAATCAAATGTGTTTATAATCATGGCTATTCCCCCGCACTATGGCCGGACTCTGTATTGCATCCTCCTCCAGGCAAAGCAGCCCTGATCTGTTGTGAAGCAGCCAGCGCTGGTTCTAAGGCAATTGAAGGTTTTCATGCAAATGCTCTGCAGCTATCAGGGCACTGAGTAACGGGATCAGGGTTTAGGAAGCTGAAAGAAGGGAAAATGCAAAGCAGGGTATATCCCCATATTTAATAAACATGTAACATTTTATCCTCCATCTTTTGCCTGTTTACAATACAAATAAAATGAGCTGCACTTGGTGTGACATTCCTTGCATTTTTACATCAGCTTAACTCTGGAAAAGCTTAATCCTGGTTTAATGGTCTTTTAATAGAAGTGGTCAGTAGTTTAGTAAATGTTTAAGTGACAGGTTGACAGACATGGAGTTAACACTTTAATCCTGGCTGCAGGCCAAATGGCAACCAAGCTGGTTTTCCTTTAAACCTGAGAGTGGGGCATTTGTTTCCAACTCAGCCTCAGGTTAGAAGTGGTGGCTTAGGCAGCAAAGTCTGCTTTGAATGTTTACAGGAGGAAAATGGCTGTTGCACTGGGTTATGAAGAGATACCTTCTGGTGGTATGAAGCATTTCTGTCCCAAACCTTTGACAGACAATTTCCTTTTCTGCTGCAGCATGCAATAACATTATTACAGGTGGGTCTGAATGCTCTGTAGAAAGATTGTCTTTCTGTTAAATCCTATAGATTTTTCTCTGCAAGTGATTGCTATAGTGTAGAAGCATAGAATCTAGATTGGAAAACATCCTTAAGATCATCGAGTCCAATCGCAAACCTAACACCACCAAGCCCACCACTAAACCATGTCCCTAAGCACCTATACTACCAAGAATTCCAGGAGCAAAGTATTAGGAAGACATTTCTCAGAATAAAAAAAAATGCTTATAAATGTTGTAAATAACAACAGTGTCTCTATGCATTGGGCATCTTGGATGTATTTCTCACAAAATCAAGTGTGGGTTTAGAACTGAGCTTTGTGGCAAATCTGGACTGCCTAACTGATGCCCTTGTAATCCAGATGTGCTCACTTCCCCAGATCATGCTGTCTCCTGGGCCACCTCTTTCCCCAGCTCTGGCAGTGCAAGTCTGGTACCTGTCTGCACACATTCCTCTCTGGAAAACACAGCACTGCTCAGGCAGCTAAGGACCAAAGTGAAGCAAGAGTTGAAGAAAGAGACTGATGCCTCAGACTACCTTTGAATTCACTGCAGTTCTTGGAAGAGCAAGCTAGTAAGCTCGCTGCAGAGACACAGAGCAGCCCTTTCCTTTTGCCACAGTGTCCAGATGCCCATGGCCTACTGCCTCAAAGCAATGCAGTTCCCAAAAGAAGATGCAGCTTTGGTGAGGTGGACACTGCGAAGGAAGAGCCACCACACTGCCTGAACGAACTGGAACAGGCTTGCCTGCACACCTCTCCATGCCATTCCCTCATATGCACTACTCCTCCTGCAACATGCTGGGTCATCTAAGCCTCAGATATGCCATAATTTGTTTTAATACATTTCTTATGTCAGTAGTTCTCTGAAAAATACTGAAGTAATTTCTTCTATGTTCCAGACCATATGTTGCTTAGGTCAATCTGTTAAAGAGTAAGTTTTAATTTTATGGGAACAGTCTTTCTTCCCTTATGGAAGAGGGGTTTAACAGATTCATTACTTGCTACTAGCTTTACGTGGGAAGCAGTGAGTATGAACAGACAGCTTGAATATATTTCAACTAGTAAAAGAAACTTTATATTTCTTAAATTTACACACCATGTTTTTAGCTATGCTTTATTTTCCCCCTCAGTTTGAAATTTACCCTGCTAAGATTTTTGTTATATGTTCAGTGTGTGTGTGTATGTTTGAATATATGTCACTATACAAAGTATATTCAGCTTGGAATGACCTACTCACAGAGGGATAGATTAGAAAAAAGTCTCTCCCAGTGATTGACAGTTGCACTCAGACCGTAGGGATTATGGGGGATCAATGAGGATTATCTCATTTACTTTCATTAACCCTTGAGTTTACTTTGCCAGTTTTCTTCCATATGCCACTCAACTGAATGTTAACAGTTTCTTTTAACAGTCAACTTTGCTGCCAAAGTCGAAGGCTGGTTTTTAAAGATATGCTTTTGTGCTCTACAGCAGTTAGTGATAGATAATAATAAATATAATAAATAATAAAATAGAGATATTTAATATTAAATGTCAGTAAGCAAAGATGCTCTGCACTGGTATAAAAAACCTGTTTCAGAATTTACCCATTTCATCTAATTAACTTAGCTCAAGCAAAGCACAAATTTAATTCCTACAGGTAATTTCTTCCTAACATCCCACAATTTCTTTATAGGGACTTCCAAGATAAAACCAAAGAGAACATTGAATTCCTTTCCCCAATGGGAAGCAGTTCAATATCTGTCTCCTCAAATTTGGTACTTTTGTGCATTTCACGTTTTTAAATACTCCTGTTGGTGTTGAAGCTCCACATCTAATTCCTGCTGGTGAGAGATGCCAGCCTGAGACCTTTGAGAAGACAGAAATCAAAAACCACCTAGAAGAGAGGGCCCTGCTTTGTCTTGGCCTTTTTGCAAGGTTGCTCACAGGTACTGCCTTGTACTGGCAAGGTGGTAGTTTTATTTATGTTGATACATGTTCAGCATCCACGGGAGATAAATCATTGATTTTATCACCGTTGCTTAAGCCAGGTCAACCCCTGGCAATTTGAAAAGCATGGAAGGAGAAGGCTGCTGAAGGAGAGAGTTTTCTATTGAGTCCTGTTGGCAGGAAATAGTCCTTTGCTCAGACTTGAAGGAGGAAGATTTATCAGTTTTTTTCTGATTCCAAATGTTTAGTGTATGAATAACCTCCCTCTTCCTTTCCATCCCTTCTCTCCCAAAGCCAAGAACAAAATAAAAATGATATTTGATATATGTAACCTTCCCATATTTTAGAAGAACTTAGTTTCTTTGCGGATGATTGTGCAGCACAGTTGTTTATGTGACTGCATATTACATGCGTAATATGAATAATGAAACATGGAGACAAAGCTACTTAATCCCACTTTTGCTCCCATGTGACTCTTCTAGGGGAACATCCAGTTTTAGAATACGTGGAACTAAATGCAGAATAGATATGTATATCCACAGAGGCTGAGCTCAGCCCAGAATCCCCTGGATTAAAGGCTGGATATAATTTTCATTGTTCATGCTTTGCACAATTGTCTACTGTATTTCAAATCCTGTGTTATTCACTTGCAGATCTTGAGTGAAAGATACGGCTGGATGTGTCCAGACAGATGCTTCAGCACAGTAGAGTACAGTGCTTTACTGAAATAATGGCTTTGCCACTTGAGGGTGAGTTTGTAGGCTTTCCTTTTTTTCTTTCCCCAAGCACTAAAAAAATTTATATGTAAGTGAGCTGAAGCTCAACACTAGATTTTTAGTGTGCAAATTTACAGAGGTCTAAAATGCTCTCATAAAGTATGAACAACATGTCAGTGATGCTAAAGGAAAGGTGTTTTAGAAATAATGTTAGTAAGTTACATGGTAAAATTAAAGATAATATTAACTAAAATAAAATTCATATTTCTGACTAATCTGAACCAATAAGGAATATGAACAGTAATTTTTTCTAGCAGGATCTTATTAACTAATTTCTTGTCTTTCACAGAACCTCTTTTTGTCTGCTCAGGATGTGACTAGACCCTCACGAATGAATTACAAATAGCAATTCTTGATGTTATGGAAGTTACCAAAGCCAATGAGATATTTTGGCTTGAAGTTAAACATTTTATAAGTAAATGTGTGCAGAATCATGGCACTGGAAAGTATTCTGGTAAAACAGAGAAGATATTTCCAGACATATACATTACTTTGTAGTATTGCATAGAATTGTTTCTCAAATGTGAATATATAACATGATCCTGTCAGTTATACCTTAAAAAAAAATCATTGGAAAATCCTTTGTGTGTCCCTTGCCAATACGGAGTTTCTCAGGCAGACGTGGAATTTCCAGGCTGTAGGAATTAGGGTGCACCTGACTAACCTTCTTTTTAAAATCGACTTTCTATTTCCAAAGTCATCTCCAGTTTTCTGATTTTATTTTTAATTATATTTGAAAGCAACTTCTTTCTTTGGTGTTTCAAACACTTCCAGCTAGAATTTGCAACTACCTTTATCTAAGAACTTAGCTGCAATCTGCTAGGGCATGTCCTTTGGTTAAACAAATAAACCCAGAAATGTTTGCGAACGAAGGAACATCAGATGTCAAAGGCAGCTTCATGCTTTTGAGAACCTTTTTGTGAGGTGCCTTAAGGAGCCTCAAGTCAGACTGTGTTCTGCCATTGTGAAGATGACTCCTCTGTAGTTAGGAAATTAAGAATCACAACAAAACCAAACCATTTTCTGCCTTAGCAACTCATCCCAAGTGCAAGAAGTAGAGATTTCCTTCAGGTTACACAGTTACTTACTCTCCAGTCAACCAATTAGTGCCAGACAAGGCAGTGACATCTGGATTTGGTTAGTAGAGCATTAGCTGTTCATTGGGATGTTTTGACTGGACTCTTCAATGGGATTTATTGTACTTTATAGTTGTTTATTTTCCAATCAGAGTCAGTCTTTAAGTCAAGACTGCTGCTTCAGCCTCTTCTGAGCAAAAAGAAACACAAAGAAAGAGTCTCCTCTGACTCTTAGGTAGAGAGAGTTTCTCAGCAATTATACATAGGCTTAAACCACTGCAGGGCAAACAAAGTCAACAAGAGAGTGCTTACCGCACACTGGTGAGCAGAGCAGAGGTGGCAAGAGGGTGAGGCATGGTGGCAGGAGGGCAAGTATGTTTGAAAATCCATCTGGCACTTCGTCTTGCTTTAAAAACAAAGGTTATTCATCTGAAGCTGGAAAAAATGCAGGAATGGGATTTCCTGCATTCTAGCCTTGTCTACCAGAAGCAGGAGGAGCGTTTGCCACTGCTGTGCTCACACCTCACTGACCTGCACCATGCACCTCTGATAGCTGAAGACAAGGATCTGCAAACTACCTATGTGTCATCTGCTTAGATGACTTCCAAGGAAGTGTGCCTTGCTACTGAGATGATGTTTTCATCATGGGCTATCTTTTTGGTACTGAAATGAATTCCGAAAGGACATTTGGCTTGTTAGGGCCAGTGACTCTCCAGCACCTGGAAACTACTTGTAGTGATTAAAACCACAGTCCAAATTCACTTGACCTGAAGTAAAAAGGCTTGCTTTAACTTTTCACCTCTGCCCAGCCACACACTGGGTGTTTGCAGTCACAGAGTACAAAGCTGTTGTGTAGAAATGCACTCAAAAATGACTGTGGAAGTACTTCTTAAAAGTACACGTGTAGAGAGCAGCCTGATTATTCCTCATGTGCTGAAGCCTGAGTTTCACTGACAGTTTTAGCTGCCTAACTTCAGAGCAGTTTGGGGAAAAAAGGTTATGCACAGGCACTGAGCCCATTTAGGAGGTGGGAAGAGATGAAAGTCTGCTGCTCCTGGCCCTAGGAGACAACTTCCATGCTGAGATGTGATCTCCTCCTCTTCACTCGCTCCTTGCACCATCACACCGAAGCATATTGGTGGTGTTTGGCTCCGTTGACTGGCTGGGTGAGCACTCCTGCTCTCCTGGGGACGCCAGTGGCAGACAAAGGGCCACCCAGCCAGCCAGGCTAAGGGCCCTGTGTGCAGGAGGCTTTCCCAACATGGAAATTGGTTTCTCCAACACACACCTGGTATTCCTCAAAATCCCAGGTGTACCTCATTGCCTGGCCATAAAACAACTATGTGCAACCAAGGAGGGAGTGCACAGAGTCCCCCAGCCTACACAAACAGCCATAACTCCGAGGCTCCCTGAGAAGACATCAGTGTGCAGGTGAGGTGTCCCATGCTGCTAATGGATTGAGCAGCAGGTCCTCCACACAGCTCCCACCCACTCACCATGGCCAGCCTGCAGACCTCCACTGATGCTTCCCCTCTTTAAGCAAACCCCAGTGGCTGCATCAGTCTCGTTCAGCGTCGTTTGGCAGACCTTCAGCCTCATTCATTACACCTCCAGCCAAAAAACGTGCAGTTGCAGACTCACCATGGCTACCTCTTTTGTTACCCAGCTCTACATAATCTGTGACTTGTTTTATATTATCTGGACTGAAGTCCAGCAAAAGTGCATGTTTCTGTGCTGGCCACACGTCAGTTCGTAATCCTCACTGTACAGAAAGCTAGGATTGCTTTTTTTACCCCTCTTTTTTTGTCTTTACCAGTGTTTCCTTTGGGTCTGCATTGAGCTGCTTCAGTGATATCCAGTCAAGATTAAATATTTTGTACTTAACATCATTTCTCCTACATTTTTTTCCTATTTATCCTTAGCAGAAGTGTAATTTCGCAGAGGAATACATCCTCAAATTATACTGCAGCAGCAGCCTAGCTGGCCTTTTTCTACATCTGTTCTGAGATGAAAATGACTTTAAGCTCACAAATGGAAAAACCCAACTCAGTTTGAGAGCAGGTATTAAGACTTGACACATTACCAAATATGTCAAAAAAATAACGGAGGACAGAGAGTCCTGGGGGCATCACATTGGCATTTGAAATTGGGTAATAGATAGGACGTTTGTTTTTCGCTCACCACTTCGCTGGTAATTGTTGGTTTTATACCACAAATTTGATCGTATGGAGCACTCAAAATTTGACCTCTCCTTCCCTTACCTCCAACCACTTGCACATGCTGTTCCAGTGCGTTGGCATTTGGGACTGATGGTAAGAGAGGCCACATGGAGTGTTTCAGATTATAGGCAAGGGAGGTGATCTTAATTCGTTCTGATGTGCTCGTGCTTTCTATGTGTGTCTGTAATGTCATCAAGAGCTTCTGAGGGAAACTGCTAACCTTGCAGCCTGTCGTTTTTAATGGAGGGAATAACACGCAAAATCACCTAATTTGCTATGAATGTGAAGTGGCAAATTAAAAATGCTTGTGTCATCACATTTGTCTGGAGGTATTTCCTGACCAAACAAAGGCCCAACTAATAAAGTATATTCCAGATTTTCACTAAATAATATGGGTTGTGACATAATAAAGTCTCCATGCTCCTGGCCCTGCTAGGATCCGTGGGGAAACCTCTGTAGCTCAACTGTTTGGAGAGGCAGAAATATCTGGGCTTATTAGACCTTCATGCATGGAGGGGGTGTACATACAGCGCAAAGTTTATAGATTTGTCTTGGCCAGACTTTTGCCATTGCTGTATTGTGCTCACAGCTGCCAAAGTTCGGAACCCAGCGCAGTGCATGATACAAGGAAAACTTCTGTCCCCTGGATTTCCATCCCCCCACAGCCCTGTATACAAGATGAAAGTCTTTATATTTGAATTAAATATTTAAATGCTCTGTTATTCAGACAAATGAGAACATGATCTTGGGCCTGAGCTTTGGAATTAATGTCAATACACTGGAATATTTTAACTGACCTAATGTGTGTTCGTTGGGATTATGCCAATCGTCAGGTATGTTTGCACATATGAGAAAATTCACCTTTACCAGCGTGGCTTGGAAATCTGTTAGTAAAACTACTAGAGGCTTTAATTTTGAGCCTGTGGTGGGCAGGGGACCTGACTTGGGGTTCATTCTTAGTTGGAGTTCGAAAAAGATGTGTGGGATTTCCTTTATCATGTCTTTCATGCTAATAATAATCAGACTAAACCCCATAAAGGTTATTGTGCTCAATGCTATCCTAGAATGGGGTTTGGTTTTTAGTTATTTTTACCTCTTATTTTCATTTCTGTCAGCAGGAATTGACTCTCAGGAGCCAATTTCTGTTGATATATTTAAGGGAAAAGGTTTCAGTAAACACTAATATGCCTGCATTTATTTTGGGTGAAGTAACATACATGTCAGCTGCAGACTTCAGGCATATAAACTTGGAGGTAATGTGAAGAACAAAGAGAGAAGCCAAACTGCCCCCGTGGCAGAAAGGTGCTTGGATTATCACCTGGACCCTTTTGCAGCATGGTTTGGTAACCCTGCAAAAATCCTAGGAGAAAAGGATGTTAAGGAATTAACATCTCAGTGCTTAGTGATGGGAACACGTGGGAAACTTTGCAGCTCCTATGGCATTTTGAAGCCTTGATTTAGAAGGTTTCCTATGTAGACCCTGAAGGTGAAAGGCCTCCCTGCTTTGCCAAGGTACCACCGTTCACTTGGACAGTGATGGCTGCAGGAGCAACTGTGTGAAACTGGTGTCTTTTAAGGGGAATATTAGGAGGTTGGGGGGGAAAAAATGGGCAAAATGGGATGGTAAAATGGTAAAATGGCAAAAGGCACTGAAGTTCTTACTAAAAGATGAACTGCAATATCTCTGTGTATCACCAGGGACTCTGGGCCACAGGGAAGTTCATTTGAGGGCGCTCTGCACAGTGTGAGAGCTGTTGCTAATGGTGGCTTCACAGTTGCTGGAGTTTATCCATTGCCATCTGTCTTTATTTTGCATATTCTACTCGGGGAGACGCTACAAATCAAACTGACTTGGTGCGTCATTCCCGCTCCTCCAGCCGGGCCGTGCGGTGTGTGTGGCTGGCAGTGCTGAGCAAACCGCTCGGAGACAGGCAGAGGGCAGGAGTGGGGGCTTCCCAAAGAGGATGGAGCCGTATTGTTTGCTCAGTATCAGCTCTACTGCTCTAAAGGTCACAGTGAATTGAGAATAGGAGCCCTAGTGAGTCAAGATAGTTAGATGCAATATCTGGCTGTTCTTGCCCTTTTCTGTTTTCTTCTGTGGTCTGGCATGGGGCTACAAGTTGTGAACTTCAGAAAGTTGCTGCAGGTGCGGTGCCAATGTCTCCTCTAAGCAGCTGATAAGGAGTCTCTCCCATCAGCTTGGCTGAAAACATTCCCTTTTAAGTGAGTGATCTCTGATGGCCAACAAGTGTGGCATAAATTTTTCCCTTTCAAAAATGGCTTTTGTGCATGATGCTGCCAGCAGAAATCCTCGTGGTCGGCAGTTCTCCTTCTATACATTAATGTTAATGTTCTGCAACACTGCTTTTGTTAGGAGAACAAAATGAAACAAGAGGAAGAAAACCAGTGTAAGGAAGGTAGTAGACAGTAAGTAGGACAAGCAGATGTAATGATTAACATATGCCGTCTTCTCTGAACAGTTTGGTGATGCTTGATGGCAGTTTGTGGATTTTTTTGGGAGTTCTCACTCATCTCTCTTCCCTCAGCCACTCTTCAGTGGCTGTATTAGGTTGATTTTATTGTAGTTGTAATATCAATGAAGCTTTCCAATTTGTTGTAGTGTTCATCTGGGCATGGGCATAAGATTCATGTTTTACTAGCCAGGGGACTGACTGGTGGGGTTGAGCTTGTATCCCTTGCTGATAAGGTGGGGAAATGCTGAGAATAAGTTTACTGACGGTGAAATCCTAGCCATGAGCACAACTGATGTCCACACATCTATGCAAGCAGCAGCTCTACAGCCTCCTCAGGGTCTCAGTGCTTTGTCTTTTCTCTAAAACATTAATTGCATGAAACATATCTTGGGGAACAAGCCCAGTTGCTGCATGCCAGCCCTTATCCCCTGTTGCAAAATAACAAAAAGACCCCCCAAAACTTAGAAGAATTCTTGTCCTGCTTCCTGATTTCCTCTTTTATGGGCAGCTGGGTGGGAAAAAAGTGCTCTTTCTTGTGTTGAAAACAACACGGAAAGAATAATCCACAGCCAGGTCCCAACAGGGAAGAGGGAACATGATGTTGAGCTCCTGGCGGCAGTGAAATGGCAAATTCCAGTGCAGAAGCTGGGAATGCCCGGTTGGACTGGAGGAAATGCCGAACTGTGAACAATCTGTGATCACAGAGCCAGGACTCTCTGCTGGCAGAAGAGGCCACGTGCTGCTGGGAACAGGGCCAGCCACATGGCACCATGGGGAGCGGGCTAGTTCCTGGGCACCAGCAACTGGTGTCTTGAATGGTGCTTGTGCTGTGTCAGCGCTAACCGGTGGCCCTTGATGTGATGGGGTGCTCATGAGCAGTGTCTCCAGATCTGTGTTTTCAGTAACCATGTCTTAATACATAGGAAAGTAAGAGATAAAACAATTGCTTTAGCAAACCTGGAAACGTGAGTGGCTTAATAAATATCTCTTTCACCTCACTCCCAGATGTCTACTAAGCCTTGTAAAATGGTTTCCTGAGTAGCCTGGGTAATAATGATGGAATTTCGCATTGTCACAAGTCTGACAATTGCTAGCTTGAGTTTCAGTTTTCCTTTTTTCCTTTTTTCCTTGTGTCTTCTCAGCTTGTTTCTTCCCAGGAGAGCTGAGTCTAGACAGTGAGCTGGGAACACCGGAGAAAGCAAGTACCTTCCTAGAACATCTGCTCTGCCCTATAGTTCAAGATTTGTACATGTGCTTTATTCTCAACTATTCCTAATTACTTGTCACAATCTGGGGCCTTGTACACTGAGAGTCTAGGAGAGCCTGCTGCTTGTATAGGAGCAAAAATGTCACATTTGTCTTTGCAATCAGTGTTGCTTCATTTAAATGGTGCTGTTGGCAGGAGAAGAGAGGAGTCCCACACAGAGCCAGGGAAACCTCCTGATCCTCATCTCTTCTGCTTTCGTCCTCAGGCTCTTATTTCTCTTCCTCTCACATTTTACATAAGCAGCAAGAGAGCACTTCTAACAAAACTCCCAAATACTCAATTTACAAGAAGAGAAAGACTCAATAAACCACTCAGACCATCTCGTGAGGATGGAACAGAGGTGTTTCCCAGGGCATGCTCCCTGGATTAGTCCAAATGTCTACATACACCATTGGGACAAAGCAGAGAGAACAATAAAACCTATGTATTGACTGTGTCCTGTTTCCTACTCTTGAAAACTGTGTTCAGCTGAACAAGAGCATCCAGCAGTAATGTGTGTGAGCATTACAGAATGGAGTAATTCTTCCCAAAAGAAAGTTTGCAAACTTGGAGAAGTCAGTACTGAAGTCAAAATGTTTCTGAATATTCATAGGCAGGGAAGAGTACTGCAATGCCAGCAAAACAGCCTCCAATTTGAATTGATGCCAGTCAAACATGATGAAAGTTGAGCCAGCTTTAAATAATGTTTTAAACCCAGATAATATTGCACTCATCCCAGAAGACCATGGCGGGCTTCTTATGCTGATGTCCTTGTGTCCTGAGGCTCTACTGCACATTGACCTATGTTCCTCTGGTCCTTGTGCACAGCCAAAAGCAGTGTTGGAGAAGGAGCTTTGGTCCAGCTCTCCGGCCACATGAAACCCTACAGCAGTGGTGGTTTTGTAGTAAGGACCAGTACAAATTGGGAAATCAAAAGGATCAGAGAAAATGAAGAGCAGCAGCTGGCCAGGGGAATGCTTTCCTTCCCAAAACTTTCCATGTCAGAATTGCAAGGACCTTTTTCCACTTGGATCAGTAACATGAAGGGACTTTGCAGAGGAGTTTGTAAGGGTTTTCTCTCTCCATCTCCAGTTTCAGCATCTTGGGGATATTGCTAACCTCCAGCACTGGTCTCTCACAGAAGAAACACGTGAACTCCGGAAGCCCTGCTCCAGGTCTCAGATAGGGAAGCTGAGTACTCAAGTCAACACTTCAAATTTATTGATGTATTGCACAAATATTTATGGGGCCATTTCCTCCCCCAGTGGCAGGCAGAGAGCCAGCAAGCCTGCTAATTTATGTCGTGGTATTTATTGACAGAAATGTATAATTGTTTTGCATTTAAGAAGAAAACTGGGTGCTGCAGCATGGGGAAGGGATGCGTGAGCTGGGAGCTCGGTGACACAGCAGGAGCCTGAGGAGCTTTTGCAGCAATTTCCCAATACAGCAAGGCAGGGACACTGCAGGATGTACCAGCACCGGGACCCCTGGGAGCAGGGTTCAGTACCAGATCGCTCAGCACTGGTCCCTGCTGATGTTCCTCTTCCTTGTCCTTCCTCCAGCAAACCTCACTCACTTTCAGAGAAGTCTGAAGGATGATTTCAACTGGTAAACCTGCGAACTCCAGCTGCATGGCATGGACACATGCAGCATCTCCTGGACCTGATGTCCAGGCTATTTGACAGAAATATCAATGTATCCTGACAGTTGCCCCATACTGAATTTCTCAGATCTTGTATTCCCAGCCAAGATCTCTGTGCAGTGAAAGCTGGTGGTGTCCAGCTCTGGAAATACATGTTTAAAAAACAAAGGGACTGCATTCTTGTAGGCTCCCAGCTCTGAAGTGGTACCAGGGGTTATCTCCTGTTACAGCCTGTGCATCTGTGACCGGGCTTCTTCCCAGTGCAACCCAGTGCAGCATGAAGCACATGCTCAGTGTTAGCTGGAGTCCCACACACCCAGTCCTTGGCCACCCCATGGGGGCCATGAGAGAGTGAACAACAAAACATTGGTAGACCATTTGAAGCTCCATCTGTGTAAACTGCATGAAGCAAGAAGGTTTTGCCAGGCAGATGACACAAAGCACTTTGAGGTTTCCTCCTCTCTTTGGCCCTGGGGTGAGTGGGTGGGGTTTTTAAGCACAATATGGCAGTGATTTCTCCTTGGCAAAACTTCCTCTTCAGCCATATCGCTGGCACAGGCTGGGAAATGGAGCAGGGCAGTGGGCGAGCGAGGAAGCTGGCTTGCTGCAGGGCTTCAGCAATGCAAACCCCAGAAGCTTTGCACCAGGGGGGTGCCAGTCCAGCATCCAGGCATGGATAGAAAGATGCAAAGGTGACCAAAAGCCACTTTCATCCATCCTCTCCTTTCCCCTTCAATGATGGATCTCCCTGAAGCCCAGCACAGTGTCACTCTTTCACATAAGCCAAATCACACGGAAGAGAAAAGTCACCAAAACTGTATGTCCCATAATTCAATTATAAAAAAAATGCAATAAAGTAAAAGCATCCTCACAATGCGCTGTTGGAGTGGATTTTTAACCAGCTTTGCCACTGGCATATAAAAATAAAGTAAAAAAGCACAGGCATTAATTTAAACCAGAAACAATATTACAGTAACGCTGTGTATAGCGAGAGTTTCAATTTTAATTTTAGTTCATTATCTTTTTCCTTATTAAGAAAAGTAAATCTGTTTTGTGTTTTCATTATTTCATTAGCTCAAGAAACCTCATCAGTAACCATGAAAGCTGCCAGCATAAATAGCACAATTTTCATATGTGAGATGGAATAATTTGCTTAACCACCTATTCAGCAGAGGCTGGAGCTAACAATTAGAGAAAGCAGTGTGATTCGAAAAATAAGTTACAATTGATTGTGTTTCAGTAGAAATGAAGTTTGGAATGCGCTAATTGGATTTCAGGTGCACATCTGAGCCACAGTAAGTTGACATGAGACTTGGGACACCTCGTGAAAGAAGACTCTTCTTAGGAAATGTACAAAAAATTGCTTAATATGATATTTAAAACACAATTAAAGCAACGTGCTAATGACACTCTCACTTCTCGAAACTGAGTGGTGACATCTTCTTCTAGGATTTACACCCAGATGGAGCAATTAAGACATGCTCTGCAGGATGAGACATTGTGTGTCCTGGAAGTACTTCTGAACTGATTCACTTTGGAGCAGAAGTTTTAGAACATTCAAAATTTCAGTGCTTTTTTTTAGCCAAAATGTCCCATTCCAACAGTGATCCTTGTGGGCTAACTAACGATTAAAGCCAAGAGAGGTACAGTAATCTCTGATAGTGTAAACAGTGAACTCTACACTAAAATACGTTCATTTTTACCCATTAATTTTTACTTTTCAAAGAACGATGGAGGCAGGAAAGAAAGGATCCAGTTGGTCACTCCAGCTGAATTTTCAAAAGCCTTCTGAGAGGCAACATTTCTCTGTGGGAAAGCAGAACAAAAGGGCTTGGTATTTCTTTGCCCTGTTTTCTCATCACTGGTGATCCCTGTTCACATGCAGAGAAGTCTGGGCTGTGCCCAGGCGTGCAGTGGATTTGGGTGATGCTGTGGCCACTTGTCAGCCACATAGCTGGGAGGACATGTAGGTTAAAGCCTTATCCCTGTCTCCTGGTTCTTGCTGGCAGGTGGGAGCCTTCATAGGCAGGCAGCTCCAGTTCCTCCAGCAGCCTGTCATCTGTTTGATTTTTTAAGCTTTTGCAAGATATCTTTCATCATATTCTCTTTAATGTGTAATTATAGTCAGAAAATTGATACGGCACAGCCAGCTCCTGGACCTGGAGATGGTTGGCTCTTTATGCATTGGCCAAAGATGATCTATTCAAGCCATCACACTAAGAGCTATGAAACAGCAGTGCTTTCTCAGGGGATTAGCAGAGCTCCAGCACCGAACTCTTTGTTACCCTTTGCACTGCCTGGTGATTGTTTTTCTGGTGTAAACGTGTCTGTGCAGCAGTGACAGCAGAGCTGGCAGTTTAGTGTGGGCAGTTAACCATGCAGATGCTGGCAGCGGTCTGCCTAGCACAATATAGAGCTCAGTGGAGGTTAATTTATCCTGGGTTTCAGTTTATCTATCAGCCCATGCTGTGCGCAGTGCTGGTGATGGCCAGCTCGTTGCTGAAATCTGAGCCTGCTCACTCGGAGGGAGTGGGTATTCCTGCAGGATTCGGCCATCTGGTGCATAGACACCGCCTTTGCGTGCTTTAGACCATGTTAGCTAATCTCTCCTCAGAGTACACCTTAACATCTTAACTGCTCCCAACACATTGCCTATTCCCAGGGTGTCTGCCAGAGGGATCAAGGGCAAAATAACTGATGGAAACAGACTATTGTGCTTCTGGTTGCAGTACCAGTTGTATATCTGCTCCCTCTGGCCAGGCTGTGTGCACCCCTTTAGCCTCTACTGCATTAGTACCCTGTTTTTCCTATTTTGAAGGATGAAGTTTGGTTCTTCCCACTCACAGGGCAGACTCTGGTCTCATAACACCAAGTTTTTACTTTCTTCTATGATGATGTTTGCTGCTGGTGGGTATTCCTTCTCAGTCTGGGACAAGAATCACAATGGCTTCCTTAAAACTGATGGTCTTCTCTTATCCTGACCCTGTCGCTTATCAGCTCCCAAATGGTTGCTAAAAAGTGGCATATTCTGAGCCATGCTTTGTCTACTTTTCAGCTTTTCCAACAGTCTGTATTAAACTTGTTATATGTGTACATCACTACTCATCCCAATAGCTAATTATGGTATTCTTTAATCACTGGGCTGCTCCTGATAGTGATAACACTTGTGAGAAGGCTTTGAGTTAACACTTTGGTTAACAAAGTGGGTGAGTCAAACTTCAGATTCCCTACAGGTGTGGGAGCAAATGGATACATGGCCTTGGGATGTGATTCCATGATGCACTTTCTGCAGGTGCAAATGTGGTTTAAAAGGATTCTGACCTACCTGTTGCTGTTTCCCCTTCTCCATCCTTCATGCAACTGTTCCTTGGGCCACACTCCAAATCAGAAGAGCAACCCTGTTCAGGTTAAACTGAAACTGGGAAGTTTGAGCTTGTATTTCATGACCTTTCTGAAAGAAGCCTTAGACTGAAGAGGTTCTATGCTATCTGTGGTCAAAGCTGGTAAGTCAAGCAGGCAACATCCAACTGGCCGTGTAGTTATCTGTGTATCTAAGGAAAAGGAGTTTTAACTACTCTTTCCAGCCTGTTTATTCTGGTTTGGCTTCACCTGGAAGGCATAAGGTTATGTGGGAGCATGCAGGCTTTGTTTTTGTTCATTTTACACTGACAAATAACTACAAGTAGCTCCATTTTGAGTGAAATTACTATTATACCTGTCAGACCTGCCTAGGTAGGGTTGTGCACTCTATGCAGCAAACAGGTATGAAGTGCTAAACTGCAGGCAGTGAATCCTCTGTGCACTAATTCTTTTTCCTATGCAGAGGCTACTGAGACAAAAACAAGGGGGTGTTTTTTGCTAATAACTATATGTGCACTGTAGAAACCCGTCTGCTAAACAGGGGACCACCCACAGATCATTGTTTTGGACACTTAAACCGTAATTTTCTTTTGTGGATGTCCTGCAGTACAGGCTCCACCAGGATTCTGGTCTCTGGCACATACATATGTATTGAGCACACTGACAGAAACCTAATGACTTACATGGCTCAGCCATTAAGCGAATAGTTCAGAGGTTTTTAAAGGAGAAGTCCTGAATTGTTTATGGAAACCTCCTTGGATCTCCTTTTGCAGGAATGCATTATTTATTGTGCTGGTACCACAAAGGGGTAAGGAAGGCATATACCCTGAGGAGGAGAGGCTAAGTCTCCCTGTTGCGTTTACTGTTGTAACAAGTGCAAGGGCCTGGTTCTGATCATAATCAGATTGATGTGAGTCATGAGCAGTGTGGGCTGTGGACATGTGTTGTCTTGTTGCTTAAGTGATGTCACTACAGAAGTTGTCTCTTTGCTGCTTTCTTGCTACAGATTCCCCTTTGCCAGCCACAGAACATGGTTCCAGTGCTCTATTCCAGGCAATAAGATGGCCTGGCTGAATGCTGTGGTCTGTATTTTCCTTCTGCAGCCCCCCAGTGCCCACTTCCCTCACAAGGTGCACAGAGAAGGAAGCCAGGAGCACCTCCCTATGAAACGTATTCATTTTGCCAGGTTAGGTGTGGAGGTTCACTTTTAATAGGAGACTTGAGGCTCAAGCCTCCAAAACAGCTTTGAAAAATCTGTCTGTACTCAATAATATTCATAAAATAGGGATCCCTCTGGTGTGCTCATCAATGAATGATCCCACTGATGTTCCCATCGGTTTGTGCAGCCACTCCAGACAGCTTTTCCTCCTGCTTCCTCTTTGCTGTCCTCTTGTCCCTGCCTCTGCTTGCTGGCAGAGTAGTTCTGGGCTCACTGGGTGTATTCACCTCCTTGGGGAGGCAGCTTAGTTACAGGAAGGGCAAGTAGTTGTAGGGCTGAACTGAAGGATACCAGTCTTCTCTAGTCCATCCTTGACTTGCTTGAGTGACCTTAGCAATATCTCAGACTGGACTGCAGGATCTCTGTGTTGGGGTGGTCTCTGATTATAGATCTTTACTACAAGCAGGGGTGTGTTTTAGCACACTTTTATTATTGTTTATTCTTTCTAAGGTTTCTATGCAAGGTATTTGAATAGTGTCTAGCAAAAAGCAGGGCATCTGTGATCTGGATGTGAATTGAGAATGCTGAGTAATAGAAACATTCGGCGATAAATACATGAAGGAAGGACAAATCTGTCCTTATCCTTTTCTGGCTGAAACAGGCAGGCTTGTTTCCTATTAGACCAGGTGGACATTTAACCCTTTAATGGCAAGGGATTCTTTGGGACAGAGATGGTCATTTTAGTCACAAGCTCTGAGTATTACTGGTTTATTAAAATGTAATATTGCAGAGCTCTTAAGCTACAGAGACTTGGGTGGGGACAGAGAGAATGTGGTGTCAAGTTGTGTGACAGATGTGCAGGGTCCAGTGATAGAAGAGACGGTACCAAATTAAGCTGATGCTTGAGACAGAAACTTCAGCAGTGTGGTACCCCACTTTGTGGGTGATACCTCCTTGCATCCAATGGTTGACCACATGTGCTGTCATTGGTGTCTCAGCCAAAGAGGCAGCAGTGGCAGCACACCCTGAATATGCACAATGGGTTTGCTCAGATGGATGAGGAAAAGGCCACAGCCAAGAGAAAGGGTTCTGTGCTCAGCAGGTCTGCATGCCAGGGTTAGAGCGGTGCAGAGCAGGAGTGTGTGCAAGGTGGTATTGATCTCCCAAAACCACCTCTGGGGCAAGAAATTGAATTTCAGTCTCAGAAGCACTGTTGAGGCTATAACCCAGCCACTTGGTTCATTTCACTGCTTTCTGGCTGCCTGGGTTATAAATTGCCATTATTTCTGCATTAGATTCGTATTAAGGGAGCTGCAAGGAACTTCAGTCAAGGGGTCTAGCTCATTTCTTCTGCTTTTCTGATCCAGGGACAGGATTATAGCAGGACAGACAGAAGCATTAGCAATGCTCTGCAGTTTATGGGGAGCATTTGAGCTTGTAGGAAATCCCATCATTCGTCTAGCACGTGCATTCATCAGAACTAAGGGCACTTATACAGATGTTGAGATGGAGGAAGTCACCTCATAATGTCTATCACAGGGCACCCTTTTTCAGTGGGTGTAGCTCTAACTCTGCAGAAGGCCAAGGATTTAATTAGTGAGACACTGCAGAGTCATGGAGATTAAAGGGCAGTTGACTTCAGTTTTTTCACATGTATTTTGGTTTAAAATGTCATTGTTCAGTGCTTCAGGGCCCTGTTTCATCACTACATTATTTTTACTCTATGCCAGTGTCGCCTCATTGATTTCTGGGCGCACGGCTGGAGGGTTCAATGCACCATGGAAATTCTGAGGTTGGCTTTGAAACGAGATGTGGGATTCAGCTCCTTTGTCATCTTGGGGAGTTTCCAGGCTGTGGTCGCACTGTGTGTGTTCGCGTATGCGGAGAATGAAAATTCTGCCAGTTTGAGGTTTCTTCCTGGACGAAGGACAAGTATCACTGCTGAGCCAAGGGTCCCGTGGCTCGTCTCATGTCAGGTGCCTTCAGGATTAGTCAGGCCAGATGGGGCTGTTAGGAAAGATGCCTGTTTTCATTAATATTACTTTAAGAAACTGTTTTGTGAAAAAGAGCCGGGTTTGGCATCTTCAGTAGAAAATGCATAAAGATATGAAAAATGATGTTGAAAACATGATTTTAGTTCTGCCCTTGGTTGGGTTTGTATCCTTTCTTTCCTGCTATCTTGCTCCTCTACTGTCTCCTGGTTTTACACTGAAGAGGTGAAGGAAGGCATAAGAAAGGGTAGAGCACTCGTTGCAGTCAGAGTAAAAGCTGCACATTTTAATGACAAAATCTGAGATTTATCTATTCATCTATTTATCTATTTATTTTAAAGAAAAATTTAAGGTTACCTGAAAAAATAGGAGGAAAACCAGAGGAAGGTTTATGAAGTTACCAGCTAGATCAGCTTGAAATAAATGCTTGGAAAGTTGACAATACAACATCACTAGAGTAGGCTGGATTGATACTTCCAAATTACAATTAAATGTTGCGTAAAGAACCATATATCACAGAAAGTGGAGATTTCTCCTGGGGTGAAGCTTGGGCAGGCAGGGAGCATCCAGACAACACAAATGTGGCTTGGGGCTGATCCTTTCCTTTGTCTGCATCCAGCCCAAGGAACAAGGCATATCCAGCATCCTGAGATGGGAACAGTGGTTTCCAGGCAGGCACAGTGTTACTCTGCTCCTGGCTGCTTTAGCACTCTCTCACCTTCCTTCCAGCAGCAGGGCAAGGGATTACATTAGTTTTATTCTTATGGGCTGCAAAGACCTCCTGCAACTGAAATGAGGCAGGAAAGCAGATAAAGTTTATCATTGCTGTTACCGTCTGCTTTGAGACGTGCACAATGTGCAGGCTGTGAGGATCTCCCATTTAAATCCACGTGATATTACTCAGTGGCCCAAATATCCTGGAGTAAGGGATGCTACAACTGCTGCTGGGACATTTGCAGTTCCTAGGCCAGAATCAGGAAAAGTAAACCATTTAGTTTCCAATATGCTCTCTGTGGGTACAAACCACATGCATACCATATGTCCATGTGCTGCACCAGAGTGCATATATTTGTATAACCCATGTGTTTGTGTTTAGTGTATCTCTGAGCACTTATGCACAGGGTGTGAATGTGCAGGTGTTCTACACATGCTTCTGTCCGGGGTTTGTGTGGTTGTTTATGAGGTTATGGCTGTGTGTACTGTAAGTACATGGTGTAAGTATACGGTCCTCTATATGGCTGTGGTGGATAGAAGGGAATGTCCAATTTTTATGGCTGGAAAGACATAAATATTTGCAAAGAATTCTGGTAATTCCTCAGCTCAGCCTTTATTCTGCCTTCAGTTTGGTTTGGGAGATTATTCTTCATGGCATGTCAAGAAGGAAAAGATGCAGAAGCAAATCCATGTATGCCTGCAGATATTAAGTAAAGACCAAATGTTCCTCTGTCACAGCAATCCCTGTTCTTGCTTGGGCATTGTTTGAAAGAAATAAAAGATTTGACATTGTGGAAAGCGATATTCTGACCTATCCCCGTGGTTTCTCTGGAGAGCCACTGAGAGGACCACCACTACAGGGATAATATATAAATATATAAATATTATAGGGACATTATAAAGTCTGATTTGTAGCTTCTATGGAGCCAGACTGCTCTTCACATCTTTAAAGCACAGGAGCAGTTTAACGTATGTCCTGTGAAAAAACAATGCAAGCTGATGATCTGTGTTTTCCCATATAAGCTGCTGTCTGAAGCTATCGAGTATGAAGATCAAAGGTAGAGCTACTGAATTCAATTCGAAGTGTCAATACGTAAGTTTGTAACAAATGAAACATTTTTCAATTACTGGTAATATGAAACGAAATAGTGGGAAATAGCAATGGCAACCTTTTTAGGTAACCTGGAGGCCATTTCCAAGAGGCACTGTTGCATTAACTAAGCAGTGAAAATTTTTGCATCACTATTTTCCCCTGTGCCCATAATAGCATAAAATAAAAAGATTTGAGATAAGATTTCATTCAGTGAATCAATTGCAAAGCCACACAGAGCCTTAGTGGGCATTCAGCGCTCAATCTAATGGAAATTTTTACGAGGATGTCAATGCTAAGTTGATTCCTATAGCGGAAAGCACATACAAGGGATCCAATTACAGATGGAAACCTTTTGCTTTCTAAGAGACTTTATTAACCCCTAAAGCACTGAATAAGCAAGGGGTTAGTGAAAAGTTTGCTGATGAACTGGATGATGGTTTATAGCCGACTGCTTCCCCCACCATCAGCTTATTTTCCTTTTTCCTTCTGAGAATAGAAAAGAATACCCTGCACTTATGGTAATTAACAGTCACAGTGAAGCATTCAGTGAACGTATTGGATCCTAGGGGGGTCACAGGCTGGTTACATTAACTGTAGGAAGCATCAACCTTACAGATTTTAACCTTAAAATACATCATCCCATGAAAATGGTCAGCAAAGAATAAAGTTCTTGTTAGGCCTTCTGCCAGGAAGTCCTCAGTGGTTTGGGAATTTGTAATGCGGGAGTAGGACCAGCAGCAGCAAAAGGTCAGGGGGAGAAAGAGGGCTGATAGCATCACCTCCTGAAACCTGCACCAAAGTGCCATCAGATTCACTGGGCTCCTCATGGTCCAGGAGGCAGCGTGGTGCTACTCTGAGCTTGCTGTTTTGCTGTGGTTTAGTGGCAGATTGGGGAGCATCCTTCAGTTCAGATTCTTCCCTTCAAAGTGCCTGAGCAGCAGAAAAGCTTTACAGTAGCTCCTAAAGCAATATGCTTGGACAGGGGATGTGCAGGTTTGGAGTTCCATTACAGGCCCATAGGCAGCTTTTCTTAATTTATGTTAAAATGTTGATTTCATTGGCAGCACAGAAGCACTTTGCCTGGTGACTCCTGCCTTGTCTGTGTGACAAGCAAAGCTCAGGAACTAAACTTCTGGTGAGGAGCTAAAGAGTAAGAACACCAAGGTGGATGTGTGTAGGGCTTGTAACAGGCACTGGAGTCTGCAGCATGTGCTTGCTGCACTGGCACTGTGGATGATCCTTTGGCAGAAGAGGCAGATGAACTTTTACATCCACTGTGGAGCATTTTCTGTCCTGCCGTGTCTTTGTCCTGCTAAATTTGATCACCTTCTATCAACGCATAACCATACTTTATCCCAGGACTATATGTACCATGTACGTACATATATATATATATGAACCACTGTTCTTAACTGTGTATTATAGCCAGAAATGAAAAAGTGAAAAGGTATGGCTGGTTAGAAGAGTAACTGTAATATTCCCACCTGTGGTCAGGTCTAACTTAATTTCATAGCAGCAACTCCTGATTCATGGTGGAGTAGAGCAGAAAAAGATCGTGGCAGAAGTGTTTATGAACTGAACTCCTAACTGAAACCCTAGAGACGGTGATCCAGCCACAAGCTTCTGATCTGGATCCAGATTTCAAATGCCCCAAAGCTGCAGTGGGTTCGGATCTAGGCTTTAGTTCTGAGCCCGTAAGAGCCTAGTGAAAAGTCAAGCATGGTATTTGACAGCATTTACTCACTGCCCTGCTGAGACTGCACAGACGAAAACAAGCACAATGTGCCTTGGGCAAGCTGGCCAGGCTCCAGGTGGGAGTTTCATCCCCCTGGAAGGGATGTAAAGAGGGCCTGAGCCAGGGTGCTGGATGAGTGCATGTGTCTTCGAGTGTGCATGAGGGGCTTCTGGCTTTTTCTTTTTTCCAAATGAAAAGCGAGATGACTATAGGGTCAAAGCTCTTTTAATCTCCTACTGATTTTTGTTTGTGTTTAAGCTGTGGACACTGGAGACATGTGGGAATGTCAAAAATGCCTTGTGCAAGCCAAACTTCCTCATTTATCCCTTGCATATTTTGAAAGACTTTTAATCTTTTTCCCCTAAGTCCAACCTTGGTCTCAGATGATGGGTTATAAAGTTTAGTGTTTATCCTTGCAGGGTGAGCTCTGTAGATAACTGTTGGCACTAAGGGATAACTCCAGTTATTAGTCAAAGATAGGGATCCTCTAAGGACAGAAGCTTTATGTATTTGTTACTGTAGGAGAGAAAGGGAGGCCATCAGGAAGGAATGTGTTGCTCAGAGCCTGGTTGCCCCAAGGATGTGGGATGCTGGCAAACACCACTGGATTTTCCCTGAAGACAGATGGATCAGCCTCCTGCTGTTGTGACTTCCCAAACCAATAGACACCCTGAGAGTTTATGAATAACTTTTTTGTGTCTAAAAATAGGACAAGCCAGAACGCAGCTCTAGGGCTGGCTTTGTCCCCACCACCCACTGCACTGGAGAAGGGAGGCTCATGGAGGAGTCGATTTACTTCCATGGGGACTTGTTTAGATCTTATTTCCCAGCCTTGCGTTTCTTTGCCTTGTCTATCTGAATCATATTCAGGTCAGCTTGTGCTCCAACGGTTGAAAGAGATCTACGCTACACTGAAGGTTGTTTTACGTAGGTGAGCCTAATTTTTCCTATTCAAAATAACTTGAGATTTTGTCATCCAGCTTTATTTGGGCCAATTTATATGGCCCAACTTTGCAGTTTTAAGCTTAAACAATTCAAAGACTGCTGTCTTTACACGGGTGTACCAGCAGCATCAAAGTCTCCATCAGCAGTTAGTAAATAAGATAGCACACAGGCTGTAACTTCTAATGGTAAATACTGCCAATATCCTGTGATATTCTCTTCTGGGGGAGTGATGAACCGTATTGCTGTTGTATACAAGGAGAGAATATCCTGCAACCAAGAGCAACTATATTTAGCAGACAGGCAACTGCAGCAAGCCATGGGGAGTGCTGAGGTGGCTGTAACTGATACCCCAAAATGGGGGTCAGTAATTTGACCTTTCTGCTTGGCAGCCAAGCAGCTGAGCCTTGTTGTTGTCTTTTTGGACAAATTACAAGAGCAGAAGGGCCACTGCCTGTTTAGAAATTCTCTAATCTAATTGCTATAAAATGCTAAAAAGAGTATTTACAACAGATTTGGGAAGTTCATCCCATGCTAGGCATACTGCAGAGTCTCTGCTGAGGGAGCAGCACAGCTGTACTTCCCCACAGTATGAAAATAACACAAACTTTGAAGAGACTTAATTGTGGGAAAACACTAAAAATAGACATTTCCAAGCAAATGTTGTCTTTTAAATGGTCTTTGAATGTTCTGTGTAATACCATGAAACAACCTATTTTAATCAAAACATGTTTTATGAAGTTAAACTGCTTTGATTTTTCTGCCTGCCTTTAAATTGAAAGATGGGACACATTTGCTAGAATTACATTTCCACGCTAAATGACACAAGTAGTTTTGGTGATAAATATTAATAGTAGGGAAACATCCTTCTAACATGGCCCAGTCCCAAAAGTTCTCCAAGTGACTGGAAAGTTCCTTGGGTCCACAACAGTTGGAGAGAGCAGTAACATACCCTTAGCAAGCCTCTCACTGAAGACAGCTTGCAGCTTCACAGCCCAGGGATTGCCAGAGCCACAGCTCATGCCAGAAATGCCAAAGTGGGACAAAAACCACCCAGTGCTTGTGCCCAGTATGGTCCACTTGTCATTGAGGTGGCATGATCATTTGTTTGGTGTGCTTGCAATAAAAAGGCAAGGATCTATCTGCAATAGTATTATTATTATTATTAAGGTTTTGTACATATCTGGATAATTCCACTGCTGCAGTTTTCATCAGTGTAATTTTTAGAATATAATAGGAGACCTGATTTTGAGGATGAGAGGTCCTCATAGTTACCTGTTCCATCCCGCACCATTCCCTTTAACATGAATCAGATACATGGAGCTAGTGAAGAAATCACCACATAGACAAGCCTCTTAAAAAATAAGGGTGACAGGCGTGTGAGGCTCTTGCATAGGTTCTCAGAAGAAATATCTCCTCCGCTTCCATCGCATGCTTAATATGTTGACTTTTCACATACACACTGTTGCTGGATTGGCTTTTACAGGCCTTGTCTCTCCTATGCTTTGACTGAACTTCAGCTCTGATTTCTTATGGTGCTCCTTATACTGCAGCTAATGCCATTTCCCTGTCATTAATTGCGTCGTTCATGAGCCCTACATGAGTGTCACTTTGTTGAGCTGCCAAGGTATGTAGGATATAATGCATCTCTCTTGTTTTCTTTTCCTACCCTCCTGAACCTGAGCCAAAGAAATGCCATCACCTCATCACCTGCAGCTCTCCTGTCTATATCTCTCATTTTAAATTAAATCTCACATTTTATTTCTCTGGCATGGCAAGAATTTTACAGCACTAGCACTTTAAAGAGGTGGCTTTGACCATGGTAGGCAAGGACATGTCTCTCCAGATGTCCACGGTCTTTGCTTCCTTTCTGCTGCACATGCATAGGTGGACAAGCCAATTCCCTATGGATTTTGTAGAGGCAAATACTGCGATAGGGGAAACTATACAGAGCAGTAGGTTGAACTGGCTAACCTGACTGGTGTCCAACTTTGGGGTGAGGAACAAGTCAATTTGCTGTACTATTTCAGCATGTCTTCACTGTGATCTGACAAAACACTACTGAAAAGAACTTCAGGATATTTTTCAATGATTCAAGCAGTGCTGTGAATCTGGGTGGGCAGAGGTGGTGCCACAGCTCAGCATCCCTCTTGCGTATGCCCACCAGCTGCTCTCTGGGCATTTCATCTTCCTACTTCAAATCCGAGGGGAAGATATGCAGTGAAACGAAGAGTAGGCTACTGGTGGCTGGGTTGTGCTGTTAAATTGTTGATGCAGAGACTGAGAACTGGGCTAGATTGAACTTGAGTTTGAAAAGCTTTTCTGTACCATGCTGGGCAGATATATGTTTGGATTCTCTTCTTGTTTATGTATTTTTCTTGGCCCCTGTGACTGTGTCTGTATTGTGATTAAAAAGTATTTAATTAACATACAAAAATAAAATTAAAAAGTGTAATAGTTATTGTAAAAATAAAACTGTACCAAACCACTCAGGCAAACAGCGCCCCGGGGAGATGGTAAGCTTGGAAAAGCTGGAAAAATACAACTACAACTCAAACAACTTCTCCCAAGAGGGGTACAAGAAGCTAGAAAAATAAAACCCACCATCTACTGCAGCCAAGAACCACCCTGAGAGCACCAAGGCAAGGAAAACAAAATGTACACCCAAAGCTCAAGCAAGGAAAGAGCCTTTCCCCATACTTCTTCCAAAGGAAGACCAGCTGGCAAAGCCAACCGGGCTTTTCCTGGGATTGCAGTGTTAGGAGATGCAGAGATGGAGTTATGGCCCTTTGAGCTGCAAAGTATGTGCCACTTGAGAGCCAGCTGCTTCCGCCAACGTTGTGTTATCCCCGGTTCAATGTCTTGGCATAAACCCTCTGTTCTCAGTTCTTTTTCTCCAGGTACGGTGTAGCCATCCCCTCTGCTGTAACATCAAGGAGCACTGCTGGGGTGTGACAGCCCCTGCCAGCAACAGAAATGTAGTGCCCCAAATTCTTGCAGTCTGCCAGTGTATCTTTGTAAGTGGGGAGCAATGTCTGACGCTGTTGTGAGAGATGTGTAATGCTGGAAAGCAGCCCAAACAATCATAATGTTGAACCCACACTGCAGATAGGGGCAGCATCTCCCTCAGGTACTTGAAGGCAACATGGGGTGTCTGGGTCAGGGGTCCTGGGACCTTCCAAAACCGGAGATCACAGCTCTTCCACACCAGCAGCTCTTCCCTCCCTGCACTCTTATATTTTCACTAGCTCTATTTCCAAATAGTAAGTTCTTACTTTTCTGCCCTGGTAGCAGGTGGGATTAAAATGCTTGAAAAGATTTAGCAACTGAATATGAGAAGCAGAGAAGGGCTTAGAGTGGGAAACCCGGGTCAGGGAGATGGGCTTTGCAATTAGTCTTGCATGTTGTGCGGCTGGGGATTGTCATTATCTCTCAAAGACCCTGTCTTAACATGAGCCCTTTGAAAGCGCACTTCCTCCTCCCTGTCCTGGAAGTTTCCATTGGTCAAAGGCTCCTGGTCATCCCAGGGGACCTCAGCCATGCTGCCTAAGGGACCTCCACAGCGCTGAGAGAGGGTGGGCAATGTAAGGAGAGCTGTGGGGTATGAACATGGGTTATGAGGGTCCCTGACCAATGGTGTGTGGGGTGGAAGGGACAAGAAGGGAGCTGAGAGGATGCTTTGAATGTGGGGTGTGATAAGCTGGAGTCTACCACAGCTGAGTTTGGGACCCCTTTTGTGGGCAGAGCAAGCTTCAAAGGAGGCTGCCCAGAAATGTTTCTGTCCTATAATTTCTTCTGGCTTTTTGCATTGCCTGAAGACTCACTAATACACCAATGCATCTTTCTTAACTGAGTGATTTAAACCTCTCTAAGGCTTGAATACATAAACTCTTCTAAATTGCTAGAGCCACATTTTTACTCCCGTTAAAAAACACGTGTAAATTCCTCATGGCCAGCCACTTTTTATGGATCCCTTCAGTGCTTTTGTGAATTGCAAGGTCCTTGGGCCCCAGCCATGAATATCAGGTTTGCAGCAACTGAATTATTTTCATGATTAAAGATAGTAAAGGATTTACAGGCTTTTTTTTTTTTCCTTTTCATAGAACTCTCTCTCGGTTGCAGTTGTCCTGAGCTCTGCTGTATTTCACAGAAAATGAGCTGGGAATTCATTCCAAAGTAAAAGGTTCATTTCAAAACCACAGTAGAATTGTGACTATAATGGCATAAGATTAGGCTTTATTTTTCTGCTGGTACCTCTGGAGGCAGAGTCCTGACCTTTAGTGCTCAGAAACTCACCAAATGTGAACAGTGAGAAATCACCTTTCCTTCTTCTGCCAGGGGAATGAAAATGTCTTTCGTTACAAAAAGGGACATAATTTGTCTATGGCCAACCTTCTGTCTACATCGTGCTCTGGAAATGACGTTCTATTTTGCATGTCCTTTCCCCACAGGCTTTGGACAGACCTTGAGCTGTTAGTTTACTTCACACACTTTTCTGCAGGCGGGGGTGGTATTACTGAAAGGCTCAAGAAGGCACTTGCATGGTGGCTGAGTACAGAGCAAATCAGGCTGGGTGAATCAGCCTTGATGAAATAAGATCCATCCTGGACTGCTGACCAGAACAGATCAGTTGCTTGATGTGACAAAACCATTTGGATGTTAACGTTGTCCCTATCCATATTTATCTCTGCAGCCTTGGGCATTTCCTGGTGCTGGTCCAGGCTGGAAGTCACTGTACCAGGTGCTGGAAAGCTCATGTAGAAATAGCCAAAGCTCTGATGTCCCTTGGGGTTTGACATCCCCCTGCGGGGGCTGAGTTGGTTCTGGGAAGCTCTGGAAAAGCATCTTTGGGATGATATTGAATCCTTTCCAGGCAGGTGCTAAATTTGGCCTTCCTACTACATGCTACTAGGAAAGCAGAGATTTATGAGCCAGTTCCATGATATATAGCATTTGATCCTAGTCCTGATGGCTTGAGAAGTCTTGGACCTTGAATTTCTGATCCTTTGGCCTACCAATGTTGTGCTGGCGTGGCTACAGGGCAGAATGTGGCAAGTCCTGCAGCTCAGGCCAGTAAAACATTTAAACTACTGATAAATGTGATCTTCCTTTGCTCCTTACTCTTTATTTGCCTCCATTTATTTTCCTGTCACTGAAATCACTCATTACTGCCAGTTCAAACTCTTCATGAACCTTGCTGAATTTCTTCAGGCTTTTTTTTCTTCAGGCTGAAACTTTGGTCTGGCCTTATAATTACAGTATTATTAATGTATTTTTATCATTGTTAATTATTTTTACATGCTGAAATTGATTCAGTATGCTTGGAGCTGCCATGCTGGAACATGCCTTGATTCTCTTCCAAGCTGAAGCCCTTGCGCACCAAACGTGGAGAGTTCCAATGGCCTTAAATCACTATAAACCTCACTGAGTGATTTAAGTTATTGGAGTGTATTCAAGTTTTTATAAGCCCTTGAATGTGAACCCTGCTTGGATTCTGGGTATGTACAGTGCAGCAGGATCTAAAATGATTTGAGTGCTCAACATATTTTCTAAGCCCCCGGCTGGCTGGGGAATAATCAGGCTTGTCGGGCAGTGCACTGTGCAGGGACTTCGTATGATGGGAACCATCACATTTTAAAGATGCTTCTAATTCCTTTAAATTGAAACATTCCTACTTCATTTTAAGGGACTTTGGGTAGAGCTGACTGTGTGGTTTGGAGAATCGGTGGTATGATGAAGGGATTGGCTTCTCCTGGGGTTGATGGATTGACTCCTGCACAAGGTCAGTCTAAAGGCAAGCCATCACCACCCCATCTCTGGTGACAGCCAGTGGGGTTGTGATCTGTGCCAGGGCCCCAGGTGTCAGGAGAGCAGAGGGATGAACTCTCCTCTGATCACCAGATCAGGTTCTAAGTCTAAGTCAGGTGGTGTCCATCCTGATCTGTGGTTAGGGATGCCCACGCATCAGAACAAGCAGTCCCTCTGGTGTGTTTTCTGATCAGGAGGGCAGCAGGGCATCGGAGAGTGACATCCTGAAACTTTCCAGCTCCTTTTTGTTTTAAAAGCTCCCAGATCATGAAAAAGTTGTAAGAAGGTAGGTGAGAGGGTGGCCATGCAGTGGAAGGAGATGATCAAAGTGGTGTGAGAGGGAGCATGGCAGAAAGGCTCCATCTCACCCCACCTCTCATCAGTATTGCTCACCACTACGTACCATATTAGACTTGGGAGCCTGTCATTGGGCCACCAAACTCAGAGTTCTGAGATACCCAATGGAGTTTGAATACCTACCTGAGCCCTTTAAGCAGAAGCTGCAGCCTCCAACTGTGCCCAGCACGGTTTGTGATGCCCCCATCCATGGCAGGAGCGTGGCCCAGGGAGAACTGCAGGTTCAGGGACCCTCAGTTGCAGTTCCAGCAGGCATCAAAAGCAAGTGAAAATGCAAAATCATCTAAAAGCTAAAAAATGGCCTTGGAGTAGAGGTATTGGTGCAAAGCAACGTGAGTCACAGCTCTGAGATGCTGACTTTAAGGCTGGGTGGATTGGAGACAGCAGAGAATCCACAGTCCTGCAAAATATTTACTCGTTTCAGATTTCAGTTGTTATGGACAACTGCAAAACATCTCCACTATAATTCCTTGACCTTGCAATCAAATAGCAAGCCCTTTTTATATTCACAAGTGCAGCTGCTGAACACATTGCTGTAGTTTGGAGTTTGGCCTTGAATTCTTTAATTTGGTTTGATGTCATTAGGTGTATATTCTGTGTATGTTAACCTGTGCAGTAAAACATCTAAGGTATGTACCCATATGAATAATTCCTGCTGCTCCTACTCAGTCAATAATGACAGCCTTGAGCCCTGTGAGCGCCGAAGACCTTAGAAAATTCAGATGCTTTTAGTTATGTTACTATATGGATTTAATAGTCTCAGTTTATTAAAAACGTAGGGGTTTAATCCTAATGAACTGAATTCTGCCCTGAATTACCCAAATGTAAACCCAAGGTGACTTTAAATAAAACAGAGAAAACCTGAGTTTACCCACCTATCAGTGGGGGTAGAATTAGGCCCATTATACCGCTCAAATCACATTTTAATAGTAAGAGATAGTTTTATTAGTTGTCTTGATGACAGCGCGAACCCCAAACTACTGTACATTCAAGGGGCAGGTTCTTACATTTTAAACAACATATAATTCTCCTTAAAACCGCTTTTATTAAAAAGTTTTAAGCATAATATTAAATACATAAACAGCTATGTTAATTAGATTATATAGTTAATGTACATTGGAACTATGACTTATTGCAGAGTTACTGACCATGAAAGCACATTTTGATCATTCCAGGCTGTAATCCCCACTTAATCCATCCCCAGTCTGTCAATCAGTGGAATACAATCAGGATATTTATGATCACATCAGACCAGGGATCTGGAAGAATTTAGCAACTTAGCAGAGCTGAATCCAGAAAAGGGGGAAAAATGTTTCCACTGGCAAAATGAACCGTTGCCAGGAAAAACATTATTGTTGACTTGGCCCATGTAATTGAATTTTCTACTCAGAAGTAACTTACAAACCAGCAACCAGGAGAAATTATCAATACTGGGAACTCTCATAATAACAAAGCAGAGGACTTTTACCTGGCACAGCACTTTTTTAAATCATGTTTTTTCTTTTTTGAACGTAGTGCTGTGGTTTTTCCCTCTCCTGCTTTTTGCCATCATGAAATAATTCAGCTCCCTAAGGCAGCAGGAAAAAGCATCCCTTTCTCGGGCCCCCTACCTCCTGATATCCACCACAGCCCCTCTTTCAATGACTGCAAGCACCTCCCAGCATGACCCATGTCTCTGTGGACAGGGGAGACCTGAACATTGCTGGGGGACCCGATCCCCTGCTCAGGTTAGGGAACACTTCAGGATCCGCAGTACTTTCAAACACCCGATTCACATCTCAGTATTTCTGTAAGGGATGTCCTATTTAATACCAAAATACATGGCAGTAGTGAAGGTGTCCTGTAGGTACGGGATATCTCTTGTAACAGAAGAGACATAGGGATGGTCATCCTTTTGCAGACTGCAATGGTTGTCTCATGGGTTATTTCAATACCCTCCTGCTTTGAAAATTTTTTCCATGGAAAGAAATGAAGAAACAAACTGTTAGGAAAAAAGACGTATTGGAAAGAAGGGAGGGGACCCCGGAAAACCAGTTGATGAACCAGTACAGTTCCGCTTGGGGTGGGGGAAACTAAATGGAGCTTTACAGATGCGGCATACATGCCCTCTCTCTGTTTCCCATCAAACCCAGGATAATCCTCCTGTATATAGCCGTGATCCTACCTCTTAGTGACAGGATGTTGTAAATGACTCCGCTATGGACATGTTACTCTCTCGCTTTCAAGCAGAGAGAGAAACTGAGGTGCATGGAGTTATCATCTCCTTGCAGCTGTTCATAGCTATACCTGGGCTGTGATTTTCATGTCTGTTTAGGCAACCAAATCAGGTATTTGGTTACTCAAAGAACACATAACAGCTTGATCTGGCCATTTCTGCCCTAACAAATGTGAAGCAGTAATTATGAAGACTTTTGCCTGCTAGCTGATGTGCAGCCCCTGTGATCAAGCTTAGCCAGTAAATCGCTTTTTCCTCCAAAGCCTGAATGAATGCAAGCACGTTTCACACTTTGTCATTTGGTTATGATTTGGTCCTTTGCCTGCATGGCAAAGGGCTGGATTCCAAAAAACGCTTCTTCCGTGAGCTTCAGTGATTGGAGCTGTGCTGAGCTTGGATAGGCAGTCCTGTGATGAGCTTTCCAAGTTCCAGCTGGCTTTTTAACAATCTTCCCCTCTTTGGGCTCAGGCAGCTGTTGGAGACTCTGCTCAAAGAATGGGCTTGCTGGGCTCTTGATGTTGACTCCTCCAAGGCATATTTTTCTCAGTTGCTACTTTTCACATCTGACTTGGGACAATCTCAATGACATTGTCAATATGCAAATATTGATTTATTTTAATTAGAGAGAAATACAAAATAGAAAACAGCAGAATAATCAATATGGTTTGACAGGACTCATCTGACAAAAATATTCAATCAACACCCTTTCCCTGCTCTGATAGTAATAAAGTCCTTGGAAGGGAGCATTGTCAGAGGATTAGACTTCTGCTTGCAGAAGAAATGCCTTGGCAGTTTGTTAGCAGCATGATGCCATTGTCTTGTTGACAGTGCTCTGTGTCATTGATACTGCTCTGATGCAGCTTCTGTTCTGCCACTACTTGTTTTCATTAAGCTTCCCTCCAAGCTCTCCCTTGTATAAGACATTTTCTTTCCTTATCTTACAGGTATTACAGCATCTCTCAATAAAAAGGTATAGTAAAATGGTCATTAGGGGTGTTTTATGTTGAGTGAGCATTAAAAACAAGAAGTAACCAACAGTGCCGGAGCCTTTGCTCCCCGTAGTACAGCATGGCTTCTTGCTAGAGATCTTGCAATATGTCGGTTGTAGTTTGTTTCTATCAGAGTAATGTGGTAGTTGTATACATGCCACTCTCTCAGGAATGTAAATGCTTCGTTAGTTCTGTCCCTGTCCTGAAAAATCTAATATGGCACAAATAAAGTGCGGTAAATGGCTTCATGGAAAGCAGATGTGAGTGGAAGCCTAGACTCCTACCAAGGCTTTAGGGGACTTCAAAGTCTGAAAGAAAGAGCTGAACAAAATATTCAACTGTGCCAAATTTTCACTGTTCTTGATGAAAGAGTGAATGTGAGGGGGAAAAAAGAGAAAATCTGGCTCCTTGTTTTAATTTTCTACTAGCCTAGGGCAAGGCTTTTAGAAGGAATAAATTACAAGCAAACAGGGAGAGAGACTGAATGGAGCAACTGCCGAACAAAGGGCATTCTTGGAAGGGTCTGGTTTTAGAGAACCTAGAAATTGTCAGCTCAGTTATCAGGAGGCTGCCTCCCTCCCCGCTTGTGAGCCGGCTGCTTTTGAGCAGCGCCGCAGCTCCCCATGAGCTGACTGCATGCAAATGCCATCGCTGCACGGTGGCGGTGAGCGCTTGGGAAGCGTCCTCTGCAGACGTGTTCTGCAGGACAGCCAAAAGGAGAATGCTTTGAAAAGTTGGCAGCAGATGTGAATGCGACAAAAATGATTGCAAGCTTTAAAGTTGTTTTCCAGACCAAGCCATTTGGGCCGGACTTGGGGGTGTGTAGTGTATAGATGATGGTATTCAAGAGGCTAAAACGTGCCAGCTCTACAAACTAAGATAATTTATTCCTGTTGTTTTGGGTATCATGTACTACATAAGGGTAAAAAAAAAAAGGGCACAGAACAATCAGGTTTTTCTTCTTTCTTCCTCGGATACTTTGTGGGAGTAAAGGCTGTGACTTAACACGAGCTGGTCAGAAAATAGAGGAGAAATATAAGAAACCGAGCCGTGTTGCTTGTGGCAGTTTTGTGAAATGATGCTTCATCTGTTTAAGATCTCTTCCATCTCTAATCCTTTCCCAAGCTGCCCCATAGGTTCTACCCCTGGTGTAGATTTGGCTGCCACAGCCTTGCTGGTGGGAGCTGTGAAGCCTTGACTGTCTTCATCATAAATTGCTTGCTGATAGAGCTCGGCTCTGGTTTTCCCTTGCTCCATGTGGGAGTAAGCTGCTGGAGAGTCTTTACGTGCCCAAGAAGGTATGGTTTGAGCTATGACAAATACTCCTCTCTTTACTTTTCCTGCTTTCTCATACTTCCTTCTCCAGTTCCTAAAAGTGAGATACCTTTTAAATAATATTAATCCACTCTCAGTTGCACAATCGAAAGCTTAATTCATGTAGGTGCTCAATATGACCAAATACAACATATTGCTGAAAAACAATCATGTTTGCTTGAGTTTGGGCTAGGCTGCACCATAATGAGCTGTTGGTGACTTGGCCTATGGTTTAGGTGTACCTGTGGTGTTTTTTAGTTTCGATGGTATTTTTGTGTAGTGGTTGCGTAGCCACACAAAGAGAAGAAAATAGGGCAGCTGAAGTGGATGAGCAGGGATAGAGGAGAAGAAAAACCTGGTGCTTACCAACTGCTTAGCTGATCTACCGCTCATTTTTCTGCAGTAGCCTGAATACCAGCCTGTATTTGTTTGCTGCTGCCTGCCAAAGCCTTCGACCTCAGCCTGCCCTTCTCTGCCTCGGTGCTGACAGTAAGTGAAGAAATGTTGAATTCATTCATCTGCCTGAGATCCCTTTGAAGTCCTCCACTAAAAGCTCTATTGTTTTATTAGCTGTTAATGTGGCACGGGGGAATTCGGCTGTGCATAGCGGAGCTGGGGTGCGGGGGGAGCCCTTCCTGGTAATTTGTCACTCTTTAGAAGTATGACACGCTCTGCTCTGCAAACACACTGGCAAGTTGGAGTGCTCAGGACTGAGGCTGGAGCTGCTCGGTGCTGGGAGCTCCCACCACCATCCGCAGGGATCCCAGGGCTGGAGTGGCTGAGGGATTAGGACAGGCTGGGTCACACACGTTGGTACTCTCTGCTGGATGTTATGCAGGCCAAGGTCAATGTTAAATTAAAGACTGTGGGCTTTTGCACAGAGCCAACCATGCTGGCTACAGGCTGGGTACTGGCTGCAGGGGGTCTGCTTGTCTGAGTGGGCAAATGTGAGGCAGGCTCTCAGGGGGAGGTGACTGCGGATGCAGAGATCAGGAGTACTTTGTCTCTTCACTTCCCTGGATTAAGATGGTTTGGTAATGAATGCTTGATTGCAGCTAATCTAAGTCCTTTTCCTGCCCTTTCTCTGACACACAGTTTGTGGAGCTCCAGAGCATGTGGAGCAGTGAGGTTGTGCCTGCCTCCCAGAGACTCTTCCAGCAGCATCAGTGGTGCTGGCATCATGGACCAGGGAGACTGGCTGGTGGCTTTTAGAGGTGATCCAATGCCTGAACCATCAACACAGATTCCTAACTAAATGCACCACATGCTAAGAATGCTGCTAAGCTGCAAGATGAGTCTTTCTCCACATGTACCCTGCTCAGGTACGTAGTCAGTGATCTACAGGTAAACGATAAAGCACCTATTGCTTTCTCCTTTTGGCTTTCAGCTCTTTATATCTCACTCCCCCCATGAGATGGAGGGAGCTGTAGGAACTTGCTGGTGCGTAGTTGTCTGGACACATGTAAACTTTGCAGCTGCAAGCTGGCTCCTGTGCGTGATGTGAAAGCTGGGCACAGTGCACTTATGTGCTAAGGAAGTGGAGTGGATGCTGCCTCAGGCTGTTTATTGCTCAGCCTTGTTGGCAGGTACAAAGGATCTCTGCAGAAGCCATCCATCACTGGAGCCGCTGCTCCCTGCAAGCACAATGCAGTTAATAGCAGGAGCTGTGTCCTGGTAAACACAAACAGGAAGGCAAGCACAGCCTCCTCGTCCCGGCTGCCTGCAGGCAGCCTTCGTATTTGCTTTGCTCTGGTCTGATTGCTTCTCACCAACTCAGCTTGATCAGTCTATCACCAGAGCCTTTCTTTCCAGCCGTTCTTCCCAGTGCCTTATGCAGCACTAAAGCTAAGTCAATAGAAATGCAAAACTTGTGTCTTACTTCCTCAGTCTCATGAACCTGGAGAACTTTGCTGGGGTAGCTTGGTGGTTTGCAGAACTGCTTAACTACGCTGCAGAGTGCAGCTGATGTGAGGAAGCACACTCGTTAATATGATCTTTCCCTGCGATGTAGAACTGCTGCTGTTTGCTCCTGCAAAGAGGGGGAAATGTCTCCTAACATTTTCCCATGACAGAAAGGTGAGAGGTCACGAGGAGCTTGTTCACTAACATCCATAGCATGGGAGTGTGCAATCGATTCGGTCTGCTGTGCCCCCACCTCTGGGCTTGGACACAGGCAGACAGGGTGGCACTGGAGCAGAGGGGACAAGAGCACACCAGTGGTGAGATCAGCATTCATTTTTGTAGGGCCCTTTAAAATCCAGTGCCTTCCAAAAGCGCTGTGCAGTGGCAGAAATTAGCTCCCACTTTAAGGTCCTGATTCAGCAAATCACCTATGAGGCTTCTGCATTTGTTCTGCATAAAATATATCCCTCGCTGCACTGAGCCATTGGGTTTGAAATGTATATCTATGTTGAAGCCTCTTTAAGGTTTATTGTTACTAATCACAGTTCTACCGAGAGGAAACCTTCAAGGCAGTTGTTAAGGAACTAAACTCAATGCACAGCGCACATTAAACTGCTCTTAAGTAGTTCAAAAAATAGTGGCCTTCACAGGCTTCTTCTAACATTGCTAGTCAGCTTGACAACCTTGTCATAATCTTTTATGATACAAGTATTTGTAAACAGCAAAAAGACCCCAGGAATGCAATAATTATTCAAATGTTTCTGATGCTAGAGAGTTTTTTCTCTATGAAAGACAAAAACAGTGGTATCAATGAACCAACATGTTACGCACGTAATTGCATTACCAGCTTTTGCACACGGTCACAGTCGCTGCATAGGCAGCCTGGGTTGTTGGTGCAGGCAGGGAAAGCACCTGATAAACACATGCAATTGCTGTGTCCCCCTCTGCAAATTCCAGCCCTCCTTAGAGCAGGTAATTACACACTGGTGGTGAGGGAGTCCCACTGCTGCGGCTCATTTAGTAATTAATGTCTTTTGAGCTGCAGAGGGGCAGCATGCACTGCTCCAGTGCATTCCCGGGTTTGTAAAGCACCTCTGGGATATGCTGTTTTACACCAGGAGGAAAGTGTACCCGCTCTACTGATCAGATTCACTGCATTTCCAAACTCCAGTTCTTGGCTTCATGGTTAGATGGGAATTAGGGCTGCAACATGCTCACATACTCCCCAGTTGCTTGATTAGGGAAGCTTGAAAGTGACAGCTTTTCCCTCTGAGGCAAGAAGTGTCAGCCAGCTTTGGAAAGCTGCCATTCTGGGACAAATCCCTGCAGGCAGCTTGCATACACCTTTCCTTTCTGCACTGGGTTTCAGGGCTTTCATCAGAGCAAATATGGGTGCTGTTTCCCTGTCTGTGGGGGATTCGCTCCTGACTGCTCAAGCTCAGCCACTGCACAGCCCCTTGGGCCACCAACTGGAGCATCTCTGAAGCAGCACAATGGATTGCTTCCTCACCACTTGCTTTCCAAAAGTTTGAGAGAGATTTGAACCTTATCCCAAATTTCTCTGCTATAATGCTTGGAAAATGCATTTAAAGGTGGCACGTACTCAAAATACTGCTCTACAGAAATGGTTCTTTCGCCACATTCCCATTAACCTTAGAATGCTTTCAAGTACTCTCTTCTGTGGGAATGAAACTAGGGAATACTTCCAGATACTCAGAATTCTTTATTCAACTCATGGGAACTGGTCAAACCCAAGATATCAGAGTCCAAACCTGACTGGTCTTTTGTCTTCTAAAAATGCCCTCCACCCCATTGTCTCTGCATTCCTCTTTCTCACTGTAAAGTAGCGATTTTGTGAAGCTCAGCAGCACTTCTGGTGCCGATGTGATGCACAGTGCCTCACTGCTGCATTAGAAAGGTAGGATTGTGTTAACCATTTTGCTTCAAAACATGAGAAAGACATTTTAACAAAGTGGTTTGTTGCTTCATGCATCTGACTTCCAGTGGAAAAACGGTGTCATGTCCAGATGACTTGTGTCTCCGCTGCTGGGTAAACGCCACTGCAGGGTCCTTTCTCTTAGAAGACAACCAGTGTGTGCTGGGGATTTCTCTCTCTTTTATTTTCCCCTCTTCTGTCTCTAGCCTTACAGCTACTGCTTATGGGTTGGGAAGTAAATTGAATAAAAGGCCAGGGGAAAGCTGTGTATTTCCTGTGTGTAGCTTAAGCTGTAATCGTATCAGAAAGGTCCATGCATGGTTTATCCGCAACCCTTAATGTTGGTCTGTGTTTTAAAGCAGAAGGCAAAGCCTGGAAGTGCTTCAGCTTCCCTGCTTTCTTTTACAGAATTTGCATCAAATGGAAGCATAATGTTAAAAGTGGTCTGTAGCTGTAGGGGATGTGAAGAGGCAGATTTTAGAGGGGTGGTAAAAGCAGGGTGCCCGAGGCTGGTGTTTACATGTGCTTCTCCCGAGAGTTTTAGACTGTAGAGATGGAGGTGAGGAGCGAGGGAGTTCCCCTTATAGAACTGTTGGCATCCAGTGAGGTTGCCTGACACAGGGTCCTTGCTCCCTCTGTTGTCACGCCAGAGAGAGCAGCTCCTTCCATGGGTGCTTTGCAGCACTGCTGAGAGCCAGCTCACTCAGGAGGGGACGGATGGCCCAGACCTGTGAGCAGCCTCTCAGTGACGAATCCCGGGGGTTTATACCCACAAAATTCATCTGTTTCAGTGGGAGGTTTGACAGGTTTGAGCCAACCAGTGACTTTTCCATCCTTAAGCCGTGAAGCTTCGCAGTTGCAGCCAGCCGAATTTCCAGATGGGTAAAATTCCAGAGAAATGATGATGGATTTCACACATCTCAAATGATGACAGCAGAGGTGCTGACTTCCCCTTAAATTCCTTCCTTTAACAGAAAAGGTCTCTGAACCTGGCCCACTTCACCAACATGTGCAGCGCTTGTTTCTCTCTGGCTGCATGTCTGGTTGGCTTTGCCTTCCTCCCCCGACTCGTAACTCCCAGCTCCTTTCCTGCAGGAAAGATTAGGAAGGATAGGAAGTCGTCTGTGCAGAAAGCATCCCTGGCCAAAGTAAATAAAGGTCACAAGATTAGGCTTCATCAGAACTTTAAGCCTGGCCCAAGCTAAACAAATGAGCTGTCATGCTTTGGTAAAAGCTCCAGAATGACTGAACTGGCAAGACTGCAATAATGGTAAAGCAGTTAATAGGTTTTGCAATATGGAAGCCTTAAGTTTTGTTTTTAATGCTGTATTTCTGACAGTCAAGACTTGCACTGAACTTCAACTGCTATTAATTTTGTGCTTTGGCCTCCCTTGCTACTACGCAAACATGCTTCCCAAAGCACAGCAATGGAAGCAAAACAGCACCATGAGGCTGAGCTGCTCAGGAGAGCCCTTACAGCACAGAAGAACAACATGGGATGGTAAGAAACACCCTGTTGCAGTGTGAACCTGGCTTTCTTGGCTGTTGACACGCCGAGTCTCTGAATGAATTACAGATCTGCTTTGAAAACATCTCTAGCTGTCCAAATGCCTACATAAAAACCACCAACAGAGCCATGGTGATGGACACCACAGCCCAGGCAGAGTCCAGAGCCCAGTAGGGAAGTTGCTCACGAAAGAGGTTAACTGAACCAGTAAATGGGTGCAGTCTCCCCAGTTTCCCTGTAAAGAGTAAGAGGTCAATTTGCATTGAGGGCACTGGGAATATTTTCTCTTGTAACGACTGGAGTCCATGGAGATGGGACTCGGGCGTTATCCTCTGGCACTGGCACTGCCCTGCTATGCATCTCTGGAGTTGTTAATCCCCCAGGCACTTTGTCCCCACTGTGCAGGTATGGGAACCAGCAGTGATGGGACTGCTGCTGCGCTGGGAGAAGTGTTGATGTTGTAAACAACACAAAGCTGCAGAGGTCTGCAGTGCTCTGATGTGTTCAATAATTACTCATTACAACCCATGTAAGAAAAAAAATCCCAACCCCCAAACCAATGAGCATTTAATTTAAAGTCTTTATGGAACAAAAGCCAGGCTTTTAATATTGTTTTAATGTACTTGACAAAGCTTTAGCTTAGAGCTAAGGCCAGCCCCTTGTAAGTGTGCAAGGGTTGAGACAATTTAAAAACCAAAATATTTCTCCCAGTAGAGACCTTGCAGCTTATCAGGTAACTGCAGGCTGGATTTTGGCCATTTTTAACTGGGCATTAAAAGTCTTTTTTGACACTTGCTTTATTCCCCTACAATAGACCCTAACAACCCCTCCGAGGCCCTCTACAGCCTGATGTGTAAAGTGTAATGGGGATTGGTTTAAAGAGTGGAATTTGACCTGAGAGAGATGTGAGTATTAAGGGACTACTTAGTCCACAGAAGCACTTGGGGGCTTTTTAGCTTGTGGGGCACTTTATTACTCATTAGTGCTTGGGGATGCTGCACTCTACTCGTTAGCATGCTGTCCAGTGTCTTTCTCCATTTAAGCATTGCTGTGTTGTAGCAGAGCATATAGAGCCTTCCTCCTCCTCCTTCTCTTCATCCTCCTGCTCATGGAAGGAGCAGCTGGGCCTGGGGTTGCCTGGGGAAATCAGGGTGTCCCCAAGGGTGTTTGTCAGTAGGAGAGGACTGGGGAGTCCTGTTGGCCATAAACATGACACCCATGGGTGCGGGGGAGCCGCTGGTGTTCACACAGCCATAAATACACGAACAGGAGACCAAAGCATGCCCACAGGGAAGCTGTTCATGCTGATGGGACTCTTGCAGAATTCCAGTTCAAAGCTACTTATCAATGCAGGCCAGAGAAGTCCTTGTTTCAGCCTTGTCCTTCTGCTCCTCCTCATCCTTGCGGGAAAACCGGGAGCAAAGAGCAAGTTGGTCACCCAAACTAAGCCCTCAGCTCCCTGCTGCTGGCTGTGTCCCTGAGACAGCCCAGCCCTACAGCAGCCACCGCTGGAAGCAGAGGGGGATGCCGTGCTGCTGGCAGGCTCTCTGTCATTTTCCATCTCTGCTGAACAAGCCTGGGTGAAGCTGCCAAAAGTCTTGCCCTGCCCCGTGCTGCCACTTTCTTGCTTTACAGTGCTGGTGAGTTGTGGAGATGCGGTTGTTCATCTTGCATGGCCACAGCCATCCTCCTAGGCAGGGCTGCACGGTGGAGGGGATGCGATGGGCTCAGGGGTGGTGGCAGTCTTTCTCACTTTTACTTTTCCCCTTAGCTTAAATTATTCCCAGACGTGTGAACTCTGCAAACAAGGATCAAGTTTTCTCCACAAGGCAAGGTTTACTCCAGGCCTGGAATAGTGCCTCAGCTTCCCAGCGGTCAGGAAAAAGCTTGCAGGGAGCAGATGAGTGATTCCTTTTGTATTTTCCACCCATCAGGAAAAGCTGCATCTGAAAAAATAATAGCTGAACTGGAAAATAAAATTAGACAAGTCTGAACAAATATGGAAACCATCCCTGACCTGGTATTGGAAAAGAGTCTCAAATGCTAGAAAGGAGAGAAGCAAAAAAGAGGGATTGGATAAGTTTTGGCTTCTGTCAGGAATATGGAAGGAATTATTTCATTCTTTTTCCCCCATCTATTTGTTCTCTATATGGCACTCTGTGTGGTTAACCCTCTCTCTTTGTCATAAATAGATGTGGCAGAGACAAGGCTTTTTTCAGAAGTCCCAACCAAACCATCTGTTTTGCATCTGTGGTTTTGCATATGTAAATATTATTATTAATAGTAGCAAAAAGCAATCATAATGGCAGCAGGAATAGAAACACTATTAATAGTCACAGTACTGACGTTTTTATTTGTATTGCTGCAGGAGGTCACATCGTGCACCAGGACTCAGCTGTGAGTTTGAGCGAGAACAAAAGGGTGGCTGTTACCCCCAGGAGCTGTCAGTGAGCACCGGCACCCTCAGGGCTCTGGTGCCAGGGCTGTCACGGTGGGGCTGTAGTGTCTGAGCATGAGGATTTCCCCCAGACTCTCGCAGAGGACTCTTCCAAGAGGAAATAGCTCCTGACAGCTGCCGGCTCCTTGCAGCTCCTGCCATCATGGCGAGGAGAAAACCATCCCGTGGGGAGAGCTCAGCAAAGTGGCTCAGAAGTACCTGGAGACAACAGGAATAACTCACCAGTAATTATGTGATTCCTGCTTATCCAGAGACAGAATTTGTCTTGGTAGGTCCCGGGACAGAGCAGTGATTTCTGCATTGCCCAGTACTGCACCTGAGGTCTCACTCCCAGCCGAAGGTATCTTATCTCCCTAGGGACAGCAGGCTTTTCTTGGTGGGCGACCTGTCAGAGCAACTCACTCTGCAAACCATCAACATCCTGATGGCTGGGGAAGTCTTTATCTTTCTGTCCCTACTTCACCCCTATGATTAAATGTGACAGCAACTCCCCTACTACTTCAATCAGCAGAGGGAAGACCTCAGGGCTGAGGAAGCTGAGGCCAGAGGCAGAAGCTGTAGCAAGAAGGCCAGGTAGAGCAGGAAGAACAAGGGAGGAAGCCATAGACACTAAACAGGGGAGCTTGGAGGTGCTTGTGCTGGAAGAAGTGCTTTAGAGAGATGCAGTGGAAGGAGGAAGCCCCCACTGCATTCGAGGCTTGGGTCTGATCTGCACAGTGCTGGGAAACACAAGCTAAGAAAACACATCGCAGAACACCCTTCTCCTGCCAGGTTCTCCCTGGGTTGATTCGGTATCTTTGTTTCCGTACGAAGAATGTTTTTTGTTCAGCTCTGGTTGTTTTGCTGGATCTGTAGTGCATTAAACAGCCCATCTTCTGGTTTGTATTTTTTCCAGTTATCGTATTTCATGTATCCTGGCTCCTTTCATCCAGCCCCGTATCCCCCCGAGCAGAGACTAAGCAGGATCCAGCCCTTGAGCTTGCTGCCTTCACGTGCACAAGAAGGACATGGATCCCCATCCCACATTTCCCTGCTGAGTGGTGGGAGTATTTGCAGCAGGGACTGACAACACCTTTTGCTTTTCGTCTGTTACCTAGGTCACGTTAGCGCAGCTGGAGCTTGAGGACTCAGTGGTGATACATGCTGCCCCTCAAACTCTGCATTGCCTGCCTTCAAGCTTGTTTCTGCAGCCAATCTTGACCAACAGTAGCAAGCCAAGGTTTGTACTTATTTCTCACGTCATTCAGATTTTGACTACAGCACACTACAGGAGCACATGTACGAGAGGGGGGTGAACTGTCAGTCCTATTTAAAAGTCAACCCTGCCAGTGCACCGTAACTTCAAATCTCCTGCAGAGTGTCCCTGCCCCTACCACCTCCCAGCCCATCCCTGTGCAGGTCCTCGTTCGGGGACAGATAAAACGCTTCTCTGTTTGCCTTGGAAATCTCTATAGACAGGCATTTAAAACAAGAAAAAAATCCTAATCAGGTTAAAAAGGGATAAATATCTAATTTTCTTCCTGCTCTGGTAGAGTATTGAGCCCATAGTACAGAGCCCAGGGCAGTGGCTTTTGCAGCTATTTCCTTTGCAGCAGGGAAATGAGGACCTTGGGGAGCACTAGGAGGTGTATAGGGCTGCCAGGTGGCATCCAACAGGGAGCCTGCAGGGAAGGGGCAGCAGAGGGCCCCGAACTGCGCACCCAGCCTGCTCTGAGGAGCTCTGTGAGCTGACCAATAACCAGGTCTAGCCCCTCACTGCCCTCCCTATCCTCTGACTAAAAGAAGAGCTGGAAGACAAACAACAGGATAAAGATCATCTACATACTTGTGTTGTGCATTGCGCCACTTGCTATATGCCAGTCTTCCTGCTAGAAACAGTCACCTTGGGCACAAACACAACTTTGCGGAAATACAAGCTTTGAGCCTCTCCAGTGTTAGCTTCTGGTTGCATTCCTGGTGCCTTCTGATGTGGCAACTGCTTAGAAGTGTTGTTCTCCTTTTGTAGACAAAGCCTGAGAGCAGGTTTCCATTTGAGCAGGTTATTTACACAGTCCCCAGCTCAGAGCCCTGCTTCACAAGTCATCGAGCGTGTTGGTCTTCACACCCACCATAAGACTTGCTGTGGATGCCTGAGGAAGGGGCACAGCCCAGAACTGCTCTGTTCAACCCCGTGCAGTCCCCCCATCCTGGCTGTGCTCCTCTCACAGCCGCTTCCCTTGGGACACAGTGCCCTTGTTTCCAGCCCAGCTCCTCCTGAACTCCCGTTTTCCAAGTGATCCTCAGCTAATCTTTCCATACCCACTTAGAGCAGCAAGTGGTGCCTGTGGGTGGGCTGGGGCTGGCGGGGCTCTCCTGACCGGCAGTGATTATCCAGCAGCAACTTGGGGCAGGGGGGGAGCAGGGAAGCCGCTGCCTAATCTGTCCCAGGCTGGATGGGTGCCTGGATCATTTCAGCGCTGCTCGGTGCATTCAGACGATGCTCATGCTCTGCAGTGAACCTGCCTCCTCGGACAGCTCATGGCACAGGTATCTGTCACCAAAACCTGTCTGCATGAAAGGCTGTCTGCACAACCGGGGAAAAAAGAAAGGCATGACAGCACAATTAGTGAGAGCAAATGAAAGGCTGTTTGAAGAGGAGGAGGGAGGAAAGGGGAGAGCTGCATAAATCCCTGGTGGGGTTTTGGGCTTGACATCAAAACCCCTTAACAGTGTATTACTTCAGCCCCCAATGTGGACAGATGTTGAGCTGTGGCTCAAAGGAAGTCAGAAATCTTTCCTTAGAAAAAATTTGGCTAGGAAACTAAAGAAAATATTGTGAAAGAAAAGGAAATAAAAGCCCACTAAAGAAGATTTATCACTGCCTCAAGCATTTCTGTATCCTTTAGTCTTATGAGGTCTCAGCCTCAGGGGAGAGAGAAAGAGAAACAGCCTGTTGCTGTGTTAATGGGTCACAAACTCAGAGCAGGGACACGTTTGTCCAGTCAGAGGATGATGGAAGGAGCCAGCTCACCCAACCAAGGACTGCTCCAACCCGTGCTAACCCCAGACAGCCTTCAGAGGCCTCTGGCACCAGCCTGCAGCATTCCCTGGCACATCCATCCTTTGGCCCTTTTTGCACACTCGCTTTTGTGAAGTTCTTAAGGAGTCCATTGTCAGTGGCAAAACATTTTAGCTCCCAAAAGAGCTTAACATCACTCACAAACCTGGACATTCTGCTGCCCATTCCCTTTCCAATGCTACAAATGAAGCTGCTGAATGAAACCAGACCCAGCAGAGATTCTCGGGGAACCCTATTGCTGAATCTCATTTATCCTTAAAACCTGTCTGTTAAACCTTGCACTTTGCTACCTACAAGACAGGAATATCTTTTACCTAGGTTTCCATCCATGAAAGGACCATTGTTTTAACCCCGTGGCAATGACAATCTTTAAAAATAATTTTGCCAAAATCTCTTTGTAAATGTCCTTCTGCTGTCTGTTGGGTTCTCCCTACCCGGGCACATGCCGATACTTTCCTAGCATCCCAGCACACTCACAAGGCAGCTTCTCCTCCTTGGAAGCTGCATCCGATGGTTCTTTCTCACCTGCCTGTCTCTGCTCGCTGCTGAGACCCAACCATCCTGGTAGGGATGGAGGTGACCCCATGCAGCCCCCAGGATCCCCTTCCAGAGCTTGGTTTGTAGGTGGGAGCTATGCCAGCATCCTGCCAGTCCCCTGGTGCAGTTGCAATTTGTGAAGCCAAATTCATCTAATTCCTTAACTTACGGGCTACAAAGAATGAACTGTGTGAGGATCTCCCAGATACCTGCAGCAGTGAAGACCAGCACTCAGTCATGCCTGAGATGCCTTGCCCCATCCTCCTTGGTACCCCATTGTACCTCTGTGTCGAGCAATGGTTCCTTAGCCAGCCTCTTGCTTCTGATACATTTAAACAAACTCCTTTAACAATATCTTTACAAGGAGCTCTTCATGCTCTCTTTTAGCTCTTTTCATTCCCTGTCTACACTTTACTTGCTGTGTTTTATGGGTTTTCCTTTTCTCCTCATGTGGGAAACCTTTCCACTTTTAAAACACTGACCTTCTCCCTGTGATACCTCCTTAACCTTAGCAGTGAGTCACACAGGGTGTTTTTTAGGACCTCTTAGTTCTGTCTGAGCTGTGGCACGGTTTACTTGGGCTTTAATAGAGCATTTTTTAATCGCCTCCAGACTGCTCGCAGGCTCCTTGCTCCGTGTCTGCTCCCTTTCCGTTTGTTGTTATTGACCAATCACCTTCTTTTTTCATAGTTCCCTTTGTTGAAATCGTGGAGCCACACGCTGGATTTATTTGGTGTGCTCTCTCCCACTACAGCACTAAATTGGTTGCTTTGTGGTCACTAGCAGAGAACGGCTCTCCCACAAACACCTTGTGAAGCAGGGCCTGTGCACCGCTCCCCACCAACCCCAGGGCAGGAGCCCTCCTCACAGCTTCCAGGGCTGCTTGGACCGGGAGACTCATTATTGTATCCCAAACCACTCTTTTTCTTCCTGATGGATCACTGAGCAGACTGGTTTCTCTAATCTCTTCTTGCATCTGCTGATTGTTTCTTTTAGCCTGATCAGGGGTCAGTAACACAGCCCTGGCCCTGTATTTTTCCTGCTGGAATCTGGGATCTCCCATCTTGGCACTGGGCTTCTCATTCAGGGTGATCAGAAAGCCTGGCATTATCTTATTTCTTTTAAACTCCTGGTACAGGGGCAGAAGCACCTCTAAGTTTTTCCCCTTACTTGATTGTTTAATACTGTTCCTGTGGGTCTGCCAGTACTACATAAACTCACCTTATTCACTGCAGCTGCATCATTTATTTCCCTGCTGCTCTTACCCTGGATGCTGGCCACATCCTCCTCACAAGGGGTGCATATTTGAATTTCTACACCCACTGACTTTTCCCTCAGCTTTCCATTTAAACATTCCTTTATGGCTTTTCCGTCTTCCAGTGTCACCAGCCCAGCTCTGCTGCGATGGAGGGGCAGGACCCCGTGACACCAGCTGGCAGGTTCGGGATGGTCTTCCTGGCAGGGATCCCTTCCCAGGTGCGTGTACCTCCTCATTGCAAGGGCTACAAGAGCAGAGGTGGGACCTCTGCCCTGCAGCATCCCCGAGGCACTCCCAGCACCTCATCTCCCATTGCCTCGGGCTTGCTGCAGGCACAGACACCCCAACATGGTGTGTTGTGTGTGATGAGCTGGGCAGCCCCTTGCAGATTCTTCTTGCTTCACGGGCTGAAGCTGTTTGGTCTGGAAAGTTGCATTTTGATTCTCTGAAGAAAGCAGGAAAACCAGCCCTCTTATCACAGGCTTATTCATCCTCCTTGCCACAACCTAACTTCCAGCTTTCTATGCCCTCACCCACAGAGCCTGGCAGTGTCAGTAGCCCTGTTTGCTCCAGGGCTAACTTGCTCCCCTCAGCACTGCCCAAATAGCCAGCCAGCCCCTTGATCCTGAGCCGCCTGGGAGATCCAAGGGTCCCCATCCTTTCCCCAGCCCCACCTGCACAGACGGCACCACGCAGGGGTGCCCCTGAATTCCCATTCACATCACCGTTCTTTCCAGGCTCTATCAAGCCCGGAGGCACACTAATGGGGGGCAGCGCCACCCCAGATATGTGGGGCGGGGGTCCCATAGGCTCAGACCTGGGTCCGAGGGTGAGGTGGGCTGAGATTGAGGTCCCGGTGGGGCGCTTGGCTGCCTCGCCAGGGTGACCCTACGGCGCCGGGGAGGGCGGCGCGCGGTGCCGGGGTGCCCCCTCGCGGCAGTCCTGGCGCGGTGCACCCCGCTCCGGGGCTGGAGGGCCCTGGAAGGACGCTGCTCGCGGGTGGCGATGGTCCCAAACGGCCCTTGCGCTCAGCTGCCCCTTCGCGGCACCCACCTCCATCCAAATGCATAGGCGTGCGTGCAAGCATCCCCCCCGGCTCCCATTCTTCTCAGCCAGGGGTCCCTTGGTGATCGTGCGACCCTGGTCACAGTCTAAGGCTGTGATCTAGAGGCTGATTTTTAACTTCTGGGACAGTACCAATGCTTTTTTTCCCCAGTAACTCAGAGTCATCACTGATACAGCCCACTATTCATGAACCTTTTTGCAGAAAGAGAGCATCTGGGTTTTGTTTCATAGGTGTCCTTGTGTGCTTTGGCACGGCAGCATCTGCAGTGCACAAGAGCTCAGAAACGCCAAAGTCCAGAGGCAGCAGAGGTGCAGCAGGGAGGTCGATGCAGAGGTGGGTGAGGAAGGCTGTGGGTGACCCCCATTTCTCAGTGGGAAGAGGAAAGCACATCCTTAAAGTGGTTCAGGCAAACACCTGACAGCCACAGACTGAATTACAGGCAAGGACAGACCATTTTCCAGTGTTTTGGGGACTTCCCTTTGAGATAAGGGCTTGGGTGACATGGCCACATCCTGTGTTGTCCCTGTAATGCCAATCAGGCAGCCCAGTGTAGCAGTCACTGGTCCCCAAGGAGCTGCATTTTCAGGGGAAAACACTAAATTTGGGGACTTGGTTCCTTTGGGAGTTCACAAGACTGCAAGGCTGGCTGCTCAGCAGGACACCAGCTCCATCTAGCTCACAACGATTTGGGAGTGAGCATTGTGCCAGGAGGGTGGGTTTTTTATCATGGAGACGTGTCAGAAGGAGGTGTGAATTCATCAAAGAACGTCCAGTCCTAAGAGGTAGAAAAGTTGGTGATGTTTTCATGAAGGTGCCACAATGCTGTATGTGGGTTTGTACACATAAACTCTGGTCACGAATGCAGGCCAGGCTCTGCGTACAAAAGCAGCCAAACCTGCTCTGTGTGTAGGCACAGGCCTTGGGCAGTCAGGTGGGTGAGGTGCTGGATCTTGACCCTTTTGGAAACAGTGAAGCAGCGCTCATTCTGTCTCTGCTAAACCAGAGCATTTATCTGCATTAGCTCCCAGCTCAGACTCCAAGCTCCTACACAGAAGTTACAGTGGGCAACAATATTAATGTATGCTGCTGTTTGACGCATTCCTCCTGCAATGCTGTGCTCTCTGTAAAGCATCAAGTACTTCAAAGAACTGGAAACCCATACACCTTGCTCACAAATTAACTGCACGGATGGAGAGCACTGCCAGCAAAAGTTGTGCTTTAATCCCTGTGTACAAAACCATTAATCCCTTAAATGACAGGTGATAAAAAAACCCCGAACCCATGAAAAATACATCAAATGAAAGACATGTTCCCTGCCTGGGACCAGTGATTCTTCAAGGGCCCAAAGGACAGCTATGGGCATGTCCCGATATCCAAGGCACTGCAGGGAGAACCGTCTCTGAGCAGGGGTCACCAGTGAAAGGCCATGGAAAAGAACTGTCCCCATGGCGTAGCCTGCTCCCCTCCTCAGGGCGATGCTGTGGGCACATTTCATGTGCTGCTGCCGTGCTCCACTCTCTGGTACTGTGTGTGTGCGCAGCTCGCTCCTCTTCCACGCTTCTGCTTCAACACATTTCCTTCCCACACCCTGCCGGGAATGGCAAAGGTCAGCAACTGCTTGTGGGGAGCCAGGAGCCAGGCAGGGGTCTGCAGCATCACCTCTCCTGCCCGATCCCCATGCGGGTGTCCTCCCTCCCCTTGGCATCGTGGCCATGTGGCTGCACAACCTCCTTCTGCTCCAACATTCCTGCCCTTCCACCTCCTTCACAATCAGAATTGCACAAACACCTCCTGCGCTGCCCTATCCCATGACAGGCTTGGCATGGAAATTACTGGGTGACAGCCTGTGTTACACCAGGAGTTGTCTCTGCCCCAGAGGAGAAGGATCAGTCCAGGATTACTCTGTGGTGAAACAACAGGACTATTGTCCCCTGCTGCCTTCTTGCTGTCCTGACCTGCCTGTCCCGTGCTCTGGTCCCGCTCTCTCCCCCTCAACCACAAGCCCTGGTTTTAGCCCTCTTCCGAGTGCCACTAGTGCCCTCCAGCAGCACAGCCACAAGGCTCAGAACAGCGACCTGCTGAACTGCACTGCAGCTCTTACACCCCATCCCATCGCCCTGCCACAAACCTGAGAGCTTCTTGGCAGCACTGACCAGACTCTGCAACAGCCCTCAGCTGCCCAGTGCCGCAGACCATAGGGACTGCTGGTGGGAAGCTCCCAAAGCCAGCGCTCGAGCTGGTACAACAGCACACGTACCGCTTCCTGGAGAACTGCTGGTCTATCTCCTCTAAGGATTGTCCTTTCGTTTCCGGAACAAAAAGGTAAATGAATATCACAGCCATCACTCCCATCAGTCCGTAGAGAAGAAACATCCAAGAGAAGCCAATGGCATCTGCAGAGAGATTCAAGTGCATGAAGGGTCCACTGCAGGCAGGTTACATCACGAGTCATGAAGGAAGCTGGCTGCTTACTGTGAGGGGCATCTTATTTTGAGAAGCCCTCAGCAGGGCCGGGAAGCTCCTTATGTGCAAACTCTGAACTGGGAATCAGAGAGGGAGAAGGATGGTTCGTGCCAGGCTTTGCCAGCAGCACACAAGAGGAAAGGGGAAGGCAGCCAAGCTCCAGGGCTCAGCAATGTGCCTCAATTGAGAGACCTGCTAGAAAGAAATGTTGTAAAGCCGCTGGAATGGAAGCTGAAAAATCCAGTTTCCTGATACTGCAGCACTGTAGTGCAGCCCAGTGGGCGATGGCTGATGCTTATGGAAGCAGTGACAGAGGGGCTCAGACCAGCGCTGCTGGTGTCTGATTTCTCTGCACTCAGAGGCATCAGGGTCGCACCTATTCAAGTCCCCAGGGTTCAAAATGCCACTGAATCTCCACAGGGCTTGTGGTAGCCACCTTCCCTAACCAGCTGTGGGACATGGAGGGATGCGGGACGGCCACTTACCAACAAGGTCCAGGAAGGAGAGGCTGATCAGTAAATTAGCAGCCCAGTTAAAGCTGTTACAGAAGGCAAAGGCTCTTCCTCTTATCCCAGCAGGGTAGATCTCACTGAGGACCAGCCAGGTCACTGCATGAATTAGAGAGATCAGGAAGACAAGTGCAGGGGTTAAGCAATTTTTATGGGAAATGGGCAAGGGAGATTTCAGCAGGGGTTCTAAACTGGGCTTCACCCAGCACCTGCTGCTGGTGGTGTCAAACATTCATCAGTCTCAGTGTCAGGACACTGCAGAACACTTCAAAATCCCGTGTTCAGAACTCCACAGAATTATGAAATACCAATGAATGGGTCCAGGGAGCAAAGAAGGAAGCGGGGCAGTTGATCATTCCACTCAGGGGAGATGGAAAAGATATGGCATACCTGCTGTAAGGACATGCTCTTTGTAGCGAAAAATGAAATGAGAAAGGGGTAGGGTTAGGGAGATCACGACGTGTTTGGGCTAAAATCAGAGCGAAAGCAATACATAGCCTAGTCTCTCCTATCCCAGGTTATTTTGATTGAAATAATTTACAGTCACTGTCAAACCTTTCTCACTTGAAACTTGCTCACTCCTGTTTTTAATTGTTAGATGCTGTTTCTCCCACCAAAGAGCATTTAAAGCAATAAAAGGTAGAAAACAGTAGAGCTTACATGGAAGTGAGAACTAATCTCTGCTCTCATCTGATGAATAATGATTTCAGAAAAAGACCCGCTGATACAGAGAAACTTCCAAAGAGGTCCCACTTCCAGTTCTGCACTGACTTTATCATACAGCCCAAGTCCCTCAGCCCCTCTGTCCTCAGCCCTCTATTTCCTTCCTCACCAGGATGCCAGGAAGAATAAAAGAGAGTTATTCTAGTGCTGTACCAGCCCCGTAGCTGACAGAAATGCAACGTTAGAAAATGATTCCGTGGGCAGAAGGGGATGTATTTCCAGCTCCCAGACACTGAGCTGCTTGGTAAAGCAGACACACAAGGAATGTTTCAAGCAGACTGTAACGATCAGCCCTAGTTTTATTCTCTGAGTTAGTGCAAGGGTAGATATAAACACCATACTTACTTGGTCCAAATCCAATTGAGAAGGCGCTCACAAAAGCCATCATGCTCAGCAGCGTAATCCAATTTAAGACCATATGTTCTGCCCAGGGAGCACCACCAAACGGAGGGCCTGTGCTTGCCACTGTCTCTCTTTTGGACTGACCTACAAAGCCCCTTTTCTGAGTGAGGGAAGAATCAGGAACAACCTCTTTGCTTTGAGTACTTGTAAAAACTTTTGTAAGGCCCCTCGTGGCAGCGAAACCAGGGTCCGCCTGACTTCTGCCAGCACCTAATGCTGGTGGGATGGGTGACACAGCAGACTGGGACGATAGAGGTGTCAGGGGGTGCTGGGTGAGGCTGTAGGATCCATTGGGGTCTGCAGCGGCTTTGCAGTCCCTGGCCATGGCCAGCGGAGCAACGCGGCTGGTGAGGCTGATGGTGGTGACGGAGATGGCCATCACCACGCAGCCAGCCATGAGCAGCACCCTCCTGCCAGCCTTGTCAGCAAAGGCCATTGCGACGAGTGTGGCCACCACCTTTATTGCCCCCAGCCCAACAGAAGCCAGGATTGCGGAGGAGTTGCTCTGGAACCCCACCGAGTGGAAGATTTTGGAGGCATAGCCCAGCACATTGGGTTGCCCAGTGAACTGCTGGAAGAGCACCAGACCCAGGCCCACCAGAGTCCGCCTTCTCATGTTGTCTCTGGTTCTGAAAAGGTCAAGAAATGAGTAATCCTTCTTATAGGGCTCACGCTTTCCTGCTGCTTTGTCCTCAGTGTCCTGCAATTGAATGAGGCCCTTCTGGCAGTCTGAGTCCCATGAGCTTAATTTAACAGGGTTCACTGGGAGAAAGAGGATGCTGAGGAACTGCATGGCTGTCGGGGCAATGGCCAGTCCAAACATGTACCTCCATCCCTCATCCACATCCGCAAAGATGTAATTTAGTGCATAGGACAGTAGGATGCCTACTGTGATGCCTGCTTCGTAGAGAGACACCAGGAGCCCTCGCTGATGAGCAGCCACCATTTCCGAGACGTAGATGCAGCAGGCCATGGATGAGACAGAGATGGCAAAGCCCACGGTCATGCGCCCAACGACCAGCCCAAGAAATGACCTTGACAGTGTAAGAACAATGCTGCCAACCAACAGGACCAAGTTGCTGAGCAGGATTGCTCTCCTCCTTCCATAGCGGTCAATGAGGATCCCCCCAATCAGAGAGGCGAGGAGAGCTCCGACAAGGAGAGCACTCACAAGAACTTCTTGCTTGAAGCAGCTGAGGTGAAAGTCTGTCTGCAACTGCAGCAGTGCACCAGAGATAATTCCCAGCTCATATCCAAATATCAGCCCACCCAAGAGAGAGACCGTTGCAGACAAGAGGAGGACCAGCAGTCCACGACCTGGAAAACAAGCAAGCAATGCTACATTGAGTTTTCTGGTGCTAGCAGGCAAGCTATCAGCAGGCGCAGGCTGGAAAAAGCTCTCCCAGGACACCCAAAGTTTTCCATCTACAAAGCCGTGATGGTTAATCTCCCCACAGGTCACTAAGTCATGTGTAGAGAGGCACTTGCAGATGGTCACATAACTCACCAGGCCTGCACACGCTTCCACTAACTGCAGGGGCACTTATCTGGAATGCAGAACTATGAAAATAGGACTTTGTTAACAACGTTAAGACTTGTATTGAAGTGGAGGACAGTTATTTGTAGTGCCTGGAGTTGTACAGGAGGTTCCTCTGCGGTCTCCCCTGATTCTAATTACAAAACCCATTCTGGGCAGGAAATGCAGCTTCTGCTTTCTGATTCCAAATTGCTCTGTGTTACCATGTTTCAGTGCATGTGGCACCATCAGCTCTCACTGCAGGCTCTGCATTCTCACCCCCTATCTTGCTGTTAAAAACACTGCTCGCAGGAGTTTATTTCTCCTGCTTAATCTTGCACTTGACTTGACAAAGCATGGCTTTGTGGGGGTGGCCCTGATTTCTTCATCCTCTCCTTTTGCAGCACAACAGTGCCTGGGATGCCTGAGCCAGGCACAACCTCCTCAGGCTGGTCCAGGACTACAGGACAAACTTCACCATGAGCTGAAAAGCTCACTGTTGCCTGCCCCAAATACAAGAGGTGATTCTTTGACCATGACCTTCCCATATAGCTGAGCATGTAAGTTTGGTAAGTATTTAAGTTTAGCTAAAATAAGAAAAAGAAACAACAGCAAAAGCAAACCAAACCCAAACCATCCTGCCCCAAATAACCCAGGAAAACCAAGGTGCTTGCTGCAGATACTTCTCGTCCTGGGGACAGGATGCAAGGGTGACCATATGTGACCCCTCAGTCACATTATAGCAGGGGGGACTGCACGTGGTGTGAGAGGTGGTGCTGATGTAGGGACCTCTGGGACCAGCCATGACAGGGACACCCCTATGACAATTTTGAAGGCACAGGCAAAATGCATTAGCTTCTAAGTTTGTGCTGGTTCCCAGCATATAATATTATCTGTATTCTCACATCGGCTTTGTTTAATTAGAAATACTCACATGTTTCAATATACTGTACGTGGAAAAAAATGTGGATACAACTACCAGACTATGGAAAACTTTCCTCACCCTGCCTAAGGGCTTTTTTCCCCTCACAAGCTGTGTTTCATAGGAGGTGTCTCTATTTGGCCTTTAATTCCAGCTTGTACTAAAGGTTATTTCTCAGCGATGGCTATATTTGTATTTGTACTTATTCTGTAACCCTCTGTGTTCTGTTTGTGTTACTTACACCATCCCAGCTACGCACCAGTCCCTCCACCACACTCTGTGACTCCCTGCACTGCTTTTATCACCTTGTACACATGTTTTGCTGATAATTAGAAAAATATTTGTTCACTGAGAACAAAAGGCTTTGCCTAACGCGGGAATGCCATTAGTTTCAAGCCACAAACTCAATTAGATGCAGACACCCACACTGATTCTACTGCGTTTTGCTGCAGTTCTTGTTAACTTAATGAGCAGTAATACAACTTGGATGAAAAGCCGGTTTTGTAGATGGTCTGTTCTGATGTAACTGGGGAACCTGGGGACTCCTCAGGTCAGCACATGAGGACAGTTAGTTCAGTGGGTCTCGCATGGAGCTCTGCTGGCCGGAGGGCAGCGATCCAGGACCGGGCAGTGACCGCGCTGCTGACCTGCCTTTTGCACAGCTTCAGCCCCTCTCTGCACACGCACCAAGGCCGCTGCCCGCAGCAAAACTCCGAGCGCAGAGCTCTGTGCGCGCTCCCGCTGGCTGCCCCCTCTTCCCCGCTCCGCTCCCGGGATGGCTGCGCCGCGGGAAATCACTGCGGGTTTTCGGTACGTGCTGCCGGGAGCGCAAAACCAAAACAGAGAGCGCTGGGGGAGGGGGATGCAGTTCCAGCCTTCAGGAAAAGTTGGAAACTTCGGAACTTTTCCCCGGGGCAGGACGCGCCCTCTCCCAGCCCGGCTGCCCCGTCCCGGGGACGGGGGTCTCGCTGCCTCCCTCCCGATCCCGTCCCGTCTCCGCGGCACTTACCCATGGCGCGGCGGGCGCGGAGCGGGGCGGAGCGGAGCGGTCGGGGTCCGGCGGCCGGAGCGGGGCCGCGCAGCGCCACGTCGCTGCCGCGCAGCCTCCCGGCCGGGCAGCCTGGGGCCTGTAGTCGCCCTGCCCGCCCCCCGCCGGGGTGTGCGCGGCCCCGGGGAGCCGGAGCGCGGTGCGTGAGCCGGGCGGGACGCGGGACCCGGGGCTGCTCCGTGCGGATCCGGTTTGCCGGCGCAGGGGGCCCGGGGTCGTGTGACCGGGGGGATAACTGCGAATTGGGATAGAAAGGAGGATGTGGCAGGGTATGGCTTCAGTGCTGGAATGACAGCGCTGCCCCCAGGCTATACCGCACTTGAGTCGGGAACAGGGAGATCTCGCTGACCGCAGACCCCCTCTACTGCAGAGCTTCGCCCTTCTAGATTAGAAAGTCTCTAGAAAGCTCACAAGAGATTGACAGTTTATGGTAGTTCTCAGGTAGCTCGTCTGGAAAGCCAAAGAAAGCCTGATAGGAAATGAGCGACCATTTCAAGGCTAAAAAGAGAGCAGTATGACTGAGTCTGCATCCTCGGCTTTTCTCCACAGTCTCTCCAGTTTATCTCCTTCCCTTTGCACCGTGCTCCATTAGGCGAAGAGTTTCAGCATTCAACTTCCCTTGCAATTAACATTCTCTTTCTGCTGAATGGAACAGAAACCTTTCAGCTGCATAAAAGACACTGGGACATGCATTTGGATACAAAGGTTTTTTTCTGAGTCTGAGCCTAAACTTATAAATCCCAAAGTCCAGGTTGCAAAACACAGATTTTGCAGAATTAGAGAGGCCTAGAAGTGCTTTCAAAACTCTTTAACACAATGCAAACATTCTCCCCGGGTTCTCTTCATGCAAACTGCAGTTGTATGCACGATGTTCAGACTGCTGTAACTTAGTTGGTGTGGGGACCAGCGCAGGGAAGATGTGCTGTCCCAGGCCTGGGCTGGGCTTGCACCCAGAGCCATGTAACAGGGACTGCCAAGGAGAAGACAGGCTGAGAGAGCTGGGGTTATTCAGCCTGGAGAAGAGAAAGCTCCAGGAGACCTTAGAGCAGGTTCCAGTGCCTAAAGGGAATGACAAGAAACCTGGAGAGGGACTTTTCATAAAGGTAGGGACAGGACAAGAGGGAATGGCTTTAAACTGACAGAGGGGAGATTGAGATGAGCTCTTAGGCAGAAGTTCTTCCCTGTGAGGGTGCTGAGGCGCTGGCACAGGGTGCCCAGAGAAGCTGTGGCTGCCCCATCCCTGGCAGTGTTGAAGGCCAGGTTGGACGGGGCTTGGAGCAGCCTGCTCTAGTGGAAGAAAGCCCACGGCAGGGGGTTGGAACTGAATGAGCTTTAAGATCCCTTCCAACCCAAACCATTCTGTGATCCTATGATTCTAATCACACAGTTATAAAACCACAAGCTCCAGCCCAATGCTCTTTAGAGCCTGTGCTGGTAAAGCTTTTTGCTACACTACAGGTTGTGTTGTGGAAGTCTCTGCAGACCAGTGGTGCCAACTGTTTTTGCTCCAGCTCATAGTTTTGGGATGCTTGAGATGGGTAACACCAGATCATGCATATCCTTTCAGCTTTAGTCTTTTGAATATCTATCTGGTCTGCAACAGGGCAGCAGTTGATCAAAGGATTTGGGCTTTCTCCTTCTCAAATTCATAGTGAATATAGGTGTTTCAAATCATCTACCTGGTTTACAGATTAAATAAATGCTTCCTATTCATATGCTCTAATTTCAATGGAAATAAAGTATGTAAAAATACCTCTTCTAAAACCTTTTATCTGATGCAAGAGACAGCTGCACAGGGATCACACACTCGGGGAAAGAATGGCTTCAAACATGAACACCATCCCCCAGAAAGTAATGGTGTTAATGGAAAAAGCTTTTCAATGGGATTTGCAATTCAGATGAAAGTAGTTTAAATAGCTCTGAAATCACAACTAGCTCCGATGGCACTTGGAGAAATGACTGCAATTTTCTCTCTTCCCAAGACCCTGATATGGGGCCAGTTCATGATGGGCAGCCGATACTACAGCTTTGTGCCTGGGCTAATGTTCCACATTTTGGGAACATGAGGATGATGGGGATGCAGCATGGTCTTGCCTGTGACCTCTGGCCCCCACAGCTACTCCCCAGAGCTCAAGCCAGGCATTTTGGGTGAGCTGTGTTGCAAACTGGAGGAGATGTCTCCCATGCATGGCTTCCCGTGGGACCTACAGTCCAAAGGAGCCACTGGACAAACCCACCCTTGGCTATGTGATCTGCAATTTGCCTGAACAATTCCTTTCTTCTCCAGTGCCACCCTACCATTTTCTGCAGGCTTCTTGTTCTCTGGCAGGGCAAGAAATATTATCAGCCCAGACAACACGGAAGCAGCATCCTGAGGAGTATAAGCAGAGCTTTATGGTATGTTTACAAAAGGTGGTCAAAGAGATGACATCAGTATGTACAGAAATGTGGCTGCTGCGTCAACACTGTGTGTGGCTGGAAGTTATGGTCCTCTGAAAAGAAAGGTGAAGACCTGCTCCGATGTACAGCAGGGATAATGGGTGGGGGGGGGGGGTGGGGAGAAAAATCTTCCTTTGTGGTTTCTAAAGTACATCTTTCTTACCGTACCATTTGTAGTTATTGGGTGTTCTGGGCCTGTTGAAGTCAGTTGTTTTGTCCCTAAGCCCCACATGAGAAGAGGTTGGATCCACCAGGACTGGCTCATGCTTTGTGTCTGCCAGCTTGTTTCTAGCCTTGCTCTCTCCTGTGATGCTTTCCTCTCAAGGCCGGGTGTCTCAGCAGTGTCATTGCCCCATCTGACCCTTATCTCGCTCTTGGCTGCTGGACTGGCCAGTGTGAGGGCATGTTCCTGCTTCTCAGAGAACAGCACATCCCCAGGGCTGAGCTTCAGGAATGGGCTTCCTGAAGAGCCTGGTGTTTGGAACAGCAACCTCTGTTGGTAACACAACCCGGCTGTGATTACTGAAAGTGTTTTTCTCTGCCTCTGGGCTGGAGCAGCTAAAAGAGACTTAAAATCACAATTTAAAATGTAAATGGAAAAGGAGAAAGAAGTCCATCCTGGAAAAAGGAATACACCAGTTCAGCAATGCCAGGCACCTGCATTTATTGCATGCTCATTTACAGACCAGTGAGCTGTCTCTTTAGGATGCCAGGCTATGTTAACCCAGTCCTGGAGGGCAGTCTCTGGCTGGTCAGTACTGGTGGTTGCCCCGGGGGTCCTGCACATTTTAGGGATGCCTCCAGTGTGGCAGCCTGTACAACCCAGGGTGCTCCCTGCATCCCTGCACCCTTCTGTTTGGCATCCAGTCCTTATCTGTAGCATCCTTCTTCCCAGTCAAGATCCATAATTCTGAGCTGTGAATTCACACACAGGAGGGTTTATCCCTGCACCCACCCTCTGCGGGTTGAGAACACAACCCCAGAGCCAACAAGCACCTTATCTGGGTGCAAGGAGCAACCTGAGCCCTGATGTAGCCCAAATTCAACCCTTTTCCAGTGTGTCCAGCTCTGAGGATGGTGGCCTCTGTCCGTAAATAAGCTGTGGGGTGAGGGGGGAGCTGCAGCCTGCCTGATGCTGAGGGATCAGCAGGACAGGATGGAGGAACCCATAGGATCTGCCTTGGTTTCCATTAGCTTGGTTTGCTGCGCTGCAGTTTTTTACTCATGTTGCTTGAAAAAGGAGAGTTTCTGAGTGCTCACCAGCAGGAGAACAAGGCTACATAACTAAACAATTCAGCAGAGTCTGTGGCTAAAGAGCAGTTCTCTGGAGTGATCAATATTCCAATAAAAATACTGGGGGATACCATAAATATTGTAAGTGGCTCAAGATGGTTTCCAAGGGCTATGTCAACTGTTTATTGCATTCAAAGAGAAGAGAGGAGTAAAATCATAGGGAAGATCAAATTTAAATAAATAAAATCATGGGAGAAATAAAGCAAAAATGTTTTCTTTCCTATTTTGAAAGCTCTGGGGGTGGTTTTGGCCAGCATGAAAGAAGACCATCTTATTTACCACAATAACAAAGCAAGGGCATCTATATGCACTTGCCCATAGGCTACATATGTATGTCTGGGGGGCGTTCTGCACCAGTGCGTAGGCAAAATCGGCTCATAACACAAGGAAAGCTTTGTTTATCTGATTGTGGCATTTGCAAATTCCAGACACAATGCTCAGGAATCTCTTTCCTTGGCCAAGCTACAGTTGTTTTCCCGGCCATAGGTGGGCAGAACTGTGGGATGGATTACCTGTATCATTGAAAACTTGGGAAGGTTGTTTAAAAGTTGTAACCGAAGCAAGATAAATATTTGCCAGGCATGATCCCACCGTGCAATGACAAATAAGCTGTATGGAATGTCTTAATAAAATAGAAATGTTCTGAAAAGGAAACAAATGTTGTGGATGAGAAAACAGGGACAAAATGGACTTGTGGCACCTCCAAAGGCAACAATTGAAAACATATTTACATGGACTGGGCTGAAGTCTCTTGTATCTTCTGAGGATCATAAATTGCAGTACCTGCAGATTGCCCAGTAGAGCAGTGGGGTTTCAGGGAGCCATAAAAAGCCCAAATCGTGGTCCCAATATAATGAGATAATGTCCATCTTTTACTAACATGGAGATGTGGGGCTTGGATGCGTAAGGAAGGGGGAGTCACCCAACTCACCACGAGTGGCCTGTGCCATTACCTGGGGCAGAAGCTTTGGTGCTGCCCAGTGAGGGAACCCAAGGTGACACCATGCCCTGTTCCAGGCTTGTGATCTCTTGTAGCCTATGGGAAATCTCTTTCTCCCCAGCCATGAACTGGGCAGTTCTAGTGGATCTGCACAGGTTCCGGTAGAGGCTTTTGGCACATGAAGCATCAGGAGCCAGTGGTGGAGCCCTGGTGGTGATGTTCCTGGTGGGGATGATCTGCTGCTGATGCCCCAGCGGTGGTTTCCACGGTGATGCCATGATGGTGATGTCCTGGTGGTGATGCGTGGGGGTGACACCCTGGCAGGTGGCTCTGAGGTGGTGCTGTGAGCACCTCAGGGAGACCACAACGCTTCAGTTGCCACCTTGGGAAGACCTCCTGTATGAAGATAGGCTGAGAGAGTTGGGGTTGTTCATCCTGGAGAAGGCTGCGTGGACACCTCAGAGCAGCCTTCCAGTATCTGAAGGGGGGCTATGGGGATGCTGGGGAGTGACTCTTTGTTAGGGACTGTAGTGATAGGACAAGGGGGAACGGGTTCAAACTTAAACAGGGGAAGTGTAGATTGGATATAAGGAGGAAGTTCTTTACTGTAAGGGTGATGAGGCACTGGAATGGCTTGCCCAGGGAAGTTGTGAATGCTCCATCCCTGGCAGTGTTCAAGGCCAGGTTGGACAGAGCCTTGGGTGACATGGTTTAGTGTGAGGTGTCCCTGCCCATGGCAGGGGGGTTGGAACCGGATGATCTTAAGGTCCTTTCCAACCCTAACTCTTCTCTGGTCCTATGAACAGCCAGCAGCTCTCTCTTGCACTGGCAGAAAGCCCAGCGGGGGGCTCAGGCACAAATCCTACCATCCCACAGCTACCCCCCAGCCCCCACCACGGCAGAGGGCAGCGGGACTTATAGGGGAGGCACAAAGATGGGTTCCGGAAGAGGCAACACTGAGGACAGGAACGAGGAGCCGGGGGTGCAACCAACACCACACCGAGTGCGCGGGCAGCAGCACAGGCGGCGGCGGGCGGAGCCTGGGCAGTTCGGCTGTTTCCGGCAAGGTTGCCGAAGAATGCCGAAGCGCGGCGCGCATGCGTCCTTCGGCGCAGGGGCCTTGTCATGGCGGCGGCCGCAGTGGGGGCTGATGGCGTGCTCTCTGGCGAGGCCGCGGACCCCGCGATGGATGAGACCGGGGCCGGCCGGGCCGCAGCCGCTGCAATGGGCGAGCCTGAGGCCGAAGCGCCGCCGCTGCCGGGGTTGCAGCTGGTGCACCAGGGCGCCGAGGCGCGCGTTTACCGGGGGCTCTTCCTCGGGCGGGCGGCGGTGGCCAAGCTCCGCATCCCGAAGCGGTACCGGCACCCGGCGCTGGAGGAGCGGCTGAGCCGGCGGCGCATGGCGCAGGAGGCGCGGTCGCTGCTGCGGTGCCGGCGGGCAGGTGGGCCCTAGGGCGGCGGGGCCGGGCCGGGGCGGTGTGAGGCGGGGATGGGCACCCCTGGGCCCCGGTGCCTCCGTCCTCACGGCACTGCGCGGCGCTCAGAGCAAACAGCGGGCACTTGATGGCTTTCCTGCTTCATCCTTGAGGATGCGGGGGGCTCATCCGCATCCTGCACTGCTTTGTCAGAGTGCCCCCTAAAACACAGCTTGTCCTCAGCCAGAAAGCCCCTGTGTGTGGTGTGCCAGGGAGTCTCACCCCAGGAGGAGCTGATCCTGTTGCCAGCTCGAGCTGCCGACTAGCTTTAAGGCTGGGGGTTCATGGGGGTTATCAGTGGCTGGGGGTGACTTCAGGTCTTTTCAAGACTTCAAGGCATTTCTGCTTAAGGCATGTATTGGTTGTGTTTTGTTGTTTAAAGCTGGCAAATCCTGTAAATTAACTGCTAGCATTTAATTTGTCCTTTTAAACAGGGATTTCAGCTCCAGTGGTCTACTTCGTGGATTATGTCACCAACTCCATATATCTTGAAGATATTGTAGGCTCAATTACTGTTCAAGATCATATTAATTCTGTACAGCGGAGTGAGAATGATACCAGCAGCCTGCTTACCTTAGCAGAGAAGATGGGTGAGGTATTAGCAAGAATGCACGATGAAGATCTTATCCATGGGGATCTTACAACTTCCAATATACTCCTGCGGCCACCCATGGAGAAGCTGGACTTGGTGCTGATAGACTTTGGACTCAGTTTTATTTCAGGACTTCCAGAGGATAAAGGAGTTGATTTGTATGTGTTGGAAAAAGCCTTCCTTAGCACACACCCAGATACTGAAACTTTATTTCAAGCTCTACTAAAGAGCTATGCAGCTACATCAAAAAAATCTGGCCCTGTGATCAAGAAGCTGGATGAAGTACGACTAAGGGGAAGGAAGAGATCCATGGTTGGGTAGAAGAGTAGGGGTAGGGATGGAGAAGTGTTACTGCTTAGGTTCTGCAGATATGGTTATTTATATTTCCAGCTGGTTTTATTTCAGAGATCACTATTTTGATAACTGTGTCTTTGAATAAATACATTTGAGTGTATTTAAGTGTCATAAAGTAACCAACGCAGTTGTGAGATGAGAGCGCAGACAAGAGGGAAACAACTAAAGGCTGCTTCTTTCCTAAATGTTAAGTGTTTCTTCTAAGAAGTAGTTTAGAGTCATTCCTTTTCTCCATGTGGTTAGAAACAGTGGTCTTTCCCAGCCTGTGGACCATGGATTTGGGGGAGGTGAGAAGGACCTGGGGATACCAAAGCACCTACAGAAGGTAGCAGAGAAAAACAAATGTCATTTTCCCCAGAAAACTTTACAATAAAATGTTTAAATCCATTTTTATATATATATAATCCATATATATATATATATATAATATATATATATTTAAATCCATTTATAAATGGCTCTACACGTCCCGGAAAGTTTTAGGAGGAGGGTATTCCAGGACACAGGCAACGCTGGACTACAGTGCGAAACACAAGACAGGTTCGTTGTCTTGCAGTCGTAATTTTTGGCTTTTTTTAACTTTCAGTCAACTTGATTTCCTTCAGCAAATATAAAACCGGTTAATTAAGAACAGTTTTATGCTAAGAAATTTTCACTTGAAGCAGGATGTCTGCTGTAAATGTCTATTTTCTCAGCTCTGTAAGAGGACTGCTCTTGCTGCAGTAGCCTGCCTAGGTAGGCAGTTCAGAGGTATGCAGTAACACTGGGTTTTGGTAACATTTTCTCTATCTTACTCCATTTTCTGGATTTCTGTATGCAACAGTGTGAATGTAAGCTGCCCCAGAGGAAAAACTGACAAATCCCAAGGTAGAAGTTAATCCCTTCTCTGCATTACAAGCAGATGTGAGTTGTGTGCTGGCAGTGTGCGTGTGCTCCATCTTTACTTGAGCTCATGGTTTGCAAGAAACCGTGAACTCGTGGGATTTACAGCCTCTGTCCCTCAGAGAAAATCCGTGTGCAACAGAAGGTGCAAGCCCTGCAGAAACCTGCACCACAGCGTTCCTCTCCTCCCCGCAGCCACGGATGAGCCCCTTCCAGACGGCTCCTTTCACCCGGAGGGGAAAAAGCAGCCGTGAGAGGCAGGAAGGGACGTGGCAAACGGGAGCCCTGTGCGGGGTCCTGGGCGCTGCGGGCGGAAGAGGAGCGGGATCCGGGTTTGGGACTGCGCCGCGGGGCGGGCGGTGCCGAGAACCACGGGGCGCTGCGGGCGCACAGAGCTCTCTCTGTGCGGTGGCGCCGCTGCAGAGCTGCTGTCTCGCAGTGCGTAGGTCCCCGGTTCGCGGCCGCGCAAGTGTCCTAGCGCGCCGAGCTGCCCGTGCTTGGCGTGCATTCACCTCTTGCCAGAGAAAGCCGCCTGAGCGAGTGCCCGGCCCCGACGTGGGGCCCCGGGTTCCACCGCCCAGCCACACCTTTGGCTGAGGCGCCCGAGCGCCCCTGCTCGCTGCTGCGGCGCGTCTTTGGTTTTAATGCTCAGGTGTCACAGCAGTGCTCACCCCGGTTTAATGCTCAGGTGTTACAGTGATGCTCACCCTGTTTTAATGCTCAGGTGTCACAGCAGTGCTCACCCCGGTTTAAAGCGCACAGCGGTGCTCACTCCATTTTAATGCTCAGGTGTCACAGCGATGCTCACCCCGTTTTAATGCTCAGGTGTCACAGCAATGCTCACCCCATTTTAATGCTCAGGTGTTACAGCGATGCTCACCCCGTTTTAATGCTCAGGTGTCACAGCAATGCTCACCCCGTTTTAATGCTCAGGTGTTACAGCGATGCTCACCCCGTTTTAATGCTCAGGTGTTACAGCGATGCCCACCCCCTTTTAATGCTTAGGTGTTACAGCGATGCTCACCCCGTTTTAATGCTTAGGTGTTACAGTGATGCTCACCCCGTTTTAATGCTTAGGTGTTACAGCGATGCTCACCCCGTTTTAATGCTTAGGTGTTACAGCAGTGCTCACCCCAGTTTAATGCGCACAGTGGTGCTCACTCCATTTTAATGCTCAGGTGTTACAGCGATGCTCACCCCGTTTTAATGCTCAGGTGTTACAGCGATGCTCACCCCGTTTTAATGCTCAGGTGTTACAGCGATGCCCACCCCCTTTTAATGCTCAGGTGTTACAGCGATGCTCACCCCGTTTTAATGCTCAGGTGTTACAGCGATGCTCACCCCGGTTTAATGCTCAGGTGTCACAGCGGTGCTCACCCCGTTTTAATGTTTAGGTGTTACAGCAATGCCCACCCCCTTTTAATGCTTAGGTGTTACAGCGATGCTCACCCCGTTTTAATGCTCAGGTGTTACAGCGATGCTCACCCCGTTTTAATGCTCAGGTGTTACAGCGATGCTCACCCCGTTTTAATGCTCAGGTGTTACAGTGATGCTCACCCCGTTTTAATGCTCAGGTGTTACAGCGATGCTCACCCCGTTTTAATGCTCAGGTGTTACAGCGATGCTCACCCCGTTTTAATGCTCAGGTGTTACAGTGATGCTCACCCTGTTTTAATGCTCAGGTGTTACAGTAATGCTCACCCCGTTTTAATGCTCAGGTGTCACAGCGGTGCTCACCCCGTAGGGACCATGCTGCAGCCCAGGCTAAGGGAAAGAGGAGGAGCAGTGGGTCTTCAGGAGCTGCTGCATGCTTTTCTGCTTGAAAAGCAAATGCAGTGGCCTGAGCAGCACACGGTCACTTAAAACAGTGCTCCCCAGGTGGCCCAGGGTGGCCTGTGGGCTGCTGGCATGGTGGGAGCAGGTGGATGTGAGCTAATGAGTCCCCTGACGAGGCCTGATCTAAGCCCTGAATCTCGGATGCCCCGAGCAGAGGCAGCACGCCTGACCTCCCTTGCCCGCCATCCCCCATCTGTACAAATACCGCTTTCCCTGTCCCCTGGTGATGCCAGGATTGAGTTATGTTTGTAAAGCCCTTTGAAGAAGTCTGTTTCTAGCTATCATCATGTTTATTAAAATGCAGCTCTCCCTGCGGGACAGCGGAGTAGAAACAAAGCTGATCAACTGTGAGTCTTTATGGCTGGCGAGGCTCTCTGAGGTGAAGCCCTGCTGCGTGGCTGGGGCTGGCAGCCTGCAGCTAGGGCAGCGCTCGGGGCGCTGCTGCATGGGACCGGCCTTCTAGCAGGGGCTCCTGAACTGGCCTCTCCTAAATCTGCTCTGCGATGGAGCTTCAAAACAAAGCACGACATTTCTGGTAATGAAAAGCAAAATGTTTTGCTTTTCGCTGCGTGATAAAGCTCCTCCTCATTATATAAGTGTTGTTCTTTGCACGTACGTGTTGAAAGCTTGTTGATATTTCCTCTGGATCTGCCTGATGTGGCTATGTGGATTGCTGCAGTGAATGCTGAGCTGTTGCTGTTTGAGGGTGGAAAAATCACAGCAGGTGCATGCTCAGCACTGTGGATCTGCACAGTATCCGCCCCACGTATTGCAGCCTCAGCTCTATTGCTGGTTGTGCCTGTGGCAGCAGCTCCTTGGATGAAAACCGCTGATTTGTGTTCAAAGTTAAACAGGGGCTATTTAGGTTGGGTATAAGGCAGAAGTTCTTCCCTGTGAAGGTGCTGAGGCACTGACCCAGAGAAGCTGTGGCTGCCCCATCCCTGGCAGTGCTCAAGGCCAGGTTGGACGGGGCTTGGAGCACCCTGCTCTAGTGGAAGGTGTCCCTGCCCATGGCAGGGGTTGGAACTGGATGAGCTTTAGGTTCCCTTCTAACCCAAATCGCTCTGGGATTCTATGATTCCGTGGGTGGTTTGCAAGGCAAGAAGAGTTTCCAGTCTTGGTTTGGTTGAGCATAGCTTGGCTTGCTGCTGTGTTATCTTTTAGTGCATCTGCATGGTCAGAAGCAGCACTGAATTATTATTATTATTATTATTGATATAATTTGCCATTACATTATTCTTTCAGAGTTTGGTCTGACTTTGTGAAAAGTCCTTGAAACTTGCAAGTCCAGTTTAGCTCTTTTGAGTTCAAAAGGAAAACAATGAGATAAAAACAAAACCTACTCTTTTGAAATGGAAACAATAACCTTTGGAAAGAAGTAAACGATATTTTAGGCTAGAAAACCCAAACTTTTAACTCAGAGTGACTGTCTTTCTTGTTTTGCTATTCCGCAGCAGGCCAAAGCAGCCCAGGGGTCAGTCGTACCCTCTTCAGCGTTCAGGTCTGGACACACAGCTCCATGTGACACTGTGAGAACTGGTGATGTCCTGCCCCAGCTTACACAGAGGGCCTGTTCTCACCAGCCCCAAAGCTGTGTTGGCCTTCACCAAACCCATGTTGGCTTTCATCGAACCCTCTGGCCTGCCTTCCAGGGGGCACCCAGAGGCAGTGGAGATGTGATGGGTGCTCGCTTATGTTGCACCCAGCCACTGGGTGTCTCTCTGCCACCATCGCTAGCACCCAAAAGCTTTATTTATATTGATTTGTATTTTATATATGTATTTATAATTAGGGAAACTGTTCTTTCAATAGTAAATATTTGTAACTGTGTGCTAGATGGACAGTTGATCACTCTGTGTCTTTCCACTGCTTGCATTTTCCCCCTTCTAAGAATGAATAATTGTCTTAGGGGACCAACTCTAGGGCCTCCAGGAACAGCTTCATTTCCAGGCACTTCCCAGCACCTGCCCCATCTTGTTCCACACCTGGGTATCACCCAAACTGTCATGAACATAAGGAGTGTGCAAATAAGCTGTGGAAAAAGGAATAAAAGGAAAGAGGGAAAGACAAATGAAATGGAAATAGAGGCATTTCATTGACAGAATGTGCAGCATCTGGATTTCCAAGGTAATCCCTGGTTGTTGTTGGAATTGCCTTTTTTCCTAATGTTGGTGTCTGACCACCATCAGTGACTTCTCTCTTGGGAGTGGGTAGCCAGCTTGTGAGCTGGGGGTTACCGGCCTGACTCTAGTTTGTGGTAATAATGACAAGTTCTGGTTTGCTCACTGATGCCATGAGTAAAGAACTGAAATTTATGGAGATAGATGTGAGTTGTAGACCTTAGGAGCAGTAAGAATAAAAACAGATGTGAAAGAAAACACATAGAGGTATAGCAAGAAACAGGAATGAAAATGCAGTTGCATCATCTGGGTATGCTGTTACCATGACTTTTGGACAGTGGCTGTTCTGTGCCGGCAGTTGCTGTGTGTATATGTAAAAACTGTGCATGCAACCTATGTGGTGTAGCTTTTCCAAGTGAACTTTTCAGTCTGGGCCTTGATGTCTGCAGGAAATTGATATTTTCCAGTTTTGCAAGATGCAAAACACTGATAACCTTTCGTAACCCCCCTCTCCCATCAGCACTGATAGGAAACCGAGTTACTGCAATAAAAGCATAAAAGCTCATTTGTAACCCAGAGTTCACTGCAGAGTTCACTGCACAGAGGGTCACTACAGATAAATAAAGCCCCTCCCTGGCCCAAGCTCAAGCTGTGTTCCCCTTGGGCACTACGCAGTACCCCTTTCTTTTGGAACAACTGAAACTTTTCTGTGGTTAATAGAGAGGAATGGCCAGGAATAGCATGAGGTCTGATCCCAGTGATGGCCACGGAATACAGGGAGGGCAGAGTCAGGGCTGCCGCTGCAGGCACGGATAATTGGGGTGGTAGAGATTAAGTTTACAAGGAAACAACTTAATTAAACATTAATTCTCATCTGAAGTCTTGTAAGGGCGAGTGAACCAGCATGTAGCCCCCACGCAATGTACTTAGCTGGGAGCAGGGAGGGCCTGGGTGGGATCGGAGAAGGGTCTGTCACGGCAGGGACGTGACTCACGTCTCGGAGGGGGAAATGTGCTCCTGATCCCCTCGCCCTCCGCGCCAGCAGAAGTGTGTATCTTTGTAAGAGAAAGACCAGACTGGTATTGATGGCTTATTATTCCTTTGAAGCTTTTTTTAACTTATAAGGTAGATTTTGAGAGAAAAAGCTGTGTAGAGCTCCTTTGGCCCGGCACATGGCACGCACTTATACACATGCTCCCAGTCTCTGGCTGGTGGCTATATTGGATAAAATAAACCAGGTTTAAGCGGTTGTATTGTTTTGATGGCCTGAGACTTGCTTTCAGGTCCTCATCTATGTGCCCATCCTCTCCATCACGCACTGCTACCTGAGTAATAAAGCAGCTTATATCGCCATAGCCCTCTGTAGTGGCATTAAGGCAGCAAAGGAATCTCTCGCTCATTTTTTTTATCATGATAACATTTTATTCATGTCATTGAGCAGTTCAAGAAAGGGAAGACAAAAATCGCTGCAGCTTTCTCTCAGTCAGCTCTGTGCTTCCTTTTGGGCCCCAAGAGAAGGTGCATTTGCCAGTGGGGCTGGGCAGTTCGGTGCCAGAAGGATGCCGGATCCTTGCCTTGCCAGCGGCCCCCGGAGTGCCTGGCAGAAGCTTTTGTGGCCGTTCTGTTTGAAAAGAGCCGCGGTGGCGATGCTGCCACCCCTTAGCCCCTGCCCGGAATGGCTGCGGGGATTAACTGGTTTGTTACTGTTTGTGCGAAATGACAGACATACCGTTAAGGAGACTGGGGGAAAGAGAGGAGGTGGATCCAGACCTGGAGCCATTCAGGCAGGGTACAGTCCTGTTTCTAATGCTGATTGTATCACTGCACTCTTCCTGATTTCTTGTTCCCTCATGGTTTTTGTAAGGTGGAGAGAGCTTTCTCAGTGAGTTCTTCTTTTTTATCCAGTGCTTTTAACTCTGATTTCTTTGATGCTCTAGGGGCGACCTGCTTGGAGGTAGCAATTCTTGTGAAAACGGAGAGGTTTCTCCACTGAACATGATTTTGATACATCTTTCATGTATATGGGGCCAACTCACTCAGGTTTTGAGTATGTTTTAAAGCACTCAAAGGATGTTGGTGAAGTACAAAGGCCGTTATTTTGCTTTCCCTTTTTTCTCCTTGCTACTCAATTTAGCCTCCAATTGCAAGAATCCAGGCAATGAAACAGCAGAGAGAAAATGCAGCTCCCTTGACTTTGATCTCTTGCTCATCTTGCTGGCGCACCAGCGCAGCCTCCTGTGATTTGCGCCCCTTGCCTGAGCTCTGTCCAACTGCAGACCTCTGCAGTGCTTGCTGAGATTTACCTTGCTCCAGGGGAGGGGATCCCATCGTGTCCCACATACTCTTCCATTTTCCTCCTGATGACCCTGATGCAGGGCAGAGCTGGCAGGAAAATCTGCCCTCAGAACTCAAACTGAGCAGCTTTTGTGTTTTCTTTTTGACTCAGGATTGAAGCATCCTTAACTGTGTGGCTCTGGCCTCATTATGTTAAGGGCAGCCAGGGAATAGTCATATGCTACTCGCTTGCTTGCTGGGGCTCACACTTGTGTGAGCTTTTTTGCCTCCTGCTTTTCTGGCATTTCCCATGGCTCTCTCCTGCCCCACACCGCTGCCCTTTTGTTTGGTCGTTGTTAGCTTGTTTTTAAACGAAAAAGAATTAAATAAGGGTGTTTCACACGTCATTGTGAACAACTTGTCAAACCTCTGAGTCACCGGGTGATGGAACTGTCAAAAGCAATTGCAGCTCCCTGTTTTTCTCATGGTTTTGAGATTTTAATGTTGTAAGTTCATGTGCTGTTTCTGCGCGTGGAGTGGAAATCTTTGAGGACTAACACAAGCATTTAAACTGCTGCATCTGGGCGGGTTATTTTTTTCCCAGCAGTCGCTATTTCTTTACATTTTGATGCATTGAGGGAGTCATTGGCACTACCATTCAAGTGGCCTGCAGTGTACAGGTGGTCAACCCGAAAGAGCCCATGTGGTGCCGAAGTTTTTTAACGAGTATCAGAATGTCTCCACCACGAACCCCTGAACCCCTCCGGCTGCAAACGCTGCCACGACTGGGGAAAGGTGAGATGGGGTTGAGGAGGGGGCGATGCCGGGAGCCGGTATAGGGGATGGGGACGGTACAGCAGCGTGCGAGGAGAGAACAGGGGGGTGAAGTGCGGTGTGATGGGGCGGTACGGCGGGGCGGGGCGGCGGGGCCCCTCCCGGTGGGCGGGGCGGGCGCGCTCCTGTCCCACGGGATAAAGCCGGGCGGCGGCGGCGGGCGCGGGGCTGGTGCGGGATGGCGGCGCTGGGTGCGCTGGTGAAGAAGGTGTGGAGCGTCCGGCGGGTCCTGGTGCTGCTGTGCGCGCCGCTGGCGCTGGTGCCCGTGCTGCTCAGCCTGCCCCCCAAGGTACCCGGGCACGGAGGGGTGGATGTGGATGGAGAGCACCGGCCGTGGAGTGCGGACACCGGGGCTGCAGCCCGGGGACACCCGTTGGGGCACACAGAGCAAGGGACACTGGCCGGGCTGCAGTGGCCAGGGAGGCTGCAACCGGGGATGCAGACTGGTGGGCACTGCGTGGGGGCCATGGGCCAGGAGCACACACCGGGGACACTGACTTGGGGCATGGACCAAGCTATAGATCAGTGTTATAGAGTGGGGGTGTGAACCCTGGGGCGCAGCCCTGGGGACATCGATTGCAGCCATAGCATAGGTGTCCTGTCCCACTTTGCTGTTCACTGCTTGCCTCAGCCCCTGCAGTATCTCGTCCTGGTGAGGGTCACCCTGCCAGGGGTTCCCCATAGAGGCCAGGAGACCCCCAAAGCCCAGTCTGCTGCAGCTCCTTACCCTTCTGTGGCCACCATAGAGTGTGAATGAAAGAGTGTCATGGGGTTACTTTAAGTTATTAGGGAGTAGAAGGGATAGTGTGAACTTGCATTTATGTTGCTTATTTAGACATTGGGAGGTGCAAGGAGCCTGCAGTTCAGAATCAGCTTGAACTAAGTAGCACTAACCAGTACTTCTTGCTGGTACCTAGATGCGTTATTGTAGTTTTTATTGCTAGTGCTCAAAGGAGAGCTACAGAAACTGAGGCAAAGCAGGTCCTTGGTCAGCATCCCCCATTGAGGTGTTTGTAGAGAGCCTGGGGTGGGAGGTGAGTACATGGAGCTCTGAGGCTGCCTGATGTTGCTGCCCCATCCCCTTTGCTGTGGACAGGGAGAAAGGGATGCTGGAGGTGTGCCTGCAATGGGGTTCATGCTGTGAGGCTGGAAAATGCAGGGGTAGCCATGAGTGGAGCCTGCACTGTTGTGGGCTTTTCTCAGGATACCTCTGGTGCCGTATCCAGAGGCATTGTGAGAAAGAGATTTGTGTTGCGCTGTAAATCTGGAAAAGCTGGCCTCCTGTTAAGTTTTGGGCACTGGGGGTTGTGTGTTGGGCTGCATGTGAAGGGATCTATGGCAAAATCTTGGAGACTGGAGGATTTTTACAGTGGTCCCATATGCACAGCTCTTGTGCACCAAGAGCCTCTCTGAGCCTTAGGTGGAAATCCACAGGGTGGTGGAGTCACTGGGAAATATTGTCCTATTGACTTCAGTATGGGCAGGATTTCACTCTCTACGTTCTGACTCGGGTCCATTTGAGAATAGCTTTGTTTACACCAGAAAACAAGTGCTGCTCAGTACTTGATGATTATAGAATGAGCCAGATGCCATAAGGACACAAAGGTGGCATTTCCTTCTGCCTGTGGAGTGCTTGTCAGGTGAAACCCTTATATTTAAGATAGGGAAATACATCTCCAAATAAAAAATATAGAATGAGCATTGCTTTATTTAACGACACTGTCTGTTAAAAGCGCAGACTCCTTGGCTTTATTATCCCTTTTTTCTATTTTCCATTACTGGGTGAGTTCTTACTAGGAATGTAGTGCATATCTGCCTCAAAGAGCAGAAAGCACATTGCACAACAGATGCTCAATTCCTTTGCAGGATTCATAAATATATATGTTCATTTACAATGGCTGTACAAGCGCCTTTGATTCTATTTAATAATATCTTGTGTGACTTTGGCACTTGTAAAATGGTGAGATCTGGTTAGAGGGTGAGGGGATGCCCTGTGCATTCACTACAGGGTTGTGCTCGTTCCACGTGGTGGCTGAGTGTGAGAATAAACCCCAGGTGGACCCAGAACTGTGCTGGGGGGCAGCTCTCCACCAGCATTCTCTGTGGAGAGGTCCTGGCAGGGCCGACTGCTCAGCCACCTGCTCTTCATTTTCCATGGGCTCTAAATGTGTTATAGTTGGTAGCATGAGACTGTCTGGTACCTGCACTGGTCCCTGTCAAAACTCTGATGCTTGTGTTAAAGAGTGCAATGTCTCAAGCAAGCTCAACTACAGCTTCACCAAGTTCCCCCTGAGTTTGACATAGGGATGATCCTATAGCTGTGAGCTGTGTCTGTTGGTGTTCAAGGGTCAGCGATTCATCTATAGTTGCAATGTGAAATTCTCTCACTTGCTCAGCAAGAAAGGAAACTTGCTGTTGCATCAGCAGGGGATTAAGTTCTGACGTCTGGAGCCTGCTTGAACTGCCTTCTGCAGCCTGAGTCACGGGGGTCTGCAAGAGGGGAATGGAGCAGGTCATGTTTTCAACTGTGGTGTAAGAGCACCAAGGAGGAGGAACAAGTGAGGGCTCAGCAGGTGGGGATCTGGGGTGGTGGAGTTCGGGAGTTATCCTGGTGTGCAGTGAAAAGTGTGTGCCCTCAGCTGCACCGCTCGGGTCAGATGGTTCATCGTAACACAGGACTCGAGTCCAGCCTCGTGCTGTCCTGGGCAGCCAGGTAGCAAGAGTTGCCTGCAGGCGTTCAGCGAGCTCCATCTCGGAAGCAATGCAACAGACTGGGCTGCTGCTGGTGTCACTGGGAGGCTGTCCCAGGGAAGCAGGCTGGGGCAGGAGGAGGTCCTGGTTGTGGTGCAGTCACTGGATATTCCTGAAATGATGTTAGGAGCCTGCGTGCTCCTAAGTACTTGGACATCTGGAGCATGGGGGACTTGGATGGGCTGGAGAGCCTGATGTTCTTGCTGGAGTGGTTGTTGTGCTGCCTTGAAGGGTGTTACAGAAACCGGCAGCAGGTGAGAAGCAGTGATGCTCAGCCCTCGCTAGTCTCAGGATGAGGTTTCCTTGTGGGAAGGTATCTAACAGGTGCTTCTGCAGTACGTTCCTGCTCTGAGGTTGATGAAGTCTGTTCCCACCACATGTTAACATTTACCTTCTCCCCCCTGGGATGCTTATCAATTTAAATCTTGAGAGGGATTGAAGTCATAAAAAGCCACCTGAGCTTCAGCTTCAGGGGCAGTGTTTCACTTGGATGTGGAGACCAAGAAATCATGACCTAAATTTCATGTAACAAGGAACCACAAATAGGATGTGGTTCTTGGATTAGCATGTACTTCTGCATGACACCCTGTTGTCTGGGTGCAAGGGGTTTTCCACTGGAACCTGCACATAGGTGACATCCCCTGGGGACAAAATCCTGTGAGAAAAATCATCCATTGCGTCTGACTTTGCTTGTTGGTTATGAGCTCCAGCATCCAAATCTGCTATTAAAGCTCTGGTCTGCTGTGATCCTGCATGGTTGTTCTCCGGATCTTTATACTGAGTCCCTTCACAGAGGGACGTTGGGGCTGGCGCTGGTGCTGGCATTACATTGATAGCCCTTGGTTTTATTTGATGACCTTTGTAGGCTGCAGCTGTGGAGAGGGAGGCTTCCCTAAGTGGTTTTGTCTGCAATCTCCTTCCTCTTAAATAGAGAAATGAGATTTCTTCTTTGTGGATGGGTTTGCTGGGACCTCAGGGTGTGCTCCACAAACCGTGGACTGGAAACAGGGACTTGTCTGTCGAAGAAAACAGCAGGAGGAAGTGCTCCATGTGGAGCTGCTTCCCAGGAGCCAGTTCTCCGCATAGGGATCTGTGTGTCATCTCCCCCACTGGTTGCTGCTGAAGTGGCTGAATATTTGTCCCTTGAGTGGAAATGCCTGTGACCCCCCTTTGCTTGGAGAGCTGTGAATGATTGCAAAGAGCTGGGGCAGGGCAGGAGGGGCTGGAGGAACAGCTCTGCTGGAAGGGGCATGGGGGGCACTTTTAATGAGCTGTGCAAAGAGCTTGTTCCAACAGCTTCTAATGAACTCAATGTCTACAGCCTCTTGGCTTGGTAACAGCTGAGGCAGCCAAATCTGCTAAAAGGAGCTCTGGGCAGGCAAATAGGGCCCAATGCCTTTGGAAAACAGACTTGACTTCCTCGGTGGCCATAGAGCAATTTAAAATTAACTTGGACGTAATGAGTCCTTCTGGTCAGAACAAGGAGACTTTCAGAACTTCCACAAGAGAAATTACATTGCTTGCACTTGAAAGCAATGACAATGAAGGCATTGTGAGGAAAAGGGGTATTGCAAGTGGGGTGGTGGGCTGGGAGTGTGGTGTCCTGGGCTGGAGGGCACAGCTGGAGCGCAGGCAAAGAGGTAGCAATGAGGAGAACAGCCTGGCAGGTGAAATAAGTGTGCCTGCAGCCTGAGTATACTTTTCATGCACAAAGTCCATCTCTGCTGTCTATGCACTTGGTGGTTTAGAAAGGCCAATTCCACAGAATGGAAGCAATGGTCAGTTGAAAGAGACAAGAGCAAGAGTTTCAATGGGGAAAGAGGGGTGATAACTCAAAGTAGGGTGACTACTGTTTTACCATGTGCGCCGTGAGCTTCGGTCTACAGAGTGCAAGGTTGGTGAGGAGCAAGCTGGCACAGAGAGGGCGTGAAAGCAGCAATACTTGGTGAGAAAGGGAAATTGACAAGAGCCAGTGTTAACTGGAAGCTAAGAACCGTAGAAAACATGAAACAAAATGGGAAAGAATTGAGGAATAAATCCCTGGGCAGGGCGTTGAGCTTGATGAGCAAAAGTGTGTGGCACGGGGAATCTGACCCATGATATTCTGTTGCCAGATGGACAATGCAGAAAAAGCCATATTTGATGAAGCATTTTTGTTCTGTACTCAGGGAAGTGCTCATAGTACAGTTGTATTTCATGAGGTGTCTCGTCATGTAATGTTTTTATTGTGATAGGAAGTAAAGGGAAACTGGAATACTTGCATCCAACCCTGGTTACTTTAAAATCTATGGGTTTGGGGAACTTCTATGCAATAATATTTGAAGAGCTGCCTGAGGAGTTTTGAGAACCAATAAACCGAGTGCATTTCTACAAGCCCCAGGGTAGATGGAGGTGACCAGGAATGCTGCCATAGGTCAGGCTGCTCTGGAGTGCCTCTTGAGAAGCAGGTGCCAAAAAGCTTGAGATGGTAACGTGTGATTAGCTGAACACAGCTACCAGACTGGCTACCACAGCCAAGAGGGTTAATGTGGCATTTGTGTGTATGGAGGTGTGCAAGCTGGGCAAGAGCTGTGAGGATCTTCCAGACTACTGTTTGCTGAGGCAGTGGCTTTCACCAGGACATCCTTCCAGTCCGACGTCCACAGCCCGGAAATGGCTTTGACAAATTGAGACGTCTCATTCTGAGTAAAGGACTGGAAAACAGACCATGTAATGAAAAGCTATAGGAGCTCAACCTGTTTCTTTCAAAGAATGAAAAGGCAAGGAGTAACTTGATTGCTTCCTTGAAGGCAAACTCTTGAGCAGAGCTTGGCTAAGGGTGGCCCAGGCTAAGGCGTAAAGGAGGAGCATCTAAGAGGGCTGAAGATGGCAGATTCAGATTATCACAATATAATTTTAACAGTGAGGTTAATTCATTATAGGAACAGGTTACTAAGCTTGTGGTGGGTTCACCATCACTGAAAAGATTTCCTTTTTTCTAATCAAATGTAGTGCATCTGTCTTAAAACCAAACCCAAACCCTGATGCTGAAATGCAGATTCAAAAAGGGAGCTTTGTTACCTCACACAGGGTGTTAATCATCACACTGGTGTTTTAGCTTCATCTTCAAACATTCATGGGCTGTGTAGGATCTATTGCTGCCTCCAAGAGAAGGTGTGAGTCTCACACCTTTGAGCCAGTGAAGGTTTTGTCTAACATGCCCATTTCATTTTTGTAGTTAGCTTCCTGTGTGAACTCGGTCACATTGCTCTAAGCTCCAGCTGTGCTGTTTGTAAAATAAAGAAGACAGTTCTGTTCTTCTGCCAGCTGCAGAAAACTTCAAGAAATATTAAAAATACTAAAAAAATACTGAAAATACTAAAAGTAATAAAAGTGCTTAATAAGCTTTGTGTTTTTAGCGTAACTCCAGAGCAAAGTGTCTTCCCCGGAGCTCTTGCAGCTTGTGCCCCTGTGTTACTGGCCCCTTTCTAGCCACTCTGCAAATACCCAGCGGGAGCAAAACAACTCTGCTGGCAGGAAGGCTGATAAACAGGGATTGGTTTACCTCCAGGTTACATAATGTTTGCAGGAGCTGGGTTAGTAGACATCAGATTCATGTACCCTTCCCAGTGGAGAACAAGCAGTGTGAGTGAGGTGGCCGGTAGTACGGTCACAGCTGTCATGTGAGCGCAGTTTCTGAGTGAGATGCTAAAAGCCACGTTTTGGTACTGAGTAGTCCCGATTATTGTAGATGGGATGTTTCTCTGTGATAGTAGTGGGATGGAAGTGTTTGGAAAGCTCTGGTTCAGCCAAAATATCTCTTGGTATTGGTCTCGAGGTCCTGGAGGAGCCCTGTCACCTCTCTGTTGCTCATTTGCCTGATCACAGTGCAGAAGGGTGGTAGAGGAGCCTCTGGGGATGTTGAGGCTGTGATGGTCATGTAACATACAAAGGCTGATGGAGAAACCCTGAAGCTTGTCAGTGCCAAGGTAGAGCTTCTTCCAGTGCTGGGTCTGTCTGGTGGGGAGGCTGTGGGTACCAGGCAGGCAGCACTGGGCTGCTCTGGTGCTGCCTGGGGCTGGTGGAGAAGCAAGGTCCAGCTGAAGCTCCTGATGTCCCATTTCAGGTTGATGATGGGGACTGTTGTCTTGTACATGCCCATGCCTTGGTGCTATGCCTGGGTAAGCCAGTTCTCCTTATCTGACCCGTATTTCCTACCACTGCCTCTTTTCCCTGGGGCACATCATCTGCCCTTCCAGGAGACCTCCTGCTCCCTCCAGCTCTCCTGCCCATAGGAGACTACCTTGTGGCTTGGCTTCTGCTGCCATAGCTCAGCAGGACCCCAGTGTGGAAATTCCCCACTGCTTTTAGTGCAGCAAAGGCAGGATCTGGAGGGGCAGAGGTTGTTCCCAAGGCTCTTGAGCAACATAAAGGAGAGCTGCTGCAGCCCACAGCCACCGAACTCTTCCCTGGAAATCATTAAATGGTTATAAAATTAAAATGGGTCTTGTGATTGGGTTAAAGTCCGTATGTGCTACCATCTTCCCCCTGGACTTTGGTAGACTTACGTTGAAAAAATAAGCAGAAAGATGCAGGGAGGTGAGAGAAGTAGGAATCCGACAGCGACGCAGCAGAGGGATCGAGGGATCAAAGACCATGTGGGGTTGATGGTGCTGCACACAGCAGCAGATGCTGCCCAGGAGATCCCCCTGGTCATCTCCCCAAAAGACCATTGTGACATTAGTTAGCATTTATTGTTTGCATACTGACCAAACTTGGGAATATTAATTAACATTTGCAAGTTACCTTGAAGCCGAAAACCTTCCAATTTTATGGAGTTTGGTTCAACTTTATTTGGGGGAGTGCTTGCTCCAAACCGAAGCTATTCTGAAGTGGTTGTATCTGGTTTTTATTCAATGATGGTCCTGTCTTAAGTCAAATACTTGTTTAATACATTAAACAGTTTGTCCTCTCTCTATATAAAAAAATTGATAAGCAATGCTACAGCTTTATTCTCCAAGTGGTTTGCTGTTGATCTTTATAGGTTTGTGGTCAGATCCGTATAGAGAACCCTCCTTTCTACCCTGGTTTAGTTTTACCCCTTGGCTTTTGATCTTGGATCAAGGTTAGTTATTAGATTGATGCTGTGTTTTGTTGCAGTGTTTTCCAGAACATTTTCCATACACCAGAGGAGAAATATCCTTTGCTTCTAATTAGTCTTCTAAATTGTTCATCATGTCAATTAAAGCCTTCACTGATAGGCTTTTCCATCGAGGCTTTGTTAAATATTTTCAGTTGCTCTACCACTGTAAGAGGCAATGTCTTTGTTTTGAGGTTGACTTTTTTGCAGGAAACTGAAGAATATTTTTCCAGTGGGAGGACCAAAAATGATTTATACAGCATTTAGAGATCACATGGAAAAGGGCTTCATGAGAGCAAAGCTATTTCTTTGGTATAAATGAACCAGAGTAAAAAGAAACCATCAGTTGCCACGGGAATGAAATCGCTAATCCAGTGCAATTTTGAACCATGATTCTTTATTTTTGCATCATTTGGCACTGCCAGGTTTGTTGCGCTGCTCCTGCCGCTTTGGAGGAAGCGAAGCCATGGGGAGCTCATGGGAACTGCCAGGTGCCAGGGCTGAGTGGGGAACATTACAGTTTTACTTCACACCATGTCATATGTCATTTTTCTAGGATCTAAATCAGGACTGAAAATGGTCTTTAAATCCAGATCTTGGGAACTTCACATGAAGTATTGGCTCTGCTGCAATTGATATATTAAAGAAATCAAAGCAGATTACTCCCAGTTCTGTGGTATTTGCTTTTCCACACACTGAAGCACTTTAGCTTCAGTGGAGCTTTATTAGCAGAGCTGCTTGTGAAATCCAAGCCTGAGTGCTAAAAGCAAATCAGAAATCTTGTCATTCTATTTCAAACTTTTCATTCACCTCAGGTGTATTGAATGATAAATTGGCTTCAATTTGCCCTGCTTTATGCACCCCACTGAGTATCAAGTTAGATTCTGCTCTTTGGCTTTCTCAGTAACTGTGCTTATTTCTTCATTCTTGGTTTGTGGATGTGTTCACTGGGCTGGTGCCCGCTGTAGGAGCTTGGGGACAGCCACATTCAGCTAAAGCCTGGAATGAGTCCTTTGCAGATGCTCAGGCAAGTTGTGGTTCTGCTGTACCTGTTCTGATGCCTTCCTGCGTGCTCAAACAGTGCAGCTGAGACCACATTGTCCCCAAACTCCGCACTGTTCCCAGCCCACGCTGTTCCCAACCCAGCAGGGAGCAGAGCCATCATCTCCGCAGCAAGCCCAGCCCCGGGTGCAGGGGAGGAAGCTCCAAGCAGAGGGACAGAGGTGCCTTTGAGTAACAATTCAACCTGTTCAACAAGCTGGAAAAGAGCTGTCGAATAAATAGCTCTGTGGCTTCCAAATGACTCTTGGGTGTTATTTATAGTGCCATGGGCACTCTGCCCCATGGTTGCTGACAATATCCCTGTTCAGCCCTGCCGTGACCAAGCCCAGCTCCACACTGGGCTCTCCCTGTCTCCCCCTGGCTCTTCCCCTCCTGGGATTGGGACTGTTCTCCTGATGTCTTTCCATCACTCATTATTTTGGCCAGAGCCATCATGACAAATGGCTTTGGTCTAGTTTGTGCCTCCTGGATGGATGAATGAATTCACACTGTGGTGTGGGGGCGCTGGGTTTCTGCCAGCCTTGGCTGAGGCTGGAGCGATGCTGGGCATGGGTGAGTTCTCTGCCCTCAGGAAGTTGTGTGACACCGGGGCACCTGATTTACTGTTTTCTGTACAGGCTGGGATGGGTTGCCATGGAAAGGTTTCTCACAAATCTCTTAGAGTCTAATCCAAGAAAAGGCAAAATCTTTGTGTGCTTCCTACTTGAAATGTGGGGACTTCATACATCCATCTCTGAAACCTGTTTTTCCATAGTCATGCAAAGCATGATCTATGGAATTTGTAGAGGAAGCACAAACATTGAGTGTAGCAGGGTCAGATATTGAAACACTTGAGGATGGTAGCCACAGTGCCTGCTGGGGATTAGCACCCTAATGCAACATGTTGAGGCAGTTTCTACTCTCCAGAGCTTCCTTAGTTGATACTGCAGTGCACTGCACCCTGCAGCACACAGGAAGCTCAGACAATCAAGGAGGATTTGGGATTTGCTGTGGTCTCGGAGCATCAGTGTAAGTCCTGAACCTCTGTGCAATGTAGGAAGAAGGTGTTGCTCTTGATGGAATTTTTTGGGAGAAATGTATCCTTGAAGGAGTAATTGGTGCTTTTTGGTTATCCCAGTGTCTCCAAGTGAAAAGACGTCTCTTATGCCACATGTCTTACTGTTTCTGTCTCCTCCTTTTGCAGGAAGGAAGATGTCTCTATGTGATCCTGCTGATGGCCCTGTATTGGTGCACGGAGGCGCTGCCCTTGGCTGTGACGGCTCTGCTGCCCATCATCCTCTTTCCCTTCCTGGGGGTCCTCCCCTCTAGCAAAGTTTGCTCACAGTATTTTTTAGACACCAATTTCCTCTTCCTCAGTGGTTTAATCATGGCCTCGGCCATTGAGGAGTGGAATTTACACCGCAGGATCGCGCTCCGGGTCCTTATGTTGGTGGGAGTCCAGCCAGCCAGGTGACTATGGGAGCAGGGGGTTCTCCGTGGGGAACATGAGCTACACGAGGCTCTGCTCTGGTGGGCTGTCATGCGAATACCTCCCATACCAGGAGACTGTTCACCCCACCTTTTCTCCAGCTTATTGAGTTTATTCACTGTTTGCCTTTGCTCAGAGGCCAGTGGAGCACAAGGAGGATCAATCGATTCAGACCCGTATATGTGCTCCATAGAGTTACAGGGTAGTCACAGAAGTCCTTTTTGTTGTTAGTTTTGTTATCCCTCTGCAGGAGTTTTTTGTCCTGTAGCTATAATGTATCAGAGAACTCACCAAACTGAAGAAATTCAGCTTTTCCTTTTTTCTCTTTTCCAGACTAATTTTAGGGATGATGTTGACAACGTCTTTCCTGTCCATGTGGTTAAGTAATACTGCCTCCACTGCTATGATGCTTCCAATTGCAAATGCAATTTTAAAAAGCCTCTTTGGGGAGAAAAACACATCTAAGGATATGAACAGGGAAAATGAAGAAAATCAAGGTAATTGAGACAGGGCAGTAGTATAAGCCAGCTGAGGTCTGCCCTGCTGCCGTCTGCCCCATTTTATTGACTTCACTGGCACAAGTACCAGGTTTCACAGCTACAGCTTCATCTCAGTGCTGATCCTGTATTGATACATGCTGTATTACCATGGTGGAATGGTATTGGCACAAAAGGGTATTTTATTCTGCCCTTCCTCATGTCATGCAGGAGGCAATGCTCAAGAGTTGTCTGGAAAAGCCAAGAAGTGGTGATGCCAAACCAACCTGCTCCATAAACATGCTGCTGGCACAAGTTAAAGTTCAGCTTTGTGGGCAGGGTGGTGATGGGATGGGCAGAGCTAGGGAGGGCTGTAGATAGTAACACGTGGGGAGGTGAGGGCAATCTAATGGTGTGTTGCTGCAGGGACACGCAAGGGACTGTCCAGGCAGTGAGAGCAGGGCATGGGTGAGGACAACAGCCCCTCCATGGCTGCCGTGTGCTTGTGGATAGGTGGGTTGTCCTCTCATTTTCTTGTTTGTTTGCCCATGAAACTGGAGCCTGAGCCAGAGGAAGACAGAAGGAAAGGCTGGCAAGTTAAATACCCATTTCTAAAGAGCTTTGTGGTTTCCCAGCTTGACTGATACTGCCTGGTGGTGTTCTCGGAAGGTTGTGGACAGGCTGGGGCAGGGGTATGCAGTCAGATAAGGTCTTCCTCTAACCCTCTCTTCACAAGTCATTTACCAGGAGTTTGGGCTTCTGTCAGGCAGTGATGAGAAACAGCAAAACAGAAATGAAGTCATGAAGTCCTCTTTGCAGCTATTGCTGATAGTTGGAGCAGTAGTCATGGCTTTTCTTTCTTGCACTAATTAGTAATGCACTCCTGCTGTGATTTAAAACCAATGGCTTTTTGGTTCCCACTGAGTCCTAAGGCAGAAAAAGGAGTCCCCAGAAGACGACTCAAACATGTGCCTGCTCTAATAAAGATATAATTAATCATTCATCATTAATGTTCAGCAATCATGAGATATTTTCACTCCAGGTTGCTTTATCACATTTGCTTTATGAATGTTTGGCCATTCACATTTATTAAAATCAACTCCACTGACCTTCTTGCTATAATTACTTCTTCTGTAGAAGCATTGTGCTTTGTCTGTCAGTTTCTGACCTTCTTGACCCCCTCCTCTGAAATTATTTGACTGTGTGATTGTGACTGTAAATACATTAGAGTTTGGGAGCACACAAAATCAAGACCCCCGTTGTCCCACACATTGGCAAGCACAAAATTAAAGGCCTTGGCTCACAATGCCGAAGTGGTGAGAGAAGCCAGAAAAGACAAGGGGAGAGGCATGCAAGTAGAAGAATGAATAAAGCGATGCTTTTGCAAATATCATGCCATGGTGTGAGATGTATTTTTCTTTTGAGGTAGAGACTTATAGAAGTAATAAATGCAAGTGAAGGAGGAGTCATCTGTAAAGCGTACAACATCAAAATGCAGGAATGTAGGTTTTCTTGTAGACTTCTGATTTGAACTTCAGCGTCCCAAGGTAAACTCATCCTTTTGTGAATGGATGAGAAAAGCTGAGTTCCTTGAAGGAAGCCCTAAACTTGAGTCAGTCAAAAGCAATGAATCTGATGTTACACTTAGGAGCAGAGACATGAAGGTGAACTTTCTGCAGGGGGGCTCCTCTCTGTTGGGTGTCCTCTGCAGTCAGGGCTGGTTGCACATCTCCAGTGGGACTGTTATAGTTGTTTCTTTCAACAGACCTGATGAAACCTGACTGAACGTAGGGAATGTGCATTTGAGAAAAACATATACTCCTTTCATAGTGTTTTATAATCTAACTAAATTGTAATGTGTGTTCCAAAAAATGCGGGCAGATTTGTTAAGGGGACTGTATGTGGAAGCAAACTTTTACAATGGCATATGGTAAGGTCATTTTGCTGAACTGCTTGGATATGCTTTAGTAACACTGTAGGAGTGTCCAGGATGGGTGGCTAAAAAATTTTATGTATTAAAGAATATGTAGCATGTAAAAGAATTAGATTTTCTGAAGAAATCTCATGTATACATATCCATTTTTGTGAAGGGCTTTGCTTAGGCAGTGATAGAATTAAAGTGATGTCTCTGATCAGTTGCACATGCTTTCTTGCTGATGAGAGAACCACAAGGCTGCAATCATTTAGGTCCATGCTCAACCATGTGGACAGCGTGTTGTAGATCAGTGAATATTTGAATGCTTGTGCTGTTGATAGCTAAAACTTGGTGTAGTGTTTTGTTAATTTTGATGCTGTTGGCTACCAATGCAAGAATACAGTTAGATGAGCTTTGGAGGCTGAAGTCTTGGTTGGTTCTGGTTGATCGAAGCAGCGTTATAAACTGAACACTCACAGGCTTTCTTCAGCTTCCAGAATTTTCCTTTTGGAGGTGGGTTATAAAGTCTCTACAACTTTGTTTGACATCTCCGGCAATAGGTGTGAGTCAGGCTGGAAACTGCTGTTCTAGTGAGCCTGTCCATCTCTCCTGCTCTCTGCTTGCTTAACCCATCATTGGCGATATTTCATTTCTCTGAGGAGCTTCAATATATCCAGGTAAAAATTACAAGAAAATGTTTCCATCCTTTTTTCCCCAGCATAGAGCATACTTCTGCAAATTCAAGATAAACTGCCGTCGGTGGTGAGGTGTTTTGTTTGGCTGTTGACCTGGAAGAGTTGTCTCTAAAGGGGCAGGTGGGAAATACGTGGTTTTGGGCACCACAATGTGGTTTGGCTACCTAACCCAAGCCTGAGCTGGCAAGATATGGCCCCAGTGCCTGCACCTGTCGGTGGGTGGAAATGTTCATTCTCAGACTTTTCAACTTCTTAAAAACAATAAAAATGTCATTAAAGCCAAACTTAGCTAAGACAAGCCTTTCTGCCTCTAAGGTATACAAGGTATTTGGTTGAAATGGCCAATTAATCCTTTACATACTGCTCTGCAAGAGGTCTTCAGCCAGGTCGCACCTCAGTGGTCTTTGTCCTCTTCTGATTTATGAACCTGTAACAATATTCAACTCCTTTTTACAACTTTCGTAGGAGAAGCTTGTGGTAACTCTGGCTTTCCTTTGTATGGTTGCCTTTTGCAAACCTTCCTGGAGAGGTAACTCATAGATGGTCCTGGCCAGATGGGGTGGAAATCTGGGCTTAGCAGGGAAAGAAAAAATTGAATAATATGGAGTGGTAGAATGCAATATGTGTCTTTGCAGACCCAGCACTAGGCTTGAATGGGATAGCAGTGGTAAGAGGTCTTTGGCAAGATGCGTTGGAGGATCAACAGTCAGCCATGGGTTAATGTTCATCCTAATTACATCCCTCCATGTGGCATCATTGGGATGAAAGCTCAGCATGTGCATCTGAGCCAATTAACTGCAATTCGGTAAATTAGCGATGTGTAAAACATGACTTTGCAAAAACCCTTGGTTCACTGAACTGGAACGAGCTCCGTGTCTTTGGTGCACATGAAGCCAGTCCAGAGACTTTGACCACTGGCTGCTCTTCGTGCGCTGCTTTTGGTCTCTAGTGCGTATACTGGTAGAAGAGGATGGTGTTTTGGCCTGAGGAGGGGTGCAAGGAAACCTGGGAACTGCTGGGGTGGTGATGCTAGGAATTTGGCTTTGCACGCAGTGGTCTGTAGAGCCTGGGATGATGCAGGGACACAGGCCTCTGGACCCAAACCAAAGATGCTAAGGAAAGGCAGCAGGGCTGAAGGTGGATAAACTCACAAGGGTTCCATTCCTGAGGAGGAATATGGAAAACAGGGTTTAATAGCACGCTTCTACTCCCAACAAAAGGAGGTCGAGCCGTGAGCCAGCAATACAAGTGCCACAAGCCTTAGTATGAGATCTGGTAAAACAGAGCAATTGTGTTGCATTTCTGTCTTGATTTCTGAACTGTCATGTTCATGTGTGTGTGTGATAGAGTGGTGTGCACTTCCCAGTTTACTGCCAAAGACAACATTGGTCTTTCTGGTTAAAATACATCCTTTCCTCAAGTGTTCCTGCATCCTGCTTGTGTTCCCTGTGGTTGATGATATGGAGGATGGTGAGGCAGAGCCTGTGTGAAATAGGTGGGAGGGTCCCTGGGAAATGGGTATGCAGCAGATTCCTCCTGGGGTGGCCCTAAACTTGTGCTGGGGGCTGGTTGCTCAGCCTGCAGGGTCTGTCATTTATAGAGAGGATGATGGGCTTGGGAATCGTCCTTGCTGTTGGGATGGCTTTCAGAGGACCTGGTATGGAGCCTGATCCTAAGTGTGTCTCACTCTTGCCTGTATAAAGGGAATTACAGCTTTGTAGTGACTTTGCACTAGGTGTCTGCAGGGGGTAAAATTCTCATCCATTGGGAATGGAGCTCTGTGGCAGTGAGTGCTCCTGCTGTGCCTTTTTTTGTTGAGAATGAGCTATTGTTAACCCCCTCCCAGCAAACCCCAGCCCAACCCCATGACTTGATAAGGGACACCCCAGAACTCCTGGTTGTGTTAGAAGATCCTGGAGCCCAACCCATGGCCAAAAGTAGTAAAAGGGCAGAGCGCTTCTGGTTGTTGGAGGAGAAGCTTGAGTGCTGTCGTGGGACCAGAGCGGTGGCAGGAGGAGATGGGCTCATTTGTCCCCACCAGGAGCTCCTGGCCCTGTCCTTGTGGCATGAGCCCACCCTTAGTTTGCACAGCCCCTCCTCTGTAAATAGCAGTTGTTTCCTCCATTCCTCTGTTTGGTTCAAGGAGAATTTTCTAGATGCTTTGAACTGTTTTAAAGTCCTCATCTTTCTTTTTCAGCATCTTTACAGCAGAATAAACTTTACACTGTACCAACTGAGATGCAGTTTCTGGCAAGTACTGAGGAGTAAGTTAACTATAAAGTTTGTATTAGAGAGTTGAGAGAGAGAATTATCCCCTGAGTTAGACTGTACTTTTAGGAATTTGAAATTCAATCATTGAAATGTTTTGATTTTTCCCAAATGTCCCAATCACTAGGAGCCTGATGATAGAAACCCTCCTCTCTGTGTCCAGCATTCCTCTGCATGTTCAAATCATTGCAGAGATTTTCCAGCCACTCCGAAATGGTAGCCAAAGGTGGGGAATTGTGCCTTGTTTTTCTCAGGAACGTCATAAGTGTGATATGAAACCCACCAGGATTTACACACTGGTGATGGTCCTGCTTAGATAATGATGGGAAGGAAGCATCTTTTCAGGAACAGATGTTTCTTTCCTGTCAGTGCTATCAGTTTATTGCTTTTAACAGACCTGTGGACTTAACGTTCAGTGTCACAAGTTGCAGAGGGGCTGGGCAAGGCATGTGCACCCTCAGCTCCTATGGGTGGGTGCTGAGGGTGCTCTGCCCTATGCAAGGCTGCCAGTCCTACGTGGCAGTTCATCAAGCAGACTCCTCTGCAGCAGTGAGTTGCTAAGGTGTCCTTGAGGACAGTGTTAGTTTGGATTGTTAAAAAAGTGGGTGTTTTCCTTCTGTCAAGGCTCTGAAGCGGTTGCACTGTATTTAAACCAGGGCTTTCACCGGATTCTCTTTTGGACTGTTTTAAAGCAAAGATCTGACGGAGGAGAAGGAGGTTACCAGCGATGCTCTCTCAGACTTAAAGAAGGAGGAAGAATACAAAACAAATATATGGAAAGGTTTCCTCATCTCAATCCCCTATGCAGCCAGCATCGGAGGTACAGCAACACTGACAGGAACTGCACCAAACCTCATCCTTCTGGGGCAGCTGAAGAGGTATGGGAGGCTGTCCCGGAGAGCCCTGTGAATCCTGGAAAACAGGGACATGATCTCCATCCCTGTGGGAAATTCCTTTCTGTACTGAGAGCTGTTTTGGAAAATGTTCCCTTTCAGAACATCTTGGGAAACCTTGTGAGCAGATAAAAGCAGGGAGTGGTTGCATCAGCCTTAGCTGTAATAAGCAGGTTCCCAGCATACTCAGCCAAGCTGTCAGCCAAACCGGTGCATATGTTCTTCACCTCACTGATGCTCTTAATCCCATTGAATTTAATGGGACTTGACTCCACTCTTGCAATTAATCTGGTAACTGTTTTGATGGAACAGGACGTGTAGTGTTTTGTGAGCAATTATATCTACTGCTGTATGTTGGAAAGGAAAATAAGGAACCCACTGCTTCTGGCCTGTTTTATTAGTCATAAAAGATGCCCCTGATGAGCATAGAAACAGATTTATGCCAACCTAAGTGCCCACAGGTATTTCTTAACTTCGCTGGCCTCTCCAAGTAGTACGTTCAGTCTCTCCTGGGCACGTACAGCATCCCTATAAGGTTCATGTTCCTGACTTTCCAGCAGTAATTGTAGTAGGGTTTAATCCTGGGTGTTCAGGAGCATCATTGTATGAAAGCATCAGACATCTGGAGAGAGGTTTTCAGACCTTCCCTTGCAGGCTTGCTTGGCTGGGCTGGGTGAGCTGGATGTTGCTTCAACACAGCACTCCCCAAATCTCCTAGTGCCCAGATTAGCCCAAATCACTGCTAATGCACACAGAGGAATCAGTTTTGAATGCTCACTGGTGAGTTTGTGGGATATTTTGCTGCTGATTTCAGATGTTTGCTTAGCGGTAAATTGAAGGGTCATTTTCCCATCTTGCATTAACTTGATTTTTCCCATTTGCTTAGTTATTTTCCAGAATGTGATGTGGTGAACTTTGGTTCTTGGTTTATGTTTGCATTTCCTTTAATGGTGATTTTTCTTCTCATGGGATGGCTATGGATCTCCATCCTGTATGGAGGAATTAACCTGAGGTATGTTTATATTCCCTATATATATGTACATAGCCTAGTTACACCAGCATTGTGAAATATGTGTTCATTATGAGTCTCATACTGAATCTACTGATATCACCCAGGATCATCTCCTAATTTCATAACTAACTTCAGGACACTCATGGAACAACAGGTCTACTTTTAGGAAGCTGGTATGCAACAGGAAGGTTTTAAAATATCTCAGATATACTTCAAGTGATGTCTACAGGGTATGCATTATGTATTCATTCAGTTCAACATAACAGTTTTTAAAGGTTGTTTTATTGCCTGACCTGGGCTTGTGGCAGATTTTTGATGACAGAAGGCAAAGCAGGATCAAACCTTAAGGCCAGCCTGAAATCTTGGTTCCCCTGGAATTAGTAGCAAAAATCCCCTAGCACATAAAAGAACCAGGATTTTTCCTGGGGCAGAAACTCAAGTTTGGAACAGATTACTTCACAACAGGGCTTGATTGTACACCAGCATGTTAATCTGTGACTGATAATAACATGTCTTTCTGGCAAATCTTTGCTGGATACATGCAACCCCTAGTGTACACTACTTAAAATGATTGCAGCATTGCCATGCTGGTTCATTTGTAGCCCTTTTTCCCTCTACATGTTCTCATATATGATAGTAACAAACTCACAGTCTTGCTTCCTCCAGGGAGCCATACAGCATTTGTAATATTTTGAAAAGTAATTGCTATTTTGAGTTTAAAATGCAAATAGAGGGGGAAAGGGGAAGAGAGCAGGTGTCCAAATATTTGTATTGTCTCAGAGACAGGAAAAAAATCAATGGGAAAGTTTCAGTCCAGAAAATGCCAAATACCGGTCCTTAAATTGCTTGTGGGGCTTCATGGGATGCTCTGTGGGATGCTGTCTGCGTGCTGCCCTGGGATGCTCTCTACGTGCTGCTCTGGGATGCTCTCTACGTGCTGCTCTGGGATCCTCTCTGCGTGCTGCTCTGGGATGCTCTGCTGGCTTGCAAGCTCTGCATTGCGTGCCCAGGGCTTGTGCAATGCAGAGCCTGAATTCCCATGTCCTATGGTGAGGGCTGGGGCACAGACCCTGGTGTCCAGCCAGCGCAGTTCTGGATGGTCAGGTGAGGGAAAAGGTATCTGTGCTGGCCAAAGCCCCTGGCAAAATACAGAATTGCTTTTGTGCTTGGAGAACGTGATGCTTTATGTTTTGTTTGGCTTGCCTGTGTCAGCACAAAGCCTGGCTTTATTGGGATAGCTGGGCCAGCGCAGATACCGGTATTCCCTAGTGGTGAGGTGCCTTGAAAGAGACATTGCAAAGCTGCGCAAGTACAGACGAGGTTCTGAAGGAGTCTGTTGGGCTGCTTCAACTGTAACAAGGAGGTGATAGTGGCTGGACTTCCCATGTGGGCAATTCATTGGTGTCTGCAGCACAATGCAGACAGGTGGACATGGCTCCAATAATAGCAGGTTGGCTTTGCTTGAATCTAAAACACATTAAAAGGTTTAGGTATGGGCTGGCTGAGCTAAGCTGAAGCTGCTGTTAATAACTGCCCCCAACATTAAGAAATTTAAGGGCCAAGTGTAGCTATTTGAGGTCAACCATTCATTTTGTACCATTCATTTGTATAGAAGATCCAACTACTATATCCCTTTGAAACAGTGAACGGATTAAGGAAGCACAGGCACCACAGGGCCAGATGGATGCATTTGATGCAGAAAGTTGGGTTTGTAGGTTTAATCAAGGTCACAGGCAGGGTTAGAAACCGGGTTCATTGTCATGGGAGGTGGTGGGAGATGCAGTGTGAGGTATGAATAAACCATCTGTATGCACATCCTACAAAGGAGCAAACAGTGTGTGCAGTCAGTGCAGCCAGGCTAAGAGGCTTAGCCAGGAGCACATTAACATTCCTGGCCAGTTAGAAATTCCTCACATTTTTGTTTCTCCTCAGCAGCATCCTGGGATCACCCAGGAAATTGCAAGTGACTGGAGAAATGAAGGGACAGATTAATTTTCCATGTCACACTCTTCCTAGTTGTTCTGCCCAAGTAGGCAACTGCTAGAGATGAGGAAATCCTGCAGTGCTGGGACTTTCTTTTGGCAATCACAGCCCATGCTGGAGGAAATAGTTCAGAATATAAATCGGAGGAAAATTCCTAACTTTTGCAGGGTCTCCTTTGTATAAATGCATAGAGAAAGGATATAGAACATAGGGCTTTCTTGCCTTTATCTGCATCAGAGACCTTCATCATTAGTCTTTATAATCTGAAGATAATGCGAACTGTGCTGCCAGAGATGTACAGCGCTTTGAAACTTGCAGAGCGAGCACTGGAGAAGTACATAACAATAGAAAACACAGCATTTACTGTGCCAGTTGTATTAGAAGCATGTAAAAATGTAACCACGTTTCTTGGCAGGGGCTGGAAAACAAAAAAATCAAATCTAAGAGTGGATGCAGAAGCCCGAGCCAGAGAAGTGATAAAGGAGGACTATCAGAAACTGGGGCCAACAAAGTGAGTCATAAAGTAGGGATTGAAATGAAGAAGTTATCAACAGGAAATATCCTGTGAAGGATTTGGGGAAATGGAGGTTTTTAGAAGAAAATGAAATACGTTTCAACTCGGGGTGTTCGTAACCTGCTGATGTTTGCTTTTTGCATGCTCCAGCCTCTTTTCCTTCACTAACATGAATAATTACAAACAGCAGCTTGTTCTCAAATCTTCTCAAGAACAAAGTTTGTATTATAGACTGAATTCATGCTGGGTTGTTTAATTACTGCTTATAATTTTTCTATTCCAGGGACAAAACCAGTCCTGTGTGCATTATGTACTAACCAGCACAGGCTGAATTTTGAAGGTTTGTGTGTACCTGTTCTCAAAGCTGGCAACGTTTGCTGAGAAGGCTGGTGGATTATATGATAGATATGAATCATATGGATTGTAGATATACCTTAAGAAATCTTAATAGCTGCTCAAAGAAAGCATATGAAAGAAGTCGGGTTCATGCCGTGTTATTTTTTCTCAATTACCCCTTCAACTGTGTTAGGTGAAGAAAGAACAAGAGATTTTTATCTCAAAGGTCATCTGGAAAAATCTTAGTGCAAATTGCAATGATGGGGATCCTATTTTGGAGAAAGGAACCAGCAGGAAGAAACTTGAGTTTTAGATCTAGGAGAAATGACAAAAAAGGGGGAGCAGGAAAAGTTGAGTATCTCTAGGAATCAAACCCTAGGTATGTCCAACCAGCCACCAGTATTCTGGGCTGTGAAGGGCTAGTGAAGGTTTTTGGAGTTGTAGGTCTTGTCCTTAACTGATCTGTGTTTCTCCATCTGTAAAACAGTATCTTCATACTCATGGCGATGCTGTGAAGATTCAGTGATGTTTGTGTCATCAGACATCATTATTGACACTGTAATTATTGCTGTTGTGTGGGAGATGGAGTGGTTCTTCAAAGGCAATTGTCTGTGCTGCAAATGAAAGAAATTGGTTTATTTGTTCCATTCAGTACATTATCGAGCAGCCTGCAAAATGTCTCTAAAAGAATCAAAGTCCTACTTTGAGGTCTAGGAGTGAGGAAGTCCATTAAGCCATGCTCTACCAATTTAATTAGCAACCCCATAACTTAAAATCAGTGCAAGTGGCCTCTTCCCAATTTTTGAATGCCCTTTGTTGCGCTTGGAGAGATTTTAAACAGCATTTTGAGGCATCGTCTTGGTTGAATCTTGACTCCACTAGATACTTAGTGAATAATATTGCCATTTATCCTGCTGTTTGCTGTGTGCCTAAGGAATACTGTTTAGGTTTTGACCTTGAAGAAGTTTGTTCCTGCTGTCTCATACATGATTTGAATCTCAGACATCCTTTTACATTGCTTGAACTGGAAGGAAACCATCCCTAGCTGACTGTGCCGTGGGGACATCCCAGAGAGCAGTGGTAAAGGGAATGACCATGACAAGCAGCTTGGCCCTTCCTCTCTGCCTCACCCAGAGGCTCTGCCTCACCTATGCTTCTTGTGACATCTGGGCATTCCTGATGCCTGTCTTGCCTCTCCGTAATGTTTACCAATAAGAGATAATTGCTGGCAACTATCAGTATTTGCAAATAGATTTACCATCTATTCCAATGTTTCACTGCAGTTATTTCTGGAAAGGCAGCCTAACTTCTCACCCAAGCTGCTGCAGCCTGAGCTTGATACTTGTCCTAGCCTAGATCCACCCCTTTAGCACATCAGTGTTCTGACTGCATTTCTTTGTATTTTAGGTTTGCAGAACAGGCAATTTTCTTCTTCTTCTGCGTGTTTGCGATCATGCTTTTCTCCAGGGATCCCAAATTCATTCCAGGTTGGGCAAGCTTATTTGCACCAGGGTAAGATTTTATTCTCATTCATTCCACTGTCCCACTTTTCAATAGCATTTCCAAGTTGCTGAGATTCCTGGGTTTCTGATTCTGTTGCTTAACGCTATTGTTTCCTGAAATAAATTAAACTGAGCTTCAAGCAGCAGAACCAGCTTTATTGCTTCTGTCTCCTGGAGAAGGTACACAAAGCCCAGTGGGAAGTTGGCAGGTGTCTATCTGAGGCCATTCCATGGGTTTTAATGTCTGGAACACTGTTTATAGGTACATTTACAACGAAACATTGAGTTCTTTATACAATCCAATGGTTTCAATGGACGCTGAAGAGAGGTGGCAGGAGCTGAGCTTGAGTATTCTGTCTGTCTGGCAAGTTTGTCTCCCCTGTCACATCCACACCTTGGGAAGATGAATGGATAGAGCAGTTGGGTAATGCTGAAGCTCAGAGAGGGTGATTCTTAACAGAAGAGACCTCCATAGTTTGCGTTGTTTTTTTTGAAGTAAAGCCCTAGCTTAATAAATGATTCCTTAATACAACAAAGTAGTTATGGGCTTTTTCTTCATCAGTTAATAGCTCCTTACATTCAAGCACACGCTTAAGCTCTTTACTGGATGGACCCTGCCTTTTACCTTAGTGTCTGAGCGTTTTGCAAAGAGCTCATGTAAGTAGGATCATCTGAGCTCTGCCTCTCTTCCTGGTCTGCAGTGAGCTGAGGAAAATTGCCCTCACAGCCCCTCATGGACTGACCATGATTCTGCAGTCAGAACAGCCAGAGCAGCAGCATGGTGGGGCTTAGATCTTGATTTTACACTTGTAGGGCAGCTTTTCTAAAGGGTTAACAGCCCATTGTAGAAATGTAGCTTGACAGGGAATTAAAAAGAAAAGAGCTGTGAACAACAAGTGTTGTTCAAACCTGATGGAAACTTGTAATCTTCTTTGGCAAATCCTTGTTCTCATAAACTGTGTAATTCTACAGGGTTTCTTACAAGTGTTTCTGCTGCTTTTGGACAGGTTCATCTCAGATGCGGTTACAGGAATCACCATTGTGATTATACTGTTCTTCTTCCCTGCGGAAAAACCTTCCTTCAGGTGGTGGTTTGACTTGAAAGGTGAGTAGGAATGAGACCACTCCGGGCTCTGGCAGGGTAGGCATGGAGAAAGAGCCAAGACTGTTCCCCCTTGGACCTGCACCAGCCCACAGCAGCTGCACTGACTTGAAGGAGCAATGTGATGCTACAGGGGCTTTTTATCTGAAGTGCCAGAAGAGGCTTGGCAGTCGCTGCCCTGCTGCTGGTTGCAGCAGTGACTCAGTTGCTCATGTAGCTGTCAGAGATGGTGCTGTGGTGGGTTGAAGTGAACTGAAATCATTGTTGATTTACCATAGCAGACCTGATTGTGAAACAGGTTTGGTTGCTGACACCCAAACAGTTCTTGTCAGTCAATGCAGGGCATGAACCTCTGAGAAGCCAGAGCTGGGCAAGTTGTCCACACTTGGGAGCCCTTCCTTAGTTCCTAAATGATTTAGAATTTAAGCTCCTCAAGCCCGACCACTCCAGCAGGTTTTGGTCTCGGGAGTCTTTTGAGGTCTTGTTTTTTTCCTCTTGAGTAGCACTGAGATTCAAACTTTAATTCAAAAGCCAGTTGGAATAAGAGATGGTCTTAATGTTGAGATGCGGTTGATGAAGATCCTTTGTGGATAATGCAGCACAGCATGGGCTCTGTGGGAACAAAATCCTGTCTGCTCAGAGTTATGCACATTTTTTGTGTTGTCCATATGCAGGAAGATGTTTAATCAGGCCTCTTCTGGATAAAATGTGTGCCCTTGTCCAACAGAAAATTACAGTCCCATTAGTGCATCCTTCCATATGGCAGAGCTCACTCCATCTTGTGTTAAGCGATGAGGCTTTTACAGGAGATGAGCTTTTTTTTGCTATAAAACTCACTGCCTGTTGAAGAGCAAGTGGAAAATTAATAACATCTTCTTAATTCAAATGGTAGAAAATTTCCTCCTTCCATGGACTCCCATCTGTTGATGACAATGTTTAGGTTTGACACAGAGCAATTTAACCTGATATTAAATGTTCCCTCAAGAAAGCTTCAAAGAAAATTCTGAAGTGCTAGAATTTATTTTCTTTTTTCTTTTTAAGATCTGATATTAAGTTAAATGATCTTTTAATTGTGTAGCTTAAGAGATTCCGTATGGATATTTTATCAGCAACTCATAATTAGTGAGCTTCAGCGCTGATGTCAGGCTCGTGATATTCTGTCAGATGATGACTGACGTGCGCCCCTTTGGGTTGATGTTTGACGTGGGGGTTTTCTCTCCATCTAGCACCAAACACTGAGATGCAGCCCTTGCTGACTTGGAGGAAGGCCCAAGAGACGGTTCCCTGGAACATCATCTTGCTGCTTGGAGGAGGCTTTGCCATGGCAAAGGGCTGTGAGGTAAGGCCTGCTGCAGATGCCATGTTGTAGTCATCCTGTATTTTAGCAGGGTGTCACTTGGTGTTCTCATCTGGCTCTGGGAATTTTGCCTCTGTGGAGTCACAACGCTTGAAGGAGATGTTTCTCAACTCCAAGTGACAACAGTGTGCAACAGATCATTAAGGAAGTTAAGAGATCTTTCGGCTCCTTTCAAACTCCTTGCTGGTAAATACCCTGAGGACATTGCACGTAGGTGCTTGTAGGTCGGTGAAGGTTGTATGTAATTTATAGTTCTAGGATAGGATCAATTCACATGCAGGGACACAGGAGCACTGCTCTCCAGCTTGTTTGCTCTCCCCTTCTGCAGGAGTCTGGTTTGTCTGTCTGGATAGGAGGCCGTCTGCATCCTTTGGAGGGTGTACCACCGCCCGTGGCTGTCATCCTCATCACGATTGTCATTGCATTATTCACGGAGTTTGCCAGCAACACAGCCACTATTATCATCTTTCTGCCTGTCTTGGCAGAGCTGGTAAGGTAGTCCCATGGCAAGACCAGCTTTTCCTCTGCCCTCCTCCTTGCCCTGCCCCATGGAAGGGCAGGTTTGTGTTGTGTCTGTGCTGGGACAGGCACTGTGTGGTTCCCCTACTTCTGGGCTTCAGGCACTTGGAAGTCCTTGGGAGCAGTAGTGTAACATGGGCACTGAAGGATAATAATCCTTCAAACATTGGCAAGATACATGGTTGTTTATCACAGTGTGGGATAGGGCTCCACACATTGCACTACCTGATTGCATTCTTTAATATATCTGCTGGTGAGACTAAATCCCCAAGTTACAATTTCTGTTCCTTTCTGTTTTTCAAGGCCATTCGTCTGAAAGTAAATCCCCTCTATTTAATGATACCAGGAACTATAGGATGCTCCTATGCATTCATGCTGCCAGTCTCAACGCCTCCTAACTCAATTGCGTTTTCTTCTGGACACTTGATGGTCAAGGATATGGTAAGTTCTTTTAGATACAGCAAGTGCTGAAAACAGCCTGAGTGGAGCCTTTAAAAGAGAAATTTTTCAGATTGCTACTGGGTCAATATATAGTGAAGTGTTCTCAGCAGTGTTTGAAGGCACAGGGATATGGAAGGAGTCTTACGAAGTCTGGTTCTGTGAAATTGGGAGCCACTGTGGCTCAAAATGTTGACAAAGATAGTCTTGAATGTTCTCATCATCTCACAGGCCCTGCTCCCATTCCTATTAGTGTACACAGCTCAACTTTCATGGGTTTCTGGACACAGGAAATGTTCTCCAGCTCAGTGAAATAAAGCTTAGGAGTAAAATTAGGTTCAGTCCCAATTCCTGCTTGCATTCCTGAGGCTTAAACAGATGTTCATGTTTTTGATGGATCAAAGCTTGGTGAGCATCTGCAGAATGGCCTTTGTGGCTTAAGAAAGCCCCTTAAGATGTAGCTAATATTAACAGCAATTAAGCCTTCCATTTTTATAATGTTTATATTCAAACAGCTTCATGCTTCACATGCTGTAGATGTCATGGAATCATAGAATCATAGAATAGTTGGGGTTGGAACTTGCATAACTTACACAGAATCATAGAATAGTTGGAGAAAGGACCTTACAGTCTAAACTCAGCAGTTCTCTTTGTATTTCTTTTGTAGGCAAGGACTGGGTTGCTCATGAATGTTATGGGAGTTCTGCTTCTTAGCTTGGCTATGAACACATGGGCCAAGAGCATCTTCCAGCTGGGGACCTTCCCTGCATGGGCCAACATCCATGCAGAAAATGCCACCACACCCCTGACAGCTGTAGAAAATGTCACTTTAAGTGCACTAAATAAAATATGAACAAAGCCATCCCCGGGGAAGGACTCACTCACTTAGGACTTGGGCACTGGAATCATCAGAGTATGTGCAGGAGGAAAGCCGCGTGGCTGCTGACACTGTGTGGGACCCTCCGGTTTAATTTTATGTTTAGAAATACTGGTCAGTGTCACCACATCTGTTTGTTATTTTCTCTGAAGAACCTTCCCCATCTTCCACAGGTACCAATCAGACTCTTCCAGAGTCCATCTCTCATAGGTGGTTGTTAACTGGACGGCCCTGTAAGTGTTGAGCATCTTTGGGTAGATGCCTCTTCCCCCATGAAAGCTGGCAAGCTTTGCCACTCTAGCTTCTGATATCCTACCTCGTTTTGGAGAGTAGCCCTGGGAACAGGGTGGAAGCAACTGGATTATTTATGTGCAACCCCATGTGAGTGATTGTATCAGAATATGGCCGGGGGGAAGGTGGCGTGCTTCTAGCACGGTGTGAAGGATGGGGTCTCATTACCATCTCATGAGTAATTCTATCATGAAGGATGAAGACTATTTGTGCGTGAAGGGATGATTCAGGAGGTGTGTCGGTAGAACTTGGTGCATTACCTCGTGCTTTGGAAACAGGAAGGAAACTAGTTTGTTTCCAAACATGTTCAATGTTTTGAAAACCTGGGACAGTAAATTGCTGCCTGGTTCTTTGCACTGAGTGCGCAGATGGGGGCTTGGTACCAAATTAACTTCTGATGTAACTCTGGACATCGGTGGTGTTTCACCGTCGGTCAATGTGGCCAGTCTTAGGTTTGTGAGACTGACTCACTCATGAGCAAGCCACTGAGTCACAGGTCAGTGGACAAGTTGTATTGGAGTAATATTGACATTTCAGAAAAACACATTTTGATTCTTAGCTTCTTTTTAAATCAGATTGCTCGGGTACTTTCAATGAAAGCATTGCGAATCGACTGTGATTTTAATCACCATTTTATCTGATTTATTTTTTATCCTCTGTAAGAATCTAAAATACGTACTTGAAAATCAGTTTCAAAACCAATCAGCTATTGAAATAGATGGATTGAACGGTAAAGGATCCCATTCTTGGTTTAGGGAAGGTGAGTGACTGAATCCCTGTGCTGGGATCAATTTCTCTGATGATGTGAACTGGTGGAGCTGGCAAGGTGGACAGGCTGGGTGTAGGGATCCAGTGCATCCCTCTGCTCCTGTGCTGCTGATAAACCCCAGAGCCAGGTGGGAGAGCTGAGAGGGTGGTGCTGCCATGGGGGGCTACCCCAGGGTCACATGGGAGCTGGGACTCAGGGGGTTGAACCAGTTGAATGCGGAACTTTGATCAGTCATGTTCAAAAAAATCCTTAAATACAACAGAATCCTCACTGATTGTGGAAAACTTACAATAAAGCACATTTGTTAGCATGTCGTATCGTCCTGTTTGCTCTGTAGGTTGAGGGAAGAAATGCAAACCCGAGCTTCCTCTTCCCTTAGCTTCACCCCTTGACTGGGGCAGTGGTTCCCACGAAGGAGCAGGAGGGCAATGAGGTCTCCTGCTTCATCTGAGCAAAATGGAGCCCTGTTAAGTGGTGGAGCAATGGGAAAGCTTCTCGCACTACATCTCAGGGCTGCTCTGCTGAAGAGGTGCAGCCCTGGCAGCCGACTTTGCTAGGGATGCTCCGTCTCACTGTCCCACTTTGCTGGGGCAGCTCCATGCTGGCTGCGTGCTGGATTCGGGCACTGTTGATCTGCATCGATGCTCCTTGTCATGCTTCAGTGAAGATGAGCTGAATGAGGAAGGGAAATTGCTCACCACGGTTCACTTTCCCAGCTGTCCTGTCTTTCTGTCCTGGCGCCAGGGAACAGGCTGTGCTGCATGGCTGGGTGCCGCAGGAAGGAGCCCTGCTGTCCTGATGTCCTGCTGTGGCTGGAGCTGCTGCTGCAGGGACCAGAGTCTGTCACTGGAACAGAGCTGCTTCTGTCCCTGCAGCCGGGAGGACAGGCAGTGAGGGACTTCGGGTTGTCTGACTTTGGGGTTCATAGGGTGATATCAAGTCCAGCTCTGTTACAGATGCCAGGGTCACAGGCTTGCTTACAGGTATCAGCTGTGGCTTCTTGCACCCTAGATTAATCCAGGGTAGTTTTACTCGGGTAAGAAAGCAGAACTGAGACCGCAAAGTTTGTGTTGAAGCCTGCAGAAATCCCTCCTAGCATCCTGGCGTGTCTGTGGCACTGTCTGTCGAGAGAGAGAATGTATTTCACAAATGCAGCCAGGGAAGATGTTTTATCTCTGTGCTGACATGAGAAACTGAGGCAGAGGGGGGACCAGTGACTTACCCAATGTCACACAAAGGGGCCGTGGCAGAGCTCAGAAAGGTGTGAGAGCACCTGGATCCTAAACCTCTACCTCAGTCAAAGACCTGGCTTCTGCCAGCTCTATCAGCAGCCTCTGTGTTTCCAAGGGTTCCCCAGAGGAGCTGGCTTAAGGTGTGTGGACAACAGCATTACCCAGTTCTGCTTTTCCATATCCAGGCCTCTGTGAGAGCAGGACTGGGCTGGCCTGCTGGATTTGTGAATTTTTATTTTAAACAGAGATGTAAAGATTTAGCATTTCTGGGGTTCAAGGATCAACTTCCCTGTGGGAACTAACTTCTGATTCCATTTGCTTCTGCTAGTACTGAAATTTGCCCAAAGCTGCTTTTAACGGTAAGTCAACCCCATTATTTTTGATGGGTCTGTGATTGTGAGTAGAGATATGAAAATTCCCAGGAAAGGGCATTTCAAGTTCTGTACCGAACTTCTATAGCTTCAGCTGTGTTATTTTTAAAGGAGCTTTGCCTGCCTATGCACCATTTCTGTAGGAATGTGAAAATCCAGCAACCAGCACAAAAGCCATTCACATTAGCAGCCTGCTTGTGAATTTTAATTAACAGGAAATGCCACTCACACATTGAAATTCAACATCCAGAATATCTCTGCTTTGCTCCTTTGATGTTCCCCATCCAACCCTAGATCAACATCCACGTGTTCTCCTGAGACTTGGAGGAAAATCATTCTGGTTTATTTACAGTAGGAAAGCATTTTGTAGCATCTTTTATCCCAGAAGCATTCGGGTTGCTTTACAAGCTGTCCACAGAGAAGAGCTGCTATGTGGGTCTTTGCAGCAGCGAGTGTTTCTGAGGCTGTGCTCAGCCAATTCGCACCCAGCAGCGATGCTGGGAGTTCAGGAGAGAAAGGGAAAGATTCCTGAAACAGAGGAAAGCCTGGCATGATAGAGGAAATTCAGCTGTTGAAGCTTAGATAGCCTTGGTTCCCTTATCACATGTATCCCTCATCAGTCATTGAAAAGATATTGCTGTGATTCTTCTATATTTCTATAGTAGAAACCTAATAAGACATGACCTGGCTCTGTATCACCATAAGTTGTTTGTTTGCATGTGATCTTAGCAAGGAAAGAATCACCACTGATGGGCCAATCCTTCCTACATCCTCAATTTCTTGGGTTGGCAGAATAATGTGATCAACAGGTGCTGATGATACTGCCATGAAGAAATATCTTCAGCCTTAAATCATCCTATTTCTAGCCCTCCATTCATCATCTTTATTTTCTAAACCTGTTTAGTTCATGTACCCCACGCTCTACCTGTGATTCAGCTGCTCCTTTATGTTGCACCGCCTCCCATCATAGTCACCCTCGCAGGGTTACACTGTCACTACAGGTTGAACTTGATGGTGTCTTGGCAAGGGGCTCTTCTTCCTGCTGCCTCGAGACCCACACTGAGCCCTGCAGTCTGCAAAGCAGAAATGGATTTGAAATCTCCGTCCTGGCGGGTACAAGCTCAGTCGCCATCTCTAATCAGAGTGAAGCCAGGATGTGCTTCCTGGCTACCACACAAATGAAACCCTCTGCTGTTCTTATAGTTACAGCAAGCTGGTTGCAGACATGTGGTTCTCTTGTCTCCTACTGTGGCGTTAAAAAGTCTAAACCAGAGGTGTTAGGAACTGTTCGAGCTTGAGCTCTGTAGAGACTGGAGCTTGTCAAAAAATCAAAGTCCCTTTATACCACCTGGGAGCTGAGCCGCAAGATCCCCAGTGGCAGTGTGGGAAAAGGCACCTCGGAGCATCCCAGGGGATACAGTGTTCCCACCCCCCACACCGCCTCGACAGCCTCCCGCTTCTCCTTCACTTCCTCAGTTTCTGAGCCGAAGTGAGCACAGACCTTGAGGTACTTTAGCAGAATGTGACCGCAAGATGTCACAGTTGCTTTGCTGAGATGCGCGGTCCTGCCCCCCTTCACCCACCGGTCTTGTATCTCTTCTTGTATCTCTATAATCACACACTGCTGATGCTTTTTATGGCAAAGCAAACTTGTTCATTGTGTCCTGGGGAAACTTGGGCATTGATGATTGTAGCTCAATTATAGGTTATCAGCTTGGGGTATAAAATAGGAGATATCCCAGATTTACCCCCCTCCTTCCCCTCTAGTCCAGCCTGCAGAGATCAATTTTGAGTTGAGCCAGAGTAAAAACCTAGGTTTGACTTTGCATACAAACACTTCTGGGTGCTGCTGCTGGTCAAACAATTTCCCCAGCAGCACATGCAGCAAACACTCATCACAATGTTGTGGGCTTCCTTATAGCCTATTGCTAACTTTTCTTTTCCTTTTTCTCTCTTTTTCTGCCCCAGAAAGCTACCTGCTTAGCCTGGATGGGGTCCCAGGGACTGATGCTAATATCAGTTAGCTCTGAAGTACCATGAGAAAGGAGTTTAATCTTAGAAGGAGAATTTGATGAGCTTTGCAGGATGCAGATGTGGGCATTTTGGGGTGGTCCTTCACAGTTTGCACATTGAATTAAGACCTAATTCATGGACTGTGCAAGCAATTGCTATGGATGCTCCAAACAAATAGCACTTTCTTCCATGCCCGCCTGGCTGGTGCCTCTTCCCAGCTGGAGCCAGTCAGGGTTTCTCATTGGGCACAAGCAGAAAAGCTTTGCTCTACCAACCACACAGGAAAACGGAGAATAACTACAAAGCAGAGCTGTTGAGTGGAGCAGCAGCTGCAGGAAGGACCTTGTCTGGTACCTGCAGGAGGGGCTGAGGAGGCAGGCAGAGGTTTGCTCTGCCTGCCTGTGCTCAGTCATTCCTCATCCAACAACTGCTGCAGCCATGGGTCTGGCCACGCTCCCTGGGGAAGGTGCTGCTCTCCCACTGCTCGCTGGACAGCACAGCCCCATGTGCTCTGTCCCAAGGGGCAGCCAGGACAGGGCTGACCTCTGGCCCTTTGCCTTTTCCTGCCCAGGGGAGCATGAGAACATCCCAGGGGCCTGTTGGTTCCCAGCCTGCAGGAGGGCTTGGCTCGAAACAGCGGGTCCCATAAGGAATGGGCTCAGCAGCAGAGACGGGTGAGCTCCATGGTATTTGCCCACAAGTGGTGGCTTAATGCGAGAGCATCTGGCAAAGGGGCAGCTGTGGTGGGAGCCAGGGAAGGCTCCTGTAACCCCCAAGCTCCCTGCAAGGGGAAGGCAGTGATTGTACACGGTTCTTGTTTGCCAGCTAATAAGAGAAGGCAGATTCCTTTCCTCTGAGCATAACTGAGGCGCAGGCACCACAGGATGGTCCTCACTTCCCGGCAAGCAGGTTTGGTGGCTGGAGCTCTGTGCCCTGCACATCCCAGGGGTCAGGTGAGTTGGTCCCATAGGGAGTGCTCGTCCTGGCCTGGGGACTTCTCAGCAGCCTGGGAATCCTGTCTGTGGTAGGGTTTTCTCTGCAGTGGATTTGCTGGCTGCAGGGATTTGGGAAAGGTTCAAGTTTGAATCTTCATCTTCCTCTACTAGAACTAAGAGATGAGCCTTTAAGCAGCTTATGAAACCTGGCATATGAGCTCGTGGATTCAGCAGGGAGCAGCAGCCTGCCAGAGCAGATGAACGTAATCAGCACACGGTTTGCTGGATCCCACCATGCCCTTTGTGCCGTGGCTGATGTCTGAAAGAGGAAAAGCTCCCCTTCTCCCTGAGAGAAGCCCTAACCTTGCTGCTCGATGGTGGGCAGTGCAAGAAGTCAGCTGGGATGAGACAGCTGATTTCCCCACAGTCCATGTGATGCTTGTTCCATCTTCATCAGCCCATATGTCACTGACTCATTTTTCTCAGCTACGTGTCATGAAAACAAGCATTCTGTGCAGCAACAGTAGGACCAGAAGAGGTGTAAAGCCCAAGCTGTGTTGTGCATCTCAGCAGCGGCGTAATTCCCTGGGTTTCACACACCAGGTTTGCCCGCTCAGTTCAGGAATTGCCAACATTGCGGACCTGAACTGCCTTAAAACATTATTTGGTTTTTTGGACCCCTGGCTCTGGTGCCGGTTGCTTTGATTTCCCATCCTGTGTCTCCCAGGAGCTGCATCCAGGAAATTCTCTCAGAGCAATGGAGGGTTTTCAAGCAAGACTGGGGCACCTCTCTGCCACTGGGTATGTAGTGACTGCTTTAATCCCTCTTCTTCCCTCTGCCTTGGTAGCTGCTGTGAATGGCCTTCTCCCCTGAAAAATCATCCCCCATAGGACAGTCCCTAGGGATTGCCTGGCTGGGTTTAATCCTGGGGAGAGGCTCCTTCTCCCCACCAGATTTTCTGGTCTCTGGAGAATCGGTCCAGATGTGAGGCCTGAGAAATCGTATTTCTTCCCAAATGTTTGTTTTCATCAGACATTTAAATAGCTTTATGGGACATTGCATCCCATCTGCAGTGGCCAAATTCATATCCTTGGAGATTTCCTCTGGCATGGGAGCTTCGGTGTGAAAATGTTTTCTCTGATCAGTTCTGTATTTGTCACCCTTAAACCTGCAGATTTTGGGCTGGTCTCCGTTTCAGAGGCATGGAGATCAGAAACTGCCACTCAACTGCCTCTTATCCATTGAGCACCTTGTAATTATAGAGCTGATTGAATGATTTCCACAGCAGCCAGAAGCCTCCCGTTTCTCCCTCCTGCATCCTCTAAATAACAACTAAGGCCATTCTGAGCCACTGGCTCTGAGTTGACCTCTCTGAATGACTTTATTATGATTTTTGTAGAATAATACAATGTTTTCCTGTGCTTGCATTGGAGGAGAAGCAGTCGCATTGTACTTGGTATTGGATCTTTCAAGAAATACCTTGAACTGCCCTGTCCTTCCTGCTTTCAGGGATGATCTCGGCCCCAGCTACCAGGTTAGCAAAGGAGTGAGACCAGAGGCACCTGGAAAAGGGCATTATAAAGATCCATGTGTGATCATCTCAAGAAAGCCCCCTAATTAATGTGTTTCCATACTTCCTTCTGTTCGTTTTACAGCATGAGAGCCCATGTCTACTGTGAAGACTTTCTGTTCCCAAAGGTGCTCAGGACTGTGGCAGACCTATGGTCAGTTTACTCCAAGCCTGTCCCAGCAAACAGCAGAGAGGTGTGGACCTTGTTTCTGCAGTGTTCCTGTGTTACAGCAGTGATAGGAGGCCTCTTTTACAACTGGATGTTTGCTTCCCTGGAGTACTCCTGGCATCTCTCTGTTGCGATGGCCATCTCCTTCAGCCTGCTCCTTCTCCTGGCCCTTTTCTTTGTGCATCCTGCTCGTTGTGTCTTCAGTATCATTATGCCAACATTAGGTACCAAACAAGGCCGGAAGCTTCTCTTGTCAACCTGTGTCATGATAGCAGTGGTGAACATAACACCCAACATCATAAGCAATATTAAAACCTTACTGCAAGTTATTAGGTGCATATGCAAGAATTCGTCTGAGAGTCTTCTGAACTCAACTGCTCTGCTAGAGACAGCTACCTGGGAGTTCGGGGATGCAATCCAAGAAACTGTTCATTCCATTAATATTTATAAGCCTATGAATGGACATTTTCAGTTTTCATTGCTTAAGAACAGCTCCTTGATTTACCAACAAATGCATCTTGCTGGTGAGAAAATTGGGAGGGACTTTTTGGCTGTTGAGTTGCTGGTCAAAGATGCTGTACAAGTAGGAAACAAGGTGGTTGCTGGTTTCTCCATGCTCTATCTCTGTTTTGAGGCTGCCTGCTATTTGAAAAATTATCTCACCAACCTCCGCTTTGACAATTTTTACATCACCAAGAAGCTGGAGCGTTTAGCTGTGGACAGGAAAGCAGCTCATCTGCTGGTGGGCTCATCCAAAACCCTCATTCGACCAACAGGCTTGAAGCTGTCCCGGGAAGAAGTGATGCTGTGCCTTGTGCAAGCCACGCTACTCACTGTGGCCCTGATGCTGATGCTGGTGGTCATGGCCATGGATCACTTTGCATTCAGCATGGCAGACACTGCAGTGAGAAAGGCAGCTCAGTTCTCCATGGTGCCTGTTGCTCTCAGCATCAAATACAGTGTAAGTGCTGGGGTTCCTTGTCCTTCGCTGTACTGGGACTATGCTGTGTCTCACATCATAGGAGGCAGCAATGGGGATTGCAGTCTTTGTAGCCTTATTTGCACAATCTTTACTTCCCTTCCCAGCAAGCAGCTAGACTAGCAATGAAACAGGCTTGGGGGAGAGGAAGTGGAGGCATAACTTCAGTTGCTCCTTCCAGCCCATCCAATAGTAGCTCCAAATTACAGCCCCTTGAGAGAAAGAAGAGGAGCAAATTGTGCCTCATGCTGCAAAGGCACTGCTAGCATGTGACAGTCCAGTATGTTCTTTATCTCTCATCCACCCTAGGCAGGGTGGAGGAATGGGTGACACAACAGCACTGTTGTCCCCATCACAGAGTGGGTGTAAGGAATGGGGAAGCAGATGAATACACATCTGGGTTTTGAGGACATCTTATCAAACTGCACTAACTGATCTTCAAAGAGATAGCCCTGTTCGCTTGCTTTGTTGTCACCCCGTGCAATCCTTTTCACAAATATTCCCAGTTTCTATCTATTTTAATATCCTTTAGCTGGGCTAGTTCTGCTTTAGTTTGTTAGCTTTTCTCTTCTACCATGCAGCCTGGCTCCCTCCCCAGCCCCAGGGTTTCATAGTGCAGATAGATAGCTGCTTATGATGAATTTACAGTAAAATAATCAGGGCTTAGAAAAAACCTCTAATATTCAAATATGCAGCCACTAATCCTGCTGTCTGGATTGTGTCTTTCATTGTGAATCCCACACAATGAATACCTGTAACAGCAGATAAGGATGACAGGTAGGACTGGTTCTTACCATACCAAATACTTAGCATGTACCTATCATGCTGTTACTCTCCCTCAGCCTGAAGTGTATATGCATATATATATATATATGAATATATATGTATACATTTAATGTCCTTAATGCACCCAAACAAGCTGTAACAGTAATTACACACCTCCAGGCCGATGTTCTTGTAGCAACCAGTTGATTGGGGTTTGTTCATACTCCATTTAACTTTTAACTCTCGATTTCAGGCTAAAATAGGGTTTGTGCCCTTTCTGTCAAAAATTCCAGGAATTCCTTACCAAGAAACACCACTTCAGGACTTTGAAAGAAGCTACCACCATCACCTGATCTTCAGCTCTGCCCACTGCAGGATCAGCCCCCCGACACCTCCCAACCCCTCCGTGCTGCTTGTCATGGGGCTGCTCTTCTGCATCCTCTATGCCACGGTATTCCTGGAAACCTATGCACGTCGCCTGTGCAGAGCAATTGCAGCCTCCTTCTTTGTGAGCTGGGAGGAGAAGCGGGTGCTTCACCTCTACAAGAAGCTGTCCAGGAAGCACCAGGAAGAGCAAAACAAGGAGAGAAGCTAAGAGTACTTTTGGGAATGCAGGGGATGCCTGAGAACTGTGGCGGTGGCGGGGCACAGGCTTCTGCCATGTGATTATGCATTTCAATTCCCAGAGTCAGCGTTTGGAGTCTGGGGAAAAATATTTGCCCAAAAGAAGGTGAAATGTCACATTTTGCCTTAATTTCAGAAAAATGGGCTCAAAAATCCACTTTTTAATTTTAATCTAGGTCTAGAGTCAGCTGTTCCGAGAATGGTGGGAGATAACTCATATGACTTCGAGGATATCTGCAGAATTAGGGAAGGCTAGCTGGGAAATATGTGGGAGTTGGGTTGGGGGAGAGCTCATTGACCTCCCCAACCAGATCCACACTGGAAGAAGTACACAGAGAGAAAGGAAACCCATTTGATTTGGTTAATTCAGTTTTTAGGGGTATTTTTCCTTTCAGCTTTCATGCACAGATACCCAGGTATGCTGGAAAAATATAGGACTTTAGAAAATAGTTTATTCACCTAAGAAAGTGTCATTTCAACCCACTGAAATAAATTCAAGACCTGTCTGACCACGAGATGCACATCCTGGGTGCGGGTGGTGGTGGAAATGAGGACATGAGGACTGTATGAAATCACTTCACAATGACTCTTTAAATAAAATATCAATAAAATAGCTGGAGAAACTCAAAGAGGATGAGAGCAGGCAAAAAGGCTGGTTTGGGTGTTGGCCTGCTTTCCCAAGTAAAAAGTGATAGGATGAGAGGAAACGGCCTCAAGTTGTGCCAGGGCATTTTAGATTGGATATTAGAGAGAGTTTTTTCACCCAAAAGGGTTGTCAAGCATTGGAACAACTGCCCAAGGAAACGGTGGAATCACCATCCCTGGAGGTATTTAGAAGATTGTGTAGGTGTGGCACTGAGGGACATGGTTTAGTGTTGGACTTGGCAGTGCTGCGCTAATGTTTGGACTTTTCCAATCTAGAAGAATTTAGGCCAACATTATGGAAAACTTCAAAAGTGGTAGATAGAAACTTGTCATTTAAGTCAGTGCTGTGCAGGGAGCAGGGAAGTAGCAGGACGTGGAGGGCTGGTCTTGCCTGAACGGAGATCTGGTTTTACATGTTGGGTTGTTTCAAATTCAGAAGCTGTGGTATTGTAGATGCACAAATCCATCGCTGAAACATGTTCCTTTTGAGTGAGAGGCAGAATGGACACCTCTGTAAGGGCAAGAGCCAGAGTAGGGGCAGATAAATCACTGCCAGGTTAAAAACAAAGCAACTTCACAGCTTTGTTTCTTCAAAGCATCTCTATTATTTTCTTCTCTTCTCCCATTAGAGTCTTCATTAAGGTAATTATTTGACATAATGCATCTCAATGAGATTAAATTACAGAAATGAAGTGGCAGCTGCAGCCAGGTGCACCAAATTCTCTCAGTTTCTGACGTACTTGGAACAAAGTAGGTCTGGATTATACGTGTGTGTATATATATATGTATACACACACACATATTTTAAGCATCCCTCTAACAGAACCCTGGTGCATTCATCTCCCTGGGTTTCTTAATTCCTTGCTATTCTGATGATCAATCCAAGCACCTTTCTGCCTCTACAGCAACTAGGGGGTTTTGTCATGGGACTTCTCTGGAAAATGCCCTGTGCTCTTCTGTTTGGGGAAAGCAGAAAGATTTCCATGTGCCCACTGAGCAGCCAGAATTTTCTGGAACCAGGGGTTGAAACAGCTGGGAGGAGAGCAGAGGAGCCCCTTCAGCCAGCAAACCATCCCAGCAGCATGTTGCTTTCCAGCAACCACATCTTTAAAAGAAGCTTTTCCCTTTAAAGGATTATCTTTTTGGCAAGACGTTTGAATTAAGCTTTAAGAGAAATATTTTTTCATGGCTATCAGCACTTTGGAAACCCCCTCCCCACCCAAGCCATGTGAAGATCCTCTCCCTGCCTTCTGAGAGAGGTCTTTAGAGGAGACTGGGGCATGGGGACAGTAGGCTGAAAGAGTGAAGTGCTGGGGACAAGCATGCGGATGGGTTTTGTTTTAGAGATGGGTCCTTCAGGTTCAGATGGGGCTTGGAGTGGATGAGACAGACTAAGACGACAAAGTATGAGTGTCCCATTGCATCCTTTGGACAGGCATCACCCAGCTCCCAGCCAGGGCAGCTGAGCAGTGTGTGAGGCAGATTCTGAAACACCCATTGTCAGCCTCAAAAATCATATTTACTAGGAAAAACCGACTCTTATCCAGAGCACTTCTCCCTGTCTTCTCCAGAGTTTCCTTCAGCTCCCACTAAATTTTAACTGCTAAAGACTAACCCAGGGAACTTTTCACTTCTAGAGTAAAAGTCAGCATCAGACAAGCCTTGATGAGTGTAATTACATCTGCTTATAAGGATAATGATCAGCATGAGGTTCTGCCACTCTGCCTCTGGCCCCAGAGTTGCAGCCTTCGTAACCCTTCCTGAGGCAGAGATGTGCTCCCATTTCCGTTTTGCAGAAGAGACTAAGAATGAGATTTATAAAGTTCTTTGGTGGGTATCACACCAGTTTCATTGACAGGGAGCCATGGGCAGAGAGTCCTTGTTGCTGGCCTGCATCTAGGGATCACTTCTCCAGCCATAGGAGGCAATGGATTGTGCCCCAGGTGCCATCTGTCTCCTCAGCATTGTGACCCTAATGTAGGGGTTTTTAGCTTTAAAAGCTGTATAGAAATCAGCAAAGGAAGAATTTGGGTTTGGAAGATGAACGCGTTGTGAAGTGCTGGTGAGGAGGTGAGGCAGTTGAAAGAATTCCCTTTCATCATGGTCATGCTGAGGTTTGTTACTTAGAAAGGAGGGTAATAAACGTTGTGAAGTGTTGCACTATGCTGTGAAGTGCCATCTCGCTATTGCCAGAAGGAAAAAGCCACTTTGGTATCTGTTATGGTTATTTCAGAGGTGAAGTTTCACTGATGTTAGAACATGTGCATGCCGAAGGCTGACAGACTTGAAGAGCCCTGGGAAATCAATGCCCATGAAAAGGTGCTAACACAAGAGCACTGTTGCTTGAGTTGTTGTTGTCAAATACATGTATGTATCATACAGTTAAGTGATTAATCTGCTTTGAGGAGAAAGGAGATGTTGGAAGCTGTCTCTTTACCATTATACCACTTAACCCAGAGCCCAGATTTTCATGTGAGAAACTAAACACAGGCAACTGTCACAAATGTGACACTTCGGTGGGAGACTGATGGAAGAAGAGCTCTGAGTGGTTTCCAGCCTGCAGTACCAGTGAGGAGAGCCATGGGAAAGCCACAGGTATGGAGTTTAACCTGGAGAAGAGTGTGGCAGAGATGAGACCCAGGGCAGCCTGTGTTGGGTGAGCAGAAGGGACCTGCTGGCACTGGCTGTAAGAAGCCTGATCCCTGCAGTAACTTGCTTTTTCACCTCCCTGGTGGGTGTCAGCAGGAACAGAAGTGGGAAGGGAGGCCCTGAGGAGCAGAGGATGCACTGATGGTCCCTGCTTGTGCAGGAACAGCTTGTGCAGCACATCAGCTACGTTGTTCCTGGTGCCGAATTGGGCTGTGATGTTTCCCTGGCCAGGGGAGCTGGTAGGAGGCAGCACTGCTGGAAATTGCTTTGTTCTCCTGAGAGGTGTTGTTCCTCAGCAAGATAAAGGTACGACAAATAGAAAATGTTACCCATTACAGAGTCATTTTATGCGCTTGAGAGGTAAGCTGCCTTGCCAGAGTTTGCTTAATGGTGCAAAAGAGAAATGCTGAAGAGATTTAACCATCAGACACAGTTAATTTGTTCGCATATTTTTATTAAGTAGAACGAATTTAAAAGCCTCGTTATTTGCTAAGGGATTTTCATCCCTCAAAGCCCCTCCGTACTCCCACCCTCACCCCATGCTCATCGCGGCTCCCACTGCCTTCACTTTGGCTCAGCACCATGCTCTGTCTCGCAGCAGGAGGAAGTGTGGAGCTCGGCTTTGCCCTGTGTCGCAAGCCTTGGCACTGGGTCTGAAGCCCACGGGGCAGGTCCTGCCTGTCCGCCTCCTCCGGGAAATCACAGCTGGGGTGATCCATGGCTTAGATCGGAGGTTTTCCTTCGAAGTGGGTTGGGAAACTGAAATGGCCAAGTTGAAAGGCTGAAAACTTCCTCTTGTGTTAGCTGGAAATATGCCGTGGGTGTTAAGACAATAGAATGGGAACTCTGCAAGTTACAGGAAGGAGCAGGTCATAGCCCAGGGCTCGGCTGGGCTGGGCTGAGTCACCTTTTCCTACTACCAGAGGAAAGAAAACATGGCTCCATGTTCCCAATGTTTCATGCTCTGCAATACCAGGGCACCAGTTCAGGTGAGCTCCTTGATATTTGCATTGGTGCTGAGTAAGGACTCAGAGTATTTCCCCACCCCTATGGTAGGCATACTGTCATTGCCTGGGCATTTCTGTTGGGAAAGGTGAAGGGCACACTGTTTGGTGTGACCCCAGTCATGGCATGACACCCTGGACCTGGACACCAAGTGAGGGCAGCCTCATGTCTCCTGATGCACGTTGTGGCTCTGTGCGCTGGTGGAAGGGGAGCAGGAGCAGACCTAAAGGCCGTTGCACCTCTCCTAGTGCTGTGCTCATCAGCAGCAGGGTGCTGTACCAAGTGCTTGTTGTTACAGCATTACAAGGTTGACATTTAGACATCACAGAATATGAAATAACCTGTAATTACAGCCCAATTATTCTGCCATGGTTTTGTTCTTTCACATTATTGCATGCAGTGCTTTTGTCTCCCCTCAGTGTTATCACTGCTATTATCCACCCAGGATACCCCTCCCCGCAGCACCTCATCCATGCTGATCACTGGTTTTAGGAAATGTCTGTTTCTGTCCTTAACCCAGGCTTATGCTACCCTGTGTGTTGTCCTCAGGGATGAGCACTGGGGTGGGTGGTTCAGGTCAGATGTGATGCCAGTGGTGCCAAACCAGATGATGCATCATTTTTCACATCCAGCACAGCATCTAGCCTTGTTTGGATGACAAAGGCTCAGCTTTGGTTACTCAAACCAGTTTCCTCTTACAGCCATCAGTTTCTGCACTGAGTGGGAGACACAAGAAAGACCAGGGCTCTCAGGGCTTCCCCTTCATTGTACTGCCTGGAAAGCCAATGCCTCCACCTGCTCCTCTGACTTTTGGCTTGAGCAGGCAGAATTCCTGGTGGATTTGGCACACTGGAGCAGGCACCAGAGCTTATTGTCAGCAGTGAGAGTTGTGAACCCTGACTCAGTGCTGTGGGCAATGTCTTGAGCCCTGGAAGGGCCATGGGGTGTTCAGGTGATGCCATGGGTGCTGGGCTGAGCTGGAGGGGATGAAGCACTTTGGGCTTCTTCCAGGCACCCACAGCCAGCCCAGAGGCAGGGAAGGGAGTTCTTTGGCGTAGGATGACAACGTTTGTTTTCACAGGGTTTGGTGCTCGCCTGGCTTTGCTCACGCCAAAGACCTGCAGCAATGGGGACTTAAAAGTGAGGGGAAAGTGATGCCTCAAGAGCTGCACATAGCATCCTTTCCTATGCCATTACTCTCTGCAGAGCTGCGTAAATCTCCAGCAGTTTGGTTCATTGCATTCAATGAGTCCAATGCATGTTACTGTGGAATGATTTTCTGTTACTATTCTGGCTGCGTATCCGAGAGCTCGACCCTTCCAGGAGCTACTGGAACAGAGTCTGAAGGGTGTACCTATTAAAATGTTAATAGGGACAGTCCACAAATAAGGTATACTCAAATGATGACTTAATTTGGAATGCTCCTGGCTGTACAAGGCAGCTGCTGGATGTGGGGGTCTGAGCCAGCAGCACAGGGAGGCAACACCCACCACACTTACTTACAGCTCCAAAGAAGAGCAGCCTAATTCCTCCCTTTTATTAAAAATGTATTCCTGTGACTCAGTGCTGACGCCCTTGCACCCTCCTGCATCAGTGAACAACTGCTGCATCGGTCCATCTGTGCAGTACTTTGATTATTAAATACGTGAAGCCTCAGAGATATCTTCTTTACATAGGACTAAATGAGCTGCCCAGTGATGCAGAGTGAGAGGGATGAGCTGCACAAGGAGCACAGAGAGATACTGAAGATGGCGTTGAACTTGCTGATCACCCAGCCTGGGCACAGTGCTGCTAACCCAGCCCAGGGCTGCACAGCCACCCCTTCCCAAAAAGTGTGTGATGGATGTCATCAGACCAGTCCTTACACGGAGGTAGGTGATGGGAATATCTTTAACAGGCTGAACATCTGTGAGCACTCAGGTAGTCAGCTCCTGGTGAGAGGCTGCAGGATGACAAAGAGAGAGAAGCAGGGGAATTTGGGCTGTTGGGATGACTGAAGGGGTCCTGGAGTGACTGCCAGCTCAAGTAGGTGAATGCAGCCTAAATAGTATCATTAAAGAGATCTTATTTCTAGAGGGATTTTAAAGTGAAAAAAAGGGGCAAATTAGAGCAAAGTGCAGCCTGGAGGGGTCTCCAAGGGCAAGGATGGGACCTGCTGTGCGTCCCCAACCCAGGGCTGTAGGGCAGAGCTGTGAGGCTGGCCCTGGTGCAGGCTGCCGGTGCAGCCCTATGGAAAGCAAATGCAAAGAGAAGAGAATATCGTCCTTTATAACTGACCCAAAGGAGAGTGAAATGTCATGGTAGGGAGCCAAAAACTACAGGGGTTGTCCTTTGTGGAGTTAAATAGAGCCATAAGATTTCCCAGAGAAAAGGGGAAAGTATCTGCCACAGCCTGGGGACAAGCTGCTGCAACCTGGGCTGAGGCAAAAGCCATTTTATCCACCCAGGTTTGTACAGCCCAGGCTGAGAAATTCACCAGTGAAAAGCTGGACTTGAACCACTCAGCATCAGGATGATCCTTCACATTTCGGATATGCGCCTCAGTGTCAGGGATTAATGGGACGCCTCTGCCTCTAGCTGAAATCTAATCTAATGCAAAGCCAAGTTTTCCCCTTGTCCTCTCCTCCACTCCACAGGTTAGGGGATCCTTAGCATTTTATGTCTGCAAACACAATTGCTCTTTCAATTTGAAAATGCTCTTTCTCACAGACTGTGGAGATGTCAGGGGCAAGCATAGAGCTGGCAGCAAATTCTGGCTACTGCTGACCGTTAGCAAAAGTACTGGATCTCCCAGCCTGTTCATCAGGTTTATACTGGATCTCCTAGTCTGACCATGCTATCCCAGCCTCATTGTTAGTAAGATACGGGATCTCCCAGCCCACACTGGGTAAGCCTTTCCCCAAAGAAGTGACACTGATGTGTCTGTGACAGGGGTGGCTGCAGGAAAGACGGCATGAGGAGGGCACTGCCTCATGTTTATTGTCCCCCAGGGAAGGTAATTGTCCGGGGTAATTGTCCTCTGCCCCAGCCAAAGGTAAACAGGAATGACCATGGGTCTCCGTGGCGTCACCTGGTCCCATCCTCCTGAGGATGAGGCAGGATGGACCCCTCATCCTCACCTCTCCTTGCCAGGGGGGAACTGTGCAGCCTGTGGCTCGGCTGGGGACACAAGGCACCCGCAGTCCTTGGTGCTCTCAGCCCCTGCGGCTCTTCACCGCGGGGGTCTCCAACCTGCTACCCCCGTCCCCTGCCTGGGCTCCTTCCTTCTCCTCTTCAGCTCAGGGATGCGCTAGGACCCGGCGGGCGCAGGTGGCTGCTGCAAGCGGGAGGCGGATGGTGGATCCCGGGATCTGGGGGGTCCTGGCCGGTCCCCGGTGGTGCCCGGGCTGTTTGGTCCCGGAAACCCCGGGGGTCCCGGGGACTGGGGGGTGTCCTGTCCGCTCCCCGCCCCTCCCGGCGGGCGGGTCTGCAGGAGGGGGGGTGCGAGAAGCCGGGCGGCTGCGAGACTTGGGGTGAATCGTAGGATAAAAGGGAGGGAGGAGCCGGGGCGGTCGGGAAGAGCGGGAGGGGCGCGGGGGGCAGCGGTTCCCATCCCCGCTCCCTGCCGCAGGGTGTGCTGAGCTCCGCAGGGGAACATTTTGGGAGCTGATGGAGAACGGCTCAGCCAGCCCGGGATCCTGCACTGGGCGGCAGCAGCAATGAGACGCTGGGCAGGATGCCCCGGCAGCCCCTGGAGCTGCAGGTGGTCACCATCCTGCTGGTGCTGATCATCTGCGGGGTAGGCATCGCGGGCAATGTGATGGTGGTTCTGGTGGTGCTGCGCACCAAGGACATGGTGACCCCCACCAACTGCTACCTGGTGAGCCTGGCGGTGGCTGACCTCATCGTGCTGCTGGCAGGCCGGGCTGCCCAACATTTCAGAAGTGGTGGCTTCTTGGGTGTATGGCTACGCCGGCTGCCTCTGCATCACCTATTTGCAGTACTTGGGCATCAACATCTCTGCCTGGTCCATCACTGCCTTCACGGTGGAGCGTTACATCGCAATCTGCCATGCCATCAAAGCACAGCTCCTTTGCACCGTGTCCCGCGCCAAGCGCATCATCTCCTCGCTGTGGCTCTTCACCTCCATCTATTGCCTCATGTGGTTCTTCCTGGTGGACACAACCCAGGTCACCTTCTCAGATGGGGCACAGGTCAGCTGTGGCTACCGGGTCTCCAGGAGCCTTTACATGCCCATTTACTTCTTGGATTTCGCTGTCTTCTACATCATCCCACTGGGGTTGGCAACTGTCCTCTATGGCCTCATTGCCCGCATCCTCTTCATGAGCCCCCTGCCCACCAGCCTGCAGCATTCCTGCAAGGGCTCCATGCACCAGGGCAGCTCCCTCAAGCTCTCCTGCCGGAGCAACAGGGGAGCCCTGAGCTCCCGCAAGCAGGTAGGTGCTCCCTGCTGGGCTGGGGCACACTGGGCTGCACGGGGCTCAGTGCTTTGAGAAGCACTCTGGCAGGAAATGGGGTGTCCCAATGTTTTGTTTCCCTTTATGGGGAAAGTGGAGAGGGTTGGGTTTTTGCACAGAAGCATCCCCAAACCCAGCTGAGGTTCGGCAGCACAGATGGGCTCCCTCTGCTTTGGCTGGCACTTGGAGTAGGACAGGACTCCAGCGTCACTTAGGAGAGGCAGGAGTGCAGGGATGTTTGCTGGCTAATTAATTGCTTGATTGCCTCTCCGAGGAGGGGAGTGATGGGTCACATTATGCCAGTGGGACTTACCCATTAGACAGAGTCCTGGGCAGGCAACCTCAGATTTAGAGGAGCAAAGAGAAGGAAGAGCTGGCACAAGTCCAGACCTGGCTGGGAACGGCACCTTGGTGTCACAGTGGTGTGTTTGCCTCTCAATGACTCTGTCATTCAGCTGTCACCTCACCCTCCACCTCCTTCTCCTCTCATCTCCTTCTGCCCTTGTTCCTCTTCTACCCTTGTTTCTCCTCTTTCTCTGTCCACATGGACAGAGACTTGCCCCATCTCTTTTGGACAGGTCGATGTCTATACATGGACACAGGACTCTTGCCTGCTAGCTGGCTGCTTGGAGGAGACCATCCCATTTTGGTTTCAGACTCTGAGTAGGCAAATGCATGGCCCATTTTAAGGGAAAGGGCTAAATCTGGGAATCTGGCTTGAATTCTTGTAATCACCAGTTCTGTTGTGATTTCCAGACTGCCTGAAATAGGCTTCAGCCTGTCCTAAAATCCTTATGTTTCCACTCAGTATCTCATTGCCTGACTTGTACAGGAGCCTCCATTCGCCAGGAGAAAAGATTCAGAGTCATGGAGGGGAAGTAAGCAGCCCAGAGAACTTGTATTTCTTCATAAGCTTCTACCTCTTTCCAGTTCCTCTTTTTCTCCCTTTTACTCCAGCACGGAAAGGTTTAAAGCAAGCCCTGACTTCTTCAAAAGTATTTGCAGACTACTATAGGGGTGCTGTCTGCTGCGGGAGCCTCAGGCAGGGTATTTGGCAGTGAGGTCTCTAGATACTACAAGGCAGTACCTGAAGGCACAGGTGGATGGACCTCTCCTTTCAGATTAGCCACTGCTATGGCTCCATCACTGGTGCCTCTAAAACTCAGAGCTCCTGAGCAGGACAATGCAAAGTGTGAGTTTTGCTGTATTTATCACCTATAGGAGAAAGGGCCCCAGACTCAACCCCAGCCACCTCTGAGCGCGTATTTCACCTGCCGGAGAGGGACCACTAGAGGGAGCAGGATTCCTAAAAAACGATGCTGCGGCTCCGGACGATGGTGCTTGGACTAAGAAAGGCGGCACTGGCTGGGGAGGAGTGCCTGTGGCCTCCTCGACAGTGGAAAGACTGGGTACTGCGTTGGAAGAGGGGATGGGTTGGAAGGACTGTGAGGGGATGCAAGATGCTGATCCTCTTGTACATGAGTGAGAAGGATGCTCACAGTGGGTTTGCTCTAGGAGTTACACTGGGCTTGGCCTGTGGAGGTGGAAGGTGAGCTGTCCTGTAGCTTTGGCATAGGGACCCCGGATATGGGCAGGGGTCTGTACACCAGATACCCTTGTCTATCCAGCAACAGCACTGGCTTATGCATTCAAAAGTGGTTTTCAGCTAAGTATCAACTGTTCTAGTAAAACAAATCCTCCTACTACAAACCCTTGTCTTACTTTCATCCACAGCTCCTTTACAGCTGTTGTGCACATGCTATGTACAAGAGAACTTGTAAAATACTCATCAGAAAGATTGCTGTCCCAGAGCTGGTGCTTCCCTGAGGGATGCTTTGAGGATACAGCAAAGCTCTGGCTTTTTTTTTGGTGCAGCTGGTTTTAGGGGGCCATAATTCAGGACTACTCCAGTTAAGGATGAATGTCCCAAACTCTTTTGAGTGATGATTAGGTTCATTTTACATGTGAGCACCAGAAGTAAGTTCAGAGCACCTCAAATGCACTACGGTTACTTGCCTCAGCAATGTAGGGTGAGGAAAGGCACAGAGGCAGGTTTTGGCCATGTATTCAGACAATGCTGGAGATTTCCTTCTCCACAGTGGAGGTATGAGAGTGAGTCTGGAATAGACTGTTAGGTTTTATCCAGAGGAGACACCCTGTGTCAGCACAGCTTTGTGAAGCTGCATCCAGGAGATCATGGTCCATATGGATGGTTGACTTGAAAAGGCAAATTTTAATCCTACAGCAAGCCCAAGGCAGGGCTGCCTGCGGCTGTTCCAGCCTGTGGGCTGAATGCAGCAACCTCAGGGAGCACTGAAGGCATGTAGTGAGATGGAGGTAACAAATCCTCATGGTGCTTTTTCTAGCTGGCTTTCTCTCCCAGGACAAAGGCAACTTTTCATTAGGCTGCAGGTCATGTAGCAAGAGACTCTCTTTAGATGGTAGCACTTTGTGGTCTTCTATGGTGTGGTGGGAGGTGTTGGGAGCTTGCTTGGGTGGGAGCTGTGCGAGCCAGCATTTCCAGACCCACCAGCCAAAAAGCAGGGGCAGTTATGGCTAAAAAGCAGATGAATCACTGGTTGTTTTCCAGACTTTTCTCTTGGTCTCAGAAAGGACGGGAATGAACTTACTTTTCAGCCTTATTAGGATACACTCCCCCTGGTGTTGTCACTTGGATGCAGAGTTCACATCACTCTTCACAAACATCATGAGTTCCTGAGCAGTAAAACAAGGCAGAGTTACAACAGTCCAAAAGCCAAAGATGTTTCAGTCTAGGAGGCAGCACATGAGCACTACTAATGTGTTAGCTTTAAAGGAGATATCTCAGCTATATAGAGACCTGCCAGAGAGCAGAGCTGAGTGTCAGGGATCACAGGTCCCATCCATAAGAACTGCTCACGTGGCATATGCTGGTGAAGCAAAATCTGCTCCTTCCTGGGCTGAGCTGGTATCAGGACCTCTCTGTTCCCAGGTCTTGCAGTGCAGACCACAGCAAACATACTGCAGTCTTAACAAAAGCTTCAGCACTCACTGTATCACTGCAAGATCTTACTCTGGGAAGTGCCTTCACATTCCCATTAAACCACACACAGTAAAACACTTTTATTTTGGCCTCAGCTTAATAACAATCCCTTTCTTGTAGGGGAAGTTTTGTTGCCATTACCAACCACCCCTGATTTCTACTGCTAGCACTAAAGGAAGGCATAGTTGCTTGTGATGAAGCAAAAAAAAAAGCACTCCAAGAAAAGCTGAGAGACTGTGAATGTGATTTAAGTGCTTATTTCCATATCAAGAACTGTAGTTATTGCACAACTCCCCCTCTGATGCTTGAAATGCCACTGCTTTAATATGCGTGCAGCATCAGTGTTTACTCATACTTTCCTCCTTGTGGATGTGTGTATTCTGTAAGTACTTGTTGGAGGATGGGTGTCACCTGCCAGAAATAGCTGTTGAAATTATTAGGATCGCTGGAGTTTCTGTACAAAACCCCATATTCTAAAACAAGCTTGACTTGATCTGAGGGCAATTACTGCTCACTTCTGAATTCTCAGTATCTTCTTGTACGTTAATGTAGTACTTCCCTAGTGTGCTGCAAATTAAAATAACCCACACCAATTAGCTAAGTAACTTTCATACCAGAAGAAGTAGGAATCTGTCTAAGACTTCAGACAGTCTCCTCTGCTCCCAGTGCTACTCTGCACCAGAAGCTTATTACCTGGAACAACAGGAAACCGGGAGATCCTGGGCAGCGAGTTGAGATCTATCCAATGGCACCAAAAAAACTTAGGTCCCCACTTTTGGACAAGTTTCCATCCAAACCCAGCACGTTTTCCCATTGATTTATTGTTATGTACAGTTTTCAGATTTTCTTTCTGGTACAGAAATTCCCAACTATTACCCCCTAATGGGGGGGGGGGGGGCGGGGAAGAGCTAATACATTGCAGCCCATTACAGGCTGATGAATGCTTGTCCTAAAGAGTTGTAAGGCTCTTCAATGGTAGATAAAAACTTATAATTTAAGAGGTTTATTTATGCAACAGAAGAAGTTTATTTCATGAACAGAATGGATTCACAGAGGAATAGACTCATGGTTTGGGTGCCTATTTAAAGTGCTTAAAGAGAGATACAAGTAATATGTAGGCTGAATAAACTGTCTGCACCATTTCTCCAGGTGGGAAAGCTCTGCTGAAGATTTAGCATCATCTGACTATTTCTCTTTTTGTACATCCCCATTATCAAGGTGACCAAGATGCTGGCTGTTGTGGTGGTCCTTTTTGCCCTTCTCTGGATGCCTTATCGCACATTAGTGGTGGTGAACTCCTTCATGGACCCTCCATACCTGAACATCTGGTTACTCCTCTTCTGCCGCATGTGCATCTACCTGAACAGTGCCATCAACCCCATCATCTACAACCTCATGTCACAGAAGTTCAGGGCTGCCTTTAGGAAGTTATGCAAGTGTAAAGCAAAGAACGCTGCAAATCCTGTGCCATACCCCACCCCGGTGTACTACAGTGTTACGAAGGACCATTCCCATGATAGCTCCGATCACAACGATGAACAAGAAGATCTGAGCATTCTTCCTGCACCTGCAAAGAAGAACAAGCCTGACAAATAAATCCTGGGAGCCTGAAACAATGCAGGCAGTGGGAGCTACGCAGCTATATGAACTGTGTTGGGAAACTGCCAACAGAAATTCCTTTGGCATTGCAGTAAGCTTAATTTCATACTTCTCTCTGGGGCATTCGACATAAGATTCTTAGAGGCAAATTAATTTAATTTTTTTTGACAGTAATATATTCCTGTTTAGTGAAGTGGTAATCAAAAGTTGATGTTTAGAATCCTTAAGTATTTGTAGTTAAATATAGCAGTGCAAAAGCATTTTGTGTTAAGTGCAAGTGTAATTGTTTGACTTCGGCTAGAGTATTGAAAGAAAATAAAATCATAGAATTATAAAATACTTAGGGCTGGAAAGGACCTTAAGATCATCCGGTTCAAACCCCCCTGCCACCTCACACCAAAACATATCACCTAATGCTCTGTCCAACCTGGCCTTGAATGCTGCCAGGGATGGAGCCTTCTCAACTTCCCTGGGCAAGCCATTCCAGTGCATCACCACCCTTACAGGAAAGCATTTCTTCCTTCTATCCCATCTAAACTTCCCCTCCTTAAGTTTGAACCCATTACCCCTTGTCCTCTCACGACAGTCCCTAATGAACAGTCCCTCCCCAGCATCCTTACAGTCCCCGTTCAGATACTGGAAGGCTGCTATGAGGGCTCCACGCAGCCTTCTCTTCTCCCAGCTGAGCAGCCCCAACTTTCTCAGCCTATCTTCACACGGGAGGTTCTCCAGTCCCCTGATCATCCTCGTGGCCCTCCTCTGCACTTGTTCCAACAGTTCCAGGTCCTTTTAATGTTGAGGACCCCAGAACTGCACACAATACTCCAAGTGAGGTCTCAGGAGAGCAGAGTAGAGGGGCAGCACCACCTCCCTCCACCTGCTGGTCACGCTCCTTTTGATGCAGCCCAGGATAAAATTGGCTTTCTGGGCTGCGAGCGCACACTGCAGCCGGCTCATGTTCATGTTCTCCTCGACCAGCACCCCCAAGTCCTTCTGCGCAGGGCTGCTCTGAATCTCTTCTCTGCCCAATCTGGAGCTGTGCCTGGGATTGCTCCGACTCAGGTGTAGGGCCTTGCACTTGGCATGGTTAAACTTCATACGGTTGGCATCAGCCCACCTCACAAGCGTGTCAAGGTCCCCCTGGATGGCGTTCCTTCCCTCCAGCGTATCAACCGAAGCACACAGCTTGGTGTCATCGGCAAACTTGCTGAGGGCGCACTCAATCCCACTGTCCACGTCACCGACAATGATGTTGAACAAGAGCGGTCCCAACCCCGATCCCTGAGGGATACCTCTCGTTACTGGTCTCCAGCTGGACATTGAGCCATTGAGCACAACTCCTTGTGTGCAGCTAGACAGGCAGTTCTTTATCCACCCAGTGGTCCACCTATCAAATGGATGTCTCTCCAACTTAGAGGCAAAGAAGTCATGCGGGACAGTGTCGAACGCTTTGCACAAGTGCAGGTAGGTGACATCAGCTGCTCTACCCCTGTCCATCAGTTCCGTAGCCCCATGGTAGAAGGCCACCAAATTGGTGAGGCAGGATTTCCCCTTAGTGAAGCCACGCTGGCTGTCAGCAAGCTCCTTGTTGTTTTTCATGTGCCTCAGCATGCCTTCCAGGAGAATCTGCTGCGAGATGTGGGCAGGCAGGGAGGTGAGACTGACTGCTCTGCAGTTGCCCGCGTCATCCCTTTTCCCCTTCTTGGAAATGGGGGTTACATTCCCCTTTTTCCAGTTGCACGCACACCTCATGCACGCAGCAGCTCCCCCTGCACCCCGCTGCCATTCTCCTGCTGGCAGCTCCCCTTGCCTGCCCGCTTGCAGGGTCCCACAGGGCAGCAGCGGTGGCTGACCCTGGCTCCAGCTGCAGCCGCCAACCTCTGGTATCCCAAAGCAGCTCTGGCCGCAGAGCCTCTTCCCAGCCTGCGGGATGGGGACCAAGGGACTCCCCGGGAGGAAGGGACGGAAGAAGGCAAAAGGCTGGGTTTGGGCAGCAGCCGGATCCAAGAGGATGGCGGGCGCAGGCTGCTCCCCGCAGTGAGCTGGGCCTGGGCACGCTGTGATGCTGTGATTCCGGGACTGACTCCTCGTAGGTGGCCGTGTGTCCCCAAATGGAGGAGCAGCCCCAGAAGCCTTGGTCAGCGCTGGCACAGGCGCTGCCGATGGCAGCCCCAGACCAGGTGCCCTGCAGCCAGCGCGGGGTGGGAGCGAGCGCCCGGACCTTTGGTCCCTGGCCTGCGCCCAGCCCTGCCCACAGCTGCAGAGAGCCTGAAAGAGCCGCTCTGCCAGGGCAGGGAGCCCACCCGAGCACAGTTGGGGTGCCCCAGCACCCAGCGCCAGCCCCCGTCTGCCCTCCAGCTCTGGGAACCCAGAGCAAGTGGAAACCCCTTCTCTGCCAAAGCCACGGCTGATCGCAGAGAATACAAAGGGAGACTGGGTCAGAAAAACTTGGAGAAATGTATTTACAACACAACAAAAAATGAATGCAATGAACAACACAGCGAAAACCAACTCTTTTTATGAAAAATACAACTCTTCTACCTAAACCTACACCTATTCTACATAAAACAACAACAATTCTTCTTAAACCTACGCCTATTCTACCTAAAACAACAACAGTTCTTCTTAAGCCTACACCTAGTCTACCTAAACCAACAACTGTTCTTCTTAAACCTACGCCTATTCTACCTAAACCAACAATTGTTCTTCTTAAGCCTACACCTAGTCTACCTAAAACAACAACTGATCTTCTTATGCCTACACCTATTCTACCTAAAGCTACAACTCCTTGCGAAAAACCAACAATCTTCCAAAACAACACCAATCTTCTAAGAAAACACCAACTCTTCAAAACAAACTTCTTCAACCGTCATCCAAACTTCCGTCTCCACCAGCCCTGGAAACAAGCAGCACAAGGTCATTTCAGTGAGGCTACTGATGCTCAGTGTGTTTGCCACAGGCTGGGGAGAGCGGGACTCTGCCGCGGGGCTCAGCCCGGGCTGGGGCTGGGAGCCGGGCTCGCCGCGATCACCCTTGGCTCCCGTGTCCCCAGGGCAGCGCAGGGCAGCGCGACGGTGGCGCTTGTGGCGCCAGGATGAGGCCGCCGGGCACCACGTGCCAGCAGCGGGGCTGTCGCACACAGCCCCATCCCCAGCGCGGCAGCAGCAGCCGACCCAGCCTCAGTGCCAGCAGTGGATGGGGGGCACGTGCTGCCTTACCACTGCTCACTCCACCTCCATGGCCTCTTCCTCCTCCTCCACCACGTCCACCTCCATCGCCTCCTCCTCCTCCACCACGACGTCCACCTCCATAGGCTCCACCTGCAGCCCCACTTGGGTCCTGCTGGCGGCCTCGTCCTCCAGCAACTTCAGCTGTTGGAATAGCCTAAGGCAAAAGCCAAGCAGAAGAGCGCGTTGGCGCTGCCCAGAGCAGAGCAGCGCAGCGCAGCGCAGCGCAGCTGTGGGACAGGGCTCTGGGCAGCCCGGTCCCCTCTGGCTGCGCGGGCAGAGCCGGGGGGCAGTGGGGACCCGGGCACGTCCCCAGCAGGAGCTGGTTGGAGGCCGGGGGCTCCGTGTCCAGCAGCACCCACCAGCTCTGACAGGCTGGCGCCTGCAGCTGGAGGACCCTTCTTCTGCTTCTCTTGAGCACCTTGCGGGGCGGCAACGGCTTGAGGACCTGGCAGAGCAGAGAGGGCAGGGGTGAGCGGCCGTGCTCCCTGCCTGCGGGGCCGGGGCACAGACCCTGCCCCGCGCCTGCCTCGGCACCCACCGCCTCCTTACTCTGCGTAGGCAGCCCTTTGCGTCCTCGCCTCCGCAAGGGCTGAGCCTGGTCACCAGCAGGACAGAGGTGTTCTTCTTTGGGGGCTGCATTTGGTGGAGCCAAGATCTTAACCGATTGCCAAGAATGAAGAAATGGGATGGGGAAGGAGCGGCAAGGGCTGGGAGCAGGGTAGACGGGCAGAGCGGGAACAGGGCGCAAGGGATGGGAGCAGAGAGGAGGGAGTAGAGGAAAGGTGTGGGGTCAGGGGTGAAGGTTTGTGTTGTTGTGTAGGCAGGGGCAGTTGCCGGTGTAACGCACGCGTGACATCAGCCCGGAGTTCCAGAACTGCTGCCAGCAGGGGATGGGGACGAGCCCTGAAGGGGCTGCAGCTTCATGGGGGACCCTGGGCAATGGTTACGTCACCCCTGAGATGACAGAGACACACTTGGGTCCTTCAATAATCAATACAATGGGTGAAGCCTGCGCTGGCCAACTCCACAAGGGCCAGGACCATCTTCTTGGCTCCTTCCCTGTCCCTCAAGCAGTCAGTGAGCGACCGGAGCAGTGCTCATGGGCTGCAGTTGGGATGTGCCCATGGGGTTGCAATTCAGCCCACAAATGGCCTCCAGCCGTGCCCGTCAAGGGTGAGCTCGCGCGAGAACCTGCGCCCCACGCGCAGGGAAGGCTGCGAGGGCAGCACACGATGTGGTGCCAGCAGCGCGTGTCGAGGGCTGCCTGCTTCAGGAGGGGTCTGCAACAGCTCCGGACCGTGTGCTCGCCTGTCCCTGACTGCATTTAGAGAGTCATAGAACCAGAGAAGAGTTGGGGTGGAAAGGACCTTAAGATCATCCGGTTCCAACCCCCCTGCCATGGGCAGGGACACCTCCCGCTAAACCATGCCACCCAAGGCTCTGTCCAACCTGGCCTTGAATGCTGCCAGGGATGGAGCCTTCTCAACTTCCCTGGGCAAGCCATTCCAGTGCATCACCACCCTTACAGGAAAGCATTTCTTCCTTCTATCCCATCTAAACTTCCCCTCCTTAAGTTTGAACCCATTACCCCTTGTCCTCTCACGACAGTCCCTAATGAACAGTCCCTCCCCAGCATCCTTACAGTCCCCGTTCAGGTGCTGGAAGGCTGCTATGAGGGCTCCACGCAGCCTTCTCTTCTCCCAGCTGAGCAGCCCCAACTTTCTCAGCCTATCTTCACACGGGAGGTTCTCCAGTCCCCTGATCATCCTCGTGGCCCTCCTCTGCACTTGTCCCAACAGTTCCATGTCCTTTTAATGTTGAGGACCCCAGAACTGCACACAATACTCCAAGTGAGGTCTCAGGAGAGCAGAGTAGAGGGGCAGGACCACCTCCCTCCACCTGCTGGTCACGCTCCTTTTGATGCAGCCCAGGATAAAATTGGCTTTCTGGGCTGCGAGCGCACACTGCAGCCGGCTCATGTTCATGTTCTCCTCGACCAGCACCCCCAAGTCCTTCTGCGCAGGGCTGCTCTGAATCTCTTCTCTGCCCAATCTGGAGCTGTGCCTGGGATTGCTCCGACTCAGGTGTAGGGCCTTGCACTTGGCATGGTTAAACTTCATACGGTTGGCATCAGCCCACCTCACAAGCGTGTCAAGGTCCCCCTGGATGGCGTTCCTTCCCTCCAGCGTATCAACCGAAGCACACAGCTTGGTGTCATCGGCAAACTTGCTGAGGGCGCACTCAATCCCACTGTCCACGTCACCGACAATGATGTTGAACAAGAGCGGTCCCAACCCCGATCCCTGAGGGATACCTCTCGTTACTGGTCTCCAGCTGGACATTGAGCCATTGAGCACAACTCTTTGTGTGCAGCTAGACAGGCAGTTCTTTATCCACCCAGTGGTCCACCTATCAAATGGATGTCTCTCCAACTTAGAGGCAAAGAAGTCGTGCGGGACAGTGTCGAACGCTTTGCACAAGTGCAGGTAGGTGACATCAGCTGCTCTACCCCTGTCCATCAGTTCCGTAGCCCCATGGTAGAAGGCCACCAAATTGGTGAGGCAGGATTTCCCCTTAGTGAAGCCACGCTGGCTGTCAGCAAGCTCCTTGTTGTTTTTCATGTGCCTCAGCATGCCTTCCAGGAGAATCTGCTGCGAGATGTGGGCAGGCAGGGAGGTGAGACTGACTGCTCTGCAGTTGCCCGCGTCATCCCTTTTCCCCTTCTTGGAAATGGGGGTTACATTCCCCTTTTTCCAGTTGCACGCACACCTCATGCACGCAGCAGCTCCCCCTGCACCCCGCTGCCATTCTCCTGCTGGCAGCTCCCCTTGCCTGCCCGCTTGCAGGGTCCCACAGGGCAGCAGCGGTGGCTGACCCTGGCTCCAGCTGCAGCCGCCAACCTCTGGTATCCCAAAGCAGCTCTGGCCGCAGAGCCTCTTCCCAGCCTGCGGGATGGGGACCAAGGGACTCCCCGGGAGGAAGGGACGGAAGAAGGCAGAAGGCTGGGTTTGGGCAGCAGCCGGATCCAAGAGGATGGCGGGCGCAGGCTGCTCCCCGCAGTGAGCTGGGCCTGGGCACGCTGTGATGCTGTGATTCCGGGACTGACTCCTCGTAGGTGGCCGTGTGTCCCCAAATGGAGGAGCAGCCCCAGAAGCCTTGGTCAGCGCTGGCACAGGCGCTGCCGATGGCAGCCCCAGACCAGGTGCCCTGCAGCCAGCGCGGGGTGGGAGCGAGCGCCCGGACCTTTGGTCCCTGGCCTGCGCCCAGCCCTGCCCACAGCTGCAGAGAGCCTGAAAGAGCCGCTCTGCCAGGGCAGGGAGCCCACCCGAGCACAGTTGGGGTGCCCCAGCACCCAGCGCCAGCCCCCGTCTGCCCTCCAGCTCTGGGAACCCAGAGCAAGTGGAAACCCCTTCTCTGCCAAAGCCACGGCTGATCGCAGAGAATACAAAGGGAGACTGGGTCAGAAAAACTTGGAGAAATGTATTTACAACACAACAAAAAATGAATGCAATGAACAACACAACGAAAACCAACTCTTTTTATGAAAAATACAACTCTTCTACCTAAACCTACACCTATTCTACATAAAAAAACAACAATTCTTCTTAAACCTACGCCTATTCTACCTAAAACAACAACAATTCTTCTTAAGCCTACACCTAGTCTACCTAAACCAACAACTGTTCTTCTTAAACCTACGCCTATTCTACCTAAACCAACAATTGTTCTTCTTAAGCCTACACCTAGTCTACCTAAAACAACAACTGATCTTCTTATGCCTACACCTATTCTACCTAAAGCTACAACTCCTTGCGAAAAACCAACAATCTTCCAAAACAACACCAATCTTCTAAGAAAACACCAACTCTTCAAAACAAACTTCTTCAACCGTCATCCAAACTTTCATCTCCACCAGCCCTGGAAACAAGCAGCACAAGGTCATTTCAGTGAGGCTCCTGATGCTCCCTGTGTTTGCCACAGGCTGGGGAGAGCGGGACTCTGCCGCGGGGCTCAGCCCGGGCTGGGGCTGGGAGCCGGGCTCGCCGCGATCACCCTTGGCTCCCGTGTCCCCAGGGCAGCGCAGGGCAGCGCGACGGTGGCGCTTGTGGCGCCAGGATGAGGCCGCCGGGCACCACGTGCCTGCAGCGGGGCTGTCGCACACAGCCCCATCCCCAGCGCGGCAGCAGCAGCCGACCCAGCCTCAGTGCCAGCAGTGGATGGGGGGCACGTGCTGCCTTACCACTGCTCACTCCACCTCCATGGCCTCTTCCTCCTCCTCCACCACATCCACCTCCATCGCCTCCTCCTCCTCCACCACGACGTCCACCTCCATAGGCTCCACCTGCAGCCCCGCTTGGGTCCTGCTGGCGGCCTCGTCCTCCAGCAACTTCAGCTGTTGGAATAGCCTAAGGCAAAAGCCAAGCAGAAGAGTGCGTTGGCGCTGCCCAGAGCAGAGCAGCGCAGCGCAGCGCAGCTGTGGGACAGGGCTCTGGGCAGCCCGGTCCCCTCTGGCTGCGCGGGCAGAGCCGGGGGGCAGTGGGGACCCGGGCACGTCCCCAGCAGGAGCTGGTTGGAGGCCGGGGGCTCCGTGTCCAGCAGCACCCACCAGCTCTGACAGGCTGGCGCCTGCAGCTGGAGGACCCTTCTTCTGCTTCTCTTGAGCACCTTGCGGGGCGGCAACGGCTTGAGGACCTGGCAGAGCAGAGAGGGCAGGGGTGAGCGGCCGTGCTCCCTGCCTGCGGGGCCGGGGCACAGACCCTGCCCCGCGCCTGCCTCGGCACCCACCGCCTCCTTACTCTGCGTAGGCAGCCCTTTGCGTCCTCGCCTCCGCAAGGGCTGAGCCTGGTCACCAGCAGGACAGAGGTGTTCTTCTTTGGGGGCTGCATTTGGTGGAGCCAAGATCTTAACCGATTGCCAAGAATGAAGAAATGGGATGGGGAAGGAGCGGCAAGGGCTGGGAGCAGGGTAGACGGGCAGAGCGGGAACAGGGCGCAAGGGATGGGAGCAGAGAGGAGGGAGTAGAGGAAAGGTGTGGGGTCAGGGGTGAAGGTTTGTGTTGTTGTGTAGGCAGGGGCAGTTGCCGGTGTAACGCACGCGTGACATCAGCCCGGAGTTCCAGAACTGCTGCCAGCAGGGGATGGGGACGAGCCCTGAAGGGGCTGCAGCTTCATGGGGGACCCTGGGCAATGGTTACGTCACCCCGGAGATGACAGAGACACACTTGGGTCCTTCAATAATCAATACAATGGGTGAAGCCTGCGCTGGCCAACTCCACAAGGGCCAGGACCATCTTCTTGGCTCCTTCCCTGTCCCTCAAGCAGTCAGTGAGCGACCGGAGCAGTGCTCATGGGCTGCAGTTGGGATGTGCCCATGGGGTTGCAATTCAGCCCACAAATGGCCTCCAGCCGTGCCCGTCAAGGGTGAGCTCGCGCGAGAACCTGCGCCCCACGCGCAGGGAAGGCTGCGAGGGCAGCACACGATGTGGTGCCAGCAGCGCGTGTCGAGGGCTGCCTGCTTCAGGAGGGGTCTGCAACAGCTCCGGACCGTGTGCTCGCCTGTCCCTGACTGCATTTAGAGAGTCATAGAACCAGAGAAGAGTTGGGGTGGAAAGGACCTTAAGATCATCCGGTTCCAACCCCCCTGCCATGGGCAGGGACACCTCCCGCTAAACCATGCCACCCAAGGCTCTGTCCAACCTGGCCTTGAATGCTGCCAGGGATGGAGCCTTCTCAACTTCCCTGGGCAAGCCATTCCAGTGCATCACCACCCTTACAGGAAAGCATTTCTTCCTTCTATCCCATCTAAACTTCGCCTTCTTAAGTTTGAACCCATTACCCCTTGTCCTCTCACGACAGTCCCTAATGAACAGTCCCTCCCCAGCATCCTTACAGTCCCCGTTCAGGTGCTGGAAGGCTGCTATGAGGGCTCCACGCAGCCTTCTCTTCTCCCAGCTGAGCAGCCCCAACTTTCTCAGCCTATCTTCACACGGGAGGTTCTCCAGTCCCCTGATCATCCTCGTGGCCCTCCTCTGCACTTGTCCCAACAGTTGCAGGTCCTTTTAATGTTGAGGACCCCAGAACTGCACACAATACTCCAAGTGAGGTCTCAGGAGAGCAGAGTAGAGGGGCAGGACCACCTCCCTCCACCTGCTGGTCACGCTCCTTTTGATGCAGCCCAGGATAAAATTGGCTTTCTGGGCTGCGAGCGCACACTGCAGCCGGCTCATGTTCATGTTCTCCTCGACCAGCACCCCCAAGTCCTTCTGCGCAGGGCTGCTCTGAATCTCTTCTCTGCCCAATCTGGAGCTGTGCCTGGGATTGCTCCGACTCAGGTGTAGGGCCTTGCACTTGGCATGGTTAAACTTCATACGGTTGGCATCAGCCCACCTCACAAGCGTGTCAAGGTCCCCCTGGATGGCGTTCCTTCCCTCCAGCGTATCAACCGAAGCACACAGCTTGGTGTCATCGGCAAACTTGCTGAGGGCGCACTCAATCCCACTGTCCACGTCACCGACAATGATGTTGAACAAGAGCGGTCCCAACCCCGATCCCTGAGGGATACCTCTCGTTACTGGTCTCCAGCTGGACATTGAGCCATTGAGCACAACTCTTTGTGTGCAGCTAGACAGGCAGTTCTTTATCCACCCAGTGGTCCACCTATCAAATGGATGTCTCTCCAACTTAGAGGCAAAGAAGTCGTGCGGGACAGTGTCGAACGCTTTGCACAAGTGCAGGTAGGTGACATCAGCTGCTCTACCCCTGTCCATCAGTTCCGTAGCCCCATGGTAGAAGGCCACCAAATTGGTGAGGCAGGATTTCCCCTTAGTGAAGCCACGCTGGCTGTCAGCAAGCTCCTTGTTGTTTTTCATGTGCCTCAGCATGCCTTCCAGGAGAATCTGCTGCGAGATGTGGGCAGGCAGGGAGGTGAGACTGACTGCTCTGCAGTTGCCCGCGTCATCCCTTTTCCCCTTCTTGGAAATGGGGGTTACATTCCCCTTTTTCCAGTTGCACGCACACCTCATGCACGCAGCAGCTCCCCCTGCACCCCGCTGCCATTCTCCTGCTGGCAGCTCCCCTTGCCTGCCCGCTTGCAGGGTCCCACAGGGCAGCAGCGGTGGCTGACCCTGGCTCCAGCTGCAGCCGCCAACCTCTGGTATCCCAAAGCAGCTCTGGCCGCAGAGCCTCTTCCCAGCCTGCGGGATGGGGACCAAGGGACTCCCCGGGAGGAAGGGACGGAAGAAGGCAGAAGGCTGGGTTTGGGCAGCAGCCGGATCCAAGAGGATGGCGGGCGCAGGCTGCTCCCCGCAGTGAGCTGGGCCTGGGCACGCTGTGATGCTGTGATTCCGGGACTGACTCCTCGTAGGTGGCCGTGTGTCCCCAAATGGAGGAGCAGCCCCAGAAGCCTTGGTCAGCGCTGGCACAGGCGCTGCCGATGGCAGCCCCAGACCAGGTGCCCTGCAGCCAGCGCGGGGTGGGAGCGAGCGCCCGGACCTTTGGTCCCTGGCCTGCGCCCAGCCCTGCCCACAGCTGCAGAGAGCCTGAAAGAGCCGCTCTGCCAGGGCAGGGAGCCCACCCGAGCACAGTTGGGGTGCCCCAGCACCCAGCGCCAGCCCCCGTCTGCCCTCCAGCTCTGGGAACCCAGAGCAAGTGGAAACCCCTTCTCTGCCAAAGCCACGGCTGATCGCAGAGAATACAAAGGGAGACTGGGTCAGAAAAACTTGGAGAAATGTATTTACAACACAACAAAAAATGAATGCAATGAACAACACAGCGAAAACCAACTCTTTTTATGAAAAATACAACTCTTCTACCTAAACCTACACCTATTCTACATAAAAAAAACAACAATTCTTCTTAAACCTACGCCTATTCTACCTAAAACAACAACAATTCTTCTTAAGCCTACACCTAGTCTACCTAAACCAACAACTGTTCTTCTTAAACCTACGCCTATTCTACCTAAACCAACAATTGTTCTTCTTAAGCCTACACCTAGTCTACCTAAAACAACAACTGATCTTCTTATGCCTACACCTATTCTACCTAAAGCTACAACTCCTTGCGAAAAACCAACAATCTTCCAAAACAACACCAATCTTCTAAGAAAACACCAACTCTTCAAACAAACTTCTTCAACCGTCATCCAACCTTTCCGTCTCCACCAGCCCTGGAAACAAGCAGCACAAGGTCATTTCAGTGAGGCTACTGATGCTCAGTGTGTTTGCCACAGGCTGGGGAGAGCGGGACTCTGCCGCGGGGCTCAGCCCGGGCTGGGGCTGGGAGCCGGGCTCGCCGCGATCACCCTTGGCTCCCGTGTCCCCAGGGCAGCGCAGGGCAGCGCGACGGTGGCGCTTGTGGCGCCAGGATGAGGCCGCCGGGCACCACGTGCCTGCAGCGGGGCTGTCGCACACAGCCCCATCCCCAGCGCGGCAGCAGCAGCCGACCCAGCCTCAGTGCCAGCAGTGGATGGGGGGCACGTGCTGCCTTACCACTGCTCACTCCACCTCCATGGCCTCTTCCTCCTCCTCCACCACATCCACCTCCATCGCCTCCTCCTCCTCCACCACGACGTCCACCTCCATAGGCTCCACCTGCAGCCCCACTTGGGTCCTGCTGGCGGCCTCGTCCTCCAGCAACTTCAGCTGTTGGAATAGCCTAAGGCAAAAGCCAAGCAGAAGAGCGCGTTGGCGCTGCCCAGAGCAGAGCAGCGCAGCGCAGCGCAGCTGTGGGACAGGGCTCTGGGCAGCCCGGTCCCCTCTGGCTGCGCGGGCAGAGCCGGGGGGCAGTGGGGACCCGGGCACGTCCCCAGCAGGAGCTGGTTGGAGGCCGGGGGCTCCGTGTCCAGCAGCACCCACCAGCTCTGACAGGCTGGCGCCTGCAGCTGGAGGACCCTTCTTCTGCTTCTCTTGAGCACCTTGCGGGGCGGCAACGGCTTGAGGACCTGGCAGAGCAGAGAGGGCAGGGGTGAGCGGCCGTGCTCCCTGCCTGCGGGGCCGGGGCACAGACCCTGCCCCGCGCCTGCCTCGGCACCCACCGCCTCCTTACTCTGCGTAGGCAGCCCTTTGCGTCCTCGCCTCCGCAAGGGCTGAGCCTGGTCACCAGCAGGACAGAGGTGTTCTTCTTTGGGGGCTGCATTTGGTGGAGCCAAGATCTTAACCGACTTGCCAAGAATGAAGAAATGGGATGGGGAAGGAGCGGCAAGGGCTGGGAGCAGGGTAGACAGGGCAGAGCGGGAACAGGGCGCAAGGGATGGGAGCAGAGAGGAGGGAGTAGAGGAAAGGTGTGGGGTCAGGGGTGAAGGTTTGTGTTGTTGTGTAGGCAGGGGCAGTTGCCGGTGTAACGCACGCGTGACATCAGCCCGGAGTTCCAGAACTGCTGCCAGCAGGGGATGGGGACGAGCCCTGAAGGGGCTGCAGCTTCATGGGGGACCCTGGGCAATGGTTACGTCACCCCTGAGATGACAGAGACACACTTGGGTCCTTCAATAATCAATACAATGGGTGAAGCCTGCGCTGGCCAACTCCACAAGGGCCAGGACCATCTTCTTGGCTCCTTCCCTGTCCCTCAAGCAGTCAGTGAGCGACCGGAGCAGTGCTCATGGGCTGCAGTTGGGATGTGCCCATGGGGTTGCAATTCAGCCCACAAATGGCCTCCAGCCGTGCCCGTCAAGGGTGAGCTCGCGCGAGAACCTGCGCCCCACGCGCAGGGAAGGCTGCGAGGGCAGCACACGATGTGGTGCCAGCAGCGCGTGTCGAGGGCTGCCTGCTTCAGGAGGGGTCTGCAACAGCTCCGGACCGTGTGCTCGCCTGTCCCTGACTGCATTTAGAGAGTCATAGAACCAGAGAAGAGTTGGGGTGGAAAGGACCTTAAGATCATCCGGTTCCAACCCCCCTGCCATGGGCAGGGACACCTCCCGCTAAACCATGCCACCCAAGGCTCTGTCCAACCTGGCCTTGAATGCTGCCAGGGATGGAGCCTTCTCAACTTCCCTGGGCAAGCCATTCCAGTGCATCACCACCCTTACAGGAAAGCATTTCTTCCTTCTATCCCATCTAAACTTCGCCTTCTTAAGTTTGAACCCATTACCCCTTGTCCTCTCACGACAGTCCCTAATGAAGAGTCCCTCCCCAGCATCCTTACAGTCCCCGTTCAGATACTGGAAGGCTGCTATGAGGGCTCCACGCAGCCTTCTCTTCTCCCAGCTGAGCAGCCCCAACTTTCTCAGCCTATCTTCACACGGGAGGTTCTCCAGTCCCCTGATCATCCTCGTGGCCCTCCTCTGCACTTGTCCCAACAGTTCCATGTCCTTTTAATGTTGAGGACCCCAGAACTGCACACAATACTCCAAGTGAGGTCTCAGGAGAGCAGAGTAGAGGGGCAGGACCACCTCCCTCCACCTGCTGGTCACGCTCCTTTTGATGCAGCCCAGGATAAAATTGGCTTTCTGGGCTGCGAGCGCACACTGCAGCCGGCTCATGTTCATGTTCTCCTCGACCAGCACCCCCAAGTCCTTCTGCGCAGGGCTGCTCTGAATCTCTTCTCTGCCCAATCTGGAGCTGTGCCTGGGATTGCTCCGACTCAGGTGTAGGGCCTTGCACTTGGCATGGTTAAACTTCATACGGTTGGCATCAGCCCACCTCACAAGCGTGTCAAGGTCCCCCTGGATGGCGTTCCTTCCCTCCAGCGTATCAACCGAAGCACACAGCTTGGTGTCATCGGCAAACTTGCTGAGGGCGCACTCAATCCCACTGTCCACGTCACCGACACTGATGTTGAACAAGAGCGGTCCCAACCCCGATCCCTGAGGGATACCTCTCGTTACTGGTCTCCAGCTGGACATTGAGCCATTGAGCACAACTCTTTGTGTGCAGCTAGACAGGCAGTTCTTTATCCACCCAGTGGTCCACCTATCAAATGGATGTCTCTCCAACTTAGAGGCAAAGAAGTCGTGCGGGACAGTGTCGAACGCTTTGCACAAGTGCAGGTAGGTGACATCAGCTGCTCTACCCCTGTCCATCAGTTCCGTAGCCCCATGGTAGAAGGCCACCAAATTGGTGAGGCAGGATTTCCCCTTAGTGAAGCCACGCTGGCTGTCAGCAAGCTCCTTGTTGTTTTTCATGTGCCTCAGCATGCCTTCCAGGAGAATCTGCTGCGAGATGTGGGCAGGCAGGGAGGTGAGACTGACTGCTCTGCAGTTGCCCGCGTCATCCCTTTTCCCCTTCTTGGAAATGGGGGTTACATTCCCCTTTTTCCAGTTGCACGCACACCTCATGCACGCAGCAGCTCCCCCTGCACCCCGCTGCCATTCTCCTGCTGGCAGCTCCCCTTGCCTGCCCGCTTGCAGGGTCCCACAGGGCAGCAGCGGTGGCTGACCCTGGCTCCAGCTGCAGCCGCCAACCTCTGGTATCCCAAAGCAGCTCTGGCCGCAGAGCCTCTTCCCAGCCTGCGGGATGGGGACCAAGGGACTCCCCGGGAGGAAGGGACGGAAGAAGGCAGAAGGCTGGGTTTGGGCAGCAGCCGCATCCAAGAGGATGGCGGGCGCAGGCTGCTCCCCGCAGTGAGCTGGGCCTGGGCACGCTGTGATGCTGTGATTCCGGGACTGACTCCTCGTAGGTGGCCGTGTGTCCCCAAATGGAGGAGCAGCCCCAGAAGCCTTGGTCAGCGCTGGCACAGGCGCTGCCGATGGCAGCACCAGACCAGGTGCCCTGCAGCCAGCGCGGGGTGGGAGCGAGCGCCCGGACCTTTGGTCCCTGGCCTGCGCCCAGCCCTGCCCACAGCTGCAGAGAGCCTGAAAGAGCCGCTCTGCCAGGGCAGGGAGCCCACCCGAGCACAGTTGGGGTGCCCCAGCACCCAGCGCCAGCCCCCGTCTGCCCTCCAGCTCTGGGAACCCAGAGCAAGTGGAAACCCCTTCTCTGCCAAAGCCACGGCTGATCGCAGAGAATACAAAGGGAGACTGGGTCAGAAAAACTTGGAGAAATGTATTTACAACACAACAAAAAATGAATGCAATGAACAACACAACGAAAACCAACTCTTTTTATGAAAAATACAACTCTTCTACCTAAACCTACACCTATTCTACATAAAAAAAACAACAATTCTTCTTAAACCTACGCCTATTCTACCTAAAACAACAACAATTCTTCTTAAGCCTACACCTAGTCTACCTAAACCAACAACTGTTCTTCTTAAACCTACGCCTATTCTACCTAAACCAACAATTGTTCTTCTTAAGCCTACACCTAGTCTACCTAAAACAACAACTGATCTTCTTATGCCTACACCTATTCTACCTAAAGCTACAACTCCTTGCGAAAAACCAACAATCTTCCAAAACAACACCAATCTTCTAAGAAAACACCAACTCTTCAAACCAAACTTCTGCACCCGTAGTCCAACCTTCCGTCTCCACCAGCCCTGGAAACAAACAGCACAAGGTCATTTCAGTGAGGCTACTGATGCTCAGTGTGTTTGCCACAGGCTGGGGAGAGCGGGACTCTGCCGCGGGGCTCAGCCCGGGCTGGGGCTGGGAGCCGGGCTCGCCGCAATCACCCTTGGCTCCCGTGTCCCCAGGGCAGCGCAGGGCAGCGCGACGGTGGCGCTTGTGGCGCCAGGATGAGGCCGCCGGGCACCACGTGCCAGCAGCGGGGCTGTCGCACACAGCCCCATCCCCAGCGTGGCAGCAGCAGCCGACCCAGCCTCAGTGCCAGCAGTGGATGGGGGGCACGTGCTGCCTTACCACTGCTCACTCCACCTCCATGGCCTCTTCCTCCTCCTCCACCACAGTCCACCTCCATCGCCTCCTCCTCCTCCTCCACCATGTCCACCTCCATAGGCTCCACCTGCAGCCCCACTTGGGTCCTGCTGGCGGCCTCGTCCTCCAGCAACTTCAGCTGTTGGAATAGCCTAAGGCAAAAGCCAAGCAGAAGAGCTGCGTTGGCGCTGCCCAGAGCAGAGCAGCGCAGCGCAGCGCAGCTGTGGGACAGGGCTCTGGGCAGCCCGGTCCCCTCTGGCTGCGCGGGCAGAGCCGGGGGGCAGTGGGGACCCGGGCACGTCCCCAGCAGGAGCTGGTTGGAGGCCGGGGGCTCCGTGTCCAGCAGCACCCACCAGCTCTGACAGGCTGGCGCCTGCAGCTGGAGGACCCTTCTTCTGCTTCTCTTGAGCACCTTGCGGGGCGGCAACGGCTTGAGGACCTGGCAGAGCAGAGAGGGCAGGGGTGAGCGGCCGTGCTCCCTGCCTGCGGGGCCGGGGCACAGACCCTGCCCCGCGCCTGCCTCGGCACCCACCGCCTCCTTACTCTGCGTAGGCAGCCCTTTGCGTCCTCGCCTCCGCAAGGGCTGAGCCTGGTCACCAGCAGGACAGAGGTGTTCTTCTTTGGGGGCTGCATTTGGTGGAGCCAACAGAGTAACCGATTGCCAAGAATGAAGAAATGGGATGGGGAAGGAGCGGCAAGGGCTGGGAGCAGGGTAGACGGGCAGAGCGGGAACAGGGCGCAAGGGATGGGAGCAGAGAGGAGGGAGTAGAGGAAAGGTGTGGGGTCAGGGGTGAAGGTTTGTGTTGTTGTGTAGGCAGGGGCAGTTGCCGGTGTAACGCACGCGTGACATCAGCCCGGAGTTCCAGAACTGCTGCCAGCAGGGGATGGGGACGAGCCCTGAAGGGGCTGCAGCTTCATGGGGGACCCTGGGCAATGGTTACGTCACCCCGGAGATGACAGAGACACACTTGGGTCCTTCAATAATCAATACAATGGGTGAAGCCTGCGCTGGCCAACTCCACAAGGGCCAGGACCATGTCCTTTGCTCCTTCCCTGTCCCTCAAGCAGTCAGTGAGCGACCGGAGCAGTGCTCATGGGCTGCAGTTGGGATGTGCCCATGGGGTTGCAATTCAGCCCACAAATGGCCTCCAGCCGTGCCCGTCAAGGGTGAGCTCGCGCGAGAACCTGCGCCCCACGCGCAGGGAAGGCTGCGAGGGCAGCACACGATGTGGTGCCAGCAGCGCGTGTCGAGGGCTGCCTGCTTCAGGAGGGGTCTGCAACAGCTCCGGACCGTGTGCTCGCCTGTCCCTGACTGCATTTAGAGAGTCATAGAACCAGAGAAGAGTTGGGGTGGAAAGGACCTTAAGATCATCCGGTTCCAACCCCCCTGCCATGGGCAGGGACACCTCCCGCTAAACCATGCCACCCAAGGCTCTGTCCAACCTGGCCTTGAATGCTGCCAGGGATGGAGCCTTCTCAACTTCCCTGGGCAAGCCATTCCAGTGCATCACCACCCTTACAGGAAAGCATTTCTTCCTTCTATCCCATCTAAACTTCGCCTTCTTAAGTTTGAACCCATTACCCCTTGTCCTCTCACGACAGTCCCTAATGAAGAGTCCCTCCCCAGCATCCTTACAGTCCCCGTTCAGATACTGGAAGGCTGCTATGAGGGCTCCACGCAGCCTTCTCTTCTCCCAGCTGAGCAGCCCCAACTTTCTCAGCCTATCTTCACACGGGAGGTTCTCCAGTCCCCTGATCATCCTCGTGGCCCTCCTCTGCACTTGTCCCAACAGTTCCATGTCCTTTTAATGTTGAGGACCCCAGAACTGCACACAATACTCCAAGTGAGGTCTCAGGAGAGCAGAGTAGAGGGGCAGGACCACCTCCCTCCACCTGCTGGTTATGCTCCTTTTGATGCAGCCCAGGATACGGTTGATTTCTGGGCTGCGAGCGCACACTGCAGCCGGCTCATGTTCATGTTCTCCTCGACCAGCACCCCCAAGTCCTTCTGCGCAGCGCTGCTCTGAATCTCTTCTCTGCCCAATCTGGAGCTGAGCCTGGGATTGCTCCGACTCAGGTGTAGGGCCTTGCACTTGGCATGGTTAAACTTCATACGGTTGGCATCAGCCCACCTCACAAGCGTGTCAAGGTCCCCCTGGATGGCGTTCCTTCCCTCCAGCGTACCAACCGAAGCACACAGCTTGGTGTCATTGGCATTTTTTGATAAGACCCAGTGTGGTGTAGCTGTGTGCTGTGAAGCAGTATTGCTTTCCATCCTGGCTACAGAGTTGGCATTTCAATGGCAGAAGCAATTTTCTTATTTCCTGAGAATAATTTGTGAAAGTCCCTCAAGTGTTTTGTGATAAGTGGCACACTGATTATAAGACATGATTCTAATTGGTGCTATCATCTTATGAGCAAAGTGGATATTCATAACCTGCAGCATCCAAGAAACCAACTCAGGGGCACTTGCCCCAGGTTTTCAAAAGACTCTCTGGACTAGATGTACATCAACGAAGATTACACATAGGCCAAACGCTTGCCAAATAATGCAAGTGTTAGGCACCAGTAACCCTCAAGTGACTGTACAACATGCCTTGAACAGCCAGTTCAGCCTCACTTGTCCTGGTTTCAGCTGATGTTAAAGATCTTAAACAACCACCCTGCATCTATGGGAAATCACTCCCCTGGGTGAGACAGAATGAGATCTCACCTCTCACTGATGTGCAGGGAACTGCCCAGGACCTATTTAATTTTTGTGTAAGGCAGCTTTGCATGCATGAAGGTTTTATTGTGAGTTATTAAACCATCATCTACTTTGCCCCCAAATAACTGAAGGATAAGGCAAGAGAGCATTGGTTTTTTGCAATTATTTGAAAGAGTGTCTGCCTGAAATGCAAGGGTTCATACCATTTTTGTGCTCTTTTGTGTATTGTATGTTGAGAATTCAGGAACAAAACTTCTCTTCATTGTTGCTAAAGGAGTTCTCTACAGGGATTTGGGATTTGCTTCTTGAAGAACATGGAAGTGATTTTGCTACTACTGTGAGAAATTTATTCCACTTAGTGAAAGAAACTTGGAATTGAAACAATTTGCTTGTAATGATCGTTTCTCTAATACAGAGTTTTTCCCCCCTTAGAAGAGATTTTTTCCTTAGCAGCTCAGAACACCCATTGACAGAAGCATCTGCAGATACACCAGAGCAGTAAGTACCAGGGTGCCTTGAAGTAACACACAGGTAAAGCAGAGGAGGAGGAAGGTGAGTCCTGGGGTGGCTGCTGGTCCTCTGAACATGTCAAAATCCAGATTTGGATGTGTCAGCTCTTACCTTTGGATGTGTTAGCTATCACATGGGCTGGGTTGAGGCTAACAATAACATCTCATTTTATAGCCCAGAACTAAACTTGTTTCTTGTGCTAATGAGACCTTCTTGCAGTGCATCAGAGTTATCTCCTCAAAACATAACAGCTTAATCCCCTTAAGCCACTCCATACCCTATCTAGCCTGCACAGAAATTAATTTTCTCCATCTTCACAGCCAGCTGTGACTTGCAGCTCCCTGGGGCACGGAGCCCTGAGCTCACAGGCACCTCCAGGTGCACACATGGCATAGTCAACTCTGGCAGTCAGAGACACAGAGCGAGCAGCATCACATCCTCCCCTTTCCCCTTTCCCTTCCTGCTCCATCCTTAGCTGTGTGGTACTTTGGTGACATCCTGCAAGCCTAGTGAGGCTGGAGAGGAGGAAAAGTCAAGGCTGTGTGCATCCTGGTACTGTTTGCCTTTAGTACAGTAACTAGATCATGGCAGCAAAGCTCAGCCCTTGGTGCTGCAGTGCTGGGAGCTATGGAGGATGGTGCCTCCCAGGCCCTCAAGCACAGGCAGCACCTCCTTGGGAACAGGCTGTCCTGTGCCCCCCAGCCCTTCACCCCATGGCTGCAGGTGCAGAGTGCAGCAGGAAAGACAGCTCTGACCTGAGGCCATGTGGGAAGAGGATTTAATGCCTGAGCTTGGAAACTCACCTACATTCTGACTTAAGGCATTTCTCAGACATGGGACCTGCAGTTTGATAGATGGCCTTCATCTCTGCAAACCCAAGTAACAGCTCAACCCTGAAGCCTCACCAGCAGGACCTTTTTCCACCTTCCCATCACATTTCCAGTCTTCACTGCTCCCCTTTATGCTTTCTTCCCCCACACAGAGACACCCTAAGAGCAGTATTCTCTTAACTGAACTTCAGCCCCAGGCCAACAGCTAACTGATAGTTCTGAAATTTTTGGGCAACATACTTAGTATTCAATTAAACCCCAGTTCTCCCCTTTCTGCCCTATGTGCCAAGTACTGCATGACCCTTTGTTATCTTTTGAGAAGCAATTGGCAGATAAATTCCCTCAGCACCACGAGATCTCCAGCAAATGCACCAGAGCATTAAACTCTGCAGATGAGAAATGAGTTCAACTCCTGCACATATTCTGACATGAAGAGGAGTTGAGAGAGTTTTAGGCAGAAGTAGAGGCAGAAGGTCAGCACTCCGCTTGCTAAGGAGATGCTGGTTGAGAGGGCAGGCAGCTGCTTGCTGTCAGGAAATAAATCACTAGCAGAAAGGAATGAAAAGAAATAACTCATCACACTGTAACTTCCTCTGCATACCCAGAGTCTGAATAAAAGCCTTTATTCCTCGTAAGAAACCAAAGGACCCCCTTCAAGCTTCAGCCTGGATTACCTTGTACCCTGCAACACCCCACCCTGCTCATAAAGTCTGAAGCTGTATTTTACCCTCAGCATTCATTTAGCCTCAACAGCATGAGCATAGGTTACAGGTTTATAAATATGCCACCAAATAGAGAATTTACTACCCCTAAATAATATCCCACATTGACGCTGCCTCTCAATTTGATCTAACCTGTTAGCTCATTATTTCTAACCCCTGCCCTTCCAGTGCCTTTTAACCTGGTAAAATGCCATCTGCTTTCTTCAATTACAAGCAAACAAGTCCCCTGGCAGGAAAGGAGGGACCTGACACTGTAGTGGAGCCCTGGGCAGAGGGGCAGACAGGAAGAGGACAGCAGCTTGGGAAAGGGCTGAGTGGGGTTTATGGGCCTGAAGAACCAACAGATGGCTGAAGCTCACGGCATTCAGCTGAGACTTTCAGTTTAGGAGACACCGCATGCAGAAGTTTACCTGAACCTGGCTGGTCCCAATGCACTAGTGATAGAGGCCACACAGTAATCACCTCTACACGATGCATGGATGGATCCCAAGCAAGGGTTATTTACTCCTGCAAAACACAGAAGTTCAAATAACTTACCAAATCCTCACTTTAAGCACCAGTTGGTTATCTTCTTATCCTGTCTCTAGACTTTGGGTGGTGGAAAAGGTACTTTCAGGAGGGAAATTGGGCATCCATGCCAGCCTGTGCCAGAGGAGAGCATGGCCATGCTGATGGCTCTTTGGGACAGCCTCTCGCCTTCAATCCTGGCCAGCAACCAGGACCCAGCCTGCCCCAGGGCCATGTTAGGGAGTAACCCACAAAACACCAGCGGTTCCTCAAAAAAGGGACAAAAAGACCACGAGAGCACCCAGCATCTCCCTGCAACCAGAGCAGGCTTATTAGAGCTTGGCTTCCGCCCTGCCGTATGATTCTGCAAAGAGCACATTACTAACATTAAAATAGTGGCACCTTTAAATTAGTAACACTCAGGTCACTAAAGAGGATGCTGAGCCACTGCTTAAATTTTTCGGAGCTACAAGAGAGGGTGAACCACACATCAGGGAATGAATTAGATCCAGCTCCTTTCCAATCTGGTCTGGCCCCTGGCTGCTGCTTTGAACTGATTAGTTCAAGCAGGCTCCAATAAAGCAGCAGCTAATGAAGCCCGGGGCAGAGTCCTCCAGCAGTACCCATGTACTCACTCAGCAGTTCACTTGTTTATTTTGCAATCCATGTTTCCCCAGTGCTGCCCCTGGCCGTGCCTGCTCTCCCTGCTCACAGAGTTGCTCCTCAGCGCTCTCCAAACCACAGCATCCATTGCAGGGAGTGTGCTATGATGTACAGGGGATCAAAGTCTAATTCATTAAAATACCCCCAGTTTAGCAGTTAACCAGCCCTTCACAGGGGGTTTCACACGGGATGCCCCAAAGGGTCTAAATGCAGATCCTGATGGGAGGGCAACACTGGCATTGCCTGTGCCTCAAATCAGGGGCACTTTCCCAGCTATTGCCTGAGGGAGGGAACATGACTACAATCCCACATCCCTCGCACTGTGGGTGATGGGCAGGAATATTAAGGACAATCTGTGTTTTATAATAGCTCAGGTTTTTTTAATAACCACCTTGTAACTTGTGCTGTTTCTATAGAGACAGGGGGGATGCTGCGAGCACACCGGTAGCCACATGCTGCCCCTCCAAAAAGGAATGCCTGAAGCCACAAGCCAGGAAGCCTTTAAAACCTTTCCCAGCTCAAGGGGAAGGTCCTGGTGCGATTTTGAGGTTGTTAGCGAGGTCCCACTGTATTTCCCTGCTGGCTGATCCTGTCTGTCCTCACAGCCACAGTGTGGGTGGCTGCCCAGAGGAAATAAAAGCAACTATTTCCAGCCATGCAGCGTCAGTGTTTCTGGTAGGAGAGGACAGGAAGGGTGGCCACCATGGGAACCCTTGCTGCTAGCCTTGAGCAGAGCATGGCATGCCCTTGGCTTGGCCAGGTGGGATGGGAAAGCTTTCAGAGGTGGGGCTGGAGGCTAAGCTGGGGCCAGGCATGCGAAGATGTTTCCCTGGAGCTGCTAACAGAGGCTATTCCTGGATGCATTAATGCTCCTGGAGTCACTTTGGCTTTCTCCAGGGAAGGTCCTGGAGCAAAGGGGGTGATGCAGTGCCAGCCCCATTTCTAGCTGGAGCACAGTAACTCCTCAGTGCTTCCCAGCACCAGCTCGCTGCTGGGGACACCTTCACGCCAGCTCTGGTCCTTTCACACAAAAAAGGCCAAGAGGTGGATGCTCTGGAGAGCCCCAATGTCCCGCAGGGCCGGTGGAGGGCAGCGTGGCCATCCCTAGGACTCCTGAGCAGGTCACTCTCAAAGGACACCAGGGCTCAGATTGCACCTTCCCTCCCACTGCTAAGGCTGCTGAGGCTAAAGCTACTGCCCTTCAGACACAGGATCAGGCCAATGCCTTTATCCCGGTTCTCACATGTCAGATACCTCCCTGCCTGCACCCGGTGACGCTTGTCCAGGGGCAGGGGTAGGGGACATTATCCCTGAGACCAGCAGCTCCCTAGGCAGAGACTTTGCGCTGTTTCCCCTATGCTGGGGAAAGGGCCTTCATCAGTATCTTTTAAGCAGGCCCACCACCCTCCCTGCTGCCTCTGTCACACAGGGGCCAAAGATCTGCTCCATTCATCAGCCCTGTGATTTAAGAGGTGCATAAGGCTCGGGTTACCCCCCGCCCCCAGCCTCCTCCCAGCAACTGGATGAATGAGATGCTGCTGGTTCCTACCATACCAAAAGCAAAACCAGCCAAGAGGAGAGTATGGCCATCATTTCACTAAACTCAGCTCCCTAAGTCTTCACCAGAGCACAAAATCTTCTACCATATGACTCCTCAGCTTCTCTGGGTGAACCCAGAGGTCTTGCTGCCCATGGAGGCTGAGCCTGTGTCCCACCAGCCTCTCTGCACAGCCCAGCTTTGCTCATATGAGACACTCCAGAAATAGAAAAGGGATTGAAGGTTTTGGCTACTCCGGATTCCTCAGGCCCTCAGGCCCTGCTGCTCCTGGCTGGCGCTGGGCTGAGCTCTCCCATCCTCCTTCATAAATCACTCTTCCCAGAGCTACCATTTCCCTGTCCCTCATGCCTGCCTTTCCTCTCACATTGGCTGTTTCAAGAGGCTGAGCAAGAAGACGGGCCATAGGCAAAAGAGAACCACTCCTCACCAAACCCAGGAGGACCACAGCACTGAAGGAGCAGGCAGCAACACACAGCTTGCAAGAAACTTGTCAGCAGCCCTGGGGTTGGGAGGCAGCAAAGGGACCTGTCAGCAGCCATCTGTGTTGCCCTGGCAGGCTTTGGGCCAGCGAGCCACCTTTCCTCCTGGCCCCATGCAACCTCGGGTAGAGGCCAGCACGATGGTAGCACACAGAGCTTGCTGAGAGAGCAGGAGGCGTCCTCGAATGAATGGCACCGAATTTCTAGAAAGCAATAAGGGAAAACAACTTTCTTTGCAAAGCATTCTCCATCATCAACAAATTCCAGGTTTTGAAACAGATATTGGGAAAAAGCTAAAAACCATCCAGATGCCACCTATGAAATCACGCACCACATGTTGATGAACAATCCTTTAAGACTGGAGTGAGTATGTCAACCTGGAGATCGCCCTGCAAACATCCACGTGGCTACAGTGAGCAGATAACTGTTTATTATTGCACGTAATCCAGCAGAACAACCGACAGAAAACTCTGGACAGTAGTACACAGATTGTAGTAAACAGCTTGCAAAACCTGTGAAGAAGGTATTTTGGTGTGAAGAGTGAAATGTATCTGCATCTTTGTAAGACCTGAAAGTATACCACAATATCCTAGTCAGTTCTGAAAGCATGCAGTTTGAGGTAAATCTGTTATTTTGCATCTAAGAAAACAAAATCCCTAAGGGGCTATATGTATGTATGTAATGTATATCCATATCTCAGCACAATATGGATATATTTATATGTCACATAAAAGCAACTCTACCTACTTTTCTCAGAAGGTTACTAGGAGGAAAGCACATTACTGAGTGCATATCACATGCATAAAAAATTGGGATGGGAGGAAGGGGAATTACCTTAGTACTGTTGAAAAAGATCCATTTTTGTGCTTAGTGATAAATAGAAGCCCCTCAGGTCTCTCAATGGAAATTGTCTTCGTGGCTAATAAAATCAGTTGGCATATTGAAACTGCAGAGCCAGCAAGTGAATGCCAGCAAATGGAGATAAAACATCAAAGGCAGCAGAACCTGGGGTTTGCAATACATTTATAGTTAAGAAAAGGGGGAAAAAAGCAAATTGTTACTAAACTATGCTCTGTGGAAGTGCAGATGATGCTGCACAGCTTTCTCAGGACTGGTACGGCCACATGGCTTTTAGAAAGGGATCATTCACTTCTCCCACAGTTAACACCACGTATTTGCTACTGTGACAACATTCCTGAGCTCAATAAGGTTAAAAAATAAACTTGGTTCACTAATAAAAGTACTCAATTATTCTCATTCCCTTATGCCATAATTAGAGTTGATAAACTAGGCAGGTTTTGCCCTGTGTCTCCAGTCAGTGTAAAACCCTGCATGTCTGCCACTCTGTCTCAGAAATCCTTTCAGATTGACCTTTGGAGCAGACTGGGCATCTGGCTTTTTTTCCTTAACCATCATTTCCCCATTCTTTCCAGTCCCTTAGGTTTTCCTGCCCAGTCCTGTGCTGTGGATACACAGAGGTGCACAACCAACTATAAATAACATTTCCAATTATCTTAAAAAGGGATAGAAAATACATAATGCTCTCAAAAGAAGGAAGAAACATGTCCAAGCACTCAGCCTCACACTAAACTGTAATATCAGCTGCGCTGACTTTCTAAGCTTGCACTGCTAAGGATCAGAGCAGGTCACAGTAGGAACATCTCCTTCCAAAGGTCACTCTCTGTAGCAGCTTTGGGAAGAATCGGTGCAAATCACCCAGGCCTCTAAGCCTTGCACACATAACAACAGCTAGAATTGCCCCACTGTGCTCTACCACTGCTCAAAGTCTGGCTGCTGCGTATTTTTGAGCCTAAAACCCAAATACCCTGGAGTCACTGAGGTCTCTGCATCTTTTTTTCCTTCAGGAATAACATAACCACTCCCACAACAGCCACCCTGCATCCTCTGGCTGGGAAGTCTGTTCACTCTGTCAGTGAGAGAGCTCAGGAGCCCCCCTGCAGCCCAGTGCATCCAGGGGAGGAACCTGCGGGTATACAGAGGTATTTTTCAGTAAGTACCTCCTTTTCATTGTAACTCATACCATTTTCATATTAAAAAGGGGTAAAGGGGCAGATTCAGCACACCAGTTTCCTTTCCCGTCACAGTGGGAATTCTCCCACTGCAAGATGCTTCTGTACAGAGCGTGGCTGGTAGCAGGAGAGTACTCAGACGGTGCCTGGCCCTGACACCGGCACAATGTCCACCCACAGCACCCTCCACATGCACAAACAGCCTTGGATCAGCCAGTCCCTCATGCCCCATCCTGCAGCCCCCTCCATGGCACATCAACAGGCACAGGCAGGACTCTGGTTACACATTAACAAGCCCAATTTCAACTTGCTCCCCCTCTCAGTCCTCCATAAGTGGAAAACGACTCCAGGCAATGGGAAAAGGAAAGACTGTTGTTCGTCCCTCTGGATGACTTCCAAGCACGGAGGGTGACGTCCACCCTTAGCCATGGCACAGCTCCGATGAGTCATTTTGGTTGCTGTGTATTGCTTCATCTCCAAGCCATGGATTTCTTTGGGAAATCTCTGACACCGAGTCAACCAAAGGAATTACAAATCACATCAGTGTGCACACATAAGACCTTCTCACTCGTTCTCCTACAGCTACAGATAAGTCCCTCATCACTGGCACGACAGGACAGTTAATGGCTTTGGTGAGAATAATTTAAGGCAACTGCTATTTCATACAAAGAAGAGAAGGAGGCTGAATTGCAGAAACCCTGGCTTTTCCTTGGTAGATTGCAGAGGTCAGCCACAGCCTGGGAACAGGGATACTGAACTGAACTTCAGGTGCTTTCATCTAAGGTTGATGTTTGCAGTGCAACCTTGGGATCTCAAAGTCCTCCTCTTAGGTGTTTCCAGGTGGCTGAGATTTAATCCCCGCCAAGGTCCGTGGTCTCCATCAGCAGCAACGCCTGTCCCAGACACAGATGAATGGGAAGAGTCAAGGGGGAGCAAAACACGCAACTGACACGTAATCACATCTGCCTGCAAGGCTTTCAGCTCTGCAGACTGTGTGGGGAATAATAACACAACAGAAGGCAGTGCTCAGCAGAGCAGTTTTAGCCCACAGGAGGCTCAGAGAATGCAGCCCAATATCCTCACAGCTTATATTTACCTTTAATAAAACAACTACATCACAACACCTGCAGAACTAGCAGTGCTGCAGTTAGAGGGGCAAATTTCACAGTTTTGTATTTTCTTTGTATTCTTGCCAATAAATACTGCAATGCACGAATTACTTGGCACCAGCCACCATAGAACAGCAAATTCAAAGTGTTTCTTGGTGTTTCCTGAAGCATATTTGCAGGAAACAAGTTTCAAATTTAACATTCATAGAAGTTTCATTCCATGAACCATACTCATGCAACTGGGAAGGCAAAAAAACTGTGTGATTGTATCAGATCAACACAATTCCATTCTTTAACTGTGAGGAAATAACTTTATGAAAAGACTTGAGAACTATCCACTGAAATTGCTCCACAAATCACTCTTGGGACAGACAAGGGTTAACTGAGAATCTCAATGCAAGGTAATTGCATCTATGGAATAAATGTCCATGCATTTTCATCACCAGGATGTCCACTAGGGAATGATTTGTCAGTAAAGCTAGTCAACCTATAACACACATAGCTATATCTATAAATTGAGGATTAAAAGCTTATTGCTCTTCTTACCTTGTCTGAGGGGCACATCATGTCAAGAAATGTACAAACAAGATGGCCAGACCAATGTTGAGTAAGATGACCATGCAGATCACGATTGTGTTAGGTCCCTGAAGGAAAAACACAAACCAGAGTGTTATACTCCACAGCTCAAGGCAAGGAGACAGATGCAGCTTGATTCCGCTATTTAAAACCACCAGAATCATCCCCTCCTGATGCACAGAAATTTGGCACTTAACAACCAGCCTGAATTTCAAACTAGTTGAATATGTATCAAGCCCTATTCCTATTTCTCCCCTGCAAACTCCTTCTAAAGAGACTAATCAGATTAAAGGAGACCACAAATAAGCGCATGAACTGCTAAGCCCGTATCAAGCAGCTCCTCCCAATTCCCTTCTCCACCTGCATTGCCCATGTTTGTAAAAGTTGCCATTTTAAAGACTGACAAATGCATTCATATGAGATTGCTCTGATTTCAGACCAATGCATTTCCATAGCTGTGCTTATCTGAAGTGCCATCGGAACCATTCACATCCAAAAGGCTGCAAGGTGAGAGGCAGCAGGCTCCTAAAATGGTTTTACAGCTGTATTTGCTAACAGTAAAACTGAATTTCAGCGACTGTGTTAATAAGCTGGTGATTCAGTGTCACTGGTCAACTTGTAAGATGCCCCTACTGCAAAACCATAAAAGCAACGGGTGAAAAGAGAAAACCCACTCCGCTTTTTCTTCCCTGTCCCAGAGTTTTCCCCATAGGTTTCCAGCTCCACGCTGGCTGGTAAAAGGGTGGGCAAGAACAGGAGAAAATCATAAAAAATTAATGAGAAGATGTCTGTTTTCCTCAAATTTTGAGACAGTGTCTAAACTGTGTGTGCCCTGGTGCAGAGAGAAAGTTATAGGGTTATGAATGCCATTCCCAGCATCCAGGGAATGGATTCCCATTCACCTGCTCCCTTCCCATCCAGGTTGGCTGGGAAGGCAACAGGAGAGAGGAAACCAAATCCCTCCATCAGCCCTTGGGATCCCAAAACAAGCCTCTGGGCAGGACTCAGGGCTCACTGCAGCCCCAAGGCCATGGGCTCTGCATCTTTCAGCCCTCCTGGGATAAACCAAACACCAACCCCCGGCAAAGCCGGCTCCCAGCGGTGCCTCCGGGCTGCCCCGCCTCACCTCTTCGCACTCCTCCGCCTCCTTCGCTGCGGCCACCGCCGATACCGGGCCAGGGACCCCCTTGGCCCCCCCCTTGGGCTCTATCCGCCGCGGCCCCTTGGCCTCAGTCTTCTTGTCGGCGGTGGGCTCAGCCTGACCCGCAGCCCTGCGCTCGGGGCTGAGGCGCTGCTTCGGCTCCTTGGCCTGCGGTGGCTCCGGCTTGACCTCCGCTACGGCCGCCGGCTTCTCCTCCCGCTCCTGCGGCGGGACAGGGGTGCCCCCTCGGCGCTGGGCGTCCGCCCGGGGCTCCGCGGAGGGCGGCTCGGGCTCGATGAGCGGCTCCTCCTCATAGTCCGTGGCAGGGGAGGTCCGGACGGCGTAGCTGTGGTAGCCCTGGAAGTGCTCCACGTCGGGCTCGCGGGCCTTTCTCTGCAGCGGCTCGATCTCCATCTGCTCGGCCGGGCGCGCCCAGCCGCGGGACGCCGGCCGGCCCTCGCCGTCAGGGGGTGCGGGGCTTCCACCACCCGAGCGCCCGGCGGGCTCGGCCCAGCTGCCCGGACGGAGGGCACCGTCCTGGCGCGGAGCCGCCTTAGGCCGCTTGGCCTCCGGGGGAGTGGCGGCGGGGCTGGGGCGGCCGCGGGCCTCGTCCTGCTCGTGGAGCTGCGGGCTCTCGGGGGGTGTGGGGGGCGGCGGGGCGCCCTCGGGCCGAGGAGCTTCCTCCATGTTGATGGCGTGCTCCGCGTTCTCCATGATCTCCTGCAGCAGCTTCCGCTTCTGATACTCGGGGCCTGCGGGGAGAGGAGAGGTGTGAGGAGCTGCCCCGTGGGGTGCAGGGACACAGAATGCTCCAGCTCCGTGCCACCAGAGAATCGGAGCATCAACCAGGATGGAAAACAGCTGTAAGATCATCGAGTTCAACCATTCCCAGCGCTGCCAAGGCCACACTAACCCATGGCACTGAGGGCCTCCTCTCTATGGTGTGTGAGCACTTGCAGGGACGGTGACTCCAGCCCTGCCCTGGGCAGCCTGTTCCAATGCCTGAGCACCCTCTGGGGAAGGAATTGTCCCTCATCTCCATCTGAACCTCCCCTGGTGCAGCTTGAGGCTGTTTCCTCTTGTCCTATAACTTGTTACTTGGGAAAAGTAGCCACCTCCTCTCTCCATCCTCCTTTCAAGTAGCTGTAGAAAGCCACCGCCACCACCAATGGGTTTCGGGATAACAGCGAGAGGCTGGAAGGTGAGGTGCTCCCAAACCAGAGCCTGCTTCCAGCAAGAGTCTCTTCCAGGAGCAGCTGGGAGCCCTTAGCCCCACCATGTGCTGTCCAGCTGGGAAGAGCTGAAGGAGCAGTCGGGGGGCTCCAGGTGAGGTTGAAGAAACAGTGAACATCTGCAGTCCAGGTTGTGGCCACATGGATGGGTTATCCTGGGGTGAAAGAGGATCCAGCTCCCATCCAAGTTTTGTTTTTTAAATGGCTGAGAAACTCTTCTGTGTGGCTTCTTTGGTGTCTAACAGCGTGACAACTTCACAAGTGATACAGGGGATGCCCGGTTTCCTCAGGAAAGGCAGGCATCCCCAAATATCTCTCATCCCTTATGATGGGAAAACCATGTTTCTCATGCATGGAGCAGGGCTGGCAGTTTCACAGCCCTCCTCTCTGCACTGAGCCCTGCAACAGCAGCAGATTTACCCAGCACCATCACACAAGGTGAGCCAGGGCTTTGGTTTTTGTCCTGGTCTCATCTCCCAGGATGATTTGTCAGCTATCAGCAACATTGCCTTCACTCACTTATCATTGAATCTTCTTGTTAACCCTAGGCCACGTCTGCAAAGCAAACTGCAGCCCAGCTACGGTCTGGAGAGGTCAGCCAGAGCCTAACACCAAAGATACCCATCGTGCTGCGTGGCTGCCTGAGCAAAATCGACCACTGAACAACTGGGAATACCTTTTGGAATAACAATGCTGCACAGTGCTCTGCACGCTGGGACCCACGCTGGGATGGGGGTCCCTGCACATCACAGTGATGCTCATAACAAGTGAGAACAAGAGGAGCGTGCTCCTTACAGGCAGTGGGAGGTCACAACTCACCTTGTTTGAAAGCAAAGCACCTGCTTTTGAAAGTGGGTTCGGCCTCATTCTGCTGAATCCAAGTGATTCAGCAGAGGAGTGCAGATACACAGGGCTTGCACTGTGCTCGTCAACAGCACAGACCCTGGAGTCACTCTGTCCCCAGCTGCCTTGCAGTTCCCCTCCTCATATCCTCCACCCCAAGGCCTGATGCACATTTAAGCCTGGTTGGGAAATTTGGATTGGTGCTCCTTTCCCTCTAATAAATCAGTGGTGTGATTTGCATGCTGCTACTTCCTACTCGTGCAGGCAATGCCCCTACACTGGGGAGAAAAGGGCACTGATTTTAGCTGCTCTGGCCTGCCTGCACACTCCTGTCAATCAGCAGGCGACCCATTCAGGGCCATTTATTTCTGGCTGCAAGTGGATTATTTGGAAGCCATTTCAGCAGTTGTTCGGACTCCTCAAAATAGGCTGCCTGCAGCTCGAGGCCCCTTGCTCCCTCCTGCTGCTTTGTTCTCCTCCTGCATAATTCACACCAAAAAGACCTCAACTGCCTGGAGGGCACTTCATGGTTTGGATCCTCATCACCTCCCCACCTTCACCTTTCAGCATGACATTTCAGCAAGGACTTTGGCTTGTATCCTTCTCCTCTAAGCTATTAGGGTTGATATCCTAAATGAAACTCAGGGCTCAGTACTTATTAGAGATATGAGGCTTGCTAAGAAGGATTGCCCTTGCCAGACGTATCAGGGTCTATCTGCCAGGATAACAGGGTGAAATGCAGCTGCCAAACACTGCCAGGCTCTCCTGGCTCTGTGACCAGCAGCTCTGAGTCCTAGCAAAATCCAAGGGTGGAATTTTGCCCATCCCTGGACAAGGCAGCTGTGAAGAAGAGACATTTCCCCTTGTTGTGCACTTAGGGAATTTAGGGATTTAAAAGAATCGTAGAATAAAAACATGCATCAGCAGCTAACAAGGCCATTGAGAGAGGCCAGGATCTAAGCAAAGCCCTATGTTGAAGTGGTGGGAGGCTTCAGAACCCAAGGAGCAGAGGCCAGGCTGCTTCAGGCATTTTGCAAAGACCTTTTCGATTGTCTCATTCAACTGCCACGGGTGGAAAAAATAATCTAGCTAGATGTCAAAATCTCCCATTAGGAATTCCAGTTTCCTTTGCCTCTGTGCTATAAATACCCCAGTGTGCAAAGGGTGAATGTGGAGCTGTGAATGGCAGCTGGGGGGCTTATGTCAGGATCAAGCCACGTTTAGCTATTGTTAAATGAAGTGCCACATGCTGGCTCACGCTCATGCCCAAGCACTGTGGTGTTTCCCCTCTCAAATCCAGCTCCAATGGGCCTTGCAGGGTGGTGGGGAGGAGTGGGCCGCCCTCCGGCATGGCATCCCCCCCGGCTGGGCACTCCGTAGGTGCGGAGCAAGGTGGGAATACAGGGAATTTAGGCAAATCTGTCAGCATGACTCCTCGGCCAAGTGAGGAAATTCCCCTTTCCCACTGCATGCCCTGTGCTGGTGTGTAGTAATAGAGACCTGGAGGCACCAAAATGAGAACAGGAGCTGTGCAGGTTTTGCTGAGCAAGAGTTAGCCTTTGGCATCTACCCCCAGCTTTGCCACTGTGATGGTCCCTGCCTCAGCAGCCACAGGACATTTGTTGCCGGAAACAAAGGTGGGTGATAAGAAAGACATGATAAAAATGTAGGCTCTTGGATCCTTGTTTTCTGCTCTGTTATTGTGTTCCCTCTCTGGACAGGAAAGCTTTCCTCTAGCTACCTTTGTCCAGGGAAAGGTAATGGCATTCACAATACTGCTTCTAGTATTATACTTCCTATTTACTTGGTCTCACGGAAGGAACCTCCCAAGTGTTTTCCCAGCCAAATAATCAGTAGTGATGCTAATAAATAAATAGGGAATCAGGGAAGTACTAGTTTGCATTAGCAACTTCCTTATAGGATATTACAGCCCCTAATTAGCCAAGTCTGATCATACCCTGGTGTGGTGTGGGGCCTCACAGGGTGTGGGCTTATGAGTCAATGTGCAAAGCTGTTCCAAGAAAAAGCCACGAGGGATGTGTCTGCAGGAGCACTGCTAGTAGTGAGCTCCCTGCCTGCCTGCATGGTGCTGGGAGGGCTTCAGCGCATGGAGAAACATGAGGGGAAGTTGAGGGATTGTGGGCTTTTCCTCCAGCAGATGGTAACGTATTCCAGCAGGTAGCACAGTGGTATAAAGAGGAGAACAAACAATCCGGGGCAAGGAGATGGCTGAATTTGGATGAAAGAGGATTTAGATAGACAGGAGGGAAACTTGTGGAGTTATAAAGCGGGTGAAGCAGTTGAACATATTCCCCAGGGAAACTGCAAAATCCCTCATACAAGATGCCTCTGGTCCTACCTGGCTGGTAAAAGTCCGGAGAGAGCTCCCTGGCCATCATTCTGGCTATGCCCGATTCGTTGTTAGCTGCCTGAGCTGCCTGCTCAGACCCTTCAGCCTTGGCTTTGGCATGAGCTGTCCTGTGGAGAGAAGAGGTCACAACAGTGAGCACCATCCAAGCCAAGATTGTCCGAGCACGAGCAGCAGACTCGGTTTACCAACAAAATCAAATCAGCCCACTCAGTGCTTGTTCACTTGACCTAAACCCCCCACACTCAAGGAGAAAAGCCCAGATTTCCAGCAAGTGAGGGGCACAGATGCTTAAAGCTAAGGTGTGAAAGTTGCCATGAAGGTATGTTTGCAAACATGAGCATGTTCACGTGTTGCAGTGAGGCAGCAGATACTGCAAAAGTGGCTTGTCACTGCAATGCGAAGCACTGAAAACCAAGCTCAGAGGAGTGCCCAAAGCATCACCACAGGCATCTCTGGAGCACAAGATGACCATAAAGGGATGGCTGAACACCACTGTGCTGTCACCAGCCCTGGGCTGCTGCATCTCTGTCATTGTCCAGCATGTCAGACACATTTTACCCCAAATACGTCTCCTGTACCTCTTCAGCAAAGAACACACATTGCCCAAGGGGCTCCTTTACTCGCTCGCATAAGTCCTAAGAAAGGCAGAGAGCTTTTGCCTCCCTCTCAGCTTGGCTCCCTGAATCCTCTCCGCTCCTTCCCAGCACATCTCTTGCTCCATAGGGCTATGGGGCTATCAGAGTTATTTCGCTGGCCGGCTGTCATATTCCTTGCATGCCTTGAGCTCGGGGCCCTGTGATCTTTGCACTAAAAGCAGGGCTAGCTTTACAGCCCAGCTGCTCATGGTCTGGGAAGGAGCTCACTTCAAACAGCAAAATTGCACCTTAAAAATAAGGAAGGGTGAAGCACCATAGATTCAGCTGCTTTGTTCCACGCAGGGCTTCTAGAGAGCTGCTTTCCCCACACTCTCATTGTCATGTTTGCTGAGGCTCCTTGCATCTCCCTTGATGCACGCAATGGAGCATATGCTGGTGGCACACGCAAAACTACGTATTCTTGTGTGGATAGCAAGATAGCAGTTAACAGCCCTCAGACACCACTTTGAATAGCTAGGGGGATAGAACTAAATGTAGGGCATGAATTCCAACTGATACAGGCAGCAGTGTGACTCGACAGGGAGCTGAAAACACTGTTCAGGGCCCTATGATAAAGAAGAGGGTTGCGGAGCTGCTGTGGCTCAGCCTGTCTCTCCCTGGGATGACATCCCACTCTGCTGGAGCCATGATTCACCTCCCTGCCCACACTCACACATTATCTCCCCACTTTCTCTGCAGGCTGAGCTGCCTGGGATTGCTGTCATTCCTGGTCTTTCTATCCAAAATTATTACAACTCCTGAAAAACCCAGAGACAAGACATGATGCGGCAGAAAACAGCAATTTTAAGCTGCTGCTCACAAGGAGGAGGTCTGGGGCAGCTCTGAAAAGAGAAAGCACCTCCTTTTTTGGTAGCATGTAATCAGCATGATTAATTCCACTATAATCTGGCAGGGGCCAGGGGGGATGTTTCTACGCTTTCCATGCCTGGGGGATCAGAGCAGGCTGGGCACACTCTGGGGCACGCAGCCTGGCGCCAGCCCCAGGAAGAAGCTTGCAAAGTGAGGATCCAGCTCTTCACTCCGGCCGGACATGCTCCAATCCCGGCTTTGTCCTGCTGCTCTTGGAAGATGGAATTCACCATACAGATAAAATCCCCCCCTTCAGTTGCTCACTGATCCAGGCAGAGGCTGTCCTGGCCACTTCCCAGCCAGACATAATCAGCCGGCTGGCCCCAGCTGGGGAAGGAGCAGGCAGCTCCTGGCAAGAGAGTGGATGCTTTCCCAAAGGCGGCTCCCAAAAAACTAGTCTGGAAGTGGACAGGATCTGGGGTCTGCTCCCTCCATGAGTAAGGACAGAGCCGGACCCGTGCCAATATGTTACCAAATGGGTGCAGATGTTCAGTTTTCCTCCAGTGTCATTGATCAATGCAAGGGACCAGACTGGGGGTGTTGGAGGTGACAAAGCAGCTCCCAGTTATGCTGTTCTCCTGCTGGAGATTGCCTTTCCTCCAGAGAAGCTGCTGGATACTATCTGGCTGCTGTATGGGGTTTGAGTACTGCAATTCCTGCAGGTAAAGAGGTGGCGAGGTCAGAAAGACACAACCTATGTTTCAGAGGCTGCCATGAGGATGCTGTGGGTGTGGGGACCTGAGACATCACTATGAGCCCTCACAGCCACAAGGCTAGCAGGGCTCTACAACAAACCCACTTGAGCACGGAGGGGTGTGAGGCCAAGGAGACCACAAGGCAGCTCCCAAGCTCCCTGTGACAGCAAGCTGAGTGGCATGACTTTGGGATCCCCCACTGCCCTGGGGATGCAACCTATATGGCAGCATTGCCTGTTTCCCTCGCTCGGGAGGACATGCCTAACTTCTGTGTCCCTACTTGCAAGGTCATCCAGAAGCGTTTGGTTTGGGGGAAATAAGGTTCATACAGCTGCAGTTTTAAATCTGGCACCTCCAGCACACCACAGATGGGCCCTGCTGGTGCCCAGGAATGTGCTTGCTCTCCCTTGCCAGCAATGCTGATGCCCGTGCTGGGTCCCCCCATCACTGAGATTACTCATTATAGCATCATCCAACTGATGAACATCTGGATTACAGAGACACCACACGGTGCTTTAGGTACATTCTCCCCGGTTGTGCCATACACCCCTGGGACACAAGAGGAAGGCACTGCTGCTCGCAGCCCTCCAACAAGCCATGCTGAGGGTTTAGTAACACCGTGACAAAGCCCAGCCTGGAGGAAAGGGCTCAGCCATAACAATAGCATCGAACTTGCCTTGAGTATCTCTCAATGTATTTGCTATCCACATGGCTGGCAGTCCCTGCGAGCTCAACACAGGGAAATCTTGGCCCTGGCTGCCATGTAGGACGAATACCAGCCAAGCTGGGAGAGCCCAGTGCATGTAACCCACAGCATGAAACCTCCCCCAGCCCGTGGCCCGGGGTCTGCCGGGCGTAGTAGTTAAAATAGAAAGGCTGAGGTTTGAGGGAGGCAGGGAGGTGATCTTTGAACCTTAGACATGAAAAGTGCAAGAGGAAAAATGTCTTCCGAGGTTAAAATCTGCTCAAAGCCAACAATGAGCTTTAGCAAGAACAGAAAATGATGGCTTTTGATGACATGCTTATAAATTTGATACTTTTTAGACAGCGCTTGAATCAGGGCCACACTTTCCTTATTTACTGCTGGCTGTGCTGCCAGCTCCCAGCGCCTCTGCAAAAAGCAGCCCGTGCAAAAGCCAGCAGAGGAGAAAGTCTGGAGATGAGGAGGTCAGGATGAAACTACAACAGAGGGTCATGGATTTTATAGCACCCAGCAGCAGAACTCAAAAGCCCCTTTTCATGGCACTGCTAGAAAATGAGCCATAACATTAAATACGTCCAACCAGTGGGAGTGAATACCCCTTTTCAGTCCATCTCTCATGCCGCTTTCCCTGCCCACAGTCAAACCCACCTGTGTGTCCCACCCCATGGGCACCCTGCCCTGAGAGCCAGCTGTACCCTTCATGCTCCTTCTGCTCTTTTCGCTCCATCTCTTATGTGCATGCCTCACTCAGTTTACACTCCAGTATCCCTGGGGTACATGAGTCTTTGCTGGTTTATATTATGGACTCTGCACCTGCAAGGTGTGGTCTAAATTGTGAATTAAGCATAAATCAATACAAACTGCCTCCTAAAGGAAACACCTCCATATCACTGTAAAAGAAACCTGAAAAGGAAAAGCCATCCTGGCCTTGCAGAGCAGCTCTGCCCTTCAGCCTCCCTTCCCTTGTAGACAGCTCATGAGATGCTCCAGACTTTTCACTCATGGTACCAGCACTTAGACACAAGTGGTGGCACTTTGGTCATGTCCAGGCTACTTGGCTGGATGAGTCTGACCTTTCCTCCTTCCTTCCACAGAAAGGGTGCAAACAGACCATTCAGCCAGGAGGAAAGCATCCTCTTCTGTGCAGTGCCGCAGGAGCACAGGCCTGGCAGAGCTCCCTGCCACCTAACAAGCTCAGCAAGCATTAGCCTTTATGATTACTTGGTGAATTTTTTACATACCGAAATGTTATCCTCAGCTCTAAATAGCCCCGAGCCACTTGCATCTTTCACCCAGGGATACTTCCCTTTGGAGCAGTTAAAGTGATATTAATCTTACGAGCAGGCAGATCTGCAGCTGTCTTCAATAAGACAACAACCTACACACCCCAGCCCCGCATACGGGAGATGTGCTCTCCGTTCCCCTGCAGCCCTTGGATGCCAGCTGGCAGCTGCCAGAGCCGGTTCTAAACGGAGTGGTGCAAGCCAAAACCTGCTGGCTCAAAGCACTGCTGGCCACCTCCATGGTGGCCAGCACAGCCAGGCTGGGAGCAGCTCAGGAGGCCATCCACAGGGATATCTTGGGGGAAAAGGGAGGATTTGTAGCTGCCAAATGGAATCCCTTCTAGTTTTCAGGTCCACTCTCCTCTGTGCTGCCCTGAGTGTCGATCAAGCAAAGCCTGGATGAGTGAGTCCCCCAAAGCAGCACGGCCTCGGGACAACACACAAATGCCACTGATTTACTTCAGCTTCCACCACACCATTACCAAGGGGCTCAGCTAATGCTCTGGGGACTATTATTTAATTAGCTATCTCTTCAAAATCAAAGCAGCCAGGTTATCTCACTGATCAGTGCATCAAGAGGTCTTTACAGCACATAGGCAATCAGGACCTTCCAGCTTTTCATCCCCCACGGCCTCCTGCCTCCCTAACTGTACCTGCGCTGAGTGAGCAGGAGCTGCTTCCTGCCCATGGGGAAGAATTCCCACTTCCAAGGAAATGCCAGAGCTGCAGCAGCCGTTTGTTTCGAGGGAGCCCAGAGTGACCCAGGAGCTCCTGCCCAGCCCCAGGCTCTGCCAAACACATGGCATCCACAAGCAGAGTGTGTTTTACCCAACACTGCCAGCAGTAGGACGGGTCAGAAACCGAGTGGTGTGTCTCCAAGACTGTTGATTATTTTCAATGAACAGTTCTAGGGAGTTCTTACTCAAATGTTTTTCAGATGTCACCATTCCAAACCATAGAGTAAGGAACCGCAAAGCCCAATGACTCATCAAAACTTAAGGCAGAAGCCTTTTTCTCCTAGCCTTCCAGGCGTCTCAAGCAGCACAAACTCAGAGTCAGGAAGCCAAACTCCTCCAGCTCGACACCAGGATCAGCTGAAAAGAATGCACCTCCCGCAGGAAGAGGGAGGGTTTCTGTATCTCAGGATTTATATTTAAATTGGACGTTTTCCTTCAATATTTTTCTCCTTTTCCAGATAAGCCTGTTTCACATTCCACTGCAACGATGACCTCTCCGCAAAGCCTGATTGAATCCCATGATTTTCAAGCCCGCCTCCCTGCCTGCTCATTTCAAGCATTTGGATGGGAGTCAAAGCCTTCCTGCTGCATGCAGCAGCAGATCAATTGAACGAGAAGTGAGCATTTTCCACAGTCATTTTTGCAGATTAAAATCACATTTCAATTTTCCCCTCCTGGGTTTGTGAGCTGTTGAGATAAGGATTTCCCATAAGGCCAGAATGAACAGCCCATAAATTCTACTTGATGTCCTGCCATCCAAATTCTGCTCCTCTTGAGGGGATCCCTGCAAGCCACAGCCCCTCTTGCTTCAACCCCAAAGACCCGGGAAGCCCTGGAGAAAGCAGTTTGCTGTCCAACTGATGTGTTCTCCTCAAAGCTCCCTCTTACCCTAATAGGGCATAGAAGTGCCTAAGGAAATTCCTAAGGGGTGGAAAACAGATAAAGCTGTGCACGCCCTCCCCTGGAGTCAGGACTCAGCACAATGACCACGGTGGGCTAAAAACGTGTCAGTGCTGGAGCTGCAGTCAGCCTGGGTTGGGGATGAGGCTGGAACAAAGGGGTGAAAGCATCACACCATCACTCACTCTGTGGCACTGAACCCTTCCAGCCCCACACATGGGGGACACACTGTGGTGGTCCCACAGCCAGAGCAGAGGTGTGTGTGTGGCACTGGACCCCAACCCTGGGGCTTGCTGTCCCCATGGCCACACAGGACCAGGAATGGAGAAGGGCTCACCCGAACCCCACAGCCTGCTCCCTGCCTGGCTCCAGTGGCCAGGACAGTGATGGTGAGCCCAAGGGCCTTTTGGGGTAGGAAGAGGGCCAGGCACTGGCTTGAATCAGGCAGTACTTCTACAGAGCTGGAGACAGATGCTCTGGGGCAGCAAAACCGCAAAACCCCAGCCCAACCAAGCCCAAACCAGCCCTGCTCAGTCCCGATCACAAGGCTGTAAAACCAAGCCCAGGCACTGGGACAGGAGCTGCGTGTCCCCATCTCCAAGATGCGAGTGACACAAAGTCCCAGAGGCCCCTAACCAAACCATGCATGGTGACAACACGATGCCATGGCACAAGGCAGCCAGGGATGTTGTCCATTCAAGAGCTTTGAGGGAAATCCAAGCTGAAGTGGTCCTGACCATGGTGGCACGGGCCAGGCAGGATTCCCCTTGCCATCCCCACAGATGATTACCCTGGACATAGACCTCAGTTTGTGCTGATAAGACTCACAGAGGAGGTCATGTCTGCTCAGGAGCTTCAAGGGGGAAAGGTCTTTATTCACCTGGTTTCATGGAAAGGAGTGAGCACTGCTGGCACCAGCACCACACACAACGTGGGAGAGTCCCAGCCCCAGCCTTTGGTTGGTGTGGAAACAGATGCCAGCAACTGGGTTTCTATTGACCAAGAGAGAATGAAACAAGATTATCTTCTTTATAAACACACAAAGCTCTGTGAGAATCATCTTTGCTGGGAGAGCGGGACCAAGGAGCATCCCCTCACCGCTGTGTCCTGGCACCCAGCTATAGCAGGAGCCTTGTGGCTGCCATCATTTCTCCCTGTCCATGTGTGCACTGGCTCTCTCCAAGCCCTGCCTGTGGAAGCACTGAGATGCTCAGTCCCACTATGGGGGCTGTGGGGCAGCCAGAATATCCAGCCATCAAGGACCTCTCCTTGGCTCCTGCCATTCAACCACCTCCAGGTATGGCTGCACCTTGCTTGGCGTGAGCCTCTCCCTGCACTCCATGGGGAATCTGGAGGGATTTTAATGAAGCCGAGGTGGTCCTGTCCCACCTTCACCAGCACTCACCTATCTTTTAAGCCCCCTGAGAGGGCAGGCTGTGGCATCTTCAGTGTTTGATCGTACAGCTGAAGAAATATCTCCCCCTGACAGCTCCTGCTCAAAGGTAAATTGCAGCCAATACTCTACCTGGATGGAGCCAGGACAAGCTCTGCCCATCACCTGCCTGCTGCTGCCCATCCATCACATGGGTCTACAGTCCTGAGGCAAAGAGATGGTGAAGCTGTGACAGCAGAGGATCAGCTGCTATCCCAAACAGGAGCCCAATGGCAGGGACTGCCTTGAACCACTGCTGCTGCCTGCTCATGTGAGGTGACCACGAGCATCCTGCCCTCCAGCCTTAGACCTAAAGGTCTGGGAAGGCACTGGACTCCTGATGGGCTTAATGCCTGTGCTTCTGGCTAAAACCCTGAGGAAAGCAGAAAGTGAAGGATATTAAAGAAAACAAATCCTAAAACTCTTTCAGAGCAAACCCTGAGTCTGATTTGACAGACCTCAGAATCCCACATCTGAACCCTGCAGCTGAGCTGTGCCATCAGCTCCAGGACACCCGAGCTCTGCACTGGACACACGCACCCCAAAGCATCAGGAAGACATCACTTTGGCTGCCCACCTTCCCCAGCGGCACCATAAACGCCGGAGAGCACAGGGGATAAGGGCAGGAGCTCGGTGGGGCAAAGCCATGTCAAATACAGCCCCTTATCAGTGGAAGGCGCAGCCGAGCTCCAGCGGCGTGGGCTGCCACGGGGCTCGGCGCTCAGCTGTCGAGCCGGGGCTGCGCTGATAAAGCCCTGCTCTGCCTGCCCTTATTTAGTCAGGAGGCTCTGCTGACTCCAGCGATTTCAGGACGTCATTTGCACCACACACCCCGCTCCCCGAGGAGATGCTTGCTGCCGCCTGGCCACGCAGGCTGGGAATGCTGCGCGCAGGCAGGCAGCGGCAGCGCTGCCGGGAATGTGGCTGGGCAGGGGAGGTGTGGAAAGCGATACGGGAGCCATGGAGCACTCCCGTTATTTGGAGGGAGAGACGTGGGTACGGACGGAAAACCGGCTTAGGCTCCAGAACCAGGCAGCAGCTCAGTCTGTGAACGATGCGCGCGTGTTGCTGCCGGGGGAGCTGCGCTGATGTGATTTCTGACACGCACCACTCGCACAGCCCCGGCTCACTGTGATGAGTAAACCCTACTGAAACAGCAATCAATGCTGACCGTTTCAGAATGCAGTTTAGGAATCCTTAGGTATCTATCCGAACAGCAATATAGCAGGACCTCTGTAGATACTACATTAGAATAAAAACTAACTCCAAAATGTATTCATTTTCAGTTGTGCTCTCCAGGCATAAACCACCCAGCTGCATAGGGGCTTCAGGGCCAGTGTCTGAAGACAAGCAGGTGAAGCACAGCAGCCACTATTGCCTCTCTTATCTTGCTTTCCTATTGATCCTGGGACATTTGGCAGATATATCTGAGGTTATTATTACCAGGATGTACGCCTGTCAAATGACCTCAGAGCATGGCCAGACCCGTGCCTTGCAGGATGCTTGGCCAAGTCCCTCCGTTGATTTTGGTCCAAGTCACAGGGAAGCACAACCGTGTGCAGAGACAGACTACAGCAGATCCCACTGCAGTGAGATTTGCAGTATTTATACTCATTTTTGTCCCTCAAAAGCACCAGTGAGAAGGAAATCCCCTGCATGAGCTGCCCAGCTACTGAGCACCCAGCAATCAAAGAATCAGATTCCCCCTGCAGCTGGTCCTGCCCTTCTCTTGCTTTTCATTTTAATCTGTTCTGAAGAGATGAACACTGACCAGTTCCACGCTCCTTCTCCCTGCTTTCAGCGGGACCATCCTCTCCATGCAACAGGCAAGCACATACTGCACAGGCAGCATCCCTGGGTGCGGAGCACCCTGTTTGGCATCAGCCCACGTGCCCGGAAAACTCCAGGGCAGCCTTTACACACCTCAGGATGGCTTTTAAGTGGCTCGCTCATGGCTCAGCAGTGCTGTCCCCTCCTCGCTGTCCTCCAGGCAGCTGGTCTACTTCAGCATGGGGAGATGATGATCCCAGGACCTCACCACCTTTCCCACCCACCCCATAGGAGGCCCCAAACAGAGCACAGGGTGGGAAAGGGGGGAGGCCGCAGATGCTGCATTCCAAGATGACTTTTCTCCCGAGTGGCAGCAGTCTGGATGAGCATTCATCACACTCTAACTTCCATTAGCTGCATCCCACCAGCTGATCCCAACGCTGGCAACAGACATGCCTGGGGATTCTGCCTAATGTCTGAGCAGCACCAAAGGGCTCTTCCTGGGGTTAGGGGGTATCCGGCTGGGCTGGATGGGCAGTTCAGGACTGGGTGACTCCATGATTTTCACTAAAATAATGAAAAAAAGGAATGAAAAAAATCACTGTTTCCTCAAGCGCCAGCTCTGTGCTCGGCCTCTTGCACAATGGGGAAAGCAGATGGGCTGCCAATAGGAGAATTCAGGAGGGAGCAGAGGAGGCCAGGGCAGTGCTGCCTGGGCAGACAGGCAGCAGGGCAATAGCTGGCACTGCCACGGTGCTGGCTGGAAAGCCCAAACAGAGCAGGTCAGGAGCCACCAAGCAGCCTGATGCCTCAGACACCCTTGGAGCAGAGCACAGGATGAGGAAGGTTTGCTGGCCACGATGGCCATCCATCACCAGTCAGGGGGACGATCAGTGCTGCTGGTAGCCGCCTGCCTGCACACCCCTAGAGCTCAGGCACGTGCCTGGGATTCCTGCAGTGCAACCAGCCGAGGCAGCTTCCAGCACTTGGTCTTGTTTTCCTCAGGTTTTCTATCCCTAAAGAGCCTTTTATGGTGCAAAAGGGTGAAATCTGGCCTCCTCCTGACATTTCACCCCCAGACAGCAGAAGGCTGGATGTTACAGTACTTAGCTCTGCAAGGGGCTCCGCTGAGTGCCAGGAGCAAATGAATCTCAAACATCCATCTACAACAGCACAGATACGTGGATGGAGTTGGGCTGCACAGCCTGGCTGCTGTGTCCTGCCAATTAGTTCCTAGCAATAATCTCACATAGAGATATGTCACATCTTCTCCCCAAAAAGGATTCGTGTGTTCTCAGAGACATTTCTTTGGGTCAGGTACACACCGCCATCTGAGGAGAAATGTAAATGCTCCATCTAGAGAACCCCACCTCGCAGTTACGAGCTCGGGCAATGCTAATGATAGCACAGCCCTTCTACAAACCGTAATAATCGATTTTCACAATCTGTCAGCAATTACTCTCTGCCCTGGGTGTGGAAACTGAGGCAAGGTTCAAGGCCAAGGAGAAAGTCAGTGGCAGAGCTAGAGTTTAACCTAAGGGTCTTCTAGAAGCAAAATTACCTCTATATACTCTTGACCCCAAAGCTGAGTTGAAAGGGGGAAGAAGGAGAGCATGAGTCTTGAAAGGGGGCAGGTGGAGAGAGTGGTTCTGCCCAGAGCAACGTCCATCGGGAATAACCACTGATGGAAAGGGTGAGTTATAGTTTACAGAATGGAGGAGCCTGAATTCTGCTCCTGCAGCAGCTGAGCTGGACCACGGACATGGCACTGAGGGGAAAGCAGTGTTCTCTTCCCTGCTGCAACAGCCACACTACCACAGGTCTGCTAGGGGAGGACTCCCTGGAGGAAACCGGCTTTAACATCTTATTTCCTCCAGCTCCAAGGTTTCCTTAATAGGAAATTATTCCCCTCCATGCTGGGGAGGGATGCAGTCCCCAGCCAGGACAGCGGCCGCATTCCAGCCCCTGATGGAAAACACTGCAGAGCCGCTTTTGATCCCAAGTGTAAATAGTGTATAATAAAAAGAGGCTTGTGTAAACCGGCCGAGCTCTCAGGGATCAGCTTTTGCAGCTCCAGCCTCTTTATTTACAGGCGCCCAGCGCCGCGGCCGCACGCTTTTCCCGCGCTCAGCAAAGCTGGTGTCGGGCTGAGCTGCGCCTGCCAGGAGGATCCAGAGGGCCCCACGTCACCCCGGGCTGTTATTTTTACCCCAGCCTGGCCCTGCACGGCATTGCACTCGCAGTCCTGGTGTTTTTCTGCACTGGCCACTGAAGCAACTGGGCTTTGCTAAAAAACAAGTCACAGGCCCCGCAAAACTTTGGAGCGGAAACTGCTGCTGGGAGAGTAAAGCTGCGGTTTATTGAAGGGGAGGGATGGGATTTGGGAACAGGCTCCCACCCCATTGGTATTATTCACTTGATAATGAAGTAGCTGGTAATTAAACAGCGTGCAGAAGGAGCAAGGCAGGACAGCCATGGGGTTGCTGCCACTGCCCAGCAAAGCCTGCGCAGGGTGAGGTTTTGATGGAGAGGCAAGGTGAAGCCTCAAGGTCTATCACAACCACGTTTCCCCAAGGAAGAGGAATGGAACTAAGGCTCCAACCCTGCTTACAACTCTGGTCTCTGCCAGGCTGGCTCCAAGACTAGCAGGAACACTGTGGGAGGAGGAGCGTGCTGCCGGCACAGCTCAGACACAGGCATGGTGCAGAGCAGGGGAAGGAGTATTTTCCCTGCCCTTCTGAGGCAGACCATGGAGCCACTCTTATCTTCTCCCTCCTCCATCCCTGGAGGAACGATAGAGCAAGTAACACTTTTCTTTCCCACTAATTTCTAACGCAGCTAATTCTGAGCGGAACCTACGTGTCTGGTCCCAACATTCCAGGTGGTGTAGGGGCAATGTGGTGCCTGGCAGTGCCCACATGTCTGTCAGTGCTAGGGACACCGGTGCAACAGGACACTGCCACGTGCTTGCAGCAGCCCTCGCACGCTCCTCCCTCATACATCCCTGCGGCACGCATCCAAGGCACGCATCCACAGCCCCCTTCCCACCCCTGAGGTCTGGCCAGGACAAACTGGGAGAACATAAGGGGATGGGACCAGCTGAGCCCTCCCTGCTTCCTCCTTCCCTAAAGCACTGCCTCCCAGTCTGCGGCACCCCACCACAGCACTGCTCATGCCAGAAACACCATTATATAAAGCCACTAAAATTAAGCAACAACCTTAATGCACCCTATAAACTACCCACAAAGTTGCACCAGGGTCAGCACCCAGGCTGAATCGTGCCCTGCTGCAGACCTGATTAACAAACTGGAACACGTCTCGCTTGCTGCTCATGAGCTGTTGGATTTACTACAGTCAAACTCCACTATTTCCCATCCTATCCCATCAACGACCCAGCGGCTCCAGCAGCCTGGCACAGCACGAGGGTGCTCATATCCCATCAACTCATGCTCTCCATCCTGCTGAGCACTGGGACCCGTTCCTGCTGTCCAGCAGCTCCCCCACGGACCAGGGTTGTAGGAGGACAAGAGAGGGGGTGAGAAAGAAAACATGGGATGTGTTCTGAATATCCCTGCATTGCCATAAGGGCCCTCAGCCCTGCTCTGACGGCTTTCAGCACAAAGAATTAAGCAGAAATCGCAGAGAGCCCGTTTGACTTGGGTACCAAGGAAGCACACAGCACGGCTCCAGGGACACATGGCACGGAGACCACCATCACCACAGGGACCTGTATGCCGAAGCCCCAAGCACTCACCTGGACGCCGCAATCTCTGACTTCTGCCGGGCAATGGCCGCAGCCCTCTGAGCCCCCTCCACGCTCCTGTCCACCTTCTGCCGGATCTTGGCACTCTTGAGGGGTATCACGCGCTTCTTCATGCCCTTGACGAGGACGTTGTGGCGGTACTTGCCCTCCTCCTTCTTGCCGCTGGGCAGCGTGGTGCAGCCGTAGCCGTGCCGCAGGTTATCCAGCCACTCACCCTCGTACTTGAGCCCGCTGGAGCGCTCACTGACGCCAAAGCCGGCGCGCTTGTCGTTCTTCCACTCACCCATGTAGGTCTCCGTGGTGGTGGCATCAATGTCGGACTCGAAGGGGGAGTACTCCTCGCCCTCAGCGCCCTCGCCCAGGCTGACAGTGGAGGTGGCATCGCTGGCGGCTGAGCTGATCCCGCTCTCGCTCTTGAGGAAGCTGACACGGCTCTTCTGGCTGGCCAGGGATGACTTGGACTCGGACTTCTTCAGCTTCCCCAGCAAGGAGCCCCTGCGGAAGAGCCCCCCCTTCTTGGCCTTGCCAGCCTCCACATCTGCATAGAGGCTGAGGGCAAAGCCGCCGCGGGTGATGGTGGGTGAGAGGGGCAGGCTCTCGGCGTTGGCGGCCGGCGAGTCCTGCTGCGGCAGGGTGCCATTGCTGTGCTCGCTCCGCAGGGAGGACAAGGATGTGCGCAGCGGGGAGCGCACCACCGAGGCCATGCCGTAGGGCACGCTCTGCCGCACGCCGTAGCCGTGCCGCATGCCATTGGTGAACTGGCCCTGGTACGTGCCTGTGGGAGAGAAGAGGGATGGGATGAAAAGGCAGCTTGCTCCTGGGTGAGCAGGCAGAGGAAGATGGGTTGCACTAGGGTGGATGTGCCCACCTTCCCTTGAAGGAGCTCCAGCTCCACTAGTGCTCACCCACATGAAAAAGCAGCAGTCCCCAGGGAGCAGAGGATGCAAGAGCTCATTGGAAAGAGGCTGGGTTACCAGGGGACACCGGTGCCAACCCAAATCCACTAAATGGATGGGATCTGCATTTGCATCCAGAGCAGGGAGCAGGAGGCAGCCCCACGGGAGTGGCGTTGGAGGATGTCAGCAGCCCCATCAGACACACGAGCTCCGGTGGCACAGCTCTCCTTGGCTTGGTGACAGTCCCTGTCAGCCCGTTCTGCGGTTTGTCACTCACAGGCTGCCAGGACCTGCTCTAGACCCCCGAGTTGGGCATCCAGCCATAGCACGGGCTGCCCCGGTACCTGCAGCTGCATCTGCTTGGCACTGACATACAGCTTCTCTGTGGCCCCAAGACCAAGGCTGGTGCCACACTGCACAAAACAAGAGATGGGTGAAAAAGGGAGGAGAGGGAGTGGAGCAGTTCTGTGCGGGGTTCCTCCAGCTCTGCCCCAAAGTACCACACTCCTCCAGACCCAGCTCAAGTGGGCACATGTTGTCCTATGATGGGGGACACAGAGAGGATTGTGCTCACCATGGCCAGAGCTGCACCTCAGGTATGGGACCTTGTTGAGAGACATCAGGGCCTTGGAAGTGAGACCTTGAAGGACTGGGGAAAGCACGCTGCCCCTTCCAGGTCTGCACACTGCAGGGTCCATAAGAGTGGGCTGCTCTGATTTTTCTCACCAGGATGTCAAGAGACTCAAAGCCTCCTGCAGGAAGAGCTCCCAGGTAGGGCTGGTGGGGCTGATGGGGCAGCCTTCACCTACAGCACCTACCACACTCATGCCAGCACTGCAGACATCCCCGCTGAGACCTGTGGAATGGGATCAGCCATCTCCCCAGCCCAGCTCTCATCAGTCTGTAGATGTGGTTGCCTCAGAAACCAGCAAACCACCCTAAACAAAAGCAGCATTCAGCTCTGTTCCTTCTCATTACAGGACCTGGAATAAGCCGTAGACCAGCACCCTGTGGGGCAGAGGCCACCGGTTGCCCTCAACTGAGAGCAGAGGGTGCTGGGGAAGCATGAACACCGGCTGGAAAAGCCACCCCACTCCTTTAGTCTTCATCAGTGAAGGGCCAGCCACGCTGAGGGCATTTTCCCAGGCATCTGTCCTAAACCTGGTTTCATTAAGCAGTGATGTACCAGGAGACACCAAGCAAGCACCCCCAGGGTCCCAGGGAGGTCCAGCAGGGCACAGCTCAGACAGAAGGGGGTGACCTATGTTCAAGGCATTCATCTCCCCCGCTTCAGACACCGTTACTGAGAGCAGGAATGACCCTGCTCCCCAAGGAGCAAATCCAGCTCCTTCTTTGGCGATGGTGGGAGTGCGCCTTTTACGCTGTCCCAGGCCACTTCTGCAGCATAATCTCCCCTCCCAAGCTTCAGGTTTCGTTGAAATCCTCTCTGGACCTGCCTGCGGGGTGTTAACTTACAGCGCTGGGGCCAGGAAAGACAAGAAGTGCCCGAGCAGGCAGCAGCTGCTGCCCCCCACCAGCCCCTGCCCGCCCCCCGGCACACGGAGCTCGGGCTCCCTGCAGTTGGTGTCCCCTACTAAAAAAAGGAAGGGTTCAGGTAGTGCAGAGCATCTGGAGGCTGCGGGCAGCCGTGGGGAGTCACCTGCCACAGGGACAGGGCACGGCACGGCTTCTTGGCAGAGCTTGGAGCTCTGTTAGGGAAAAATGAGGTGGGCAGCGTGGGTTGGGGGTCTGGGCATGAGAAGGGAGTCAAGGACGGTTGCTGGAGATGTCCAGGCATATGGAGTGCTCCTCACTGTGCTCCCAAAGCCTTCTCCATAATACGGCGACAAACCTTCCTAAGAAATGAGGTTATGGCGACCCCGGTGCAGCCCCACGTCCTTCCCCACTGAGTGCTGGTGAAGCGTGTGCTCCATCCCACCCATCCAGCCCATGAGCAGGGCTGACACATGGTCAGGGTGACATTGGGAACATCCTCTCGGATGGACAGCCTTGCACACAGCTGATAGCACTGCCACAATAACTCCCTGGAAAAGGAGCTCTGGGAAAGCCTCACAGCTTTAGAGGAGCTTAGCTACATCTCAAGGGGCAGGTTGGAGCAGCCACTGCCCTCCAGCAAGTCCCTGGTCTCCTTTGTGCCCCTGAGCAGCACCAGGGTCACCTGCATTGGAAAAGCCCCACGGCACAGCAGGACCACATGGAGCAGGGATGGAAGTGCCGGTTCTCAGGAGCACACGTACCTACCCTCAGCACGAGGTTTGACACAGCTCCTCAGCTCTCGGCTGCCTGACTTCAGCACATACAGCGCATACATCGTCCCTCCAGCGCCTGGCGTGGCCAGCCCTGCCGCCCTGCCAGGCTTAATGGGGGCATCAACACACTGACCAGCGCAGGGATGAGCAGGCACCGCCGTGTTCCTTCGTGCTGCCATTCAGTGCCCGGCTGAGGCTTCCTGCCAGGGCAGAGCCATAAACCACCCCTGGAGCGGAGCCAGAGGCTGCTGAGAGCGGCCGGAGGCGCCGGCAGCCGTGCGTCGGGACATGCAAGGATCGAGCGGAGCCAAGCCCCGGCTCCTCGGCACGTCCCAGCGCAGCCCATTCAGGAGAGAACGGGGCTGTGCAAACCCCTCTGCGCAGCTGGGGCAGTCGCTGAGCGGGGCTGCATGTCCTGAGCCACCACCACCCCTCGAGTACCAAAGCAGCCTGGGCAAGGGGGACAGCAGGGTGCAGAGCTGCCAGCCAGGCAGCTCTGAGGTGCTGTGCTTAATAAAGGATTTACAAATACTTAAAAACTTAACTTCAATAGCAGTGGATGTGGAAAAAGAAAATCTCTAGGATGAAATGAGACTGAGCCCCAGTTCCCTGCCTCATTTACTAGGGCAGTGGGACATCACTGTCATGGTGACTGCACCATGAGGGTGCAATTACTGGGGCACAGAACCCCAATAATCCTTTATTGCCTGCATTTTTCTTATCGGAATGACAAAACACACTGGCTCCTCTGCAACCTCCAGGTATGCAGTTCGTCACCTCTGCCCATCCCCAACCAAAGTGGGGGATGAAGATACCTGCCTGGATATCTCCATGGGATTGGGAAGGATTAAATGGTGGGATTGACGAGAATGCAGCCTGCAGCCCTCACCTCCAAACACACAGATGGGGTGGTAGCACCTGCCACTTCGCCCTGGCAGCAGGATGGGACAGTGCCAGGCTGCATCAAAGGCAAAAGCTTCAGCTCCAGGTGCACACCTAACCCAGGCAGTGAGAGCCCGCTGTCAGCAGTGTCACATCTCCCCTTCCCAGCCCACCCCAATGCTCTAGAATAATTAGTAATGAATGTAAATACTACCAACATCCAGATAAATACTGCAAACAAATCGTATCCCTGCCCTGCGATCCTCTGCTGTTACCCAGGTATCGTGATGTTAGACATGTTAGAAGAACTCAGTGTAAAAGGCCAGGGATATTAAATCAATGCACAGCACCACATGTGAGACAGGCCAGTGAAAACACAGCGCTGCTTTTTGGTGCCAACAGTACTATCTAATGGGTTCTGTTGGAAAAGAAAAGCAGGAAAAGAAACAGAGAGGGGTAAGAAAGTTCACAGCATTAATTCATGGGTTAAATTCAGCCATGCAGGAGCTTTGCTGGAGAGCAGCAGACACAAGCCAGCGCCATCACAGATTGCCCAGAGCGCATTCCTGCTTCCACGGCCACAGTCCCATGGATGCTGCTCCTTCTGCCACAGCCCAGGCCCCTTCCCACTGGGCTTTCCCTGCCCCAAGGAGTTGGTGCTGCTCCGTATCACCCCATTTCATTTCTCCTGGCAAAGCACATTTCTGCATTTCTTTTCCCCTTTCTTGTGGTCTCGTGATCACTGAATGGTTTAATTGTTTCCCCTCATGGGTAACTGACACCGTTTTCTCTTAGTGCCCTAGAGACCAATCTGCAGCATCAGAAATAAGTTGTTTTAATCTGCTTTGACTGTGAGATTCTCCCCCCCCCCCGATATAGATATATATAAATAGTTATTTGTACAGCAAAGCCTGGCTTTGGGCCGGACCCTGGGTACACAGCACGATTCTGCATTAGCAGTGAGATTTTCTTCTGCAGTAAGACTTGACTGGATCAAGCACTTGGTGTCAAAAGCACAAAAGTAACCAAAACATGAGGCCTTCCTTACAGCAGAGACAATACTTAGAGGTGGAAGCCAAATAACTAGGTGTTTACCATAGTTACGTTGTAAAATGAGTTCCTTCATGGCATGCCTTCCACAACCCCAGCCACTGTCCACTTTAGCTGGTGCATCCTGCCCTTATAACGGGCTCTGAGCTCTGTCTGGTGACAGCACCAGACGTGTGTATCCAGCTCGGATACCCAAAGAAATATATCATAATGTTACTGTCTCTGCCCGGCCGCACCAGGAGCTCTGAAACCCATAGCTGATCTCAACAACATTACAGAAGATGAGCTTTTTAAAAGCCATCAGTCTCCCATAGCTTTCACAAAAACAGCCATTTGGTAGTGGAAAGAAAGAGTGAATGACCCTTGCAGTGCCTGGGCTGAAGCAAACCATGAGCCTGCTTCTCATTAGACACCAAAAACCTAATGGGATTTAAAAAGCTTCACTCCAGGTTTGGGCTTTATGCAACCACCAACCTCAGCCAGCCACAAGACACAAATCACAGACAACCCTAGAAGTGTATTTTAAGTGTATTTTGAAGTATAAAGTTTTTATGGGTGTTTACATATGTATGTATATATAAAAAGTTAATTCAAAGTCTATTTTAAAACATTAGAACATTTAAAACTACATCTCCCTGAAATTCGCAAGCACCCTGACCATGACCTAAAGCTTCCAATGGTCTGGCAAGAGCTGCACGTTCCCAGAGCCCTCTTCCTCACGTGGCTGGTGTCCAGGGGGCTTGGGAATCACATCCCCTACTCAAGGGATGGCGCATTTCCAAAGCCTTTCCAGATGTGTATCTTGGCAACTTCAAATTCAAATATTAACAGGTCCAATTAGCAGCCTGGCCACATCTGGATCATGCAGATGTGCACAGGTGAGGAGATAAGAGAGGAGTGGGTCCTACAAGTAAGAAAGATCATTCCACCCCCGGTCCCACACACGTGATGCTGGCTGATGGTCCTCACCTTGGCTTCAGATGGAGCTTCTGCATGTTCCCATAGCGTAAGAGAAGCTCACATGTAGAATGAACAGCCAGGACATGACAGCACAGCCAAGGAGCAGGCGCTGAGCACCACAGCACAGCCAGGTCTGGCTGGGCCCCAGGGGGCTCAGCTCAGTGAGGCTTTGGCAAGGAACATCTTCACTGCCCAGGGCTGAACTGCCAACCTCAGGTGGCACCAGGGATCATGCAGATGTGGGCGCAGGACAACACCCCTGGGAGTGCGGTGCTGACAGAAGCAACATATTCTGTATCCCTATAGGAGGAGATCTCACTCATCTTTACCTCTCTTCTGTCCCATGCTGTCAGTCCAGGATCTAAACAAATTCAAGCTCCTACATCAAGTTTTGCCTCTCAAAACTCTCCCCCACAGCCTCAACTTCACTTCAGCAGCCCTGCGCCCTCAGAAGGATGAGCATTTTAGGAAGCAGTGAGGAAGCGGCTGTGTAAATTCATAGGAGACCTTGACACCTCCAGAATGAGTCCCAGTGGCAGCCGCTGCTGACTGATCAGTTACCTGATCGCTGCTCATAACTCATCAGAGCACAATTTATACATAACCTACATGTCTCATGGCGACACGTGAAGGCTCTGCAGGACACGAGCGCTGTGGGAGCCTGAACTCTCGCTGCAGCCTGCACAGCTCAGTGTTGAACTGTGCCATGGTTCAGAGACGGGAGGAACTTTAAGGAGCCGGAGGGATGCATCAGTTCGTGTCTGTACCTAAAACCTCCAAGGACGCTAAGAAAAGGAATCAACTTCAAGACTATATTCCCAGCCTTAGAGTTAGCCATGTGCCTAAGCAACCCATTGAGAAATGTTTATGTAGAAGCATAAACCTGACAGCAAGTCCTTGAATTAGCCCATTGTTCTAATGAGTACAAATCTGATGCTTTTCATTCTGAAGATTTATACCATCACTGTTTTTCTTTACAAACCAACTCCATTGCCTCTCCTAAATACATCTAGATGCAATTCTGACCCATTTTTTAAAGAGTATTTCTTTCAAATTGCCCTCTCTATTTAGCTATCCTAAGTATGGCAGCCTGGAACACTACAGTACTGAAGAGCTTCAGAATTACTTGCACAAAGATTCTTGCAATGTTTCTAACCCCAAAATTGCCACTAATGGGAGAATACAGTTAAGCCTGAGCATTTACAGAGCACAACAAATATCTGACTATGCAGTGCTTTTGTGTACTAGCACCAGTTGAGAGCTTCCAAGTAAATGAAGGGATTTATTTTAGGGGAAGACGTGTGACTACGTATTCTAAGCAGCTCAGATGAACTCGACAGATGAACAGCCCATCAGAGGCATGCAAGCAGTGTTGAATGCATAGGCAAAGCGTGCCCTGATGCCGTGGGTGGCTTATATCCAATGTGAAAGCATTCACAGCTCGCTGCCCAGTGAGAAGACGAACGGTTCACAGCGGTCACACACCAGCGAGGAGGATCTGGTTTAGTTCAGTGATGAACTGCAAGAACCAGCCCCTGGGGAACCAGGAGTCGCAGACTACAAGAATCGAGCTGGTTGGTGTCAACTCTTGATACAGACACTTGACAGCAGCTCCCGAGGGAGGGATGGTGGGGGCAATGCTCCCACTGCTCCCTCCATGTATTTGCATGCATTGAGCTGTTCCTGACTGTGAACATTGGGGCAGATATACACACACATTTACAAGGTGGTTGTGCCCCAAGCCCTGAAGCACCCAAATGGGTCACTGCAGACCACTGCACGCCTGGATCTCACTAGTGGTGATAGGATCAGGTCATCCCTTCAGCAAGGACAACGTGCACTCTGACATCGTGAGTTGGGTATGAGGCCGTTCATAACCCTCGCAGCCCCTCCAGAACCATCCTTACCTCCATCAGCATATGTCTCGGTGCCGTAGCCATCCTGCAGGCCATTATTCCAGGTACCTTCGTACTTGGCTCCACTGCTCATGCTCTGCCTCGCGCCGTACCGTCCCTTACAGCCATGGGTCCACTCGCCTCTGTAAACCCACCGTCCTTTGGTCTCGATTCCTAGGCCATGCCTCTTGCCTTGGGACCAGTAGCCTTCGTAGGTGTTGCCGCTCGGCCACGTGTATATGCCCACCACCTCGAAGCCGTAGTTCCAGGAGCCCGAGTACTCGCCCTGGCCCTTGGGGCCGGTGCAGATGCCGTGCCCGTGGGCTTTGCCCCCTTCCCAGCCCCCGCAATAGGCACCTCCATCATCGAAATCAAACCTGCCGCCGCTCATGGCGCCCTCGAGGCCGCGCCGCCGGGCAGCGCTCCGGGGTGGGAGGGCGGCTGCCGCATCCCCGACGAGCCGGGCTGGGCACCGGGAGCGGCCGCTCGCCGAGGGGCCGGGGAACGGGAAGAAGGAGAAATTGGAGGGAGGGGAGGGGAGAGGAGAGGGGCGGGCCGGGGCCGAGCCCCCCCGCAGGGGCAGCCCGCAGTACCTGCCTCGGCGCCGCGCACGGGGCGAGCCCAGAGCCGAACCCCGCGGCGGAGGAGGGAGGGAGGGAGGGAGGGAAAGGGGGGTCCCGAACCCCGCGGCGGAGATGGGAAGAGGGGTCCCGAGGAGGGGCGGGGGGAGGGGGTCCCGAGGCGGCCGCGCTCCCCGCCCCGGCCGCCCGCCCCGCTCCGCTCCGCTCTCCTCCCCCGCCGGGAGAAAGGTCAGCGCTGCCCTAACAAGGCCATCGGATCCCAGGAGCTGCTCCCAAAAATAACCCCCGGAGCCCGGCCTCCGCCTCGGGGCCCTTTTATGAAGGAGGGCAGAGACACGTCCCCCCCGCCGCGGGCAGGGATCCAGGCGGAGAAGAGGCTGGGAAACTAAATGTCTGCTTAAAATAGAGCCTGGGAAGGGGCGCGTCGGTCCCGTCCCCACCCGGACGCACCGGAGCGGGCAGGAAGCCGCGTCCCGCACCGCCGGACCTCCAGCTGGGGACCCTGTCGCAGAGCCAGTGCAGCCCCCGGGGCTGGGGAGGCAGCGCCTCGGGGCGGGTCTGCTCCCAGCGGTGTTCAAGTGGGCAGTTTCAATACGGAGTAAAAGCACAGCCCTCGCCGGGATGCGGCATACGCCTTACTCACCCCGTCTGCTCCTATTACCAGGAATTTCCAGAGCTGCTTTAGGGTAGCGACTTCCTAGCAGTCGTTCCCACCTCGCTCCCAAACAACAACAAACTTACCCAAAACCTCCTTCTGTTTAACAGCTGGTGGATGTTTCAGGCTCTCGTAAGGCAGTTTTACACCTTGGGCAACCTCCTTATTGGTGTTTCTAGGGAGAAGAGGTATAGGGAAAAAAACCATGCAATATATAACTGTAAGAAAAGCCAAGCATGTCTATACAGCACATAGAATCATAGAAGAGTTAGGGTTGGAAAGGACCCTAAGATCATCTAGTTCCAGCCCCCCTGCCATGGGCACATAAACTACAGGTTACCTGCAGGCACAGGTGAGAAGGACCAGCTGCCCACTATGGAGCTGATTACAGAAGGCTTCACTTCTATTCAGCCACAGGAAGGAATGGTGAGGGACTCCACCACCCTTCTGAAGTGCTGCTTGGCAGAACCAGCCCTTTAAAGCTTTCTGGTTTAAAAAAGTCAGATTTTGAAATTGGCTCGAGTTGGACGTTTTTGAGCCAAGCTTTTGGACTCCTCAGCCGCGCTTTGCAGGTTCTTGCTGCACAGTTAAGGGCTGTTAATTCACATTTTCTCAAAGCAAAACCTGGAGGGTTTTGGTTTGTGGTTTCCGGTTAGACCAAAGCATCTTAAAACACCTTGTAGTAACAGGAGAGAAAGCGTTAAGGCGGCAGTTGTAGCTGTCTGTGGTCTTTTATTACACAGCGTTCCAGCACTTACCAGACCAAAGATGTTGTAACTGCCTGAAGAGGATGCCAAGTTCAGGACCACATAATTATTTACTTAGCAACTTCTCCTAATCTCACAGCACTGCTGTGAACTAGTAGTACACTTAAACGTTAATCACCTATGCAGATGTTGGCATTTAAAGAGCCTTTGTTGACCACTAACTGCACCCAAACATCAGAAAGCACCAACATCGCGTGCGTTCATTAAGGCACAAGCCAGAGCTCCAGAGTTCTACCTTTTGGCAGGGAAACGCATATTCTCCCCCAAAGGCTGAGGCTGCAGAGCCGCAGCACCCAGCCAGGGCACAGCACCCAGCCGGGGGGGACCTCTAGTGGCCCAGCACTCCTGTCCTCTCTCCCCAAGTCCACACCAGTTTGCATCTTTCTACTCTACTTTTTCACATTACCTCCCAGATTTCAATCCACTTTCTGCAACATGGTACTGAGCCCTTGATGTCTCAGCCCTGAACCCGGCAGGTACCAGGCTGCAGTGACTGATGAAAGCAACAACATAAAGCAACGTGGTCTTGAAAGGAGCTCTCGGCCCCACAGCAGTGCTGTGGCTGCTGCCTGCAGGCATTTGGGAACAGTAAAGAATTATTATGGAAGAAGTATGGTCGCTTTGCAGCCCATAATTATGGAATAGCTGCCCTGAATTCAGAACATGGGCAGCAGAAATACAGCTGTTTAAGAAGGGGGAAATGGAAGGGAGGTCTGACCCAAGTACAACCTGCAAGGGGTAGATGACACTTGCGAGCTGGCAAAACCCATAAATTCTCATGGTCACTTGCTCTAAGACACTGCCACAGAAAAGATAAAACCCCCCAGGTATAACACCAGCAGACCTCATAGGAAAATGATTGTCTCCATTTCTTTCCAAGACCTTACAGGTCAGAAAGGTTCAGGTACTGAAGCAGTAAAGACAAACTTAACACAACTCATCTCCGCCTCAGCAAATCACGATTGATGGGATGCTCGTTCACTATACATGTATTCATAAAAGACAGACTGTGCTGATGCACACAAAGCTGCTGTTTATCAAGCAAGATTCATTGTGCAGCTGACAACTGTTCACTCAAGTCTACAAGTCTTAATACTTGAAGGGTTATAGAGCAGGCTGAACAAAGCTATAAAGCAAACCCAAAGCCACCAGAGTGCACATGACCACTGTAGCCAGCAAATGCTGTTTCAACCTTCATGAACTCCACACTGAACAGAATGCATCATCTTATTTTTCCCTTGGTTAACTGAAGCAGCAATCCCCCCTGAAGAATTAAGGTATTTCTCCTGCTGCAGGCACATCTGAGGCCTGTTGGTTGTTCAACAAAAAGTTACACTCACTTTACTTTTTCCACTAACCAACACTGCAGAGATCAGAATAACCCCTCAAACACCCTTGCTTAGATTGCCTGAGGAGCAAAGAAACTTGGGCATTCTAGCAAGCAAATGTTAATCTAATCTAACTGCATTAACATCCCCAAAGACAGGGATGGAGGGTGTCTGTTTGGCTGGTAAGAGATAAAACCTCTTCAGGCACAAAGAAATAAGAATGCCTCCACCCCAAAAGATGACCGTCTCTCTTCAATTTGCCTAGAGTGGTAATAGTACTGAGGAGATGATAGGATTGTCACACTCCTTCATGAAATAAAATCAGAGGCACAAGTGTCCAAAACCACAAGCATGTTACGACCTGAGGTCACAGCAATTGCACTCAGGTCCCTCACAGTAACAGCTGTCATCACCAAGTAATCCAGAGGCTCTTCTCTTCCAAGGAGAAAACCAGAGGATTCTGAAAACAAAGTCAGTGTTAGGTCTCTTAAGTATGGGCAGGTACACTCTAAACACATTCACTGCTTACTTCATTGTCTATTACAAGCTTAACTTATAATGCTTAAGCTAAACTGTTTGCCCAGTTTAAATAACGAGCATTAGCTAAGATACAGAGAAGTGGTTTTATTGCAAGCACAATGAGCAGAAAATAGGTTGCATCTCACATGAGTGTGACCGAGGGCAGATTTAAACCACACACCCTTACAGTACTCATTGCTGTCAGGTGTACATCATTTCTGCCATGTGAGACATTTTCTTTGGGATATACAAGTAATATTCCATGTATCCCGAAAGATCTTCAATAGTCACATCATCCACAAAGGCCCTGGCTTGCTCAGAACAAGAACGTGGAGAGCTTGAGGGAGTTCTTGATGGCAAAGACTGGGAGTGATCCTCAGAAACTGTTCTTCTATCAGGTGCCAATGGGAGGGTGTTCTGCAAGCCAGAGAATTTGTACACTTCCATATCTTGCCATCGTTTACACTGACAGGCTTTATCTGCACATGCACACGGCTTATTCGTGTTCAGCTTGGACATAGACTGAAAGTCAGAAAGCTCCGTAGTCTTTAGGCTTGCTTTAGATTCTAGAGAAGCTGGAGAGTTCTCCTGACTGTTCTTTGACACTGACTGCATAGCAGAAGCTTCCAAAGACTCAACATCAGCTCCCTTATGGCCAATGTCAGGAGCAACACTGCATCGTTCATGTGCACAAGCTTCCTTTGCAACTGGAATCCCATAGCCACTGCTGTCGTCCTGGACATCATTTTGGCTCTTATGCACTAGCTGGTTGCACGTGGAATGTGACTTTGGGCTGCAATGGATAAACTTGGGAGGATGAAGAATTGGAGACTTGGAACGCCTGCGACGCTGGGTTCTCACAACTCCTCTTGAAGGCTTCTTCATAGACCTGCCAGGGAAAGATACAAGAGAGTGAAGATTCACTAAAAGACTTAATGCTGGATTATGAGCAACGCTGGGCAAAACCTCTACTGCATTTGTATTGCTTGCATGAGCTTTAAGTTCAGAGTATTTGCTTAGGGTATTCTCCTATCTTGGAATTTGACTTTATTGCAGCCAAGCAACTGTATAAAATATAAAAGGAACACCTAAGAAATGAAACCTCAAGTGCATGGTTTTAAGGTTAGAAAATGAGTAAAGCATGCAAGACATAACAAAATAACTTATTAGGGAAGGACAAAGCATGAGAAGACAGCACAAAACTAATGAATCAAGGGCGAAGTGTCCTTTTGTTTCAGTAGGAGAAGAGCAAGAAGTTCTGCGTAGACACCCCAGAAACCAATTCTTTATTTTAATCTAGTTTCCAAGGCAGCAACAGCTTCTGCAATGACAAACAATGACTGAAAGAGATGCATTCATGATTATCTGAGTCAAAACCAGCAGTCCACATTTATATTAAGACACATCTGTAATGTTTAGCAATCTATAGGTAAACAGCATTTCCTCGCACTTCACATACTTCTAAGTAAGAAGAGTCATCACATATGAACATAAAAAGGTGGTGCAGAGTATTTTAAATAGTCCTTTAATAAAGAAAACTTGAGTCCCCTGTTTAGGATTGTAGTTACCAGAAACCTTGTCTATTTAAAATTCCCTTTCAATGCAGTATCATTTGAAGTAGTCTGATATTCCCAAGCTTCTCTTACCCATGCCAGGCTTCCTTAGAAGTACACGCACTCTTAGGTTTGGTTTCATCTGCCACTGTTCTAACTAGTGCTCTTGGACTTGTCCCTTCACCCACAGAGAGAGAAGCAGTAGATCTGTGAAAGACAGAGTAAAAAATTAACAGCCCAGACCGGTCAGCATTATGAATGTGAAACAAATATGAAACTTCTTTCCCAGAAAAGATTGCTCCAAATCATTTACCATAGGTCTTAAAAGACCTGCCCACAAAGACAACTGAAATCAGAAGTGATTTACACATTCCTATCTCAAAAGTTTGTATAACAGACTCTTTCACCAAACATGATGCCATTCAGCAACTAGCCTGCAAATCCCAACTCCACATGTCAATGGCAAAGCACACACAATGGCTCAGTTTCAGTTTCCTGGGAGAGGGGAGGGGAAAAACATCATCACTGAAGAAACACGTCTCTTTTTCCAGAGACAAATAAACCATTCTTTCCTAAAAATAAATGTTCTTTGGACACAGAAAGACTTTGTTTAACTGAAGAACACTTAAGTCTCTGTCTCAAAAAACATAAGCTAAAACTTCATGCTTCAATCACTTAAGCAACAGATTGTGTGTCAGATCTTCAACTTCTATTCAAGCCAGGGACCTTAGAAGATTTACTCATTTTTCTGGTGCTATAAATTCATCCCAAACTCCCATTTTCCAGAAGCTGTAATAATCCCAAGGACAATTTTTTCCAAGTTGAAGCTTCACATATTGCACCCTGAATTCACAAGGAAATTATTTTCCATATCCTGTATCAAATTAGCTTGTAAGCAGGGCGGATTCCCTGAAAAGTGAAAATTAGACCTTACTCTCTGATCTAGGACAGGGTTAACTGATATTTAGGAGTCCAAACTATTAGTCAAGCATCAGCTATTTTTCATTTAAAGGACAGTGAATACAGAGCAGAAAACTGAAGGCCAACAGTGAAAACTCCAAAGTATGCCTGACCCGAGGAGTGGGACTAGAGATACTGAAGAAATGAGAGGCATTTGTGTGGTTATTATTTCTAATGAGTTTAATTACTTAAATGAAAGATAGCTTTAGAAGCCTATCTATTCACAGTGTAAGTTCTATGGTAATTCTAGCTACTACCTTGATATTTACATACTACCTCAATATTTACATACTACCTCACCTACACTTTCAGTTACTGGCATAACTGTATTACTGACAGCAGCTCACACAGGACTGTACAGGTAATGTGTAATGGTGCACATCCGTCAGCAGAAAACACATTACATAGCAGCCTTTTGATTTTTGATTTCAGATAAAGATGGTCATCATCAAGAGAAGACACATGCTGCTTGTGTCCTTCTACCTGGGACAGGAAGGGTAAGATGGATCTCCCACAAAACATGACAACACAAAAAGCATTCTTTCCCATTTAGTGATTTTGGTTATAAATAGGAAATTTGTAAGTGGCAGCAATGAAAATAGTTTGTGTGGGAATCATGCACTGAATGACTTACACTCTCCTTTTCTGACATGGAAAGAACATTCCTCTCCTGGGAAAAGATGGGAGTTTATTCTCATGACAGGCTTTCAGAGCCATTACAATACGCTAACTTCAGCAATAGAGTTTTAGTGCTACAGACACAACCTCTGCTGCCAGACTCATGCCAAAATTCATTTCAAGCATGCTGTCAGTTACTGACAATCACAAGGTTTGTTTCAAGCCTGTTGGGAGCTAACAGGGATCAAACAAATTACAGCTCCTTGAGAAGGGCAGGCTACAGCTAGTGAATTTATTTCAGCTTAACTAGAATAAAGGTTTTCAGGCCTAAACCTTTGCAATTATCCCATTCTTTCACATTTAACAGCAGAAGTGCTCCCTTTGAGTCCATTTGTAATACCTTCTGTATCTCCTTGCAGTGCTACTTACCCAGCTGTGTCAACTCTCAGCTTTTTGAATGCTGTCTGCAGGCTTTCCTCTTCTCCATCCTTAGCTTCCGTTTTCATTATTGGGATGGCCAGAAGGTGTCAGAGTTACCATGTACTGCTACAACCAAAAAGAAGAAGCACATGAAAATAAGGACCAATGCACTGTTAAAAACATCAGTTGCCCAGCAGCACCATAATACATGAAAATAAACTCAAAATAGCAAGCTGAGCACATAAGGCTGAGGTCATTCGAGCTGAACATTTTTGAAAGTTGATTCAGAACAAACTGATGACAGCCAAAAAGAGAAGTCTCTTGTACAAGTGCATAGGTGAATTAGCAATTTAAAGTAAAATCTGGTGTCAGTAGCATCTTGCCCATCTATTACAGTCCAGACTCTTCCATTCGTCTTACAGTGTTACCAAAATAAAACCAGAAGTGGTGAAAGGCAGAAAGAAACACCACTGTTAGAAACAGTTAACTTCCTACAGCTCCTATTTCCAGCTTTGGGACTTCATGTTACATATATAAAAAAACCCATAAACCAATAGATTTTCCTAAAAATGAGATAAAAATTAAACAAAATCTTTTGATCTTATGTCTAGATCCCAGCAAGTTACACAATCCTATCAGAACATGGCACTGTGATTGCAAATAGCCATTAAAATTTTCTGGTATCAGCTCCTGAACAAGTACAAATGCCAATTCGAGCACAAACAGCAAAGACTGAGCCTGTTTGAAATAAAAAAAGGAACTGATAAAAACTAGCTGATGTTTGGGGTTTTTTTTAATCTACCCTGCCCATCAGTTAACCTAGCTACAAAGGAATCTCAGATCTTTCTAATTTGATGCTCCTCATTGCCTTACACCTCTGCAATCTCATGCACATGCTACACCAGCCATGCTTCAGCTGAAAAAAGACCTGGTAAAGGTTTGCTTCCTTTGGTTTTGCTGAGCAGAAGCCACCGACAATGGCAAGTCTCAGTTCTACTCCAAACTAACTCAAGCTCAGTACCTGTTGAAGTTTACCTGGCTGATTAACCTGCTTTTGACTTGACTACTTCCGGAAAAACAGGGCCATGTCGGATGAGTGCCATTACTGCAAGAGCCTCCTGGCCACACTATCTGGGTTGCAACAAGATCATCTCCTCACTCTTCATTATTAAATTGCACGGTTGCCACACTTGACAACATTCTACAATGAGACCTCTTTGGTAGACAGGGGGAGAGCAGTGGATGTTTTCTACCTGGACTTCAGTAATGCTTTCATGTCTCCCACAAGACCCTCATAGAGGAGGTGATGATAAACCATCACTGGATGATTAGTCAGTGACATGGACTGAAAGAGAGGAGCAATAATTGGGCCGAAAGGGTGGCAATCACTGGCACAAAGTCTAGTTGGAGGTCAGTAACTAGCAGTGTACCCCAAGGTACAGGGTCCAGTGCTATTCATCATCTTCATTAATGATCTGGATGATGGGGCAGAGTGTTCCTTCAACAAGTTTGCTGATGACACCAAACTGGGATGGGCAGCTAAGGGACAATGACAGGCTGGAAAAAGGGGCCAACAGGAACCTCATGAACTTCAATGAAAGGAAGTGCAAAGCCCTATTCCTGCAGAGGAACAAACCCATGTGCTAGTACAGCTTTGCAGAAAAGGCCTTGGGGTCCTGGAACACATCAGGATGGACACGACCCAGCAATATGTCTTTGTGGCAAAGGGACTAACGGTATCCTGAGGTCAAGGGAGCTGATCCTTCCCTCTGTTAAGCTGGAGTGCTGCACCAAGCGCTGAGCTCCCTGATACAGGAGACTCTGACACGCCAGAAAGAATCCAGTGAACAGCCACTAAGGTGATGAAGGAATTGGAACATCTCTCCTGTGAGGAAAGGCTGAGAGAGCTGGGACTGCTCAGCCAAGAAAAGGCTCAGGAGGGATCTCATCAACATATACATAAATACCAGAAGAGTAGGTACAAAGAGGACAAGAGCCCAGCTCTTCTCAGTGGTGCCCAGCAACAAGGCCAGAGTTTCTGGGCACACATTAGAATGCAGGAGATGCTGCTGTCTGAGCATAAGGAAAGACTGCTGTGAAGGTGACTGAGCACAGGTATAGGCAGCCCGGGGAAGCTATGGAGTCTCCCTCCTTGGAGATACTCAAAAGCTACCTGGACATGGTCCAGAGCAACCAGCTTGGGGTGGCCCCCCTTAAACAAGGGGGTTGAGTCTCCAGGGATCTCTTCTGTGATTCTGTATCTTCTTGATGCTCTAAGAGACCTTTACAAAAGTAACTATGCAAACCCAGGAACCTATAACAGCTCTTGTAACAACACACTTATATAGAGCACTAACTCTACTCACTAATACAGCAACAACGCCTACATTAATCCTGATTTTAGCAACAAAGCAGGAGCTCTTCTATAGCATGAGAAGGTGTCTGTGGAGAGAGAGGAACTTGAACCTCTGAAGCTCTGCAGCTCAGTTACTTATGCAGCTACCAACTGATCATCTCTGCTCCCTCACAGCCTCATTCCAGCTGGAGGTGGCAGCTCTCCCCGCTGTTGTTCCAGCTGTGATTTCATCTGGACACCTCGTATTGCAGACAGCTAGTATGAGACACACTGAAGGCCAACGTATCATAACAACGTCAAGGAACATGCTGTCCAATGAGTCAGACAGCAAGTAAACATGAGAGGAGGAAGCCAACACACAGACTGACAACATGATGCTCATCTAAGCAGGTTATTACTTCATGTACTCATAATTAGATACTACTACTCGGGTGAAACACACGAAATCTTACTTCAGTCAGATTCCCCCTTCACCCAAAAAGAAAATTCTTTAAAATAAATCAGCCTATGGCTTTTTTAACACCAAACCCCTGTATTAGATAACCTCAGTAAGAACAGAAAAAAGCTTTCAAATCATAGCATTATAGAAAACTTAGGGTTGGAAGGGACCTTAAGATCATCTGGTTCTAACACCCCTGCCATGGGCAGGGACACCTACACACTAGACCATGTCACCCAAGACCCCACCCAACCTGGGCTTGAACACTGCCAGGGATGGAGCATTCCCAACTTCCCTGGGCAAGCCATTCCAGTGCCTCATCACCCTTACAGTAAAGAACTTCCTCCTAATATCCCATCCAAACTTTCCCTAAGTTTGAACCCATTACCCCTTGTCCTCTCACTGACAGTCCCTAATGAAGAGTCCCTCCCCAGCATCCCTATAGGCCCCTTTCAGATACTGGAAGGCTGCTATGAGGGCTCCACGCAGCCTTCTCTTCTCCAGGCTGAACGGCCCCAACTTTCTCAGCCTATCTTCATACGGAAGGTGCTCCAGTCCCCTGATCATCCTCATGGCCTCCTCTGGACTTATTCCAACAGTTCCACTGTCCTTTTTATGTTGAGGACACCAGAACTGCACACAATACTCCAAGTGAGGTCTCAGGAGAGCAGAGCAGAGGGGCAGGATCACCTTCTTCAACCTGCAAATCACTGTACATTATTCAAAACACACTACAGTTTTAGACTATGTATTTTATGCTGCCCTTCATCACTGACACAGTAACCAAAGTTTAACGTTGTGTCAAAAAACACACCGAGACTTCTGCTCTTGATATCCTAGGAAAGCACACATCCTCCCCTTCCCACTCTATGTCCAGCTCTTCCCCTCAATACACAACCATTAGCCCAGGTGCGCTACAAGGCACCCAGCACCACTCATGAAGTTACAACGCACAAGCACAGCCGTTCGGTTAAAGGGAGGCAGGGCCAGGGACCGGCAGCTTCGGCGGTAGCCCCGAACAGGGCCGCCAGCCCCAGAACAGCACCCGGGCAATGGGACAAGAGCAGCAGCGGTTCCCCTCCCGCCCGGCGCCTCCCGGGCTCTCACACCCCGGCACTCGCCGCCCGCACCCGGGGACCCCCGGCCCAGCTCCTGCCCCACAACCCCGAGGCGGAGCCCAACAGACACCGCGGCCTCAGGCGCAGAGCGAGGCCCCGTCGAGGCGGGGGTGACTCAACACAACCCCCGCGCCCCGCCGGGGAAGCCCGGAGCTCCCCTCCCCACCCACCCACCCACCGCGAGGGCAGCTCCGGACCCCCGGCGGCACGGTCCCGGCACGGTCCCATCCGCGGGGCAGCGCGCAGAGCTCCCGCGGCGGCGCCCGAACTCACCGCGCCCGCCCGAGGGCCCGGCCCGCACCGGAACCGACGGCAGCCGGGGGAACCCGCTTGAGGCGGGAGGAGGGCGGTAGCGCGCACGCGTGTGTCCGCGGGGCGGTGACCTCACTTCCTGTTGTGCTCCGCGCTCCCGCCTCCCACCGCGAGCGTGAGGCGGCGGTGAGCGGCGCCGCGGGGTCCCGGTGCCTCCCGCCCGACGGGAGCGGCCGCGCGGCGGGGCCAGGGCCGGAGGGGCCCCGGGGAGCCGGCGGGGCCGTGACGGGGAGCGAGCGGCGGGAGGCTGCGGGGCCTTCGGGACCGTCCGGTAGGCAGGGGCCTGCGGGGGTGCGGCGGCGGCGGCGTGGGCCTGCGCCGGGTGTGGCGCCGGCCCCTCGTTCGGTGCGGGTGCCGCTGCAGGGGGGGACGTGCTGGGTTCTAAGGAGCGCGGAGCTGGAGCTCGCGGTGAGACGAACCGGGCTGGTCGGGAGGGTGCCTCGACCCGCGTCACTTCGGTGCTGTACAGACCGTGTGTGTCCGGACCTCGACAGCCGCCCCCGGTTCCTGTGTTTCAGTGTGTTCTGTATGGCACGGCTGGCTGCACGCTGAGAGCTCATCCATGGACTTGGAAGCTAAAGATGAAGAGGAAGAGAGTCTGCAAACGGCTTTCAAAAAGCTGAGAGTGGATGCAGCAGGGTGAGTGACAGAAAGCACCGTGTCATGTGTCAGTGTCTTTTGTATTTGGCTTCTGTTATTTTGCATCTCAGACGTCGTTTGACAGAAGGTTCCTTACTGTGCAAGAGGAGACAACTGCATCGCTTCTGATGAAACGCAGTCATTGCAGCTAATAGGCAAAGCAGTACTTCATTACTGGCGAATTTTTAACATGATAGCCAACTGAAATTACACAGTGACTGCATAAAATGACTTGCCCAAAGCAGCAAACCCACTCTTAACTGTTGTGGTAGCCATAGTGATATAGAAGTTTGGCCGCTGGTATCTTCAGCCGCGTTACTAAGCCTCTGCTATAGTGGGTGAAGATCTGTTTGGAAAGTGTCCACAGGACACACCAGCACTTCACAGTGTGCTGGGTAGCTCAGTCCCACTGGAAATCGTCAGGCTAAATATGAGCACTGATAGTTTCTAATTTCAGGGGATTTTGTAGAGTGAAACGCCTGCAGACTTTATTATACTAAAAACTTATTCTATGACACACCAGGTATACTGATAATACGGATTAAAAGAATGTTCCTTAAAAGTAGGAGTTAATAAAATTATGCAGTCTAACATTTTGTGAGATAGTTCACTAGAATTCTTTTGGGAATTCACAAAGCGAAAGCTTTGTCTCAATAGTTAATGCTACCTTGTGAATTCATCTCCATGGCCATCAATACTGTGAACTCATTACTTCCTCTGCATGTTAAAATACATTTTGCTTTGTTACTCCTTCCTTCTACTTCAGGAGTTCTTCTGTTAAATGTGGGGGAAAAATAGCTGTGCTCTAGCAAGGAAATACTTACTAAGTGTACCACTTTTGATGTACTACCAGTGACAGACTGTGTGGAATTCTGGTTGATTCCTGATGACATCTTCTTAAGCATAAGAAGATACTGTTTGGCAGGCATGTGTTTGAACCAGCTTAAGTCTTGCAGCTAATCCCTTAAGATCAACTTTGGGCAGAGTACTTGGGCTCTTCTGCTAGAATTTCAGCCTCATTTCTTATGATTTCCCATCCCGTGTTCCAAATCACACATACAGCATCCTAATGCAGATTCACATGCCAAGGCATTTATGTTGTCTGGTCCTCCTGTGCATGTTTATCTGGGAAATTTCATGAGAAACGGTAATCTGTTCTGGCTGTTGTACCTCATCCATTACTCCACTGAGTCCTCCTCAGGCTGCTCCTATGGGTTGCCAACTTTGCATTTTAGATGAGTAGGAATCTATCTTTAACAGCTATTGTCTGACAAGAACATTTGGAACCTGAGTTTACATTCCTTTAATATGTCATTTTGGTACAAATAGGGCATGACATTAGCCTCTGGGCGTTTTGGCCTGCTGTCATTTTATCTCACCTATCTTTAGACACTTCACTGAGGTCAGTGTAGTAAGAGTGGTTAGATAAATCTATAATATCCTGTTTCTAACCAGTCACTATAGGAGAAGCTAAGGCTCCAAACTTCAAACTTCTTAGTGAAGCATCTAAAGCGAGTAAGCTGAATTTAGACCTCCAAAGCATCATGTTCAGGCATTACTATAGTGGCATTCCCCTTTCTATTCAGATGTACTGCAGCTCTGTCTGTTGGTGACGGGACGATGCTGAGGACACCAAGAGCAGCTGTGGATGGAGCCAAGCAGCAGACTGTCTGCTCAAAGGAAGCATGGCACGGGTAAAATACCGTTCACTGCGCGGTCCTCCTGGTTCTCGTTTGAGACATTTAACACTTGAATACTGTTTCCAGTGTATGTTGTTAATTAGTTGCTTCAACATATCTCTTCTCTCCTTCATTACAAAACTTTACCATAACTGTTTGATATGGTATTTTTTTAAGATGATTTCAACAAAGACTTTAAAGACAATATTACCTCTTAGGGTACTTGAAACTTTCTTGTCCACTGATTCCTCAGAGGTCCTTTTGCTTAAGCCTCACACCTTTGCCACACCCTCTCACTTCTTTCTTGGGTTATTTTATTTCTGTATTATTTTATATTCTGTACCTACTATTTTAATAGTACCTACTAACTTTTGTGTGAGGTGCCCCTGCCCATGGCAGGTCATGGGAAAGGGCCATCTTAAGGTCCTTTCCAGCCCTAACTATTCTATGATATTCAGGATTCTGCCAGCAGCTCCACCAGATATCCAGGTTCTGCACTACAGTTCAGTTGGGATGAGAGAGTATCATTTGGTTAACAGAGAGATTTGTGGGGAAGTACCTTTAAATAAGGGCTCTTTGTATGTGTCTTCTTCGGAGGAGCCCAGATTTCTTCAGCCTTCTCCACTGTTCTGTGTGTGATTGAGTGACCAGTCACCTGAGTTTTCCAAGCAGAAAAGAAAAGGAAAAAAAACCAACATACTCTAGAACATTTTTAGCCAGATTTTAGAGCTTATTGAGCTATGGTGTAGAGTCTGGAGTTACCAACTTGCTCACCTGTTAATCACCCTGCAGGTGTGTGAGAAAGCCTTCCAGAGGATCAGCCAGAGTCCCACGTCGCAGGCGCTCCAAGTCTCCCGTCCTGCATCCTCCCAAGTTCACTTATTGCAATATGAAAGCCAACAACCAGCTGAAACACAAAACCCAGGCAGATATGTCAAAGGGCGGCATCAGCTCAGATATTTTTGTCCCAGCAGAACACGGTACGAAGGACAGGCATGATTCTCACTTTGATGCCAGTGATGACAAAACTGAACCTTTGGAAGCTTTCACCGCTGAAGAGCCTTTGGAGAAGTCAAGAGAGAATTGTCCTACTCTCTCCTCATCCTTTGAGACTAGTTTGCATTCTAGCCAGACCTCAGATTTCCAGTCCTTATCCATGCTTAGCAATGGCAGGCAGTGCCCTTGTACAGACAAGAAATGCCAGTGCCAACAGTGGCAAACTATGGAAGTATACTCCTTCTCTGGCTTACGGAGTGTCCTGTCAGAGTGCGAGAAGGCAGTCCTAGGAGTCCACACCCAGTCTCTTCAGAATAGATCCCCTTGTGGGACAGCCTCATCAAGTTCTCCTAGGTCTTGTTCTGAGCAAGCTCGAGCCTTTGTGGATGATGTGACTATTGAAGATCTCTCGGGATACATGGAATACTACTTATATATTCCCAAGAAGATGTCTCATATGGCAGAAATGATGTATACTTGACTGAAAGCAATAGAGAATCCTGAGTCAGTCTGTGATAATGGTTGGGTTAAATGCCTTGTCAGTGCCATGTTTTCACTGTCGTGTGTTTGATCAGATATTTCTTTGCCTCATACAGTTTAGTTTTTTAATAAAATGAAAAACGGAATATAGTTTCTGAGCTTAGTTCTAAAAAGAATGCACTAAAGTCTGAATACATTAACGAAAACACTGTAGATCAAATGACTCCCCTTGGTTTTGGGTTTGTGCTGTGGATATTCAAGCTCTGTAGTGCTGTTTTCGCTATCGGTTTGGGGGGAAAAAGGCCTTTTTTTTTTCCTGAAATTTTGCAGTGTTTGGAAGGTTCAGTTTTATTATGTCCCAGTACTAAAGAGTAATGATTCATAGTTACAGCTCTATCCTTATCCTGCTCTAGGGAGAAGAGTGAGAAGGCATTCAGTATTTTGGATAGGATGAATCTTCTTTCCTCAGACACTACCTGGCTTGTTTTTAGTTGGATCCCATTGTGAATTCCTCCTGCCAAATACGTTGGGAGGTCCATAATGTGCGGGTGTGTGCTTGGACCCTTCCATAATTTAACTAGCTCTCTCTTAAGCAGTTCTATTTTTCTGCAGATAAGCAAAGCTCTTAGAAGCAAGAGTATATTTTGTTATTTGTGCTTTACAGATGGAATAATTTAGGGGGGAGCAAAGCAGGCTAACAGTTTTTTTGGGCCATGTCTCAGAAGTGGAGATGGTGGAGCCATCTATAGAGATTGCTTCTGGGGATGTTTGATACACAAAGCAGTGTGGAGAGGTAATAAAGAAGCGTGTATCATACCGGCTTTGTGGTGTAGAGCTGTAACATTCCTTCTGGTTGAAAATACTGAAATAAAACATTTTGTTGCTGAGATTTGCATTAATAAATGTTTGTCAAACCCCAGCAAATTAAAGACTGGATAATTTGACTTACACTCATCTCCCCCCAAGATCTCTTCTTTAAAGAAAAACCCACCCTAAAGTGTACTTTCAGTGCCAGCTGTACACACGTGATAAACAACTGGTTTGAATACTGCAGTTCTCACTTACATGCTTAAAACAGTAGTCAGCAAGCCAGGGCGTCACAGGCAGTTGTACAAAAATAGATTGGAGCAGATACAGACAGTTGGCCTCCTGTCCTGTGTTAGAGAAGTCTCGGACAGTTCTAGTTGGTAATTGTTGTCTGTAGATTTTTTCCGTCATCCCCCAGTTTACTGCTATGAATCTGGGAAGCTCAGATTTAAAAAGTTCAAATAGATCCAAGTAAGTTAACGTAAGGAATACACCTAAAGCTGTTGTTTTGTTCCCAAGTGTCATGCAGTTACTGAGCATGAAATATTTGCTCAGTCTCAAACTGATTTCTGACTGTTCTTGCATGAGTATTTCACTGTCTCCTTCACCTGCCTCTTCCAGCACTGTTCTGCTCACCCACACACTCACAGTTCTGGTTTGCTTTGCTTTCCCTTCTTTCTGCCTACAGAAGTTCTGGTATAATACGTTCCTTCTCAATGTAAATATTTAGTACTTGTTATCTTTGCTGCTGCTGTTTTTCAGAGGTTATTTCTGCTTCGGCACTGTCCTTCTGCTTGTGTTTCTGTTCCGGTTTTTGTTCCCATTTAAAATCGTTTGAAGGTGGTGTTGCTAGCAGCACTTTCTCCCTTTTAGACTAAGGATTACCCTGGCGAGCCTTTATGTGGAATCTGTGCCTTTGAAGCTGATCTTTAGCATGCACAAATGCAGGTACTGACACCCAGTGCTGGATGTCCCCACTTCCACCTGCAGCCAGAGCCCTACCAAGGGGCTCAGCCAGGCTCTCCCCCAGCAATGGCTCAGCATTGCCTCAGTGCTGCTATTTCTGCTGTGGAGCAGTCTTGCTTCTCTCTACCAAATTATGCCCAACCCCCTGGAAGCATCTAAACCTTCAAGCTGCTGTTACATAGAACTAGTAGCTATCAACACTGCTGGAAAGGCACAAGGCTGGACAATGTGCAGCAGACCTGCTTGTCCAGGGAGAGTGGGAGAACTGGGAGAAACCATGGAGGTTAGACTAGTCCAAGACACCCTGAAATTTATGGCTGAGAAGTAAATTCAGGTTTCCAGAATGCTGGATGCAAGGGCACATTTCCATAGGGTCCCGTGCAGGACAGTAGTAACTAGTACTGAGGGGGAAAGGAAAGAGGGGTAAAGAGACAATAATGCAGTGGGTTTGTATTCAGCCTGAATTACCATTTGTGCTAGTGTATAAGCAGCTCTAGTGCTGCCTGCAGCACAGGAAGGGCAGATACTTTGGGTTCTTGAGTGCAAGCATCAGGCTTGCAGCAAACATACTGGAATATTGCTGCTGATGTTCACATTGCTCAAACCACCTCTTTGGGGTGAAATGATGAGCTCTAAGCAAGGCCCAAGCCCAACCATACTGTTTCCTTCAAAGCCTTCAACTCCTCTGAGAACCCAGTGACTGCTGCCTGCCTGAAGCCTTACTAGCAAACAGATGGCATCTTCTCTGGGAATGCTGGCACAGCACAATTAGCTTGATTGATGAGCACCAGCGCTTGGCCTTGGAGCTGAGCTGGTACAAGCAGTGCTGAGCACAGCTCCACCAGCACTACTGCCTCCAGCCTGCTGCTGGACTGCCACAGCCAGCCTGCGGTATGTTGTCTGCTCTTGGATGCTGTAGGATGTCCCCCATCAATCTGTACAAGAATACTAAAGTATTCTGAGAAAGCCCTGCTGGGCTTACTGCTCTCCCAGGACTTCCCTCTCTACTTCCTATCTCAGGTGATTCAGGCTGTTTTGTTTTCCTTTACAGTGGCTTCCCCCAGCACTTTACAAGCCTACTTGCCTAGTTTCAGGACTAGTTCAACCAAAGTGGGATGCAGAAGCGCACCCTAGGGCAATGAAGTTTATTTCTCACCTCAGAGAAGCCCAACTGAGTCCCAGCCAAGCTTTACATTGGCAGATGTTCAATCAGGCCACCAGGAAAAAAGGAATTATAAATCAGTGGAGCTGATTCTGCATCCTGAATTCCACCTTCTCCTAAACCAGGGAAGGTGCTTCTGTGTCTGCAAAGCCCCATGACTGCCTCCAGCCACCTGCTCTCTCCTCTCTGTAACATTTACATCAGCTCTAAGATGAGCCACCCCAGATTGTGCATTTCTGCACCACCAGCACCCACAATCCTGCCCCAGTGGCACCTTCTGCCAGGGCTCTGCCAATGCCACTGGGTCCAACCACACAGCATCCCGTGGGGCAGCCCACCACTGGCCCCTGCCGCAGGCAGGAGGGCTGTGGACAAGAGCTGGGTTGGATCTCAAGGTCACACAAGGTCAGAACACCACCTAACAGGGCTGGCACCCATCCTGCCCCTCAAGCCTTGCTCAAGTTAACAAGCTCAAACCCAGCAAAATAAATAAGCACATCCAGTGGCACCGGGTACCTGCAGGGCCCAGAGGGATGAAGCGACTTTGTCATTTTTATTCCCAGCAGCACAGCACCAATTCATCACAAAATATGCCACTAGATGGGGTTTCTGGACAGCGATTCTCAGGAGAGAACCACTTCGGCTTGGTCAAGCTGCTGCTTTCCTTTACTAAATCCAAAGGTGTCCCATTCCAGTGAAAGGAGCCCAAAAAGATGCTTCTTGGGCCGCGAGGGCTCTCCCGCATGAAGCAGGTGGGAGGGGAGGCTGCAGAGCAGAGGACGGGATGGTTGGTACTGCACAGTGGGGCCAGCTTTTTAAAGCTCCGTTTTCTCTGAGTTTGCAGCCCCAAAGCAGAGGTCAAGCAGGAGCCCTGCCCTATGGGTGTCCCCAGTGCCAGTGCAGGGTCTCCAGCAGCGCTTGTGATGCTCTGGGATGGGGAGGGAGGGTGGCTTTGAGGGGCTGCTGCCGACAGAGGGAGGAGGCAGGGCAGGGCATAGCACCATCATCCTTCTGTACATCCTTGAGAGCAGGACATCACGACGCTAAAGGATTCATTTTTATCTCCCAGTCCCCAGAAAATTCCTCCTTTCACTATGTTCTAGCAGCCAGGCACTAGCTTGGCCCTGATCCCTCCCAATGCTCCTGCATGAAGCGTGCCTCAGTTTTTCCACTTGAATCAGCTTTCCCAAACCTTCCCATTTCCAACCTCATCAGCTCCAGCAGAGGTAGAGATCGGAGCAACACATGGAAGAACCACATTCGTACCCAGAGCCCTCTCCTCCATCCTCTCCAGAACCTGCCCCTATAACCCCTATAACAGGGCTGGTTTTACCCACCAGCACTGGCAGCTAATCCCATGTGCAGAAAACTATCTCCAGGCTGCCAGATTTCTGGCGATGGAGCATGACAAAGCCAAGTGTCCCAGAGCACAGACCCAGATGTCCACATTGCTGTGTGCAGCTGCCTGCACAGGTTTGCCTGCAAATCTCTGGATGATGCTCATAGTGCCCGGAGACCAGCAGCTCCAGAAGCCCCAGTGCTCTGCCAGCTGGCTGGTGATTGTGACAAAACTTGCTAACTCTGGAAATGACCCCCAACCAAGCCTACCTTGGTGGAGAATGGCCATCCAGTTTGGGCTGGCACCCCAGGGCTCCAATACACAGAAAGGGTTGTGTAGCTCTACCCCAGTACATAGCACCCATCAGGCAGTAATTCATCTGCGCTTTCCAAAATCACTGAATACCTTTAAAGAGCCATTGCTGCTTCTTTCTATGAAGGTTGCAAGACACATGCTAGATGTTTTTAAGTCAGTACCCATCAATGAAGCTATTTGTTACATATTACAGGATGGTTTGTGTTGGAAGGGACCTTAAAGCTCATACAGCTCCAGCACCCTGCTGTGGGCAGGGACACCTTCCACTAGAGCAGGTTGCTCCAAGCCCCGTCTAACCTGGCCTTGAACACTGCCAGGGATGGGGCAGCCACAGCTTCTCTGGGCACCCTGTGCTATCCTCATAGTAAGGCACTGTTTCCTAATATCTAATCTTAATCTCGCCTCTGAACCCATACCCCTTGTCGTATCTCTACATGCCCTTGGATGATGATGAATTACTGGCGCAGTTCAGAGGCTGCTTTAGCCAAAATGACAGCCTCCCACAGATCTAATTCCCTGGTGTCAGTGTCTGCCGTATCTGAAACAGTCCAAACAAAATCTTAATCTTTGCTTCAAAATATTCCTAAGGATCTGCAGGGGTTGGAGCTGCCCCGGATTGCCGAGCAGGCAGGCAGGCAGCAGGAGCCTCCGCTGCTGACTCGCCTATGCAAGCGATGCCCGCACGCCTCCGTGGGAGCCCCGCCAGGAGCGGGGACAGGCTGGGATTTCACGCACAGCACCGCTGCCATCACCATCATCCTCCTCTGTGAGCCCGGACCCACCGCTGCCCACCGCAGCCGGGGAGATGCAGCTGCCCCGGGAGTGATGCTGCTGGCGGGAGCCCATGTGATGCTGGGCTAGCGGCGCTCGCTCCCCGTCCCTCTCCCCGCTGCTCGCAGGCTGTCATGGCGACTCCCAATAATGTTACTCCCACCAACTGCAGCTGGTGGCCCATCTCGGCGCTGGAGAACGACGCGGGGAAATCCACGGAAGGGGAGGAAATCCAGGACCCGACGGACCCCGCTCTCAAATCCCAGGACAGGCTGGTTTTGTACCACTGGACCCAGTCCTTCAGCTCGCAGAAGGTAAGAATAACCATCACTCGGCCCCGGGCTCCCGGGGAAGAAGCATCTCCGGTCCCCAGGACATCCCCTTGCCTCGGGAGGATGGATGCAGTAGCAGGGGCGGCAAGGGGCTAATCCCCAGGGCTGGCTTGGGCAGCAGCGCGCGGCCGAGAGCTCTTTTGTACCCGTGGTTCTGCGTTTTAACAGCGTCTGCCTGTGGAGGGATGGGATGGGATGGGATGGGGGGGCTCAGCCAAATCTTGCTTTTGCTTTGGGATCGCGGCTTGCACCGGGAGCCGCCTCGGCTTTGTGCTCGCTCACAGCCCCGCTCTGGCGTGGCCAGGAACATAGACAAAGGCTGAGCCGGGCCTGGGACCACCCTGCTCCCACCTCCTGCCGCTGGGAGAGGCAGCCCGCGGGCCAGGCACCTTCCAGCGAGCCGATCCTGGCACGCAGCAGTGATTTACCCCCGTCACTGCAGCAATGCCCTGGAAATTCCTGGTGCACCCCAGTGAAGAATCCCATTTCCCAGGCAATAGTAAATGCTCATTTTGCAGCGCAGCAGCCGTGTAGCAAACCCTGCCTTCTCCTCCCAGCCCCAAACCCCCGTTGTTCCAATGCCATTAAGATTATATGGGGAATGGGCTATTCGGAGGGGTGGGAGAACACAAAGTTCCCCTGGTGTAAGGCCCCTCTCAAGCCCCACAGCTCGGTGGGGAGGCCGGGGCAGAGGTGCCCCTACTTGCAGGCACAAAGAACGGGGAGGACGCCCAATGCAGCAGGGTGGCTGCACATGGTTGGCTTCACCACTGCCAGCATTGGGTGACTAATGGGCTTCTGATCCGCACCGGGGAGGGATGCTCCCTGCCTCATGCTGGGCTCGTTGCTATTCTGTGTCTTGCTCTTTTGGCTGCCGGCAGCAGGGAGGCAGCAGATAAAGCACTTCTGGTGTGGGGTTTCCTACAACCGGCCTCCCCTCTGTGGGAATGGGGCTCAGCACAACTGGAGCCACAGCACCTGCTGCTACGGCAGCTCCAGCACACCTCCAGGCTTTGCTTTTGAGGTCACTTGCAAGGAAACGGCGTTTGCTGGGAGGTGGATGAGCACAAGCTGCTGGGATGAACACTGCAGGGTGGGAGATGCACAGGACCCCAGAGTTCTGCTCAGGGCCGGCTGCAGGTGAAGCTTTTCCTGCTCTTCCCCGTGAGCTGCTCAGAGCCACCCTGAGGGGCACTGGGCTGTTTGTGGGATGGATCTTGAGCTCCCCATCAGGATCTGGCCTTGCCTGCAAGGGATTTATTGAGTTTTATGGCCAGCGTTGGCTTTTTTTACACAAAATGCCTTATTGCAACCATGACAGAGCTGTTGGGGCACGGGCAGGTTCCATCACCCCTAACTGGGAGCCCTCATCATGGGAGCACTGGCAGGGGTTCCCTTTGCCCACAGACACCAGGGTTACCCCAGGAGCACTGCCTCATGCCAGGCCTTCAGCCTCAGCCCTTGATAGTGGAACAGGGAAACACACAGGGAGCTTGGGGCTGGATGTCCCAGCTGGTCCTGGCTGGGTTTATCCATCAGCTGAGGGGAAAAGGCTGAGAGCAAGTTGCAGTTGAGGGACCCAGGTTTTTACTTGTTTGACTTGAAAATTAAAAAGTCATTTGCCAGTCCTGTAAATACTTAATGACTAATTCCCCAGGAGCCCTGAAGTACTCATAGAAATGCTTTATTTGTTAAGTTGTATTTTTAGCTGCTGCTAGTTGGAGGAAAACAAGCGCTTTCCCCCTCATTCAGTGGTTCTGTAAATCACGGCTGTCTCACATCCCCCAGGCAGGGCTTTTTTTGAGTGCTTGACATACTTAGTTCATAACAGTCAGGTTTTTATAACCTAGAAGCCTAAAATGCCATCCCTTAGTGCTTATTCAACACCATCTCAAGCACAGAGCAAATCAGGATCAGCCCTGAGGGCTGGACATAAGTGATGGGGACAGTGCCCCATATCCAGCTCCACTCCTGCCCCTCCACACTGCTGGACTCAGCTTTCCCACTGTGAGATGGATGGGGGCACCCCAACCCTGCTGCTTGCTGGGCTGGGGCTGGACTGGGCCACAGCAGGGGAAGGCATCGGATTTGGTACAAGAGGTGCAAAGATGATGGGTGATACCCTCAGGGCAGCAGCAGAGTGGAAGAGAAAGGATACTGTGTAAGATCCCAGGGGCTCCTTAAAACCCTCCACAAAACAGATCCTTCTCCCTGCTCAAAATATGCCTGGTAAAGCCAGAGCCTACCCCCAAGAGCAGAACATACCTGAGTTAGCATCCAGGGCTTCTTCAGTCAGGCAGGCTGTAGAACTCATTGGGTACCAGTAAAAGGCACTACATCCTCTACCTCCTCCTTAGGTGTGTGCTGGTTATATTGAAACCCACATCAATATCACTGATTCCCCCCAGCTGGGGACATGCCACTTCCCTCCTCCCACTGCCAAAGTTTGGGCTCTCCAGCCCCTCCTCCTGTCACAGAAGCCACCAGTGACCAGAAGGAGGATGTTCCATTATCCCACAAATTAAGAATGGGTTTGGGTCTCCCTTATTTGCTGAGAAGGCAAATCCTTGCTTGCCTGCCTGGATTTTGCTTGGTTTTGGCATGATGAGCCCGTGTCCTGGCACATCACTGTGCTGAAGCAGTACTGCAGGACCAGGGGGGTGCAATGGGGTGATGGTGGGGCTGGTTTGCTTTGAGGGCTCTGGGAATCAGCTCTGTGTGTGGGGCTGAGCCCTTTCTCCCTGGCCTCTTGCCCCAGGTACGGTTGGTCATTGCAGAGAAGGGGCTGCCCTGTGAGGAGCGGGATGTCAGCATGCCCCTGATGGAGCACAAGGAGCCCTGGTTCATGCGGCTCAACCTGGGGGAGGAGGTGCCCGTCATCATCCACAGGGACAACATCATCAGCGATTACAACCAGATCATTGACTACATGGAGAAGAACTTCACGGGAGGTAAGGGGGGGGTGGGCTGCATCTCAGGGGAAACTTGAGTGTAATCCAGGTGCTGCTTGTCAAAAACATCCACTTTTCCCTTTAAAGTCTCACCTTTAACCCCAGAAGAGCAGCAAGCCACCATCCCTCCCCAAACTTCTGTTTTCCTGTGAAAATGAAGAATTTCCAGCAGAAATTCCCAAACATCCTTTGTTTGGGCTGAAAGGGTCAGGGGAGGTGTAGTTGAATCCCCCCTTTTTCTGCTTTGGAGGCCACATTCCCAAACTGGACCATTTCCCCTTGTCCCCGTGGTGCATGGTGGCATTTCACCAGAACCACAGCTGGGGCACAGAGAACAGAAATACTTTTGGGCTTGGCCAACTTTGTGCTTTGGCCTCAGATAATGGTATAAAACCCACCATAAATGGCTCTGCTGACAGAAGATGGGTTTGAGCTGGGTGCTGCTGCCCCTCTCTCCTTCCTGGATGAGCCCTGCGCCATGGGCAGGGGACCCTGCCAGCCCTGGTGCTGCTGTGCCTCAGACAAAACACCTCTTTACAGTCAAAGTCAGCAGTGCTGGGGACCATGGGAGGATGATGTGACACAAACCCAGAGGAAGGGCCAGCTGGTAGAGTGGAGCTCGTATTCCCCTGGAGCAGGGCTGCAATCAGCAGCTGGCTCAGTCTGGCACATGAGGATGCTGAGACAGTGCTTGAAGGTGCTTGCTTCTCCCCAGCATCTCACATCCCTTCACATTCATTACCCCAAACCCGCACGATGTCAGGCTGAGGAGGCCACAGAGCTGAGCAGGGAGCTTGGGCTGTGCCATCATGACGTTCGCCCCAGCATTCATCCCCCTTGCAACAGAAACATCAAAACCATCTCAAAATAGCTCCCGAAGCAAGGGCATCTTGCCAGCTCAGCTGCTGTCCTCTCCCGGCCCCGCCGCGGTGTTGATGCGCAATGGAGGCACGAGCATCACTTGCTGGCAGGGCAGTGGGGTTGGCTTGGTTGGGAGTCGCCCATGCTGGCAATGGCTCCCAGGGAATGGCAGCCGCTTTACTGCCTGGCTGCAGCCCCTGGGATAAGGGGCAGTGTGGAGCATCACATCAATTCATGGGCTTCACTTGGTCTGTGTGAAGGGCAGGTGGTCCAGCATATGTGACAACAGGCTGTCCCCAGCAGGAGGGGGACTGAGTGCTGCCATGTGCTGGGACACTCCTGCCATTGAAACTTGCTAGCCAGGGGCAAATTACGACCTTTTCACTGAGAAACAGAGAGGGGAAGCTCCAGGGAAGAGGGTTTGGAACACTTCCTGCTGTGTGCTGAGCTCCGAGCCATCACCCGCCAGCTGCCTGGCAAAAGCAGGATCAGGATGCCGCAGCGTTGGTCTGAGGAGGAATCACCCACCTTGCAGAAACGTGCAGAGCTTGAAAATGCCTTTATAAGGAAGCGTAGTCACTGAGTTATATTTTCCCCTGGGCTGGGAGCACGGTCTTTTCCAGCTGCTTACAGACACGCTGAGGTTCAGCTGTCAGTAAGGAATGGCGTGATGAGCAATGCTTTTCTTTCTCCAGCAAAGCAGTGAATAGTGCCAATAAGCCACCTCTGAAGGTGCTTCTCACTAGGGCTTTGCCCAGCAGTGCCAAGAAACAACTGATGAGGTGGCTGGTGGCAACACATCTCAGATCCTAGCTGAGGGGCTCCTCCAAAGGCTGCACCCCAAGTCCCATCCCACCTTTGCACAGCCCATTGCTTGCTGACTATATGCATCAGCAGCCCAATTGTGCAGGTCTGCCATGGCATGCAAAGGCAAGGTGAGCACCATCCACTGAGAAACCTCCCTGGGACACGCTGAAGGATGCGGGCCCATGGCCAGCACACCGCTATTTCATTGTGGTTGCTCCATCTGGCTGCTGCACCGGTCACTCACTCTGGATGTGCTGGTTTCCAGCCTCAGCCCCAGCCCGTCAGGCACTGGCCGGGAGCCCTGAGGAAGGAGCACATAGGCTGTAGGTTGGTTGTTATTAGTTCATTCAGCCGGTTGCTTTTCTCATATGGAAAAATCCCCACTTGGAGAGCTGGAGTCCAGGCAGGAAGCAGAACTGTCATTTCAGGCCCCTAACTTAAGCAGCCGTGTTGGCCACATCAGCCAAAGTCCTTCTGCTGATGCACCTTGACTTGGGCCGAGACACTGGCACACAGTGAGCCCTGCACTGTGGACAGCATGTGGGCAACCACCTTTACTGAGTCCAGGTAGTAAATTTACTCACTCCCTATTAACTGCTATCTGCAAACGCCATAAATGTTTATGATCCCATAAAAAAAAAAGGACCTGATATTCCTGGGGGAGGCATGAGCAACATTTCACTCCTCATGGTGTCATCTTCCATGTATTTTGAGCTGAAAGTGTAATAAAAAGATCACGGTGCAAACTGCCATCCGTGGAAAATGAATTAAACCCAACAAGGAGAGGAAGAGCAGAGCTGGCTGGGGTGAGGGATGCTGCTGCTGAATACAGAGGGAAGGTGTCCTGGGCTCCTTCTTTGGTCATCTGCTCCCCGATTACCTGTTTTGAATGGGACTTTCAAGGAAGCCCAGGAGAATTAGGAACCTCATCACCACTGGTGTAATGAACTCAGGGGATCCCAAACTCAGATCCCTGTGTTTAAGCTCTTTTCCTCAGACCAGGAAGATTTTGTTCCCCATCTAAGAGATGTGAAACCAGTGTGCAAGTTCAGGGGGTGCAGAGATGAAGGGCTTGCTACACTGAGCTCCTGAGGACACAAGGGCTGGGTAACAACATGCATACCCCCACTGCGGTCCTGCGGTCTTGCCATCTCTGGAGATGGGCTGGATGTGCTCCTGGCCAGGATGGACAGCAAGAAGAGGACAGAACATGGGGCAGTTTTGAGTTAATGAACCACTGCTGCCAGCCCTGCTTGGATGTAGCTCTGCAGGATCACAGCCTGGTGTCCAGCACAGGCTAATGAGCCGCTAATGAGAGTCCTAGCCCCCCCATCACACTAACAGCTTTCTCTTTGCCCCCACAGAAAATGTCATGCAGCTGATCCCGGAGCCAGGCAGCCTCCTGCACTCACGGGTGCTGCAGTACCGGGAGCTGCTGGACTCACTCCCCATGGATGCCTACACACATGGCTGCATCCTGCATCCCGAGCTCACCACCGACTCCATGATCCCAAAGTACGCCACCACTGAGATCCGCAGTAAGTCGCCTCTCCAGCGGGGCTGCCCAGGGCTGGTGCCAGAGGGATGGCTCCTTCGGCCCAGCCAGCCACTTTGCTCATGCTCATCTCCCCTTCCCACCAATGCAGGCAGAAACAGAGCTGGGAAATGGCCAAGCACAGCTAATTGGGGAGCTTCAGACACCCTGTAGAGGCTTCTTAACCCTGGGGGTGTCTGAACTCCCATGGGCCATGCATACTTCGCACCCAGCTTTTTCTGGGGCATATGAATTTGTTCCTTCTATCTGCACATCCCCTCTCCCTCCAATAGCTCTAAGAGCAAAGGTGGGGGAGTACAGCCTGATTGAGCTGCAGATAGTGGATGAATCGGCATAAGACTGCATACCTGACCTTCAAGTGCTCATAAAACATTGAAGATGCTTAATATAACTCAGTGGCAAGGATTGCTCCTGGAGAGAGTCCCTCACCAGAAAATGACCTTGTTGGGATGGCACCAGTGTGCCCCACGTCTCTTCCTCCAAGCAGTGCCCATAGCAAACACCCACTCCCCGACTGTCCTTTCATTCAGCTGCCTGGGTCCCTCTGGGATGGGATGCAGTCATGGACAAGCAGGCTGTTTCTGACGTGTATCTCACAGTCTGCCCTGCCTCTGCTGGCACCCTGCGTCGGCAGCCTTCTCCGTGTCATCAAGCATCACCTCCTCCCCTAGACCTTGGGTAGATACAGAATGCAGAGACCATCCCCTCCTCAAAATGTGATGGCTTCAGACCCCTTCTGCCCCACACCACCTCAGAGCACTCTGCTGGAATCCTTAATAACATCTCTCCATCCAAACCTCCTCCTTGGAAGCATTTTTCCCAAGTCACTCCAATGGAGGGGCTGGGGGCAGATTCATAGGATGCCACAGTGCTGGTGGTACCCTCCGTCTCCAGCACATCCCCTACACCCAGGCAATGGTTTGGCTTCCTCATTGCAGTGGACAAGGCAAAACTATGTAGCTGTGTTCCCAAGGAGAACTGAGGGTCAGGCTCTCAAGGGGAACAGGAGAATGAAACCAGGGTGATATCCACATTTCCCTCCAAGTTACAGCCCCAGGAAAGCTGGCTGGGAGCCTTAGTAAGCATGAGCATCAGCAGAGCCAAGCCCCTGTTGGAGGGAAAAAGGAGGAAGAGACAGATGGTCCCTGGCAGGAAAGAGATTAGCCCAGCTTTGGGCAATTTATGGTGTCCTTAAGGTGTTACTCTACATCTTGTAATCTATGCTTCCATTGTCTCTGCTCCTTTCTGTCCACTAGCTCCCTTGCACAAAGCCCTTTGCATCCTCCCTGTACCCTGCGAGGGAGGAAAGTGGGCATCACTCCTGTGCTTGCAACGAGCTTTACGCTACCACATTGCATTCCTGGACACTGAGTTGGGGTGGGACAGCTTTGTTTGGGAGAGAGCATCCCCTCCATTCAGCTCCATGCCGTGCTGCTCTGCACGCACATCTACACAGCCAGCTCAGACATCCCAAAGGATCTACCTGGGGATGGAGCAGCAGGAACCAGGTTATGGGGTTGCTCAGGGATGTTCCTAAACCAGTAAGAAACAGACAGAGATCTGCTAGCAGCAATAATGTGATCCAGAAGAGGAAATGAAGGGCTGACCCCGCACCCCGAAACCTGCAGAGCTGGGACTCATCATGGCCAGGGAGGGGGAATCCGCCATAGCCCACAGCCAGCGCTGTCCAGCTGGGATCAGATGGGAGGCTCTGTGATGCCCCAGTTACCCACCCATATGGCAGCAGCAAGCCATGAATTTGGCCCATTTTAGCTCTCCGGGGTGTTTTTCTTGGTGCCACAACACTACTTTGCATGCAGGATGAGGTGCTTTGCTACCAGACACAAGGTCTTTCCCACTCCTGCCAAACACAGCCCCCAGGCCTGCCGTCTGTCTCTCCACAGGACATTTAGCTAATGCCAGCACAGAGCTGATGAAGCTGGACCATGAAGAGGAGCCACAGCTATCAGAGCCCTACCTCTCCAAGCAGAAGAAGCTCATGGTAAGTGGGTCAAAGCCACCCACACCTCTGCTGCGGGGTGGGGACCTGCCAAGGGCACCTGGTGCCTCATGTCCCTGCATGTTCACAGGGACACACGCCCATCCATCCATCCATCCATCCCCCATCCTAACCGTGCTCTCCATCCAGGCCAAGATCCTGGAGCACGACAATGTGAACTACTTGAAGAAGATCCTCGGTGAACTGGGGATGGTGCTAGACCAGATCGAGGCAGAGCTGGAGAAGAGGAAACTGGAATATCAAGGTAAGTGCTGGAGTGCATTTGCGGGGTGTTTTATCACACAAGGATGAGGCGCAACACCAGGAACCAATGAACACCCTCCGTGAGGCAACCACCAGTGGTGCTGCGACTTCTGCTGGGCTCTCCAGCAAACCACTGCTGCTCCAGGGAGCCCTCACTCCCCTTGCCACAGGGGACAGCAAGACCCTGTCCTCTCTCTGCTCTGCGGGAGCTCCGAAGTCATCGCAGGGTGGTGGCAGGTCCCCTCCGCCCCAGCAAGGGGCTGCCAGTGACTGATGCTCTGGCTGGTTTGGGAAGGAACAGGATGGCCCTATTGCGCTGCGGAGAGCACACTGCTGGAAGCGCAGGGCTGGGATCTGCAGCACATCCCAGTGGAGTGTGGGAAGGGAAACCCGACAGGAATTTGAGGGGCCCTGTAGGGGCGGGAGCCTTACAGGACCTGCGTCAAACACCAGCGGGTAGGCGAGAGCAGCACCAGCCATCCCTGACATCAAATACATGCTGCTGGGTGCCTGCTGAGAGCTGCCCTGGCAGACAGGGATGCATGGGCACAGCTGGGCATTGCTTGTCCTGCTGTCACCCCGGGATGATGCCATCACCCTCCGGTCCCTGCTGCTTGCGGGGCTCAAAACCCGAGCCCCAGCAGGGCTGGTTTCTGCCAGTGCCATGGAGCCAGGTCTGGAGCAGAGGCCAGAGAAAGTTAATCAGGGAATGGCCCCAGAGCTGCCCTTGGCTGCGGAGGCCGTGCGTCACACTTGGGAACTCACCAAAGGGCCCATGGAGGTGCCAAGGTCAGGCCCTGCAACGCACTGGGTTGAGAATTTGCTGAGAGCCCTGATGCGTTCACAGCAGCACCCTGTGTTGCTCTAATTGCATTTAACGAACACCCTCATTAACTAAGAGCCGAGATAGCTCAGCAGAATTCAGCCTAATGAGGTGCCCTTGGAGGACATCCTGGGTGCCTGAAGCAGAGGAGTGGCTGATGCTGCCACCAGCACCCAGGCACAAGACTGCCTTTGGTCCTTTGCATGCTCTCTGCTCAAAGCCCTCAGTCTCCCCCCACTGTGGCTGTGGCCAGGTCAGGATCTCAGCAGCGGGCACAAGCATCAGCCCTTTGGCAGCATCCCAGGAGCTGCAGTGCAGCAGCTATCCTCCCACCCAGTGAGCAGCGATGCAGGCAGGGCAGGAGGGAGAGAGATGCTGCAGGAGCACAGGGCGACCCCCTCCCACAGGCACCCCACTGGGCTGGGACAGGCTGGTCTGAGCTGGGGCTGCTGTGGATACAAAGGGGTATGAGCTGCCTCTGCTCATGCTTCTGCCCTACCTTGATGCTGGGAAGGGGTGTGAGGGGCTGCGGTACCCACAGCCAGGTCCAGACCTCAGCAAGGGTTGCAAGCCCAGAGTCGTGAGAGATAGGACCAGATCACAGCTCTCTCCCAAAATCACCATCCTCACAACGTGTTTACTCCTTCACCCACAGCAGTGCCTGGGAGGGAGGCAGCCGCCCCAGCCCTGCTGCACTTACCTGGGAGCTGAAGCATCCTCAGGGTCCCTGCAGCACCCCTATTCATTAGTCACTGAAAACATTTCTTGACTAATTAGACAGAGACAATCTGTGCACTTGGGCGGTGCCTCCAGCAGGATTAGGCAGGCTGCCAAGCAACACAAATGAGGACTGCTAATTACCGCTAATTCCCCTGGCCTGGCCCTGCAGGCAGCCCTGCAGCACCAGTGTTTGCACAGGGGTGCAATAAAGCTGCCTCTCTCCTTCCCTGATAGAACAGTCACAGGACAGTGGGAGAGCCCCACAATTAAGGCTTTGGTGCAAAGTCAGGGGCTGAGGCTGGATGGGGTCAGGTTTTGTGCCCCTTCTGCTGTTGTTCTTTACCTGCAGCTTCCTTCATCTTCATCCCAACCCTGCTCCTTGTTATTGAGAGGGCATCAGGGAAGCGCTTGACACTATCCTGGCTTGAGCCCACTTCTTCCAGCCTAACAACAGCTTGGCTTATTTCTGGAGGCCTCTCTGGCGAGGTTGTTTCCAGGATTGCCCATTATCAGGGGCTGTCAACACTTTGGTGTCTTTCTTCACACCCAGCATTCGCCCTGAGCCCTGCCTTCCCCAAAAGCCTGGCTCCTGGCACAGACGTGCTGCCAGTTTTGGTGTCCTGGATCAGGAGAGGGACAGAGGAGGCAGGACCTCCCTGACAGCGCATGAGGAGAGCAGCCAGGCTGGGCCAGCAAGTGGTTTTAATTCCCAAGGATTTCTCACATCCCTAAAATAGGGCAAGTTAACATGACACTCCTGAAACAGCTCCCAGTGCAGCCGAGGACAAACACTGCTCTTCCTGAGCACTAACACAGCAGAAAGGGGCACTGCGCCGCATCTTCCTTCAAGTGGGAGCCAAGGGCCCTTTCCCATCTCCTGCCAATCTTGACCTGGGAGAGAGGCAGCAGAGCCATATGTCTTCACATGGGCTACAAATTATGATGTCGTATTCCCATTTTCTGGACCCACATATCCTCCATCACATAGATGGAGGTCTTGTCTCTTGGGACATCAGAGAGCTGAGACAAAACACACCAGGTCTAATGCAAATGCTCCTGTCTTTGTGGATCTTCTGAGCAAGCCTTTAGGTGCCTACCCAAGGGTTTCATCTTGCCTTACCTACCTTACCCTTTGCTTCTCTCTCCAGGGCAGAAGTGTGAACTCTGGCTCTGTGGATGCGTCTTTACTTTGGCCGATGTCTTGTTAGGAGCCACCCTGCATCGCCTCAAGTTCCTGGGACTCTCTAAGAAATACTGGGAGGATGGCAGCAGACCTAACCTCCAGTCCTTCTTCGACAGGATACAGAAACGCTTCGCCTTCAGGAAAGTTTTGGGAGATATACACACCACGCTCCTCTCTGCAGTGGTACCCAATGCCTTCAGGCTGGTCAAGCGGAAACCTCCCTCCTTCTTCGGAGCCTCCTTCCTGATGGGATCTCTAGGGGGAATGGGATATTTTGCTTACTGGTACTTAAAGAAAAAATACATCTAGTGCTGGCTGCTTGGTGTTTAGTTTGGTGTCTCTGTGCTGTGTCAAATTATGATGAAGCCTCAGTAACTGTAATGAAATTTGAAGCAAGGTAATGAATAATTATGTTGTTTAATGTAACATTCCATAGTCTAGAAGTAGAAACGTATACTGCAAGGAAATAAGACAACAACAACAAAACAATGCGTCAACTTGTAAATGCCCTTTTCAGGTGTAAGTATTCAACTCCAGCAGAGGCTCAGGGGTTCACGGGCTCAGCCGTGTCCACAGGGAAGCGACGCCACCTCCGGCTCCAATGGGATAGACGGGAATCCCGGGAAGTTTCCCAACAGCCAACTTAATCAATGGGACTTGGAAACTCGGCCCTGTACGTTTGTGTTCCCAGATTGTTCACTGGCCACATTTCACACGCGCAGGTAGCAGGGACTCTGCTGTAGAAGATGTCGTGTTGTGCTCGGAGGGCCCCTGGGAGCAGGCGGCAGTGGCTGGTCACAGTCCAGGTGGATTTGTGTTCTTCAAGTATTCATTTTCTTAATTGTTCTCATCAAAGGGAGTATTTTTTATTGAGCTGCTCTTGGAATGTACCCACTTTGTACGTCTGCGTTTGGGCACTTTTTTTGAAGGAATTTAATGTCCGTCTTTAACTGCCGCTCTTTTTTCCTGTGATAACTCATTTTGACTTCTATCCTGAATGTTGGCACATGAAGGAGATTGTTGTTTTAAGCCTTCTGGCTCCATCTCTTGGGTTTTCCTTCACGGATTTGCAAAGCATCTTTCACCAACTGAGCCTATCTGGACTCTGAAAAAGTACCACCGTTTTCAGAACTCTTCAGCACTTGGGCACCTTGGGTTTCCCTTCCATCGGGGGCTTTTTCCTGTCATTTCCTCGCTGTGTGTTTTCTTAGGGACACTTTGCACAGAATCACATTGATGACTTTCTTGTGCCTTTTGCATGCTGGAAAGAATAACGGGCCTCACTGCTACTCATGCTTTGAAACCTGAGATCCTCAATAAACCATATGGGAGGAGTAATGGCTTCACATTCCTAAATGAGTTCAACATCCTTCTAGTCCTATCTCAAAGTATGCCCAAGGGCAGAGGGGTATTAATGTGATTTGTGCGTTGGTATAAAACTTGCATGGAAACTGTATGTATTCCTCTTCTAAGGCACTCATTCCTGTAAGCACTCAGCCTGCTAGGACCTCCTCTGACTTCTTTGCCGAGTGCTCTGATGATCCCTAGCTGCATCTCTAGGCTTGGAAGCATATGCCAAGTGCAGCTGAAGTAATATGAATTGCATTTGCCTCCAACTCCAGAATTATCTTTGTGTATTTGAAAGCAGCAGGATTTCCCAGGAGCTTTGGTTCTTGGTACAACCTGGCAGCCATAGAACCGGGACTATTGAGAGGGAATCACAAGGGATGAGCACATCGCGATTAGACAGTGCAGAATGTACAAGTTTATGCTGTGCTTGTCACAGCTGTGTAGGCTGCTCTGACACTCTTCTGGGATGCCACAGTCTGTGGAGCTGCAAAGGTGCTGTGGTATCCATGTTACCCCTGCAGTGATTAGAGCTACACTTGAAATTGGTGTGTGAGAACCCAGATCCATCCCCTGCACACACAGACCAGGGACCTGCAGCTGAGGATGATGAGTGAAATATCAGTCACACATTGTCCCAAGCACAGTTACAGATTTGCTTTGTGGTATCAGTGACATTGGAAGAAATAAGTTATTTTGGTTCTTCTTGAAGAGAGTCCCCTGAGGTCATCCTATTTGCTGAAGCTGAAAGATGTAACAACACACATGGTGACCCACAGTTCGCCTGGTCCATTGGCCAATACTAATTTATAAATGAAATTGGAATTATAAAGATACACTGACATGAAACCCTTACCAGGGTTTCACTCTTTTACTTTGTCCCTTGTCCTATACACACACTCCCTGGTAATTTCCAAAAGCTGATAAAATGCATGTGCCTGGTGTAGAAGGAATATTAATGGGGATACAAGGCCAGGAAACCCAGGAAGAACAAGAGCAAATACTCACTCCATTCCCAGGATTTCAGCCCAAGAATGAGGCAGAAGAAACCTGCTTACCAAGACTGCTGCTGGTTACTTTGCTTCTCCTTTGCTTCTTTTTTAAACCAAAGAATAAATGTAAAATCATGGAGCAAATCAGAACCTTAAGCACTGGAGAAAATAGGTGTTAGCTTGGTTTGGAGCACACTTAAATTGCAACTATAATAAGGAAGCCCAACAGAGCAGCAGCTGGAACAAGACACAGGTCCGTTCAGACCAACACGAGAGAGCTGTCAGTCTTGTTGCTTCCTGGGTTGCTGGGAAGCCATAGATGCTGTAGTCATAGGGCTTTGTACAGGTTCTCAGCTAGGAATAGTCTCTATCAAGTCTTTGGTTTGGAACAAATGAAAAACAACAGCAGAAATCAGTGGAGGCAGTGCCATTCCCTGTCTCTGAGCCTTGTTTCCCTACTGTGGTGATGAAAAAATACCAGGATGTTGCTCCAGGGAAAAGCAATCTGCAAGAGTGATAAAAGGCAATTACTGTGGCAGGCAGAGGCTGGACTGATGCTCAAGACCATGCTGAAACAAAGAGGAGATGAATATTACCACGCTGATCAATCCAGATTAGTGAGTTGCTATAAGCAGCCCTGTGGTGATTACAGGCTGTCAGCATAAAAGGTTGCATTCGCTCTAGCTTATCTGAGCCTAATCAGACTTTCTCTGCTCTAGTTCCACTTACAATGGGAGACCTCTGCATTACATGAACATCAGACCAGGCACTGGCCCAATGTTCACTGCCCAAGGTGCTTCCTGTACACAGAGATCTGAAAATGATGGCCCAAAAATCTGTTTTCTCACTCCAGGACTTCACGTTTTACTCTCAGCAAGGTGTGGGGTAACAGCAGCACCCCAGGGGCCAGGCTGGAAGGTGAGGCACCTTACACATAGCATTTGGAGCAAATGTCTGCTCTGAGCCACCTTACAAGTCACTGCTGAGCAATTCTGTAGCAACACTGGACAACAGAGAGAATGGCTCATGCTGTATCTTGCACCAAATACCAATGGGAACTTGGTCTGACCCTGGTTAGAGTCCTTCTTAAGCTTTGCCCTAGATGTTCTTTTTTACCCAAGCAGATTTGTATGCTTTCAAATCTCTAGTGTTTCAGAGGCAAATGCGTTTTTAGGCACCTCGGGGCCTTAAAAATCTGTGCTGAAATGTGGAACTTGCAATTATCAGAAGGAATAAATCAGCAGCTACTTGTCGAGTCCAAGCCCTGAGATAGAGTCCACCTCTGAGATAAAGCTTCATGACACTGAGCAATCTCACAAGGAGCAATCACTCCCTCCTCTCTCCCCAGCCTCATGTTTAATAAGCTCCCAATGGTCAGATTTGTAGAACTACAGCTTCCAAACCCTCTTTACTCCTATGGGTTTTGCTCAAAAGACTTAATTATGAAAATTGAACGTGTACATTTCAGCCTTGCAGCTGCTTGGCAGCTTTCTCCCTTGCTTGTTGAGGGATGGAGAAGACCTCTCCATGCAGAATAAAGGATTTCAAACCTAAGCTTGCCAGAGGACAGGGAACACACCACAGAGCCTGTCACAAACTGCAAAGAAGTTGAGATCAAAGGCTGCCAATGCACAAAAAAAGTCATCCTCACCACACAGCTGCGATTCAGTAACCTGGCCAGGAGGAAAAGGAATGGTGCGAGAGCTGCTCCTTCAAGCAAGGGGAAACCTTCTGTATGAAAGTTAATGAAGGACTTCCCCATGTGAGAACAGCAAACAGAAAATGTTAAGGCTTGTGAAAATATTTAGCATCAGGTTGTGTTTGGTGGCATTCACTGCTGCTATTTAGATCAAAGCCAAACCCATGCAGACCAGATCCACAATGCAGGAAATGACAATAAGTAAAGCTCTCAGGCTTTCTGAGAGATATATGGGATTAAAATAATATGGGATAATATGATAACAGGACTTTGAGATGTCCAGGGATAATGTAAAATATGATAGTATGGGATTAAAAAATAAATAATCAAAGAACACAGCCCCCTGAAGGATTTCCTAAACATGGCCACTGCAGAGGTTTCAGACCAAGCTGTTTCTAATACTGTATCTACAGTTTCAAGCAGTAGTGAACATACTGGAACCGTTTTCTCAGATAAAGCACACTCGTGACAAACCAATTCCCTATCCCCTCATGCTGATTTCCAAATGACACATTTACTATAGTTGTCTTTCTCTCTCCGTTTTACACGCTTTCCTCCTAAGGATTAAACAGAGAGAAAACAGTCTGCTTCAAACGCCTCGCAGTGAAGGGAAGGACACCACATATGCCATAAATAATGCAGACGAACAATCGTGCTGTCAGAACACAGATGTCTATCACTGCAGCTGCAGAGGCTGCACACTGCGGTAACCTGTGCTACAGGCCAAGGCTCTACCTGCAGATGCAACTGCTGTTGCTAAAGCACGTTGTCTCTATTTCCTTAGGATCTTGATGCTGAAGAGCATCAATGAGCAAAGTGCCAACCTCCACCCACCCCTCCGGAGCTCGCAGGAGATTTTCCTTCCTTCTTGTCATTCTCCTCTGCACAATGACCCACTTTCAGCTCTTTTTACCTTTGCCCCTCTACTGTCCTAACCCTTTCCTCTCTCCTGGGCTGCCCTGAGCCCCCTTTTCCTCTCTCCTCTGCTCTCCTGCCTCACACAGCTGGAGACATTTACAGAGACATTTCTGTTGTCAGGAGCCCACCAGCTGTGAAGCTCTGCATCAGTGAACCCAGCACCACCCATTCCCACCCTCTGAGAGAGACCTGCTAAGAAATGAAGGAGATGCAGCCTTGTTAAAATGCTCTTAATTAATAGCACAGATCAATGACAGCTTGGAAAGCATTTCCTTAAAAATAACACCATCCATCCCCCTACTTCCATTGCCTCCTGTCTCAGCTCTTTCCTACCAGCACCCCTTCTCTCCCACGACCTAAATCCTTTTTAGCTCCAGAAGAGTTATCCAAATAAAGCTACTTTACGATCAGAACATAGTGTAACCCGGTGTGAGGGTGTTTTACAATGCTGCAGGCACTTCTTGACACAGAACTAAGTATTTCACATAGTGAAGCACGGCTTTGCACACGCTATTTACATCACAAGGTCATGCCACTCCACTGCAAGCCTCCTGGAACAGGCTTCTATTTTTGCTTACCAAAAGCAACCTCTTTCCATTCCACACCCTTGGAGCCAACCACTACAGGGAAGCAATAAGGAGGATTCTTGGCCACAAGCATGAAAACCCAAACAACCCTCCCCAATCAAACTAAACCAGAAAACACCATGGCATCAATTTTTTTATATCAAAATCATGATGATCAACAGAAAAATATTCCTCAAAAACTCAAACCTCTATCGCTGTCAATCTTCTAAAAACCCAAAGTTAGGTTAGGCTATGGCAAAGCTGGAATAAGAGTGCACAGTGCTGTTGGGATGAGCTGTAGTCTAGGACATCACTATACCAAGCACACATTAAATTCATGCTCACTTCCATCACCAGCAAAACACAGAGGGCAGACCCTGACCACCATTCCCAATCGGCACAAGCCTGCCAGGTTTGGGGGTAACAATTCATTCATTTGGATATAAGGTTAGCAGGCTTTTGGGGCTTAGTATCATCTTTATTTTCAATTCATGTTGCATGGCTTTCTCCATCACAACTATTTTGAGCCACAACCTATTTAGCTGAATTTTCTCCAGTGGTGAGTCACGATGTTAAGCCTGTCACTGATACAGTCACACTGCGTGTAACCAAGCTCTGGGTACTGCTTTGCTCCCCAGTCCCATGAGATAGGGAAGACATGAGGCAGAGCAGGATTCAGGGAAGAGATTTCAGAAGAGAGCTGACATTTACATTGAGGATGTTGAGCCTATTTATTGCTCTGACATCAAGTGTGCTTCCCATAGATTAAATGCGTTAAATTATGTGACTGAGGGAATATACACAACTTAAAACTGCAAAATGAACCCAGACTGGATGTGGAAAAAAGCTTCAGAGATGCAAGATAAAAGATAATTTGTATTTACTTTTGTTCCACTTTTTCCTCTCTTCAGCCTTACACCAGTGGGGAGAGACAAAGGACAACTGCAGATCTCCTTCTGCTGGATACCTTGTAGGGAAAAGCACAATTCAGAAAGGGCATTTTTCCAAGTACTGCTTTTCCTTGATATTCAGCTCTCCTGAAAGGCTGGGAAAGCTCTTCACCTGCTGCTTGTTTCCTGTGCCACATTACAGTTCCAAAGCTTTACAGAGAAGTTATTCAGCCTGTTTCAAGGCGGAGGGCATTGCCTGTCACTTGTGACGGGCAGAGGGTAGCTTAAAAATAATTGACCTTTCAGACTAAGTGTTACTACATAATCGCCTGAAATTTCAGGGACTGCACTGCTTTCTTTCGGCTGAGCACAATTACAGTGAAAGGGCAACTCCTTTGAACAAGCTAATTACAAGTTCAGAGTCACAACAGCCTTTTTTGCTAGAATTAACTACTTTCATCTTAAGCTCTGGCAAAATGCTTACAAGAAGGAAAGAAAAAACATACATATAAAACAACACATCCAGCAGAGGTAAAGAGCATTTATTGCTAATCTGTGCTCCAGGAGGCGTGATGAAGCTCTGAGAAGAAATAATGCCAGGAAACAGGTTTTTAAGTGAACAGAGACAAACAGAGGCTGATGAAAGGCAAAGAGCTGGAAAAGGCTGATTGCAGAGAAGCTGCAGGGATCTACTTTAAGCTACAGTGAGAAAAACCACAGATATTTCACAAGAAAAGGGACCGTAGCCTTATGTTCACAACTAAAGGCTGAATTTCCAAAACATTTAATATATCACAGCAGCCCCCACAGGTTTTTATGGTTAACATGCACCATAGGGCATTAGGGGGTTTCTCACATGAATTGCCATGCGTCAACACAGAAAACAGGATTCTTTTCTTTGCAGGCACTCCACAACCTAAGCTTAATTACATGCAAATATACGGGCAAACCAAGAATACCATTTAGCACCAGTGAAGCATTCATGGAACAGGTTTGCTTTCAACAAAGATGCTGAGGAAGAATCAAAACCCAGGTTCAAGTGTGTTTAAAGTCTGAACCATTCAGAGGGCTCTTAACGAAAGACCTAAACATTCATGTTTGCCTGATCTTGCCTCCAGTGATGCAAACACTTGAAAGAGAATCAGGTAAGTGAACAGTGAAATGAATCCTACTCCAGGTCATCTTCCCACTGCGTTCTAGATGAGACTCCCTCCCAGCTGGCATCAAAAGGCACCCTCTGCCACATCAGACAGGCTAAACACTGCTTCTAGGGAAGGACTAACAGTGAGCCCACAAAATAGGCTAGGCAAATACAGGCAGTGAAAAACTAGAAAATATTCATTAAGTAATATGGTAACAAAATGTTGGAGACAAAAATCCCCTAGATAATTCTACTAGACGTGGAAAAACAGCAATGAAGGAATGAGAGAAATACTTCAATGAAGAAAAGTAGACAAAAACGAAAAAGAGGAAGTGTTTCTTTTCATTAGCTGCTGCAGTTTGGAGTTCACTACAAAATATGAACATATAACTTTAAAATGTTAGACCTCACTAGCAGTATTGTGTGCAGTTCTGGGGTCCTCAACATTAAAAGGACCTGGAACTGTTGGAACAAGTGCAGAGGAGGGCCACGAGGATGATCAGGGGACTGGAGCACCTCCCGTGTGAAGATAGGCTGAGAAAGTTGGGGCTGCTCAGCTGGGAGAAGAGAAGGCTGCGTGGAGACCTCAGAGCAGCCTTCCAGTATCTGAAAGAGGGGCTATAGGGATACTGGGAAGGGACTCTTCATTAGGGACTGTCGTGAGAGGACAAAGGGTAATGGGTTCAAACTTAAGGAGGGGAAGCTTAGATGGGATAGAAGGAAGAAATGCTTTCCTGTAAGGGTGGTGATGCACTGGAATGGCTTGCCCAGGGAAGTTGAGAAGGCTCCATCCCTGGCAGCATTGAAGGCCAGGCTGGACAGAGCCTTGGGTGACATGGTTTAGTGTGAGGTGTCCCTGCCCATGGCAGGAGGGTTGGAACCGGATGATCTTAAGGTCCTTTCCACCCCAACTCTTCTCTGGTTCCATGACTCTCTAAATGCAGTCAGGGACAGGCGAGCACACGGTCCGGAGCTGTTGCAGACCCCTCCTGAAGCAGGCAGCCCTCGACACGCGCTGCTGGCACCACATCGTGTGCTGCCCTCGCAGCCTTCCCTGCGCGTGGGGCGCAGGTTCTCGCGCGAGCTCACCCTTGACGGGCACGGCTGGAGGCCATTTGTGGGCTGAATTGCAACCCCATGGGCACATCCCAACTGCAGCCCATGAGCACTGCTCCGGTCGCTCACTGACTGCTTGAGGGACAGGGAAGGAGCCAAGGAGATGGTCCTGGCCCTTGTGGAGTTGGCCAGCGCAGGCTTCACCCATTGTATTGATTATTGAAGGACCCAAGTGTGTCTCTGTCATCTCCGGGGTGACGTAACCATTGCCCAGGGTCCCCCATGAAGCTGCAGCCCCTTCAGGGCTCGTCCCCATCCCCTGCTGGCAGCAGTTCTGGAACTCCGGGCTGATGTCACGCGTGCGTTACACCGGCAACTGCCCCTGCCTACACAACAACACAAACCTTCACCCCTGACCCCACACCTTTCCTCTACTCCCTCCTCTCTGCTCCCATCCCTTGCGCCCTGTTCCCGCTCTGCCCGTCTACCCTGCTCCCAGCCCTTGCCGCTCCTTCCCCATCCCATTTCTTCATTCTTGGCAATCAGGTTACTCTGTTGGCTCCACCAAATGCAGCCCCCAAAGAAGAACACCTCTGTCCTGCTGGTGACCAGGCTCAGCCCTTGCGGAGGCGAGGACGCAAAGGGCTGCCTACGCAGAGTAAGGAGGCGGTGGGTGCCGAGGCAGGCGCGGGGCAGGGTCTGTGCCCCGGCCCCGCAGGCAGGGAGCACGGCCGCTCACCCCTGCCCTCTCTGCTCTGCCAGGTCCTCAAGCCGTTGCCGCCCCGCAAGGTGCTCAAGAGAAGCAGAAGAAGGGTCCTCCAGCTGCAGGCGCCAGCCTGTCAGAGCTGGTGGGTGCTGCTGGACACGGAGCCCCCGGCCTCCAACCAGCTCCTGCTGGGGACGTGCCCGGGTCCCCACTGCCCCCCGGCTCTGCCCGCGCAGCCAGAGGGGACCTGGGCTGCCCAGAGCCCTGTCCCACAGCTGCGCTGCGCTGCGCTGCGCTGCTCTGCTCTGGGCAGCGCCAACGCACTCTTCTGCTTGGCTTTTGCCTTAGGCTATTCCAACAGCTGAAGTTGCTGGAGGACGAGGCCGCCAGCAGGACCCAAGTGGGGCTGCAGGTGGAGCCTATGGAGGTGGACAGTCGGTGGAGGAGGAGGAGGAGGCGATGGAGGTGGACGTGGTGGAGGAGGAGGAAGAGGCCATGGAGGTGGAGTGAGCAGTGGTAAGGCAGCACGTGCCCCCCATCCACTGCTGGCACTGAGGCTGGGTCGGCTGCTGCTGCCGCGCTGGGGATGGGGCTGTGTGCGACAGCCCCGCTGCAGGCACGTGGTGCCCGGCGGCCTCATCCTGGCACCACAAGCGCCACCGTCAGCGCTGCCCTGCGCTGCCCTTGGGGACACGGGAGCCAAGGGTGATCACGGCGAGCCCGGCTCCCAGCCCCAGCCCGGGCTGAGCCCCGCGGCAGAGTCCCGCTCTCCCCAGCCTGTGGCAAACACACTGAGCATCAGTAGCCTCACTGAAATGACCTTGTGCTGTTTGTTTCCAGGGCTGGTGGAGACGGAAGGTTGGACGACGGGTGCAGAAGTTTGGTTTGAAGAGTTGGTGTTTTCTTAGAAGATTGGTGTTGTTTTGGAAGATAGTTGGTTTTTCGCAAGGAGTTGTAGCTTTAGGTAGAATAGGTGTAGGCATAAGAAGATCAGTTGTTGTTTTAGGTAGACTAGGTGTAGGCTTAAGAAGAACAATTGTTGGTTTAGGTAGAATAGGCGTAGGCATAAGAAGATCAGTTGTTGTTTTAGGTAGACTAGGTGTAGGCTTAAGAAGAATTGTTGTTGGTTTAGGTAGAATAGGTGTAGGTTTAAGAAGAATTGTTGTCGTTTTAGGTAGACTAGGTGTAGGCTTAAGAAGAATTGGTTTTTTTATGTAGAATAGGTGTAGGTTTAGGTAGAAGAGTTGTATTTTTCATAAAAAGAGTTGGTTTTCGCTGTGTTGTTCATTGCATTCATTTTTTGTTGTGTTGTAAATACATTTCTCCAAGTTTTTCTGACCCAGTCTCCCTTTGTATTCTCTGCGATCAGCCGTGGCTTTGGCAGAGAAGGGGTTTCCACTTGCTCTGGGTTCCCAGAGCTGGAGGGCAGACGGGGGCTGGCGCTGGGTGCTGGGGCACCCCAACTGTGGCTCAGGGTGGGCTCCCTGCCCTGGCAGAGCGGCTCTTTCAGGCTCTCTGCAGCCTGTGGGCAGGGCTGGGCGCAGGCCAGGGACCAAAGGTCCGGGCGCTCGCTCCCACCCCGCGCTGGCTGCAGGGCACCTGGTCTGGGGCTGCCATCGGCAGCGCCTGTGCCAGCGCTGACCAAGGCTTCTGGGGCTGCTCCTCCATTTGGGGACACACGGCCACCTACGAGGAGTCAGTCCCGGAATCACAGCATCACAGCGTGCCCAGGCCCAGCTCACTGCAGGGGAGCAGCCTGCGCCCGCCATCCTCTTGGATCCGGCTGCTGCCCAAACCCAGCCTTTTGCCTTCTTCCGTCCCTTCCTCCCGGGGAGTCCCTTGGTCCCCATCCCGCAGGCTGGGAAGAGGCTCTGCGGCCAGAGCTGCTTTGGGATACCAGAGGTTGGCGGCTGCAGCTGGAGCCAGGCTCAGCCACCGCTGCTGTCCTGTGGGACCCTGCAAGCTGGCAGGCAAGGGGAGCTGCCAGCAGGAGAATGGCAGCGCGGTGCAGGGGGAGCTGCTGCGTGCATGAGGTGTGCGTGCAACTGGAAAAAGGGGAATGTAACCCCCATTTCCAAGAAGGGGAAAAGGGATGACGCGGGCAACTGCAGAGCAGTCAGTCTCACCTCCCTGCCTGCCCACATCTCGCAGCAGATTCTCCTGGAAGGCATGCTGAGGCACATGAAAAACAACAAGGAGCTTGCTGACAGCCAGCGTGGCTTCACTAAGGGGAAATCCTGCCTCACCAATTTGGTGGCCTTCTACCATGGGGCTACGGAACTGATGGACAGGGGTAGAGCAGCTGATGTCACCTACCTGCACTTGTGCAAAGCGTTCGACACTGTCCCGCATGACTTCTTTGCCTCTAAGTTGGAGAGACATCCATTTGATAGGTGGACCACTGGGTGGATAAAGAACTGCCTGTCTAGCTGCACACAAGGAGTTGTGCTCAATGGCTCAATGTCCAGCTGGAGACCAGTAACGAGAGGTATCCCTCAGGGATCGGGGTTGGGACCGCTCTTGTTCAACATCATTGTCGGTGACGTGGACAGTGGGATTGAGTGCGCCCTCAGCAAGTTTGCCGATGACACCAAGCTGTGTGCTTCGGTTGATACGCTGGAGGGAAGGAACGCCATCCAGGGGGACCTTGACACGCTTGTGAGGTGGGCTGATGCCAACCGTATGAAGTTTAACCATGCCAAGTGCAAGGCCCTACACCTGAGTCGGAGCAATCCCAGGCACAGCTCCAGGATTGGGCAGAGAAGAGATTCAGAGCAGCCCTGCGCAGAAGGACTTGGGGGTGCTGGTCGAGGAGAACATGAACATGAGCCGGCTGCAGTGTGCGCTCGCAGCCCAGAAAGCCAATTTTATCCTGGGCTGCATCAAAAGGAGCGTGACCAGCAGGTGGAGGGAGGTGGTGCCTGCTCCTCTACTCTGCTCTCCTGAGACCTCACTTGGAGTATTGTGTGCAGTTCTGGGGTCCTCAACATTAAAAGGACATGGAACTGTTGGAACAAGTGCAGAGGAGGGCCACGAGGATGATCAGGGGACTGGAGAACCTCCCGTGTGAAGATAGGCTGAGAAAGTTGGGGCTGCTCAGCTGGGAGAAGAGAAGGCTGCGTGGAGACCTCATAGCAGCCTTCCAGTATCTGAACGGGGACTGTAAGGATGCTGGGGAGGGACTCTTCATTAGGGACTGTCGTGAGAGGACAAGGGGTAATGGGTTCAAACTTAAGGAAGGCGAAGTTTAGGATGGGATAGAAGGAAGAAATGCTTTCCTGTAAGGGTGGTGATGCACTGGAATAGGCTTGCCCAGGGAAGTTGAGAAGGCTCCATCCCTGGCACCATTCAAGGCCAGGTTGGACAGAGCCTTGGGTGGCATGGTTTAGCGGGAGGTGTCCCTGCCCATGGCAGGGGGGTTGGAACCGGATGATCTTAAGGTCCTTTCCACCCCAACTCTTCTCTGGTTCTATGACTCTCTAAATGCAGTCAGGGACAGGCGAGCACACGGTCCGGAGCTGTTGCAGACCCCTCCTGAAGCAGGCAGCCCTCGACACGCGCTGCTGGCACCACATCGTGTGCTGCCCTCGCAGCCTTACCCTGCGCGTGGGGCGCAGGTTCTCGCGCGAGCTCACCCTTGACGGGCACGGCTGGAGGCCATTTGTGGGCTGAATTGCAACCCCATGGGCACATCCCAACTGCAGCTCATGAGCACTGCTCCGGTCGCTCACTGACTGCTTGAGGGACAGGGAAGGAGCAAAGGAGATGGTCCTGGCCCTTGTGGAGTTGGCCAGCGCAGGCTTCACCCATTGTATTGATTATTGAAGGACCCAAGTGTGTCTCTGTCATCTCCGGGGTGACGTAACCATTGCCCAGGGTCCCCCATGAAGCTGCAGCCCCTTCAGGGCTCGTCCCCATCCCCTGCTGGCAGCAGTTCTGGAACTCCGGGCTGATGTCACGCGTGCGTTACACCGGCAACTGCCCCTGCCTACACAACAACACAAACCTTCACCCCTGACCCCACACCTTTCCTCTACTCCCTCCTCTCTGCTCCCATCCCTTGCGCCCTGTTCCCGCTCTGCCCGTCTACCCTGCTCCCAGCCCTTGCCGCTACTTCCCCATCCCATTTCTTCATTCTTCTCGGCAATCAGTTACTCTGTTGGCTCCACCAAATGCAGCCCCCAAAGAAGAACACCTCTGTCCTGCTGGTGACCAGGCTCAGCCCTTGCGGAGGCGAGGACGCAAAGGGCTGCCTACGCAGAGTAAGGAGGCGGTGGGTGCCGAGGCAGGCGCGGGGCAGGGTCTGTGCCCCGGCCCCGCAGGCAGGGAGCACGGCCGCTCACCCCTGCCCTCTCTGCTCTGCCAGGTCCTCAAGCCGTTGCCGCCCCGCAAGGTGCTCAAGAGAAGCAGAAGAAGGGTCCTCCAGCTGCAGGCGCCAGCCTGTCAGAGCTGGTGGGTGCTGCTGGACACGGAGCCCCCGGCCTCCAACCAGCTCCTGCTGGGGACGTGCCCGGGTCCCCACTGCCCCCCGGCTCTGCCCGCGCAGCCAGAGGGGACTGGGCTGCCCAGAGCCCTGTCCCACAGCTGCGCTGCGCTGCGCTGCGCTGCTCTGCTCTGGGCAGCGCCAACGCACTCTTCTGCTTGGCTTTTGCCTTAGGCTATTCCAACAGCTGAAGTTGCTGGAGGACGAGGCCGCCAGCAGGACCCAAGTGGGGCTGCAGGTGGAGCCTATGGAGGTGGACAGTCGTGGAGGAGGAGGAGGAGGCGATGGAGGTGGACGTGGTGGAGGAGGAGGAAGAGGCCATGGAGGTGGAGTGAGCAGTGGTAAGGCAGCACGTGCCCCCCATCCACTGCTGGCACTGAGGCTGGGTCGGCTGCTGCTGCCGCGCTGGGGATGGGGCTGTGTGCGACAGCCCCGCTGCTGGCACGTGGTGCCCGGCGGCCTCATCCTGGCGCCACAAGCGCCACCGCCACGCTGCCCTGCGCTGCCCTGGGGACACGGGAGCCAAGGGTGATCACGGCGAGCCCGGCTCCCAGCCCCAGCCCGGGCTGAGCCCCGCGGCAGAGTCCCGCTCTCCCCAGCCTGTGGCAAACACACTGAGCATCAGTAGCCTCACTGAAATGACCTTGTGCTGCTTTGTTTCCAGGGCTGGTGGAGACGGAAGGTTGGACGACGGGTGCAGAAGTTTGGTTTGAAGAGTTGGTGTTTTCTTAGAAGATTGGTGTTGTTTTGGAAGATAGTTGGTTTTTCGCAAGGAGTTGTAGCTTTAGGTAGAATAGGTGTAGGCATAAGAAGATCAGTTGTTGTTTTAGGTAGACTAGGTGTAGGCTTAAGAAGAACAATTGTTGGTTTAGGTAGAATAGGCGTAGGCATAAGAAGATCAGTTGTTGTTTTAGGTAGACTAGGTGTAGGCTTAAGAAGAATTGTTGTTGGTTTAGGTAGAATAGGTGTAGGTTTAAGAAGAATTGTTGTCGTTTTAGGTAGACTAGGTGTAGGCTTAAGAAGAATTGGTTTTTTATGTAGAATAGGTGTAGGTTTAGGTAGAAGAGTTGTATTTTTCATAAAAAGAGTTGGTTTTCGCTGTGTTGTTCATTGCATTCATTTTTGTTGTGTTGTAAATACATTTCTCCAAGTTTTTCTGACCCAGTCTCCCTTTGTATTCTCTGCGATCAGCCGTGGCTTTGGCAGAGAAGGGGTTTCCACTTGCTCTGGGTTCCCAGAGCTGGAGGGCAGACGGGGGCTGGCGCTGGGTGCTGGGGCACCCCAACTGTGCTCAGGGTGGGCTCCCTGCCCTGGCAGAGCGGCTCTTTCAGGCTCTCTGCAGCCTGTGGGCAGGGCTGGGCGCAGGCCAGGGACCAAAGGTCCGGGCGCTCGCTCCCACCCCGCGCTGGCTGCAGGGCACCTGGTCTGGTGCTGCCATCGGCAGCGCCTGTGCCAGCGCTGACCAAGGCTTCTGGGGCTGCTCCTCCATTTGGGGACACACGGCCACCTACGAGGAGTCAGTCCCGGAATCACAGCATCACAGCGTGCCCAGGCCCAGCTCACTGCAGGGAGCAGCCTGCGCCCGCCATCCTCTTGGATCCGGCTGCTGCCCAAACCCAGCCTTTTGCCTTCTTCCGTCCCTTCCTCCCGGGGAGTCCCTTGGTCCCCATCCCGCAGGCTGGGAAGAGGCTCTGCGGCCAGAGCTGCTTTGGGATACCAGAGGTTGGCGGCTGCAGCTGGAGCCAGGGCTCAGCCACCGCTGCTGTCCTGTGGGACCCTGCAAGCTGGCAGGCAAGTGGGAGCTGCCAGCAGGAGAATGGCAGCGCGGTGCAGGGGGAGCTGCTGCGTGCATGAGGTGTGCGTGCAACTGGAAAAAGGGGAATGTAACCCCCATTTCCAAGAAGGGGAAAAGGGATGACGCGGGCAACTGCAGAGCAGTCAGTCTCACCTCCCTGCCTGCCCACATCTCGCAGCAGATTCTCCTGGAAGGCATGCTGAGGCACATGAAAAACAACAAGGAGCTTGCTGACAGCCAGCGTGGCTTCACTAAGGGGAAATCCTGCCTCACCAATTTGGTGGCCTTCTACCATGGGGCTACGGAACTGATGGACAGGGGTAGAGCAGCTGATGTCACCTACCTGCACTTGTGCAAAGCGTTCGACACTGTCCCGCATGACTTCTTTGCCTCTAAGTTGGAGAGACATCCATTTGATAGGTGGACCACTGGGTGGATAAAGAACTGCCTGTCTAGCTGCACACAAGGAGTTGTGCTCAATGGCTCAATGTCCAGCTGGAGACCAGTAACGAGAGGTATCCCTCAGGGATCGGGGTTGGGACCGCTCTTGTTCAACATCATTGTCGGTGACGTGGACAGTGGGATTGAGTGCGCCCTCAGCAAGTTTGCCGATGACACCAAGCTGTGTGCTTCGGTTGATACGCTGGAGGGAAGGAACGCCATCCAGGGGGACCTTGACACGCTTGTGAGGTGGGCTGATGCCAACCGTATGAAGTTTAACCATGCCAAGTGCAAGGCCCTACACCTGAGTCGGAGCAATCCCAGGCACAGCTCCAGGATTGGGCAGAGAAGAGATTCAGAGCAGCCCTGCGCAGAAGGACTTGGGGGTGCTGGTCGAGGAGAACATGAACATGAGCCGGCTGCAGTGTGCGCTCGCAGCCCAGAAAGCCAATTTTATCCTGGGCTGCATCAAAAGGAGCGTGACCAGCAGGTGGAGGGAGGTGGTGCCTGCTCCTCTACTCTGCTCTCCTGAGACCTCACTTGGAGTATTGTGTGCAGTTCTGGGGTCCTCAACATTAAAAGGACCTGGAACTGTTGGAACAAGTGCAGAGGAGGGCCACGAGGATGATCAGGGGACTGGAGAACCTCCCGTGTGAAGATAGGCTGAGAAAGTTGGGGCTGCTCAGCTGGGGGAAGAGAAGGCTGCGTGGAGCCCTCATAGCAGCCTTCCAGTATCTGAACGGGGACTGTAAGGATGCTGGGGAGGGACTCTTCATTAGGGACTGTCGTGAGAGGACAAGGGGTAATGGGTTCAAACTTAAGGAAGGCGAAGTTTAGATGGGATAGAAGGAAGAAATGCTTTCCTGTAAGGGTGGTGATGCACTGGAATAGCTTGCCCAGGGAAGTTGAGAAGGCTCCATCCCTGGCAGCATTCAAGGCCAGGTTGGACAGAGCCTTGGGTGGCATGGTTTAGCGGGAGGTGTCCCTGCCCATGGCAGGGGGGTTGGAACCGGATGATCTTAAGGTCCTTTCCACCCCAACTCTTCTCTGGTTCTATGACTCTCTAAATGCAGTCAGGGACAGGCGAGCACACGGTCCGGAGCTGTTGCAGACCCCTCCTGAAGCAGGCAGCCCTCGACACGCGCTGCTGGCACCACATCGTGTGCTGCCCTCGCAGCCTACCCTGCGCGTGGGGCGCAGGTTCTCGCGCGAGCTCACCCTTGACGGGCACGGCTGGAGGCCATTTGTGGGCTGAATTGCAACCCCATGGGCACATCCCAACTGCAGCCCATGAGCACTGCTCCGGTCGCTCACTGACTGCTTGAGGGACAGGGAAGGAGCCAAGAAGATGGTCCTGGCCCTTGTGGAGTTGGCCAGCGCAGGCTTCACCCATTGTATTGATTATTGAAGGACCCAAGTGTGTCTCTGTCATCTCCGGGGTGACGTAACCATTGCCCAGGGTCCCCCATGAAGCTGCAGCCCCTTCAGGGCTCGTCCCCATCCCCTGCTGGCAGCAGTTCTGGAACTCCGGCTGATGTCACGCGTGCGTTACACCGGCAACTGCCCCTGCCTACACAACAACACAAACCTTCACCCCTGACCCCACACCTTTCCTCTACTCCCTCCTCTCTGCTCCCATCCCTTGCGCCCTGTTCCCGCTCTGCCCGTCTACCCTGCTCCCAGCCCTTGCCGCTACTTCCCCATCCCATTTCTTCATTCTTGGCAATCAGTTACTCTGTTGGCTCCACCAAATGCAGCCCCCAAAGAAGAACACCTCTGTCCTGCTGGTGACCAGGCTCAGCCCTTGCGGAGGCGAGGACGCAAAGGGCTGCCTACGCAGAGTAAGGAGGCGGTGGGTGCCGAGGCAGGCGCGGGGCAGGGTCTGTGCCCCGGCCCCGCAGGCAGGGAGCACGGCCGCTCACCCCTGCCCTCTCTGCTCTGCCAGGTCCTCAAGCCGTTGCCGCCCCGCAAGGTGCTCAAGAGAAGCCGAAGAAGGGTCCTCCAGCTGCAGGCGCCAGCCTGTCAGAGCTGGTGGGTGCTGCTGGACACGGAGCCCCCGGCCTCCAACCAGCTCCTGCTGGGGACGTGCCCGGGTCCCCACTGCCCCCCGGCTCTGCCCGCGCAGCCAGAGGGGACCGGGCTGCCCAGAGCCCTGTCCCACAGCTGCGCTGCGCTGCGCTGCGCTGCTCTGCTCTGGGCAGCGCCAACGCGCTCTTCTGCTTGGCTTTTGCCTTAGGCTATTCCAACAGCTGAAGTTGCTGGAGGACGAGGCCGCCAGCAGGACCCAAGTGGGGCTGCAGGTGGAGCCTATGGAGGTGGACATAGTGGAGGAGGAGGAGGAGGCGATGGAGGTGGACGTGGTGGAGGAGGAGGAAGAGGCCATGGAGGTGGAGTGAGCAGTGGTAAGGCAGCACGTGCCCCCCATCCACTGCTGGCACTGAGGCTGGGTCGGCTGCTGCTGCTGCCGCGCTGGGGATGGGGCTGTGTGCGACAGCCCCGCTGCTGGCACGTGGTGCCCGGCGGCCTCATCCTGGCGCCACAAGCGCCACCGTCGCGCTGCCCTGTGCTGCCTTGGGGACACGCGAGCCAAGGGTGATCACGGCGAGCCCGGCTCCCAGCCCCAGCCCGGGCTGAGCCCCGCGGCAGAGTCCCGCTCTCCCCAGCCTGTGGCAAACACACTGAGCATCAGTAGCCTCACTGAAATGACCTTGTGCTGTTTGTTTCCAGGGCTGGTGGAGACGGAAGTTTGGATGACGGTTGAAGAAGTTTGTTTTGAAGAGTTGGTGTTTTCTTAGAAGATTGGTGTTGTTTTGGAAGACTGTTGGTTTTTCGCTAGGAGTTATGGTTTTAGGTAGAATAGGTGTAGGCATAAGAAGATCAGTTGTTGTTTTAGGTAGACTAGGTGTAGGCTTAAGAAGAACAATTGTTGGTTTAGGTAGAATAGGCGTAGGTTTAAGAAGAACAGTTGTTGGTTTAGGTAGAATAGGTGTAGGTTTAAGAAGAATTGTTGTCGTTTTAGGTAGACTAGGTGTAGGCTTAAGAAGAATTGTTGTTTTTTATGTAGAATAGGTGTAGGTTTAGGTAGAAGAGTTGTATTTTTCATAAAAAGAGTTGGTTTTCGCTGTGTTGTTCATTGCATTCATTTTTTGTTGTGTTGTAAATACATTTCTCCAAGTTTTTCTGACCCAGTCTCCCTTTGTATTCTCTGCGATCAGCCGTGGCTTTGGCAGAGAAGGGGTTTCCACTTGCTCTGGGTTCCCAGAGCTGGAGGGCAGACGGGGGCTGGCGCTGGGTGCTGGGGCACCCCAACTGTGCTCGGGTGGGCTCCCTGCCCTGGCAGAGCGGCTCTTTCAGGCTCTCTGCAGCTGTGGGCAGGGCTGGGCGCAGGCCAGGGACCAAAGGTCCGGGCGCTCGCTCCCACCCCGCGCTGGCTGCAGGGCACCTGGTCTGGGGCTGCCATCGGCAGCGCCTGTGCCAGCGCTGACCAAGGCTTCTGGGGCTGCTCCTCCATTTGGGGACACACGGCCACCTACGAGGAGTCAGTCCCGGAATCACAGCATCACAGCGTGCCCAGGCCCAGCTCACTGCGGGGAGCAGCCTGCGCCCGCCATCCTCTTGGATCCGGCTGCTGCCCAAACCCAGCCTTTTGCCTTCTTCCGTCCCTTCCTCCCGGGGAGTCCCTTGGTCCCCATCCTGCAGGCTGGGAAGAGGCTCTGCGGCCAGAGCTGCTTTGGGATACCAGAGGTTGGCGGCTGCAGCTGGAGCCAGGCTCAGCCACCGCTGCTGTCCTGTGGGACCCTGCAAGCGGGCAGGCAAGGGGAGCTGCCAGCAGGAGAATGGCAGCGCGGTGCAGGGGGAGCTGCTGCGTGCATGAGGTGTGCGTGCAACTGGAAAAAGGGGAATGTAACCCCCATTTCCAAGAAGGGGAAAAGGGATGACGCGGGCAACTAGCAGAGCAGTCAGTCTCACCTCCCTGCCTGCCCACATCTTGTTCAAGCGTTCGACACTGTCCCGCACGACTTCTTTGTCTCTAAGTTGGAGAGACATCCATTTGATAGGTGGACCACTGGGTGGATAAAGCACTGCCTGTCTAGCTGCACACAAGGAGTTGTGCTCAATGGCTCAATGTCCAGCTGGAGACCGGTAATGAGTGGTGTCCCTCAGGGATCGGGGTTGAGACCGCTCTTGTTCAACATCATTGTCGGTGACGTGGACAGTGGGATTGAGTGCGCCCTCAGCAAGTTTGCCGATGACACCAAGCTGTGTGCTTCGGTTGATACGCTGGAGGGAAGGAACGCCATCCAGGGGGACCTTAGACACGCTTGTGAGGTGGGCTGATGCCAACCGTATGAAGTTTAACCATGCCAAGTGCAAGGCCCTACACCTGAGTCGGAGCAATCCCAGGCACAGCTCCAGATTGGGCAGAGAAGAGATTCAGAGCAGCCCTGCGCAGAAGGACTTGGGGGTGTTGGTCGAGGAGAACATGAACATGAGCCGGCTGCAGTGTGCGCTCGCAGCCCAGAAAGCCAATTTTATCCTGGGCTGCATCAAAAGGAGCGTGACCAGCAGGTGGAAGGAGGTGGTCCTGCCCCTCTACTCTGCTCTCCTGAGACCTCACTTGGAGTATTGTGTGCAGTTCTGGGGTCCTCAACATTAAAAGGACCTGGAACTGTTGGAACAAGTGCAGAGGAGGGCCACGAGGATGATCAGGGGGACTGGAGCATCCTCCCGTGTGAAGATAGGCTGAGAAAGTTGGGGCTTTTCAGCCTGGAGAAGGCTGCGTGGAGACCTCAGAGCAGCCTTCCAGTATCTGAAAGGGGGGTATAGGGATGCTGGGGAGGGACTCTTCATGAGGGACTGTAGTGAGAGGACAAGGATAACGGGTTCAAACTTAAAGAGGGGAAGTTTAGATAAGATAGAAGGATGTGCAAGGAAGCAGAGTCTTAGTGTAAAACAGTCAAAAAGCACAAAGAGAAGGTTTGGAGCACAAGGGAACCTTCTGAGCCAACAACTGGTTCATGGTCTCTGGGTACTAAGAAAGACAGATACATCAAGATTTCCAAACTCATAACCAGTATTACAGCCCATGGGACTTCCCCCATACATTTCAATTGAATAGGCTTTCACTCTGCTACAATAAGCAACTGTCCATGGCTATAAAATGAACTGCCTGATGTAACAGGTGCACATTAGGACACTTGGCTTTGTCAGGCATGGCTTGCTTTTGTTTTTTTTCCTACCTGGTAGTTCTGAGAACCTGTGTTGTATTCACCCATTCAAACACTGCAGAATTATCAGTGTCAGTGTGATCAAGCATCCCCATAAGCACAAAAATAACGGAAGGCTGGATCACTCAGGGAAGCGAAGAGCAGCAGCAGTATCTTTTACACATATCAGAAACAGATTCTCAAAGACACAAACACTAATTTTTATTTCATTATTTAAATAAAAAAAATTCAGAATAACCATCTCCAACATTGTTTCCATAATAAAAAGTTTGTATGACACTGATAGAAGTGGATAGAATTATCCAGATAGTGATTGCACAAAACACTTGTGAAACTGAACATAATTTCAGCATGTCAATTGGTTTAAATAAATAGCATTTCCTGTTCCAAGGCCTTCTCTATATAGCAAAGTTACATAAAGATAACCTACAATAGAAACTTAAATCAGAAAATCTTCTGGCAATATAATCCTTTTCCATGGTGAAAGTGGCTTGCGGTCCTAGCTTAACTCTATTGGGAGCAGGCTTACATTACATCAAAAGAATATCTGCAAATGAATTTGCATTGTTTAAACAAATTTAATTTAACCCAATATGAGTTAATCAGTGCAAATTTTCCAAAGAGTCAGCTTAAAAGGCAATTTAATGCAAAAAAAAAGTAAGAGCTTGACAGAAAATACATAACCTCCTGAAACAGCTTCTTTGTGAGAGGTGATCTGTAATTTCTAAGGATGCACAACTCCTACTGGCCACTGAATTCAGTGGCAATTCAGGTGAATTTGGCTCTCCTCAGAGGCAGACCACAAGTGTGGAATTAACACTGCTGTATTTATTGCAAACAGTGTTGCTCTCTTGCTGGAAGAGAGCTGTTGAGATGGCAAAAAGGAACATACCAAGATTAGACTACAGTGCATCATACCCTATATTCAGCAAAATAATCACCTTGGAGTCAATTGCTCCAGACAGGTCAAGCCCTCTCTCAGATCAGCAGGCACTACCTTGCCCAGAGCCCTTTTAGGCCATCTTGCTCATCACTCCAACTGTCAAAACAACTTTTGCAGAGTCATGAATAAGCAAGACAATAAAAAACCTTTCAAGATAAAAATTACACTAAATGTCTGATTAATATGAGTAAACCCATCCCATCTCCTATCTATTTATTATATAATAGTAGTGTTTTATTCAGTAGTGGGTTGTCCAGCCATATCAAAAGTGGCCACAACTTTATATGCAATCAAATTAAGCAGCTTGTTGGTACGCTGGATAAGCACACTGCTTTGCAGCCCTTAGGATAAACAATGTGTTTCATTCATTTTCAAGCAGACCAAGCTCAGCAGGTTAAGCTAACTTGCAACAACAGCATTTCACTGCTCTTCTAGAAGAAACATACCACAAAGTACTCGTTGTTGCAAAGGGTGCAACTCACAAGATTAAAACCCCAATTCTTATATCAGACATTTTAACAAAGCAGGAAGGAGTTTGGGGTTTTTTTGTGTCATGAATAAAGTAACAAAATATTATTACAGACACTACACCTAAGAAAGTTAAGGCTTGTTTTCCGAAAGTTTCCCTTTCAAAGGCAGGCAGGAATTGAAAGTCACAGTCTGCTGAAGACATTATATCTCAGATTTACTTGCATTGCTGCAGAAGGTGCAGACAGCTAAGAGGCATTTGTGGCAAGTTAGTGTATTTAACATTTGATTATGAGATGCTCTAGTTTCACAACGCAGCTATATACTGCTTTGACGAGTACTGATATGTTAGCAACACTTAGACCTCTGCCAGCTCTGGATCTGCTCCTCCATTTATGTGTAAGAGAAACAGATCCACCTTCTGATTTCTTTGATGCGAATGTCAGTCAGCGACTCCTAAAAAGAGCAGACCTCTTCCAATACCAGTTATTTTTCTCCCAAGGAAGAAGCTCATTACCACCTGCCAGCCATCAGCTAGCACACACCTGGTTTCCTCTAACCCATCACCTTGCTCCTTACAGTGGAAATACAGTAACCATTCCTATATTCAACTACTCCAGTACTGAATGCAAAATCCCAACATTTTAAAACTTATTTTATCTGCTATAACCGTATTTCTTTGAACTCAAAGGTATATTTGGAAGCGGTAGTCCAGGAGAAAGGGGTTTCAAGTACCAAGATCTGTACGTCCCATACCAAGCTGACAGACCTATCAGTGCACCGATAAGCTTCTGACTGAAGTCATGGAAATACAGGGCAGTAGAGAGAAACATAAACACCCAGATCATGGTGAGAAAACACAAGGAAACAAACAGGGCGTTGATCAAAACATGCAGCTTAGAGTTCTGGTCTATGGACAAGCCTTCCAGCACAGCCACTTCCTCCATGATCATCAGAGCACAGTATGAGAGGAGAAAACAGTGTCCTGAGATATCAAAACCATTCCAGATCCCATTGTGCTGGTGGCACTCCTGCTTGCTGTCAAACAGCCGGCGAGGCTCGCTGACTTTACCCGCGGTAGAGCACACGCCGGTGAGATTCTCAATGTACATGAAGACTCTGGTGCAGATGTACCAAACAGCAGTGCCCACCAGCAGTGCACTGAGACGCCGCAGCACTGTCGAAATGCTCTTCATGCGACCATACAGGAGCTTGCTCTTGGCAAACTGGTAGGTGGTGACTGCGATGAAGGGCAGCAGAAGCCAGAACGTCCATGCCCAAGCCACCTTCACAAAGTACCTGCCAGAGAAAAGCCAAAAGAGAAACATTCATGAGTGAAACTTCACAGGAACTGAGGGTGTGCTTGAAGGAGCAGGTTTTCAAGGTCATTGTTCCCAACCCTCTAAACTAGACACCTGTGCACTACCATCAAAGTAAAGCATAGCTAAAATCTTAACCCTCTCCCCACTCTCAGGCCAAACATATGAACACTTCCTCAACCAGGAACTTCTACTGTTTCCCAGGCAGCGTTCCCTTGGACCTAAAGCCCATGTTCAGACTTGCAGTTCAGTTTTGCAATCGCTGTTACCCTACAAACCCGCTCAACTCTGCCCTACTCAAACTGCAGCTGCGAAGAACGTATTTTTAGCTTGTCACCCTTACACAGTAACCCTTTCTCTGACTCTCTTCATCTCAATTATCTTTACTTCTAAAGCTCTTCACAACCTCAACCTCTTACCACTGAATAAGACAGCCAGAAGGGCTGATTCTTTTCCCTAATGAGCCCATGAAGCTTTTCCTCTGTCATCACCTTATAAAGTAAATGAAGCAGCACAATGTGTTTGCTCCTCTGCTGTCTCTCCAGTTGATGAGCTTTCCTTTGGCACACACAAATCCTTCCATCTCTAAATTCACTCTCTGCCTTGATAATTTTTGCTGTAATGCCCATAAAATATTGAAAACCAGCTGATGATGTGTTAATACCCTGTTTAGCAAGAGACAGTATTGTGTAACTAGTCTTCAAATCTTAAAGTGGAGTATGTGCATGTGAATTTACTAATGAGCTAAGGAGACCATAGCCTATGATCTTCTTTCTCCTATTAGACCTTCCAGTGCAGCTGGCTTCCTATCAACTGGTGGGAGAGGGGAACTGTGCAGCCCCATCCTTACCCATATCCCGGGCTGGAAACCAGAGAATTCTTGTCCACAGCTGAGCTTTAGCTCGACACATGCAGTCATTCTTTAATCATCACTTGAGCATCAAAGACAGAAACAAGTAGGACTGAGCTCTGGACCTTCATTAAGACCCTAACAAACACTGCCAGGGCCTACCCCAGGATTTTGAGGAATGCCTCCTTTACTCTTAATTTCACAGTAGAATTGGCACCTGTGTGGCAACTGCAGCTGCTGCCATGGAATAGTAACTGAAAATTAACCCCTCATTTTACTGAGACAGCTAAAGGCAAAAGGTAGCTGCTGACATAGCTGCTGCTGTCAACCAGCAGTGATTTGTGGGGGGAAAACTGCTTCAGGGACTGTCAGCAAACATAACCTACCTCTGTTTAAAAAGGGAGAGCTGAACTGCTGCGTGGTTTTACTGCACAATCAATGTCACTCCCCAAGGGCTGCTGCCAGCCCTTCCCTTCAATCCCACCAAACGCAGCTCCGCTCCCACACGTCACCAAACGAAACATCGCAGTCAGTAAAGTACAAAATTCCCCAAGCCAGAGGGGGAAACAGCAGCTTCAGCTCTGCTCCCCGACCTGCAGCAGGCAAAGCACACGGGCACCAGCCGGGCTCAGCGCCTTCCTCATTGCCTCCGCATGGCTCGCAGGCAGTTTAGGAGTGACTAAGGCAGTTGAACCGCTGCCTGAGTGCTACAAAAGGATGGCAGCGACTCTGCTTTTACAAAGACACTGAAGGACTTATTGTCTTCAGCTCGCTTCAGCACAGCTTGGTACCCACCTACTAACTCAAACGTAAGGAATTACCTGGGAGCTGAATAAGGGAAAACATTGATTTTTTCCCCCCTTCCAATAAAACCTGAGCGGGAAACTCCACTGCTCTTCGCTCTCACAGTCCCATAGCCCACAGGAGACGTGAGGACCGGGAAATCCCATTGACAAGACCCCCCCCCCCCCCACCTCCGGGCCCACACCGGCCACACGGAGCCCCCCCCCCCCCCGCAAGGCCACCCCGGGCCCACGACCGAGGCAGGCGCGTGTGGCGGACCCCGTTCTCCCGCCCCAGGGCCCGCGCTCCCGCCCCGGTTCTCCTCACACGTTGAGCGGGTTGCGCTTGTTCTGCAGGGGCGTCTCGGGCACCAGGTCGCCGTCCTTGAGGGCGGACCCGAGGACGACGATGGCGAGCAGCAGCCAGGGCAGCCTGGTCCGCACCCGCCCGGCGGCCAGCGCGGCCCGCAGCCGGCGCCCGCACCGCTCCAGCCGCTCCATCCCCGCCGCACGCCGCGCACCTCAGCCCGGCCGCCGTACCGCGTCACGCACCGGGAGCCGGCCCCGCCCGCCCCCCGGCGCCGCAGCGCCGCTAGGGCGCCCCCTCGCGGCGCCCGCCAGGCGGCTGCGGGCGGGAGGGCGCCCCCTGCAGGGCCCTTTGCAGACTGCGGTGCGAGCTGATCCGGGGAGTATGGGGTCCATAGGGGAGCTGATCCGGGGAGTATGGGGTCCATAGGGGAGCTGATCCGGGGAGTATGGGGTCCATAGGGGAGCTGATCCGGGGAGTATGGGGTCCATAGGGGAGCTGATCCGGGGAGTATGGGGTCCATAGGGGAGCTGATCCGGGGAGTATGGGGTCCTATAGGGGAGCTGATCCGGGGAGTATGGGGTCTATAGGGGAGCTGATCCGGGGAGTATGGGGTCCATAGGGGAGCTGATCCGGGGGAGTATGGGGTCCACAGGGGAGCTGATCCGGGGAGTATGGGGTCCACGGGGGAGCTGATCCGGGGAGTATGGGGTCCATAGGGGAGCTGATCCGGGGAGTATGGGGTCCATAGGGGAGCTGATCCGGGGAGTATGGGGTCCATAGGGGAGCTGATCCGGGGAGTATGGGGTCCACAGGGGTGCGGGGTCTGTACCGGGGCGAGCGTCCCGCACCGGCAAAGCCCCGCTGTATGTCTGTGTCGGAAGAATAATATATGTGCTCAGAAACCTCCATTTCCCACTGCCTCCTGCCAAAATGAGAACCGAGATGGTGTTTTGTACCCATCACCCGACGGGCAGGATGCTTCCGCACCACGACATCAGAAGAGAACACTCCAAGGGGCTCACAGACTGTCGTGCCTGCACTGCAGGATGCTAGAACTGGTTAGGTTGCAAAAGACCTTTAAGGTCTTTTAGGTCCGTCACTAAACCATGTCCCACAGAGCCACATCTATGTGTCTTTCCAATACCCCAGGGATGGTGACTCCACCATTCCCCAGCTTGTTTCCAATGCTTGACAACCCTTTCAGTGAATAAATATTTCCTGCTCTCTGATCTAAACATCCCCTGGTGCACCTTGAGGCTGTTTTCTCCTGCCCTACAAGCTGGCATCCACCACTCCTGGATTCAGCTCCTCTGGAAGACAGGGTCTTACTGTAATATTCAAGAGAAAAAATGACAATTTCCACACAGTAGAATTTTACATTTATCCTGGGGCTTAAGACAGAGGCAGAAACCAACTCTGGGGCTGTTAAAGCTCCCGCACCTTCTCACTGCCCACCTTTGTAGCTGGAAGTGATGTCCAAGCACTGGCCGTCACTGCGGTATTTGAGCCCTGTTTCATCTGTTGAACTGCTGCCACTGTCATTTCAACTTAGTTTTTAACATATAACAAAAAGCACCAGCAAGCAGGGAAATGGCTGAAGGAACAAAGAGCCTTTGTTCACCCCAGCGGCCTCGGGAAGAAAAATGTGGGAGGGGACAAAAAAAGCAGACCCTAACTGAGACAGGATGGGAAAGCATTTCTTGCCAGAGTGAGTTCCAAAGCCGGTTTGCAGTCATCAGTCAGCAAATCTATGGCATCATCTGGGCTGAAAGAGCAGAAGGACACATCAAAGCAGCCCCAGTAGATACGAAGGGTTTCAGCTAAGGAGGTTATCCAAGGTAAATGGCATTTGGCAATTTGTTTAGGTGTTGTTTGTAATAGGACTGCCACGGCTGTGTCTGGCACTCCCAGCCACAGCATTGTACCCCTGAATAAGAAAAGACACACAGCTGCGTTCACTCAAACGAGTGGGGATAGGAGAGGCTGGGAGCAGGTTATACAGAGTCCAGCGTTGTCTGCCTAAATGCCCCTCTGCCTTTGAAACCTCACCTCCTTTGCTTCCCAGGTTTGGGTCTCAGCCTGTTTGCAACGCCTGCGAGCTGGAGGTGGCGAGCTGCTCGGCTGGTTGCTAATGAAGCATGCTGTGGTGTCTACCACACAGCAGGAGGATTTCATACGCTTGGCACCTGTTCCAGATGAATGGAATCGATGGCATGGGCTGGAAATGTGTCTATCTTCAGCCCAGCTTGAAATGTCTGAGGATTATCTCTGTAAATCACGGATTTTCGCAAGTGCAGTGAGCAAAGCACAGCTGGGTCCAGGTGTCCTGCAGATTCGGAGTAAATCTCTACTGTCGGGCCATGTATTTGCTGCTATGTGCATCAGCCAAGGCCAATAGTCCTTCTGAGAAGCCAGACACCATTCCTATGTAAAGAATCAGAGAAGAATTTGGGTCTTTTAAAACAGAAGAAAAATGTATATCCAGAAACAGGGAATATGGGTTGTTCTAGGGGGATTGCAGAAGGTTCCCAAAGAGCTCTCACTGACACCTGGTTGAACTGCGACAGGTATAAACCATACTAAACCGAATTATTTTCCCAGGTATGGCAGATGTGGCTCTCCTTCCCTTTCTCTGTATCTCTTTCCTTAAGTTCATCAAATCACTGCCTGATTCAAGCCGAAATCTTCCAGACTATTTGGTTAAAATTCTGTTTTCTTGTTTGCTTTCTGGTTTAACTTTATCCAAGATCCCTCCCTCCCCCCCCCCAGTTTGTTTCACTTTCCTTGGGGAATCACATTTTGCCTCTAAAGTGTGTCGGGACAGATTCCTTAGGAGGTGTAGAACCACTTTCAGGATGGAAGATGATTGGTAAGGTGGGTTCTCAGGGGCCAGTTGACACCAGTTGAAGGGTGTGCTCCAGGGGCATCAGGAGGAGATGGTGGGTGCCCATCCAAGCATGCTGCCCAGTGGGATCAGCAGGGCCCCCAGCCTGTGTCTACACACTTGGAAGCGCTGAGTTACCCAAGTAATGTCCCGTTTGGGCTTGGGAGACCTTCTCTCCTCCTGGTTTGTCCTCCTGCCTCACAGCAATTCCCACACCCTGCTTCCCATAACTGCCCCCAGCCCTTCCCTTTGGAAGCCAGGTGCTTCTTGCCGAGCTTCCCTGCTCCCTGTTTTCCTTGGTGAGCATCGCTCACATCTCCATGACTGATTGTGTTTGAAGTTAATTGTGGAACATCCTGGAACATTTGCATGAGAGGTGCTACGTAAGCAGAATTTGTGCTGTATTTTCTTTGCCTGATAGGAGCTTAAGCTTGGAGTTTAAAATAGCTTTGGCCCTTTGCTGAGATGCCATCCATCAACCTCAGTGCTTTTTGCTCTGCAGCCTCCTCTATTCACTGTCAGCTTATGTTGTGCTTTGTTCCCTTGTGTCAGTGATGCCTTTGAAATGCAGCCTGGGGCAGAGGCGCAGCAGCCTTCCCTCACACTGGCCTACACCTTTGCTGTCAGTCTCTGATGGGGAGGGATGCTCCCATGAGCATCCTCCTATGATCCCCACCCTTGTCAGAACCAAGGGTAAGTCTCCCTCCTGCGAGTAGATGCTGTTATTTACAGACAAGATGCTGAGTGGAGAGACAGAAGGGAAATGGCGTTAACTCACCACCTGTGTGGCTGCCAAGCAAATGGGAAAGATCCTTCCCAGTCCTGAAACCCCAAGAATTTTGGGGAAAGAGTGTGGAAATTAACCCCAGGGAATTTGCGAGGACCGAACCATTGCTGCAAACCTCTTCAGGTGGCACATTCCCCATCCATCTCTCCTCAAATGAATAGGAAAGGTATGATCTGAGCTGCAGGGAATTTTCAGCATATTTGGTGGTTATATCCGAAGATAAAATATTTTGGGATGTGGGGCAAAGCGTAAGAAACATACGAACGAACCAATTCAGTTTTCAGTTGCAGAAACTTTGTTAATGCTACAAATAAATAGCTGCTGGTATCGATTACATACATTCCTTGTTCTGCACAGCCAGATTGCAGCAGAGCAGACCAACGGCTGGTTTTAATATACAGGAGGGGATGGTCCTGTAATGAGCATGGACTCTGAGGAGCTGGGTGTCATCTGTGGCTCTGACAAACACCCTCTCCAGCCATTGGCAAGTCCCTTAACCTCCGTATCCCATACCCTGAGCAGGATATGGGGGAGGTTCTGTTCTCCTCCTTCCTAAAGTTTCAGAGACAACTGTGAGGTTGTGGTGGGCTGCAATAATGATCTGAAGAGCTTAAAAGTAACCACAGTTCACAAAGATGTAAACCAGTTACTCTCCTTTTCATTTGTATTCTTTAATACAAATTAAATAGCCCATTGGTCAATGAAGTGGGGACAAGATTAAGCATGAAAAAAAAGGATAGTTCATGTGAGTGCACATGAGCATGGGCACAAAATGGTCTGAATTAGCCATGTTTATAATCACCCAACTTCCTTGAGCAGCTATGGTGGCCGAGTCCTTGCTGGAATACTCCCCTTTTTGCACACTGTATAATTCACACTGTGTTTGCCACAGAAAACCCTCCCTCCCATCACCTGTGTATTGGAGTTCACTTGATCATTGCTGTGCTGTCTTTCAGAGGTAGCTGCCGGGTAGGTTTTTCCCTGCAGGCTGAGCAGGCAGCGCTCTCTGAGCAGCACAGTCACTGGGAAGTAACTCCTGCCCAGTTCGATTCACCTTCCTGTTAGCCAGGTGCTAAAAGCGTTACTTGGTGTTTCCATTTATTCCCTTCTGTAACGGTTATTAATCATAGATTAAACCTCTTGCAGAACTCACAACAACAATTTCCACGAAACCCTTTGCTGGGTGGCCCTTGAGCTACCGTACCAAAATATTACATGTTCTTGGATGAAGAAACTACTGTTTATTGGAACCTGGTCAAATAATGGGAAGGAAATGGTCTGTGCGTACTCATTCAAATTCAGAAATATGAACTTTTCAGACTTCACTGGTGCATTTTTAGCTCATGCATTTGCAGGAAAGAATCAGTCATATATATTCAGGTGTCAAATTTGGAAGTGACTTTGTGTTGATTAGCTGCAGGGACCACAGTTAATAGTGCTGGTTTCTTGACTGGGTAACTGGTAGAGCCAGCCACATAGCACAAGCTGTGGCTGTTTCAGTCGAATGTATAATTACAGATATTAACTGTAAAACTAAAAAAAGTACGCATACATAATATCCAATCTGTGCTTTACCAGCTTGGTTAATTATACAAGTGTTGGCTAGAAACGTGGTTTGAATTTGACCTGACCATAATGACTATTGAAACGCTCTGTAGATAGAAAGTAATAATTACAGAAGATGTTCAAAGGGTTTTCTGAACACGCGCTGCACTCAAGATTGTCACAGTGTGAATGGGGATGTTTAATATAATAAGATACCTTTGCTCTAAGTAATGTGTTTGGCTTTTTACCTCTGCATTTCCTGTGCTCAGCAAGACCAGTGCCTCCTGCTCACCTTGCCGTGCTCTTACCACAGGGCTGCCCTGCATCTCAGCCTTCAGCAGGAGAAACCAGGATGCCCCAAGCTGTGGAGTTCGTTGTTGTGGTCTTTGACCTCTGGTGGCATCTGAAGGACAAGATGGGCAGGAAGACAGTGAGGTGAGAGGATGCGTCAGTGTGAAACGTGCTGAGCAATGCCCAGGGCAATCATCCCCAGGGCTCGGGCAGTGAAGAGATGAATTTGCCTCAAGGAGAAGCCCAGAGCTGTCCTGGTGCCTGGGCTCTGGGTTATCACCCTTTTCCCCAGCCAGAAAAAACCAACACTCTTCCATTTAGCTTCTGCAGGACTTTTGGAGCACTTGCTTTGTTGTGCGTACCCATGGGGTCCCAGCAGGTATAGAACAACAACTGTCCTTAGGGTTAAATGCTCCCAGACAGCAGATTAAGCTGAAGCCTTTGCTAGGGAGCTTCTGCATCTTCTCCAAGGCATCGCATGATATTTTATTGTCAGGACCATTACTGGTTCATCGTAGTCTGGCTCAGTTTCCCACCAGGATATGGACCAGACCAGAAGCACATTGCAGTCTGCCTGGAACAGAAAATCTTACAGACTATCGTGATCCAGTCTGAGCCTTGCCAAGTGAAAGGACTGTACAGAAGGTGGTTAACAGTGCACAGGAGGGTGTCACCGACAGCTTGAAGACGAGGTGGATAATGAAGGCTTTGCTCCTGCTGTTCTGAGGATAAACAGCATTCTTGTTCCCCCCTCTAGGTTTAAGTTTGATTACAAATGAAATGAAAGCCAAATCCTAATGCTTTAACCAAATCAGCGCATTTGCCACTTCACTTAAAGAAACAGATTCATTTCACAAGTGTTAATTTGTACAGTTGACCAAGCTAGGTTTTTTAAATATGAGCTCACCACAGATATGCAACTCGGCCCCATCCCTGTTGGCTCTGTTCAGAGACTAGGAAAAAAAACCACATGGGACGCATGTTCTGCCACTTTACTGGAGAAAGGCCTTTCTACTGGCCCTTTGTTTAATGTAGGCTCCAACCAGGGGGCAAAATAGATCTTACCTTGGTGTGGGGAGACAAGCAGGACCCTATGAGATGATGGAAGATGCCAATGTTGTGTGCGGTGCCCCCCCAGGAGGACAGTGAACGTGGTTCTTCTCCTTGTAGGGCAGTGTTCCTGCACGCCAAAGAGAGCTCGCTCCCCACAAGACATCAGCGTTGCTGGGGCTTTGAACTCCCCTTCAAAGCCAGGGCTGGAGTGAGGTTTCTGTAAACCCAGAGAAACAGGTAAATATTTGTCAGAGTCGATCAGCCCTCGTCATCACCTCAATAGTCATCTGTGCGAGATGGCTGGAGGGGTTCAGCAGGCACAGAGGGGAGGCTTGTTGAGTTACTGAACCACTTTGGGACACAAATCACTACAGTAAAGAGATCTGGAGGTTTTCCCCTTAGCATGCTCCATGAACTCATGGAAATGCCTCATCCTTTCCACCACTGGAACAGCCAGAGAGGAAGGTCCTTTTCTTGTCTGGAGAGAAAACCAGCCCTGCTTTCAATACTGCTGCTGTAGCTTTATAGGCACTGCATTCATCCCAGTTATCCCAGATGGGCACCAGCTGTTCACAGAGCCTGAGAGCACATTGCATCTCCCACCTGGTCCCACAGGTTTAATGGTGGGTATTGTAAGCCACCCGTGCCAGAAGGCATACCATCATGGAACACTTCCATGAATTTATCAAGTTCTAGTTTCTGACATTCCCCCAACGCACTTGCAGGGGTTTGAGGTGTTGGGTTTGGAAAGAGGGCTTTGTTGGACCATTCTGTCTGTGGAGTCTGTACTGCAGTAGCTGATTGAGGGGGAGATACAGGCACCCAGCAGCTAACCCCAGCCACCAAACCACCCAGCAGTGCTCCCAGGCTTCCTCTTTCTTATCAGCACAGCATTAAAATACCAGCTAAAGTAAGAGAAAGGGAAGGGGAAAACTAGAAACAGCTGAGCACCAGATGAAAAGGATGCAGAAGGACAGGGCTGGGCTCATTCCTCACCCCCTGCCCAAACCTTACCAAGCACCCACCAGTGTTAGCACATGGCCCCTGGGGCACCCTCCTTCTCTCTCAGCCAGGAACCCGCAGCTGGATGTTGACAAACACAAAAGGATGTGCTGAGGCTGTAACAGGGTCCAGCTGGGAACTCTGTGCAGCCCTTGAGGGTGCCTTTCCCCTTGGCACTGGGGTGTGCGCTGGGAAGATGCTCTAGGGTGCCCCCCCTCCCAGAGCCTCGGCCATGGTGCTCTGCAGTGGCTCTCACCTGCCCCCATTTCAAGGCAGGCAAAGCTGGGTGCAGGGGCCTGACTGCCCAGGCAGGCTCGGTTTGGAAGCAGCACGCGGGCAGCAGACAGGACACCGGGATAAAACCGCGCTCAGTGTCTGCTGGGGAAGTGGAGCAGGGAAAGGGCTGTGCCAAAAGCAACAGCAGTCTGGCGAGCTCCGTGTTTGCTGTCCTCCAAGACGCCGGCCATGGGGCAGATGGGTTCTGCCCTTTCCTTCACTGAGCATTGACCCTGCCAGGTGCCTCTGCGGGAGCTGGCACCACCACATCTGTCAGCACGATGAAGGCTGGATTGTACCACGCTTGCCTGCGCAGGCCTGTTAAATCTCACTAGCAGCAGCAGGGAGGATGAGGCAGCATGAATCTTATCAGCTGTGGTCCTTATTGGCCACCACAAACAGAGGTCCCCATGGGATGTGTACTCCAGGTATGGGTGTGCCCAACCTCGCTGCTGTTTTCTCCCCAAAGCTTGTGGCACATGGGCAAGGTCACACTGCTATGCATGTGTCAGCACAAGCCGCTGTCAGAGCCCTGTGCCACTGCGTGGACACAGTATCAGTAATGGAAAGAGAAGTCGAACTGAAGGATCCCTCAGCCAGCTCCCTCTGTACTTGCAAGGGTGGATGCTGGGGAGTGTGGGCTCAGTGAGCTGCCAGCACTCAGAGAACCCTCAGACCAGAGACTTATCTTCAGATGAGGTGTCCCAGTTCCAGGGTTTTCAGGGACTCACATGTCAGCATGTGAGGGAGAAACGACCCTGGCAAGCAGTGTCTCCAAGCTGAGGAAGTGGGGAGAATCCCTTCTGGTTTGGGTGTGTTCAGTTAAACCGCAGATCACGCGTTCAGACCTTCGGACCTTGATTGAAATCTGCACAATCCTGCAAGGTCAAGATTTCTTTGGTAGCAAATCCATTGGAGACAGTGAACTGCGCACTGTTGGGGATGGTTGGAGGGTGTTTGCTGGTGCCACAGTGGGGGCCTGGGCACGCGTGAAGAGGAGCAACAAGAACAAGACCTCCCTGTGCAGCCATGAAAACCTCCCTGTGAACCAGGGCCAAGTGCTCAGTTTCTATCTTAACTTTGGTCTTGGGAGAAAGGAAAGGAATGAAGTCACAGGGGCTGCACTCAGGCTGTGGCACAAACCCGTCCAAGCAAGAAAATTACATGGTAAGGCTGCCAGGGTGTCCTGACTTCACCAGGTCTGGCCTTCAGGACTGTGATCCACTATCCCCTAACCAGCAGCTGATCCAGCCCTTTGCCAGAGCTGCAGCATTTCCTGGCCATCGCGCAGGTGGTCCTTACTGTGTGGGATGCTTGCCTACAGATGATGCCTTTTGTGCAGGCTGGTTTTGCCCCATGGGATGGGGAACCTGTGGGTTTCCCACTACTGAGCCTGGGTGCATTTAGCAAGGAGGTCACAGCTGATGCTTGGCTCCCAGGTTTATGGGTCTATGTCGGTCTCAGCTGACTCGCAGTGAGATGGGCCCTTCTCTCCATTGACCTGTTGGATCCTCTCACGTCAGCAGAGTGCAGTGAGACCATCACGCACCCACAGCTGAGAAATGAACTGTTAGCAAACATCAAATTAACCATGTTCCGGATTCAAGTTGTTAAGTGGATTTCTAAACTTAGCCCTTAAACTTACAGTAAAAAATACCTTCATGCGAAGCTCCCGTCCGCGGCACTTGACTTCAGAGGTGTTTATTTCTAGAGCTGGCAGAAACATTTCTCACCTTTCAAAGGCTCCAATTATATCTCGGCGCTGGCTGGAGCCAGTGGTCTTCGCAGCTGCCTTGTAGGGCTGCTGGTGGGGACCAGATCTCCAACAGTGACAAGAGGAATGGGAAGAGAGGTGTGAGGGCTGACACCCACCTATTGACCGCAGAGACCATGTAGGACTCCCTGTTAGCCTTGAGGGACACCTCAGTTAATACCCCCAAACACGCAGTTTTTACTTCATGCCACAAAAGCAGGTTTACCTCTTGAGCGTGGGATTTGACTTTTCCACACCTCTTCCTCCAAGGCTTAGCTTGGTTCAGCAAGGGATTCAACATTTACAGGGAGCTGCTCCAAATTAGCGAGGAGGAGGACTCTGAAGGGCCCAGTCTTCAAGACTGATCTCAGTTGGGTTGCAGCTCAATGGCGTTTCATGCCAGGGAGATCACAAATAACTGTACAGGAGTTCAGGCTGGGTTTTCTTACAGCACAAGATGCGGAGATCAAATCTGCTCATCTCTGAGTCAGAAGGAAGATCTCCTTTCATGAAGCATGAGGAGAAACCAAGCTCTGGATGTGTTGGACCTCTACAAGGCTCTAGAAATGCAAAAGGATAAAGCCCAACTTTCCTTCCCTGCCAGGGTGGGCACCAGGCCGGCTGGAGCTGTTGGTGGTGTTTGGGAAGGACTTGGGGAAAGCTTCCAGCAAAGCTGGAAAATGATCCTTTCTGCCAGGTCATAAGAAGGCAATATTTTACCGGAGCAACCGAGTTTGTGCATTACCTGGGAAAACCAGTTTTGTTCAAACAGGGCTTTTCTTCCCTTTTATTTTACCCCAGTACAGAGAAAGATTCTGCTGTGGAAAGCCACATCGCCTACCTCCAGGCATAGGGATGCTCAGGGACCACAACAAAGGTCAAAGCCCTGCTCATGTTACTATGTGCCATCTTGAACCATGACTGGTGGGTGATGCCTGAAGCCAGGAGACAGGAGAAACAAATATGACAGAGAAACCCTGCAAGTCTCATTCTGGCTTATTCTGGAGCAAGCTGCTATGTCCATTGGCTTTAAAAGCACCAGATGGTTGTGTCTGCCATGAGAGCACTGTGAGCGCAGTGATTTATCTCTTTTTATTCCCGATGCTCATTAAAATGAGGCCGGCTGCTGCTTACAGAATCATGATGCTTCCAGTTGAATACGTGTGCAGATTCTTGGCTCGCTGTGCTTTGGCAGCCGGGCCAGTCTGGCTGCAGGATATTATGCCTGACAGGGATACAATCTCCCTTCAGTTCCTGGAATTCAGATTGTCCCTCGGAGTGCTGATTAAGCAGTGCATTTCAACCTGCACCCAGGGCAAAACCCTCGCCTGGAGCCCATGCAGGGGCTGGGGACTCAGCTGCTGTGTGGCAGTGGGAGTTGCAGTGGGTTTGCTCTCCCCAGGGAAACAAACACTCCAAGCCAATCTCAGATGCAAAGCTGCACAGTTCACGGTGCTGGGTGACCGTTTGCTCTGACAAAACCCCCCAAACCTCTCCATAACACAGACCCAGTGCCCTCCCCACCTCTGTGTGTGGCTGCTTCTCCCAGTCTGCCCAACCCACATCCCCAGTCTGCCCCGTTATGATTGCTGCTGTGTGTCCCCATCTGCCTTTCTAATCCACTGGGAATGAAACCGCCTTTACCAGCCTTCCTAATGAGAGATTTGATACCTGGGGTTGAATGGAGGAGGCAGCCCTGGCCTGTGCTGCCTCCATGCAGTACAAAGGGCTGTCCCGCTGCCAGCCCTGGAGCTGGTGTTCACCTCCGCATATGTGAACATGAAGTAGGGGTGCTGGTAGGACTGGCAAACTGGGAATGGCGCTTTGCCTGGCACCTGCAGAGAAGTGGCTGGTGTTTGGGGTGGTCTGGTGCTGGGAAGGGGAAGCCGAGCTGGTTAAACGCTACAATGGGCAGCCTGGGAAGCTGGTGGGCTCTGGCAGCCATCCTGGCACCCTGTCTTGGCCAGCACTGGCATCCACAGCAAGGCCCTCAGCCCTCAGCAGGTGTCATCAGCCCCACAGTTCATGGGGTGCTGCTGCCTTGTGCGCTAAGGGTCCCCTCCTGAGGCGCTGCAGAGGGAATGGAGATGCCTCAGCAGTGGTTTCTCTGTCTCCTCACTGGCACAAGCATCATCCCACCTGCCGGGTGGGGAGAGGAGGGAAATATCCCTTGGCACATGTCTCCAGCCACTCCCTGGGGCTGCAGCATCTTGAGATGCTTTATGGGCGAGCAGGTGCCAGGAAAAATATACACAGGGGACTGTTTTGGCAGGGTGAGGCTGTGTTAATAGAGCACATCAGCTCAGCACCTGGGCACTACTCCTGCTCCATGTTTGGGTCTGCTCTCCTCTGAGCTCCTGGTTGGCTTCTGCAACACAGTGGGTCTCTGGAGCACTGGGTGCACCTGGTCGGGCTCTGGACTTGCTGTCAGTCCCAGTATGAGGCAGGAGTTGTGTGCCTGGGATCCTTGTCCCAGTCAAACCAGTGAGGACAAGAAGTTGCTGGTGTGGGACTGCCTTCTCCCTGTACCATCCTGGCAGCCTCACTGTCTCCCTCTCTGAGCACCGTTTTCTCCCTGGGCATGTGCTCGTTTCAGCTCCATGTCTCTATCTCTGTCCCTCCTGCCTTCTCAGGAGAAGGAGTTTGGCCTTGGTGCTCCCCTTCATGCAATCAAAAAGCCAAATCCTGGCTCCAAACCCACCTGTGCCCTGCTGAACCCAGTAGGCACCTTTCTTACCTGTGGCTCTTGGCATTGGGGGGTGATGGCAGCGAGCCCCACTGCAGCTCACACGTGGCCACTCGCACTAAGTGCAGAGGAAGGAGAAAGAGACCTGGCGGGCACTGCGAGCAGCCCCTCCAGCCTGCCGGGCTCACCCTTCTGTGACCTGCAATAATTCAGCTGGCCCCGGGCATCGTGACCGCTTGGGATGCTGTAGGGAAGCGCCCCCGATGCTGCAGGATTATCTGCGGCTTTCAGACTCGTGCAGTCTCCTCCCCGCCCTGGGGACAGACACTTGGACCCCAGAGCAAGCCTGAGGCAGCCCAGCAGAGGAAGGGCTGCTTTCCCCCTGCGATACCTTTGGGTGGGCATCACCAGGGAAAATCCCGCCTGTTTTCTACAGCCGCAGCCCAGATGCAGGCGGCGAGGGGCGAGGAGGCGACAGAACTGTGAATATCCCAGCGCAGGTTGAAGTCCCATCCGGCAGCGAACTCTCTCTGCTGTCTGATGGACGGGTGGGCTGGGCTTTGCTCGCTCCCCCCCGCCAGCACCGTGCAGGGCTCGGTGGTGCCGCCAGCCCGCCCGTGTTCGGAGGCACCCGGCAGCCTATAAGTGCCCTAACGCACGGCTCCTTCCGAGCTCCGTGACCCTCTCCAGGGGCAGTCAGGGTGCAGCGGGCGCTGCAGCGGGCGGCCCGCCGGGGCTAAGCTATACCCCTCCTGCATCCGCCACCGCAGGGGGGTCGCGGAGGGCAATCCCAGCGGCTGCCGGCGCCGGGCTCCGCTCAGTCCTCAAGGTATGTGTTTGGAGCACAGCCTCCCCGCTGCTCTGATGGAGGGCTGGCAGGGGCGCTGGGAAGTGCCAGGCAGACGTCGGGCGACAGACGGGGGAATACTTCATTCATTCGTTTCCCTTCTTTTAGAACTCTTTTAGATAAGCAGAAAATTCTGCTTTTGGCACGGATTTGTCTTCCCCCGAGGGGAGGAATCGTTAGAGGTTCTTACCGGTTCAGAACTTTGCAGTGCATTTCTTTATCTATCCGAGATTTCCATTTGCGCTGGGGATTTATTCAACACACCAAACGTGGGAAGTTGCAGGGCAGGAGGCTGCAGAGAGTTTCTCAGCAGGATCCTATTTAACCGCTGCCTGACAGGTATGTGCAATGGCTGAAAAGATGGGGGGATTTTGTACTGATTTTATTCCTTTAAGGAAACAGCAAGAAAACCAGTTCCCCCGACATCTCCCGGCCGGTGTGGGGAATCTGCTGTGATGAACGATGTTATTGAGGAGATTGATTTTAGAAAGGAAAATGAGAAGCAGTGTTTGCAAACCTGAGTGGCGTCTGTGCTGGTTTCCCTCCTAGACCCACGTGCTGGCCGCAGGGAGCGGTGATCTTCCTTTACTCTGTGCAGGAGCAGAAAGCCACTGGCCCATCCGGCCGGCCTGGGCTAGCATGACTGTGTTCCACTTGCCGCTGCTCCTCACTGCCGTGGGCTTCTGGATGCCGCAAGAGTCCAGCTCCCGACTGCTGCCCAACGACACCGAACCCCTGTCCCCTGTCAGAGGCAGAGCCGAGGGGCTGCTGTGGGGCGTGGGGGTTCCCCGGGGCCATCAGAAGCGGTTCCTCTCCCGCCACGACATGAGCGTGATTTTGGACTACCACAACCAAGTGCGGGCTCAGGTGTCCCCCCCTGCCGCCAACATGGAGTACATGGTGAGCCAGGCTCCGGCAGAGTATCTTTGGGTCCTTGATGGGGTCAAGGGGCTCACCTGAGATGTGGGTGCCCAGCCTGGTAGGGATGGGGTACCCGCACATGGGGATGTCAGGGTTTGTAGCTGTCATCTGTCCTGGAGGATGTTCCACCTTCCTGGTGCAGGGCAGACACATGCAGTCTCTATGCAGGAGGGATGGAGTCCTGATGGGGTGATGTGCCCAACCAGGGGCAGATTTAGCACCCTATGTCCAACGGCTGGGAGCTTCCCAGCTGTGGGACGGCTGCCTCTGGGCTTTTCCCAGCCTGATGTGGCTTTTGGACCCTGATGAGTGCTCCCTGAGCGCAGGAGAGTGGGTTTCTCCTCTTCCCTCCTCTGGGCAGCCAAAACCCCTGCCTGCCCTTTTCCTTTCCTCCTGGCCAGGTCTGGGATGAGCGGCTGGCCAGGGCAGCTGAGGCATGGGCTGCACGCTGCCTGTGGGACCACGGCCCCCCCGAGCTGATGAAATACATGGGGCAGAACCTCTTCATCCACTCGGGCAGGTGAGTGCCCCGCGGGCAGAGCGGGCTCCTGGGACACACACACCACACCCACACACACACACACACACCCCCGCACCCTGCGATGCTGGAGGAGGAGGAGCAGCAGCAGCCACCCCTCAGTCAAGGAGCAGGGAGGCTCTGAGCTGGAGTTGCAAAGGACTGAGATGCAACCAGGAGGCACATAAAGGTCCCCATGGTGGAGATGGGGGTCCAGCTCTTGCAGAAGGGTAAATACAGGAAACCAGAGGTGCTCACTGCTCACTGGGAGAATGGCATCAAATTCCCTGTCTGCCTGGCATATGGACCAGGGGGATGCAGGTCCTGGATCTCCACCATGAAGCTGAGCACTCAGGGGCCTCAAGTGAGGGTTGTGTGTCCACCAGTTCCACAAGTGGACTTGGCACAAGGATGTCATTGCCCCCTTCTCACTAGGAACGCTTGGTCGTGACAGCCCCTCTCTCCAACCTGCTTCTCACCCCATTCCTCAAAGCAGAGCCTTCCCCTTCCTCTCCATCACCCATGAACTCTGAGGGGGAAGAGGTCTGTCTTACCTGCAGCACCTTTTGCAGGTCCAGCTCCGTCATCAACATGGTGAAGTCCTGGCACCAGGAGAAGCAGCACTACTCCTTCCCGCATCCCCGTGAGTGCAACCCCCGCTGCCCCTCCAAATGCAGCGGCTCCGTCTGCAGCCACTACACGCAGGTGAGCACCTCACACAGCACCGGTGCAGCGAGCAGAGCTAGGATCAGGGATGGAATCCTGGCAGCAGGGCTGGCAGCAGGCACTGTGCCTGCTGGAATGGTGCAGGCATGAACCCTCTCTGTGATGGAGCAGCTTTACATCACCCAGCTGTGTCAGCTCCCTGGAATGCAGCTCCTTCATTCCCTGGCACATCCACCAGCAGCCTGGCCAGCACAACATGGAAAACCTTCCTCTGCTTCCCAGTGCCACTCCCTCAACACCTCCTCTGCACAGCTCCAACCTCTACCTGAGCATCTGCATCCCTGTGCAGCTCATCCATGGGGATGCTCAGGGACACGCTGGGTTGCAAATGAGCAAGATACATTTTTAAGGAAGAAATTCAGCCTGAAGAGGCTTTAGGAGGAGCTTCTGACACTGTTTGCCCTCCCTGTGTGCAGGGTAAACTGCTGGCTGTGATTCGGGGTGAGGTTTGGGATCTAATTTGGGTAAATCAGAGAACCAACCCAGACTGCTGCTCATTGGAGTGAGCAGGGGGCAGAGGAGCTGCCAGCAGAAGAGGAACAGCAAAAGACCACTGTCTGGTGACAAAGCATTGCCTATGATGAGCACAGCATCCAACCCAAGGAATTTGCTAGGCAGGATGCAATTCCCTGGTGGGACAGAGCCCTGCTGCTGCGGTCCTGGGGGGGGGTGGATATGAGATGCTTGGGTGGATGGTCACTGATAGCTCCTGCTCTCTGTCCTGGCGCAGATGGTGTGGGCATCCTCCAGCCGCCTGGGCTGTGCCCTCAGCACATGCAGCAACATACGTGTGTGGGGCAGCACGCTGCGGCACGCCGTCCTCCTCAGTCTGCAACTACGCTTTCAAGTGAGTGCATGGAGGGAACCCCCTCAACACCCTCGCGCCGGTGCCAGGCGGTGGTGCTCGGAGGTGATGCTCTCCTCTCTTTTTAGGGGCAACTGGCAGGGAGAAGTGCCAGTACAAGGTGGGGCAGCCGTGCTCAGCCTGCCCCCCAGCCTACGGCGGGGGCTGCTCCAACAACATGTGCTTCACTGGACTCAAATCCAACCACGTCAGTTGATTCTAGGGCTGCAGCCCCACAAGGAGCCTCTGGGAACGCGGTGAACCGGCATTATTTGTAACGCTGACTCCCCCCCAGCAGCCTGGCTGTCCAACCTGCTTCATCCCTAGCATAGGAAATGGCTTTTATAATACAAGATCATCATTTTTTTTGCATATTATATATTATATATTTATATATAATATAAAATATTATATATTTTAGCATTTATATTATAATTATTAGCATATGTATACGCTCCAGCAGCACTTGTGTTTTCTGGCTGCTTTCCACTTTGCGGGAAATAGGAATGGTTCAGGCCCTCTTTCCTGAGATAGGGATGGTTTGGGGGTGTGTGGAGGGGGCCAGGCTGGCCCACACGGTCCTTCCTCTGCAGGCTTGGGAGGCTTTCCCCACCGCCCCCCACCTGTGCTAAGGCAGAGGCTGCTATAAGTGAATACCAATATGCTCCCCTTGAGGTGAGCAGCTGGAGAAGTGGGGACCCCCAAGTGTGTCCCCACTCCATGGCACACATCCCCACACCATCCCACTGCCCTACCTCACCCCCAGCACCACTGAGCACCCCGTTATCCACATCCCTTCCCTCCCTAGGACCTCTCATCACTCAGAAAACCCAGGGGTCCTCAAATTCTCAGGCCTTGGCTGTGATTCCTGCTATGCAGCCCACTGTGTCCCAGCGGTCCTCTCCTCACTTGCTCTGTTCTGATGCACTCTCCTTTGGGATTCCTCCTGTATTTGGTATCTTCCCAGTGTCACCTCTTGCACATGACCCTGCTTGCCTCAGCATGGAGCCACCAGTGGCACAGGGGACATTCCAGGCCTGCTACCACAGTCCCTGGGGCTCCTCGTGGGTCCTGTGGTCCTGGAAGGAGCAGAGATGCCCATGAGTGGCTGTGGAACCCTGCAGATCCCCTCAGTTTGGGAAGCAGAGAGTGATGGGAAGGAGCTGCAACTGCCCTATGCCCTGGCGCGGTTCTCAGGGTACCACCCTGCCTACCACTGCAGCATCCCTGTGCTCCCCATCCCCAAGTGACCCCTCTGGTTCCACGTAGAGCGGACAAGTCCCAACTCATGGTGAGGGCATTTTGCTCCCTGTGCCTTGTTCAGGCTCTGTCTGCCCGTGCCAGGCCCACATCTCATCCCACAGCCCCTGGTCCCCCATGCGGTGCTGGCCCCTTGCCCATGAGCAGGTTCAGATGTGCTTTTCCCATCACTGGTGGGCGATGGCACACAACTGGCAGCACCCGGGATGCTGCGGAATCGGATTCAGCTTCCCTGTCCCCCTGCAACCAGGGGTGAACCCCAGCCCATTGGCTGCCCTGGCCTTGACACCGGGGGGAAACGGGAGCCCCAAAAGGGTCCAGTAAAAGCCGTGTTTGAGTTTCTAGCTTGGCAGCAGTTACTATAGCTACAGCAACAGCACCTTGCAGATTGGTTTCCATAAGAGCTTGGTTACTATTTAACATCTCCACCCACATTAGCCCTGATTAAGTGAATCAATAAGATAACAGGAGAGGCAGGTTTCTCGCCCTGCCTCTCCGCGCTCCCTCCTGCCTTCACCTCGCTCCTCAGTGAAAGACATTTTTATTTATTTATTTAGATTTCTTTTTATTCCTCTACCTCCTCTGGTTTTTCCGCCCCAAGTCCCCATAGCAGTAGCCGGCGAGACATGGTCAATGTAAGCACCCAGCTAAGCGCTAAGATGGAGGCTCCATATGGTGAGTACAGCGTTCCCATCGCCCGCGCTGCCGCCCCAGCGTCGCTCGCGGGAAGCGGGGCTGGGAATGGGCAGCAGCCCCCGACCCACATCCCGGCCCCACCGCGCTGCCCGGCCCCTACTGCCTCAGGTACCTGGAGATGGAGGCAGGAAAAGGGTCCCCAATTGACCTTTCTATCGTATAAATACATATCTGTCTCTGTGCTTTCTCTCTTTCACTGTGCTTGGCTCAAAGAAGGAGGCACGTGCCCAAGGGAGCCGAGCTGGCGCAAGGGGCTGCTGCAGGGCTTGCTTGCAGCACAAGAGGAAGCAGTTTAGAGAGGAGGTGACGCTGCCTTAGGACGCGCAGCCAGCCCTGGTGCAAAGGCTGTGGTGCCCGTGGCATGCCAGGGCTGTGTGAGCGGGCACAGCAGGTGCCTGCCAGTGCTGCTGCTCTCACCAAGGGCTGGGGCTGGGCAGGTTCCCAGCAGGGAGTGTAGTGCCTGGAGGAACAGCAGCTCCACTGTCTGTGGTACAGAGCAGCAGGCAGGGAGCCTGGCTGCAGGGAGATGCACACCAGACCTGTGCCCATGCTCCCTGCGTGGCACAGCAGGTACCAGCCTGGGACAGCCTCGCGCCACTGCTCTTGTTGGCTGTGCTAGATGCCTTCTGCCAACAAACATGGGCACCAGGGGACAGGTCCCCTGCCCAGGCTGTCACCAGCCCATTGTTATCCTCAGGATGGGATCAAATGTGCCCATACTACAGCTTACCTGCACAGGGAGGGGCTGGTTCCATGTCATCTGGGAACCCCAATTCCCTGGGCATGGCCAGCATGTAGAGGAAGGCTTCAGCAAACAAGGTCTCACAGATATAAGGTTCTCCATCACATCCTCATGGATCTCCATCACTTCCTTGTGGCTCTTCATCACTTCCTTGTGGCTCTCCATCACTTCCCCTGGCTCCCCATCACACTCCATAGCTCTCCATCACGGTACCTTGCCTCTCCTCACTGTATTTTTCACGTCCTGCTCCCCTTCTCCTTTACCACACCTCTATCACAAACACACACAGCCCCACCAGCCCGCACTCAGCCAGGACCCAGGAGGGTTTGTGGGACTTCCGGGCCACCTCCTCACACTTTACCCATGGCCCTGTTCTGGGTGGTGCCTTCTCTTGCTCCAGGCTGCAGCCTCCTGTGGGTTCCACCTCCAGTCCTAAGCCCCAGGGTGCAAAACCAACCTCATTTCTGTAGTGAGCAACAGGCTTTGCCTGCCAGATACAATGCAAGGAGTTGAACAAGCTTTTTAATCACTTACAATTAAGTTACTCTGCCCACTTGTAGCTGGCTCCAGTGTAAGCAGCTGCTTGCCCGCCTTGGCACATCAGTGACCACAAGCACAGGCAGGCACGCATTGCCACTGTTTTGTCCTAACGTATTGTTTTAATCCTGATTTTCTCTTAGTATTTCAGCCTGAGGGTCAGTGATGAGCCATGGGGCAGGCGCAGGCAGGGCCGGGTGCGGCAGGGTGGCTGGAGAAGAGTCACTGCACATCCCACCATCTGCTCCCGCGGCCAAACAAAGCCATGGGACCGCTGCCTGGGAGCCCGTCGTGGGGCTGCGCCTGGGGCCTTGCAAGGGGGAAGAGAGAAAAATATAAGAACGGAAACGCAAGTAGGGCCTCCGAGACCAAAGGGAGAGGAAGCTCAGTGTTGGCAGAAGGAGGGGAGTCCTCGTAAATAAAACGGGTGAAAAAGTTATCCAAATAGAGGCGAGGAAGGGCTGGGGACAAGGCAGTGCCTGGTGGTGCTGTGGGGCTGGGCCGTGTGGCAGGGTGGGCACAGCAGCCGGAGGCACCATGGGGCTGATGGCAAAGTGGTGGCCAAGCCCTTTCCAGGGTCACTGGGGAGATTACTCTCTTGAAAAGCAACAGGATGCTCCAGGCAGTGGGGATGCGCTGAGCCCCACCGGTGCAGCCAGCCCCAGCCACCCCAAGGGCATTACTGGGGCCCAGCTGGTGGTGCACACCACATCCACCAGGTGAGCCTTCAGCCTTGGAGGGGTCATTTTCAGTTTCCTTTGACAGATGGAAAGACTTCCTGGTTTTTCCATCTCCCCACCTATCTGAGGGGCTTCGGCATTTAGTATCTGTTTGAAGCCAGGGATATATTAAGGGGGAAGCTGGGTGCTGGCATTTGATCTCAGAATAGCAAGCGGGTCTAGCCTGCTCTTTACAGTAGTGGCGCTGATAAGATCAGAGCAGGGCATCCACCCACTGTAGCTCCTTCAACCCTCCCCATCCATCCCTGCCCCAGACTGCCAGCAGCATTCCCCCTAAACCATACCTTGGAGGCACTGATTTCTGTCCCATCAGACCTGTGCCTGGTGTAAAGGATTTGGAGGATGCTCTGCTGGAAAGGGGTCCTCCAGGCACACTGGTGCTATATCCCCAGGGGAGGCTGCAGATGAGTGTGTGAGAGGGTATGGCATGGAGAGGATGTAAGGGGCAGCAAGTTGGTGATGAGACCCCAGCTCCACCTCAGTCCTCCATAGGAGACTTGGGCACAATCCTGGGAATTTCCTTCAATCCCAGCATGGGCAGCACCTCTCCTTTGTAAGTTGGAAGTGTCTCAGAGCCAGGGATCCCCAGGGCCGGTGGTTACAGCAGGGCCAGCTCAGTAAAGCAGCTTTGGAAATCAGCTGAAAAATGCGAGGAGTCAGAGCTGCTCGGGCAGTTTGGCCAGATGTGGGGAGCAGCTTCAGCTGAAGAAGGAGGCCGAGATTCTGAGGATTTTTACTTTTCACTATGAAGCAGTTATTTTTCATCGACAAATTGATCTGATTATAGCTTTACACTAGATACCACCCAAACTGAGCTCCCCCCCCCCCCTTGATTTCTCATGTCAGCTGCTGTTTAATTCCTCTGATTCCTCCTTGTGCTCTGTGTCCATGGCACGGAGGCCATGAGGGACTCATAAGTTTTGGGACACCCACACAGGTCCTTGCCTGTGCCCACTTCTGCCATCCCCACTGGCTGTCAGAGGTGTTTATAACACCGGCAGGGTCAGCACTTACCAGGGCAAGAAACAGCTGAGCAGGGTCTTGCTGTACCCAGAAATAAGCCCTGGTATTCAGATGGGATGCAAAAGGGGACAATAGCTGCTTAGGTGCCTTGGCTTGATCCTGAGGCTTGGGGAAGACGGAAGAGGGTCTCCTCGGGGAAGAGCAGGGGATGCTCCGCATTGCTGGGAGCCGCACGGATGCTGCTCAGTGTCAAGACACTGACTGCGGTTGTAAGCAGGGCTGCAGCTTCCACCACACCGGGGCAGCCATCTCACCCCGGCACGTACCAGGCAGCAACACGCCCTGGTCTGCAGCATCACTTGAATCACCATGGCATTTTACAATGGGACTGAGCACAGAGGGCTGGGGTGAGCTCTAGCTCTGGAAGGTGAGCAGCACGAGGCCTGGGGAGGCTTGGGGAGTGGCTGAGAGCTATTTAGAGCTCCGCAGGGCAGGTGTAGGTGTGCGGGTCAGACGGGCTCAGATGGTCTTCTGCTGACACGTCTCGAGTGGCATTAAAATGATGTTTGTCTAAAGTGAGTGCAGAGGGGCGGTGAGCAATGGTGGTCCCGCAGGCAGCAAGGTCTGGGCGATCTTCTTTGAAATACAGCGGTATTTGCAGTGGGATCGTGGCCAGCAGTGGGCACAGGCAGTGCACAGGGCAGAGCCAAGGGGTACATGGAGCAGAGGGGTCACCTACAAGTGTCTGTGGTGGGCTTGGGGTTAGAGCAGGGCAAAGACTGCGAAAAAAACATCCATGACTGTTTGTGTTCAGGCTCCCCCTCTGTTTGCTTTCCTCAAATATTGGAGCAAACAGCGTTCCTGGCAGAAACTGTTTGTGGAAAGAGCAAATGTTGCAGAATTTTCACAAAAGGCAAATTTCAAGGTAGTGGCTGTATCATGAACCCAGGGCTGATGGCTCTGCGCTGGGCAGAGGCACCACGTTCCCACAGGGCCTCTGAGCAAAGCCAGGTCCCAGAAGCAATTACCCCCAAGGAATAAGCCCTCTCCAAGCCTGAGCATCAGCAGAAATTACCCAGCAAACCCCTTCAGGAAAGACTAATGGTGTCAGTCAGAAACTAACAGTGGGCTCTGGATGATGCACTAAAGCAGCTCCATACAGGGCAAGTGGCTTTGGAAAGGCACCAGTAGCTGAGGAGCAGGTGGATCCTGGCTCCAAAAAGCTGAAGTGCCTGCAAGGCAGGCCTGGACTTTCTATCGCAAAATGCTGCAGCCACTGGAGGGACTCTTGCTGCATCCCCATGGCACCAGGAGCCCGAGTGCTGAGGGGTGCCCAGTGCTGTGGGCTCAAGCCCTCTGAGCCCCCAGCACCAAGTGTCCCTGCAGGCTCAGCCAGTGCTGGCATCTCCTGTGGGGAAGAAGACTGGAGGTGGAGAATGGGTGATACTGTGTGCCTCCTGCTGTGGGTCACCATGCATGGGACATCTCCTCTGCGATGGGAGCCCTGATACCTTCTCCTTCCCTGCACAACCAAGCTGGTCCAATGCCATGATCTTCATTACAGCTCTATAGACCTCTGACCATGCTCATCCCACCGCAGTCTGCCTTTGCTATGGCTTTGCCCATCCACCCTAAGTCCCTCTGCACGGAAAGGTGGCTCAGCTCCTGCCACCAAGCATGGGGCACCCAAACTCACCACCGTGGGACCAGTGGGCACCTTTCACCTGCCTCTGCATCAGAAACCTTTTCTGGCCATGGGTGTGTGTGAGATTTCACAGGCGATAACCCCTGGGAAGGTGGGAAACACAAGGAGAGTCATACACGCAGCTTCCTGGCGTGGCCTAACGCTCTGCTCAGGAGAGCCAATGTCAACAGATAGACCCGAAGGAAGGAGCAAAACCAAATACATGAGCACTTCGCTGAACAAGAGCCGTAAAACCTGCACAAACCTGAACAAGTGCCACAACACTCTTTTTTATAGTCAGAATCAACAGTCAAGCCCACTCAAGGTGTTTGCTGACACAAATGACAGCCACCACTCTACGTTTATGGCCCAGTGCCGCTCCTCCTGCCCCATTCAGCCACTTCTCGCCCCACCTCCGCTCCAAGAAGAGGCTCAGCATTTTGCTTTGTGGTCCCCAAAGCCTTGATACCCCAGGATAAGAAGCTGCTGCTCCTCTCCAGTGTGCCAGCCTGCCCTGGTTTCCAACCGGCTGGGCAGGTGCTGCATCCCACCCCATCATCAGGATGGCAGGGTCCATCCCACTACCAGCTCAGCCTGGGAAGAGGATGCACTGATGCTGACGTCACCCAAGAAAAATTGGCCATGGGCTGTGAGGCTGTGGAGGTTGTCAGGTTAATGGATAGGGCAACACTGTAGGGCTCAGCAGGAGGCATAAAATAACAACTGCCCCATGGAAAAAAGCCCTGCCTGTGCTGCAGACCGCCATCCAGCAAGCTGTGTGGCCTCTCACTTGCAGCCACCATGGCTCATGAGCAGGTCCTGCCCCAAGGATGGGCAGACTCAGCCAGATCGAGGTGCCCCAGCAGGAAGGAGCAGAGAGGGCACTGATGGGTGCCCAAGGGAAACAGCCGTCGGCAGGGTAAAGGAAGCACTGGGAAATGAAGGGTGGAATAAGGAACAGGAGGAATAAGGGGACAAAGAGCCAGGCTTCCGATCCACAGCCTGGCTGCTTCCTTCCCTAGAGTCTGCTGCCATCAGGGACTAAATGGTGGTGGAATGGAGGTGGCAGCTTTGCCACCCTATGGATACCCTGGTGGAAGCAGAGGCTGGTGCTGCCCACAGCTCATCCATGGGTGTGCTCTCTGCCACTGTCTGAGAGGAATCTCTGCTGACCTGGGTGTGTTTCTGTGCTACAGGCATTGAAATCTGTGTGGAAACAGAGGGCTGAAGGGAGGTGTCATGGGGTTACGCACAGTTCAGCCCCAGCTCTGCCCTCGATGCTGCTCCCAGCTCCACGCAGGAAAGCTGGGCATCAGCACACCCCTTCCCTGGGCACGGAGCCAACGTACGGATTTGTGGTCATTCCCCATCCCTGACTCATCAGGAGTCTTCTGGCAGCTGCCAGCCACATGCATTCCAAATGCACCACAGGCAGCCCCGGGTGGGAGCTGCAGAGACAGGACAGGAATGGTTTAGGAATGGTTTAGCTCCATTAGACTTACGCCTTTGAGATGGTCCTCGAGATCCAGACCAGCGTCTCTGGATGGCAGGAACGAGCTCTCTCCTCCTTAGCACAGTGAAAGCAGAGGTGGACTTGGTGGGACGAAAGCCATTCAAGGAGGAAGGAAAGCGCAGGAAAATGGGTGTTTCAGATGGGCTTGGCCCAGAAATAGTTCTTCTGGGTGCAGAGGCCATGCTCACTCCTGGCCATGGTCGGGGCACAGGGCTGTATTGCCAAGGTGCCCAGTTCTCCCTTCCAGCACGCAATGTATTGCTCAGTGCCCGTGAGAACCCAGTGAGGAGCCACACTAATCCTACACCTAATTTTCCTCCTCCGGGCTAAGCAGAGCCCCATGTGCTGGCACACACTCCCTGCAGAGGAGAAACATGTCTGTGGGACAAAACTTAGCGCTGCCCAAAGACTAGGGAGCACCAGGCACACAGCTCCCTCTGCCACCCTGCCTTCATCCCCACATCCCCATCCCTGTGTGTTATGATGGTGCCTGGGAGGGACGACAAAGGTCGTTTCTCAAGGATATGGTGCTCTGGGTATTTATACAGAAACATGTTAAAGTGAAAGCGGGCAGCCTCTCCCCAGAGAGGGAGCCAGACCCACTGCTGCTGTTAAACACACCCAGGCATGTTTTCTGGAGCAGCCTATGGAGCTGCCCTGCAGAAACCCAGCAGCAGGCCCGAGGCCAGGGTGAGGGCACCTCAGAAAGGTGGCCCAGAAAGCAGCCTGTGGGCACTGGCAGCAGAGCAGACCCAGAGCCACCTTATAATTCCCCTCCGGGTAGCAGCCAGAAGCCTTTAAAACCTGCGTCTCTGCGGCACAACTCCCGCTCCCCATCAAATCTCATTGTGACCAGCATTAAGGGATTAGGCGGTCCCTGCTGCTGCACCGCAGCCGGCTCTGGGCATGGCTTGTGCCCCACTGCCCACAGGGGGCTCGCTGGCTGCACGGCCCCGTCCCAGGGCGAGACTCCCCTAGCTCTGTCCACAGAGAAGATGAATGGCAGCACATGCAACCTGCTCCAGGAAACACCAGGTACCCACTGCACTCCCCCTGGCACTCATAGCAGGTAGAGAAGTAGCCGCGGAGGTTATGTGAATGAAGGGCATTGGCAACCCCCAGGGTCTCCAGTGGGGTTTCAGAGCAGCAAAATACGCTAATCCCCCACATACATATTGCTGGTCCCCACCTGAGAGGACCTCAATGTCCCTGGTTTCTGTTCTGGTTTGTGGGTGGTGATGGCTGATGTCCCCAGGCTTGATTCTAGTGCTCTTGAGAGAGAGACCCCAACTTGGGAGCCTGGTGGGGGGGTGCTGGAACTCCGGGGTGAAGAGATGGTGGAGACAGGCTGGTGTCCCACAGACACCATGGCTGTGTCATTTGGGAAATGAATTGATCATTCCCAGTCCAGCTCCCAGTGCTTGTCACCACTGCCTTAGCAGGCCCAGGGATGCACCCTGCCAACCTCCAGCGCAATTTCTGGTCCTGCCCTGTTTTACTGCCTTAGCTCCTTAGCCAGAGGCATGCAGTGGGGCTTACCCAGCCCTCACAATCAAAGCATAAAAACAACTAAACCAGTTTCGGTTCTGGTTGCACAGAGCTCTTACAGGAAAGGTCTTTTTGGGTCCCACTCCAGCTCACGTCCCCTACAGGCCAGCTCCCACGGGGACCACAGCGAGGAAGCTGACGGGACTCAGGGTGCTGCCGGGGGCTCTCCAGGCACTTGGAAATGTTTGGTGCATCCCAAACTCTGGACTCCTCTAGAGCCTCATCCACAAAACACCCTATAGCCCCCACTCAACCCTGGGGCACAGCAAAAATCCTGGGGCTCCTCTTGCTTGATCAATCCCCCCAAGCAGGGCTTGTGCTGACAATGGGGTCTGTGCCTCCTGGGGCAGTGTGCATCCCAAATCACCATCCCATGGGACGCACTCCCCACAGCAGCAACCCACAGGGCGCTGGGGGCTGCTCCCAGAAAATACCTGTGCCCTTTATCAGTGGCGATTGATTTAGAAAAGTTCATGGTTGCTGTGTCCCATGAGTGGTTTACTAAGATATGGTTCATTTCCTCAAATGATGTAGTTTATGGTCATAATATATTTTAATTTCTTTATGATACAAGAGGCCAATGGCACTGGGCCTTCCAGGAACGTAAAGCGACAAATAATAGTGTTATCCTGTCTTGGAGGCATAGGTCAAACGCTCAGAGGCTAATTAGCCGTTAGCTATGTTGTTTGTTAGCTGGGAGCCAGGCAGTTGGCACTGCAGTGTCATGCCCATGCATGATCTTCTCCCCTTCCCATGCAATAAACCTTGCCTGTAGAAAGCTCCCCTGTTCCCGTACCTTGCTTGCTGCTGTGTGTTTCTGTGGCAGTAGACAGGATGCTCTGTTGCACAGGAGGTGCTGCGGTGGCCATGGGCTGCAGGGGTGCAAAGCTGTTGTGGACGTGGAGCTCCAGGGTGCTACTTTGCTCCCACTGATCCCCTCTGGCACACGGTGTGCTCTGGTGATGGAGGACACTGGGGACAAGTGCCTATTCAGGCACTCTGCACACTCCTGCGGAGAAAAAGCATTTAGCACTAACTTGTTTCCTTCTGACTCCAGAAACAAGAATCTCTCCCATTTTAACTTACCACTCCTTGCTTTCTTATTTTTACCCCATGCCCAGCCTACCTTCCCCAGTTCAGACCTGACCAGTGCTCCCACCTCCAGCAACCTCACACCTACCTCATGCTGCCTCCCATCCCTTTCCTGAGATGCTCCCCCAAAGTTCATCTCCCCACCCAGGGTGACTTTTCCATCAGGAAGATGCTTTTTGCCCTTGAGGAGCCCTTGACTTGCCCTCCTCTGGGGACACAGGCTCAGATTTGCCCCACTGAACAAGCAGCTTTGCAGTCCTTTGCCTTAATTTCTAGTGAGGGCTGAGCCCCAGCAGTGACTGGGAGTCAGTCCCCATCTTGGCTCGCTGCTGCATCCACGTCTGCAAAAAAGAGAACAGCAGCTCAAAAAAGAAAGGTAAAACTTACATTGTCGATTTTGGCTGTTCTCCACCCATTTCTTCACCAACTGGATCGACTCAGGGCTGTTTCATGTATGTATAATGAACAGTAGAAGTCAATGAGATCTAAATCCCTTGCAAGGGGGATGAGAGTGGTGAAGGGAGAGACTCTCTAAACTGCCAAATCAGGCACTCTGTAGGGCTCTTTTTCTCTAGGAAGTTATAAGATTACTTCAATTACAAAGGCATTATATTAATCTGCTAAACAATTCCAGATGTGGGCTGCTGAGATCCCTGGCACACTGAACACGTGAACTGGTGAGGCATGGAAAGCAATAGGCGCCTGCTGCTAGCACCAAACCCTCTCCAGCGCTGCTGCTTCCCCATGGCTTCTGCTCTCCCATTTAAGCTGGGCTTAAAAGGATGGATTCAAGCTGAGCATCTGCCAGTGCAGTGAGCCTGACACAGCACGTGGCAAAGTCAGAGCTTCCCCAGGTTTCCTCCCACATAGGCAAGAGGGTGTTTTGCTGAAGAGTGCTGGGTGGTGGTTCAGATGGAGTGCAGCGCTCGCTTTAATGGTTTAGGTGAGGCAAGCGGGATCAGCAGTCGGAGCTATAGCTCAGGATGAGTTACAGCCTATGGGGTAATGCAAGATGAATCAACAGCCCCTCTTCCTCGCTTGGCCTGAGAACAGTTCACACTTACTCTCCTGGCAAAGCAACAGCTCCCAAAAAGTATTGGTAATTACTTCCTCAAGTGCTCAGAGCCTTTGTTAGGCGGATAATAAACCCCTTTCTGGTCCTAGAATGAAAGCAATGCACAGTGTTATCAATATATGCTGAAATGGTCTTGTCTGTCCTCACATTTACAGTTCTTTTCCTAATGCTTTTACATACCAGCTTTTTATTTTAGCTCCAATAACTGCCTCCAGCTCCAGCATTCATCCCAGCTCTGGCTAAAATGCACATGTTGCTTTTGGAGAAGAGTTCAAGCAACCTCCTTTGAAGTATCTCTTTCCCCATGTCCAAAAACTGCCTCGATTCTCCATACAGTGATTTTATGTCCTGAGGGCAGTTCTGATTGGTTTGGCCACTTGCTGATAGATTTGGCATTGGTGAGAAATATCTGAGGCTGTGGAGAAGCTGCCTCCATCACCCTGAGCAGTGCTGGGGAGCTCAGGGTACCACGCATGTCACAAGCTCACCAGAGACAGCATGTCTGAGGTCTGCTCAGGCATCGTTTGTCCTCGGCATTGCCCCCAGCTCCAAGCAGCATCTGTGCCAACCACAGCACTAGGGAAAATGAATCACCAACAGTGATCTGGTTTTGCACAGGAGGATGAAATACCTGTGTCTTCCCTTGGGGAGCAGGTCTGGCACATGGCTGTAGTCACCTCCTGCCTCTCAGGGCTGGATCTTTTTGATCCATGCCCCTGGATGCAGGTGGTGGACCTTTCTGGTTCACCTCTGCAAGGCGTTCTGCTGCGGCAGGAACATGTTCTGTGAGGCTGGTGAGGGGCAAATAGACCCTGAACAGCTTCTGCTGAATCATCAGTTTTACTGGAGACTTCTCGCTGCTGCTGGGGACGCTGTGGGAATGGACACAGGCACTGACCCCAGCCGTGTGTCCACCAGTGCAACTGCTCAGAGGCAAAGATCCCTCGCTTGAACTGGGGGCTTGTTTCAGCTGTACTGACCTGCAGTCCCCCCAGACCCTGCCAAATCCCTTAGAGCTGCTTTTAACGCACTGACGACTTTGCTCCGGAATCATGGCATGGTGGAAGTCAGAAGGGTTTGACAGTGTGGCCTAAATATCCCTGTTTACAAAAAGTCTGACAAAACACGAGCCCTTGGCTTTATCTTTCCCGTTTGGAAATAGCCACAGAGCAAATATACTTAAGGCATGAAGGGAGGGGGATTTATATTGACTTTAGAAAAAGCTGTTCTTTAAAAACAGGAAAAAAAAGCTCATCCTCGAGCCGCGTAGGTTGGCTGTTAGACCCAAAAGTCCTGCGTGGAGGCTTAAAGCTTGCCTGCTAATCTGTGGCAATGCTGTGTGAGCAAGTCATGCAGTAAACTGCTCTCTGTTAATTTTTTAATGTAGAATAAACAGGTCAAGAAATGATTAGCATGAGAGTAAGTTGAGCTCAATCAGGGGAAGCAGAAAAGATGAGAGGGAAGAGGCAAATTGGAGTTATCAGTTAACCATATGGAGTGGATCTGCCTCTACCAGCTCATGTCCCTCTCATTTTTCACCCCCTCTGAAGCTGCCTTTCCCCCCCTTCCCTAATTTAAATGATGAGCTAAAATTGCTGATATAAGCACAACAGAAGCTCTTGTTTCTCCTTCTTGTTTTCTATCTGCAATGGCTGCCCAAATGAATTGCAGGTGATAACGTTCCTACCTGGTTATTCCCAATGGTCCTTCCCATTCGATGTGGAGAAAGGGAGCTGCTGGCGTTTAGGCTGAAACACACAGAATCCTCTTTATGCAAGTACGAGCTTTCTGCTCCAGTGCAAAAGGAGTGATCCCAGCAGATCCATGGGCTGAGCGGAGGCATCTGCGGGCAAGGGGAAGAGCGGCCCTCGGGACTGCTTGGAGTGGAGTTTGGTCAGTGGTCGGAGATCTATATTCTCAGATAGGCAGGACTTTGTCCACAAACTGGAATTTGAAATTTCAAAGGGGAAAAAAAAAAAAGGCAGAAGGGACCTTTGCATGTGTGGAGACGACTGCGTCCGACGCTGCCCTGGGGCTCTTGGCCTTTGTCTTCTAACTGGGCTTTGTGCTTCCCCAGCCGCTCGCTGGGCAAAATGGTGGTGGGATGAGCAGGGGCCTCGGCCTTGTTCAGGGCTGTCCTGCTCTGGAGAGGTTTCAGACCCAAACCCGTCTCTGCTTCGTTTGCATGCCAAGGAAAAGCCATTGCAGTCCCACAGTGGCCTTGGAGCTGTGAGTGACAAGGGAGCAATCTGGAGTCAGGGCTTCAAGAGGCAGTGGTGGCATCACTCGTGTAAGGAGAGGTTGGTCCTGCTGGCTATGGGCACCGGCATTTCTGCCAGGGATTTCTTAAGAGTGCAGAGCTGTGAGAGAGAAAAGCAAAGGGTAGGAGGGCCCCAGGCTCCCGGCTGCTGCCTGGTCACTGTCCATGCGCAGAAAGATGCAGGTGACCCCAGAATGGGGCTCTGGTCAATGCTGGAGGGCAGGAATGGGCCAGCAGGACCTGCAGAAGCATAACCTACACAGGGGCACAGAGGAGATGCAGCCAGGCTCCCCATAGGGTGCACGGTGAGAGGAGACCAACGGGCATAAGAATGGGAGAGAGGTTAAGACAGTGTCTAAGAAGAAATTTATTCACCATGAGGACAGTCAAGCATCAGTCACCTGCAGAGGTTGTGTGGTCTCCATCCTTGGCCCTACTTCCAGCAGGAAGTTGGAGTAGGGACCCTGAGGTCCCTTCCAACCTCACTTATCCTTTGATCCTTCAACACCCTGTTCAAGAAGGGCAGGAGGAGCCCTGTGAAAGGAGCTTGCTCACGCACTTCACATGAAGAGCTAGCAAGCACGGTAGTTCATGATATCCTTACCATAAATGCTCTATTATATACTCTATTCCTGACCCTCATTTACTGAGCAGCACAGATTTTATTTTCAGGGTTTTATTTTCATAGATTTTATTTATCCCTTTTGCTCTGGATGAATTTCCCAGCCAGGGACACATAGACAAGGCAGAATTAGTGTCATGATGTGCCAGTGTGGGAAAGGATTTAGTGCTCAAAAGATAAAAATTAAATAATCATTGGCACAGAACACTTCATCCCCCAGAACTGTCATCGTCTCCTTTGCAGTGATCTCCTGGCTAGGAAATAGCGGGTGGAGGGCTCAGAAAATGGTAACAGGAGGAGAGAGGAGGGGGCCTGAAAGCTGAATTTCCCCCGAGCACTTAGTCTGGGAACAGCCTTTGCCTACCAGTGGGGGTTTACCACCTATGAGGTGTCTCCCTCTGGAATAAAAATGACAAAACATCTCCCGTAGGACAGAAGTGTTTGAATCCACCCCACAAATAGCCACTGACTTGAACACCTCCATCTAAAGCAGCTGCAGGGCAGCAGCATCCTGTTGGCTAGTACAAGCCATGACTACATTGGCAAGCTGTCCCAAACCCCACCATGCAGGGACATCAGGGGGAGACAACTTAAACAGGGAAAGTTTAGATTGGATATGAGGAAGAAATTCTTTCCTGTAAGGGTGGTGATGCACTGGAATGGCTTGCCCAGGGAAGCTGTGAATGCTCCATCCCTGGCAGCATTCAAGGCCAGGTTGGACAGAGCCTTGGGTGGCATGGTTTAGTGTGAGGTGTCCCTGCCCATGGCAGGGGGGTTGGAACCGGATGATCTTAAGGTCCTTTCCAACCCCAGCTATTCTCTGGTTCTATGATTCTAAGGACTCCCCAGGTGCAACATTGCCAGGGAGACCATGCTCAGGGAGCAGCCAACGTGTTTCCATCATGAGCCCACCTCCAGGGCAAAGGAATCAAACGGTGTCCTTGGCAGGTCTCAGACAAGGGATTTGGGAGGGGGCACTGGTGACCGGTGGAGGACACCGGTGGTGAGAAAACGACAGTCAACACAACCCCAGTTGGGAAGCGCCACGTCCCATTGACAGTCCCGGCCTCGTGAGCCACCTAATGCTCTCCAAACTTCCCCGCTCCTTATCTGCCGCTCTCCTGCACACGCTGCCTCACTGATTTCTATTCCTGGCCCTTTTAATCCTTCCTGCCCCGGGAGCAAACAGCCTTTGCAGCCTCCCTGGCTCAGCAGCTATTCAAAAACCAGGTTTGTTTTGCTGAGCAGAGCAGAACGGGCCATGCTTTTACGATATTTTACTAGACGCTGTGGCAAATCCTGCACATATTTGAGGTAGTGTCTGTAGCATTTATCTAATCAAAGGGATCATCGTGGCCCGGCCAGGATTGGGATGGAGGTCTCTGGGATGAGGTCATGGAGGGGTCTATGCTCTACCTTAGTATCCCCATTCCAGCGGGCTCATTGTAAAAACAATTTTTGGCTCAGGACTGCTCCTACCAAAGGGAAGAGCCACCGGCAGAGAGTGCCAAGAGCATCGGGAGCACAGACCGGATGACTGTTTTCTCTGCAGCAAAGATCATTTATCACAGTCTCCCTGCAGCAAAAGATCATTCATCACAGTCCCAAGTGAGAAAGCCGCATGCTCAGATTCACTCCTGCAGTTTTACAGCAGAAATGCTGTTTGGAGGTGCTATATAGGTCATAGCTTCAGGGGGCAAGGGCTGTTTGAACAGTATCTTGTGCTCTTAAAACGTGAACAGTAAATCCTCACTAGCATCACTTCCCAAAGACACGCACTGTTGTGGAGCTATAGACCTTGGTGTCACGTTGTGGCAGCAATGCCACAACATGACACAGCACAGCTCGGAGTGCCAGCAGGGCTAGGGCTGTATTGGGGTGCTGGTAAGCACAAACGCGAGCCAGTTGGAAGCCCAAATCAGCAGCCTATGGACTCAGGCACCTGGTTGCGAAATCACGGGGATGTTTTCAACGCAGAGCGAGCTGATACCAAACCATTAATTGCCGGTTCTCCAGGGCCTTGCAGCCAATGCCATCCAGCCATTGATTACATTCCCAGGCATTGATCTTGTTATTACACTGAAACATCTCAGTTCTGTCTAGAGTGAAGGGGCACAGAGAAGGAGAGCATCCAGATAAGCAAGGAGAGCACAGGCAGCTCTGCTGCTTGCTCTGGCCCCCTGCTCAGTACGAGCAGGGTCCAACCCAAGGTCTGGGTGAAGCAGCAGAACCACCAATGGTGCTGGTGACAACTGCACCCACAGAAGGAAAAATCCCACTGCAGAGCGTAGAACACCTCATGAAGCCCAAGGCTGGGGGGTTGTGGCACAGGGTGGCTCTGGTAGCGGGACAGGAGCAGCCCAAGGGATGCCCAGGGTGTCCAAGCCACCCCCCAGCCCCACTTGCTGTTTGGGCATGGCTGCAGAGTAGGATCTGTTTATAGGGCATTCAGCCCCTATAAAACTCTGTTTATAGGGAAGTAAAAGGAGTCATATGTCATTACTTTTCATAGCAACGTGTAAATTGCCAGGCAGACACTGACCTTCTCTGACTGGGAAGGAGAGGAAAGGAGAAGGGTGGGAAGATGTTGGGAACAAGAGAAGGGAAAAACAGGGGTGACAGCCAACAGTGGAGAGGGGAAGGCAATGATAGAAGTGAAGAGTAACCTTGTTCTCCTCACGGGGGGGGGGGTTCCAAGTTTTCTACCCCAAGTACTGTTAAGACCACCACCAGCAGCTCAGCATCAAGGTCAATAGCATGGGAAGGTGCTCCCTCATCGGCAGAGCCTGCTCCCGTGTTCTGCCTGCGCACGGCAGCCGGGATCGGCAGAGTGCCTTGAGATGCAATAATAAACAGTCAACAAGAATCACTGCTGCTCCACCAAAAAAAAAAAACAGCTTAGCAGCGTTCACAGTGGGTGAGATGATTAAAGATTAACCCCCTGCCTCCTGCCTCCACCCCTCCGGGGAGTATAGGCCTTGAGGCTCAGCAAATCCTTTCAGAGAAATACCTGAAATAAAAGACAACAGATAGGAACGCAGCGAAGGCAGAGGGAGGCAGAAGGGCCAATAGCCTCGGACAAGGGAATCGGTACAATCTGGCCCGTGTTTGCTGATGATAATGCGCCTTTCCAAAGCCCTGATAGACATGGAGATGGCAGATTATAGCGCAGCGCTAGACCCGGCGTATACCACCCTGGAGTTTGAGAACATGCAGGTGCTGGCTATGGGCAACGGTAAGTCCCCTCCGTCTTCTCCCCTCTGCTGTGGTGGGATGCGCCAGGGGATGCAGGAGGAGAATTCCTTGGGGTGGCTGCTGAAATGGTCCTGGGGAGGGCCTGGGCACAGCAGGGGCATCAGCCAGCGGCTCCCAGCAGATCACGGGGGGTGTTTCTGCTTCACTGGGGAAAAACAGAGGTGGTGGAACAATGCTGTGCTCAGCACAGGCAGGATGGTGCCCTGCAGCCCAGGCACACGCCAGGAGCTGGGTACAATGAGAGGCTCCCACCAGACGTTCAGCACAAGGGCTGGGGCTGAGCACAGGGGAGGTCCCGCCTCCCCCAGACCACAACCAAGAGAAGAGACTAGCTAAAAGACTGAGCGAAACGCTGCTGATGCTCACTGGTCAGACTATGCAGCCTGTGGCTCCAGAGCAGAGCCAGTCCCAGCACTTCGGCAACTGGAGATGTGTTTTCCCAGAGCACTAAGCCACTTAGCACCTGGCAAGGGTGGAAATCACCACGGAAAGTGATTCAGGCACTGCCCTGAGGCCATGGCCCTTCCATGCAGTGCAGAGGGTCAGGAGGCTCAGCCCCAAGGGAAGAAGGGGACCTGGTGGGGATGGAGGAGCATTCCCATCCTTTCAGGAGGGCAGGATCACATTTAATCCAGGATTCGCAACACTGGCCCACCCATTTGGGACCAAGGAGTCCTGATGATTAAATGCTCAGAGATAACAGGAGATTCCTCACCAAGTCCCCCCCAAAGTCTCTCTAAACATGAGGTTAATGACTAAACAAAGCACATCAGAGAAAGCAACCCCCCTGAGCCCTTTCCCCCTGCCTGCTGTGTCACTGAGGCTGCTGGGCACCCCTGTCCCAGAAGCACAGGCTCTTCTCTCACAGCCTGTACAGGTCTTCCCTGGGTTACGGCTCTGCCCCATCATAGACGTGACACTGTGATGCCAAGGTGGCTCTGCTGTGCAATAACCCCCCAGCACCCAAGGGTCTCAGCCCCTTCTCTGCTCCCAGGGGCTGGTGCTAGCCTCCCAGGGGTCTCAGGGCTTACAGCAGCCCCCTTCGGCTCAGCCAATGGCCATCTGGGACAAGCCCACGCCTTTCTCCATCTCTGTGCCCCTCTCCCACACACGAGCTCCTGCATGGGGGCTTGTGACTTGGCCTCCACAGGGCAGAGGGGCATGATAATCTTATATGATGAGATCAAATGAGATACAAAATACACCCTGGGGTGGATGAGTCAGCTGGGTCAGGCAGCGCCAACGCCTCTCCTCCTCCTCCTATGCCCAGCTCCACACCAGGGGCAGATCACCTCCAGAGCTGCTCTGGCACTCCAACAACTGCCCCCACCACCTCTGCCTCCCAGCCTGGCCAAGGACTGTAGGAGAGACCGGCTCAGCCCAGAGATGGCTGCTCAGCACTGAGCAAGTTTGCCACAGACCAAATGCATCCCATGTTCAGACAGGCTTGGGGACCTCTCGAGGAGCTCCTGTCCTAACACAGGACAACACTCAGTTGTAAGGTCTCAAAGTCATATTTTTTCATTCCTCTATTTACCTTAACTCCAAATCATAAACCCACTTCACCGCAGCAGCCACAATGCTTTCTGGCACCATGAAATAACCTTAATTGGAAAATTATCCATTAGGCAATAATTTTATTGTTGGTTGGCAATTAGAGGAAGATGTTGTAATTTCTTTGATAATGGTGCCAGTTTTTCTTGTTCTATGTTCATCTGATTACAGCATGATACACTGCTAGAAAGGGATTTATCTGGGCTCGCACAGACACACAAGTAATGTGGTCATAGGTAAATCAACTCTTCCTTTCTTAAGTCCTATGTTCAGCTGAAATTGGAAATCTAACCAGAACCTAATCTTTCCGGAATGACCTTCACCCAGCCCAGCCCTCGGGATGCACTGGAAGGAAGGATGGTTTTGGAGGCAAGCTCCCAAAGGGACAAGAGACAGCCAGAATGGGCTCTGCAGTGGAGAACAGAGCTTCACAAGGACAGCTGCCCCCACGGAAATGCAGCTGCGTGCCAGTGCCTGCCAGGCAGGAACAGAGAGAGGCAGCAAACTGACTTAGAAGGAAACCTAGGAGGAACACGAGGAATAAGAAAGACAGAAAGGTGTCAGGGAAACGAAAGGGCTGGCTTGAGATCGCCAGTGCTAGCTCACTGCTGCCAAGGGAGAGCGTGAGCAGGCTGCGCAGGGGTTGCTGCAATGCCCCTTTCTCTGCAAAGTAAGGGCTAGAACTGGAGCCCTGCCCCGAGCAACATTACCTCAGCAGCACCACGCTCCAGCTAATGAAGGGAGCCCTGCTGGGACCAGCCTCTTCGTAGCATTCAGCTCCCTTTCTGCTGGGTGCCGAGTGGGAGCAGCTGTGGCCCTCCCGGGGCGATAGCTGCATCCCTGCCAAACCCAGACACCTGTAGACTCAAGTATTCAAACCCCAGCAGGTTCCTGTGGCTCTGTGGATCCTGGCTATCACTTGCAAGCAGGGTTTCCACTGAGGCAGGGGAATGTGCCTGTGTTGATGCAGGAAAATGTACATAGAAGAGGACAATTAGATCAACTGAAGGAAGGGCTGATCCCTTTGGCCTTGTGGTTTGTTTGGCTAGCTGGAGGGGTTTTAACATAGGCCTTGTATGGTTTTGAGTCTTTCAGATGTCCTTTCCTACAGAGGCTGTTGCAATTCCCCATCCTCCCAAAAGAGCCCTGCAAGTGCCTGACTGTAAGGACAGTACAACACATCAATCTCAGCTGTGGTACTACTAGACTCTGGAAAATGCCCAACATACAGCCTCCTCCATGCTGTAGCATCACCCTTTCTTCCTCATCTAGCTTGAATCAGCCTTTCCTTGCACAGGTAGTGTTTGCCACATGAGTTTTCCAGCTGAAGCCATTTGAGTTTATATGCACCTAAGGTCTTGTTCTCCTGAAGAACCCCCATGCATGCTGGTGCTCCATGTTTGGCACAGAGGATCTCAGGAAAGGGAGCTGTCCACCTCATTTCCCTAATAATGTCTGCTCAGGGCTATCTTGGGCTCTTTCAGTGGTATAACATAAACACCTCTCTAATAAATCAGCAGCTCACCCTGAGCTGTAATACTTCAGCTTTAACTCTGCACCAGCTTTTTCTCTGGCCATGCTACTGCAGGCCAAAGTGCTTGCAAATCCCAAAGGAATTTTGGCTCTGCTCTGTGATTCCTGCAACTGGGTTTCTGCTTTGTCTGAAAGTGTTGCTGGAGTCAGGCCTTTGGGAAGAGCTTTCTCACCCTGGCACACGGGGAGCTTTGGCACAGCTGAAATGCAATGACTTAACACACTCAGAGCATCCCACCAGTTCGTACACACCTCTCTGACCTGGCTCTCTCTGGCTGCAGCTGCCTGAGTTAGGAAATGTCTGTCTCTCACTGTCTTCTTCCTGTGTCCTTCCCCAAGCAGACACATCTCCATCAGAAGCAGCCAACCTGAACACCTCCAACAGCATCGGGGTGAGCGCACTGTGTGCCATCTGTGGGGACCGTGCCACGGGGAAACATTACGGGGCTTCCAGCTGCGATGGCTGCAAGGGCTTCTTCAGGAGGAGCGTCCGGAAGAACCACATGTATTCCTGCAGGTAAGGACAGAGGGGACAGAGTAATGTGGCTGAGACAAAACAGTCCCTAGGAGCTGAATGACAAAGCCCTCAAAGCTCAGCAGCATCCTCCATCCTCTCTGCATCCTCCACCACCTTCCCTGACCTCAATCCCCAGCTGGGAAGGGTCAGAGACTGTTCTCACTGTGGGATTGGCCTCCAGTGATCACTGGGGAAAGACTCTTGCCCAGAATGGCTTTGCCCCATTCTTTAGGGGCCAAGCACGTGCTCTTGCGAATGAATGTGGCCAACTGTGGATGTGGCCAGCAAGCAAAGTGATGACAGGAGGAGCAAGAAGCTGGGCAGCACAGCATGCACCTTGTGTCACTGGTGGTAGCCCATGGCTCTGCTGTGCCATCAGCAACTGTGACCTGCCTGCTCCCTGCTCCGAGCAACCCGCACATAAAGAGTCACAGAGGAAACCACGGAATCCTCAGCCCAGAGTGCCTAAATCACTCAGCTTTCTGAGTGAGTTACTCCCGGTGGCCTGACAGCCACTTGGAGAATGTGAAGAGTAACATGACCCTAAAACCTGAGTGACAGAAAGAAGCTCCAGGTTTATGAGTGCATGTGAAGCACCTGCACCCCAGGTTTATTCAAGCTGCTGCCCAGGGAGCGCCTTCCCCTGCTCCATTGGAAAAGCCAAAGTGCCCAGTTCTTTGGAGACAGGGGCTTTTGTGTAAGTGCTACAGAAATGCTTAGAAAGATGCTTTCAGGCATCATCTGGGCAAATCTTAAGCCTTTAAAAAGCATGGTAGCAACAACCCTTTTCAGAAGCTATAGAACTCAGCATGGCTGGGAGCCCTTTCACAGCTCTGTACACCTTTGGCTTTACTTTGCAAGCTTGATCAAGCCCCAGTAAATCAGAGCAAAGCTGCAAGTAAAATTCATGCTGCAAATGGCCACCAGGCCTGTGCTGCATGCAGGAACCACACACATCAGAGACCACTGTTTGCCCCACCACGTGCAATGGATTTGGTGATACAAGTGCGGAGAGAAGGAGCTGGTCGCTTCCCAAGTCCTCTCTGAAGTGCAGGTGCCTACAGAACACAGCTTGCACACCGGTGATGCTCTTCAGAGGTCAGATCCAACCTGCCTGGATCTCAGACACAGAGCTGTAGGGACTTAATTCACTTCTTAACCTCACTGACTCAAGAACAGCCTTCTACCCTTTTTTTTTGATTCATATAAATACATTCTTCTTCCCTTCTAACTGGGATCTAACTTACAAAAGAGGCTACCAAGTTGGCTCTAACCCTCCTGGATCATACTTTTAACTTCACTGGGGCTTGTTAATGCATCTCAAGCATCCTATGCCTAGTGGCCAGCAGCCTGAGCTCCTGCATGTGGCTATCAGCTCTAATCCGCCCTTATTGAACACCTAGAGGTAGAGCAGAGGGCTGAGATGTTCAGTGCAAGGAATAAACCTCAGGCTAAAGCATGGAAATGGCACAGACCGGGGCTCCTTTCTCAGGGTGAGCGTCGGGGAACCTGCTCTCTATCTTGGAGCCTTCAGGCTCAGTCTTACTGCTCCTCACACTTCTCTTTCTTCCCAGGTTTAACAGGCAGTGTGTGGTAGACAAAGACAAAAGGAACCAGTGCCGATACTGCAGGCTTAAGAAGTGCTTCCGAGCAGGAATGAAGAAGGAAGGTGGGTGATAGCATGGCTTCCCTGTGCTCCCCCCAGCAGCAGTCAAACTGTCTGCCTATGTTCGAGGAAGTTCTTGCAGCCCAAGGCCAGTCCCTGCCATGCTCGTGCTTGCCCCATCTTAGCCCTGTCTTTCCTCCACAGTGCTCTCCTGTGCACAGATCCAGACCCCATTGCAGGGGGTTATAGGGAGAGTTTTGGCCTCCAGTGATGATCCCTGCATGTACCCAACCTGCGCATTCCCACCCATGCGAAGCCCTTGAAAGCGGTCACTGTCCCAACAGCTAAGGACAAGGCATGGGGGCCCTGTGTGCTCTCACGTACAGCTACAGGACACTTCCCAGGGCACCTCTCAAATGCCATCAAAGACAAGCCCATGACAGTGCTACAGGACCCTGCCTGAGTCTCAGAATTACCCATGCTTGTACACACAAAACACAGTGGCCCTCTTCAGCCCATTCTCACTCACACTGACACACAAATCACTTGCGCTCCCACATAACCTGTGCATCCAAGCAGTTCGGGAATGCTTCTCAACACCAGTGAGAAGCAGAAACTTCCAAGAAGGCCTGGAAATTTGAACATGCTTTGGGAAAACTGCTGTAAGGGCTGTTGTCACCATGAAACCCAAGGCTGGATGCGTGAGCCCAGCAAAGGTCCAGCTGTCATTTTGTACCTTTTTTTCCCTAATATGCATATAAGTTCTTGCTGACCCTCTGCAGAAAGCTTAGCTCTGTGTGATACACTCACCACAGCAGAAAAGACCCAGAGCAAGGTGGAACATTTTGGCTATTTAACTCCATATGAAATGAGTAAAGATACCCACTCCCCTGCATGGCCCAGGGCCACCCCACCACCTGCCCTGCCCCTCTGTCTCCGCACCCTTCTAGGTCCCCGTGACTCAGACCCAATGGGACAGGATTCACCCTCTTCTTAGCCCTGGTTGGTTCTCAGGAGTATGTGCAGTGGAGCTGCTGTGGCCCTGCTGATGGTCCCATTGGTGGCTCTTTGGTAGAGGGAAAAGCTGTCAGGAGCAGCCCAGAGGAGCGGCTTGGCATGGCACAGGGCTCACGCCACTGACGTCTGCAAAGGGACAACCAGGAGGCATTTGGCCCTGATGTTCCATGTAGAGAAATTAAACCCTGTGCTCCCCCACAGTTCACATCCCTTCGAAGAGAAACTGAGGAGAAACGGGGCCCTCAAGGACAACAGAAAAGAACCAGCGGTACCTGGGGGGCTTCCCCAGGAACACCGGCCTGGGGGAACACCTCTGAGCAGGAACATTTATTCCCTGCTAAAGGGGACGAGGAATTGCAAGGAACTTGGCTTGGGTTTTACTGCAGAACATAGGAATCCTCCTCTCCCTGCAGCGCCCACTCATCCCATGCCCAGAGCTTTGCTGCTGTCTGTTAATATTCAATAGAAGTTACATTAGGTGCATGACCAGCTAATACTGAGCAAACATTTGGAAAACATCATGGTGTGACTGAACTCGGGGTCCTGCTACTGATAACAAGCAGCATAACCTTGAGAGCTCCTATTTACAGCCGCTGACTGCAGGGCTTTGCTTCTGGCCCAGCCTCATTATTGCTTTTTATCAGGTGGATTTATCCATTGAGAACATATCAATCCAGAGAGCCACCAGCCTAAGGCAGGGACTGTTCTGTTTCCCTGCCATCAATCAATACCTCATTTGAGCAGATGGTTTTGACTGGCATGGCCATGGGGAGTTACAGCCAGCCCATGGCCTCGTGGCACACAGAGGCAAATCTTCACCCCCACACTGCTGCTTCTGCTCTGGCTGCTGCTGTCTATAGACTCAAGACCACGCAGGGAGGCACACCAGGGTCAATCCTGTCCTGGGACTCTCTTTACAATAAGGTACGGGAAAGTACAGTTGCTCTGGATAGATAAATAGAAGCTGTTCTGCACCTCCTTCCTTATTGTAGCTTAGATGGAAGATTTCCAACTGCGCCTACCTGGTGCAAGAGCTTCTCAAACAAGGCACACAGAAGTCATGTGGACAGACAAGGAAGCCATGCAGATTCCTCCATTCCACACATAAGCTTTGGGCCATGCGTGAGCAGGGCCGCTGTTTCAGACCCCTTATATTGAAATCAAAAAACTCAGAACCAGATCCTTTGAAAGGAAACTTTCCCATTGAAGTCTATAGGCTTTGAAGCAGGTGTTTGCGTTCTGTAAGAATCCCATCACAGGAAAGCCTAATAAAGCCAATCTGAAAACAGACCCACCAGACGTAGTCAGTTCTCACAGGCATCCCATCACAAAGCTGCCCTGCCAGGCCGGGAAGCTGGGAAACTGCTTCTAAAGGAAGGGAATGCCAAAAGTCTGTGCTAGTTTCTGGTGTGCATTGCCATGGAGGAGCTGTAGCTCAGCCAAAATAACTCTCTTGCAGCTGTACAAAATGAACGGGACCGAATCAGCACCCGCAGATCAAGTTATGAAGACAGCAGCTTGCCCTCCATCAGTGTCTTACTGCAGGCAGAAGTCCTGGCACAACAGGTACCTCTCTTTCTTCTTTGGCAAATACAAAAGCATCAGGCACTATCTGGCTAGTAGGCCCAGTTGAATATTTAATAGCTGAGTCATCAAATTACTGCCTCTTTTCTAAACATAACTTATCTGCCAACTCCACATTGGCATTTCAAAGACATTTGTCACCTGGAACCACCTTTAATGCTCCTTGGTCCAGATCTCAGCTGTAGTAATACACAGTAATCTGTTCTGCTTGGTTGTGACGCACGAAGGCTGGAGAGCCTGCTGGAAGAAAATAGAGTAGAATCACTGAAATCCAAGGAGCTGCAGCCACCTAAGCCAGCTGAGGGGCTGGCCTCACATGAACAATCTCCCTTCCCATCAGCTGCTATGAACTTCAGATTGTGGCTCCCTGCAGTTTCATGAGGAATCAGTCTCATGTTTGTTTTATGCAGATATTCTTTCCAGTGTTTGCTTTTAAGTCCCCATTTCCACAAGCATACTGCCAAGGCTGATTTCCTGGAGCATTCACCTGGAAAGATGATCCTGATTTAAGAATCTGGATACTGCACACAGTGTAAATGAGATCAGCACTCTCTGGGAGGACACAGGACAGGATGGGAGGGCCAGACTGAGGGGAGGGTTCTGTGAGAACAAGTGATGAGGATGGGGCTGGAGGCAAGAGCTGCCACTCTTCAAGGGAGGTGGTGAGAGCAGCACTCCTTGTGCCAGGGAACTCGAAGAGGTGTTTGAGTTGGCAGTCCATGTTCCTTCTTGCTTCAAGGGTCATCTTATCCTGAAGACTGCCCTGGGAGATGCTTCAGGGCAGGACAAGCTGTGCTTAGGCTGTAAGGTCCACTTCCCCAAGGAGGGGATATGCCAGAAGGGCCAAGGGCCAATCCTGTACACAAGAAGCATATCCACTCTCATCCTGCGTCTCACCTTGTCCTACGCAGGCCCTAATGGATTTATGCACCCTATAAAACGAATATTGGTGCTGCTGCCAAAGGTGTGAGATAAGGGGGTCTCAAGTCACCAGATCTGCAAGAGAAGCACATTTCTGGGACAATGGGTCCTGTATCATCATACGTAAGTGTGGAGCAGGGTCTGCTGACAAAAAATACAACCAACTACAAATGCAGGGGAGCTCCTGCTCCCCCACAGAGCACGGAGAGACTCATTAAACAAGGCAGGCTCCAGTGCAGTAATTGCTAACTTTTACGTGCCTAACTAATTAGAACAAGATACTGCTGAGGAGCTGCTTTCTCCAAGATCTCGGGTCACTCACTCAGAGGTCTCTCTTTATTTGCTAAGCCTTCCGGGCTCTCTGATTAGGGTAATACATGGTGAGATTTTTACAATCGTATTTATTCAATAACAGCTCGAGAGCTGGAAAGCTTCCAGGTAATGCAACCTGGGGGGAAAAAAGTGCAGGTGGCATTAGAATCCTATTTCCTTGGCAAGGTCCAAGCTGAAAAGGCTGGCAGGAACAGGACAGGAAGAGCTGATGTTGTACAAGAGCACAGAGGGCAGGCGGAGGGCAGTGATGGGCTTGAGTTAATTGCTTACAGGAGCATGAGGATAAAGTAGTGACTAAGGGCAAATTTTCAGATGAGCTGGGTAAGCAGCTATGCATGAGAACCAGGGAGGAGGTTGGGCGCCTGGTTTGCGGGAGATGTTCTTTCAGGCTCAGTGTGACAGTACTTGCAGAGCTGTGAGACTTGTCCTTTGTAAATGAAATGGCCCCATTTGCCCCTTCAATCACAAATAATTCGCCATGCAAAAAGTTCTTTCGGGCCTGGCAGTTTTGCCAAAAGGGCCTAAAAGCTCAGAAGCAAAGCCTGCAGGTGACCTGTCAAAAGCAGACAAGGCAGGTCTGGACAAGCACTAGTTGTGGAGCAGAATGAAATGGGGAGCAGTTCTCTGCCCTTTGGTGGGACAAGTAGCTTGTGTAGCAGCACTGGGTGGATGTGTCCTGGCTACTGGTGAGGCTGACTGCCACACAAGTCCTTTTGCTCTCTCCTGGCTCTTGGCTGAGCACAGTTGGTTGGTGGAAGGAAGACCTTCACTTTAGAAACATTTCTTTCATGCTTTCCAGTCCGTTCAAGGCATGACAGCTTACCAAGATGATCCACAGACTCAGCTCTGAAGCCTTCCATGTTCACAGATGCCAAGCTGATCTCAGTTTAAATGAGTTTAATTGTACTGCAGAGGCTGGGTGTGCAATGGAGGAAGTAATTATTGATGCTGGAGTCTGCATCAGCACAACCCACAGGCTGGGTGTTTTCCTCCCTATGTTTCCTCTGTGGCACTGAAAGCTAAAGAATCGCTTCTCTCCTTCCAGATATCATCCCCGGTTCCTGTGCTCAATGGAGACATCCGAGGGAAGAAGATTGCCAACATCTCCGATGTGTGCGAGTCCATGAAGCAGCAGCTGCTGGTGCTGGTGGAATGGGCCAAGTACATCCCTGCCTTCTGTGAGCTGCCCTTGGATGATCAGGCAAGTCCCTCCATCCACTCCACCTCGCTCTGCCCTGGTGAAGGCAGCGGGGAGCTGAAGGACAGCCAGGCAGCTGAGACCCTCAAAGGAAAGGTGCATTGACACTGTTATCCTGGCTGCTGCAGCTGATTGGGAATGGCATCCATACAATGCCAGCACAGGCCATTTGCATGTGCAGCTAATCAGTCGATGAGCATAGCCATGATAACACTGAGCTCAAATTAGGTACATAATCAGATGCTTATTTTGCATGGGTCTATCGGTCAGTTATTTATTATTTATAGTTTGTGCACCACTCTGAATACCTGAAGTGCTACACAAACTATAAATGTTACAAACGCTAAGGGTGATCAGACTTGGCAGGACAAATTCCTAGCCTAGTCTGTTCTTAAACTTAAGCACAAACCTGCCGGTCTATCTTTCTGCTTCTTGCCTGGCCACGTGTTTGTGTGCATTCTCCTGGTGTGGAATTACTGAAACTAAACATAAATTTGCTCCCAAGGCAGGGTTAAAAAACAGGAATGTGTTTGCATTTAACAAAGAGATAGCACTGGTGGCAGGGTATAGCACTTCTGGCAGTGGCCAGCACAGGTCCTGTCACAGGTAGGAAGGTATTCCTAAGTTACCCAGTCTACAGTCAGAAGACCAGATGTGCTCTTTCCAGCTGGGATCAGTCTCCAGCCCTATGGACCTAGAGGTAATTTTTATGTCATTAAGAAAAAAGATATCCAGAAAGTAAGAGCTGATCAAAACCGCCCAAATCCTAAATCTGAGCTCTTCAGTACCAGCGGCACAGAGCCCTAGGGAATTCAGCACTATTAACATAGGAGCATGTCTCCCTCTGTTCTACTGTGTGCAAGTGCCAAATTGTTTAAAATGGTAAGAAATCTGTGAAACTCCTAAGGCAAATACAACTCAAAAAGTATGAAAAGCAAAATAGACTCCAGAGGCAAATGACATTTGCTCAGCACACGGGCCACAGCACAGCAGAGGCTCGGGGCAGCTCTGCACAGCCCATTGCATCCTTGTGCCATTTGAACAGAGGCAGTAAACCTGGTTAACAACACTACAAACTACAGCAATTGCCACGTGAGCTCATTTTACCATTGTGGGGCTGCAAAATTTCTCAGAGAAGAAAACAAACCTGAAGATGACATTGTCTGGACCCTGCCTCCCGCAGCAGAGGGGCTGCTCTCAGCATGCTCCATGGGTTTGGCTCATCTGAAGTAGGTCTGTTAGGACCAGCCACCCCTCACCATAAGCAGTTCCCAATCTGTCCCAGAGGGCTTGAAAGGAAAGACTATGATGCATTAATGTGCTTTTGAATATTATGAGGACATAATATGAGGACAGAGGCAGCAGATAATCAGAGGAGGGCAGGAGGAAGGACAGACTGATGAGGAGCAGGAATGAACAAAACTAAGTGCAAGCAGCTGCCCAAGGGACACAAGAGCCAGTCAAGACATGTCCAGTGGGAACATTTAATGTTAGGAAATGTGGTTACATTGCCACTAAAATGCTGCCTGACATTTCCATAGTAACATTTTTATAGGAAAAGTCATACCCAACCCTTCATTCTTCCTCTGCACCAAAATCTCAAAGTACTGGATTCAGTGGGGCAAAGCTTTCTCATTTTGAAGTAACTCTGCTTTGTTCTATCCTAGTTCACAATAGAGTGACATATTTCAGGTTGATCACTGCAAGCATAAATATCAAATGAGATGGCTTTGCCTTGCTGAAGTAATTGATTTTAACCCTGCTCAAACAAGCAAATTTTACAGAAACAAAGATGATGGTTCTGAACTGAGCTTTCTTGACTTTGTATTAGGCAGGTAATTTCTACAGGAGGGCTTTGCTCTCCCTTGGGACTTGAAGTTTTTCCATACTTCTGCAAGTTGCATTAGATGGGAAAGCTCAGTTTTGTGCAGCTCTGGTAATGACAAGGAGCTTGGCTAACATATCCACCCATGTTTGGATAGCGATAGAGAGGTTAGATGTTGGCGTATAGATAAAGGTTCCTCACTATCATGTGTGCACAGTCTTTTTGCAAGGACCTCCACTCTATTTTGCATAACTTTTTTCACCCTCTGCAAGAAATAAATATCCCTCTCTCAGCCATGAGCATCTTTTCGAACCAGAGCTCTCTTCCACAGGTGACACATTCTCCTGGCAGTTCTGGTAGGGTAAGACTTCTCTTGGCTTTGTCAGCTGCTGAGGGATAGCACGCTGGAGAAGGGGACCGTTCCCATCAAGACACACTTTTCCGAGTCTCTCCATTAATGTTTAATGATTGTTTTCTCCAGCAGAGGCTCCTGGCAGGACATTAAGAAGCCTCCGTGTCAGGCTGTCCAATCGTTAACTTCTGATTCTGCCTAAATCTCTGAAATTTTTAACTGAAGGGGGGCAAAAGATTCAGAACATTCTCAGGAGCTGCTGGAGGGTGTAAAGTGAAACACTTCAATCATTAACATCGGGGCAGAAAAACATCCCTTCGGCTTTCCTGGCCCAAATGTCCATTGCTGCGGTGGGAATGAATGGCCAGAGGGTGACCCCACCAGCCAGGCAGATGTGAGTCCCCATAAGCGTGATTTCAGTGGGAAGTGGGCATGTTCCAGAGGGACAGCAACTGTCCACAGCAGTGGATCGTGCTCCTCCCCACTTCCCAGGCTGGAGCATGATTCCTGGTTCTGTGCCCTGGCAGGAGTTGTCTTGTCTGCAGACAGCCCACTATGAACATGTCCACTGCTGGTGTGAGGTCCTGGGACAGTCTAGCATGGTCTTGCTCATGACGTGCCATGAATATGGGATGTTTCAGGTGCCACTGGTCCTGATGGATTTAGAAATGTTAATGCACAGGAGTAAACCATTGTTTGATCCCTTTCTCTGACTGTGACTAGACAGGAGCTCTCACTCCCCATCCTTGAGTCCAGTACAAGAATGCTGGGCTTGCTTACATGGAATCACAGCCTTGTGTCTGTCTCTGCAGTCACCCAAATAACTTTTCCCTGCCCTTGCAGGTAGCACTGCTGCGAGCACATGCAGGGGAACATCTGTTACTGGGAGCTGCCAAGAGGTCCATGGTGTTCAAGGATGTCTTGCTGCTAGGTAAAGAGCATCTTTCTGCACCCAGCCCATCTGCTTCTGCGAAGCTTCCCTGCCGGGTGAAGGAGAGGATGGTTCAGTGTTTGCGGACATCCTTTTTGCAGGGTGGTGGCTTGAGCTCCTCTGTATTTTAGTGAGCCTAACGCAACCTTTGGGTGCAGCTAGGCCTGGTCCACATCAAAGCCATGACATATGGCAAATCTGGGGAGCTATGAACATTCACATTGCCACCACAAGGTGGGCTATGGTGTGTCTGAGAAAAAGGCTCTTGCTCCCTGGTCAGCTTTTGCTCACTGGAGTGACTCCTCTGTAAGGAGAGGCTGCTCTGGCAACACAGGTCAGCACTGCTGGTGGGCTGAGCCAGGGAAGGGGCAGAAGGAGGAATTTCTTAAGTCCTCCACCCTCAAATTATCTCAGCATTGGTTGCCTGGGTTCTGAACTCCTTGCTACCCCTGATAAGTCTTGGGCAATGACAAGGTGATGGTCTCTGTGCTTCTTGTCTAAAGGAAATGACCACATCATCCCCCGGAATTGCCCTGAGCTGGTGGAGGTGAACCGTGTGGCCATCCGCATCCTGGATGAGCTGGTCCTCCCCTTCCAGGAGCTGCAGATAGACGACAATGAATATGCCTGCTTGAAAGCAATCATCTTCTTCGACCCAGGTATGGTCCAGCTTGGTGAGGGCTACCATCAGAGGGGACTAGTTTGGGTTATGCCAACTAATACCAGACCTGAATTGTCAAAATGCTGCCTGATCTCCTCTCTGGGCCAAACTGTTCTTAGAGGAAGGGGAAAAGTCATCCTAAAAAGGGAAAAAACATCTCTTAAGACATGATAAGAGAATCAGAGACAGCTTCACTTCAGCCTGCACCCAGATTTCATGCGGTTACTGAAGGGCAGTTCCTAGGGAACCAGCCTGGACAATCAGTTCTATGGCTTGTTTCAGATGCCAAAGGACTGAGCGACCCCTCCAAGATCAAGCGGATGCGGTACCAGGTACAAGTCAGCCTGGAGGACTACATCAATGACCGGCAGTATGACTCACGGGGCCGCTTCGGGGAGCTGCTGCTGCTGCTGCCGGTGCTGCAGAGCATCACCTGGCAGATGATAGAGCAGATCCAGTTCGTCAAGCTCTTTGGCATGGTTAAGATTGACAACCTGCTTCAAGAGATGCTGCTGGGAGGTGAGTACTTGAGGGTCCTCTCAGTGTTCCCTGATCACCATCCCCTTGAGAACCTCCATAGCTATTGTTTCCTACATGAAAAAGGTAGAGACAGCCTGTGTGCGGGTCAGCCCTTGACTCGCACAAAATCATCTCCTCCTAGCATTGACAGTGCTAAAGAGAGTCCTCCATTTCTGCTCACCTAAAGCGATGCATTAGCTGTGCATGTATTTAGAGAGGCATCCCCAGACCTCTGCATATAGATGAGCTTTGCTGTGCAACCCCTAAATTCTCTCCAGCTATTTCACTGACCCTCCTCTGTGTCAGAAAGGAGTCGTCAAAACACAAAGGTCTGAAAGCTCAGGATGAAAGAATGTCCCAGACTTGCTAGTGGGAGGCATCCAATGGGACAAAACAAAATGAAGAGTTGCCACTGTGCTATTCTTTACGTGGAGGTGTGACTCAGAAGGAGAGGAATATTTCCTGTATAAGGAAATGCAGGCAGCAGGCAGGGGTTAGTGAGGTAGTTTCCTCATCCATGGAACAAAATGGAAAGGGCATGCTGCAATCACATGTGAACAAGCTGATCACGCACAAAGCCTTGGACGTTTTGGTGCAGTGGGTCTGGCCAACTGAATTGTCTCCTTCTGCTACTGTGGCAACTGATGTCTTTTAGGCTCATCAAGTGAAACGCCGCATGCTCACCACCCCCTGCACCCTCATCTGATTCAGGAGAACCTGGGAACAAATGTCATTGTGGCCAACACAATGCCTCCTCAGATGCACAACGGGCAGATGTGTGAGTATCACCTGAGAGATGGAGAGCTCCTGGGAGAAACTGAGCTTTCAAGTGTGCCTTGAAAGCAGTTTCTACCCTGCGAGGAGATTTCCATACAAGACAGACCCTCTGATAATAAGTGTGTGAGAAATTCCAATGCAGAAAGGAGGGAAAGACAAACAGAGAGGTGGGTTAGGTTAGATTAGATTAGTCTAGCCTGATTCAACAAGATGGTCCCTGGCAGCCTAACTTTTACATAGCCCTTAAGGGATGAATGATCCCATCCAGTGCCTACTGAAATCAGTGGCAAGGCTCCCCTTCTATTCAGTGGTGCAGACAGACCTTGTTTTGCCCTCTACAAAACATGAGGGCCACCACACAGGGCACCACATGGGACCATCACTTGGGAATTTGGGCTGAGGTGGCCTCTGCTGACCAAAAAAATGGCCAGTACAGGTCAAAATGCCAGCAACTCGACCCATTCAATGCTCATTATTGTGGTTCTTCAAGAGAATCTAACAGTGCCTGTGTATCTAGGCAGCCTCATAGCAAACACAAGAGCTATTAGGAGCTATGGCTTCAGTACAGAGCCTCTGCCTTGCTTACACCTGAACCCCACATGACTGAGGACAGATCCCAGTGCTGTCAGATCCATGAAGCCACCTTCTAATTCTGTTTCTCTCTCTGTAGCTACTCCAGAAACTCCACAGCCATCCCCACCTGCGGGCTCAGGGCCGGAGCAATACAAGCTGCTGCCTGGAGCCATTGCAACGGTGGCCAAACAGCCCACCTCCATCCCACAACCTGCCATAACGAAACAGGAGGTCATCTAGCAACCTGCCGACCAGCTGGCCTCATTCAGAAGACCATGTGGGAGAAAAGCCCAAACTGCCTCCATCACTGTGAAAAGAGAACCCATCCAGAGTCCTCTGGGCGCAAACACACGGACTTGCTTCTTGGACCGGTCCACCAACACCAAAAGCTGTCTTCCTGCAGCTACAGACAGCACGGGCCATGGGCAGCCCTGAGCCCCAGAACTAAGGCTGAAGCCTTATAGAAACCCTCAGTCCTTGTGAGAAGGGCCAGATTTCTGCCTCCCTCTGTGGGGAGGTTGCAGTGACTGGGGGCTGCTCCCCCATTGCCACCTCTCAGCATTGGCTCAGCACACATCAGACCCAGCGAACAAGCAATTCTCTGTGCGGTGTGAATGGAGGGCTTCCCTCCCACAGCCATGCCAGCTCCCCAGGCAGTCCCCAGCCCAGCCAAACTTGATGGAGATGGCAGCTCCCCCAGGAGCATCGCATCAGGTGAACCACATGGGTTTTGCCTAGGCAGCACTGCCAGAACCACTCCTCAGCCTCGGCTAGTCGCAGGTCTTTTCATGGTGTCACCCTACAACACACTAACCCTCCAAACCAGCCAGGTCTAACACATCTTTCCAGCTGATACTGGGGCAAAGTCTGGCCCATGAGGATTTTCCACTGTTTGGATCCTTATGTCTTTTGCAGTGTTTTATTTCCGTGCCATGGTCACACACCCCCCCCCCCAACCACAAGGCTCAGAGAGGCAACCACTGCCGGACCCTTCCCCTACATTACTTACTGCCTCCTCACTACCTGGACAGGGAAGCTGGGGGACCAAGGGGTTCAGGAGATTTCAGCTAATGGGATGGGGTCACCCCTGTACAGCCTGGCAGTGGGCAGCAGTGCCCAAAATAACACTGGCCCCACTACTGCTTCTCAGCAGTCACAAAACCACTGGATGCCTATTTGGAAGGAATCAGGAGGAAGGATGTACAAAGGGGAGATGCCTGTGAGGGTGACAAGAGCCTGAGCCTCACGAACTGGAGCAACACCTTGGGCTGCCCAAGTGCTGGGAGCACCGTGACTAGGATCTCAGTTCAGACCCAGCTTTAATGCTACTATGTGCCATATAATCTATTTGTCCAATCCAGTGCCACTCCTTCAGCTTAGAGCGAGTGGCTGATAACAGATTTATAGTTCTTCATAACATGATAAGAACTCATTATGGCTCCTTCAGACCTTAGAGGGTTTGAGGGCAGCACCCTCAAAACCACAATGCTTGAAGTCCTGCAGAGAATGACAGAGGACAAGGAAATACCCTGTGTCCCCCAAGCCCCTTGGGTCTGCCCCAGCCTTGGCTCTGCACCCACCTGCCACAGTCCCTACTTCTCTGTGCCTGCCTGTGCCAAAACCCCACAGATCTGACCTTTGGTTTACAGCTGGATGCAGGGAAGGAGCCCTCCCATGCCCAGCACTTGCCTCCCTGGGTGCCAGCAAGGCTGGAGCTCACGGAGCCCTGCAGGGATTCAGCCCTGAGTCACTTCTGGCAGCACAAAGCAGCTGCGCCCCAACCACGGACTATGCGTGTGTGGTGCTGGCCTTGGGGAAGTTGGAGCTGGGGAAACCATGGCTGTGGAGAGATCCCTGGCGGGGAGGAATCTGAGCCAGCCCAGCCAGAGGAGCTGCACATCTGCCCCTTGATCTCCAATGCAAAAATGAAACACCTCTCCCTGCACTGACGGTGTCACAAGTGTTGTACTGTCTCTCAGTGGTGGCATCAGGCCGAGTAATTTATTGCAATGATGAATCCAATCATTTCCTGTAAATTATTCTGTAAATCACATTGATTATTTATAATTAGGAGATTAAATGCAAAAAAAAACCCACCCCATAATAACCAGGCTGTCTTTCCCAACTGCAGCAACCCCTTTTTCCTGTACGTACACGTACTCTGTGGGGAATCCTTTTTGGTCTGCTTGCACCAAGCATTCCTCAATACTGTACATTAACTTTTGCTGGTTACTGCCTTCCAATGGAAACAGAGGAATATTTCTTCACTAGAGTTTGTATTCATAACAAAAAAAGAGAGGAAATAAATGCAAAAATGTTTTCTAACTTTCCCCAGACAGATGGATTTCTTTCTTCTGGGAGGATTTGTTTTAAACCAAAGGGGCTCACCTCCCTCTTGGTTGAGCACAAAGCATATGGGTATTGAGGAAAGAACCCAAACAAGTGTTGGATGCTGTCGCCAGCTGTCACTATTTCCTGGCAAGGCTAATGTTAGCTGGTGTCTGTCCTGAAGCCACATGTGCTGGCATCATAAGATTGAATGGCAATCCTGATTTTCATTAAAAGGAAAACAAACATGAAGAATAAGTATTTGATTTCATGCTTCCAGGGAGCTTAAGGACTTGAAGTAACCACACTACGAAAGCCAAGCACAGGAAGCCAAGATATGTTATTAACATGCTGAAGATGAAGTCCTCTTCTAGTTCAAAGGTAATTTCTGAGCATTTTGGGTGATGATTCTGCTTTGGTTCAAACACAGCCATCCTGCCGCTGGCAGCAGTACAGCCAAAGGCACACTGAACATAAGGGCATAACAAGATGATAAAGTGAAATACACTGACAATTAGATGATCAGAGCCCCAAAGCCATCACTAAATGCCTGCACAAGATCAGCAAAGGCAGCTGTGGGACATGCGTTATCTCAGCACACACACAGCCACTGAGGGGTTAGTCCAGTCAAGAGAAGGAAAAGGAGTTAGTTCCTTCTCTTTAATGTGGGATAAAACCCAGGGGTCCTCCGCCTGCCACCAGAACCCAGTTACCGGTGGTTGGCTTTACCTGGGTATATACCCTAAAAACTTCATGTATGTCATATCAAACCTTTGAAACAGTAAAGTCTCCTGGTTTCCTTCCCATGAACTGCTCTATCAAGGTTGCCCTTTACCTGGTTAATCTTAAATCAGTGCAGTCCCTACCGAAGATTTCTTATTGCTCACTTGGAATAAACCCCACAAACAGTCCCAGAGACATCCTTGTCCTTAAATGGCATCCCCCATCTCAGCCCTCACCTCTTTTGTCAGACCACCCTGAAATCACCCTCAGACACTGTTCTTGCCACTGTGCGCTGTGTTTTATCCTGCTGGGCTCCCTGGAGCCCAGAGGCAATGTCGCATGTCAGAGGATATGGCTGCTATAAGGACAGCCTTTAAGACACAACTTCCTTATGTTGGTTTTGGACATGAGAGGTTCCTCTTGTCCTCTCCTGTGCTTGTAACCTAGACTAAGGATAATTTCCTGGAGAGCAGCATCTCCAGCTGCGAAATCTTTTTATGATGTCCACACAAAGATCTGTGAAAGTGGTATTTTTAGGTCCTCTGGCCACTGTGAAATACATTCTTTCAATATCCTTTATATAACCTTCATCTGAAGCAGCCACCAGGCTTTGGAGTCTTTTCCACAGCTTCCATATCTCAGTGGGACAGCAAAATAAAGAATAGCAAATGAATTTTATGGCCTGCATATCATCTCTGACAAAGGCAACTATTGCTGCTATTAAACTTGCAAGAGCACACAGAGGCACAGATAGTCATGAACAAGAGGCAGCAGGCATGGCTCAGCAACGTGGCACTGCTGAGCCAGGCAATTCTGTGTGCCAGGCTGGCCAGTTCCCTCAAGGCTGAGTGCAAATATCACCAACCAATTGGGGAGTTCAGGCCACGCACACTGCACAACCCCCTTCCATTCAGAGCGCCTGGAGGAGGAAGGGTAAGGTGTAGGTATGTTTAAAATCCCTCTCCCCATTCCTAATCGAGGTGTGACCCTGATAATCACAAACACACCTAGCACCTGAAAAATTGCCAGCCAGGCCAATAAAACCAGCAATGTAGTGTCAGCTTCGTTAGGTGCGGGGTGAGCAGGATTGCTTGGCACAAACAAGACTGCAGTCACGACCTTCAGTTTAGTGCCCTGTGTGAGACAGAAAAGGCTGCTGGGGTCAACAAAGTGCTCCCCGTTCAAGCCCTGGACCACTGGGCTCTGTGGGCTGCGCTCCACTTCAGTCCCTCATGCCTGGCAGCTCTGCCTGGCTGCAACCTGCACTCCCTTGTGACTCCCCTATCTCAGAAGAGCCCTCCTGAGCCTCGGGGACCCCACACTGACAACTCTGGTCTGGGGGAGCTGTTGTGATTGCCCACCTCCTCCCAGGAACTGTTATGAGTGTGATAAACAGTGCAAGAGCTGCCTGGATAGACACCCACAGCAGAAAGCACTGTGAGTTGGACAGGAATTCCTCACTGTAGCTGCCAAGCCAGGCATTAGCACTGGCTGGAATGTGACATGTTCCCCCTCACTGACCAGGAAAATCATTACAATAAAGTAACCCAATAATACACTTCTCTGTTCCTTTCCAGGACTCCGCAAAACCTCACTGTGCCTTAAAAACACCCAGTAATTAATCCTGCTGATGGGTTAGTATTACCATGAACCACTGACATGGAGCACATTGGTTCACACATATCTTAGGATCCACTTAGAGCTGATTTGCAGAGGGTACAAAGCCTTACAGATCCACCTAAATAGAAATGGAGGGCCCCAGCTCATGCACCAGCTAAAATGGGAAGCAACTGAGAAAAATGCTTGAGGCAGAACAAGCAAAGAGAAACCTCAGTGCCAGACCCAGAATCCCTGTTTCTGGACTACAGCACTTCCGAACACAGGTGAAGGACAGCCATTTGGATCCTCACTCTGGGTGGCTTTTAACCCTCTCTTAAAGTGTGTGGGACTAAAGTGGCATCTTCTCACCTGGGAGAGCACACTGGAGACCTGCTGCACTGCGTGTCCACGGAGGCGGCAGAGGACACAGCTCCAGCATTGCAGGCTCTTATATTCCCACTGAAATCCTACTATTTCCTGCATGTAGCTCCTCTCCTCACAGCTGCATTCCTCCACCCCAAGGCTATGTACGTCCTGAGATATTGCTTAGGGGTTACTCCAACACCCAACCCTGCTTCACTTCTTCCCACCAATACAAGAGCTTGTGATAGACACCAGGTTGAAAGCCCCAAGAGCAAAAGCACTCAGTCCAACCCAGGGAGCAGCAGCACTTCCCTCATTCTTCCCCTGGAAAGCATCCTACTCCATTTACCAAGCAGGTTCCTGCAGGAGCAAGTCCAAGTGCTTTTATTGCTCTAACACACACAGCAGCACTGCAGCCATTGCAAGAAGCTCAGGTCCCCGAGCAGCACCTTCACAGCACCCTGGAAGGGCTAATCCTGCCAGGGACCCATCCAAACACAGAGCTGCTTTCCTTCCAGTGTACCAGGGCACCACAAAACACAATGAAACCTTTCCCTGTCCTCTCTGGTGCCTGCAACCTCGACTAAGGATGATTTCCTGGAGCGCAGCATCTCCAGCTGCAAACACTTTTCATGATGTCCAAGCAAAGATCTGCAAAAGTGATATTTTTAGGTCCATTTTTCCAGTGGGAAAACTGTCTCTGTCCAGAGTAAATGGTGCGTTGGATGGGAAGACCTTGAAAGGTCCCTTCCAGCCCAAACTATTCTGTGACTCTTAGAAACTAAACTACAGAAATCTTGACATAATTAAAACATCCAGAGATCCTGCCAAGCATATTCCTTGGCAAGCTTTTGTGTGTGCTTGCTGTTGCTTTAGCTTTGCGTGTGGGTCTGGCCTGCCATATACACATAGTGAACTCATGTGCAGAGCAGGAGCTGCCCTCTGCAGCACAGTGTCTGCTTCTTACAACTGAGGTTGTCATCTGTGAGATTCCCCTCTTCACACCGTGACATCCAGAAAACGGGTACGGAAGCCTGTCCTGGAGGATGTACACTTCCAGACATTGAGACTATGAATATTCATGGTAATTTAGGGCATATATTCTCAGTCACTTTACCCTCTGAGCACAGAGGAATAGCTGTTGCATTGTATCATAGCCAAGTGCCCCACAGCCAGGCACCATGTCCAGAGCAGGTTTATACCAGCCTGGTGTGGCCCTGCCTAGGGGGATAAGCAGGGGCCATCATTCCCCTGCAACCCTTTCCATGCTGCTGGACTGGCACAACAGAAGCAGCTCAAGTCTGATACACCAGGACCTCATGCATGGACAGACCTCACCTAACACCATGGGACTCCCTGCTCTGATGCTGAGCTGCCCAAAAGGGTTGTGTAATTTGTGGAGCCCAGAGGTTCCACCTGCACCCAAAGGGCCAGAGCCCCCCTACACATAGATTATCTTTATTACAGGACTGTTATGTTTGCACAGGTTAGTGATTTAATATCAGTTTAAAGCCTTCTCTGTGAGCAATGCTGTTTGAAGTCATGCTCTCTTTTCAGCCTCAGCTTGCCAAGACTGTAAAATGTTTATTGCTAATGGTGGAAAACCTTAAACAAGCTAAGATAACTTTCCCAGGCTGGGCATTAAAACTGTTCGGATAAGTAAATGAGTGAAGGGTATTACATGGACTTCATTAAATATCAACCAACACCAACAGCCATTCATTTATAACGCAACGGCAGGGCGCGGGAGCACCCAGGAGCAGAGCTGAGAAGGTATGAACCACATGTGATAGGAGACATGAGAAGGGCTGGATTCCCCATGGGGCTCCAGGTGTGGCTCCCAAGGTCAGGCAGCACAGCTCCTGAGAGAGGCTCTTGCAAATACTGTAGATTTGGAGTTGATGAAGTGGCTCACCTCCTCTTGGCTGGCGAGGGTTCCATGCATGTGCTGCACTGTGCCCTTCTCCCTCCTGCAGCCATGGGTAAGGACACAACTCTCCAGCTATGGGAGGGCTCTGGGTGCCTGGATGTGATGGTTGTTTTCAGTTTAGCTTTTACTTCCTTATAGACTGGTTCAGCCTTTACTGGTTTCTAGCCACAGGATACCAGCACCAGGTAGAGTAAATTACAAAACCTCTTGCTACTGTTCCTGTGGTCTCATGTGCCAATAGTTTACAATTCCCCCTACAACCTGGATTGAGCCCCTCACTTCCATCCACCACCCACCACTCTTCTTCAGTTCAACATCCCCCACATAAGGAAAACTGAGGTAAGGCAGTTACTTCATTTGGGAACCCATTCTCAAATCATGTTTCACCCCCAGCCCTTCTTCACGATGCAGAATTCTCTCTTCTACTTTCCTTCCTTATTCTCTCCTACCTGCCTAAGGCTCTTGCTCTTACTTTAATATCCTTTTTCATACCTCTCAATATGATTGCAACTGATTCTTGCTTGACTCCTGCATCTCTTGTTCCCCAAAGCAAAGCTTCCTTCACACGTGACTCCTTTCAAACATCCCTGCTTACTTCTAACACCCTGCTGCAGCAGCTATTAACCGGTCAGGCCTGGAACTGCCACCTCCCTGCTAAATTTTCCTGCCTTGTTTGAGGGGTGCAAATTCCAACCTGATTTTGCAACCTGTAGCACAAATCCCTGTTTGCAGCTCCGGTAGTTCCCAGCTGTTGGGTATTTCAAAGCCTTTTCTCAGATCAGCTCTGCCTCACTGCTAATTTCAGCAATTAACTGGATCAGGTGCACCCAGAAACCTCCTGCGTCCCTTCAGTGGCCACAGACCCATCTCTTCACAGGCACATTCTCACTCTCTCCAAACTGTGCCTGCAGCTACCAGTTTCAGGCTCTTACCTCTACCCTGGGACTCTGGGTCCTGCCTGGCTGCTTTTCCCATGGTTGTGTCACAAGTGCCTGTGCCCAGGAGCTGTACAAATGGAAACAGGAGCAATGTCATGTCTCTTGTCCTCCTGAGGGCCCTTCCAACCTTGTTTATTCCACCATCTACTGGGAAGGGCATGGAGCAACATCACAAACAGGTCTAATTCATGCAGATCCAAACTGGTCCCAGCTTATGGCACCAGCTGGCCAGGCTGCACCCAGCTCTGATCTGGCTGCGCCCAAAGCAGGGTTAGACTGGAACATCAGCATGGGGATGCACCAATGTACTCCCCTTCTCTGAGATGCCTCCCTGCTGGTAGACACCTGTGGCACACTCAGTTTGTTTCCATGGTGCCACTGAAATATTTTCCGCTTTAGAAGGATGAAACCTTGGAACAAAAATAAATCAAAGCAGAATCTCAGCTGCTGCAGAAGGGCCCCGTTTCCTTCTGGCAGCTCCTGGGAAACCCGCTCTGTCCAACTGTCTTTGACTCCCTCTCCTGGCTGAAAAGGGTTACAGCCAAGAGATAACAGCAGAGCCCACTGAGCTCGCTAGGAACAGCCCCCAGCAGGATGCTGAGCCCATTTTTCAGTCAAAATCTAAATCAATGGGGTTAAACGTGTGTCATTGCCCCCATCCCCGTAGCTCTGCTGAACCTTTTTTAATGCAGCAAGCCTGGGAATAAACATCTTTTGTAACGTTATTACAAATTCCATGCAGAGAGGTCAGGCATTGCCAACTGAACTCCTGTGGGATATGGCTTTCTGGCCTCTCAAACACCAAACCAAACTACAGCCACAAAATCCCCCCCCCCCAAACCACAGAAATCCTCCCTTCAGCACCATTTAGTCCCTCCGATGCCATCTAAATTCAGGCTACTCGAACACACCTCTTGGGCCCTGCTCCCATCGGCTGCACTTGCCCGGACCCTGCCCTGAGGCTCCCCCAGCTCTGCCCAGGTGATGCCGCAACTGCTCTGCCTCTCGGCTCGCCGGGGAGCTCTGGCTGGCGGGGAGACGCTGCAGGGCCCGCAGATGGTGCTGTGGTCCCGGCCAGGCTGCCCTTGTCCTGCGCTCCCAGTACCGGAGCTCGCTGCTGTCTCAGGTACCGGATTGAGCACAGACAGGGAACCGTAGAACGGTCTGGAAGAGATCTTAAACCCCATCCAGTCCCAACCCCTGCCACGGGCAGGGACACCTTCCACTGGAGCAGGGTGCTCCAAGCCCCTGCGTCCAACCTGGCCCTGAACCCTGCCAAGGGATGGAGCAGCCACGGCTTCCCTGTTCACCCACGCCGGCCGTTCCTGCCCGATCTGCCCTTTGCCGGGAGGCCCCGCTCCGGCAGGGGCAGACCCCGAGGACACGTCCGGTCACCGCCGCTCTCAAGCACCACCTCCAAGGGGGCTTCACGCAGACAGAGATTTCCATACAGAAGGACATGAGGGTGCCGCCGCACCGCCCGGTTTAATGGAATGGCGCTGTACAAGCGGATAAGGCGAACCGGACGCAGACGCCCCCCCACACGGAGCGGCCCCGGCACCCCCCCGCTGCACCGCGCACACACCAGAGGCGGGGGAACACCCGCACCTTCGCCCCAAAGCACCGCGGGGCCCGGCCCCGCACCGCCCCTGCGGTACGTAGCGCTGCGTCACTTCCCCGCGGCCGCTGTAGATCCGGGGCGCCGCTGCGCGGGAGCGCTCCGGTACGGCGGGGCCGGGGCGAGGGGCCCGGGGGTCCGCGGTGGGGCCGGGGCGTGGAGGGAGCGGGGCGGCTGCGGGGGGCTCCGCTGCGGCTGTCGGGGGCCGGGGCCTTGGGTCAGAGATTGAGCGTGGTTGGAAAAGCGCTTTAAGGACTGTGCCCGTCCTGACGTTATGGGTTCTCACTCGTCTCTGTCTGCTTGTGCTGGATTTGGGAATCCGCATCCCAGTTCAGGAACACTGGCAGCAAACCGCAACTAGATTAAGCCTACCTTAATGCCCACACGATGCTGCCTGTAATTCTCGTACCTGCTCGTCTAGTCTGTGAAGTCCCGAATTCCACTCCTCCTCAATGGCTCAAACGTGCACACGGGCAGAACATAGGGATCAATGCACTTATTCGCAGAGAAGTTAATGAAAATTGGCTGTCTGGGGTCAGCTGCGATGGCTGCTCAGAAGAGGCTGTCATTTGACCAACAGAGAGAATCCTGCCTATCCGGGATGCTTTAGTTTCTAGTTGCACATAGAAAATAAATGTTAAGGCAAATTAAATGCTGTATTTTGCAATGAAGCTGTGTAATTCTGTATTTTAATTTTCATTTATTTGCTTAGGTTTCATCTGAAGTAGTTTTCTACTTGCTATGCAGGATAAAGACATTAGAGAAACCTGTCCTTTCTAATGCTAGGAAGAGAATTTAAATGTCTCAACTGTGCTTCTGGCTGTAGCACCAGTTCTTGGAAGGGCCTTCTGTTCAGCCAGGAGAAGGAGAGATACAGGGTATAATAAATATGTAAATAATAAATGTGCTTCTGAGTCCCTGGGATTGTTTGTTATCTGTAGCGCTTGGTTCTTGACAGATTCCTGCTACATTATGTCAGGAGACAGCGACTGCACCAGGACGAGTCCATCAGCAGGGTCTCCATCAGACAACGAGTTCTTGCCAGATCGGCCAAAGTATGTTTGCACGTTGTCTCCTGATCTCATTACCAAAGCCCGGGAAGAGCTCCAGGAGAAACCTGAATGGAGGCTGCGTGATGTGCAGGCACTCCGAGATATGGTGTGCAAAGACTATCCCTCCCTGGGGACCTGCCTGGACGATGCTTTTTTGCTCAGGTTCCTCAGAGCCAGGAAGTTTGATTACGATCGAGCTCTGCAGCTTCTGGTGAACTACCACACCTGCAGGAGGAGCTGGCCTGAGGTCTTCAATAACTTGAAGCCATCCGCAGTAAAGCCTGTCCTCGAGTCGGGCTTTGTCACTGTGCTGCCTCGGCTGGACCCTGAGGGACGCCACATCGTCTGCATCCGCCCAGGTACTGAAACGCATGAATGTCTTTGTTCTCCATCTTCAAGGTGTGTCTGGCCTCTGTTGTGAACGTGGTTATTTAGCCAGAGTACATAGGTTCTCTTTGAAATCTGAAAAGCTAACTTGCGAAGGGACGCATTGGTCGTTATCCAGTGTTACACCGGTTCCTTTTCTATGTCGGCAATAACTGCAGTTGTGTCAAAATGGAAATGCAGTGAGGTGGGCTGATGAAATATTAGCTGATTCTAGAGAAATTAATGTAGTAACTCAAACTGAAACTGCTGGCCTGCCACTAGAAGCTTGTAATTCATGTGACAGTAAGTGGAGAGAGGAGTCTGTGGCTTTGACTCTTGCGTAAACAATCAGAGCTTTCCATGTACTTTGGCTGCTGCCAGGCTTGCTGTAAGTTTGTCTTCATCCATTCTCCTCTTTTCCATTAACCTGCTTTCTTTCTGAGCTGCAGCTGCTTCTAATAAGCCGCGCTGGGTGGACAGTGGGGTTCTTAAAACCGCTGCCTTTGCTCCCTGAAGTAAACATGAGTTGCTGTTTATCTCTTGCTTCAGAAAGGCTGCTCTGAACTAAGGCTGTGGCTATTAAAGACTAAATATTTAAGAGTCCAGGAAAATGGAAAATCAAGTTTTGGAATGTGTATTGTTAGCTTATATTTACTCTCCAACTTACCATCCATGTCTTGTAACCTCAGACAGATGGACACCCAGTAATTACCCGATTACTGAGAACATTCGTGCCATATACTTAACGTTAGAAAAACTCATTCAGTCCGAAGAGACCCAGGTGAATGGAATTGTAATCCTGGCAGACTACAAAGGAGTCAGCTTATCTAAGGCGTCTCATTTTGGTCCTTTTGTAGCCAAAAAAGTGATTGGAATTCTTCAGGTAAGACGTGAACTGGTGGGAAAATAAGCTTGTGCATTGTAAATGGCTGCTTGTGTGTCTAGGGTTCTTGACTGTCACCAGCAACTTAAGGAGCTTGGCTTTTACAAGCGGAGTTAAACCATGTCTCTGCCCAATCAGTTTCTAACACCCTTGCCAACTTACCTCACTTGCCCTTTTTTGACTTCTACATCCCTAAAACTAAATCTGCATTAGAAACATAAACTTTGAGTTGGAACAGGAAAAAGCAGTTCTGCTAGGTTGGGGTAAGGAAGAGGGGGAGCACTGACTTACAGCTAGAGAGAAGACACTGTTTTGCCTAAATGCCGAGGAATGGCTCATTATTTAAATGGTTCCTGTCAGCGAAATGGAGCTGACCACTGGGCAAGTGCAAGTTCAAGAATGGCTGCAAAGACTTTGGCAGAGAGGACTTTTGAGTGGGTATGATTTGAGGTGGATTTCCGTCTACTTCCTGAAGGAAGAGAGGCTTCTTCAGCCTAAGGGGCAGAGAAAGAGACAGGAATAAAAGGTCTCAAATAGATGTTGGGAAGGAAAATGATGGAGAACAAGTTGGAGCAAGGGTGTAACACAAGTGGAGTTGTGCAAAGTAGGAAGGTGAACGGAGCGAGAAGTAACCTGGCCAAAGTGGCAGGGGGCTCTGATGATTTTACTTGATGTTCTGCCATACTCAGAGGAGTGAGATGAGGAAAACTTCTCTTGAATGGGTTAATTCCCTCATTATTTTGATTCTGGCCTGAGACAGTTACAATCTTTGTTGTATCTGAGGCGGATAAGGAAGGATAGGGGGAATCAGGGAAGGTTATGGAGATGAAACTAGTGAGTTTATGAATGCCTATATAAGAACTCCTTTAAATCATGATCCTAATGAGACATTTAACTGTCTGAGCCCGTATTTAATTTGTACAAATGAAGTAACGGGTGTCCTGCTATTATAAGTGGAAGCTATTCTCTAAACAAAACCTGAACATGGTGAAAGACGTAAAGGTATAGGTGGTATACAAACATGTTGCATCAACCTTGCTGAGCTGCATCTTGTAAAGATGAGCTAATTTACTGACCTTCATAAGGTGAAAAACACACCTGCGGTGCATGTTGCCTGCTTTTCACTCCAAGCACTGACTGCTTGCTTTGTATACGTAGGCTGGTTAGAAGGGAAAGAAATTTCACTGTGGCACAAGACCTTAATTGCTGATCATGAGCTTTTGCTTCAGAAAAATGTTTCTGCAATTGTATTTGTCCAGCAGAAATCCTGTAACTGAAATTAACTTGTTTTAAACTGTCTTGTGGAAGAAACACTGTGTTCTGTTGGCAGCAGAGCCTGTTTGTCTTTGCAGTTAGCATGACAGAACAGTTGGAATGGCAAAAAATAGTGGTACCACATTTCTTTCTTAAGTAGAAATACATTTTAGAGTACTTTGTGTACTAAATCTTGTAGCTGGACACACTGAATCAGCCTGCTGTGGGTCTGAGCATGGCACACTCCTCTGAAGCCAGGGTCACCACTTCCTAACTGCATCCCCTTATCAGGGGTAGGAATACAGTGATCACCTAAGTGCCTTTGCCAGGGGAGATGAAGAACAACGTAAGAAATCAGGATTTACTGACAGCAGTACATTTCTCAATGCAAGGTTTTCTTGTCTCTTGACTTTACGCTCTCAGATCACATCCTGAAACTATTCTGTATTACAAGGTACATTTCTGTTGCTGTATTGGTTTATGTGGGTACCTCTGAAAGTTAGGGAGCCAGTGGGTTGTGCTGGCAATTAGTCTCAGGAGGCTTTAAAAAGAGGAAGATAGCAAATGTCTTATATACTGTATTATAACATTATTCTTTACCCTTCAGGATGGATTCCCCATTCGAATAAAAGCTGTTAACATAATAAATGAACCTCGTATATTCAAAGGCATTTTTGCAATCATCAAGCCTTTTCTAAAGGAAAAGCTAGCAAACCGGGTAAGGATCTGTGTCATTTTAACATTAATGTTATGTTGGAAAGTTCCTTGCTTGTCCATTGCAGTAAAACATATTGCAAAACTTCACAGCTAAAAACACATTGGTGCCACTTACTCGATGTAACTGGTCTTTTCTGCTTTAATTTCTACAAATATGCCTGTTGGGAAAATTCTTCACAAGAGAGAAGCTTTGAGGAATTTAATATTGGCATAGTATTAATATGGAGCTTTAATACACATGGTATGTACCCAAGACATTAATTCCACCCCTAGGGTTGGATTATTTTGGCAATAACTCTTCGTTTATGAGGTGGTGTAACAGAAAAGCTGTGCTGCCCCTGCCTTGTTCTTCTCCCTTATGGAAGCATGCCTGCATGGGAAGAATATTCTCTGTATTGGACTGGATGTTAGATGATGCTTTTTCCCACAAGCATAAGTACTTCCAATCCCAGGAAGGAACTTAGTGACAAGCTGAATTTGGAACCCTGGCACAGACTGGCAATTGTTAAGTCTCTCTTGGTGGGACTTAAGCTGCACTAGACTTGGATTTCAATACCTCTCACTATTATGTTTAATTGCACCTGCCCACTGTTGTATGCTTCCATTTGCTTATAAGGACGTCACTTCTAAAACTTGCTTTTTAACTCAAAATAAGTTGTCTGTTTCAGTAATTTGCTGTAAAATGTTTCATATGCACTATTAAAGCTATCTTCTGCTTTCTTCAGTTTTTTCTTCATGGCTGTGATCTGAATTCCCTTCATCAAAATATTCCTCCAGCGATCCTTCCTGAAGAGTATGGTGGTACTTCAGGGAAGCTGGACACCTCTGCATGGAATGAGCTGCTGCTGGCCTCTGAAGAGGACTTTCAGCACGATTTCTCAGAGCTGGTTCTCCCTTGTGACAGCTCTCCCCATGACATGCTAGGGAGTGGGGATGCTGATGAAAAGCAATGTGATGATTCTCTTCGAGGCATGAAACCTCAGCTCTATTACTGTTACTAAAAAACCAGTAAAGGGAAGGTTTCCAGCACAGTTAAAGATCTGTTCTTGATAGGTGATGCTGTGAACTCTGCCTTACCCCTAAACCTGCAGTTTAGTGACAGATCACAAAGGCACTTTACACTGTAGAACCAAAGGAAGCTGAAGAGTGCACAATGGGGGCAGGGCAAAGTTCAAGGAGGATAAAGGCAAAGAGCACCAGTTATGTAGAATACTTAAGACTCATCAACCTCCATGTGAATGATGCAAACTGGCCTATTCTTTCTATTGATAAAGGAAAAAAAACCCTAATATTACAGGATAGTAAGCTTGACAGCTTCTTGTCCCCTCCCCACACAGGTGAAAAGTGACAATGATGATTTTCTAGCTGTGACCATCTGTTCCCTTCCCCTTTTGCAAACACCAGTAATCCAAGACAAGAAAATTGCTTTTGAACCCCGCAAAATGTAGTTCTGTCAGTGAAGATTGCTTAAAAACATCAAAGTCTAATCTGACCTGTCCTTTACCACTTGGTTCAGATTGTGACTTGGTATTTCTGAAATATCTCAATAGATATTTATATTAAATTAATACAGAGCAAAACTTTCTTACCCAGGAATATGAGCCTGGAGATCATCTCCGAAACTTCCTCACGGTAGGAAAAACTGTACCTGGAGGATCAAATACTACAACATCTATGCCAAAGGCCATTATAAATAAGCAATCTTCATTTTCAGAAAACAGGAAGCTTTTCAGATCAAGTACTATGGCTTCTGATTAGCTAACAGCTTCAAAAAATGAGGTTCAATAGCAGGTAAGAAACAGCTATGTCACCCACCTTCGCACATTGTCAGTTGTTCTTCAGCTGGTTGTGATGAGTTGGGTAAGTAACTCGTACATGGAATTTTAAGGATGCTTTGTAGCAGTTGGCGTATGCTGTATAGAAGGCAATATGTTATGTATGACAGCAAGGTGCTGCTTTAGCTTGTTACTTTGGGCAGGATTTGAGTTTAAGTCTGCGAAACCAAATGCAGACAGGCTGTTTGAAAGCATATTCTTAAATTTCCTGGTACTGTAGCATTTTGTTCACTGTGCTTGTCAGCTCTTTTGTGGAATGTTACAACTTTGTTTTCAACTTTGTTGATCTCTTTTGTCTTTGGTTGTCCCATTCCTGTACGAAGTTAAACTTTAACCATCTCTGCAGTATTACCTGTAGCTTGTATGCCTGTGCCTCTAGGTCTTTGTCTAGAGACAGAACTAAGACCCCGCTGTCAAATCAGGGTAAGATACCTATGTCTAAATAAGCTGTTCCAACTCCCCAAGTTCAGTCTGTTTAAGGGTCTTGAATTAGAACTTACTCTTAGCACGCTCTTTGCACATGTTTTTCTGCGCTGTAATAGTGTGGATGGAAAACCTCACTAGGGCCAGGAAAGCACAGCTTGTTACTTCAAGGTAAAGTAGTTCAATATTTGGTGAAAAAAAACACCCCTTCTAATTGGAGACTTACCTCTAGAGTGCTTTCTCTGGGTGAAATCTTTACTTAGTGCCAAGTGTCATTACAGGTACCAGTTGTTTCTGTAAACAGAAAACTAAAGCATCCTAAGAATTTCAGACATTCATTTTCCAAAGTGCCAATCTCTGTTTTGAATGTCTGTCTTCCTCTCAGTCTCCCTGCAGCAGAATTGCACTGCCAAAAAGAGACTCCTTTACCACTGTAATGACTTCCTGATCTGGCAGCAGACCTGATTCTGGAACTAGGGACATGCAAACGCCATACTTTTCATCCCAGCATTATAAAAGGAGATTGGGTTTTGAAAAGGGATAGACCATGAAGCTTTTTTTCTGTGTGGCAGTCAGAATTTGTGGGAGCAGGGAACTCATCAGTTGAACTGGTTTAGGTTAAAAGTGGAAACAGATGAAAAGCATCCGATTTTTCCTAACTTTATAAGCCAATTCTTTTACCTCTTCTGACAACTATTACCTGTAGCATGGGGAAAACCAAACAAAACCCAACATCACCATTTAAAGTAAGGTCAGAGTGCTGCTAGCCATTTCCTCATCTCTGACCAGAACATGCTACGTGTTTTGCAGAGATGAATTCAGTCCTTTGTGCCACCCTAGCAAGACAGTAGCACATAGCACCAGGACTTAGGCAAGTGGCTGCCAACCCTGTTTAACTGCCAGAACATAGAAAGAGTGGTGTTCAGTGCCTCTTAATTCCAGCCACTATGTACAACTAGGAACAAAAATAGGAAGATCCACTTTCCCTAGAGGTGAAGGCTTGACTGGTATTTGATACACTTTCCTTAATTGTGCTGCAGGGTTTGAAGTGGTGGTATTTTGACAGCTAACCTATAGGAACAGCTACTCTGACCCCCTCATAGAACTACCAGAGAGGGAGGCCGAATATTCAAATTTCAGTTTAATGTCCTTCAAGAAGAAAACAACCTAGCTGTGTTCAGCAGAAAGCTGGGGAGCTTCTACACCCTTTTCCAGGCTTTTATATTCTCTTGCATGCCTTAAATAGTAGGCAAACTAGATCCATCTCTCCCTGCCCTTTTCTCCTCTGCTCACAGAGAAACTAAGAATACAGCATATTATTTAAACATAATAGATAAGGATACATTATCAATGCTGAAAATAGCTGGTCTTATGCCTCCAGAACTTTTGTTAAAGCTGTCTGCTGAACAGCTGCTGTCAGGATGCTTGAACTAAGCCAGGCTTATCTTTATCAAGCATTTAACTGTTACTTCTCATTTGCTCTTTCTTGGCTTTAAAACTCAGACAGAGTTGCAATGTCATTGAGCTCTATCACTAACCCCTTCTTAGGTACATAACCCGTGCTTGTCTTGTCTTGCAGAAAGCACAGCTCTGTCTTATATATGCCTGAATACTGAGCTGAGAATGTTCATTGAGCTTTAGCACTTACTAGCAAAGAAATCAGTTTGTTCCCAAAATGTCTCATATCAGCACTTGGAAAATAAACAATTTAAGCATAGAGTCTTTGTCTGCAAGTTAAGAGAATAGATAGGGAAAGCTTACAGGCTGCGGGGCTTTGGTTTCTTTTTGTTTACAGCACTAAACCAGATCTGTTCTTTTTTCCACTTGAACTAACTTTGTTCCCAGAGGTTATATGCCTTGCCCAGTCCATAAGCCATCCCTGCCAAATCCAACACATAAGGAAAGATACTTGAACTGCACTGGGCAGCCATGGCTTTTGGCATTGAGTGGGACAAAAGGTAGCTGCATTCTGTACATAAAAGTACTTGAATTTATACTCTTACAAATGGGTGTTACAAACCCTGAGGTATTTTCAGGAACTCGGTGAAGTATTGTTTTTGTTAAGTCTCATTTTGGCATGAGTAAATCATAGTGTTATTCAAATTACAACTTTTGCCTTCTGTTGTATGTAGGCCTAGAGGTGTTGGGTGGTTTAAGTGTACATCTTACTTTGACAAAATTTATTTTTATATTGCATTTTATAAAATGGAGTGGTCAAACCCATGTACTTTTCTGATGCATGACTGGGTGATTAAACACATTGTAACAGCTGCTAATTTGATATTTTAAATGTGTTCGTCTTGTGTCATGTTGGGGTGTTTTATCATAGAAGCCAATAGCAACAAATACTTGGTTCTACACTAAACACACAGTTGCAATCAACTGTAATTGCCATGGTTTTATAGAGAAAGGTGTTCCTTTCTACTGCAGAACTAAATTTAACTTGAAAATATACCTGAACAAAGTCCAAGGGACAGGATTTGACATTGAGAATCACAGGGAAGATGCTATTTGTTTCAAAAGAAATACATTATGACTTACTATTTGCTGCATGGGGAAAACATCCAGTCACATCCAAGTGGACACTGCAGCAGCTATTAGCATTTTAATCACTGTATGTAGTATTTTGCATTGGAGATAACTGCTGCTTCATAACGCTGCTCAACAGAGCTGAGCCAGTGTCAGTAGTTAGTTCACTTTATTTAAAGAAGTTTACAGTGCAAATGCTGTAGTGCCCATAATAATCATTTCACATACATTATTTTTATAAGCATATTAGACAAGTGAAATCAATTTGAAGCTCTATTTTTCCACATAATCAAAGTTGTTTAAGCTAGTCATACACTTACCACTCAATATTTGGCAAAGATACTGAAAAAGAACTTGCCATAGAAGTTGCCTCTTAGAAAAGGCAAGTTGGGTCTTAAAAGGAATTAGAATCAACAACTTTTTAACCTCAAAGTTCTGTTCTTTTAGTGAAGAATAAGGGTTTTTTTTGCCACAACACAGGAAGGTAAGTATAATTTCAATCAACTTTTGCAGTGGAATGTAGAAATCAAGCAGCGTAGCTTACACTTCCAGGAACTGAAGCGTTGGCATATTAGTGCATTATGCTGAATATAATTGTTCTTTAAAATATATTACTTTGTATTTTAGCTAAGTGTCACTTCAGTTCAGTAGAAAGGTTGTGGCTATTGGACAGAACAGATACTTTTTGTGCTTTGACAGCAGAGCTATAGTGAATTTTAAAAATGCTGTAACAAGATAACCATGACTGAAGGTTAAAATAGATAACTGATACTAATTTTGATCCTGCATCAAGCATTACGCAATATATAACTTTCTATCCACCTGCATATTAATACCAACATAAGCAACAGTAACATAGCCCATATAACTAAAGCAATACATGAACATTTTGGCCTTCAGCATAAAAATCCCCACTTCCATAAGCTTCAGCCATTTAACTGAAGTCCCTATTAGTGAGGATAAGAGGAGCCACTAGAGTCCAGAGATAGAGGAGGAGACAAAACCAGCTGGAGGTTATCTTCATCCACACGGCTGGCCACTTACTTGTCATTGTTTTAAAATCTGCATCAGGGCTAAAAAATCAAAGTCAAGTCAATTAATACATAGAGAAGGCACGTGCCATTATTCCTTACTACCTCTCATAACAATCTGAAGTTAGGACAGTCATTCAAGACACTACAATGCAATAACCTTTGTGGGAGACTGGTGAGACAACTAAACCAGCCATTTCTTCCTTCCTTCCTTCCTAGGCCTGTTCTTGGTAGCCAGTTTTCAAAATGAACCTGCTTGTGTATATTGATGTGCTACTCTTAAAAGAAATTGATACTGACACAGGTTGCCCAGAGAAGCTGTGGCTGCCCCATCCCTGGCAGTGCTCAAGGCCAGGTTGGACTGGGTTTGGAACAACCTGGACTAGTGCAAGATGTCCCTTGGGGGTGGCTGGGGGATAGAACTGAATGAGCTTTAATGTCCCTTCCAACCCAAACCAGTCAGTGATTCTATGAAATATGAGTCAGCTATGCAATAGACTCCTGGCAGTTGTAAGTGCATTTGTTAATTTGAATAATGTAACAGTCCTGGGGAAAGTAGTTTTAAGCTGCAGCAGCAGCTTAGAATTGGATATTAGGGCGCTTGGGTATGTCCAAGTGCTCCAAACAGATCTAGGAAACCATATCTCTAAGTGGCATGTATCGCTGTCCCTGCACGTCTTTCCCAGAGTGAAGAACTGGACTCTGGATTCTGATAAGCTTCCTTATCAGAAGTTTTTAAGGTGGGAGGCCACCTTAAACCAATGTTGTAGGTCTCCTTCCTGCTGCTTGCCTATCTGAAGGGTAATAACCACACTTTCTGCCCTTGCAGCTGTGAAGCAGTCCCCTAGGACTGCAGCTGCTGATTTTGTCTTTTTACATCTTAAATCAGCAACAAAAGAAACTGAGAGGACACAAGTCTGATGCAGATAGCACAGGGACAGCACTTTAACCTGCTTGGCAGGAGTCTCCTATCCAACTAGAAACAGAGCCTGGTACATCCCACCCACCATTTTCTGTCTTGGTCTTACCTGTACCAGTTGGTAAGTGTCATCATGATGTAAAGAGAGGCAAGAAATAGCATCAAGTGGAAGAAGCTGTAGCTGTACTGAACACCATCCTTCTCATTATCCATGACACGGCGCACTTCCCCTTCCTCTGCAGCCCCGCTGCTGGTTCCCACAGTCTCCTCCAGAATAGCACTGTCACTCCCAGACAGTGTCAGCTTGTTCACCTGGCTGTTACTTGAGGTACGAATGCTGCAATGTACCCAAAGACAGATGTGGTTAAAAACTCCTTTTCTGGTTGGCGTGTTTGCTAATAGAACAAGCAACAGATCACAGTGAATGTCTGGGACAAGCAAATAATGTTGAAAACACAGGAAGCTCCTCAGAGATTGTTTTCATCCAAGCGTTTGTTAACCGAATTAAACAGTGTCCCTAGCCCAGGTCTTGTTAACACATCCACAAAACAGAACACAGCTTTATCAGCCATATTTGGGCTCGGGCCTGAGACAGCAGCTGGATATGAATAAATACAAGTACACTTTTCACTAGACTCTGATTCAAACTGAAAAAGTCAGACAAATCCCAGTGGTTTATATTTGACAGCAGTGCAGAACCCACCTGGAATACAAGAGGCAAAGGACAAAGATAATCAATCCAACAATGCTCTGAGCATCCCACCACTGCAGGGACTTGGGCGGAGCTGGAATAGCAGGTACAACAGTGGTATTTGCTGGACCAATGGTGGGTGTAGCCATCTGGGTAATGATGTTCAGCAAACTTGGGTTACAGCTTCGTTCTGAAAAGGTTTTCAAGGCAGATTAGAGAGAGATGAGCTCTGCCAGAATTTAGCTGAGAAAAGATGACAGGTAAGCTTGTATTTTGTCATTCCCTTTAGCTGCTGATCTCTTTAATTCCCCAGAGACAGCAATGGCATGGAATATTTTTCCTTCCTGTGAGCTAGGGAAGGGTGTAATAAAATGAGAATGCCCTGACACTGGTTTAGTTACCCTCAAATGCCCCAGTTTAGTTCTGGAAAGAGGCAATCTGATGCTTTAATTCCTCACTAGATGTTATCCAGACAGATCAGCAATCCCCACATGGTGATCTGAAATAACAAGAAGCCACTTCAACTGCTTCTGTTTTCACACCAAAACACATTACTCAGCTCAGCCTGTTGCTTACCAGGCTCATTGGACATGGCTGACCAAGTGAGATACATGGTGTAGAGCGTGATAACAGAGGACTGGAGGAGGCCAGAGCGAGGCTGATGTTCCTGTTCAAAGACAAAATAGCAAGCCAAGGTCAAAAGGGCAAGTTTTACCTATAGTTGGACAGTTTTACCCTACTGCCAATGGTTATTAGCATGAGAATCTTTATTTTTTAGATACACACTGGGCTTTGTTCCATGTTCAAAAGACTGCGGGGGAAAAAAACCCTTAAGAGTAATACAATCTATGCAGTGAGCAAGCCAAACATGGAAGGAATAGCAAACAAAACCCAGCTCTTCTGTGCCCAAGCCTCAGTTATGGTTTCTCACTGACTTAATCCAAACTTGCCCCACGGTTTTGTAGATAGGAATCTAGCATGTGTTTTGTGTAAGCATTGCCAGTTCAGAATCAAGCATCATGCAAACTTATTAAACACACTTGCCCATAATTTCAAAGCCACAATATTAAGCCTAGAAATTCCCAACTTGTTTTGCTTTTCCCTAACAGGTTTCTCTGTTCTGCCAGAACCTTCACCACTAAAACCACTCTAGCACTCCCCTACATGGAAACGAAACCCAAATCAATGTTAGCCCAAACAGCCTATCTTCAGGAAACACATCACTTCATAATGCCTTGGTCTCGGAGCTACATTTTCTTTTCCCAGATGTTCCTAGCTAGCACAGCTATGATGATCACCAAATTTAAAGTTCTTAAGTCTGACTGAATTGATATTACATCCTTCTTACTTCCCTGCCTTCTATGCCAGAAAAAAATAGCAGAGAAAAATAATACCTGTACTTTTGGAAGGACAGAAACAATGGAGACAGCAATGCACAGGATCATATTAATGCTTATGAAGAACTTGTTCTCAGTGCAGCCATCAGGCTTCGTGTAGAAAATATAGAAGAGAACAATAAAAACGAGAGACAAGGCGTAGAACAAGCTTGTACAGGACAGCAGAGCTGGAGGGGAAAAAAAACCAACTGTTACAATACCCAAGTAATTTAACAGTACATCTAAGGTGATTTAATGACCAGCTGTCACTGTAATGAGACAGTTCCCACTCCTCATGTGGAAGTCTGGTTCAGAAAACTACAATAGCAGAATGCATTTTTGTTGGGTACTGCTAGATTTCTGCTTTGGCTCACTAAGCAGTGCAGCTCAAAGGAAAGCCAACACTGCCACCAGGAGAATAAGACTTGCCTTTCAGGGGCAGTTTAATTGGTTTAACTGATGTCAAGCCATGGTGTCAAAATAAGAGTGCTTTTTTACACGCTTCTTGCAGTCTATTTAGAAGCCCTGAATTCCCCCCTTTATGCTAGAGGTTACCCATTTTCATTTCCATTCTGCTATTTCTTTCCAAGAAGCTACAAAATACTGTAGCTATGAGCAAAGAGTGACAACAATTAGCACTTTGTCATTTAGCAGTCAGCTTGGGAGCGTGCACTAAGGCATGTTCTGTCTTGTACTGCAGCCAGTCATGGACATAACTGGGCTCCTGAGGACCTCAGGAGGCGAGGTAGCAAAGCAAAATCAGAGTTGAAGAGATCCAGGCTACCAGCTCCACACTCACACTGCAAACTAGGCAAGTGTTGTTTATTATGACTGTTGGATCTGCTAATCATAAGCCTAAAATATTTGCATCTTATTTAATGAGAAAAAGGCAGTGCTGCAGCTATTCATTCCAAATGTTTATAGGAGTGATTCAAGGAGACTGCAAAGTGTAATTCTAGGTACGTCTGCAAACTAGTAAGAGATACTCTGCAGAGTAGTGGCCAGCAGAAACAAATCCTCTACAGGTTAAGATTCCTACCTGCATACCAACATTTAGGATTTCCCTCATCCATTCTCTCCACCCAGCTCTCATTCCAGGAGTGAGCAAAGTCCACAAGAAGCACCAACTGGATAAGAATGAAGGCAGCAGCTCCACAGATACCAATAACAAACCAAGCTAGTAAAGGGAACATGAATAATAGGGTTAGCTTTCATCATCTGCATGCTAGCCCAATTAAAAAATATAATAAAAATTAAAAAGCTCCTAATTATACCACAGACAAATAATGAATAAATCTGAAACTATGTTTAGAAATGCAGATGCTGTTAATCACTTTGGCCTCCATCCTGCCAAAGCACATAAAGAGTCCCAGCTATTCAAGAGTGCACCCTGTGCTAGTCAGGCTGAGCATGAGAATATTTAGCCCAACATCTTTTCAGAACGAACACAAGATCTACACAAGACATCTTTGTGTATATAGTGCCATCATGCCGCATTTCTTTGAGGGTCAACAACCCCTTCAAGTTCCTGCGATGTGGCCAAACAGTAAAAGTTTCTTCTATGGATATTTCAAAGACTCTAGGGAAGTATCAGAGAATCATAGAATAGTTAGGGTTGGAAAGGACCTTAAGATCATCCAGTTCCAACCTCCCACTAAACCATGCCACCCAAGGCTCTGTCCAGTATTTAGCACTGCTCAGTGTTCTGAGCTGCCTTGAATCTAACTAGTGCCAGAAAGCTCAGCCCAGCAGTGATCGTGTCATGGAGTAAAACTGTCAATACCCAACAGCTATGCACTTGAAAAGAGATTGCTTGTTGCCATAACTTCAGTTGGTGGCCAGAATATTGGATGAACCAAGAAGTAGGGCAGAATCTGTGTCTTCTCCAAGATAACTTTAATTATTGCAACTCTAAGTCTTAAGTAAGTCTGTGAAACAGTTTGAGTTTATTAAACAGAATTCTGTGATGATGTATTAACTGTACCTCTTGTGAAAGGCCCTTCAGGAATGTAAAATGCTCCAACCATGATAGCCACAATGGCAGCTATTTTGAAGAACCAGAACCTTTAAAAGAAGAGACAAGTTGAAAATACTGGTCTTGCTCTGCATATAATAGTCATGTTTTGCATGATCTGCAAGCCACTTGCTGTACATAGATGGGCATCTAACAGAAATGTAGAGAAAAAAAGTTGTGTTCAGCAGGGATTACAGATAAAGTCATTCACCAAATGGGGGAGAGGGAGAAACAACCATCAACACATTGGAGACATGGACTGACAGAAACCTCAGAGGTCAGCAGAGGCAAATACAGAGACAAACACCTAAATACAAACACCCGGAACCGGAAAACACCGCGCAACAGGACAGGCTGGGGGATGACTGGCTGGAAAGCTTTGCTGATAGAAGATCCCCTGCCCCAGCAAACACTGAGTTATCAGCTCATCCTCACAGGCAGGAAGGCTAACTTTGCACTGTTCTGCTTGGAGAAGTTAAAAAAGGAGATCTAAGAGAGAAGATCGTGAGGAGAAAGAAGGGCCGTCCAATCAGAAACCAGTTTCTGCTAGCTTACCGAGGTGGACTGATGCTATGAGCACTAGATTCAGCACAAAGATGGCAACAGAAACTAGCTGAAATCCAACATCTCTGTGTAACTACAGAGGAGCACCTAGAGCATCTCCCTTCTGGTGATCCAACCTTCGAGGATTATCAGTACATTGAATATGTTATATAAATAGGAAGCTTTTTAGGAGACTAAAGTGTTCCTCTCTAATTCAACTCAAAAAGAAACAAGGCTGTCAATGTACACATAAACATTTGACTCTGTGTTAAGCAACAAAACTTGAGATAGGAAAAAAGAACAGAGCAGGCAACTGGCTCACAAACATACCCATTGTGTATCGAGGCTCTCGGATCATTACTTGTTTTCACTTCTATCATGAGCAGAGAGAGGAGAAAGAAGAACACTGCCATGGCAAAGCTGATTCGATAGACAGCTCTGTAGCCAACAAACACATCACAGCTGACAAAGCCATCCATGTGCGGTATGTGCGTGTGAAGCCCCTCATCACAAAATCCAGGTATCTGAACAAAGACACATTCAGTTGTGAATTTACATCTGCATTTACAATTACATTCTTAAAGCACTCTAAGAGCTAAGGCTTTCACTCAGCTGTCTCCTGGGAGATTTGATAACAAGAGACCTTGTGCTCAGCCAGCCTGCACAGACCCCATTATTGTGTTTCTTTCCCCATATCACCACTAAAAGCATGCAGGAAGATTAAGAAACCACAGCACCAGGCCTCTGATAAACGACTGTCAATCTCCAGGTCCGGTCATGTTTCAGAGAGCAGGCATGTGCTTAAAAATGTACATTGAGTGAACTTGCCATTTCAGGCAGAAGTCATTCAGTACACGCAGCCTCTTATCTCAAGAGACAAGGCACATTTGGGTGTTTTCCCCTCCATACCTTTTTGAGCTGCTCTTCCATCCCTGGTGCCAGCATAATGCAGGCAAGAGTAGTGCTGAGGAGCAAGAGGAAGGCATAGATAAGCCGCGTCACCGTTGAATTCTTGCTGTTGGGACAACATCTGCACAGCAAACATGAGGCACCGCTGCACAGGCAGGGAATCTGCAGGGCACAGACAGGCACAGTGAGGGCGCTCCCCCCGCACGGAGGCAGCAAAACAGCCCAACTCCATTCAGGAACACCACTCCCCGTGCACATAACCCGCTCAATGGACATTTCTGACTGACGTCCGGCCTGAGAACACCCGTGAATAACCAACTGATCACCCGCGCTCGGTTCCCGCACCCGCCGCCCGGCTGCAAGGGGCGGCAGCGTCCCGCGGCACCCACACGGACTCGCAAGGGCAAGCCCCGGCCGCCAGCCGCAGCCCCTAGGGCAGGAGCGGGACAAACACAGCCTCCGCCGCCCCGCTCTGAGGGGCTCCCGGCGCCGGCGGGACGAGCTTCTGCCCACAGGCCGCGAGCGGGGTCAGCGGCCGCGGGATCGCGCCGGGCCCCCCGCCGAGGCTGCGGGCCGGTCCCCGGGAGGGCGGGGAGCGGCGGGGAAGCTGTGCGGCAGCGCCGCTGCCCACTCACCCAGCTGGCCAGCGAGCACACCCCGAGCGCGGCGCCCATGGCGGCGGCGGCAGCGACACTGAGCCCCCCCCACCCGCTTCCTGCTTCCGCGCCGCCCCGCGGCGCCAGGAGCCGCCATCCAAGAGCCGCCGCTTCTCATTGGCTGGAGCTCTCGGAGTGAGGGGCTACCCGCCAATGAGAAGGCAGGATGGAGCCGAGCTCCAGCGGGAGGCCAGCCTGCGACGGCGGAGGGCGCGGGAGGGGGACTTGTTGTTTACGAGCACCACTTCCGCCTTCGCGAGGAAGGCGGACGCTGATTGGTCTAAATCGCCAGCGAGTGGGCGGTTCCTCCGGCAGACAGCCAATGACAGGGGCTGATCGGCAGACTCGGCAGCCATTCGATGCCCTGAGGCGGCCGGGGATGCCTCGGCCCGCGGGGTTGCCATGGCAGCGGCGCGGCGCCGAGGGTGGGCAGCATGGTGGCGGGCCTCCACCGGGTCTCCACCGGGCCTCCACCGGCCACACACGCAGTTTCAGTCACAGAATGGTTTGGGTTGGAACTTTAAAGCTCATCCAGCTCCAACCCCTGCCACAGGCAGGGACACCTGCCACTGGAGCAGGGTGCTCCAAGCCCCTGTGTCCAACCTGGCCTTGAGCACTGCCAGGGATGGGGCAGCCACAGCTTCTCTGGGCACCCTGTGCCAGCACCTCAACACCCTCACAGGGAAGAGCTTCTGCCTAATGTCTACTAATGAGGCTGAATGCGTTGTGTCTTCCTGCCCCTGAGTGCCACCCTAGTGCACACTGTGCCCTGTCTGCATGGGTAAGACTGACCCTGCCATGTTACCGTGGGGACAAGGTGTCACCAGGCATGGTGACGAGTATCATGTCCGTGCCAAGGTTGCGTCAGAGTTACACCTGAATCACGGCAGAAGCCCTGGGATGCCTGAGGAAGCAGAAGGGCGGCCTCCTGCCACCCTGGTACAGCCCTGTACAGATCACAAGGGGTCTGTTTGACTCTGGTCATCTGTAACACATTCACACCCTTGTCCCATTGGGATATGGACACACCACATTGCTGCCTCTTTTTTTCTGGATGTTTTGACAAGCACTAAGGCATGGATGAGCTGCGTCACTGTTGTCCATGAGGTTTGGCCTGTGAAGTGTTGTAACGGGGCTGTGGGTGGAAGTGGGAAGGCTCATGAGCCTTTCAGAGGTGGGGCTTCTCAAGGAGACACTTCTGCCTCAGTTCACACTAGGCTATGTGTATGTTGGAGGTGCACGGCTGTAAAAGGCAGAGATGATTTAAGATTCCTTTAAAATGGAAGAAGAGGTGGAGGAGTGAACCATGTGAAAAGAGACATTGTTGTGCTGCTGCCCAGAGTGTGGGGGCCTCTCTGGTTTTGGATTACTGACATACTGCACGACTTGCAGTTTAGAGGGAAACAGCTGAGTGACTGCACTCCTCCTTGCTAAAGCCTGGGAGCAAATGGAATAGCTGAGACATGGCTGTGAAGAAATGACAACAGTGAGAAGGTGACAAAAGCTTACACATAAGTTTAGAAAATCACTCTGAAGCTATTTGATTGGCATTAGTGTTGCAAAGTATCACAGGGCAGAGTCAGAACTGACTGATTTGGGTTACAGGATATGTTGTGGCTGTTAGCAATTCCAGCTATTGCACGTCACTTCCCACTGTGTCAGAGCCTTCTTTCCTCCACACAGTCCCTTTCCAAGAAACCTGCTTCCATCGCAGAAAGGGACAAATAATCAGGGTGACAGATAATAATCAGAATGACAAGTAATCAGAATGCTTTACTGCCATCTAAAATTGCCAAGAAATGACAAAAAGTGTTCAGTAAACTAGCCACTTATTACCCACAGCAGCTTTAACATTCAGAATGTATGAACATAATGTTAGCATTATCATCTCTCTTGTAATCAGCCTCATTCATGAGGACATACAGACTTCTTTTGGAAAAAGATCACGCCATAAATCATTGAAACTGTTCCTTCAGATAATATATGAGCCTTTATTATTAACATATTTATATTACTCTTTTGGGTACATCAGCTGGATCTGTAAGAAGGCTTTGTCACATCCCTGCTGTTTGTTCACATGAATATGTGCAGAATCCAAAATTCTGTGTTCCCTTCCCAGTAATCCTGGGTAAATAATTTCATAGGTGCATTACTAATAGAGTGATGAAACTCAGCTAAATCCTGAGTCTGTTTTCTTCACAGGAAATTTATGAGACTAATAGTTTTGTTAAGTACTGTTGGATCCTCTGCTGGATTATGCAGAGACAGGCAAAGGATACAGATAAAAAGCTTTTTCCTTCCACTGTCCACATAACAAGAGATTTCCAAGGGCTCATTTTAAACCCCCTCTGATTCTGCCTAACATCACCTCAAACCACACGTGTTTAACAGGAGATAAGGATGAAGTCAACCTAGTGATTGTCAGCTGTGAGAACGAGACAGGATATGGCAGGAGGTTATCCTAGTTTGTACAAAAATACCCTGCTCTGGTATGTGAATCAGTTCTGACAGCAGAATGAAATGGTGCATCCCCTATGTATCTATATGTTACATTGCATACATATCTATATGTTAGTTGACATGCCTAGAATAAACCCTTGAAATTAGCTAAAAGCTAAAGGAAATGTGTCAGATACGGTAATTTGAAAGACGTTCTCTGCAGTCCTTTGTGCAACTGAGCTCATATGAAAATGTCACTCAAGCTTGTGCATTAGTGCTATTCTTGTTAATCTCAAGGGTCTCCTGTTCGCAGTAACAAAAACGCAGAACTTTTCCTAATGTTCCCCAGAGTATTTGAGGGTCCCTGCTCTGCATGGGCTGCATTTTTCAGGTAATGGATCCCACGGGTTTTGATTGAAAAATCCTTTGACCATCCAGAATCTTTCCGCGCAGGTGAAGGGAACTGCAAATTGGAATGGCTGGGTCAAACCGCCTGTAAAAATTAAATCATACACAGCCTGTGTTTCCAAGTAGAGTTGCCTTGACCCATCTACAGGTCTAAACATCCTACTGTGGTCTGGCCTGCATAAACATCCACATTTTGAGGTATCTGCGTCAGTTTCCTAATATAACTCTCCTAACTGTTTGACTTCTTAAAAATGTTTGGCTATAAACAGTATTTATAACTGTGCTTTGATTGAATTCCAAAGCATAAAGAATTACAAAGTCTTCTTTAGCAATAACTGCTTCTCCAGTTGTATAGTTCAGGATTTGGGTTGGGTTCTATTCTACCATCTCAATTTTAAACTGTACTTAAAGAGAACAACCATCAAAATCCTTTATCCATGAGGTAGTTATTATATAATGAGAAAATACTGCTACAGCTGAAACCACCAGCAGGTTTAATTGTCTTTAAGGGGTCACTGTTAATAGCTTCAACAAAAGAATGCTCCAGCAGGGTAGAAAGTCCTCTCACATATAAATAATGTTAACTTTATGGAGCTCCCAGATGACTTTTGCTGTGGTCTAATCTAATCATGCACTGTAGATACAGGGCCTCACTCACCACTAACAGGCAAAGGCCATCATGTGCTGCCTGCTGTGATTCCCCAGGGAAGCACAGGGGACTGCTGCCAGCACTGTGGCTCTTCTCCCGCTGGCTTTACACTCACCAGCCCCTGCAATTTGAGATCAAGAAAAACCAACCTCATCCACACCCTCCAGTCTTCCAACATGAAAGCTGCTTTTCTCTGCAGTCCTTTGCTCACGATTTTATAATTCTCCTCTCCCCTTGACTGCGTGCTCTGTGACTGCATTAGCACCTGCCTCTGCACTTCTTAGACTATTTTCCTAGCATGTCATGGATATGTGAGTCATCTTATTTGCAATGTGCTGAGCTGAGTGAGAGTCATAGTAAGTTGTGCGCTTCAAGGCCATTAGTAACGCTGCTAAAACTTGCATAATATATTCTTCAGTGTCTGAATCCCTGAGAGATTGAGTAATTGTTTTCTTTTTCGCCCCAAGTGACTATGGAACTGGATGAATCACTGCTGTTATGACAGAGGAATTGTAATCTTTGTGTCTTTCCAGTTTTGTTTTGCCAGAAATTTATTTTATAGGACACCTTTGTCCAATCTCCTCTAAGTCCTTAAAATGACACCACAGACCTTTTCACTGACTTCAGTTCACTTCAGATCATATGCTCTGGTCTGGCAACTGCGTTAGTTTGGGTTATTGGTAAAACAAATGGAGATAAATGTTCACCTTTATCCAATCCTCCGGAATGAAAAGTGTTCAAATAACATTAAATAAAAGCTTATATATAAAAAAAACCAACCAGCCAAATCCCCTAACAAAACACAGAGATATGCTGGAGGGAATATTTTGTACAAAAGATCTGCAGTGACATCTGTGAATGAACCATGAAAGGGACTAGCAACAGATGGCTGATAAAAAGGAGGAGGGAGTGAAAGGTGTGCTTTTGTGAGAGGTGTCCATGGTATCCCTGCAAACAGCATGAGGTGCTCAGAAAGACCCCTTTGGGGAGCAGGATCTGACCCAGAGGGGCTGGCACTGTTGCAGCAGCCTTAGCCCTGCACCAAGCTGGTAGTAATGGTCCAAGAAGGAGCCCTGCAGCCAGAGGCGTTGCTGGAGCTTGGCACCTTCCCCATCCAGCCCTGTAGGCGGGAGAGCATTAGTGCAGAGCCAGGCATCAGCCTCTGCTCCGCCTAGGAATGCTGATCTAGCCCTGGGTTTGATGCTAGAGCTACTTCAGGCTGTTCAGGGCATTGAGGTTCCTCCTGCTTTTAAGTAGCCACTTCAAGATTGGGTAGCCACAAAGCAAGCCAATCTTCTACTTGGGCATTGTCCAAGCACGCTTACAGATGTTGCTGAGTTTATTGTTTCAAATGTTTTCATGATTTTTCCTTGTCTGATATATTTATTTTTTACTTATTAAGCCAGGATTTATTTCCCCTGTGTCTGTGACCCCATCTCTCCCATGAGAGCCTGCACTACAATCCAGCTGGTCAGCCTTCTTGCATCAGTGATCACTGCAGCAGAACAGCTTCTAGTGAAACAATAGTAGGAGGAAAAGTCAGGAATTTCCGGATTTAATCCTGCCTCAAGCAGTTGTGAGTTGTGTAGCTTTAGGTGACCCACAGGACTATGTGAGTCCATTTGTAATGTGAGAAACCAAGCGTATCCTGGAGCCGTGGCAGGCTCCGTTTGTTCCTCTTTCCTCCCGGCTCAAAATCAGATGAGTGCCTGACCCAATTTTTTCACATACTAAAAAGAGCAATCCAGGATCATACTGTCCATAGTAATTTCTTTTAGCTGGAGATTTCTTCCCCCCTCTTTTCCTATTGTTCCCCACACTGGTTCCATTGCTTTCCATGAGTTCTGAAGCTAGGGAAATAGTTTTTACTCATAAATCTTTTAAGTCATGTAAATCCTCCCAGCGTACCAGCTGACATTTTAGATGTTGCATTTTTGCACTCGTGCCAGGAAGCATTTAGCCTGTTCCAGTTGCTTATGTTGTTGTATTTTTTAAAGAAGGGGAAGACAGTTCTTTCCCCTTGTGCCTCCAGCAGACAGACTGTTTCTCCTTGCGGAAGGAGTTCACAGGACCATATACATGCATCAGATAAAAATCTTCCCACGTCTGATATTTGCTAAGTTGAATGATTGTTATTCCAAAGCCAATAGCTGGAATGGTTCTATGATTTAACAGCTCCCGAGCAATTTTTTCTTCTGTTCTCAAGCTTTAAAGAAATGAAGTCTAAAAATGAAATCCTTCAACTTAGAAAGACTCATTAACAAAACACTTTTGACCATGTTATCATCACAAATATTTCTCCCTGTTTGTTTAAAGCTGGCCAAGAGTTCTAGAAATACTTCTAAGATAACAAAAATGGGCATCAAGTTTGAAAAGGAACTCTGTATTTAGAAATCCTGAGCTACTACTGGGGGGATGGCTGTGCCGTTAACTCTTCTGGTTGCTCTGAACCTCCATTGCCTTGGAGAGTGAGTCATGGCACTCTTCATAGAAATGTTTTTCCCATCCTAGATGACTGGAGAAAAAAAGTACCCTGGGGGTGTCTAATAACACAATACTATCTGTAGTCACATCATTGAGTTCAATAGGATTGCTGTTTGAGACAGTCTAAATCAGTTTGCCCAAGGCAGTGTAGGGCAGGAGCTGACAAGGCTCAGTATTCACCCTCTCCATGTGCACTGGAGACAGAAACAGTCATAAGCTTAGCTCTGGAAGGGAAGGAAGGGGAAGAACTGAGAGCTGAGCGTTGGTTTATCAGCAGATCTTATAAGCTGGCTTCCTGCTGCCAAACACACTCAAGCACTGAGCCTGTACTACAAATTCACACACACAGAGTTTTAAAAATATGCTGAGGGTGTCATGATATTGCAAAATTCACTGTTCATGGGAAGCCAGCGCAGGGCATCTTGCTAAGCCTGACCTCAACAGCGTTTCACTGGCAGAAGCAGAGTGATTTCCCCCTAAGAGAAGTAAGAACTCAGTCCTGCATTTGTTGTCTTTGTGAGATAATGGCAGAAGGTTGGTTGGGGTTTTTTCAGGCTCTAAAGGATGGCTTAACAATTTTTAATTAGTATATTAGCTAGTATAAGTGTATTTGTTGCTGTGTTTTTAGGGGCCTGTGCAGAACTCAGTGCCTTGACAGGCCAGCAATGTAGTTCTTCTGAATATTTGCATATTTTCTTTTCAAAACTGTTTTTTTCCAAACAGGTATTTAGTATCATTACAGTTTTCAACCAATTTCGTGCAAGAGCCATCAAAGCCAAGCAGAAACAGATGCATCGGTGCCCATGTGTGTGTCAGAAAACTGCCCTGCACTAGCAGTGGTTTCTGGGCAGAGAAACAGTCCTTGCAAGAACACAGCGCCTTGGGTGAGATACAGCAGTATAAACAAGGTTTATACTCTTTTGCTTCCCTGCTTGGATGGGTTTCATCTCACTGCCTTGAAGCTGCTATAAGGTAAGTATCTAATCCAAGCTTTCCCTCTAGGCAGTGAAGATGACAGATGGGACAAATTTGTTGTCCGATACATGATCTACCACCACTCACTTAATCCTCGTCTCTATTTACTGTCACAAGAACTTTGATGTCTTATTTTTAGATAAGGTTCTGTGGTTTTAGAATTGAAGTCTCATTGTAGCCAGATACTAATTTCAGTGAAAAAAATAATGTGCAAAACCTGACACATGCTGGTCAATGAAGAATATGATGATCACTGGTGATCTTGACTCTGTCTGTAGGGGTTGAAATTTAGTTAGCATTATGTGGTTAGGCACCAGCTGGTGTTAAGATGTTGCTTAACCAAAGAGCCATTATTTACAGTTAATAAAGTGGATACCATGACACATTCCTTATGGTGTAGATGTGCTATCATATCTTGGCAACGGTAGCAGGAGGAATTATTCTGCCTGGCTGCAGTCTTGTCTTCATTGTAAAAGGAAAAATAATGAGGGTGTAATTCCCCAGCTTGGAACTAAATGAACTCAACTGAAAATGCTGAATGATTAAAGATGACTTCTAACAGTTTCCCAAACTTTGCTTGTTTGGATGACATCACTGATGGTGCCAGTATCAGCTCCTGGCTCTTTCTGGGCTGGATCCATAGCCAGCAGGCACAGCTCAATTGTTTGGTCTGTGTGGTGTCCCAGTTTGAAGTACTGGTAAGCCTTGCCAAAATAACCTGTTTATATGAGGAAGTCGGCATGCAGCAAATTAGGATGAAATTGATAGCACAAATGCCCCCTGTATTAATTCTTGGGTTAACATACCCCCTCCTGTAGTGGTTTACTCCACATCAGTAATGACTTTGTAGGTAAGATCACACACTCCTCCCTCCAACATTTCAATATCAAATCTATGAGGTTTCTCTAATTTTGCAACTTAAATTTATCCAATAAACCAGTAGATTCAACAAGTTGTCTTTTTTTCTGCTTTGTGCAAATACATATGAGAAAAGGGGGTCTGTTATTTCATTAATTCTAGTTCTCAGTTTCACACAATTCCTTGTTAGCCAACAGTGCAATACCTAGCAGATTTACTCCCCAAATCGGTTTAGATACTGAAAAGCCTTCAGCACAGAAGTGGTGTGTCTGATGGAGAGATGAGGATGAACTTCCTGTAGCAATGAAGAGGCACAAAGGAATACTTCTAGATGCCTAACTGGCTACATTCCAGTTCAACTCATCCTTGAAAACTGCTGAAATTTAATTGTATTATTAATGATATGTTCCAGTGCCTGGATACTTGGATATATCATAACTAAAACAGCCTGTTAGTCACAATAAAGAAGATTTTTCCTCCTGGTTGCTTAGCTTAAGCCCTGTTTCTGCTGGAAAGCAGGGAGCGCTGCTGGGTAGCACACACCTCTTGTCCAGCACTGAGATCTGCTGGCTGCCACAGTGCTGGAGAGAGCTGAGGCTGTTTGGGGTAGCAGCTCTATAGTGCAAGTGCCCATTTGGTGCTGCATCCCCTTGCTTTGAAGCTCAGTCAGTTGGGCAGGTCTCAGCAGCTACAGCTAACTTGAGGAGGCAGATGTCTATTTAAATGCCATTGCTAGATTATTCTTGCAATGGATAATCTGAATAAAGATACTTGAAGCTTTACAATGCTGAAGAGAATTACTCGAGAGATGCTTCAAAATGAAATTATCTAATCCATGCAAGTGTGTGGCAACTGAGATCTGTGTGAAAACACTAAACTCTGTGTTCAAAAAGCTGTAATCCTGAATAAAAGCGAACATTTTACAGCAGTCTAAAAGCCCTCAGCCCAGCCCTGGGTTCTGGGAGCAGAGGCCTCTATGCAATGCTTGGTGAAATGCTTCCAGGTCACCAGGCAAATTCTGGGTTTAATTTCATGCACCCTGTCAGCAGAAACAGAATGTGTTGTTCCCTGACCAGAACATGGAGCTCTTCCCATGGAGCACCCTGAACTCAGGCAAATCGGAGAGCTCTCAGACAAATCGCAGGGATGCTGCCCCTCTCCATTCAGTCCTTGTGGCCTCAGGAACAGCTAATATAGATAACCAGCTCCATATCTAAGGGAATGGGATGGCACAGGACACAGCAACAGCTTTGGTGAGCTTACCCTGGCTGTCACAGTGGCCAGCTGCTTCATGAGAAGGCATCTAGTTACGTGTAACCCCTTAATGAACCAGCATGGACAGCAGGGCATGATGCCAGGATGTCAGGCTGAGATTTTTCCTGACCTTAGGTAGAAAGTGAGTGCACATGGTGCAGCGTGAAGATTGCAGTCATCTGAGCCACAACAGAGGACTCATAACCTGCATTTGAACCCTCACCATTCCAAAGGAGGAGTACTCTGTTCAGGGTACATGGACTAAAAGCATGTGAAAGCCCAATTAGCTGAGAGCACAAGTCAGGATCAAAATATTTACACAGCTTCAGCACATCTGCAACAGGAAACCTTGTCTGGTTGCCAAAAACTGGGGAAAAACCATAACTATTGACTGTGTGGCTCTGGCATACATTATAAAGCTTCTTATTTATTATCATACCCTTTTGCTTTCCAAAAGGGAGAAGCACAACTGCCAGCTCAGCCCGATACTTGTTTTTTTCCAGCTACTCCCTCTAGCAGAAACAGAGGGATGAAGGGAAAGGGTGTTTGAGGGGGGACCTCAGATCATCTCCTACTTCCCTGTCAGCAAGACCCAAGCAGTTAGTCATGATTAGCTTAAGCAACACTGCTCCTTCTCATGCTGACAATCATGTTTAGCTCTTTCTGCATATGACCCTTCTTCACAAGTGGAATGAACCAGTTTACTTAATACTTGCATATTCTCCCCCTGAATACATCCCTGACCTGACAGAGATGTTGCTATTCACCCTGTCTCCCAAACAAGAAAGCTTTTACCAGTGAGATGATTTCCTGGTGAAGCATGTGCTGGATGCATGACCTTTGTGGGTTTGTACAGAAGAAGCTTCTGGATTCCTTTAGACAAACAAATCCCTTACCCAGCAGGGTTTATGCCTGGTTTGTAGTCTTTGTGCCGCTAGCCAGCTGCCGTGCTTTCTCCTATCAGCAGCAGGTAAAGTGCTTCTTGTACAGAGTGTGTAAGGGAGTTCGTAATGGGCTTTGAGACCCTTTGGGTAAAACGTGGCATAGGGCAGAGCTGTCACTCACAGACAACTCTGGCTTGCCATGAGATCTGAGTTTGAGACCTGCTTGTATTTATGGCCGCAGCAAAGGGGTAACTGTTCAGTCGCTTGTTTTGCAAGGGCCTTTGGACAGAAGGATTGCTGCAGAAATGAAGGATTAGAGGGTGCGTGTCCACACTGGGCTTCAGCAAAGGCTTTGAACCATCCTTTGGAGACGATTAAAAATATTTTCACTTTTCCAACCTGAATTCCTCAAGGACAAAGAAAACCATAAGTTTGGGCTGAGACTGCATCCTATCTAGCCAGGGCTGGGTAAAACCTTCTGGGGGCGTTTGGCTCAGCAGAGAGAGGAGATAAGTTCTGTGGGAAACAGTGGCTGTGAAGTGGGAAGGGATGAGCTCGTGGAGTGAAATTGCCCAGGAGCCAAGCGCCGCCACTTGCTTCGCAATGAAAAGCTTTATCATCTCTGCACAGATTACTGCCACTAAAAATAGCCCAGCTCTAAGTAAACAGATTTTTGAGCGTGCTCTGCCCTGCTGGCATGTCAGCCCCACACCGAGCCAGCAGCCATGGTCCTGTCCCAGTGCTCAGATGGGCTCCCCACTGCCAGGCCAGACCCTCCGACCCTGCCCGCTGAGAGAGGTGACCTGGAGGGGTTTGCTAATGAGTTCAGCCTCATTACAACCTTTGCTTTGTTTTTCACTTGTTGAGGAACCTTTCTGCATGAACAGCTTCTATAAAAACAAAATAGGTGTGAACACCAAGGCAGTCACCCAGACACCCACTGTCTTCTCCCTAATCAAGAGCAAACCATGTCCTTCCTCTAACAGCAAAGAGTGGCCTGTCACTAGAGCTGCTTTTACCCTGTTTCTCTTCTTCTCATAAATCTTCAAGTGCATGCTGTTATTTGACGGCTTAAGAGCTCCACACTTCCCTTAAGAAGACCAGCAGACCACTGAAATATGTTGTGTAGGGTTTTTGATCAAAGGTTTATTTTAAGTGTTTATTTTGGGGAAGGAAGTCTGAAAAAAAGAAAATCAGGTTGTCGCATTTTTTCCATGCGTCTCTTGTGCCATTCCACATTTCCTTGCAATCTTGATGACATCAAATGACACGGAGTGCTCAATGCCTGGGAAATGCAGCGGGAAGCTGCTTTTACGTGAGGAGGCTTCATGCGAAATCAGCAGGCGATTGCAGCGTGCTGGCAGCACAAGCCTCTGAGGGAAGCGAGGCTCAGGCTGCAACAACATTCAGGTCAGAGGCAGGTCAGATCCTTCTGAAGTGACAGCTTGTCCCCTTGGGCTTTGGAGCTTCCCAGGAGCATCCTTTGTGCTGGTGGGTTTTGTTGCGCTGCAGCGCTGCTCCGGGGGTTGGTTTCTTTATGTTAGCACCCTCAGGGATGCTCTCACCTCGTTTTGACACTTGCTCTGCAAGACTGCTCTGACTGTGCCCCTCCTCCAGCTAAAGGCTGACACTCACCCTATGGGACAGCTTCTTGCATCTTCCTTGTGTCGTGCTCTTCTGCCCTGTGCTGCCCCAGAGCACTGAAGGTGGCACCTGCAGCACAGGCTGCAGGACTGTCTCTTCCCTTGGGTGTTGCTCTCTGCAGCCCATTCTGTGAAGCAGAGCTAAGAGAAAAAGCCACAGTTCTCTGCAGACCAACTATCTGGTCAACAGCAGCAGCCACCAACAGAGCAGAGCCAAACCTCCTGTTATCCAGAGTGGCAGATGTTGTTACCACGAGTCCCAGATGTTGTTACCACGAGTCCCAGACCACACAGGACAGCCCAGTATAATGCAGATGGAGGCAACAGGCAGCAAAATCCTCACCGAAGACAAGTGTGTTAGTGAAATAAATGCCGATTGTGAATTCGACTGAATCAGATAGCTCCAGGCTGTAACACCATCCATCACATGCAGCACGCCACCCCAGGCAGCTGTAACATCTCACTATAGGAGGATAAGGACTGCACCGATTTCTAACCCACACCTCTGGGTGAACATCTTGTAACATTTGAATCAATAGGATACGAGATGGTGAACCTGAGAATGAGCTAGAAGTTCAGATGGATTTCCAGAGAATGACATCAACTTTCGCTTTATCTTGATGCATTAAGATTTCAGGCAAGCTTTTTTCATCTTAGGATTTATTTTTTTCCCCCCTGGGGAAGAAGAAAAAAAGAAAAGCTCCGAAGAAAATCCCAAACCGCGTTTTTCTACTTAAAAAGAGTTCTGATGGAAAACATTTGACCACTCCTTGTAAGGGATGGTACTGGATGAGGAGGTCACTAGAAGGACATGAGGAAGATGGACTCTTTGATGGATGCTTGGGGTGCTTGTCCCCAGGACCAGACATGCAGGATTGAGAGGTTTGAGTAAGATAAGACATTTACATTAAAAGCACATATACTGTGCTCCCAGCTTTCCAAAGTGTTGTCATTGCCATTGCTATATATTGCCTGCACTGGAATGGTGCTGGCCACATGCTGCCAAGAAAATGACTGGGCTGCTGGTGCAGCATTTGCATCCTTACCAGATTTGGCCTTCAAACCCCACAGTCATGGCGTTAGTGTAAAGCTGTAGCCTGGATCCCTTTCAAATACAAGCTGGAGTAAAGAGAAAACTGCAGTTGTGGCCAAGCCAGCATAGCAATCTCCTGGAGCTGTACTGGTCCCTTGGCACAACGTGGCAGAGCCCTCCTCCCTTGTGGCATCTCACAGACACGGGCAGGATGAAAGTCAGTTACTACTTACTTTCGGGTAAGTAGTAACACGTGACTCAAAAGCCCTGGAGAGGATGACTTTCTGCCAAACGATACATCTCAGAATATCAAACCGGCTTCCCAGGGCTGGCTTTGAAATGAAATCAAGCTGAACCAGGAGGCAGAGCTACACGAGGTCAGTTTGGGGATGCACTGAGCACGGGTATGTTTTGCTCCATTGAGGTCTGTTCCCCTTCCTCCGTGCCTTGGTATCGCTATCAGAGTATTTCCTGCACTGCCTGCTGCTTTTGTTGGTGTTTTTCTCTCTTCCTGCGTGCAATGGCAGGGGTGTGGGTATCTGTCATGGCAAACAGTACGCTTTCAGGCACACACAGAAATCCTGGCTGGAGGCAGTGAGGCCAGCAGAGATGGAGCAGGTCCGGCTGCACAGCCAGTGCCACGGCAGGAGGACAGGCTGGTGCTCCTCACCAGCAGTGAATGGGGCCCATCTGTCATGAGGGAGCTGCAGGATGGCAGAGATGCCACTTCTGTGTGTCTGGTGCTCAGCAAGACATGGGTTGGGATAGCCAAGTCCTCCTGGCTCACGCTGCTCACTTTGAACACAACCTAAAATAAAAGCACCGCTATCTGGAGCAGACTCTGGAGCAGGTCCTTGGCAAACACTCTGTGCTCTCCAATCGAATGATGCCACTTCTCCCTCCTATGAGGCTGAGGATCCCAGTGTCCTTACAGCAGGGATAGAGTGAGTCTTTCACTCCCTTAAGTAAAGCAATCAGCACTATCAAGCCCTGTTCCAGTGCATGTGTTCGGGCAGCAGTACACACACCCTGTGTGCTTATACACCTTCCCACCACGCTGGTGGGGCTGGGCTAGGATGATAGAGACCTCACACTGCAACCAGCTTGTTCCTTTGGGTTCAACCACCTGGTGGGGTGTCCAAGGCTGATGTGACACAGGGAGGTGACACCACCATTCCTGAGCCTCTGTGGTGCCAAGAACAGCCAAAACTTCCTCTTCTGCATTTGCCCTGAGCTTGCTGAGGGATCCCATGCTGTGAGCAGGGCAGACACAAAGGCATGTGCTTGATATGCAGCATTGCCTTGCCCAAAACATCTTCCTGGGACCTGTCACCAGCTCAGCATTTCACCCCAAATAAGGCTGGCACCCAGGGACAGATGAGCTCGGCTTTTACCCCATGGGAGTCAGTGGAGCAAAAGGAGCTCTAAAAAGCTTTTATCTTTTTTATCTTTTTCTTGGGAGGCACCTTCCTAGTGCTATGCCTGGTAAAATAGCCCAGGGTTGCATGGAGCGGGATGGTGGTGCCTTCGGCCAGGCCCTGATGGGGATGATGAACGGTGGGATGTAGCAGGGACACGTATCTGAGTGATGCACCAGAGAAGGCTGTGGAAGCACCCTGCAGCAAAAGCCTCAGCACCCAGCATTGAAGGGAGGATGCTTGGGCACGTGCAGCTGCCAGGAGATGGGGTTACAAGGCGAAGCTAAACAAAGATCGCTGCGAGGAGGAAACAGATCCCTCCTGCCGGTGTAAGGTAGGAGCCGAGCGGTAGCTGCTTGACATCATCAGGATGAGCATTGGATTACAGCAGGCAGGGACTGACTCGGGAGCTGGGGAGAACACGCCCCTTGGCCCCAGAAGTGCAACTTCATTTAGCAGCTCCCAGCAGAAGGAAACTGCAAGTCTGAAACTGGCTGTGACTCCCCCGGCCAGCTTGGCTGCTCGCCTCGGTGGGCAGGGACACTGGGAGGGTGAGATCCAGCCTCCGGCTCTTCCTCAGCGGCGGGGCCACGTAACTTGGGATTCGAGAAGCAGCGGGAGCCGGGTGGCTGTAAGTGGGGCTGGCAATGGGCTGGGGTGGTCGGTGGCCAGGAGACCTGTTGGGCAGCGCAGCAAGGGGCTGCTCTCCTGCTGCCCTAACGTAGGAGCTGGAGCCCTATTACAAAGGGGGGATTTGTTTAGATAACTTTCACCATGCCGGCTGCGAACAGCGAGATTTTTGCTGCCCACAAACCATGGGCTGAACAACTAAGCTGCATCCTGGGTTTTGTGTGGCTGGGAGGAGCGGTTTGCAGGCTGATGGCAGGGAGGTGGCAGCTGTTTCACTTGGGAGATCGTGCAGTTCAGGACTTGCTGCGGAGGGGCGGCCGGGAGAGCAGGCTTGGCAGTTGGAAAGCACAAAGGACCGCGTGGATCAGTGACCCCCGTGGGGATTTCTGGCCTCGTTTCTGCCTTGTGTCCGTTTATTCTGAGCAACTCCTGGAGGGAATCCCTTAGAGCGCCGGGGTGGCTCTGTGCTTGCAGGGGAGTAGATGCCAGCCTGTGGGACAGGCACCCAGCTTGCTGTCTGCGTGGGGCAGTGGTGTGAATCCATCCTTACGGGCTCCCCGTCGAACTGCGGGCACAAGCGAGAGCGGCAGCAGGAGCAGGCTGGGAGTCTCGTTGGCATCCAGCTTTCCAAGCAAGTGTTTTAAAAGGCAAAGACTTGGGATAAAAAAAGAACTGGTGTGTGGTGGTATTCTCAGGAGGCTTTGCAAATTCCTCCACCTCGGAGCTGTGTGCCTTTCTCTTCTTTCTCTGGATTCCCCTAAGCAGCTGGTAGCGAGCCGCAGTGGGGAGCTTTCACATGCATGTAATGCCTTGGCCCCAAAGGGGTGTTTGGGAAACGTTTCCTTTCGCCTGGATGGGGTAAATGGTTCTGTAGAACAAGAGCCAAGTACAGCTGTGAACCCAGAAGCAATGCGCTGGGTGGCTGGGCTGGTGGCTCATCCTGGGAGGGGGACACATTGGGTCAAATGCAGCAGGGATGCTGCAGCAGCACAAGGGTGAGAGGAGACTTGTGGAGCAGGGATGGCTTGACCGGGTGGCAGAGACCCTCAGACCCGGGCTGCTTGTTGGCAGTGAGGCCAATGTGCTTGGCTTGGAAGCAGACCTTGGCTTTGGAGACTTTTGGCTGGAAAGGGCACAGCCACCCAACTGAGAAACTGTCAGGTTTCCGCTCTCATGAGGGATGGTGTTTGGCAAAGAAGGATGCATGGAGAGATCCTCAATGGCTGCATTCATTTATAGCACAGATGCAGGTTAAATGGCCAGTCACAAACATGGATTTACCAGTACTGCTTAGCATACCTCAAGGACAGAACAGGGCATTGAGTTCTGCAGACATTGTTCCACACGGATGTATGAGTGCCCCATGCTATCTTTTCAGGGGTGCTTTCCAGAGAGTGCAGACCTGATTCCTCAGAGAATTGGAGACCATTAAATATAGCACATAGGCTCCCAGTGTAGGCAGCTTGGTCATGAAGAGATGAAAACCCAAGAGTGTCCATAGCCATGCATCTTCCAACCACTGGCATTTCTGTACCCAGTGGTTGATTCTGAGGCACTGCACAGGCAGAGAGTGATCTACAGTGTGTGGAGTTTTGCCTTTTTTCCTTTATCCTCTTTTTTCCAAAGAAGAGCAAATCTACTTTTGAGCCCACTCAGAGGAATACCCACAGGCACACACAAAACCCTGCTGCCCAAAATAACTATGGAAAACATTTTCCAAGGTGCTAACAATTCCTGATCTCCCACATTTCAGAGCCTGCAGCATACTGCTGTGCATTAACCCCTCCAGCCTGTCTGGGCAACCAAATACCAGCATTGTTCCTACTTTACATGGGCTACACACAGAGCAGACGATTTTCCTGGGCTCATACAGGTCTGTGGCAGAATCAGAGATGAATGTACAATTCCATAAGGAGAAGCAGAAGCTTCAACACAGCCTTTTGTTTGCCATTCTGTGCCACCATGTTTGTGTCTCCCCCATTTTCACATTCCAATTGTTACTCCACGCTCTCAGGGGTTCCCTTAGCGTCACCAAAGCTGTATATATGGACTGATCCAGAAAACACCTTTTCCATTACAGTACCTATTTTAGGGAGAATGAAAGGGGGAAAACCCCATGCTTCTAGTTGTCTCTAGGCCACCACTAGGAAAAAACAAGCCGTAAAGGGAGCTGCTCCCAGAGCTTCACAGCACCAGCCAGGGAGAAGGAAATATCAGCTCTTGGATGGACTTTGTCACAACAGCAGTTGGAGAGGCCAAGACATCGCATCAGGACTCATCTGGCACGCATACCACAAGCAGGAAAACCAGTGGTTGGACTATGAACCACCTATTCCCCTCTGTCAGAACCCTCATTCCCTTCAGGCTTGCGGTGATGCGTACTTCACACACCCCTTTCTGGTTCGCATGGCGAGGTCCCAAATGCTTCCTTCCCAGCACAGCCCCGGTGCTCTCTGCGCAGCATCTCCACCCCAGCTTCCATGCGGGCACGTTGCCAGTCACGCCACTGCCTCAAGAACTCCCCAGTGAGCACCACAATGGCAACTTCTGTTGATACTTGCAATGATGTAATAAGCCAAACATATCCCCACCGGAGTGTCATTGACTTCATTGGAATTACTGCTTCCTCTAAGCGCAATTCATCTGCAGCGCTCATTGCCTCGAGATACTGAAACTGAGAGCTCAGAAGGCAGTTTGATGGATATCAAATAGTTATCTTGGTAACAAAACAATCCTGGGTATGATTAAGAGGATATTGCATTTTAAGGATTATAAAACCTCCTGGTTCAGAATAACTGGTGGCATATGTAAAACATTCCACTACAATTACAAGGCTTTTTGTACCTCTGAGGCCAAGGATGCTGGGGACAAGGCACCAAATAAGGCAGCCGTAGTCTGCTGTGGGAGAACAGGGCTCCTGTTCTGATCAGTGATGTGTCCAGCCTCTTGTTTACCCAGGAGTCGAGAGATGAGAACAGCCTTATCCTTTCTGCCACCACCTTGCTTGAAAACAGAAAGGATTTCCTCTTTGGATCAAAAGCAGCCCCAGAGCAGCTGTTGTGTAGAATAATGCTGAATTCTGCCAAGAAGTATTCTGGAGGGGTTTTTTTTGAACATATATTCATTTTCAAGTCGTGCTACATTAGTTTTGAAGCCATGCTGAGAGCATTGAGTTTGTTTTATGTGTTTGTCCCTTTCAGGTAACTGTGATACCATAGGGTAGGGATGCATAGCTATCCAGTGAACATCTCCACAGGGATCTCAGAGTAATCCATGCTACCTTGATGGATTTAGGACTAGTTAAAGACCGCTTCACAAAATTTCCTTAACAAGTTGCTTTAGCCCATCTTTAGTCACGCTGCACGGGTTAATCCACCACCCTTAAATCCCTGAATTCTGTGTGAGATATTGCCCAGCCTTTGCACAGTGGGGCCTTCAGAGCTCTGCCCATTGCCCCAGGATTGCGCAAGGCAGAAGAGGTTGAGCCTTTAGGGATGGAGCAAGGGGCACAGCTTCAGTTTTGAAGATTCTGAATCTCCAAGCAAAGGCTGTGGGAAGAAACATCTGGTCAGAGCCAGGGCTGTAGGGCTGGAAAGCCAATACCAGTTCCTGAAGAATTTCTGTCTCCAGAAATCAGCTCTTCTTTTGAAAGACAGAGAAAATGGGGGTTTCCTCCCACATCCCATCAGGAACAGGGCTGCTCAGTGATAACTTCTACTTCAGAGCATCATTGCTCCAATTTGCCTCAAACCTCTCTTGGCAGAGGGCCACATATTTGGAGATACTTTGCAACACATCTGAAGTGCTGGAGGTTTAACTGTTTGGGCTGAGGAACGCAGGAGCCAGGGCAAGGAAGGAAGGCAAAGGAGGAAATAAGGACTCGTGGATTTCCAAAGTTGCCTTGCTTTCTTCCTTCCTGCTTTTGTTTGCCTGCTTGGTGCCCCAAAAGGGCGATGTATATTCCCAGTGTTGTGAGAATACTGTTTCTTTTCCGATCCAGTGTTTTCCAGTAAGCACCTCACTGTAAATGGGGTAAACACTAACAAAAGTGTATTGTTAAATCCCTGTGCCTTTGTTTGGCTCCTGTCACGATCATAATTAGTATTTTCCACTTCTGTAAACCTGTCATCTGCGGATCTGAAAGTGCTTTACAAACATTTGAAGCATCTAGCAAGGGGAGCAAGTATTAATAGCTCCGTTTAACAGATGGGCAAACAGAAAGCAGCAAGTGCTCCGTCCTTGAAGCAGGGCCAGAGCCAGCAAGCAGGCAGCTCCATAACTTGGGAGTTTAAAAAGTGGGTCGTAAAAACAAAGGCTGTAGATCTGTCTTGTACTGGAAAATGGTGGGGAATAGTTCCAGTCAGAGCAGCACTCAGCCCAGGTGGACCAGGCAGATGAATTGCTGGGTGAGCTACTGGTTACATGGTTACATGGTTTATCTCTGCTTTCTGTTCTGCTAATATTTGTCCCTGGGATAAAGTGGGAAAAAGCACAGTCCATGATGTTCCAAAAAGCGTGAAAGCTGAAACAGCTGCTAAAATAAGCAAGTGTCTTGTTGGCTGGGCTCTGCAGGTCAGGAGATTGCAATGCACCCACAGATGTTAAGGCCACTGAGGAAATGGCTTTGAGTGGGGCTTGGGGACAACAGGAGAAGGCACAGCTGTGGACAAAGAGCAGAGAAACCCGAGGACCCAGCAAGGCGACCAAAAGCACCAGATCAAACTTCCCTTTTGCCTCAGAGCCCGATCTGGAAGTTTCACTTCTTTAAAGGGCAGTGGAGCTGCAAACCAACATTCATTTATACTCTCAAGGCAGCCCTAGGGTCCCTCCGTGGGGCAGGTCAGGAGACAAGTTGCTGCAGTTCTCCCCAGCACACCTACAGTAGGTCAACCAAAGCAGAAGCAAAACCAAAGAGCACTTCTCTGTGAAGCCAGGCCCTGGCTGCACTTCCCTTGCTTTCCGATACAACAGGCTGCATCTTTAATAGCGCAAACCCTCCTGAGAAGGGGCCATACGACCACCACCATCCGCAGCCCTTCAGTCGGTGTCTCCATGCTCACCAAGACGGGCTCAGACTGAGCTCTGCCAGACCCCACATCCCCTTTGCTGTCCTAGTCACAGGCAGTGGGAAAAGCAGCTGAGCTTTATGCTTCCCAACAAAAGCACAGATAATGTTTTCTTATGCTTATTTTCTTTTCCTTCCCCAGAAGTTGCTGCATCCTGCGTATGAAACTCATTTGAAGTCATGTCCAGAAGAAAAGTCAACTAAATCAGGTAGGAATTCACACTACGGACTGATATAACTTGTATTCACAGGGAGATATTACATAAACAGGAATGGGGTTATTTTCCCCCTTGTTTCATAGAGTCATTTGACCTCCCTCTGTACTCTCAATTCCTAGATGCTAGAAAGCTGGTACGAGGTGGGGGAAATATCAACAGTTCTGCCATAATGACTTTCCTGCTGTATCTTTCACACTTACAGCCATGTACTTGTCCCAAGCCCTGTTCCAACACTGACTCTACAGGCAGCCCCTAATGCAAGCAGTGCTGCACGGCCTCTCCCCTGCCAGCGATGGGGATGTGGTGTGCTAATCCTGCCTGCATGTTTCACATGAGAATTGTTTTTTCCCCTGTGAATAACCATGTAAGTGAGGTTTTCCTGTGCATGTCGAGTCAGCCCAGCCAGATCCAGGGAACCCCCCAAGCTTGACCTTCTGTGGTGCTTGCATAAGTGGCAGATCCACCAGCTCACGGTCTTTTCCATGGTCTCACTGCCATGGCCTCCCCGCACTGAAAGCATCTTGTCAGTCCTCAGATCATTTCACTGCTTTCTCTTCTTCCTGCACTGAGTATTCCCTTATTTGGAGCTGCCACAGTCATATTGTTTGCAGATGTGGCCATACATGATCTCAGGACTCATTGGTGCATGTAGACATTCCTCCTACAGGTCTCTCAGGGCAATTCATCCCTTGTATCCAGCACCTTTCCCATGTATGCTAGAGAGCCCATGTTCTTTTACACCCAGGCTGCATTTCAGTGGACCATAAAATAGTTGGCAGTTCGTTTCCTTAGCATCTTTCCCTTTTCTGACAGTATAACTTGCAATGATCACTGAGCATCCCCAGTGTAATCTTACAGGCATGTCTCAAGCATCGCTTCAACTCGTGTCTAAATGTCACACCCCTAGTAACTTCTGTAGACAGATTTACCCTGCCTGCAGGAAGGCTCAGAAGCTGCTGTCACCTGCACTAGATGTACAGAAATTCTTCATCCATCACAGAAATACTCAGAGAAAGGTGTGTGCAGGCCAGCAGCGCTTTCTCTGCCCAGGTGGGGCTCCCAGCCAGGTAGCACAGCCAAAGAGACTCCAGATTTCAGTGGGTAACAACCAAAAGGGCTTAGCTCAGCCACCTCTCACTGCCAGCTGTTTTTAACTCCTACACTTTCTTTTTCTATTCATACATAAAGCACCAATAGCACCATTCCCCCCATCTAATCCTTCTCACAGCTCCCAAAGACAGATTTTACCCATTCCCACCTCCCCAACCCCTGGGGTGGGAGTCCTGCTGCTGGCTTTCTTCTGTGCAGTGGGGTATGCGAACGGGGCAGGCAGCTCCGGGGAGCATTGCTGAGCCTGGTTTTGCAAATCAGCCTCATTCCACACTGATGCTCTTATGAGTTGCCCTGGTTATTTTTAGGCACTGCTGGGAGCTGCCAGGGCTCTCACACCTTCTCACTCAGCCCCTTACACCACACAGCGTCAGAAGGACCCTTTGGATGCTGGATGTGAGTTCCTATGGGATTGTGCAAGCCTGAATGAGGAAGAGCCAAGGCAGGTGGCTCCTCAGCTTCATGCACTCTGTGCTGAGCAGAGCCCCCTCAACTAGCAGCAGCCAAAACTGCATAGTTACAGCCTGCACACCACCTCCTCCGAGCTAAGCTCCCTCCCTAGCTATGTGAGCACTGCTTTCACACAGCAGCAGAGCTCCACGCCTCCGAGTACAAACAGAAGCTGGACAAAATTGCTCTTTTTCCTGCTAGACATAAAAATAAAGACCCAGCCTTTCTTACCTTTGCTCTTGTAGAAAGTGCTTCCTCCACCCAGAAACAGCTATCCCATCAAGACCTGCTATCGTTTTACCTTCCCTTTATACTGACAAGGGCAGCTGTGCTAGAAAATAGCCCCAGCTGCATCTCCTCTGCAATTACTTGATTTCTTCTTGCCTAGGGAAGCCTGGAAGGTGCTAGGGGTAAGCATCCCTGAGCCAGGAGTTAAAACAGGGTTTGAGTAGGTGGTGTTCACAGAGTGTTGGTGTGATCAGAAAAGCTATGGGACCACCAGGGAGTTTCCAGGCTTGAAATGAAATCCAGCAGGGACTTTTCCTGAATTATTCTGGGGAAGGCAGGGAACCCAAGTGTGAAGGGATCCCCTTTGCAAAGGAATCCACCCTGTGGCCTGGGTGTGATGAGATGTCTGCAAACCACAACCAGGGACAATACATGAGTCTTTCTGGAATATGCCTGCAACAGCAGCTGTGGGGCTTTTGCAGCTGAAGGGTTTAAAGTGACTGGTCTGTGGTTTGTCTGCTTTGTAAGTTCAGGCATCAGCAGATCCTGCACACAGTTGTTGGTTTTGTTCGTGTAAAAAGAAACTGACAAGTAAAGGCAGCTAAATAAGAAGTTGGGGGAAAATAAAACTAATGGAGAAGGGACTCATATCCTCACACTCCTTACAGCTTTGAAAGGGACTCTGCAGGGGACCAGAGGGTGCTGGCTCATAAGGTGACGGGTGCTTGTGGCCGCGCTGGGTGTCCACAAGGGGGCTGGCTGGCTGCTCTCTGCTGGACACAGAGCACCGTGTTCACCCAGTGCGAGCCTGAGGGGGATGATAAGTGGAGGGCAGAAAGGTGCCAGCTTTCTGTGTCCTGAGCGTGCCTCATCCCGCTGTGCCACCCCATCCCTCAGAGGGATGTGTGTCCTTTGGAAGGGGGAGCGGAGTGGAGCGCCCTGATTTATTAGCACCTCAGAGCTGTGGGATGTGAAAAACAAGCTCGACCTGGGAGCAAAACAAAAATACAACTGCTGTCACGGCAACTGTCTGCAGATGCATGAAGAGACCAATTATTTCCATTAATCAACTTACTGAGAAGCTGCAGAAGAGGCTGAAGCTGCAGCTGAGGCTCGATGCTGAGGGGAGGGAGGAGCAGAGCTCCATCACACCCTGGTTGCCAAGGCGAACCGTGATTCCTCCTGTAGCAGAGGATTATTGGAGCAGATGCTCAGCACCTATGCCCGCCCCATGGGGACTTGAAGAGGGGTCCTGCCTGCTCCAGGCATGGGGATGCAGGCGGGCAGGGCTGCATGGCACTGGGCTGCCACCCTGGTGGACAGACGGATGGGCAAACAGCTCCCTCCTACACATCCTGACGCTAACAGGATGCTGGTGGTGCTGAGCAATCCCCTCCGCCTCCCCCAGGCCTTCCCCTCTCCCCTGCAGCACACCAAGGACTCATCCTACCCCAGTGCAAGGGTCAGCCATGATTTTGAAACCTGTCTGGAGCATCTTACATCAGCCTGGAGCCAGGCACTGCCAGGAGGATGTGGGGCAGTGCCTTTGGACAGCAGGGACACTGCAGCGAGGGTCCCTGGCTATGTGCTAAAGGCCAGGAGGGAGGGGAGGATGTTTGGGGTGCTTGGTAAAGCTAAATGCAAGGTTTGTGAAGTTGTAGAGGGGTCAGTCTCAGCCTAGTCTTAAACCTGAGGCTAAGCAATTAGCTTCCTGGTGTACAGGCATTAAGCAGGGATCTGTTTACAGACACAGAGGCTCAGGCCCACTGTTGTATCTGCTCCCCCTCTATGAATTACAGCTTTCCACTAAGTCTTAGAGAGCCGTGGAAGCTCTGAACCTGCAAAACCACTGCAGTGGCTAGAGGTGCTGTGGGGTCTGCACTGGCTGGATTTACTGTATTTAGCAGAAGAGCCGGAGGGTGCAGACTTATTACAAGGAATCCCATAGCAAAGACCTTCCAAAAATACCACATGCCATACCCAACCTTGACATCTCTTCACCACTGAAGTGTGGTGAGGCTTTTCCATGCTATTCTCACTTGGAAAGAAGTTGCTCGGCACGTGAGGTGGACATACATGCCCTGGTAGGAGATCAGGCTGCTGCCGTGGTCCTTCCTGTTTCCTCACCCAGCTGGGAAGCTGGGGCTCAGCAGTTTGGGGCACAGCAATTCCAGCCAACAAAACCCATTCCCACCACCTTTTGAAGAACACAGACCCAGCAGGGAAGCTCCATGCCTGGTGCAGACCCCGTCACCAGCATTAACGATGCTTGTTGCATATGTAGCCACTATGAGACCGGGCTCCCAACGGAACAACTCCAGCTTCTCGAGAGGATCTACGCTCTAGTGCATGGGGGTCATGAGCAATAGCGAGGCCTTTAAGTCATGAGCACAGGTCTAAAAATATGCTGTAACCCTGATAGCACCATTTCAGAGCCCTCCTCCTTTGATGTGCAACCCCTCGAGCATGTTCCCAGACAAGACCCAGTGGAAAATCTGCTGAAATTCCAGCTGGAAGTTGTCAGGGAGTTGGTGGAAACCCCCTGACCTCAAGTGCTGGCTTCAGCCCTGTGGGACTTTTTTCCCTCCTCACTGGATGTGGCTCTCCCAGCAGCAAACCTCGCAGCAGAGCCACAGGGAGCACAGCAGTCCCGGTGCTGCCGTCTCTGTGCTCTACCAGACCCCCCTCTGCAGTAACCATCTTACACTGTAAATAATTTAGAAGCCCAGCAGGGCTGCTGAGTGTGTTTTGCTGTTGTTATGGATCCGGCCGCAGCAGGAGTGGGCTAATAATAGTCACTGTACCCTGGAATGAAAGGGCAAGGGGCGTTGCACAATGCGGAGAGCTTGAAGGCAGGCTGTACTTCATGCCTTGGTCCCTGCAGGCTGGCAGTGGACAGAAGTGGGATGCGATGCATGAGCAGAAGAGGAGTCACATCCCTGTTCCATGGCAGAACTTCGACATTTTACCCCAGAAACACAGCAAGGATTAGCTTGGATTTGTGTCTTTATGACTGCAGAATTTGGGGGGCAAAGAACAACATTGGATCCTCTGGTGTGACACGAATTAAATGGGAAAGCATGTCCCCAGCCAGGCGGTGGGACAGAGGAGCCAAGAAGGACAATAACATCCTGGCCTGTGTCACCACCAGTGTGGCAGCAGGACTGGGGCAGTGATTGTCCTCCTGCCCTGGGCACTGGTGAGGCTGCGCCTGGAATCCTGCGTTTAGTTCTGGGCCTCTCACGACGAGAGAGACATTGAGGTGTTGGAGTGGGGCCAGAGAAGGGCAATGGAGCTGGTGCAGGGCCTGGAGCACAGTGTGATGGGGAACGGCTGAGGGACCTGGGGGGTTCAGTCTGGAGAAGAGAAGGCTCAGGGGGACCTGATCGCTCCCTACAGCTGCCTGAGAGGAGGATGGAGCCAGGAGGGGGCTGGGCTCTGCTCCCAAGGAGCAAGGGATGGGACAAGAGGAAACAGCCTCAAGCTGCACCAGGGGAGGTTCAGATGGAGCTGAGGAACAATTCCTTCCCCAGAGGGTGCTCAGGCATTGGAACAGGCTGCCCAGGGCAGGGCTGGAGTCACCGTCCCTGCAAGTGCTCACACACCATAGAGAGGAGGCCCTCAGTGCCACGGGTTAGTGTGGCCTTGGCAGCGCTGGGGCAGAGGTTGGACCGGATGATCTTACAGCTGTTTTCCACCCTGGCTGATCCTATGCTTCTGTACTTACATGATTCCATGATTCCATGACCTCCAGGCAGACCCCGCTGCGGTTGGTCCCAAGGGCCTCTGGCGCCGGGCAGCAGCCCCCAGGATGTGTCCGCTGGGGCTCGTGGCCTGGGACCGGGGTGCCTCAGGACCTGCTGTGCCACAGCAGTGGCCCAGGGGCAGGGCCCCTCCTTGGGCGGGTGTCCCAGCGGAGCAGCAGCCCCGGCTCAGCCCCCAGGGGCAGGGAGGCCTCTAAAGGAAGGCAGGGAGGTGACTCAGGCTTAGTTAAGCCGGGAAGCCATTGCTGTGTTTAACCTTGGAACCTTCCTTACAGCAGCCCAGGTGTGCTGTGCCACGAATGTCTGAGCAGGGGATTAACCTGCCTTATGCCCAAACGTGTGGCACACGCCACGTGCAGATGGACAAGGCTTCCTCTTACGTAAAGACCCCTTGCAGTGACTGCAAAGGCAAGTTAGGTGAAGAAGAAAGCAAGAGGTAAGAGAGGCAGAGCAGAAAGCAGCAAAGCAGGCGGTGGAGGGGGAGCTGGCTGGATTCAGCACAGCCTGCTGATAGCCGCCATCGATACAGAGTCCAAAAATAGCCCTTCCTACCCATAAAAAGCTCACAGTTTAACCTAGACAAGGGACAGATGTAGCGTCGTTTCCTTGAAACTGGAATCTGGGGCTGGGTGTGACTGTAACATCCATCCGATCCCCTGGAGTCAGGCCCTGGCTGCTGCCTTGGGTCACAGGGCTTGTGTTTGCTCTGCAGGCGCTCGGCCCTGCGCTGAGTTTAACCTGTCCATGGTGTTTCCAGGTCCTCTGTATTGTTCCAGGCCACTCTTGTAGTATTTGCAATAACTTTGCTTGTAGTCCCCGGGATCTGTGCTGTGGAGAAGCAGGCAAGGTGGGAAACGGGAATTGAACGCTGGCTTGTCAGTGGGTCTGAGAGGGGCACGGGTTATTTCGGGGGGGCACAGGAGCAGAGGCGGCTCTGGGGATTGTCTGATGGCTGTGGCAGCTTGCAAGGGACTTCCTTGCTTGTGGCCAGCTGCCCTTGACAGGCAGCACCGGGTTCCCATTGCGCAGGGGACACCGCCTCCCCGCCTCCCTCCAAGCAGCGCAGAAAAGCTCTTTGAGGAATGTGCGGCAGGCAGCAGGTCCCAGCCCCGTGCCAATGGCCTTTGTCACCATGCCATGCATCCCCTGCCCGGTCCCCGCCGGCTGGCACGCTGCACCAAGAGCACAGGGACTGTTTCTGTTGCCGCCAACAGCAAGGAGGAAAGGGAGGCAGGAAATGACCCTCTGGGGACAAGTTGAATCATCTCTTTGAAGTGCCCTGGAAACCTTTGTGCTGTGTGTTTGTGTGCTTGTGGGCTTATTCCTCACAAGGCCTGGCAAGAGCCAGCACATCATTCCCTCCTGCTGGCCCAGAGGGGCATGAGAATCAAAGGTGGGGAGCCACTGGGTGATGCACCCCTGTTTGCAGCCCCTGCCACCACTAAATGACTGCCCATGGTGACGCAGTTTCAGGTCTACGTGGGCAAGAGGGAGGGTGATTCCTTTCTTGTCCCTGGCAGATGTTAGAAGATGTTTCCACTGACTAAAACCCCACTGAACTGTTCTTCACTTGCCTGGAAATGTGGACATGCTCTGTGGAAAATGAGGTTTTTCTGTCAAAAATTGAGGCGATCACTCCCATCACCTCCTCAGTCCAACAGCTTCCTGGAAGCAGAGGCTGGAGTGTCTCTGCCAGCAGGAAGGGATCTGCCTTGTAGGCTTTTGAGAGCCACCACCTTGAAAATCCTGAAGGAACTGCCCACATTTGTAAGCTTTGCTCATAAATCCACCCCTCTCCAGCTCTTTCCATGGAGAACCACAGGCAGGAACCTTCCCAGCCATGGAAATAAATAAATCACACACGCCATCTCCTGGCCGCCGAGTTTGGAACCCAAACCCGCCTGGGGAGGACCTGCTTCCACACACTTGGGTCCTATTTTTAATCACCATCCCATCCTTTTTCCATGTGATGGGGCATTTAGTCACTTGGCACAATGCTCCTGCAGCCGAGCACATCTACTATTGGCAGCTACATCAAGGGACACTGGGAAAATGCTGTATCCCAGAGGGGCTGGTCAGCTCCTGCTCCCAGTTTGTGGTGCCTGTCCTATGAACTAGGTTGTCCAGGTCCCAGAACAGAGTGTATCAGCTCTGGATTGACGTCACGGATGTGGAGATGGATCCAGGCTTTTGTGGACAGCTCTTAGGGAAGCCTTCCAAGTCCGTATGACACCTCTCTAGGAGCTACAGAAGGTCTGGGCTCCAATGAGCTGTGAGGAGGACTTGCCTGGGAATGATGGAAAAGGAGCTTTGCACACTGAGATCAGTGAGCCTGCTGCAGTCCAGAGCCCTGGGAAGGGCACAGCTGGAAAGGAAGGAGGGAAGATGAAGAACAGCAACAGCTGGGATCTCTTCCTGGGGCAAAGGATGCAGTTTTTACCCATTTAACAGGGGCTAGATGGATGCCAAGCCCTGGGAGGAGATTTGCCGTATTTGGAGAAGCAGGTTCTCCTGGGAGGTCTGGGTGGACCAAGCTCCAAGTCGTACCAGGGAGCTGCTGCCAGGTGCTCCAAGAGAGGAGTTCCTCAGGCTGTGGAAATATCACACTGGGTTTACGCAGGTTTGAGGTTACTGCACCCTGCTCAGTCTCAGGAATGGGGGGAATTTAACCTCTTTTATCCTGGCTATTGCATCTTCACCAGCATCTTCTTTCTGCTGCCATAACGTTGGAGATTATAGAGTGAGGAGTGTGATTCTTGCCCAGGCTCATGGTCTGTCAGCAGATTTCCCTGGTAGGAAGATCAATATTAAGCAGGATTTGTACGGGAGGCTGAGCAAGTTTCTCAGTGGGTCATTAACCCCAAGATACAAAAGCAAGTCAATGACAAGAAGTTGATTTTTTTTCATTACACACAAGCATTTCTAACTGGGACCTCCTTCAAGTATTGACAACATCAGCAGGGCTAAAGGCATTTTTTACAGTGAGCAGAACTGCAGATAAGGCTGAGATTAATCTCTTACTTCCACGCAGAAAAACAAGCTAAGTGCCAAGCTGAGTAAAGAGGAGCAGGAACCAAGAGCCTCAGGTCGCCAGTGCAGAGGCAGCGTGTGCTCGCTAGGTCTGTGCCTGGAGCCAGGCAGCCTGCGACACAGTCCCAAGCTGCTGAGGTCCCTGGGCTCTGCGTGCTGGCAAGTTAAACCACCAGCTAAAGTGAAAAACCAACAACTTAAGGACTGAACTAAGAGCTGGCTCGCAGCAGAGCTCGCGTGTGACAAGTGGCCGCTCCGAGCCTTTCTTTGTGCTCTGTGCTTGGCACAGACACAAGGTTGGAGTGAAGGGATCCAAAGATCTCACAGAAGGGCTGATTTTCACATGTTAAAGTGCTTATCTGAAAGCGCTACAGCCCAGCACTTTCTCAGTGACATCCAACAACCAGTGGAGGCCAGTACTGATCCAAAGCCCTGTACTGAGAAAATACTCTGCTGCTCTCCAAGCTGTCCACTGCATATTCATCAGGGCCCTGACCATTTCCCATTACAAATTCAGGCTGGATCATCACCCCATCCCCCCATGCAGTAAGCCAAATCTGGCCTCTGTTCAAAGGTCCCGTGGCATTTTGAGGAGAAAGGAGGGCTTTTTCTGCAATGGTTTTGCTGGAGGAAAAAGCTGCTAGCCAGCGACCTTGCAGCTCTTAAAGAAGGCCAAGAACTCAAAAGGAGAGGCAAATGCCTTGTCTGCCTTGCTTTGCAATGGGAAGGTAGAACAAGGGCCAGTAAAGGCAGCTTGGACAGATCCTTCTTGCCTATCTGCCCTCACCCAACACGGTGTGTCACCCAGCACCATGGGTCACCCCACACGGTGCCCCACGTGATGGGTTTGATATCTGAGATTTTGGTAGCTGCTGTTAGAGGAACTGGAGCAGAGTTACAGGGACTATTTTTTCATGCAGTAACTTAACTCCACAGAGTAACCTAACCTGGAAGGAGCCATGAGTTGAGGCTTGCTGAGCATCCTTGACCTCACAGCTGTGTTTTCTCCGCAGCAATGCAATGGAGGTAGAGTCCAGCATGTACACTGACTTCATTTCCTGCGATCGGGCTGGTCGGAGGAACGCTGTCCACGACATCCACCAAGATGCAACCACCGTCAGCGTGCGCAAGCTGACCTCGGACCTCGGTGACCTCGCTGTTGAAGGAGCAGGTGAGCTGCTGCAGGCACCAGTAAGCCCAGCTCTCAGCACGCAGGCTGGAAGGACAAGGCATGAAATGGCAGCACAGCTGAGTAGTGCTGTCACTGGGAGCATCAAACAGATGCTCAAGAGGAACATCCCATTCCTCGCTGCATCAGTGCCTTCATGCTTGGTGGGAGACTCACTGGGCTGAGGGGCTCTTAGAGTATATGGGATGGTCCCAGGGTTCCTGGTGCATGAGCACTGCACGCTCCAGCCAAGGCCCTTTGCTCAGTTGGTTTGTAGAGGCACTGATGCTTAAACAAGACAGGAACTGACCAAGAGCCTTCTCAGGGCAAATTACACATCAGGTATATGAAAAGGGTTTATAAAAATCAAGTGTGGGGCAAGTTGTGGTTTGCTTTCTCTTGGTTGGTTGGTTTGGTTTTGTTTTGAATCAGCCTTCAAATAGTTCCACAGTATCTTAAATAACAACAGAAATCATTTTAAACACCACCAGCCATCTCCAGATCTTCCCCTGTAGCCCAAACACGGCAGTGGTAGCAGCCTGCTCAGTATATGCCAGCCAGCTGACTACAAGAAGCATGAATCCTCTGCTCAGAGCACAAGCAAACCAGCCACTCTGATTCCACTAATAAGTAGCAAAACATACAGCACCACTGCAAAGGGCAGATTCGGGATTTGCTCTTGCTCTTTTACTCCTCCAGCCTACATCCGTAACTATAAAAACACTATAAACCACTATTTCCCCAACTGTACCTCTTTCAATATGCCCATGCTAGCATTTGTCCATCCACCCATCTGCAGTAAGCACAAACTGGAGCTCTTCTAACAGCAACTGAGGTAGCTGCCAGGGTGTCTGGCAGACATTCCTGGAGCACTTGCAAGTTGCCCTTACAGGTTAGACAAAGAGAACATATCCCTGCCCCAGAGCTCCCTCCCAGCATCACCAGATGTGTTGAGAAGTGTTTGTACTCCAGCACCATGAAGGGAGAACCACTACTCTAAGCATCTGGCCATAGAAGGGTAGTGATAGGTCTTCAGGTGGTGAATAAGATCAGCTATAGCAATTACTGATCACCTGTGTCCTCAGCAGAGTGTAACAGTGCTTTCTTCCCAATGCCTTCTGCAGAAAGCCAAAGCGATGCCACTTCTTCTGAGAACGACCCAGGAGCAAGACCAGAGGGGCAAGAAAACAGCCCTTCCCCATGACAGTGTACAGGGGGTGGGATGGGCAGGAGGAGGGCTGTCTTAAACTAGTATTTGCTATTGAATCTGCGGACAAAAGCCAACCTGGAACAGCAAGTTGTCAAATGTCTCTGCTGCAGCCGTTTTTGTTTAGAGCTACCTGATGCTGTACAAGGACTGGCACCTCCAAAAGACTTCTACTCCCATCCCTAATGATTTAGAGCAACACTGCCGGGGTTGTAGTGGTATGAGCCATTCTCAAGATGCCTTAGCTGCAATTTTCCCCTAGGGGAAAAAATGATTTCAGTAATAATAAACACATCAGACTTTCCTGTCCAAGGTACCTTCCTCCTTTGCAAATTTAGATTATTATTTATTCTGTTTCCATAGATTAGAAATGTAGATTATTGGTTTTTCTAAGCCTCATCTGCAACTTCAGACCTGTCTTGGCTAATGGACTGTCCATGTGGCCTCGTCAGGGTGGGCAGTGGGGAAGGGACCTGGCCAGTCCCGCTGCCTTCAAGTCAAGTACCACTCACCTGTGCTGCTGCCACTTAGCATCAGGAAAGGACCAAAGCACAGCTTCTGTGTGGATGAGCTCCACCTACAGACCCAGCAGCACCAGCCACAGGCATCTTTTCCTTTGGGTTTTAGCATTTTGAGATATTGTTAAGGGGAGGGGAGAAACATTTTGCTGGTTTGACTGTTGAAATTCAGGCTTAACTTTGCAAACTGTTAGCTGAGATGATCTCTGGTAGGATCTCACACCATTCTCTCTTTTAGGAGACATGTTTTGTGTTAAAGATTGTTTGATAAAACTACATAAGCTGTTGGAATAAATAACACAGCCTTCAAGTACTGAAGGTGTTTTTTTCTGCCTGGATGTCTCCTCTTCCTTTATTTTGCCTTGTAGCTGATTGAGCTGCAGCTCAGGGTAGGTTACACCAGCTTCCCCTCATAAGGAGATACAGAGCTGTGTTACAAGCCTCTTCTCTTTGGGTCTGTGAAACCCCATGGGTGTGCAGCACCCAGATGGAAGCAGATGCCATTGGGCACAGAAAACCCTAAAAGTCTGCTGCCACATTCCCAACTTTGCTGCCAGGCAGCACCTTTCCTATGAGTGCCTCCACATTACTACTGCAGAAAGTCAAGCAAAGGCTGGCTGAGGACTTGGCCAACCGGTCCAGACACCAGCAGAAGAGGTGCCAGTGGGAAGAGGTGTCTTCACCCAGTGTTTCACCCAGCTCCAGCAAAGCCAAACCTGCTGGAGCAGTGGGATACATCTATAGCCTGGCTGGGGTCTATGGGCAAACACAGGAACATGGCAGAGCTGGCCTGAGAAATGCTTTCCTCTGGTGACACAAGGACAAGCATCACCCTAACAGTCTCGGGCAGAACTGAATGTTATGAGTTTGGGACTTACCAGAGAAAACAAGGCCACAAATAAGCAGAGAAGTGGCTACCAGACAGAAGGAGAATTGTATGTGGGCCTCCAGGAAGTGATGGCCACAGGGCCAGCACAGAGCTGTCTGTGGCTCCAGCCCCCACAGGAAACAAGGATTTGGCAGCCAGGTAGTGGCTGCATCTGCTGCTTTGGCAGCTGCAAACCAGCTCAGCTGCCGGAGCTGCCTGGATACTATTGCAGCTCTGTGCCCGGACGGCAGCCAAGAGCCTGCTCCCATTTCCCCACACTCAGGGGCAAACCAGCAGGTAGCTCCTGCGCTTGGCTGACCACACAGTCGGGTCTTTAAGCCCCATTTCCAGCTCTCCTCAGTGCCACTGAACAGTATTTTTGGCTCATGCTGACACACAGAGAGAAAGCTAAAAGGCGGTGCAGAGGGGCTGTGCACCAGGCAAGACCTCCAGCAGTCAAATGTGGGCTAATCTTAGCTCTCTGGGTCAGAAAATATCTGTTCAGAATTATATTAGGCAGGTGATTAGCCTGTTGGCCAGCTACCCTCAAAGGACAGGCGAGAGGCATCAGGTTCCCCCTGCAAGTGAAAGAGCCAGCCCTGCTGCCGCCACCAATTGTGCTCTAACACCAAGAGCACTGCCTTAATCCAGCCACATCCTGATTTGCAATGTTGTTGAGCACACAGATGCTCCCAGCCTTTCATTTCATTGAACAGAGGGCATGCCAGACCCCCCAAAACCGTAACTGAGAACCAAATGATCATAAAGTCTTCCAGCAAACACTCTCCTGCCTGTGGGCCAGTGCAGTCCAACAGCCAGGCAGCCCAGGCTGCAGCACTTCTGGCTCTTGGCATCAACTGACACTGCAAAACTTGGGTGACAGGGAGAAAAGATTGTAAACTGCTTTTGATATAGAACAAGTGAGAGCACCCAGAAAAAGTGAGAGCACACAGTGATGGCACTGCTGCCACAGAGTGACACATATCCCTTTGATCACCAAAAGGAAGAAGGGCCCGTGAGGCTGGAACAACCTGCATCCATAAATCCAACTTGCCCATAGTGAGGGTGCAGGCGTACCTTTCCTCTGGCTGTCAAAGTGCTCTGACCTGCCAACAGGAGAAGGCAGGGATAGGGCTGCCAAAGCCCCATCATACCTACCAATTGACCCTCATGCTCTAGCAGGGGTAAGCTGGCTCACATTGTGGACCACAGCTCCTAACAGCCACCCTTGAACATAAAGGCAAGAGAGTTTATCTTTTAATATAAATCTGTTATTTTATTAAACAGGATTAACAATCAACTGTCCAGAATCCAAACAAGCAACTCATCTTCAGAAACAATTTTTAGAGAAAATTTACCAAAAAAGCTTGGTTCTTACCGCAATCATGTTCTTAAAAGTGATGCTTCATCATTTGCTTTATAAAAGTAAGAAATTCACTCTCTCATACCCCTCTATCTAGCTATATATGTGTATATATATATGCACCATGTACTTCAGAGATGAGCATTTTACTCAGAAGACAAACATGGAAGCCCAGAAAGAAGGGAAATACTCCCAGCACGTGGTCGCTGCTGGCTGAGACTGGACCAGTCTCACACACTGTCCATGGTAACGGTGACCACGGCCCCTTGTCAAAGGCAACTTTTTGGTACAGTATCTTTGGAGTAAGCATCTTGGCAGATACCTGGGATGCTAAGCACACCACATGCTCATGTAAGAAGAAGATGATCTCTTCTCTGGGTGCACAGCTCTATTGCATGTTAAGTAAAAACACTGTAATGCACCAAAATAACTTGGGAATTTTGGTGAATGTCTCTATAAATTCTCCACCAAACAGAAGATCTGACTTCTAGTCAGTGTTGTGGTTGAGTGAGAGAAGCATTTCAGGTGGGACCCAAGTCAACATATAACGATGGGCCCTAGCTTATTAATTTACTTACTCAGTTTTAATAGTGCCTAAAGACTGTCAAGTCAGGAAGAGGGCAGAGTGGTTAAAACAGGCAATCAATCAATCAATCAATCCATCAATCAATCAGTCATGGTTTTCCCAAGTCTTAAACAAAGATAGAGAAGAGCAAGCTGCAGTTCATAGGAATCCTCCAGGATGAGTACAAAACTGGGAAAGACCCCAGAAGGCAGATTTTGGCCCAAAATGCTAAAATCACATTCCAACTTCCCATGCATGTGAGCCCATGGTCATGGCCAGCTGTGAGCACACAGCTCAAGGTGTGTGCTTCTACAGCAGTGACAATGGGAGGCCTGAGACACGAGTCCTTAACCAAAAAAGATGCCAAAAACCTGTGGGGTTTTTTAATGCCCTTCAGACCTGTGCATGGGCAGGAGCACTAACATCCAGCTCGTTCCAGTCCTGTTAGTACTAGACTAACCCTGGGTAAATATAGCTGTGGCCAAACCCTCCTGCCCACACGGATGGGAATAAAGCCTCTGTTCCTGAAGTGCCTGCGCACTCTCTGTCAGCTCTAACACAGCTTTTTCCTAGAAAGGTGAAGATTAACTTAGGCCACAGTCACAGTTAAAGGTGGTTATTTCTGCACTGCAGACGAGGGCTAAGGCAGGTCAGTGGGGCAGGACAGATAAAGCAGGGGAAGAGGAGGAAAAAAAACTATGGGAGGTTCTTCTGTTTGCATTTGCAGTAGAGAAACACTGGCAGATGAAGAAGGGTGTCAGGCCAGGAGCCAGTTTCAGTCTCCTTGCCCACTAGCAAGATAGGAAACTGGATATCCAGTGGGGAGAGGGTTTATGGGGGTATAGGTAGGTGTATGTGATAGCCTCATTCTGTTTAGCACTGTAGGGGTTAACACAGGGCTGCCAGGAATAGAGACTGACCCTGGGCACCTTCTCCAGGTGCTCCCACTAGCACAGAGGAGAGTCAAGCACGCATGAGGAAGGGCCACCGCTCCATGCTGGCTCACAGGGATAGGTCACGATGCATTGGGGACCATCCCATAGGCTTCATACAGCTTGTTGAGCAGCTCTTGCTTTTCCTTCTCAGGTAAGAAGCTGGACTGAGCTGCGTTGATGTTCTGGGGAGGCAGAGGGGCAACATAAGGGAGACATTAAGATACATCAGATACAAACATCCCAACATCTGGCTCTGAGCAGCAACAGGCAAGGGAGAGTGTAAAGTTTCCACTCCAGGATTCATTTCCACAGCCTCATTTTACAAGGCAACTGCTCTGGCCCATCACTCTCAGCAAATCCCAGAGAAACAAGGCAGGTGCAAAGCAGAGGCCTTTAAATACTTGGGAGTGTTTAGGATATGTACTTTAGACCTTCTCCTACACTTTCAGCTCCCGTTTGGACAAGAGCCTCTGCTGGTGGCTGATGTGCTGCCTCTGGGACACAGCCTGGCTGTGCAATTTAACCTGCTCATCTGACTTGTGCAGGGATAACCTGGCTTTTGCAAGAGCAGGACACAAGCAGCAGAACAGCTGTGGATCCAGCATCCCAGAGCTGTCCTGGTTCCTCCTTCCAGACCCAGAGGGTGATGTCTGTAGGAGAAAGGGACTCGTTTCTCCAGCCAGAGCTGAAAGCAGGACTGATGCTCTTTGTAAAGTGCATCCTGCACTTCCCAATCTAATAAAGTATCTTGGGAGTCATGTAGGTGGAAGTGCTGAGCATGACTCTGAATGCAAACCAGGAAAGGTTCACTTGGTAACCAGGTAAGTCAAACAGTTATCCTGTTTTTCTGTTTTGGATGAATAGAAAACCAAGGACGTAATCAAGACTGTGTTGCTAGCTCAGTTTTGTATGTTACACATACAAAAACCACAGACAGTTCCATACCTGCTGAATATTGCTCATTTCAGAGCCAGGCCTTGAAATAAGCTACCTGCAGTTCCAAATCCAGAGAAAAAAAAAGCAACAGGCACCTTCCTTCCTTACTGCCAAGACCTGCTGTGAGGACATCAGTGGACAATTTCCACTGTCACCTGTTCCCCATGAAGCCTAAAGCCTAACCCTTTATCATATAAAGGGGATCATACAGTGGATGGTGCTGGGCTGCACTGGGACTTCAGCAGAGCATCCAGACAAGGCTGACTTACTACTCTCTTGAACTCCTCTTCAGTGAAGCCCATGTAGTCCTTCACTATGCTGTAATCCTTGTAAATGTTGGAGTTAAAGATGAGGGGGTCATCTGTGTTGATGGAATAATTAGCACGATCCTTCCTAAACCTGCAACGAAATTGAGTTGAACTGGTGGGTAAAACACTGGATACAGCACTGCCCCATGCATTTCTCAGGGTAAAATGCAGTAACAGAGACCTCACAGCTCTCCCTGTAGCTTGCACTGCTGGACACAAACACAGGGCTCGGCTGGTCTCACCACCCCTCTTGCACTAACCTGCTTCTCTGGTGTAGCAAGGAGCGGGGCATCTCTTACTTAAAGGTTCAAGCAACCTCAACCCTCACCCACCAACCAGGGCTAGTGGCCAGTGTGCAGCATCTCATGCCCCATAGGTCCGAGCAGGGGCAGGAGGGACAGGACAGAGCCCCACATCCCCTCCAATTGCACCGGGTCCTTCTATGCTGAAGGACGAGGGGTACCATGTTCTCCTAAGCAGTTAGATGTGCGTTACCTCTGTAAAGCAATAGAGCAGCTATAACCAACTCCAGCCCTGGTTATTTAACATTGCACATAACTGAGAAGTCTTACTGTGCTACTGGGTGTTTCCCGAAGTCCGGAAGACATGCACCAGTGAGATAACTGGACCAAGGACAGACCTGTTTGGGGGAGTTAAACATGAAAACTGGAATCAGCCACGCAGATCTGAACCCCAGCTGTGTACACAGATAGCTAAGCATGCTGGTAAAGCCAGATACAGGTTTAGAGCTTTGTTCATAGCTACCCCTCAGCACGACTCCAATGGACCAGTGCACATCCCAGGACATGGATTCAAAGAGCACACAGCCCACACAACAGCACAGAAGCTGATGGGATACTTCCTATGGCCAGTCAGCCATCAGCTGTGTGTCAACCACAAAGAAACCACTGACTTATATATAGATATATTCCATGTATTAGCTGGATACACCCATTCTGGAGAAAAGCCAAGGAAATCTGTCCATGCACAGTAACTCCCAGGAACTTCCACCCTCCAACCAGACAGACTCCAGTAACAGCAGCCTGATTTGTGGGAGGAGGAGCCTGCAGGCTTGAGATATATAAATTAGTGAATAAACCCTCCATAATGTAACCTCAGCCAGACCTAGGATTCATTTCTCCCTGCTACATGCCTCCTGCAGGCTGCTGTGGCACCAGTGCGAAGATCCCAGCCAGCCATCCCCACCATTTTTGCTGAGGAGCTTTAGGCATCTGGGTTCAATGGCAATGTCACCATACACATGGTCAGCACTCAGGCGTCAGGTCGTGTTCTCAGCTGTAGCCCACATTCCCAACAGACATCCTTACCTCAAAATGCATCTTTGCTCTCAAGAGCTCCTTGTAGAGCTCAGGATCATCCAGGACACGGTAGCCATGGCCAATGCGCTCAGCCTTCAGGAGATAAACTGCCTGGAGAGCACAGGAAAACCACGCACAGCCTCCAAGCACCAGCTCCTCTCTGCCCTGCCTGGAGATCCCTGCCCACCACAGGTACAGCCCATACCACTGAGCCAGCATCAGGAGGTTCTGCTCCGAGCTGTCGGGGCCAGACCTCTGCCTGTCCCCGATGTTTGCTCTGCTATGAATATAGAGAGGAGTTGGGCTCCTCTGTCCCCGGTGCTTGGGATGCCAGGGCACTTCCCACCTCTGCCCCAAGCCAGGAGCTCCTCATACCTCTTTGATCATGGCAGGCGGGCCGGCCTCCCCAGCATGGACAGTACGGTGAATCCCACATCTTTCAGCTTCCTGCAGAGCAAAGGAGGACACACTCCTGTCCCATCACCCACAGCAAGGTCAGCAAGCCCCTGGGCTGGCACCACTCACAGGGCATAGCAAGCAATAGGGGTCTGTGCAAAGAGCCCCCAGATCACAAGCCCTGTGCCCTGAGAAGCACACACGTTCTGCTATAGCACAGGCTGCAAGAGAAGAGCTCAGTAATGCCAGACACAGAGAAGCTTAGAAAGCCTGGTTACCATCCCCTGGAGCCCAGCCGGAGTCCTCAGGGTCTTTTAATACCAGATGAGCTCACCACTGTCTCCTGTCCAGACAGCAGCAAGCTCGAAGCTCTCCCTCCTCCACCCACCTGCCCTTCTGCATGAACCTTGCAGCAGTTCCTGTCTTTGGAACTTCTACCTCTCTGGCTGGCTGCAGCCGGGTGCGAGAATTGCAAAGCCCCCACGGCAGGGATGAAGGGATGCTCAGACACCAGCACCTCCCTCTTGCAAGGGGCTGGGGATAGAGGCAGCCCAGCCAGGAGGGGAGGCTGCAAACCCCATCCTGCAGCAGACACCGAGGCTCAGCGAAGGACATGCCAGGCTCTGCCTGGGGCATCTACAGAAGAGCTCCATGTACAATGACCCAGAAGGCACTCTGTGCTCTCTACATTTAAGGGTGTTGGTTTTTCCCAAAAAGCTAATTTTTGACACTTTTAAATGAGGAAGTCCCTCTGGCTGAAGTACCAGACTGAGAAGAGAGACAGACTCGCACCAGCCCAGAGATCTTCCACTTGTTTCTACACAGGATGAAGAAAACCCAGGAACTCTCACCCCTGCATTCCAAAGACATCCCTAACTATTCCAATAGAAGCCAAGGATACAAGCAGAGGGGTCAGGAAGAGCACATGCTTGGGTACCCTTCCCACTAACCCTCCTGGTTGCCGAAGCCTAAGCTCCTCCACTTAGGAGAGAGCTCTAACATCCATCCATCATATCCTCCCTGGAGCGCTTCAATCCCTTTTTCAACCTGTTTGTCCAAGGACATAGTGCTTCCCTTGGCTTCTTCTCCAAGGATCTCTGTTTCCTTGTACATGGTGGTCCTAGAATCCTTGGCTCTGTGCTTCCCCAAGAAAGCCCTGTGTCATTTCAGACCTGAGTGCTGCTTGCAAACTGCCTTTTTGGCAGCGATGGTGCACAACCTCCTCTTCCACTGATGCAGGGGATCAACAACCCTAAAATCCCACTGGAAAAAAGGAGCAAGGCAGGAAGCTTTCCCTTTGAGACACGGCAAAGCACTGAGGTCCAGTGAGAGTCTCAGATCCGGCTCCTGAAGCCATTCCAGTGCTTGCATTTGAGATGATCAGATAAAAGCACTTCAAACATGCAGCTTCTCTGCTTTGGGTGATTTCTGCCAGACTGGAAAGGCCAGTCTCTTCCAGCCTTGGCTGCGGCCCCAGGAGCAGACCCCAGCCTTGGGGTAGCGAGCTGATCTCCAGCCCTAAGGCCATGTTTAAGCAATGATGCCTGCCATTAATCATTTAGGAAATACAAACAAATGTTTTCAATAGCTGCAATGAAGTTTTAAGCTGTCCCAGCTGTGTACAGTTGGAATAAGGCACTGTGTGTCCTCTCACACACATTCCCTCAATATCTTGTTTTTCATACAATTCCTTTTCTGCAGCTTGTTCAACAAACCTCATAAGCCTTCTTATGCTCAGAGGAATCCTCCACTTTCAGAGACTCATCCCCAGCCAGGTCAATGGCCACCACAGAGTTGTTTTGATACTTCTTGCAGAGCTCCACCACCTCTGGAGACCAGCCTGGAAGAGACAGCACGAGGGTTCAGCAGAAAGCATTTGTCAGGGTCTCACCTCCAGCATTCTCCTGAACAGATCTTGGACCTATAGCTGTAAGGATAGGGCTATTTTCTTTTTGGTGCTCATAAAGAATGCTAAAAACTACTAGAAGGTTCTGTCATCTTCAGTCAAATAGAAGCTGCCAACTCAGTCCACCGCCAATGAAAGGGAAATAAAAATCATTTACCAGACATAAAACTGCCCCCAGCTCTAAAACTGCTCTCATCATGTTTTGTTGCTCACTTTGAGAAGGGGAAAAGAGAAAAGAGAAACAACCTCCAACCACGGTGGTGATTGCTGCAAGCCCAAGGGAAGCTGAGCTGCACAGCCCAGGTGCTGTAACATGGTGCATGGAAGAAATCCCTCAACTCGCTCCTAAGCTTTCACCCCATCCCAGGCTGGGCAAAGGGAGAACCAGCCTTTTGGATGTGTTGTGTCACTGAGGAGCTCAGGCTGGGAGGGGTCTCTGGGGTCCCTGTAAGAGTCAGCCCTGTCCTGATGCAGAGCATCCTCAACTCCCCCAGACAAGAGGATGGATACTACTCCTGGTGCAAAAGAGCTGGTCAGCATCCTGTAAGACTGGCTTTTAACACTCACAGAGGTTTATCTTATGGCATCAGTGAGAAAGAGAGTAACACGCAGCCAACAACTACTTTCAGAGCTATCTCTGATCAGGACAGATAACCTCTGAGAAAGTACATGCATTTACCAGCTCATATAGCACTTACCTACCCTTAGCAAAAAGGCCAAGAAACAGAGATAAAGGGCAGTGTTAATTATTAACGGGCACCTGCTGTGTACATACAATCCCAAAATCATACCAATATATAAGAAAATGTGCAATCTTCATTTTTCATCAGTTTCCAACTCACTGGGTTAGAGCCATTATTCTATTAATAAGTTTAATATGAGCTAGTCCTGGCTGTCATCTCTGCCTTTCTCTCAGCAGTTCATAAATTACAGGGTGACTTCTCACTGTACAGCACATCCTGAATGTGGCACTAAAGACTTGTATTGAGCACACTACTTGCTCTGGGTAAGAGCTCTATGCAACCACTCACTGTGGCAACGGCTTCAACAGGCCCAAGGAGAGCTGAAGCCTTTGGGCAGGGAGCAGGGTATGAGCAGAAATCACACCTTCCCCAGGAGAGGACAGAAGAGCCCATCTTTCAGATACTGGTTGTACCCAGAGACCCCCACTCTCGCATCCAGCATTCCCCATAGTGAAGGGAGCAGATGACCCCCACCAAGACAAAAACTGCTCCTCGGCACTGTCTGGTCCCACACTGGACTCAGGGCCACAGGGCTGGGGCTTTCGCTGCACTTCTGTGGGGACCTGAACCCAGGGGATGTCACCCCCCGCCACGCGTCAGGGAAGGGGAGCAGAGCAGCAGGGGAGCTGCAATACATTACTTGGCATATGGCGCATGCAGCATAGAATAGACCTGGCTTTGATGCGGAAATCCCTTTCTCCATCCTGGAGTCCCTGATTTACGAGGTTAACGACTTCATCTGGAGTGAGGTCTCCCCTGCAGGGAAGAAAAGCCATCAGCATTGAGGCCAGATACACATCAGGGAGGCAGGCAGGAGCCCAGGTCCAGTCCGATGTCCCTATGGGACGCCCCGTGCAAAACCCAGCCTCCCCAGGGTCCCACTCGCCATAGCATCCAGAGGAGCCCAATGAGACTGCCCAGAGCTGAATAGCACCTTTTACATGCATGTCATGCCCAGATCTACCACACGTCAGGCACGAAAGCGTGCAAAGATGATAGAAATATTTAGAAAAGCCTCAGGGGACCACATGCCAATCCTTGCCCAAACAGAGGAACCCACTCTGCCAGTGCATCCCATTAGGGTACACAAGGGCCTCCAGCCAGGCAGGGCCAAGCACAGGGTCTCAGTGCCCATCACAGCACATTTGCAAGGGCCACAAAGCCCAGCAGCGATTTAACCAGAGGCACATATCACAGAGGAGATGACATGCAAATAAGGAATCAGATCACCAGCCGCCTCCGACATGTCCATCATCTCTACCAGCTCAAATTCACATTCTGCAGGCAGGCAATCCATATCTGAGCACTGCTTTCCCTCATATAGAGAACAGCTTCAGCCAGAAGCTTAAGCACAGCTGCTCTGCACCTGCAGAATTTAGTGCACAAAGCAAGAGACATTAAAACATGGCAGCACATAGAGATACTGCAAGATGGAAAACCCTATTGATGAGAAAGAGAGGTGGAAACATGCCAGCACGGGAGGAGAGACGAGGGTTACACCAGACTCTGGCTGACCGGCATGGGCCATGCCTTCTCCATGCTTAGTGGGATCACTCACTCGGTCTGTCCCCAGGGGATGGGATCCACACTGCAGTTGGCCAGGAGGTGAGGGCTGTACCGGACCTCCACGTAGATGACACCTTCCTTCGCTTTTGTCTCCACGAGCTCATAGGCAATCCTCCTCACCGCCTCACGGTCACCCCTGCAGGGACAGCAATGGGACCCATCACTGGGGCCTGTTACCCTTGGGACACACTGGGGGCACTGGGAGGTGATCTCCAAGGCTGAGCAACGTCAGCCAAGGGGTCCTGCCACGGGATGAAGGCAAAGAAGTAAAAAAGCAGGGTACTTACGCAATGGCGGGCATGTAGTGGTTAAACTTCTCTAGGAACTGGGTAAGCGTCAGTGGTGTTTTGTAGCTGACATGCTTCAGGAGGTCATCAACAGTGCTGCCAGGGAGCGGAACCCCTCTTTTCCTGGAAATGAAGCCACATATTACTGATGGGGAAGGCTATCACATTTTCAGCCTATTCCATACAGCAACGTTATCCTGAGCTGGCAGCTTTAACCTTCACTTCTTCACCAAAAAGATACAGCACATGTCCTTCCAAAATCTCCCCGCAGATACAGCCCTGAATCTCACTGGGGAGGAAGGCAATCCAAAACACAGGCAAAGCACAAGCAAATCGGAACACAAGCGCAGACTGACCTGGCAGGAACACAGCCAGAGCAGCTTTTAAAGCTGAAGGAGAAGTTCGTCTAAAGGGGCTCTGGATTATTTATTTCTTGGCACCTCCCAGTCCCAGCAGCAGAATTGCCAAAGTGCTTTAGAAAAGTTAATTTCTACTTAAGCAGACTCAAAGGCTTGAAAAGTCATGGAGATGCTCCCAGGCCCCGGGTCGCGCACGGGTTTAATGCAAGTGAGCTGGTTCCCAAACCCAGCATCATGGTGGCATTGTCTCTGATGGGTCTACCTCCAACAGAGGAGCAAATGGCAGCGCCAACAACTGCTCTCACCAAAAGGATGGTGATGGTAAAGCCACCCAAACGCTTCCAAGAGGGAAGAAAACATTTTTCCCTGGAGCACCTGGAGTCCTGGTTGGGTGAAGGTGTCCCTGGTGGGATGACACCCAGCCAAGGATACTGCATGCTTCCTGGGCAGGCTTTGCCACCTGCATCCTGTTACCCTGCACACATCAACCTAAATTGGTTATAATAACTAGACATTTGTTTTAATTCTCTTTCCTACCATGACGAATTACAGCCAACTGATGTGTCTTTGCTAATGAAGACACACTGACAGCTTTAGTGTCCTGATGCCAGCAACCACCCCGATGAGCAGCCTGCAGGGAAGCAGCCCAAGGGCACTGGGCTTAGTGAACATTGCTCATTCCCTGCTTGAGCAGAAAGGAAACCAGCCCCATGGTTCAGCCTTCACACGCAATCTGCACAGGTTTAACTTGCTGGCACTCAGCAAAGGATGTTCATCACTGCTGAGTTTTCCTCCCCATATTGTTGTCTCCATAGTACCAACACATCGGCTCCAACCCACATCTTCCTCCATCTGCTCAGGGAAAGTTTCCTACAGCAAAGCCATTTCCTTGACCTCTTCTGTGTACTTCCCAACAGATTGCCTCCACATAGCTTGTGGTGACAGTGCTTTGGGACGACCCACAGTGTAGAGACACTGAAGTCAGGCTTCGGAAACTGCTGCTGCCCCATTCAACCTTCCTGGTAGTTGCGAGCCTCCCTACAGGAAAGCTGCCCACTGGAACCTCAGTGTCCCTGCCCAGAGCTACCTCCAGCCATGGGCAGCGCCGTGCATACTGTCCCACTGCAGAGAGGGTACCTCTTCTGGGGACACCCAGTGCGATGAGGGGTCTGGCCCAGCTCTAAACCCCTTGGCTGGGCAGTGGGGATGCAAAGCCTGACCCAGACGTATCAGAATGGGAGCCAAAGCTCCTAAAACCAGCTGAGTCCACTGCCCAGGGGCCCTGTGCATCCCAGCAGCTCCGGGTTGTTTGTATGGGGTCAGCTACCAGCTGGCAAATGTATTTCCAGCTCTTTACCTTTAAAAATAGACCACAAGCAGCTTCCTGTGCCCAGGGTGAGGTTACTAAGGCAGTGCCCTGGAGTCTCCTGCACTGCCCCACTGCTTTTAGATCTGTGTGAGCACTGGTTCTAGAGCCCATGAATAGCACAGCCTTGCTCCACCCAAGGGCTGGCAGCTCCAGGGGATGCCAAGGGCTGTTTAAAAATAAGAGGGAACTCGGCACACACTCAGGCAATGAAGGCTTCTGCCCTAAGCAGGGCAGAAGCACAGGATCCTCAGATGGCTGCTGCCTCCTGGGCTCCTACAGCCCTCCTGGGGACTACACCAGCATTTCTCTTCTGCTGAGAGGGTCCAGCAGAGCCCCAGAAATCAGCATGACCTCTTCTGTCCACTGGGATTTGTATGCCAGCCCTGCACCCCACCAGAGACATGGCAAACAAGGACTCAGCTCACTGTGCCAACGTCCTGCAACCAACAAGATGGACATCTCTGATCTGACCTCCCTACTCTGACTACACTGCAAAACATATAGCACCTCCCTGCAGAAAGAGCTACTTTATAAAGAGTATTTCCTTCCAGGACTGGAGTCTGCTGGGCTCACGGGATGCCAGAACCACTCCCCATCCTCCTCAGGACTGATTCCTCCCCAAAGTACCAGAGCTCTGGCCAAGAGCTGCTTCCTGAAATCATTCTGCTTAATTCTTAATTCATTCTGTTAATCATTACCCTGGTGCTTCTCCCACAAGCTACACTGAAGCAAGAAGATGCACATGGGTTCTGTCAAGGAAATAACCTCTCTTTAGGTCACTGCCAAGTGCTTTCCTGGGTCACATGAGCACAATTCCTTGGCTGCTGGCACCAGGCAGCCAGTGTGGGGTTCAAAGGCACACAGCAGTGGGGAGGGCAGGAACACCCAAGCTGGTTTCTCCTCCCAGGACTATGGTCCAGCACCACCACTAAGGAGATGCTCCCAGTCCACTTTCATTACACTTGCTTTTGCAGTTAGGCATGTGAAAAGAGAAGTAAGAATACACTGACTGCTGCTTCCCGGGCACACTTCAAAGGCTGACAGCTCAGTTTACGACTCATCTTCTGTACTTGGCTTACAGCAGCACCTTTTAGCTTGCCCGGCTCACAGGACTAATGACCACCCCACTCCTGCCACAGCACTGCCTTTTGGGATGTGCTCATCGTTCTCACACCAGAGAGCCAACAGACCCGAAGTGCAAAGGTGAGACCAGCACCTGCCAGGTTTGCTCCTGCACAACACGGGGGAGAGCTTTCCCAGCCTGCCTCTTCTGTTGCAGAACTGGACAAGCAGAAGGGATGATGCTTTTGAACTGCAGTTGCCAGAGCTTACTTCCCCCTACAACTCACCTGCCAAAGTGCAGGATTGTTTCTGGTCTAATGGCTCCATCCAAGTGGACGTGAAGCTCTACCTGCAATAAGACAAAGAGAAATGGGTGAGGTACTCCTAGTGCTGCAGCAAAAGTTTGGAGATAAGCAGCTGGTGCTAACATGGGTATAAATGCAGCCAATACCAGGACAAAGCCATGACAAGGAAGCAAAAGAACCATTTAAAATATACATTCATTATAAAGTTTATTTTCCAATAGCTAAGTATTGTCTAAATATTTTCTTCTTGCTGCTGCAGCGCACACATTTAATGAATCCTTAGAAATTCAGTCTTTTTCCAGTCATTTTCAGGAACAGCCCTATCCTTATTTAGGGTACATGGCTTAAGAGTGCGGGGAGTGAAAAAAGCAGACCTCAAACACCTTTGCTTTCCAGCTTGCTGCTCCTTGAATTCACAGACACCCAAGTATCAATTCCTTTGCTAAGAATAACTATGCAAAACCTTTGACTTCACTTCCAAGAATCAGCTTCGCATATATTGTTAATTGCTTGGCATTATCAGAGATTACAGGGTTTCTAATCCCATACGTGGTCACCATGGTACAAGGTGCTGCAACCGGTAAGAACGAGAGTTGCCACATTGAGCTAAGAAGCTGGTTTCAAAATACTTCAATTTTGACTCACTAAAACCAGGCCAGTAACAAATCTCTCCACTCTGAAACCTGATTATAGCTGAGACAACGGATTTTGGAGACAGAGCTCCAGAAAAGCAAAAGCAAGCTTTTCCCATGAGTCAGCTGGGAGGAACATGACAAAAGTAATTTGGAAGTCAAACTGGGAAGGAAAATATTAGCTGTAAACCACTTCAGCTCGATCTTCATATTTCCAGGCCTGTTTTCATTTTAAGCAATGGAATAGCCTACAAAACACGTATTTTGAAACAACAGAGCAGCAACTTAATACACAAAGTTCTTGTCAGCTATAACCTCGTGCAAATTTTCCTGTATAGGCGTCTGCTGCAGGATGCTGAGGATTCAGAATGGGACTGGATATTTGCATGGATAACTAAACCACTCAGGATTACTAATTAAACCACAAACCCTCTAGTGTCAGGATACGTACCAAACAGTAACAACGAGGAGCTGGAAGGAAAATAAGCGGTCCCTACAAGCAGGGTAATGGGTAATGTCAACCTCTAGATCCTTTCGCTCTCCTCTGAAGCACCTACAAGCAGCTGATGTGAGCTCGATGCTGCTGGCCCAGCTCCCACTGCAGGGCTGGCAGTGCCCATCACAGCGTGCAGTGATGCTCATGAGCTTGCTCCATCCCCACCTCCTCCCACAGCCCTAGATGCTTGCTCTGAAGGTGGAAACACCATCTCCTGACTCCCAGCCAGCGTTTCCATTAGCTGCTCCTGCTGCAGAAGGTCACCGTTGCTGGTGTGGGACAGTGCTTGGGTTCAGGCCACCTCCATGGGATGGACATGAAACTTACCACTGAAATGTGCACCAGTGGGATGAAAAGTGCAGGTGCCAGGCTCAGGACAGCTCAAGCTGCTGATCCTGCTGGCTCAGGGGTCATGAATACCCCCACAGACACCACTGCTGGCAGGTTGTAAAAATATATCTCTGTCACTTCTCCTTAAGACATGATCTGAATCAACAGGGAGGAAGATTTTTTAAAGGGCAAAACCTGATCTTTTCCCTCAACTCGAGTTACACAATCCTGCTTATGAGGACTAAATGTCCTGAGAAGCAGCAGATAAAATAACAGTCTACGGACATGACCTGCATCGCCAGATGTGGATGCCTGGCACGTTTTCCACTCTTGAGCTCTGATTCCTATTTCCAAATCATGCAAGCTCGATTCCTTGAGGTTTTCAACAGCCCTTGTGACCCTCCGATGGAGTTACAGGCTTGAAACTTGCTTGTGCTGGATACAAAACCCAAGCAACCCAAACCTACAGAACTCATCTCACTGAAGCATTTCTCAAGTGTGTCCTGCAGAACACCCCAATGTGACACTTCCATCAATGCCAAAGCAAATCCAGTGGTGTCCTTCATCCATGCACCTCCTTCCGCCACTACTGCTGGTGAGATGCTTGTAAAGCCGCGAAGTTTCCTCTCCAACAGCATCAACAGGCTTTTCATCCCCTCTATGCATTTATTTGTATCTTGAGGACCTAAACTAAGTGCTAAGAAACTTTCGTGCAATGCTGCTTAATCCAAACAGATTGTGGGGTTCCTCAAGATCAGTGCTTGTTTGCAGCTGAGAACAAACTTATGCTATTGAGATTACCAAAGGACATTCAAGAGAAGTAAAGGTTTGCCTACAAGGGTCTCCACCAGGAGTCCAACATAGATAAGGATGCAATCAGCAGAGGCACAACGGAGCAGCTCAGCTCCCCCAGGCGCCTGGCTCCCAAACCCCGCAGGCTGTGATCAGTGAGAGGCTGCTCGCTGCAGATTACATTTCAGCTCTCCTCCTGTGTGTTTGTTTTGGGTAAACAAAGCACAAGACTTTTCCAGCTACAAGTGGGTGACATGACCTTGCTTTGAGTCAAGGAAAGTAGCCAGATAAAGATGAAAGAGTTTGCTCTGAGCTGTGGCTCCAAGCGACAATGCCTGAGCAAGCAGAAATGAGGCGAAGGTAGGAGCCCAGCGCCTCTTCCAGGGCTCTGCTCTTTGGCACACTGAGGTCCACGCGTATGTGGTCTCCCACCCAAACCCCTCCAGTTTATTGGGAGAAGAAGCCTGCACACATAGATAAAATGGGATCTCAACACTTGGTCCAGGACCCAAACAGTACCACAGCATTGGAGCAGAGCCTTCAACCATCCTGGGACCAGTGGTGCCTTCATTTCTCACAGCAAACCTGCAGGCGGTAACGTTTGCTCTGGTGAAGAATGAGAAAGCAGAGCTCTCCAACACCTTTCTGGGCAGGAGTTCTGCTCTTCCTGCAGCTACAGTGAGGACTTTCAGGACCACCTTTGTGCAGCCACCCTTCAGCCCTTCTTCCACACTTCCTCAGCACCGCTGAGCTCAATGACCATCAAATCACCACACTGCAGCGCAGTAAAATCTCCGAGTTTCACTGAAGAGCTGCTGAAAGGACAACTCTTGCGAGTTGAGGGATGAGGTCAAAAGACGTAACCGGCCATAAACTGTGTGCCCTCAGCACAGAGAGCCCCCAGCAAGGCCATCACAGCAAACCCAGAGCTTTCCATTTTTATGCAAAGGAAGTTTTGGCTGAACCACAGCACGTGAGCCGCGAGTGCAGATATCAGCAATCTGGCTCAGATTTAAAAAAGCAGAAGTTGGAAGGGCTCTGGCTTGACTTCTGTCTTCTGAAAACACTGAAATGGTTCCTTTGAAACCGCATAAGCCTCGCAAAGAAATCCCAGCACAAAATGCGGGACTGCAAACAAGTACGTGCCGGTCAAAGATCAAGTCTGATTATTTTCAATACAGTGAAATTAAGGGGGAGACGTTAACCCAACATCCAAAGTACTGGCAGCTCCAGTCAACCCATCAGAATTTCTCTATTACTCTACGGTTTGCTTAGTGGACCATGGCAGAGCTGGTAACTGCTCAGTTTGCCTATTATGCAGGCACAAGAGTACCATCCAAGCTAAGGGAATTTCTGTATTAGGTGGTTTTAGGGTCTTTTAGAAACTATACACAATGAACAAACCCCAACACCGTGACAACTTAACACCAGCCTCACCTTTTACTTCGATGGTTTCCACCAGATGTTAATAAATAATCCAGGCAGCTGCTAAAGTTGCATCATTTTAAAACCCTCAGCAGTGACTTTGCTCAGGATTATTTATGAGCACATTAAAAGGTGATAATTTAAAGTTCACTCTATTGATCTCTGAACTAACTGAAAAACACAGTAATTACAGCTGTCATTTGTCAACTGCTAGGTACACCTGGCTGGAGAACATTAACAGAGAGCAAAATTCAACAAGACGAATACAAATCACTGCAAAAGGAATGAACCGTGTTCCCCAAATCTGAGTTTATGAAAGCATGCTCCTAGGAGCAGTTATCCTCACCAGAAACTCACTCCAAACGCTCATTCAGAAGCAAGAGGCGAGCATGGATCAAGAGTGATGTGAAGTAGAAAAGCCACAGTATTATCATCAAACCTGATGACATCCACGGATGCGTTCTGGAGCCGAATCTGCCTTAAGCTTTAAGGCTTGAGCCTTTAGAAGTGAAATGTGGGAGAATGCGATACCCACGACATACTGCTTCCCTGCAGGAAATATTTGTGTTTTCTAGACAAGCACTCACACGATACATGGGCTTGGTGACTGAGGAGGAGGAGGATGCTCCCGTGTACCTTTAGTACAATCCCTCCTGGCACCAACTACTCAACTTCCATTGACCTCGGTACGAGGCTCCTGGTGCCATTAACAGATGATGGTGGTTGTGCCTCACCCTCCTGCAGGGATGGCTCCCACGGGTGGTAGGGCCATGTCCCTCCCCAAGCCATCACACACCTCACACCTGCATGTGGCTGGAACGAGGCAACACTTGAGAGCAATAAAGAGTCCCTGCACCTCGTGCAGCACCAAGCCAGCCTCTTGCTGCCATCACGTTTGACAAGCAGCTCCAGGAAGGCTATCTAAGAACGTGCCCACACATTACTGAAGGGATGAGCATGCACACCACTGTGTAAGGTACGCTGAGCACCACCAGCTTCGCCCGCTGCAGGCTTTGATCTGTGCCAAGACAGTCAGGGGACAAGTAGTGCACAAGAAGTGGAGGAGCCGAAGGGAACGCCATCCTCAGCACACACTCATGCACTTGCACACCCCACAATAAGCATCCTCTTTCTTCAGTTATGATTTTTTAAGCCTTTTAGATTTCATACTGTCATGGGTTAAACCACCACACGTACCCAAGGCAAGTTCCTGTTCCTGTCAGCTCGGCACAGGTCTGTCTTGAGCAGGGGGAGGTCCCAGGGAGCAGAGCAGGATGCCCACCCAAATGCCACCTCGTATAGCAGAGCAGGCACCTCTGGTGCCATCCACATTCGGACACCGAGTATTCTCCCAGCCACTGGCAGGACACACAGAGCTACACCCAGTTCTGGCCATCTCTCCCAGGTATGATGGGCATGTCAGAGATAACTGTCTCCCTTTGCATAGGGACAGGCCCCAACACGCTGTCACACACACAGGGTGCCCTGGGAGGGCTTGTGGGGACCCCTGCCCAGCGTGACCTGATGCTTATTTTGGAAACAAGCATCCAGTGGCAGAGCCACACCAGCTGCTGGGAGGGTGCGGGCTCTTCCCATCCTGCTCCCAGCACAGCTCAAGGAACACAGCAGAAGAGGACCCTGTGTCCCAAAGCCCCAGAGCTGGGCTGCAGGGAGAGGAGCCAGCAGCGAGCAAGTACACGGGCTCTGCTCTGGTTGTGGAACAGAGAGGGAAGAGGATGATGGTTGGCGCTGGAGGAGCAGCAGTCTTTTCTGCTCTCACATGGCCTATGGTAAGCAGGGCTCAAAACAGCCCCAGCAGCTCCCTGTTCAGCCTGCTGCAGTCACTGGGAGTCAGTGAGTTCCTGAAAAACACGGACACAGCCCTGGCCCCACGTTCAACCGGGGCTCGAAGCTGCTCCAGTTACCAGAAACATCTCTAAAACACAAAACTGAGCATTCCCAATGGCAGAGGGTCCAGAGGAATGAATAGGGCTCATTTACTGACTTCAGACCCATTTTTTCCCCCCAGGCCTGACTTAGCAGGTTCACAGGACTGAAAGGGACTGCCTGACTCAGGAAAACCAGTCTCACAATTGCCGGCAACCAGACAACAGAAGTCAACCCCTGCGTGGCTTTTCCTAGGTCTCTCTCTTGGGCATCCCGCACTCCCACATATTGGGAAAGTAGGAAGAAGCACGAGTGAAAGAAGAACTTGCTTCTTTCAGCCCAAAGTTTAAAATCACTGGGGCAAACCAACAGCTTTTCTTCTTAGTGGAGCCGATGAAACGCCAACATCTCCCAAAATCCAAGTAGCCTTAAAAAGGATTTAATCATTAGTAGACGTCAATGCTCACTCGGTTTTGGTATCAAGGTTTGCCTCCTATTGCGTGGTCACTTTCCCTGACATGGACACCTCCTGCAGTGATGGAATGAAACATGAATCAGACCCATGCGCATCGGCTTTTCCAGCTGCTCTGGACCTTCCTGGTGTGCGCTCAAACTGAGAGATAAATGGTTTGGGAGCGAGAGGGGATGCAAACAGCAGCAAAATAAAAACCTTTGGGGTTTCTGGAGCAATCTTCTCTGCCCCGGCCCCTCATGGCCCATCAAGATCCCCAGCCTGCCTGGCAGTCCGAGCTGGAGCAAACCTGCTCCGTACACCAGCTTACTCAGGCCATGATCCAGGGCTGTGCTGTCCTGCAGCACAGGCAGAGCTCTGCCACCAGACACAGGGTTACTGCCAACCAAATCGGTTTCATCTTCTTCCTTCTCAACTCTTTTATAATCTTATTAATAAACATGTTACGGTGTGATCCTACTTGAGATATACTTATATACTTATACAGCGCATGCTCTGCAAGCAGCCACCAAGATAAACATGTTGGGTTTCTGAAGAACAACTGCACTAAATGTTTTAAGTGAAAACAAACAGCACCACAAAACCCCCAAATCAAAACCACCCACAAAAACACAGACCCAAACCCCAAACAAAAGGGAAAAGAGAGAAAGCGGCTCTTTTAGCAGACCCAGGACGCGGTCGCAGCGCTTAGGGCTCGCCTCTCCCACAGCCGTGCCCACCCCCCCGGCCACCAGCCCACCTCCAGCCGGGAGGAGCGGAGCGGAGCGGCCCTTGCCGGGGCACCCTGGGTGGAGGGACAGCTCCTGCGGGGAGCCCCGCTCCGGTACCGCCGGGTGACTGCTCGGGCACAGCCTCCCGGCTCCGCCGCCGCGCCCCGGGGCACGTCCCCGCTCCACCGCGCGGCCACGGCACCGCCCGGCTCTGATCCCGGCTGCACGTGCGGCGGCTCGGCCCCGGGGCACGACCCGGTTCTCCCCCCCCGGTACATGCATGCCCCTGCTCCCAGTTACAGTACACAGCACCTCAACCCCGGTACTTGTCCCGGTTCTCATCGCCAGCGCATGTGGCGGTGCCCAGCCCCTATCCCGGTGCACGTCGCGGCTCCCAGCTCCGGGGCACAGCACCCAACCTTAGCGCACGCCCCGGTTCCCGCTCCCGAAGCACGCTCCCCTTCTCAGCCCCGCTGCATGTCCCGGTGCGGAGCCCCTCGGCCCCGGCGCACGCCCCGTTCGCAGCCCGCCGCCACCTCACCTTGGGGTCCTCGAAGACGCGCACACCCCGCTCCATGCCGCTGCTGCCACCGCCGCTGCTCCGCTCCGCGCCCGCCCCTCGCCCGCTCCGCCGGCCGCGCTCGCTCGCTCGCCCGCCCCCTGCCGGGCCCGCCCGCGCCCCGCGGGTCCCGGTAACGCGCCCTTCCCGCCTGGTCCCGTTTCCTCCGGGAGGAGCCGCTGCTCCGACGGCAGCGCCGGGGGAGAACGGGGCGCGGTAAAACGGGAGCCCGGCTGCAGGGCCGGCGCTGCCAGCGGCTCTGGCCGCGGGATTAAGCCGATGCAACAATATTTGTTTTAACCTAAAAAGGACTCGATTGTTCAGCTTAGGAGTGACCAAAGCTGCTGCTCGGTGGCTCGTGTTGTCCGACGGCTTTTCGGGCTTGATTGGTTCAATAGAATCATAGAATCAGAATCAAGCAGGTTGGAAGACACTTAAGATCATCCCGTCCAGCCATTACCACTGCCAAGGCCACCACTAACCCATGTCCCCTAGGGCCTCATCTACACCGTGTGTGAACGCTTCCAGGGGCGGTGAATCCACCACTGATCTGGGCAGCCTGTTCTTCTTGGTGAAGAAATTATTCCTAATATACAATCTAAACCTGTCCTGGCACAGCTCGAGGCCATTTCCTCTTGTCCTATTGTTACTTTCAAAAGACCAGGCATCTCCTCTCTCCGTTCTCCTGTTAGGCAGTTATAAAGAGCAGTAAGGTCCTCTGAGCCTTCTCTTCTCCAGACTAAACACCCCAGTCCCCTCGGCTGCTCCTCATAAGGCTTATGCTGCATCAGCTTTTACATCCTGCAACCTCACACTCAGCTTTTCATTTCTTATTTCTAGTGACCTGACTACACTCCTCCATCTCCTGCCTTCCTCTCCCACAGGTGATGCACATGGCAGCCCACATCATCAGCAGTAGGGTGGAAAGCCCTGCTTCCCCCACCGAGCATGGCTTCACTGATGCTGGAGACTGCAGAGCTTCCAGCCACTGCAGTCCTGGAGAACCCATTTAGCTAAAGAAACCACTCCCCAGTGAGCTGTGAGGAGCATCCCCAGGGTCCTTGTGCAGCCCTGGGCAAGATGAGATCCGAGCTGCCCACAGGCAGGTGGTGATGAGCAGGAAGGTGATGCTTCCAAAACCACAGCACAGCCAAGACCCACAGTTTTGTTCCGCACGGCTGGCGTTCACCTGCCCGGATTGAGGCCACCCTCAGACCACAGGCTGGGTCTGCGGGGAGCCTCCGGAGTGAAAATCACTGTACAGCATCAAACACTGTTATTACTCGCTCCGGCGTGTAAGCAGAGAAAGCACTCAGGGCTGCAGGCGTGAACGCCACCACAAACAGTTGGAAAATAAGGTTCTCTCTTTTCCTTCCCCAGCTGTGTTTACACCAGAGGGGCACTGTTTGTGGAAACTGGCAGCAGGGAGTAGCCACGCTGGAGCCCTGCCCCTGGGGACACGGAGTGCTGGGCAATCCTCTGCTGTCACAGCCACAATGCCACCCCAGCCAGGTGACATGAAACAGCCCTGAAAGCAGGGCTGCACACTGGTGTAGTGAATGCAGGACGAGCTTCAGACTCATTGCTCTGCAGGGAAACGCCACCTTGTCACTCCTCCCCAGCTTTGCCATGAGAGCACTGATGGAATTCCTGCCCCAAAGCCAAGTAGGCATTGAGAAAACTGCAGTTTTTCAGTTCAGATCCTGAGGTCATTTGGGTATGTGCACTGCAAGCAGAGCCCGTGGGAAAAGCACAGGGCTTGGCTAGGGAGGAAGGCTCATCAACATGTTCTCTTTTAGTACCACCGTTCAGAGATGCTCTGACTGCATCCATACTGGAGAGATGAAAGCCCAATAGCCACAGCTAACTGGCAAAGCTATTCCTTACAAAATAGTGACTGGCAAGGGAAAGTAACCCTTAGCTACCAAGCAGAGTGCCAGCACCACTCAGGGCTTTTAGGAGCCCGTGGCATGGAGCAGCACCACACCAGGCATATGGGAAACCAGCGGGAATAAGCAGGAGGTAATTTCTGCATTAAAGCTTGTGATTTCCATAGTCACCAAAAGGTGACATTGTTCCAGGCTTCCAAAGCTTTGAGAGTGCTGAATTTGGGCAAAACACGGAGGGGCTGGGCAGAAATAAAATGCTTGAATGAGCAGATTACCAACTGAGTGTGAAAGTGTCCCTGGGCAAGGCATGCTGTGGCTCACACGGACTATTTCACTTCCACATCACAGGCTTTTTTAGCAGCCACTTGAAAAACACCTATTTTGCCTGAAGAACATTCCACTGCTTCACATAATTGAGGTCTGACTTGTGGTTCAAAGCATCTGTACCATAAATGGTCCCAGTGTGAATACATGGTGCTTTCTTAATAAGTCTTTTGTGGTTACAGCCTTGCTCCGTGTGTCATCCACACTGGGAGGACAGTCATCACTTAAGCTTTTATTCGAGATGAAAGGAAATTACAAGGTAAAAAATAGCATGTGGGTAATTTTCTGCTGAGAGAAGGGTTGTTAAGAAAGGTCAGAAAGACAAATGGAGCTGAACTGGCCCCATTGACTGGGAATGGTGCAGTAAGGGTTTTGATGGGGGAGGGAGGTTCTGCTTAGCAAATACATGTGTGCTGCAGACTCAGCTCTTTCCAGGAGTGTCAATACCAGGACCACATAGTGCAGTCATTGCACGCAAGTGTGTTGCAGAGCCTTAGCTGGGGCTGATTTTAATTGACCTGACCCTGATCCACTTTATCCATCTTTACCACCGGCTTAACCGGGTGGCTGTGGTAACTGCTGTGCTGTTGATACTTGCTGAATGCTTTCCTATGGAGAACACCACATGTCCCTGCAACCAGAGGGCTCAAGAACAAGTCTGTTATTTAATGGTCAATAGCAACTTCCCACCTGGGAAACCAGAGGGTAACAACAGGGACCTCTGTTCCACCCAAGCCCTTGCTTGACTATTTGTGTCAGCCCTACAGTTCAGGCCTCATTTGCTTTCCCTTCCAGTTTGGTCATACCTTGGAGTCGCTTGTTAAGACAGACAGCCCTGTGTTGGCTTCAGCTTCGAGGAATGCTGCTTTTTGAAGCGGAGGAGACCAAACCCCTCTGTCCTTCAGCACAGCAGATGCTCCCCAGAGCCTTGCTGTTAGAAGTAAGAAGCAAACAACTCAGGAGGAAAACACAAGTTATGAAGGGCCCCAGTGTGCTTTTGCTCACTTGGCTCACATCACTGCCTGAGCTCGGAGCCCCTCCTGACCCCTGCACACAAGAGGACGCACATCTGGGCAGCTGCAGGAGCACCCAATCTGCTGGTGTGAGGGTGAGGGATCAGTGCATACACAGGGCTGGGGATGCAAGAGGCACCTTGGGCTGTGTTACCACACGTAGAAGCCACCGCGGGATAGCAGGGGTAGGAGGGATGGGGCACATCTCATGCTTGGAGCAGCCTGGCCAAGTACAAGGCACCACAAGACAATGTGCTGGGGCCGTTCCTGGGGAAAGCAACTGCTCATCTGCGCAGCCTGCCCATGGCTCCAGCCTCTGCTGTTTATCTTTGCATTTTTAGGAAAAGCCCAGGCTGCAAAGTAGGGGCAGAACCGATGTTGGAAGCTCTCCCAGTGCTTATTTCCCAGGAGCTATATTTAAACTGCTCCATTTCTCTTGCCCCACAGGTTAATACCAGCTGTGTGTCAGGGTTGCTGACACCTGCAAAGAGCTTTCCAAACAAACTAAGAACTGTGCTCATGCTGGGCTTAGATATTTAGCTATTTCTTAAATGGCACCTTGCTGGTTTGATTAGGGGTTTTGTTTGGTTTTTACCAGGTACTAAGGAGTGTCACAGTACAGCTCATTCTAAGCGGCCAAGGGGAGAAAGAGAGTTTAGATCGGTTAATTCTACCAGTAAGATACTACAAATGCTGCTGTCATGTATAGACATGACCTGCTGCTATACTGATCATATTTGCAAGCACAGGCACTCTCAGCCCAGACACCCATTGCTTCTGCAAAGGTTTTGTTTTGAGACAAAGCCTTAACTTATCTCAGCATTTCCCATTTAACTTCTGCAGCTTCCCCACAGCACAGGGAGAATCTCTGCCCCAGGCGAGCCCCCACCAGTCCCCACACTGGAGTCACTGGTAGGAACTCAGCTGTGACCTGCTTGGTTCCTGCTGGGGATCATAGGACCCTGCAGTCAATGGGAAAGGCAAACCCCAATGGAAGAGCCCGCTCCACAAAGGGGCCTCATTTCCCCTCTGCACTCAAAGGAGCTGTAAAGCAGACCCAAAAACACTGGCCTCTAAAAGCAGAAGCAGGTCCTGCATCACACCACAATCCCAGGCAGACTTCCCCCAGCTCTCCATCAGCAGGGACGGAGATGAGTTTTTCCCAAGGATGTTCATGCAACTGCAGCATCAAGAACATCAGGTCAACCCCAGGGTGCCACCAAGCAGCTCCTCAGAGGGCTGGTGCCTACCTGGGTACACATGAGAGCTGGAACTCTCCTGCCTAACCCTGCTCCCAAGGAAACCACAGCCCTCACACCACTAAATGCAAAGCTAGCCTGAAATAAAGACCTATTAACCTCCACAGGAGAACGTGCCCTCCAAGGAACACCATAGGGTACAGATGAGGCTATGCTGTAAACAGGCTGCATTTCTCATCTCCGGGCATTTCTGGGCAGCACAGAAATGCTCACCTGGCTCATGACAAAATGCTCAGCACAGACACAGGCACATCCCGGGATGCAGCTGCCCGCAGAGCCATGTGAGCTGCTGAAAGCCTGCCGCACTGATCCCATAACCGGATTAAGACTGGAACACGGAAGGCCAATTCACACCGAGCATCAGGCCATGCTAAAGCATTTCAACCTGTTCTGAACATCTCCTGGACCAGAAGGACCACTTAAACTGAGCTATGGGGAAATTGGACTGCTCCAGAGCCCACATCACATGGGGGTAACACGGCTTTAAAAGTGATACAGCAGAGAAAAGGCAGAAAAATAGCATGTCAGTGCTTTGGGCTGTGGAAAAGAGCAGTGGTCTGGGTCTGGAGATGGGGTTCACCTTGCCATGCCATGGAGGTGAGATGCAGACAGCCCATCTTCTGCTGGGCTCTTGGGCTCTGGCTGCCCTTTGATAAGAGTAAAAAGGGTAAAGAGAAGGAGAAGAATCCTGCAGAAAGATGTGGCTCCCTCCCTCTTGTGCCAGCACTGTCAAGAAGAGCTGAGAGCAATCTGAACCAGCTGCATCAGTTAAGATAAACCTCACTGGGATGTGACCTCTTCCCATCATTATCAGCCAAGATCATCCTGAGGAGGCCAGCAAATGAAGGGGATGGTGGGTACAAGGCTTTCCTGGCCAAGCATGCTGGAAGAAACCCACCACGTCAATGGTGATGATGCCTCAGTCACTGAAGGAAGGCTTTGCTGCCGGGGAATTATTGAACCTGATGCTACTTGCAAGACAGAGCCACCTTCCTCCTGTAGCTGGTTGGGATGATGAGAGGACCCCCCCTCCTGCCTGGATCAGTGCTGAGACCTCCACCATGTGGGAGAGGAGACCCTCCTGGTGCCTGCCCCCAGTGGCACCCAGCCCAAGCACACATCATTCCCTCCCTGCCCCGGCCCCGATTTCAGAGGGAAACCCAGCCACAGGAGCGGGATGTGAGCCAGGCGTGCTCCAGCAGGTCCCAGTGGGTCCCCACACCATGCTGGGGCAGGTCCCAGTGCAACTTGGTCCAATTCCCAGCAATAAAGAGGTGGGAACACATTCCTTTTATGCTGTTCCTTAAGCAAACATCCGCTATTCTAGGCGCCGGGTGTAATAGAGCTGGGACTCAGCGATGGAGCTCTGTCACTTGAGCAAAACCTCTGAGGAATGCTCAGAGGAGCCAAGGGGAGGGGCAGAACAGAGCAATCCTCACCATTTTGCAGGAGGAGGAACCATCCTGTGAGACAGAGGGGATCAGACCCTTCTTGCCCTCCTTGTAGGCACCAGAGACCAAGATTTGCACCATTTCAGCCCAGCCGGGCACAGTGTGCTTCTCCTGAGGGTTTTAGCATCATCTCAAAGGCACAGCTCACCTGCAAATGAAACCTCCACAAGAGCAGCAGCACAGTGATCAGGCTGGGGCTGGAACATGATCCCGATGTCCCACTGAGACCTACCTGACCTCTCCTGCAGAGCTGGACTGTCCCTCCTGGCTCAGAGCAGCCTGAGCCCACAGCACAGCCCATCACCCTGGGACACGCTGGGAAGGAGCGGAGGGAAGCCAAGTCCCATCCAGAACAGCTCCCCACACACCCCTTCCTGCAGCGCCTCTCCCGAGGAAATTCCACACGGAGCAGGCTGCCCTGCTCTAGCAAAGGGGTCATTGACCAGAGCAGGGCAGACACACTCCCAAGCTGAGCATAAGCCCAGCTGTGGCCGGCCGACACATGTCTCTGTTTGAATCCACTTTTTGAAGGAGACCCAGGAGACACATGGGCCAACACCTCCGATGTTATCTCTGCAAGGCAGGACCCAGGGGACCAAGGCTTGTGCAGTGCTACACGCATGCAAAGCTCGGCAGCCCCAAACCCATGGTGCTTCCCCAGCTCTTGCTCCTGTTATCCAGGGCTGTGCTGGGAGCAGATTTCCATCCTCACAGGCCACTCAAGTCATGAAGGAGCCAGATCCAGTTTCACACCCTGCTCCACGGCCCAGCACTGCCTAGGAGCTGGGAAGTCACTGCACTAGGGCAGGGTAACCGTACCTCAGGTGAAGCCTCTGGTCAGGGTGGTGTAACACTGACCAGCCGGTTGTACCTCAGCCTGGCTGCTGTGACCAGCAGGAGCAAGCTTCTCCAGCCCTAAAGGAGACTGCATACCCAGGCTTCAGCTGCACGTGTTGCACTGGGGGGGCTGAGCTGCACTGCAGCCCCCAGCATAAGCAGGTAATGAGATTACAAATGCTTGGCCAGACATTGCCACCCAGGCCACTAAAGGACAGAGAGGAGCCAAGGACAGCCTTTCTGTGATGCTGCAGGTCAGCACCATGCGCCCCATTCTCTCTGCAAGGCAAAAAGCAGAGAGAATGCTTTTGCCAAACTCAGCCTTCACAGAGATACTTTGGTTGTGACAGAGCAGCAGAAAGCAGCAGCATAATATTGCCCCCCTCAGACTCTTTCTAATAGCACAGCCTCAGCTCATGAGCAGGATGCTGTCACAGCAGGAAAAGCCCCAACTCCCCAGCCCAGGGCAAGCAGGGTCCAAGAGGATCTGGGAGCTTCCGGCTCCTCCTGAATCAAATCCTACCTCTCACCACTCTACGAAGTGCCCAGGCAACACCTTTGGAGCCTGGTCTGTTGGGACAGGCCACACATGGGTAGGTGCTGCCTGAGGAGCCCCTCAGCACTGGGGAGAGGGCATCCCATCCACCGCAAACCCCACATCAGGGACATAACACGAGGTACCTCACTTGTGCAGGCTCTGACCAAGCTGCAGCACAGCAGCACCAGAGCTGAAGGGGACCCCTGGCCTTTTCCCCCACATTGGTGGACCAGGACTAAAGTCCGCCTTTGTCCCATACCTTCATCTCCACCCTAGACATTTCAGTCTGTACCCAAACATAGGTGCTGGGCTGTCAAGAGGTGCAGCACAGACCCAGAGGTGGCAGCCAGGTCCAACCAAGAGCACAGATCATAAGGCAGTACCACAGTGATGAAGCAGGCCTCGGGTCAAGGCAGGAAGTCAGTCTGTCCATCAGGGCTAGGATCAGGTCCAGGAGCATTAGGCAGATTCATCGTGGTGGGGCAGGGCTGACACCAAGCCAGGAGAGCAGTCAGGAGGTTGATGGCAGAACCAACAGTCCTATAGCCTGCAACCACTGTGCCTGTGCTGGAAGAAGAGCCGAGACCCTGGGCTGGGCTTAAATAGAGCTCCTGAGCCCACAGGTGTGGGGCCAGGTGAGGCTGGTCAGGGCCATTAAGGTCCATTAAGGCTCATTAGCGTTCTGAGGGCTCAGGCACTTGCAGTGTCACATCCTGCAAAGCAAAGCTGGGGGTTACCTCCTCTGCCACCCTGAGCCAGGGCACAGTGAGACCCCTGGAGCCATTAAGCCTCCCAGACAGCAGGGTTTGGTCCCCCCATCCTTCCCTGTAGATGGGTTTGAGTGATACAGGAGCAATATTCATGCCCAGGTTTAGGATCTGGAGATAAGATCAGTGACTTAAATTGTTCTTCTCCCTGGTCCCAGGTCTAGGTTGCTATCCCAGGACACCCGGATCACCCACCTTGCAGTGCCAGCCAGGGTCTGGCTGATCTCAGACTGAGGGTCACAGCACTCACACCCGTGGTCCTGGTCCCAGGAGATGTTCACTCCTCGAGCTGGGCTTGCAGACCACCAGCAGATACAGACCACCAGCAGATACACCAGCTCTAGGGGCTATTGCATCCGGTGTGATTAAAAAGAGAACGAGCAGGAAGAGAAAGGACAATGGATGAAGGGGCGGAGAAGCAGATGGAGAAGGGGAAAAGTCAGATGCTCCCAGTGCTGGTTCCCAGCAGGGCTGGTGCTGCTGGGGCATTCAGAGGGGCTGCCGCAGTGGAAGGTGGCTGCAAGCCCTGGGGCAGACCGGGCACAGCCTCCTGCTGGAGCAAAGAATGGTTGCAGAGAAACCGATCCTCACTGTGTGGAGCTGGAAATTTCTGGAGATGCTTTAATTGATCTAATCCAGGGCCTTGGCCCCAGTAATATTCTATAGGATCTCCTGGAGCTCATGTTTTGTTCAGCTCTTGGCTTCAAGGGTTGCAGGAGAAATTGAAACCAGATTATTGGGAAGAAAACAGCTTCAGTTTTTAGACAGGTGTCTCTACTGAAGTTGGCTTCGTTTCCAGCCATTCCCCAGGAATGATGCAAGTCTGGCTATATACAGTTTTTCCCCAGTGGCAGCAGAAAGGCTTTGCTTAAAAACAAAAGGTAAATCACCAGGAACGGCGCTGAGAAAAAGGAAGCACAGGCTCTGCCTGCGACCTGACAGCTCACAGCTCCAGCACCCGTCGGGACAGTGTTAGGATGATCCCGTGTGGATGCGGATCAGTCTCCGGGGTGCAGGTCCGCGATGCCGGGGTGCGGGTCTGGGTCCGGGGTGCCGGGGTTCAGCCGGGATCCCAGCGCCAGGGTGCTGGAGGGAGACGCGAGGCCGAGCGGGCAGCCCCGACGTGCGCCCGGCGGAGCCCGAGCCGAGCGGCCACAAGAGGGAGGCAGAGCCCGAGCGCTGCCGCGGGGCCGGGGATGCGAGGCCGGCGCGGGGGCGACGGTCCCTGTTCAGCGGAGCAGCACAGGGATGTCCCCTGAGGTCGCTGCCCGCCGCCCCTGGGACCTGCAGCTCCTCTGTAGGCCTGGCTGCGGAAAAGAGGATGAGCGTCTGAATACACAGGTTATGGCTGAAGTCCTTTCAAAGAGCCATTTTCTTCTCCAGCATCCTCCTGGATTGTGGAATCCCAGAATGGTTTGGGTTGGAAGGGACTTCAGTTCCAACCCCATGTCACGGGCAGGGACACCTTCCACGAGAGCAGGTTGCTCCAAGGCCCATTCAACCTGGCCTTGAACACCGCCAGGGATGGGGCAGCCACAGATGCTCTGAGCACCCTGTGCCAGCGCCTCAGCACCCTCACAGGAAAGAACTTCTTCCTTGTATCTAACCTGAATCTCCCCTCTGGCAGGTTAAAACCATTCCCCCTTGTCCTGTCCCTACAGGCCCTTGTCAGAAGTTCCAATCCAGGTTTCCTGTAGTCCCTTTAGGCACTGGGAGCTGCTCTAAAATCTCCCCTGAGCTTTCTCTTCTCCAGGCTGAACCAGCCCAGCTCTCTCACCCTGTCTCCAGAGCACAGCTGCTCCCAGCCCTCAGAGCATCTTTGTAGAATGCCAGGACTGTGACCTATTCCCCGTTCATACCAAAGGTATCAGTTGTGGGTGGGGTATCTTGTAGGTCAGCAGCAGGACAGGGCAGAGGGAAAAGCCTGGGAAGTCCCTGCAGTTCAGCTCCCATCTGAAAATCAGGGTCCATGGCTGTACGACATCCTCTGTCAGTGGTTCAGCCCCAGTTAACACCATGACAGGCTGCTGATCAGCACCAGGTGGGGGGTCAGGATCCCATTCCCACCCCAGGTTTGGTGCCCAAATGAGCCCCCAGAAGCACAGTCAGCAAGCCCCTGATGAAACCCCCTCAGCAGGGGTGTCCTGTTAGCAGCAGGCATGATCCACCAGCCCAGGACATTGTCACTCTCTGCAAATCAGTGGCCCCTTTGGATAGTGCTGACACACCACAGCTGAAAGACCTGAACATGCACTGACAGCAGAGACTTACCAGGACTGCCACCACCAGGACCAGACATGCCTGGCAGGGAAGAGGCAGGCGCAAAGCTGCAGAAGAGGGGTGCTGGCTACCAGGGGCCAGGGCTATGCCAGGGCCAGGAAAGCAGCTAGAGGGGTTGGAAACTTGGGACAGCTTTTTGTGGAAGTGCTTCTAAAATCACAGCATGCCCAGTTCAAGCGCAGGCTTCCCGGTGACATGCAAGAGAACCGGCTCTGCAAGAGTGGCCCGGACAGTGCCTAGTGATAGTCCGGGGGCATTCTAAACCCCAAATCTCTAGCTAACCGAAGGCTTTTGAAAGAACAACCTGACGCCAACCCCGTTACAGAAAGCCACTGCTTGCAAAGATCAGGCTCTTGAGGGATGCTGCATGGAGGGTGGCACCTGCAGCATAGCGGAGCCGATCCCCAGCACTGCCATGCACTCAGTGTGCTCCGCCAGCCCAGCGCCAGCGACGCTCCCTGAGGCTGGAGTCAGTCTGCCTCGTGGCTTTCCAAGACAGCCCGAGAGCCCAGGGCTGCTGGCTGGAACCGGGAGGGCAGAGGAATGCAAACCAGGCAGGAGGACTCATTCATCCTTCCCGCTCCCGGCTTCAGCGCATTCCAGGCAGTGTTACTACAATGCAGCATTCTGTGCGCTGCAATCCATCCGTACACGCGCCCGCCTCTCATCCCCTGCCAGGACTTACTCTCCCGAGGCACCTAGAGCTGAGCCTGTAATAAATCAGGCAGCAGCCTCCATCCAAGACACGCACGCCCCGGTTTGCCGTGCTGGAAATGAGCACCTCGCTTTTCATCTGAACACCTGCAGCAGGCAGGCAGCCGCGCTGCCTCCTGAATGAAAGGCATGCTGCTGCTCAGACACCGTCTCCCTGCCTGGTTTGCTGCGCTCCAGCATTCTTCTTTTCCCCATACAGGGCTGGGAGCTGGCTCCCACATCCTGATCCTTCCAGGTCTGGGTGTCCCGGCCTGGCTCAGCGCTGCCAAAGTGAGTTTGAATCCATCAGCCTCTGAATTCAGTGATGCCGGCGCTGAGCGTGGCCATTGCTCTTTAACAAGCTGGTGGGAGACTGGCAGTAAAATCCTCCCAGTGCACTGATGGAGGCTGGGAGGGAGACATGGGAATGGGCACATGCAGGGGAATGGGCACATATGGAGGGTTGTGCTCCTGCAAAGCCACAGGCATCAGGAGAAACGGCTACAGCGGGAGAGGTGGGCACAGGGGGATTCTGCCCAGGGCTCCTGCGGTAGCAGATCCAGCCCTGGGTGCGAGCACGGCTCTGTCAGCCACAGAAAGAGGAGCAGCAGCGCTGTTTGGAGCTGAATCACTGTGCCGAGACACTTGGGAGAGCCGGGAGAGCGACCAGCGCCAGGACACGGGGTGTGGGAGGGAGCCACGCTCCCAGAGACACCCAGCGAGAGTGGGGTGAGCACATGGTCCCACCGGGACCACAGCCTCGAGCTCCCTGTGCTGCACAGCAGGACACAGCCCCGCTTGGGGAAGTGCAGCTGAGGCCAAACCCATCTGGCTTCGCTTCGCACACTGCTGAGATCTTCTTGGTTGGGTTTATTTTCACGCAGATTCCCAGAACACAGCGATGGGCAGGGAAGTGAGAGCTTAAAGCAAACAGGAAAAAGGCAGGTTCCCTGGATTTCTATTTTTAACACTGCAAACAACATTAGTGTCATTATATTTAGGGGAAAAAATGCTTTTTGGGAGCGTTTCCTGCCTCCCCTTTCAATACCTTCAGGTATTTCCTTGCAGATGTTTCCAGGGGCCAGGGCTCAGAGGCAGGAAGAGCGAAGCTGGGCTCTCACCCCACAGACCAGCCCAGGGAGGAGAAAGTCCTGGGACAGGAAAGGCAGCTCAAAGCAGGTGTCTGTGGTCCAGCGTGGGGACAGGGAGGGCAACCAGGCTGTGGAGGACATGGCCAGGTCCGTGCAGAAGCTGTACATCACCACAGAACCTTCAAGCTGCCTCTCCATGAGTTGTAGCACCTCTGGAGCCATCAAAGGTGGCATAAGGGTGAGTGTGATGCAGGAGAAGGTACAGTGGCACTGTCAGGCATGGGTTTAAGGGAGAGAGGCTGCAGCAGCGGAGGCTGGAGGCATGGTTTTGCCCTACTGCAGAGACCCTGGTCTGAGCAGAGCATCCCCAGGCCAAGCTGCAGGGCAGGGGCTGATCTGCAGCAGTGGTTGCACCACTGGTCCCTCTCACACCCAGCACCACCTCTGTGATGGGGATCACACATGGGGCTGGTGAACAGCAGCAGCAGCAAAGTGAGATCTCAAAGCCAGGGGTGCACGTAGAGGGTGGCTTATGTCCCTTGGAGCCACAGCCCCTGCACTTGTCCCTTCTCTGCTGGCACACCCCAGCCTGGTTTGGCTTTGCCTGCGCAACAACGAGGATCTTCCTCTGCTCCAACAGCTCTCGGCTCATTGCCTCGCACTCAAGGACTGCGGTTTGCAAAGTGTTTGTGTTTAATTCTCACATGGGTGATCCAGAGCATGCTTTCTGATGGCAGGCCAGCCGAGTGGCTTCGCTGCGCAGGCGGCAGACCACAGCTCAGCGGGACCCGGGGGGTGTAAGGAAAACTGGGCTTTGAATGCGGGCAGCTTCTGGCAGGGTAGAGTGAAGGCAACCACTGGGGAAACAGCCCTCCTAACCCCAACCACGCTGTGCTGGATGTGGTTTCCAGCAAAATCACAGCACAGGGAGAGCCGGGTTTCTCCATGCGGCATGGGGAGCTCCCTGCCCCAGGAAGGAGATGCTGATAATGTTGGAAATGCAGCATGAGCAGGATGTACTGCAGTCAAAAGCACCTCAGAACATCTCCTCCAGCCGGGCCATTAGCAAAGGCTGAAGAGCAGCCTGGCTGCCCCATGCACACGATGCTCTCCACCTTCCAAGTCGCTGCCTTGGCAGTACCTGTAAGAGATGCTGTCCTTGGTTGGGCTCAGCCAAAGCAGGGAGAGCAGACATCTGTCCTGACCCACAGTGCCAGGGTTCTGGGCTGTGTTTCTCTTCCTGGAGTTTGGTCCACGAGAGGAGCTGCCTTGTGCCCTCTGGTCAGCATTGGCTGACTCCCAGCCAGAGAGGGCAGCCTGGCCAGGAGCAGCCCCTGGGACAAGACAAGCCTAGCCTCGCTAAGCCAAGCCAGGCTGCCATCACCAGCCCCAGCCAGCCAGGTGTAGACAGCTCCATTGGTCAAACTCTCCCTTTCTGTACTTCTTACCCCAAAGCCCTGCAGCAGGTGGGAATCCAACCCCAAAAGGTCTTTATTGAGGACTACATGAAGGATTTGACACCATGCTTGACAACAGCTCAGGCTCAGCCAGCACGAGCTCGGGGACATCATCCCCTCCAGCTCTGTCCCTGTGGTCAGGCCCCGCAGGTCTCCAGCCTTGCAGGGCCCCCGCAGAGCCAGCCCACCAAAACCTCCCCACACCACAGGGCCAGCATAAGCCAGCTCGGCTGTAAAGGGCCAGTCTTGGCTCTTGCTCTGCGTTCAGAGCACAAAAGAAGCCCAGCCAGGCAGCCTGGTTGCTTTTCATTGGGCTCAGGACCTGCGTGAGGCAGCCTCCTCCCTGCTCCTTCATGGCAGATTCTCATTTTGGGGCCACCGGTTTGCAATTAGCAAGCCCCCGTTCTCCAGCTCCCCCAGCAGCAGGTCACCCTGCCCCACGGGCAGCCTGACAGCCGGGTGAGAGTGGGCCCAGCCAAACACCCTTTGCAAATCATGCTGCATACTTTGCATTCTCGGCCAGTTTATGAGCATTTTAGCTCCTCATATTGATCAGGGCTGGAGCCGAAGTAATTACATTCATCAGGAATAATTTCCCTTGATTTTGAGGCATATTTGAGCTGGTTCCCACCTCCTCCCTTCTCATCTCTCGACACAGCAGCTCTCTTTGCTCGCTAGTACATACTTTCCGGGCGACATCGCCGCTTTCATAACCATAGTGAGACCAAGAGGTTTGTTTTCCTCAACTGGATCCCACACAGACACTGAAGGTTTCAGTCATGTCTGCATTGACTTGGCTGGGAGGTGGACACGAGGAGGTGGTTTATGTGGAGTGCGTGCTCGGGAGATGTCTCCAGATGTCTCTGGTATTGCGAAGCGGCAGAGGGAAGGGCTGGGGGCCTGGGACCTCTCTACACATGGAAGCATCACTGGCCTCAGCCTTTCTAGGCTTGCTCAGAAGATGGAGAGCAAGGCCAGCCCTTGCTTTATTTCCTGGGGTGGAGGTAGGAAGCAGGACTCACCCCCAAAACCGTTGGCGTGAGCCCTGGAGAGTAGCAGCAGGTCCCCTTGACAGCCGGTTTTGGGTGCTGACCAGTCACTGGTGTTTTAAGTGCCGGGTGTGGAAGAAATGCTGGTACAAGAGGGGTGAACTGGCTTCAGACTTCCTGGTGAACCTGCTCAGACCCTGCACAAGCCAGGCTCCTTCCAACAAACAAGGATGCTAAAAATGTCTGCACAAGGTCTTTGGGGAGGTCCCAGTAACAACCAGGAGTTTGCAGAGCATCCATTGGAGCTTGCCTGCTGAGAAGGGCTATCTTTGCCCCAGGTCACTGTCTCCTTCCCAGCACCATCCCGTCCCAACGCTGTCACCTCCCCTTCCCTGGATCCACCAGTGCTCTGACCTCCTCTGGGTCAAAGCGCTCCTGCTGATGGCAAGCCAAGGCCCTGGGGATGTGAAGGGCTGTGACATTTGGGAACAGACACAGCTCGTGTCACCCAAACCTCATCCAGCACCACTCGCCCCCAGGCACAACACTCAGCACTGCAGGGGTGCAGCACTTGCATCCTCAAAGGTCTTCCCAGAGGCACAGGAAACAGGGCTGGAAGGAAACACCGACATCACCTAACCTCCCCCTTCCCAAAGCAAAGCTGTCTGCAATTACAAGGTGAGTTTGGTGAGACCTCAAAGCATCATCACCTTAGTGCGAGCCTCAATATGAAACCTGTTTGATGCTGCAAGGGACATGGCAGCTGCTTCAGAACACACAGCACGCTCGAGCAAGACAAGAACCGAAGGAAAAACATGTCTATTTTAGCCTGAAACCGCAAGAAAAACAGAGATAGCCAAAAGAATGAGCAATTTGATCAGGAAACATGAGTTAGACATGGAAAATACCAAGGGCCTGTCAGGAACCACACAGGGTCAGGATCTGGGGTTTATATCTTGTCTGTAAGGCAAAACTTGTAGTGAGATTTTTTAAAAGGCTCTTACGTTTGATGATGTTTGATACCAAAATAAGCTCTCAGAGGATCATCATGTTTGATACGTGATGATTCCTGACACTGTTTTCCAAAGAACAATGGGAAGACTCCTCTGGCTGAAGTTTCCAGGCTTTCTTTAATGGAAGTCTTACTCTCTGGTTATCTGAATGTTTAACTTAGGGGGACAATTATGAATTGCTCTTGTCTGGACTGCAGCAGAATAACCCACACACAGGATTACTGTTTGATGACGTCTGTTAAGAAAAGCATCGTCCTTTCACAACAGCTGATACAGGCTGGGCTGTACTAATGAGAAGCCCCTCAGTCTGAATGATGAGATCTCACTACACTTTTGGCTAAGCCAGCCCTTTCTTGTCCCTTTGCTCCCATGTAATCACTCAGCTCCTTCCTCTCAGCAATGTCAAACTTTGAGGCTAGAACTGAGTCCCATTTATCGGCACTTCTTTCTAACAAAACCTCATTCAAAATGCCTGGGAAATGGTGAAGGACCTAGCACCATGCACTGCTCCCCATCCCAAAGACCCTTTCTCCTCTGGAGAGGGCTCGCTGAAGTGGCTGGGAGCTCGGTAGGGTCAGTGGGTCCCAGATGGAGCCGAGGTTTCCTGATGTAGTTGCCTGATCATCACAATCTGGATGGAGCCCTGAATTCTTCTCTCATAAGTCACTTGGCCAGGCACCAGATGGTAAATTCTTTCAGACTCTCCTAGCCCAGCTCTGGGGTGGAAGCAGTGACCTCAAGGTAAAAGATTGCCTGGCCCGTCCCTTGTCCCTTGGGGTGGTCAGTCCTCCCAACCCAGCTCCACTCTCCAGTTAAGGTGTGAGGACCAGAGGGAATAAAAATAGCCAGACAGGGATGGACATGGCCATCATCACCTCTCTCGGCTCTTGGTGTTTGGAGCTGGATTCATTCTGGGTAGGAAACAAGTTTCTCATCCTGCCAAGAACAAAGGTATTTCAAAGTTTCCCAAAGCCAGGGTGTTTCCAGAAGTCTCATGAACAACAGCCAGCAGCCACCCAAAGTGTCCAACAGCCGAGGGAGACCTCAAACATCTCCTTTTCAGCTCAGGGCTCTTGGCTTTTCCAAACTGGGTGTCTGTCCAGTGTTTCCACCAGTGCTGTTCACCCTCCATAGGCAGCCCTGCTCCGCTGCAGCAGGGACTTGAGCCAGGAGTGCCCAGAAGCAAAGGGAACATCCTTTCCACCAAGGTATGGAGCTGGGATCACCCTCGACCCACTATTTGACCGTGGATATGAAGATAAACAGCAAGGACCAGGACAGCCTAGGTGCTCCCTAACAGGGATGTCCAGATCTAGGTCTGACTTCAGCCAGCTCTAGTGAGGGTGTTCAATACACAGTGTAAAGAAGGAGAGAATCCTGAGCAAAGGAAAGGGATCAAGGGAGAATATGGTCTATATCCATCACAGACGGATGTAATTTCAGCTGAGCAGGGTGCTCAAATGAGAGCTTTACAGCGTTATTCATGATGGCACGTTAAATGGCACAGACATGAAAAAGCCCAGCTGTCTAAAATGTAAATTCACTGGGTCAGCTCCTTCATTTCTATAGAAACAGCAGAGCTTGCCAGGGGCTAACTCAAAGGAGGTGTATTCAGATCCCCGTATCAACTATTTCCTTGCACAACTGACCACAAAACCCCAAATATTACAACCCCCCCAAAAAAAACCTGAGGATAAAACCATGGAAACTGCAGAGCACAACATATGGACTTAATTACTAGCTATGAAATCACACGTATGGTGCAGAACACATATGGGCTACACGCTCCAGAGGAGAAGGGTTATAACTGACTATCTACAAAATGAACTGCTAACGTGCTGCTCTCGTGCAGCTTTGCAAATCAAAACCTGTGCAAGGGCTGTATTGCTCTGCCAGGCCCTGCCTGCAGCCCCAAAACAGCGACTTGGGCAGGCATCTGAGACCTGGGGAGCCAGGAAGAGGGAATTCAAGCCCACGTCACCCACAGAAAAGCCTCCTGGGGAAGGCAGAGTCAGGCAGAATATGTGGGTGTGCTCTGGGCATCCCCGAAACCCAGCAGGGTACCACTGGGTACCGGCTAGGTATGGGATGGTGGGTTTAGCCCCTGTCTGGCTACTTGACTTGGTGCTGCAGCTGACTGCTGGCTTCCTAGTGATGTCATAGCATCACAGCGATGTCACAGCATCACAGCGATGTCATTTTACTGCCTGCAAAATCTCAGTGACATCAGGTGGTGGTGGTAAATTAATGTCCCCTCTTATCCCAAGCTGAGGGAGAGGATAAATAAGGGGTCCCTACCCCAAAGAGCCAAACCTGTACCCCAGAGAGGGCAGGCAGGGGGTTAATGGCCAGTGGGCTCCCCTGGGTAGCCCTGAGCCCTAGCCCCCCCGGAGGTGTCCCAGTGCCCCCGAAAGCCTCACACATGGAGCTGTTGGCTGCTCCCAGAGCTGCTCACTGTGGGCAACAAGAGGTGTTTATTTCCCCTACCAGCACTTGTCACCTGATTTCTAACTGGGGAATGAAGTCATTTCCATTCCTCAGGAGTCCCTAACAAACACCAGCCTGGAATAATTAATTGAGCTCCCTGTCCCCCTGCAGCAAGGCTGGATCAGTGCTTTCGCTGACAGAGGCACCGCAGCCACCTCCAGGATGTCTGGCTGAGCTGCAGCATCCAAACGTGGTAGCCAGAGGGAGGGCACCAGCTCCTGGAGCGCAGGAGAAAGCAGCACCAGAGGATGTGGCCCCAGCCTTTGGTATGGAACCTTCTGGCATGTTGGTAGAGCCTGAACCCCCCTGGTAGTAAGGATGGAGCAATATGTGCTCCTCACACCTCCCCTGTAGCACACAGGATGCCAGTGCAGAACTCTGGACCTCCAGGCATAGTGATGCAGGGAACTGGAGCTCCAACACAAGGAGCAGCGCATGGATAAGTGACAGCCCCCATTGGAAGGTAGCCTGGTATTTCCACAAGCTGCCATGACCTCCTTAACAGACCAATTGCAGCTAACGAAGCAAAACCAAAGCAGAGCATCCGGGTGGTAACAGGAGAGCTCTGGCTGTGCGCTCCTCCCTGCTCCATGCGCTGGCTTCCAGGCTATAGCAAGTGTCAGAGCTGAGGACAGGACAGAAGCCAGGAGAGCTGCAGGGCATCCTGCATCCCTGTATGAGCTCGAACCTTTCCTTTCGAGCTCTGGACTCACAAATTCCCCTTACATCTTGTGATAAGATCTGGGGGGTGAAAACATGGAGAAGGGGCTCAGTTCCCTGAAGGCCTTGGGATGTTTAGGTTTTCCTCTCCTAAGAGCCAGCCTTGCATCCCCCAGACACAGTGGCCAAGATGAAAGCTCACACAGGGCAGACTGACAAGGGGTAAAGCATTAGGAGGCAACTGCTGAGCACACACTTCTCTTCCCCAAGCTCGGATTTTAAACTCTTATGTTGCTTAAGATGGACATGATCTTCAGGAGCTGAATTTGGGGTTGCAAGGGTTAAAGTCACCGGTGCCAGGCTGCAGCCTTCCTGTACCATGTAAACAGGGTACAGGATGAAACACAATGCTCAGTCACAGGGCCTCCTGCCCCTGAAGCCTCCCTGAGCAGCCACAGCCCCACACAGGACAGGGACGCTGTGGCAGCAGCACCACGCAGCAAATCCCGGCCCTGGCTCTGGCTGTGATAGAGAAACAGAGAGGGAAGAACACCTCTGCTGCCCAGAGAGCTTGCCTGGAAAACTGCTGCAGCCTGAGCTGGTCATACGCTGTCCCCAGTGATGGAGGGACAGGATCCTGCCCTTGACTTCAGGGCCAGCTCACCCCTCTCCCACAGCCTGCCATGCATTAGGCTCAGCATAAAATACAGGGGTGGGTGCCCTGTTCCTGCTTGGGAATGTCCCATGGGACAGCCCTGCCAAACTCTTCAAGCCCAGAAGGAAGACCCCAGCTCCACCTGTGCAGACCCTGCTCAGTAGGAAGAGGCATGGAGCTTCCCTCCTCGTTGCAACGAGCAGCAAGGAGCTGGTTCACACCCCCCAGCCCTCTCCCATGCTCCCTGGGGAGAGTGTCCCATCCCTTCCCTCCCTGTCTGGGTGGACAGCACGTTCTCACCTTGCGGGGAGTGGAAATGGCAGCTGGAATGTGGGCAGGGGAAAAGAAAGAAAGAAAAAAAAGAAGAGAATCTTGAGGCTTGTCCAAACCTACTCATGTTTATATTGGAGCCTGAGAGTGACATCAGAGCAGGGAGAGTATAAACACCCGCAGGACCTACTCGGGGCTTTAAAACCTGCGAACACGCCACTGCCTCCAAACTGCCTGGGGGGTGACGTGCTGCAGTGGCGGAGGGGAGAGCAGCATGAGGCTCCAGCTGGAGAAGCAGCTCCTCTTCCTCTCCCTCCTCTGCATCCTCTCCAAGGTAAGGGAGACGGGGCCCTGGGGCCGCTTTAGCCTTACTGGGGGAAGCACCCGGTTCTTGCAAAGTGAGATGCAGGGAGGACTGGGGCGTTACGAGGAGCCCGGTGGCTAACGCTGGCTGCAGGCGGGCTGTATTGATGCCGTCCCACGGGGACAGGGCTATGCTTGGGAGAGACATTTACAATGAAGCAGCAGGGTCTTAACGTTCATGGGCCAAAGGCGTCTGTTGGGCAAGTCCAGGGAGCACACAGGAATGACAGCAATGCGCTCTGTTTGCTCTCCTGGCTCCGCAGCGCTCAGAGCTGTGGTATGCGTCCCTGCGAGCAAGCCCCAGCTCCGCAGCAGCGGCTCCCGAAGGACTCCTTCGTCTCCCAGGGCAGGAGGCCAAGCCCCAGGCACCGGCCTCGGCATTACGCGGCTTTCTCCCTGCCCGGGATGCTCATGCAAAGCCAATGCCTCTGTCAGGATCTGAGTTATTGCAGTGATTTCTTTTTTCCCTTGGACTCTGTGTGAAAATAATTGCCTGTGCGGAGAGCAGGAATGTTGAAAAGTGTGGGGTATCTGAGCTCCAAGTTCTAATTGCTGCTTGAATCCCAAAGCAGACCTTCTGCAAGCAGGGACATTGTGGCAGCATCATGCCTGTTTGACTCCTTTCCCAGACATTTAAGATCTCTGATAGGAACCACATTGTCATCTAAAGACAAGTTAATTACAAGGAGCAAGGGGAAATGGATTAGTGGCTTGGCTAAGCTTTCTAAAACATTGATTTGTAATAGCAGCCTCCTGAAAGATGAAAAATGCCCTTGGCTGCCTGGGTAAACGGTGAGGGAGAAATGAGTCCTGCCCCAGGCACTCATGAGTGCCTGGAGGATCACCAAAGGCCCTCATTCTCCAGACCAAACCTGGCCACCACAGCCGGTGCTTCAAGCCACAAGTCACTCTCTGGTTTCTGCCATAGTAATAATGCTGCTCATTGAGAGAACCAGAACAAGAGCCAGATTGCCCAGCCCCTTCTATATATATTTTATCACCAGCTGCTGGCATTGACATTTGTGCAGCCCCATACAAAACCATCTGAACTGCTGCAAATGGGGAACAGATAGCACACCAGTGCCTACCTTCTCCAACTGGTTATGTCAGACCTGATGCTACTGGGAGAAACTAAAAGAGAAAGAAAAATGGTCTCTAAACCAACATGGTCCAGCTGAACCCATCTATGTCTTGGCAGTCTCAGTGCACACACCAGTACCTGGCCCAGCACAGAGATGAATGCTTTGGTTGCATGTTGGCTGAGCATGGGCTGGCCATGCAGTGAAGCAGCAGGGCTGCCAGAGGGTGGATCAGAGCTGCTGCATGCAGCTCACAGCTGGCAAAGAATCCACATCCAAACTGCGGAGCCAACTCACTTGGCTTCAGGCTCTGTATGCAACAGCCCTGTCAGATACGACATGACAGGAGCATAAGTGCTGCCTGCAAAAGCTGTTGGTGCCAGGGTAATTGTGCAGGCACCTGCCTGGGGGAACTCCTGCAGGCACATCCCTGGCAAACAGTCACGGAGCAGGCAAACATTTGCTATGCACATCCGTGCCAAAGGGATTACTAGATCTAGCTAGGAGGGGAAATGTAATTCCTTGTGCCGATCACAGGGCTTGTTTCCCAGCAGGCCAGGCCAGGCAGAGGATGCTGCACACAGGGACAGAGAGAGGAGGCAGCTGGAGCAGGAAGGAAAGCAGCAAGGTTTGCTTGGCTGCAGTTCCCCCACTGCCAATGCAATGCCCTGTTTCTTGGCATGAATGAGGGCTGTTAAATCTGTTCAGAGTGAGGTGCCATGCCCTTGCCATGTGTGTTCGGCCCCTGCAAAGCCGCATCTCCAGCTGGGTACAACCTGCTGCCTCGGAGCCAGGCTGCTTTCCTCATCTTCCTCCCTCAGTCCTGCTGGTCTGCTTAGGGCTGCCAGTCCCGTTAACTATGTTAAATAACCACCACTACATGTGGTAACATGGCTTTGTAACTCCATCCTCCTTTTCTGTATGCAGAGCAGTGGTGCGTTTCAGTCCCCATCCTGCAGAGCGCTGAGCATCCCTGATTCTCCCTAGTTTTCCTTGGGGTACATTGTGCCCTAAGGGAGCAGCAGCTTTCAAGGCTGTTTTGCTGTATTCCCATGGATACGCAGATCCTCCCTCCACCAAAAATCTGCCCCCATGAGTGCCAGAAGGTTATGTGTCTGTGCCAGTGAAATGGCCAAACCCAGTCTGTATGGAACCAGCGATGGCTTTGCCTCTGCAGGTGTGTGCCCAGCTGTGCCGGAGACCATGCTACTGCCCCTGGGTACCTCCCCGCTGCCCCCGCGGGTCCCCCCTGGTCCTGGATGGCTGCGGCTGCTGCAAGATCTGTGCCCGGCGCCTGGGAGAGCCCTGCGACTTCTTGCACGTCTGTGACCAGAGCCAGGGCCTCGTGTGTGACTACAGCGCAGCACCCATGGGGAGAGCCACCTGCAACTGTGAGCACACGGGTGCCCGCTCCCCCCCGGGGATCCCTGCACCCCAGCTCCAGCCATGGCCCCAGACATCCCGCAGCCTGCAGGGAAGCTGCCTTAGCGAGGATGATGCACGCAGCCTGGCCGCAGGGCTGTGCTGCAGCTCCTGCTCCCGTGCTGTTTGCTGACTGGGCATTCAGGGTGTTTGAGCAGGGATGGACACGGGGCTCCGGGGATGCTGCAGTCACTCTGCTGGGTATGGAGCCTGGGGGTCCCGCAGAGAAATCTGAGGGAAACCTGAAAGCCCTGAAAGGCAGAGTCAGAGGCAAGGGGCAGAGGGGCTCTTAACAACTGGTGAGCTTTTTTGCTTTGGAAGAAGAGAGATGAGGAGAGGAGGTAGGGAAGGGGAGGAGGTTAGGCAATGCAGATGCTAATGCAAACCCATCTCTGCCCCATGTACCTCTCTGTCGCTTCTGTGACCCCCCCCAGTTCAATCCCCATGGTTTCCCGCAGCAGTCCCCTCTGCCACCCACGTCTCTGCCTCTGTTCCTAACGGGCTCCCTGGGTGTCACTTGCAGTTGAAGACACTGAGGAGGGCTGCGAGGTGAACGGCCGGGTCTATCGGGACGGGGAGGTTTTCCAGCCCAGCTGCAAGCTCCAGTGCCGCTGTCTGGATGACGGCTTCACCTGCATCCCGCTGTGCCAGGAGGATGTCCGGCTGCCGACCCCGGACTGTCCCTACCCGCGGCGCGTGGAGGTGCCAGGGAAGTGCTGCCCTGAGTGGATCTGTGAAGCCCGGGACCAGCACCATCCCCTCCAGGATGCTGGGGCAGGTAAGATGCAGGATATGCCAGTGAGGGGATGAACACACAGATCTCTGAGGCTGGTCCCTTCACCCCAGGCTGTGAACATCATCGGGAGACACCTATCTGCACGTTTTCCTGCCACGCAGGGCATGCTGCACAGTGACTGCCTCCAACCACCCTTTTTCCCCTCATCTCTTTCCATGCAGGCCCCCAGGCAGTGTCCCCGCTGCTGCCGTACCCGTGCCAGGAGTGGGGCACGGAGTGGAGCGCCTGCTCAGCCACCTGCGGCATGGGCTTTTCCACCCGCGTCTCCAACCAGAACCGCTACTGCAGGCTGGAGACTCAGAGGCGGCTGTGCATGGCCAGACCCTGCCCGGCTCTGCCGGCAGCATCCCCGGTGGTAAGTGAGGGCCTTGGTGAAGCTGGTGCCCTGAGAAAGGGAAATGCCAGGCAACACGAGCCATCGGACCCCCAGCTACCTGTGGGCACCTCATCACCCCTCCTCAGCCATGACCGGACCAGACCCCAGGGACAGATAAACCATCTCCTGAACCTTGGCTTGGAAAACAACTGTTGGCAGGGACAGACCTGAGTTCTGAGGTCTCTGGATGTCTGAAATCAAAAGCACTGTGGGTCCCACAGAGCCCTGAGCCACACCGGTGAGCTCAACCTGCCCCTATGGCCAGATATGCATTTGTAGCCCCTGCCTGGCTCCCTGGGTGCACCTGAGAGGTGGCTCTGCCACCCCTTTAATTAGCCAGGCACAGCCCCAGTGCAGACAAGGTGCAAACCTGCCTTGCTCCCATACAGCCAGTGCTTTCTGGAGCCACATGCCCCTGCTCCCTAGACATGGGGGTCACACCACCACCCCGCTCCATCTCCCCATCTCTCTCTGCTCTGCCTTTGCAGCGAGGAAACAGAGGTCATTTGTAGCTGTTCCCACCCTAGTTGCATCCCAGAGCCAACATCTCATCCCGGCAAAGAGTCTGGCGCAAGCCCACAGCACTGTGGTTTTGGTGAAGATGGAGAATACGTCCCTTGGGAAACTGGGAATGAACTGATGGACTTTGGCTGCAAACGAGGGTTGAAATAGAGAACAAGATCCCCGTGTCACCCAACACCTACCCCTCTGCGCACCCTGCTGCCCCAGGCAGGGGTGCTGGGCAGCATCCATGAGTTTCTTTGGCTGAATGAAATGGAAAATGGGGAAACCCTGCCCCAAGCATGAACCCACCCAAGGAACCAGGAACCGCTCCTTTCCCCGATTGGTGGGGCTTTTGGAGAGATGATGCTGCCCCTCCACCACGTCACACACACAGCTCTGCTCTGCGGGGGATGCAACAGAGACCATCTCCAATACCTGGAAGCCCAAATCCCCAGGGGAACCCCCATGGGCTCCATCCCCAAGGATGGAGCAGGTACATGGGGCCGCACACCACAACGCACCACCATACCAGGCTGAGCAGCTCAACCATGCATGACCTAAACCGTCCCACAACATCCACCCTGCAGCCACCAGCAGCCTTCCCGAGCATGGGCAGAAGCACCCTCCCGCTGGCAGCTCTAATTCACCTTCATTCTAATTCACCACATCTCTCCAGAATCAACACGGACCTTCCTGCTCCACCCGGCCTCCTCCTCTCCAAAGCACGGTTGGTTTGGCAGGGCTTCGGCGAGCAGGGAGCTCAGACACAGGAGACACCGCTCCGCAGCACCAGATGCTCCTCCTGCCATCCATGCACATCCCCGTGAGCCACAGCCAAGGGGAAAGCAGGAAACAGAGAAACCAACTCACAAAGAGGAGTCGGGGCCATCTCCTGACAGGCTGGAGCTGCCCCAGCTACGAAGAGTCGGCGCAGGAGCGCTGCCTGGCAGCTCTGCCTTTACTTTCTCACAGTGATAATCCCTCTGGGTGACTGAAAAATGAAACCCAAATGCCCTCTAACGGCCTCGCACAAGGATGCGGAGGGAACGTTTGTCCCCACGGCAGGGCAAGAAGGACAGCTGGAAAGGACCCACGGTTTAGGTGACGTGTCCAGGTGAGATACGGACAGTTCAGATGTGTGGAACTGAAAATAAAGATGTGCTTATCTGGATGTGGAGCTCGTCTGGGGCTGTCCATGGGGGCGAGACCAGCTCCAGGGAGCCCTCAGGAGCACCACTGCTCATGGCCAGCTCGGCTGCTGCAGGAAAGGTCTGACCCAGGATGGGGCACAGCTTGGAGGCACCTCAATTCAGGCTGCTTAGAATAACAAAACATGAAAAAAAGGGTGAATCAAAACACTGAAAACATTATTGTGGCTATTATAGCGTGAATGAAATTCTGCCCATTTGCTTTTACCCAGCTCTGACAGCGGGACCAACCCATGGCACATCGGTGCTGGGATGCACAGGAGAGCGTGGCATGGCACTGGTTGCGTTACGCACAGGCCAGGCCATGCCTCTTCTCAGCCCCCCCGAACCCAGAGCCCAAATTCCCCCCTGTAACTCATCCCTCCTCCCGTCAGCCCCACACCTCCTGCGCTCACCCTGGACCAGGATTTCCCTGGCATCATGCTGCCACCATCATCATCCCAACCCAAGCCAACACCATACCAGGGCAGATTTGGGGGTGCAGGGGCAAAAGGCTGAATGGCAGTGGGAGCTCCCCTCTTTTGCCAGCGGAAAGCCTTCCCATAAGCAGCAGGAAAGGCATCAGGGCCAAGGCAGCCACTCACCTGCTCCCCCAGCCCCTGCAAGTGCTGAAAATGAGATGAAAGTCAAGGATGCTTTCCAGTCACCTCTTGGGGATGTGGTGGGGGAAGAACAAATATCTCACTGCTCATGCAGTAAAGCACATGAGCTTGCTTACAAAGAGAATTATTTACTGTAATCATCTGGTGCTCTGTCTGAACACAGATGATTAATTCAGTTTAATACAGGAGATATGTGTCTGGCAGGCAGCAAATCGCAGGGTGAAAGTGGCCTGGTCTGCAGCTCCTGTTAACTTCTCACCTCTGCGATGGCTGTGCCAAAAGAGCAGTGACCCAAGGTGCAGGTAGACTTTAAAACCACAACATTCCTGGACTGACACGGATCAGATACATTCCGTGTACTGCAAATCCTGGGTTTAAGCCAGCTCCTGTTTAAACATGGGGCAGGCTGATGGCAGGGAATGCTGCCAGGGCTCTCACCCCCTCCCAGACCCTGCCCAGCCACCTCTGAGTAATGGCAAAACCCAAAAGGTCGTTTTCGAAGCAGCAACCTGTAATTCGCATCTCAAACTGAAATGACTCAACACACCTCTGCTATAATTCCTTTTCTTTTATTCAAAATGCCACTTCTCCCTGATTCACTGAGCAGAAAACATCTAAATAATGAATTAATGAATCCAAATAAATCAGAGTTCTTTTTCCCTAAGAATGCAGGGAAATCAGCTCTTGCAATTTGATTGCCAGTCTCACAGTATTTGCTGTTCTCTCTAAAGCCCTGCTACCCTGGAAACACGTAGTTATTGCAGCCTCTGACGCAGCGGAACCTGGGCTTTGCCTGCTCTTGTGGGGCAGCAGATAAATACTCCGCCATCCCCAGATGATCATGGTCACCTTAAGACAGAAAAAAACCCAAACCAGAAGACAACTCACCCCTGTCCTCAAGGCAAACTGCCAAATCTGCACACATAAACGGCATGTCATTTGACAACCATATTCCTGGTCCAGGAGCAAGCAACACATCACAGCTCATTTCAGTGCAAGAAGACACAGCAGCTGAAGGAGAAACTGGCACTGCTGCATGAGTAAACAATGTGCATCAGAATGGTTTTTTCCAAGGCATTCTCTTGACTGATGATTTTTAACTGCCTGGAGTTGGCTGAGAAAGGGCTGGATGAGCCCCTCGATGAAGCTAAACATTTTCAGATACCTCCCTGAGCACAGTGCAGTGCTCACTAAATAAACGGTAGATTAAGGCCCTTTGTTCTGCTGTCGGTGAAGAGCCTTGAATTGGTTGCCTATTGCTCAGGTTACCCGCAGGAGCCATCCCAGCCCTGTGCTCTCTTTCACACTGCAGCATGCAAGGAGCTGGGTACCCGAGGGGAGCATCCTGATACAGATAAGGGTGGTAGCACCTCTACTGTGAGTGAAACCATGGGGCGAGCAAACACCTCGAGCACACACACACAAGGCAGGCAGGAGAGGGGAGCCACGCCGCTGCGTGTGTGCCTCCAGCGGGTCCAGCGAGAAATGAGGGGTGGCTCACGGGGGCAGGCTTCCAGCCCTGGTCTGGTGGAATGGGGGGGTTCTGCTCACCCTGAGCAGCACAGATCAGAGGAGAGGAGACGAGAGGCAGCTGTGAGCCCCTGTGTGCCCCAGCACCTTGGGGCTGCATCCCCAATGGCTGTTCCCCCCCCCCCCCCCAGCATGCTCTGGGCATCCCAAACCCAGCACTTCCCCAGCACAGGGGACACAAGCAGCCCCGGCGTCCTCCCACCCTGTCCCCAAGAGGGTCTTGGGCACAATGGCACTGCTGTCCCCACAGATGGGACTGGGGGCTCTGGAAGCAAGGTCCAGCCTGGCTTGGAGCCCCACACCCTGCTCCCCATATTCCAACATGAGGGATTCCTCCTCCTCCCATTCCAGAGTCTCACGTTCTTAAGGAATTCCTCCGCCATGATGCGGGCCCTGGCGCTGACAGGCAGCTTCATCTCACTGATCTTGTCCATCTCCTCCATGAAGTGGATGACGAAGTCCACCAGCTTGTGCCTGTTACAGCTGAACCTAGGACAGCATCCACCCCTTGCTCCATACCATTCACGTCATGCTCAAACACTGTATTTTTCAATATACCATCACTTTTATCTCATATATATATATGCATATATATATACACACACACAAAGAGACAGCACTCCTTAGTCCATGGACCATCACTATAAAGTTTGCTGAATTCATTCAGTCCATAATGTCAGGCTCCACCTCTTGTAAGAGTCTCTCAGGGCAGGAGGGATGGTGTGTACTGTTGGATTGTTGCCTGCTGACGACACCGCTGAACTCATCACTGCTGAGCCTGTCTGGTTTCATCAAAGTCCATTCTTTGTTGGGGTGATGATCGGAGGGAAGTCAGGGTCAGTCACTGGTGACCTAAGGACAGTTCTGTTGCTGCTGCTGGCTTTTCCATGACTTTATTCTCTGCTGATGATCACGACAGCACATATCTTCTTTTCAAAGCCCAGAGTGGTGGAGATGGGCAGCCAGCTGATGGGCTATAGAGCGTTATAGAGCAGGCAACAGTATATAATTAAGTTCATTGGCTGTTTTCTCCCAAAATTAAATCCCCTTGAGGTACACATTGGACTTCTCCATCTTCCTGCATTACCCACCAAGTATTTCCAGGTCCCTGAGCAAAAGCAATCCCACGAGTGGGTTTGCCTTTACCTGAGGCAGTAATAACCCAGACCGCCTTCCCCAGCCTGAAGCAGTAAGAACCCAGAACTGTCTTCCCCACCAAGTTCTTTATGTGCACCACAGGAACTTTATCCCCTTCTACAGTATGTAGAGGTTCTGACTGGGCTGGACCAGCCCTGTTGGCAGATCCTCTGGTGCTGACCAACCAGGTGGCTTTTGGTAAATGTGTATCCCAATGTTTGAAAGTCCCACCACCCGTTGCTCTCAGTGCAGTGTTTAATAGCCCATTGTACCGTTCGACTTTCCCAGAGGCTGGTGCATGGTAGGGGATGTGATATACCCACTCAATGCCATGCTCTTTGGCCCAAGTATCTATCAGGCTGTTCAGGAAATGAGTCCCATTGTCTGACTCAATTCTCTCTGGGGTGCTGTGTTACCACACAATATGTTTCTCAAGGCCCAGGATAGTGTTTCGGGCAGCGGCATGGGGCACAGCGCATGTTTCCAGCCATCCGGTGGTTGCTTCCACCATGGTAAGCACATGACGCTTGCCTTGGCGGGTTGGTGGGAGTGTGATAGAGTCAACCTGCCAGGCCCCCCCATATTTGTACTTCAGCCGTTGTCCTCCGTACCGAAGAGGATTTAACCGTTTAGCTTGCTTAATTGCAGCGCATGTTTCACAGTCACGAATAACCTGGGCAATAGTGCCCGCTGTTAAGTCCACCCCTTGATCACGAGCCCGCCTTATGTTGCATCTCTGCCCTGATGGCCTGAGGTGTCATGGGCCCACCAGGCTAAAAATAATTCACTCTTATGTTACCAATCTAAGTCCATTTGGGCTACTTCAAGCTACTCCCCATGGACTCTCTCCTCTGCTGCTGCTGCTAGTCCAGGAGCACAGACCCACCACAGCCACTGCACACCTCAGAAAAGCCATATCCTCATCCCGTGGGAACAGCTTTTAAGCTTCACCTCTTGGGACACGCCTGCAGTGGCTGGATTTTATCACATCGGCAGGAAATAACACCCAGCCTTTGCCGCCATTTCTGTGCTCCAGCAAGCACTCTTTGGAGTGAGCACACTGATACTCCCAACAAGCGGCTACCACTACCATGTCTTGGGCTTCCCTACACTAGCCCCAAAATGCTGTGCTGGAGTTTGGCCCGGTAGAGATGTCCGTCTGCTCCCATGGAGGAGAGGACATGGTCCTTCCAGGGCCCAGCCCTTCCCCTGAGGCTGTTTTGCCAGTGTCATTTCCCTATGGCTTGCCAGGGTTAAACTTTTCCCTCCTGACTGCTGGCCTGTTTACTGCTGTGCCTGGAGATGAAGTTATTTCTGGCCTCGATTAGGTGGCAGCAGCTGCTCAGCAATGCAAACAGAGGCTGGCTTTCCTTAGGGGTCCCCTCCGGGGTCTCTGTTTCAGCTCTTGCCCGAATCTCAGACTATCTGGGTGTCTTCTGCATGACATCCCTGAGACAGGGAGGGCAGGGAGGAAGGCCGCTGCCTGTCTGACATTGACCCTGCATGGGTCAAAACTGCTTGGGGTGGGGAGCAGAGTATGGGGTGGTGAGTGACTTGGGAAGGGTATAGAACAGCCTGAGCGAGGGGCCAGGAGAAAGGCTGTCAGGAGTAGACACGAGGGGTGGCTCAGGGGTGCAGGCTTCCAGGCCTGGTCTGGCGCAATGGGGGGGTGCCGCTCACCCGAGCGGCGCAGATCAGACGCAGGCTGACGGCTCTGCCGCCCGCACACGCAGCTCCCCCCCGCCGCGGGGCAGAGCCGCTCCCCTGCTCCCTTCCTCCCGCTGCCTCCGGAGCCGCCGCAGCCCCGCGCGTCCCTGGCGCGCATCTCCCGTGGGCTGCGGCCGGCGCCGAGGGCGCGGCGGGAGCTGCGGGCTGGGGCGGCTCTCACCGCATCGTCCCCATGCGCCGGGGCTGAGCCCTGCGGCGCAGAGCGGGCCCGGAAGGAGCGGGGCAGCCGCATCCCGCATCCGGGCAGGCCGGGGCCGCTCCGCCCAGGGCAACGGGCTCCGCGTGGCACCGGCACCTCGACCCGGGAGCGGCCACCCCGCCGCGGCGCCCGACGGCCATGGAGGCTCCCCCCCGGTGGCCCGGCAATGGCAGCTCGTGCTCCGTGGACACCGGCTTCGCCCAGCGCTTCCTGCCCACCGTCTACCTGGTGGTGATTGCCCTGGGGCTGGTGGGGAACGGGCTGGGGCTGTGGCACCTCTGCAGCAGGGCCCGGCGCGGCGCCCGACAGCCCCTCGGCTTGTTGGTGGGCAACCTGGGCTTGGCTGACCTGCTGTACGTGAGCACGCTGCCCTTCCTCGTCAGCTACTACCTGCAGGGTAGAGTGTGGCTCTTTGGGCAGGGCTGGTGCCGGATCACCCGCGGCCTCTTCCACCTCAACCTCTATGCCAGCATCGGCTTCCTCACCTGCATCAGCATCCACCGCTACCTGGGCATCGTGCATCCGCTGAAGGCACGGGGCTGGTGCTATGGAACAGCCCCTTCAGCATGGCTCAGCACGAATGGTCTGGGTGTGGGTCGTCGCACAGGTAGCTCCAGATTTTGCCTTCAGCAAGATGGACAACACGGGGACACAGTGCCACGACACGACAGAACACAAGTACCTGGGTGTTTACTTGCCATACACCATGACCATCACCGTGACTGGGTTCGTCATCCCGTTCCTTATCATCATCGGATGCTACTGCCATGTGGTGGTGGTGCTCTGCAGGAACGACACTGTAAACCTCAGCCTCAGGAGAAGAAGTATCAGTTTGGTGATTCTTGTGATGATCCTCTTCTCCATCTGCTTCCTCCCCTACCACATCTTCAGGAACCTCAACTTGCTGTCTCGAGGCTGGCAGCTGCAAGGGTCCTGCACACAGGCTGTAAAGATGATCTACCTTTCTTACCAGGTGACCCGGGGGCTGGCCAGCTTCAACAGTGCCCTCAACCCTATGCTCTACGTGATGACCAGTGAATCCTGCATGTCACGTATGAGGTCCCTCTGCGAAACAAGGAAAACCTCTTGCCAGGAAAATGAGAAGAATATGAGCATCATTCTTTGTAAGGAGGAGGCTTCTGATGAGCTCTGAGGTACCCAACACCCCCTCCATAGGATGCACCACTTCTGTTTGCACTTGGGCCCTTCCTGGGAGTCACCTCCTCACCCTGATGCCTGCTTTGCAGAGAGCTGGTAACTGCAGCATCACTGGCTCCAGTCTCACACAAGCGATAGACAGGACTGCTGGCACCAGAGAGGGAACTGAGGCCAGGTTTTAGAGCAAAGCTACTCAACCCACCCATTTAGCCTCACAGTGTGCTCAGAGATGGCAAGACATGAACATCAGGTTTGCTCCAGGCTTGAAGCATTTCTCAGTGCAGCCTCTAATGCAGCGGTCTGAGATGGTCAACATCTCTGTGTTCTGCAGCCACCCGTTGAGCTCTCAGTGAGTGCGATGGGGGTGAATGTGCCTTGTCCCCCAACTGCATCCCCTTTCCCCTGCTGGACATGGTTTTGAGACAGGATTCTCTCCTTCACCTAAGGAGAGGGCACCAGTAATTAACTACCTGTGTTGGACAACATCCAAGAGATGATTTTTCCGGGGGGGGGGGGGGGGGGGGTAGGAATGCTTTGGAGGTGGAAATAGTCATTATAATATCAAGTTTTAAATGGATGACTCAGCTCTGCCAGTTCCTGAATTAGTTGTTCCTGGGTGACTGAGCTGCTTCGGGATCTGTGTGATCCTCTACTGCCCACCTCCTGTGCAGGAGGAAAAAAAAGGACTTCAGCATTACTCACTCTCTTTTGGAAAAGCACAGAGCAGTTAACACCAAATTGGCATTTTGAAGCTTCTGGAGGCTGTTGGTTGGGTTGGGGTTTTTTTGCAAGGCAAATGACTGCAGTAGCCTGAACCGCTGCTTCCAATGGGCAAAATCCCCGGAGAGTTTTGGAATCTTCAGGTGAGTGCTTGCACCTCACTCCTGCATCCAGCCTTGCAACGGGGTTAGACGTGTCTGTTAAAAATGAGACATGCGAAGAAAAGAGGAGCAACGTGGGCTTGAAGGCTCGTGAAGGGAAGGTTCGATGGTGAGAGCGATCCAGCTATTGCCATGGGATCTCTGCTTCAGCGGAGCAAAGGCTACTGAGCAGCAGTTTAGTTTTTGCTCTCGATGTTGAACGCTTTGGTCCTTGTGAAGGGAGCAATGCGGTTTGCAGCAGCAGCAGACCTTGCAGCTCAGCTGAAGGAAGTGGACTTGAGAGTCTAAATCAGCTCTTCTGGGAAAGGGCCAACCCACAGACGCTGCGCTCTTTGGACCAAAACCCGGTATTTATCGCAGTCAGCTGCTCTTTGCACGCACCCACCCTCGCTGCTGCACAGAGGGAGCCGTGGCTCGCTTTCAGGTGCAGTTAATATGTCTAAAGTGCAAATAAACACCTAATGCTTCCAGTCCCGAGTTGTCTGGCTTCTTGCAAAGCTTCACAGGAGCACAGAGAGCAGCCGGCCCACTGCTGGGAGCAGCCGAGGGTTCCCAAGGCTCTGCAGATGGGGAGCAATGCTGGGCCAGGCGTGCATGCAGGTGGGTCCTGAGAGTCTGCACAGGGTCACAGCAAAGCCTTGAAGCTTTCAGTTCCCACCTCATCCAGAAGAAACACGAAGAGAAGGCCGAAATTCCCGAATGAGATGTTCTGTCTCTGCTGTAGGGAAGATCTTGGGGACATTGGGTTCAGATGTGCTCCTTGCGCGCACTCCCCAGATCTGGGTGGGCTTCTCCAGAGCCCTGAGCTCTGCTCTTCCTTTCCTGAAGAAATACCCATGTCTCTGAAAGCTGTCCAGCTTTTCCACCTTCACTCATGGAGCCCATCCAAGATGCGACAGTTCCCCACAGCCCATAGGAACTGCAGCACCCTGTCTCTGCACCCAGCCTTGTGCATGACTGATTGAAGTAAAGCCTCGCTGCACCCCAGGAAGGCAGCACCACGTAGGAAGCACCAGCAAACTTTTGCTCTCACTCCTGCGTTGCTGTGTGCAGCCCTGTTTTCTCCACTGCCCCCTCCTGTCACTGTTAATGATGATTTAAAGATCTGTATCTTTAAGAAGCATCTCTGAGCCTCAGAGACAGTTGTAGTCATAAATCTGCTCTGTTTTCTGTGTCCTGCATCTGTCAAATCAGCAAAAGCTGTTAAGGAGCTGCATGTTCAGCTGATGCCCCTGAGATATTGGAGGGGTTTTGTATACCTTGCTTTGCAGGCCCCTTGATTCTCAAACAATGCTGCTTCTCCCCACAAACTGAAGGGCTGAGCTCTTTCCCTTTATTAGCTGTATGTGTAATTAAGGGCCAATTGCTGGCACATGAGCCTGCCTGGCCAGCTTTGCAGCTGGTGATGAGCAGCAAAGCAGCGCTGCTTCCTCCAGCCCTTGCGACAAAGGAGGCTCCTTCCCTTGCAAAGAGCAGCCGCTGCTCTCTGTGGGACACTGCGGGGGCATGGTCACCACTGGGGACCTGCCCCAAACATGTGGGATGTGGGCACCTCAAAACCTCCCTGGTGCTCTATATCCCCTGGGACCAGAGGGGAGGGATTGTCCCTGGAGCAACCAGCACGGGCAGCTCTTGCTCTGTGCTGGTCACGGCATGGGGCGGAGAGGACATAACACATACTGGGGCGTGGGGACAAGGAGGGTGGGGAGATGCCATATTCCCCCTTCCCCTTCTCCCAGCAGCTCTGCCAGCTCTTGGCAGGGCTATGCACACACACGTGCTGCTGGCAGGAGGGGGTCAGTGTTCACTGGAGTTGCTGTGCTGTGGTTGCATCCTGATGCAGGCATTATCCTTGGTTCCTGGGTGGCACAAGCACAGGGAGAAGACCTGAGTGGGCAGCAGCAGCACCTGGGTCAACACTCACTTGCTCAGGGGTGGCTTTGAGCAAACGCCTTTTCTCCTTTGCTGCAGAGACCTTCCAGCACTGTCAGGTTCCTTTACATGAGCTGCACATCCTCATGGGGTGAAATGGTTCTGCAGGAAGAAAGAAATGAGGTTTATCTCTTTCAAGCTCCTGGCATATGATGAGCTGAATGTACAGCTTTCCCTCCCTTGTCTGTCTGTCACTGGACTTGAAGATGCCTCAAATCAAGTGAAAGGAATCCCACCTGTACCATCGTCTGCTTTTTCCACAGCCTCTCTGGCACAGAGAAGCAGAACAATTGTCCTGGGTTCAGCAGTAGCAGTCATTTTTCTCCCTCTTGGTAGCTGGTGCAGCGCTGTGGTTTTGATTTTGGGCCTGGGAGCAGCGCTGATCACAGCAGTGTTTTCAGTTACTGCTTGGTAGTGTTTTGGTCTGGACCAAGGACTTCCTGAGCCTCATGCTCTGCCAGGGAGGAGGGGAGCCGGGAGGAAGCAGAGACAGAACACCTGACCCAAACTGACCAAAGAGGTTATTCCGTAGCACAGCACGTCATGGCCAGGATGGGAAAACGGAGAACCCGGAAGGGTGTGGTGGTGATGGTGGACTGAGGGTGCACGGCATGGTCAGGTTTTCGGTACTGGGGGGTTCGCTGCTGGGGGGTGCACTGGCTGGGCCGGGCCTGGTGAGCAGTTGTATTCTCTTTCCCTTGTATTTCTCTTGTATTAGTACCGGTGGTAGCAGCAGTGATTTGTGTTACACCTCAGTTAATAACCTGTACTTATCTCAACCTGTGGAAGTTGAATTCTTTTGATTCTCCTCCCCATCCCCCTGGGACTGGGGGAAGAAAGAGGGGGAGTGAGTGAGTGAGTAAAACTGTGTGGGTGGGGGGCTTAAACCAGGACAGCGATGATCTTACCTGCACAATCAGCCTGAAAGCAGATTTTTAACTCCTCTACCGAGATTGAACCCAACCAACAAACCAAACATGATGGGAATTCTGCTGACATTAATGGGGTTGGGATCAAGCCTGGAAATTTGGCGGCATTTCTTGCTTCATTAAATCAACCCCTTTTGGTGGAGGATTTATTGCACAGTCAAGATTTGTTATGTTAAGAAGAACTTCAGAGCTGACAGCCCAGGGAAGCCATTCAGGCAGAATTAACAGGCGCATGTAGAGATGCAGATGTACAACCACTTTCCTTCTTTAAACCTGTTTTTCTTGGCATGCAAAACACTCTCCAAGAGGAATGTATTGCTGTCAACAGCATCTGAATGTGTAGGGCTCAACCCTGTTTAATCCTCTGTTTCACTTTACACACATTTCTAAAAGGAGACTAAACAACCACGTGTTTCCAGAGGCACCCAGCAAAGCGGGGGACCGAGATGCTCCTGCGTGCAAGCGGTGGGGAGCAGGAGTGAGCAGTGGGTGCCACAGGAACTATTGGGATGCCGTGAGTTCAGCTGCTGGCTGCAGAGCTACAAGTGGAGTGCGGGGATTTGCCTCCACAGTGGGTACAGAGTGTGACACGTGGCCTCTGGCTGAAATCTGGCCCTGAGTGAGCTGCCCACCTCGCTGCAGGTGGGGTGGGTGGCCGGTAAAGCCCTGCTTGCTGAACAAGCCTGGATGTGCTGAAAACACGAGCTTCTGCGTTTGTGTCGGGGATTTCCACAGAAAATGGGACAGAGACGGTGCACAGGGTCCCCACTGCGCAAACAGGGCATCACCATAGCGCGAGAGCCCCCAGGCCCAGCAGAGGCGTGAAGCCCACGTGTGAACCCTGAGGAGAAGCAGCGTGAGCAGAGGCTCCCTCAGGACCCAGCTCTGTGTTGCACCAGGCAGCAGGACTTTGTGGTGCATCTTGTACAGTGTGGAGGGAGGCTGCATTGCGCACACACAAAGGGATGAGTCACTCGGGTCACTAATGGAAGGTCACAGCACCCTCAGATTCAGTGAGAGGCAGGTATTTCTTCAGCAAAACAATTCCAGTGCTAAAGTACCTTTGGCTACGGGGACAGCAGACCTGACACAGTATCTCATCTACCAAGGATATCGATCAGACTGGGGCAGGAATAGTAGATGCAATTACTCCAGGTGACCTGGGAAACACTGGTAAATACACTTGGGACTGGGTGCAGTTGGTAAAGGTTTTAATAGAAGATAAAAATCCGAGTCTTTGTCTATGCCGTGCGGCGTGTTTTGGCGTCTGGGAGCCCAACAGCTTGTGAAGAAGAGCAAATAACATAAATAGAATAACATTTAGCGTGACTGCGTGAGGCCATCAGTCTAATATTACTCCTGCAGTGCACGCAGTTATAAATAGGTGATGCCGCGTAGCGTGGGACCTGGGGAGGGCGAGGGCTGAGGAATGCGCTTGGAGCCGGGCGGCAGTGGCGCTGCGCAGCTTGCGGCTGAAACGCGCATTTGTATGTGCGCTACAGAGCGACTGCGGCTGCACCCTGCAGGCAGGGATGTGTCCTGAGGACCTGCTGGGCTCGGGCTTCATAGGGGGGCGCCGCTTCTCAGAGCATCCCTCTAAATATCCCCCAGCAGCAAAGCCCTCCGTGCCCCTCGCTCGTTGCTCAAGGCAGGGGTCAGCAGGGCAGCAAGAAACCCTGGGAGATGCTCTGCGCACCTCGGCCTGCGCTGCCTTCTTAGCACTGGGGAGGAGAGTCCAGTTTGAGTTTCACCCAACACCTCTGCTCTGCCCCAGCAGGAGATGCTTAGCTCAGATCTGGGTCCCTTCGTGCCAGGGCACAGCACAGCCAGCGTGAAATTCTTCTGCTTGTTTGGGTGCATGGGCAAGAAGTTTACCCTAAGGAGGATCAGAAAGCTCCCAGGCTTCTCAGTGGCAGCACAGCTCCTCCTTGGGGAGGCTGCTTCCATGCAGAGGACATCCAAGGACAGGAGACAGATTAACTCCATCCTGGCTGCCTTTGCTCTGATGCGGAGGTGCTGCTCAGCAGAGACGGGGGAGAACTGCACACCACAGCTTCCAGACAGCTCTTACCATCACAGACCAGCCTGCAGCTCCTCTGTGCTCCGGTCCAGGCTATTTAGAGTGAGAAGGTCCCATGGCAGTGGGAAACTGCTGGCATGAAGGAGAGCCATGGGGTAGGTTTGGTCGTGATGATGACGAGAACCAAGCACTCTCACTGAATGAAGCTTTATTTGGTTGTGGAGGCCTCCTCCATACTCCTGCGTAAAAGGGACCATTCACATGCATTTCCCGAGCCAGAAACCCAAACCAGCCTGAGTCTGTCACCTGGCCCTGTGTGGAGGTGGCCTGGGGGGATACCCAGGTGAGCATCATCTCGTGCCACTGCTTAGCACCCCAGCTCCCATCCCAAGAGACACTCAGACAGGAGACTTCAGCATTAGCTGAATATTTCAGAGCTCAGAGGAGCCTCTGGTTCCTTTTCCCATTCAGCTCAGGCGCTTTGCCTGCCTCCAGAACAGCCCCGTGTTAATTCGATTCCCTGTACCTGATTCATGGCAGATCTGGCATCCTGATGCCGGGAACAGCTGTGATTCCTGTGCTGCCGTTTGCTCTGCCCCAGGGACACCGCACAGCCCCTGAGTGTGGCTGGAAAGGAAGGGCCAGGACTGGAATAAGGGACAAACAGCTGGTCCAGGCACACAGGATCATCTTTGTGTTTGCAATTCAGAGAGGATGTGTCTCATCTCCCCAATTAATCCTTCCAGAGAAAAGCCCGGAGGGAAGCAGCTGAAAGTCTCTGCATGTGAGACTTGGTAAAATCTGCCAGTTCGAGGTGGAGGAAGAAATTCATCCCCAGCACTGCGCTTTCACTGCAAGAGCAAACAAGTGTTTTCATTTCGCTCTATTCGTTGCCCACCCAGAACCTGCTGTGCTCTCGGGCATGATGTGGTTGGGAGCGTTTACACAGGGTGATCCACAGCTCCATCAGCTGGGAAATCGCTCGTGGCCCCAAAGCCAGAACCACTCCTGGCCGGTGGGATCTGGCGGCTGGGAGCAGCCTGTGGAGCATCACTAGCAGGGAAAGAAAAATGTGTCCTGGTGGGATCAAACACTGCATTGGAATCAGCTGGTGCCTGGGTGGGAAGCTCAGTCAACAGCTCAGCGCCGGTTCCCTGAGCTTCAGAGGCGGAACAGGAAAGGAGTTTTACCAATAAATGCACTTCTCCCCGGATGAAGTGCTGGGGCCGATTTGTTTCCTACCGCATGACTTTTGGCATCGAAATGGTCCATTTGCTGTAAACTGCCTGGGAAGCAGCGGAGCCCTGGGGTGCAGACAGCGCTGCTGCAGCTCCCGCACCGCCCGCTCACCGCCCCGGCTGCTGCATGGCCAGGTCTCACCCGGTGGGATGGGAGCCACCGCTGCTCCTGCAACACATCCAACAGGCAGCAGCTCCTGGCCCAGGCAGCCGGTGGTGCCCTGCAGTGGGACCCACTGCCCTATGAGAAGGAGGGTGCCACAGGGACCCGACCATGCAGGCAGACCCTTTGGTTCTGAAGCCACCCGCATGGCTGCTGGCAGGGGCCATGGTGTTCACTGGGTGCCACATGGGACATGATGTCCCACACAGCATGACAGAGCCTGTCACCCCCCCAGGGGTGTCCCACAGGAGCCCTACAGGGGTTCAGGACCTTTCCTGTCCCTGCAGTGCGGTGCTGCCTTGAAGGACAGGGGTGAAGATGTAACCGGGGCACCCTTTGAAAAGCCTCGCATATTTGTGATTCATTCCCAGAGCCTTTGCCCCCCCACCCCTGACCTTCCTGGCAACCCTGCGGGCCCTGATGCAGGAAAGTCATTTATAGCATCACAACGCTGCTGCGTGGGAGCAGGATCAGGTCCTGCTCTGTGCTTGGCCAAGGGTTTGGTGTGGGCACGTGTCTGTGGGAGTCTGCAGTCATGGCCGAGGCAGCTCGTCTCCAGATTAACCTTCCCAGGGAGCGAGACCCTTCTCCAGACACATTCCCAAAGCCTCTCTCCTTTGTCACTGGGGTCCAAGGACTCCTTCCAGGGACCAGCACCAGCAGCAGCACCACAGAGCCTCCCAACCCCGAGCCCCAGTCCGAACAGGTTGCCAGCTCTGATATAACAGTTTCTCAGTGAATATTTGCACAGATTATTAAGCAGGGGCATTATTATTTTATATTATTATTTTATTGGTAAAGCCAGGATGCTCAAACCAAATAAATGAACCAGCTAAAGCAGCCGAGATCAAGATCTTGCTAAAGTAGAGCAGCACCTTTCCCGTTTGGTTGCGGTCCAGACACTTTATGGCAGGTACTTTGTGCCTGGCTGATGTTCAACTGACAGCTTTCCAAGCATATAAAAAACTTATTAGGCTGAAAATAGAGTTTGTGACTATAAACTGTCAAGAGCACTGTCAGCATTTCCAGCCCAGGTCTGCTTTGTGTACAATCACTGTCAGATCAGGCTGCTTGGGGGAAGCTGGGAGGGGGGAAGGATGGGGCTGTGCGGCCCCTTGCAAGGACCCGTTTTGGGTAGGAAGGGTGATTAGGGAAGGATCACTCATGGGCTATGGGGTATCAGGAGGAGGCATGATATCCCATATACTTACCTAGTGCTGGCTGGCACTAGGTAAGGTGGTTGAAGGCAGTCATGCATGGAGCTGTGTCTACCCACCCTGGGGTTGGAAACCTGCAAGCCACATCCATGGTGACCAAGCGGAGACAATCTGCATTTGCAACCAGTTTATATCCAATGCTTCATTAATTCCCTTGCTGAGCCTCCAGGTTACAACACAGAGCAAAGCACCTGCAGCCATCTGAGCAACAAAGAGGCGGGGATGAAGGAGCAGGGAGATCCTAGAGCCAAGAGAAAGCCTCGAGGTTCCTGAGCCTCCAGTAACCCTGAGCATGGCAGCAGGACAAGGACAAGTTAGCTCCGGCGAGAGGGGGGTATTTTACAGAAAGGTTTATGGAGTCATGGGGCAGAAGCAAACACTGTGTCCAGGTCAGGGACCCTGTCCGTAGAAGAGAGCATCGCTGTGGCCACTTACATAGGAAGGAGGGATCGCTCTGAGCAGCGCTGGGAGTCCTGCTCTCCTCTGGGTGGCTGCAGCTGGTTGTTATTCATATCTCAGTATCTAAATCCTCTCTAGAAATTAACTAATCCATTGCTTTAAAAATATCCTGTGGAATCGCGAGGCTGTTATCTCAGTATTAAATGGCATTAAAGCCAGAATAGCTAATGCTTTTACTAAGGCAAAAGAAAACATCTATTTGGCCTTCAAAAATAACCAAAAGAAGCAGAGCAGCCGGTACTGCACGTCCCACCAATGTCATCCCCTTTGCTGGGGGACCAGGAGCTGTCTGTGCAGACACAGACACTGGTGGGATGCTCCCACCTCTCCCCACGTACACTGGGCTGTGGGACTGACTCAGACCCACGCTGCTGGTCCCCATTTAGCATCTTCCGTCTCAGACTCCCGAGCAGCTTTGCTTATTTCAAGCCATTAAAACTGGAAAAGCTTCTCCCTAAACTCCCCACCAGCCTGGAATTAGCAGATGTGGGCCAATTAGACATGTTCATTAGGCACTGGTTTAGACACAGATGAGGTCTGACTTTGTTTACCGACCTCTGAAGGAAGCAGCTTCTCAAAGTTCACCTCCAAAGGGCTGAACAAACAAGGTACGTTTGTTCCCAGTCACAAAGCACCTTGCACCAGAAACACATCACTTCGACTTGTGTTTTATTTTCAGAGCCTTTGCTTTCTCTCTGCCTCCCCATGCAATAAAAATGAGACATTTAATCTCATAATGCAATTTCTCACTGGAAATCAATGATAAAGTACATTATCTTCCCTGGCCTGATCCTGCAGGCTCCAGCCTGACCTTTCTCAAGCACAGTGAAGTTGGGGGGAAAGACAAAGGTTGAGCTGAGGGACCTTAACGGTGGGAAAGCATGAAACTTCCGTGTGCCTCAGGAGGGACTGTCCCGCACAACAGGACAGAGTCTGGTCTTGTTCATGCCCCCGTGCTCGCTGCATGCAGGAAAACCACTGTAAGATCTCCTTCCTCTGTAACGGAACCAGCAGGAGCTCAATCAGCAGCACTGTGTCCTGTCTTCAAGGTGGGATGTCATTGCTGAAGACACTACCAGCAGCAGGTGAAGCCCACCTCCCCTAGCAGGCAGCCCCACATTGCTGTGGTCCGGAGGTTTAACAAGCACCCCTGTTAGCAGGGCTGTGAACGACACCACGGAGAACACGAACCAGACACATTCCTCCAGCACAGGCTTTGCCGAGTGATTTAGGAGGCTGGAAGTGCTGTGATGTCGAACAGCAATGCACCGACAGCTTGTGCTGCTGCTGCTGGATGCTGGAGCCTGTGGTATTAATTCGACAACAGCTTCCACTGATGGTGCTGGCAGGGAGGCTGGGCAAGGAGGTGGGAAGTGGCAAGTGTTCAGGGTGAGAGAGCTCACAATTACAGTGGGAAAGGGCACTGTGCCCCTCGTGCTGGCCATGGGAATGCCGAGGGTAGGGCTGGAAGGGGCTCCAGGAGAGCATCAGCTGTGCCCAGAGCGCTATCACAGACATCCAGACATCTGCTTATCTTATTCTTAACCTCCTCCAGTGATGGGGCTGCCACAATCTCCCCAAGCAATCTGTTCTGGTGTTTGACTGTCTTCAGGGTTAAAAAGTTTTTGTTCCATCCAGTTGAATCCTCCTTTGCTGCAATTAAAGCTTTAAACATCTTGTCCTCTTCAGAGAGAGGCGGGATGGATGAAGAGGGATGTAAGCCTGCTCGTTGGTTTGTTGTCCTGGTTTATTCCCAGTCAAAAGAAAGAGCCTATTTCTTGAAGGAGATGCTCTCTCCTGCAACATACGGCTTGATGAAGCATCTATTTTTGAAAGAGAAACATCAGAGTTACATAAAAGCTCAGGAGACCAGGAATGAGAAGCAGGGGCTGCACGCTATGGGCTCTGCTGCCTACCCTGGCTGATTTCCCCACACCCCAGAGCTGTCCATGGGGCAGTGGTGCAGGGAGGCTCTGCTCTTTGCCTTCACCCCAGCATGGGCTGGTGGGATCCATGTCCCTGCATCCCTGCATAGAATCCCAGCCTGGTTTGTGTTGGAAGGGACTTTAAGGCTCATCCAGTTCCAACCCCCTGCCACGGGCAGGGACACCTTCCACTAGAGCAGGATGCTCCAAGCCCCATCCAACCTGGCCTTGAACACTGCCAGGGATGGGGCAGCCACAGCTTCTCTGGGCACCCTGTGCCAGCGCCTCAGCACCCTCACAGGGAAGAACTTCTGCCTTATTTCTAAGCTGAATCTCCTCTGTTTAAATTCTAACCCATTACCCCTTGTCCTATTGTTACAGTCCCTACCGACTATGTGCACCTCATGGACATGCCAAAGAACTCATCAGAAACACCAGACCTGGTCACACTGTTCTGTCCTGCTCTCCTTAAACAGCACCAGGCCAGAAATCCTCTCTGGTGACGGATTGGCAAGAGCGGAGATAGGTAGCGCAGGTAGCCAGACTGCAGAGTTCCACTGCTCTGGGTGTGAAGTGGGGACAGGGCCAGCTCGGGCTGCCCTGCAGCCAGTAATCAGTTTGTTCTGCCTAAAAATTAGCTGCATCTTTCTGGTGTAATTAGGCTGGGGAGTAAGGGCAGGAGGTCCTGCAGGACATCCCTGCTTGCAGGCATGGGGACAATCCCAGCAGATGGTGTTGGACCATCCGCTTTAAGAGCAGAGTTTGCAGTGGCTGCAGTTGTGTATTTCCCTGTTTGTAAGTGCTGTTCCAAACATTCTAACACAGTTTCAGTGCCCATTAACAGACCCTGTCACTTACAGACGTTAGCAAGAATTCCAAAGGCTGTGACGGAACAAAGATAGGTTTGTTTTCCAGGTTTGGTGATAGCAAAGTTACTTGCCTGCTTAATGATGCTTTGTATTTCCATCCTCCTGAAACGTTACTGCGCGGGGTTTAGAAGCTGAGCAATCAAATAATAAACCTGGTTTCTACCAGCCTGTACTCCGATTGTCGCAAGCGGGGACAGCGCTGGGATAAGGCTCCCCCAGCCGGGGACACGGCCCGTTACCGGCGTCCAGGGCCGGCTCGGGGTAGTGGACGGGGCGGTCCCGGCGCTGGTCCCGTTACCGGTACGGGCGGTCCCGGTGCCGGTGCGCGGGGTTCGGGGGGCGGCGCGCAGGCGGGGCGCGGCGGGGGCCATGCGGAGCCCGGGCTGAGGCGCCGCGGCCGCCCCTCGCCATGAAGCGGCAGAACCTGCGCACGGCCGCGCTCATCCTCTGCATCTTCTCCTACCTGCTGGTGGGCGCCGCCGTCTTCGATGCGCTGGAGTCGGAAGCGGAGAGCGGCCGCAAGCGGCTGCTGGAGCAGAAGCGCGGGGAGCTGCGGAGGAAGTACCGCTTCTCCGCCGATGACTACCGGGAGCTGGAGCGGCTGGTGCTGCAGGCCGAGCCGCACCGCGCCGGGCGGCAGTGGAAGTTCGCCGGCTCCTTCTACTTCGCCATCACGGTCATCACCACCATAGGTGAGCGCTGGCACCCGGCGTGTGTCCTGCGCCCCTCCACACCTCTGTCCCGGCACCCCATCATTCCCACATCCCCACAACCCCTCATCCCAGCCTCTCTCCATCCTGCTGTCCTAGCACCCCATCATCCTCACATCCTGACAACCCCCCTATCCCGGCATCTCTCCATTGTGCTATCCTGGCTCCCCAGCATTCCCGCATCCCCATACCCACCTATCTGCCTGTCCCGCCACCTTTCCATCCCCACTTCCCTACACCATATCACCTCCACATCACGGCACCCTCCTTTTCCAGCATCTCTCCATTCTGTTATGCTGGCACCCCATCATCCCTATATCCCTGCACTCCCCTATGCTCCTGTCCCGGTACCTCTTCATCTCCACATCCCTGCACCCCCATTTTCCCCTGCACCAGCACCTCTCCATCCTGCTACCCCAGCACCCAGTCATCTCCACATCCCCCTATACCAGCACCTCTCCATCCCTCCACCCCTGCACCTCCACAGCCTCCCAGACCTCCACGGTCTCTGGGGGGTTGCCTGCCCAGGAGAAGCTGGCCTCACCCTTGCAGGGCTGGGACATCTGTGCAAGCCACCCCCTGAGCTGACCCTGGGGGACCCCCCATGCCCAGCGCTGAGAGAGGTAATCCATGGGTAGGCTGGAGGCCACCCGGTCCTGGGGGACACCGGGGGTGCCACTATGGCTGGGGCCACACAATGGGACATGCACGATGTCCCAGGGAGGCAGCAGCACACGGAGCTGCTACGGCACCTTCGGGACAGGCAGCTGGGGAAGCTGGCAGGGGGGCAGAGGTGGGAGCCAGGCAGTTGTAGCCAGCAAGCCAGGCTGAAGAGCTGGCCGAGAATTGGCTTCTTTGCCAGCTCAAAACTCCGGGTGTTTGGCTGTGTGAGACCCGGTTCAGGTTGCCAGGACAGCCACGGGACACTGAGTGCGCTCTGCCTGCACGGGAGCCTGCAGGGAGATCCGTGTCGGTTGAAAGGGAGCAATGAATCTTATGAACCCCCTCGCAGACCTTTACGGAGCCCAGCGCCTTGGTTTGCAAGAGAATGAAACTAAATTGAATAAAGCTGCCTCAGTCCTGGATGAGGTGACCACATGGGAGTTGAGCAGAGCTTAATTAATCCGCCTCCATCAGCCCGCATACCCCAAGCAGCCCGTGGATGTAGAGGCATGGGACCCTGTGCTGGCGTCAGTGCTCATGCTGGGATTTCAGTGAGCAGATGGGATGTGCTTTGGAGGCAGGACCCTGAGGCCAGATCCTGCCCTTCCACCTCCTCATCTGTAGGACAGGGCTCAGGATAGGTAGCGTGTCTGGTAGCTGAAAGCACCATCCCAAAGGACAAGGGCTGATGGGGTCAACTGCTCTGCATCACCAGGGGACAAGGGGTACGGAGGGGCAGGTGACCTGCAGGCCCTGCCCTGGGGGGCTCCGTGTGCCCCCTGAGATGTGCTGTGGGGCTTGTGCAGCAGGCACGCACGTGGCCAGCAAACAGCGATGAGCTCAGGACATGGTTGGAGTCAGGCCTCAGGTCCTGGGGTGGGATGAATGGCTCCAGCGAACATCTCCATCACCGCGGGACAGGTTATAGCTCCATTTACGTTGTTCCTCTGTTGACTGTGACAAACAATTGCTGCTCTTATCACACACCCCATGTGGTAAATCATCCCAGGTGCCATATTTCTATAACGCTGGCAGGCAGATCTCTGTGTTGGGCTGTGCTCCAAAGCTCAGATTTGATGTTAATGTAGCTCTGTTTACTCTTTCTAATTCTCTTTGTCATTTCCAAAGCACCAGTCAGATGCTCTTTCAGCAATCTCTCAGGGTACCACAATTGTTTCTCCCCTCCCTGCTCTTCTGGATCATTATATTTACCTCCTCATTGATGCCCCTGTATTATCTTGTAGCCTAGGACCTGATAATTGCACTCAGTTATTAAGCCTGGATTTGAGTGGGGCTTTTCTTGCCACTGCGGTCTCATGTCTGCTCTGTGTTTTGTGAAATGTGGCATGCAGGCATTAAGTTTATCATTTTTGATTGCATGGGTTTATGAACAGACAGAGCAATTAGAAACCAGTCCCTTCCTGCCAGCTTTTAGTTTGGAGCACTGCATGGTTCAGGATAACACTGTCCTCAGCCTCCAAGCCCCATCCCAGGAGTTTCCTGGAGCAGGAGGTGTGCTCGGGAGCGTGGGACAACATGGTTGTCATCCTCTGGTCTTCCCATCACCGCTACCAGCTTCCCTAAGAGTCCTGGAAGTGCACTGGGAGCAGAGACAGAGGTGAGGCCAAGTCACAGCTTTGAAGAGGGCTGAGAAATGAAATGAGGACGGTGCATTGTGTCCGTCCGTCCCCCGTCCCCCCCAAATCACATGAATACCTGCAGAAAAAGTGAAAGCAGAAGCGGGTGTTCGCAAAAGGCCCCGCAGCAGCACAGGAAGGAGCCAGCGCTGTTCTGCAGGCGCCTTCAGAGAGGAACTTTCCAGCCCTGGTAGTTTCTCATAGAAACTCAAAAGAGAGGCTTGGATGCCTCTGGATGCCTCCCCACGCTGTGTGACTCCCTTGCACTGAGTTCGTTACTCATCCGCGGAGGTCAGAGGCCAGCGGTTCCTGCAAAGCTGCTCTAATTAAGTGAGGTGGTGCAGAATCACTGAGTCCGGAAGCTTGCGGTGAATGCCTCATTACGACTCAGAGGATAATTGTGTGTGTCCTTGAGTCACAGCTCGGAAACTCGGAGCAAGGTGGGGAAATTAAATCTCAGAAGGTGTTCAAGGACAACGTCGTCCTCCTCGAGCTCCTTGTCCCCGGGACAAGGGCTGACAGGGCTGTGGTGACATAAATACTTCCCTGCATCTAAAACAGCCACAACCCCTGCTTTTAGGCAGTGCTTTAGGTCTGAATCTTAATGACACTGGAGAAAATCCCAAGTTGCTCTGCAGAAGTCCTCCTAGACTTAGGTGCTCTTGTGGGGATGGACCCCATAGCAGAGGGGCCCTATAGTTCCTATACCTTCTCTCTTTGGAGGCAAAATAAGGTTCCGCCCACAAGATGCTGTAATGTGCCATCACCTCAAAGGATGTGACATCCCATGGCCATAACACTGCCTGCAGATCTGTTCCTGATTCATTGTCCATTTCCCCCATTGTCCTGCTTCTCCTCTTGGTCCCAGGGCAGCCTCACTGGAAACCCCAGTGAGGGATTGACACCTGCCTCTCCTGTTTCCTCCGCAGGCTATGGGCACGCTGCCCCGGGCACGGACGCTGGCAAAGTGTTCTGCATGTTCTATGCCATCCTGGGCATCCCCCTGACACTGGTCATGTTCCAGAGCCTGGGGGAGCGCATGAACACCGTTGTGCGGCTACTGCTCAAGAAGATCAAGAAGTGTCTGGGCATGAGGACAACCAATGTCTCCATGGAGAACATGGTCCTCGTCGGCTTTCTGTCCTGCATGGGCACCCTGTGCATCGGCGCAGCAGCCTTCTCTTATTTCGAGGGCTGGACTTTCTTTCATGCCTATTACTACTGCTTCATAACCTTGACCACTATTGGCTTTGGAGACTTTGTGGCTCTGCAGAAGAACGAGGCTTTGCAAAAGAAGCCCCCGTACGTGGCTTTCAGCTTCATGTACATCCTGGTGGGCCTGACCGTCATCGGCGCCTTCCTCAACCTGGTGGTGCTGCGGTTCCTGACGATGAACTCTGAGGACGAGCGGCGCGACGCCGAGGAACGAGCATCTCTGAGGAGAGCCCGGAACAACATCCACCTCAAACCCAAAGAGGACAGCCGGAGCAGCAACGCCATTTTTCTGCCCGTGGAGGACAGGACGAGCCAGATGAACCTCATCCCGCTGATCCAGGAGGATGCGGAGAGGCAGCGGCGCCAATCGGCCAACTCGGCGGCCGCGGTCCCCTCCTTCTGCACGTGCCTGTGCTACAGACCTCAGCTGTGCGGCAGCCCGGCGCCCTCCCACCCCGAGACGCTGAGCTGCCACACCAACCCCGTGTATTACAACTCCATTTCCTACAAGATCGACGAGGTATCCCTGAGCACGCGGGGGCAGACCGGCTCCTCCCCTGGGAGCACTTTGTCATCCAACAGCCCTCGCTGCCGGCAGCACCCCCGGCTGCGGAGGAAATCCATCTAGGAGCGTGTGCCGAGCCGTACTCAGTGCTCCAGTCTTACTATGATGATAAATCAAGAACAGGGATGTCAGGTTCTTCTTACTGCGCTCGTTTCTTCCGTTCCTTTCCCCTTTCAGTTGGCAGCCAGCCCCACGCAAGGTCCAGCAGGAGCTTTTAAACCCTGTTAAGAAATACTCATTCCTTTTTGCAGGCACTGAATGGCATTGGTTTTCTTTGCTTTTTCCTCCTAAATAGGTTCAAGCGCTTGGGTCTAAGAGGCCCCCCCAGTGTGAGGTCCAGCAGGCTGTAGGTTTGCTTTCACACCTCCCTGCTCCACAAGCTGTTGCTGCCTTCCCACCCTGCCTAACCTCGGCTGCGGCTGCTGCCAGCGCTTGCCTCTTGCTGCATGGGCTGGATTGCACTTGATGAGAGTGTATCAAAAGCAAAGCCTGTGTTAGTGAGCCCTGCAACACTGGTGAACTTTAAGCATCCCCTGACACTGGGATCAGGTAAGTAGGTGCCGTGCAGCAGCTTTGCAGGGAGAGGCAGGCAGGGAGCAGGATGCAGCCCTGCTGCTCAGCACGTGGGGACAGCTTCATGGCATCTCCCACAACCAGCCCTCCAGTCTAAGCTGAGGCTTGTGGCTGGCTCAGTGCTGCTGGAAGCTGGAGCTCCATCCACTCACCCACATACCCACCAGCTCCCCTTGCCTCGCTACAGGGAGGTCCTGCAGGCTGAGCTGGCTGGTGCAATGCCGTGTCCCATTCATGGGGGAAGCTGAACTCCAGCCCAGTCACAGCCCTCCTCTGGGATGATTCCAGACTGTGCAAAGGGCACAGCCCAAGGGAGCACCTCCCTGAACCAGAGCCACACACAAAGGGTCTGGTGCTGATGGGATCATTAGCTAAGATCACCCTTTCCTCCACCTCCTTTCCTCCAGCTGCCAGCCCAATGAGCACACCGCTCCTCACCTCCTCCAGTCCCCATGAGCCCGCGGGTTTGTGCTCACTGCTCTGGGGTTGTCAGAGTTGAGGAGATCCCATCCTGGTGTGCATCCATCCCCAGGCAGGACGTGGTACCAGCACAGCCCCACCTGGGAGCTTGTTTCCAGCTGGTGCCCCTCATGTGGCTGCGTCCATCCTGCCTTGTCTGCAAGGAGCAGCAGAGGTAGGAGCTTCACTGTACTTTTCTTTCCCCAAAAACGGGACATTTTCACTCTTAGTTCAATTTCAAATACCCTCTGAGGAGGTTTTCCCAGAGGAAAATCCCATTTTCCTGGTAGGGAAGGCATGCAAAGTGCCAGTGTTGAGAAGGCCTCAGGGCACGCTTTGCTCTCCTTTTGTTCTGGGCAGTTTAATAAAAGGTGAATCCAGCTGGTGGTGGTTGGTTATTTGTCACAAGGGGAAGCAGAGGGATGTGTCTGAGCCCCAAATTCCAGCCCTGCCTGGCTGCAGTGGTCCGCCAGGGCTTGCTCCCCTGCCACAAGGGATGTGGGCAGTTTCTATCCAGGGATGTTACCCCTGTGGATGTTTGCCGGGATGTCTGTGCATCAGAGGGAGGTGGAGTGGCTGTCCTGGAGCTGGGAAGCAGTTGGGTCTTGCCTATCATGGGATGGTGTCTGCCCCCTGCACAGGGATGCTCTGGGCTTCTCCACCCACCCTGACCAGTGACCTTCATGTTTCCAACCTTCCCTGGTGCTTGAGCTTCCCTGGAGGCAGCTCTGGGCTTTGATGTCACCCCAAATCTGTGCAGGCTTGTGATGACTGGGAATAGCTTGTTCCAGCCTCCCAACTGGCGGGATTTGGCCTTTGAGGTGGGTGATGTCCTGGCTGCAGTCCCCCCTGGTGCTCAGCAGCTGCATTGCTTTGCACCAGTGGCCCCAAAGCTGGACCAGCTATGCCTTTGCTTAAATAGAAAGGAAGAGGATGGGGGGAGAAAACAAGCTGTGAGCAGATAGAACAGGCTTAAACCCGGGGCTTCCATTGGCTTCTCAGCTCCCCAGTGGTGTAATTTCATGCTGATCCCTTTTGTTGCTGTATCCCATGTCCCCCCACCCTCACCAAGGCTGTCAGCCCAAGGCTTGGGGTGGGATGCTGTGGTGCTCTTGCCATCAGAGCTGTGCAGTGGATGGAGGTCTCCAAATGTTGAACCTGGGACACATTCCAAGGGACATCCACACCGTGGAGCTCATCTGTGGTGGAAGCCAGAGCTGGTAATGAGCTGATGGTGCAGAAAGCAGGGAACCCGTGTGGGTTTATTGTGCTGAGCAGCCCGAGCTGTTGCTTAGTGACTGCCTGAGCCCCATCCTGCTTTTGGAAGCTGGTGATGGTGTGAGGGTGGGAGATGTTCATCATCCCTGGGTACCACACTGGGCTTATGTTGGCTCCCAAGGGAATGCTGCCTCCCACAGACACCCACAGCAGGAGTCACACCAGAACCCTCCAAATGCTCCTCACCCAAGAGCTTGCAGCTGGAGGCCATCCAGGACCAACAGCACCTACAGGTGTCCTTCCCCAAGGGTCCCCAGGCTCCCCCTGCACCCACACTGACCCAAGGTATTCCCAACAGCCTGGGCCAGCGACAGTGTTTTCTGCCAGCAGGGTCTTCACCTCCAGGGTTTCAAACCTTGATTCAGTGTTGACCATGAAGGGTCTTGGGAAGACAACAGGAGGAGCAGAAGGCTCCTGCTAGGGGTAGTGAGCAGAGTACAAGCTGGGAGGAAGCTCAGCTCCATGCCTGGAGATGCCAACAGCCAAATTACATCGGGAAATAGCACAGGGAAGCGCAGGTTTGAAGCTGGGGCTGATTCAGAGAGGGCCCTTCCATGGAGAGCACGTGGAATGAGCCAGGGCAGCGCTGGGACACACCAGGCTGAGCTGCTCTCATTCCCTTCAGGCACAAGGAGAAGGGATGGGCCAGCTGAAATCTTAGGTTGAAAATAACGGTTGGTGGCAACAGAGAGAAACACAAAAACCCCCCAACACACTGTAGGAAAAAAAAAGGTTTTATTATCACCATTATCAACGTTTTCATTAGCTTAACACTGAATTGTAAATCACTCAATCATTACATAGTGTCTGAATAAAACCTACAGACAGGAAAAAAGTCTATCAGAATCCTCTCCTGACTACAGATGAGCGCCAGCTCCCACCGGCACTGCCGGGACCGTGTCCCAGCTTCCACCCAAGGCAGCCCATGCACCTCGCAAGCCACAGCGGCAGGAAAGCTGCCCAGCCCCATTGCCTGCGTTCCCTCTGGCCCCACGGAGATTACATCTCACCAGATGATGGAAAAAACCTCTAAAGGTTTTGGAAAGGGCTCGAGAGGCCAAAGAAGAGCAGATCAGCTGCCCCCACTCCTATGGAAAGGCCCTGCAGTGCCCCTGCCAAGCCATGAGGGTTTTGTGGAGCACTTAATGAAGTAAAAAGCTTTAACCCCACAAAAGCAGCTTTCCTCACCATGGCCAGGCCCTTGGGCAGCTGAGGGACAAGGCAGAGAGCTGGGGAGGCGACAGTGTGGATGTGCTGGGGTGGTGGCTCCATGTCCAAGCAGAGGCCAGCTCTGCAGCACCACCCGGGCAGTGTGTGATGAATGGTTCATTGCAAAGAGATGCTGCAGCAGCCTCAGTCCCCTCGGGTTGGAATAAGGCCTCGTACAGAGAGGGAAGGGAGAAGCAAAGGAAGAAAGCAAAGGGAACCTGGAGGAAAGCTCGCTGGCCCCTTCCCCCTGGCCAGTGCAGAGGCAGCTCCATCCTCATCCCTGACTTCTGGTGTGGGCTGCAGAAGACCCCCAGCTCCTCCCAAGGACAGGAAAGGAAGGCTCCCCCATGGTTTGAATTGAGAACTGCCACAAAACATGGGCAGGACACTGGCACCCCAGGAGGGGGTGAGGCCATGGCAGTGCTGCAGGAGGGGGGCTTGGGGAGGCACTGCAGCACCAGCACAGTGAGGCTGGGGAAACGTGCCCTGGATTCACTTTCCAAACCTCACTCTTCCTCACTCCAAACAAAGCCACAACCAGCTCCAGGTTGAAGAGATGGAATCACCAAAGCAGACACCAGTGAGCAGCATCGGGTAAGGAATGACAGCCCCAAAGAAAAAGGCTGCTGCTGGATTTAAAGTTCCAGGCTGGTGTTCAGTGGGATCTAGAGCCCCAGCAGGCAGCTATCCAGATCCGCGGCACTGAAACAACTACAAAACCTAGCTCCTGGAAAGCTTGCGGGCATGGCTTTGGCAGAAGATGCACCTCCATTCTTCCCTTGGGTCGCTTCTGCTCCATCACTGCCCAGCGAGCAGAGCTGGATGTGGCCTTGCTGCAAGCCAGAGCCCATCCTCCCTATGCACAGGGGGCTCAAACCCACACAAGGTGCCCAATGTGCAGTGTAAAGGCAAAGGTTGCCTACTGACCCGGCAGAGGGGTTCAACAATACAGCTTTGGTTGCCCTTTTAGCCACTGGAGAGTCACCACGAGAAGGTCGCAGCCTCTGGTTGCTGGTGCTCTGTAAAGGGCTGATGTTGGCTCCTTCTCAGTTTCAGCCACTAAAGAGCAAAGAACCAAATACCACCAGAAACTCTCCCCTGTTCTTCTCCTCCACGAGGATGAGAGCAGCTCCCCCCAGGAAAGGGCAGGCAGAAGGGTGTCTACACTACGAGGAGAGGTTGAGGTTCCCCAGGAATGAGTCCAATGCTGCTGTGATGGGTGAGAGGCTGGGGCTGGACAATGAGCAGAGAGGAGGAGTCTGGCAGTGTGGGTTTAAGCCTCTTTAGCCATGTTTTGAGAACACCTGATCAACTGCAAACCCCCTGAGGAATTGCCCATTCACAGAGGCACGCTGGAAAGCCAGGCAAGACCATCGGATACATGCAGAGCACAGTGGGTAGCTCTGGGGCTCTGCCATGCCACGTTTTACCAGTGTCCCCCAGACCTGGCTGCTGGGTCCTGCATAGGCAAAGGGCTCAGACAAAGGAATGAGATACTGACTGCACAACCTGACGGCCCCTTCGGAGGGGTTCCACCTCCTTAAGGCTCAAATTTGGTAGCTGCAATGTCACTTTAGACACTCACCCCAGGTCTCAATATGCCCTGGACTTCTCTGCTGACAGCACTTTGCATTTACACGTGTCTCTTACTTCTCAAAGCATTTCACAACAAAAACGTTAATGATTTCACTATTCATAGTGGCTCCCAGCATCACTGGGCTAGTGACTTGCTGCCTGCGTGGCCCATCTGGAGAACAACATGGAAGGAAATGGAGCGGTTGGAGCAAGTGCAGAGGAGGCCACGAGGATGATCGGGGGCTGGAGCACCTCCCTGTATGAGGACAGGCTGAGAGAGCTGGGGCTGTTGAGCCTGGAGAAGAGAAGCTGTGAGGAGACCTCAGAGCAGCTTCCAGTGTCTGAAGGGGCCTACAAAGGATGCCAGAGAGGGACTCTTCATCAAGGACTGTAGCGACAGAACAAGGGGTGATGGGTTAAAACTAAACAAGGGAAGTTCAGGTTAGATATAAGGAAGAAGTACTTTACTGTGAGGGTGTTGAGGCACTAGCACAGGGTGCCCAAAGAAGTGGTAAATGCTCCATCCCTGGCAGTGTTCAAGGCCAGACTGGACAGAGCCTTGGGCAACACGGTCTAGCGTGAGGTGTCCCTGCCTATGGCAGGGGGTTGGAACCAGATGATCTTAAGGTCCTTTCCAACCCAAACCATTCCATGATAACATGAAGACTCTCCTACAGAAAATGCTGCGAGAAATCCACAGGCAATGAATTGGGATGCTGCTCTGAAGCTGTTTTATTTTCTGCATTGCATCAACGATAGAGCTGACTTAAAATCCAATACCCTGATCCTGCCACTTTGGAAAAATCTTTAGATGAGCCCAGCATTAGCTGACTCCTGAAGAATGGCACAGACCAGCCTCCTCCTGTTCTACGTGCTGGGCCCCGTGATGCTCTGCGAAGGTGCAATCCCTCTGCCTTGGGTGGAATTTCCCAACGAAATGGACAAATACCACCTATGAAATGGACAAAATAACCCACAAAGCCTTTAAACAAGAGCAGCTCAATCTGCTGCTTTGAGAAAAAACCCTCCCTTTAGCTTGCCCCTGGTACCTCGAGGAAAATAGGCAGCTGTCAGGCAGGACTCATGTGGCCCCGGAGGCTTTTTTGCTTTATCAGGGCTACAGTGGCAGTGGGAACCATTCTCATTTTGTTACGAATACTAGATAGCCTAAGAAAAACAGGGAGATCAAAACATGAAGTTTATATTGAAACTATATCTTAGCTCTGTAGTATGGAGTCACCTACAGCTGTTTCATTCTTCACCTAAGAGAGATTTCATGTCGATGGGCACGCATACTCACAGAGAAGTCTACAGGATGAATGTATCTCACAAGGCATCAGCCCAGTCTTTTTTCTTTTTACAATCAAAGTTAATATGGATCTTTTTCAAAAGTGATGTCACTGAGACTGAAGACAATTATAAACTGTATCAACAATATGTACTACAGCCTGCAAGTCACAATCTGTGCACACCAAATGGAATATATTATTGCTTGTTAGCCTATTAGACTTTCTTTATAAAAAGATTTTTATACAGAGTACAGGATTATGACAAAACTAGCTAAGTAGTTCTCATCTTGAAAATACGACATCGATTCTTTCAACAAAGGCTTGAATAGTAGCTGAGAGTTAATGAACAGTAACAAATCTTTACTAATAATTCTATGGCCAGTTTGAACAGAATTTCTTATAGGACTCTTTTCTGGTGTTTATTTACATATGCCTCTTTTCTTGTGGAAAAAAGTTGATAAAATAGAACAAGGAAGATAGAAATCAAAAGAATGCGTAAACATCATACCCAAAACATTAAACAGTTTTGAAAACACTAAATTATCTGTTAAAAAACATACATCATTTTGTCTTTAAAGAAAAATATTTTCCCTGTTTTAAACCAGCATGTAATAAACTAACTTAAAAGGAGTCTTGTAAAAAAGTTGTCTTGCTGTCTAAACATTACTAAACATGCTTAGGTTGAGATTCTGTTAACTGCCTCAACATCTTAAAAACAGCTCCTTTATAGGAACTTGTGATATTCATATTCCAGAAGACCCGCAAATTTAGAACAGTACATTGATAAAGGATCTGGTAGCTAGAAACAATAGAGATTTTCATTCAAAGCAAATAATTCTGCAATGTCCTTTGGAACAATCCATGGCCAAGAAGTGGGGATGTACTTGGCTAAACAATAAAGTCACCTGGCCCTTACCCTGCCCATGGACAGTGCCAAAGGGATGCTCCAGCCTGCCCACGCAGCTTCAGCTGTGGGATGAGGACCCACAGATTGAATCACAGAGTGAAGACCTTGTGTTGGCTCTGTGACATCCCAGCTGTGCTGGGGCAAAGGGAAAGCAACACCAGGAGACTGCGAAAGTATCACATCCTTTTCCTGGACAATCCAGGTCTATATCTGCGGTCACAGCTGCGTTTTGCTCAGACCACAGAGAACAAAGCCACATACGAGGCTGCGCTCCCTGTGTGCAGGGGATTCCCACTGTTGAGAGATCATTCTGCTCCCAGCACCAGCATTCCTTTGTTTTTCATGGAAATAGTAATGCAGGTAACATTTAGGAACCAGTTCTCCATTTTCTCTTCTGACAAGCAATCCTCCCATTACTATTAGAATGCTGTATTCCATGCACAAGGAATGGGGAATCAACCCTGAGCTGGGCAGGTATTTATTATCTATCTCTCCTCAGTATCACCCCTCATCATTGCTCACAGAACAAAAGTACTATGATACCCCTTCTTCCTTTTTAAAGTCTCTTTTTCTCTCTCCCCCTCCTTGACTATAACAACTTCACTCAGACACAGGAAAAAACTCCTTCAGGACTTGCAAAGGGGACCAAAACTCAGTTTTAAGCTGCTCATCATTCTAGCAAATTGCTACTTTTTACATGACCATACAGGCAATGCCAACTGTCGTATCACATCACCTTAGATAAACTGGCAAGTCAAATTTTGTGGGGAAAAAAAAAGGTTAGGCTTCATAAAAATCAGCTATTCCAAGCCTAAGACTTGCCTTGGATGCGATACTGAGTGTCTTAAATTGATGGATAACTAGACTTTTGTTTTAATTGTAACACACCATGGTCAGTGAAGGAATCACGGGTGTGAGTGAAGCAAGGATCTAGGCTGCAGGGTACTGTGCAACCCTCCTGGCCTCACTCTGCGCCCTGTGAGTGCTTTCAGAAGGGCTCCTGTAAGTCTGCTTCACAAAGGAAGATCAACTGCACTTGCCAGTTCATGTGACTGCGCTGTGTGTGGCAGCCAGGGGTTGCAACATTCTCTTACTGGGGAGAAACAGGACTTGGAAGTAAGTAGAAACAAAAGCGAGAACCACTGGACTACAATCAACCATGTAAAAAATGCAGAAGAAAACAAGACGGAGCAGACTGTTAAAACTGCCTCCAAATGTCAGAATCTGAGGCGTTGACAAAAATAACACAAGTAGAACTGTAACTTGGTTTTGTTTTTTTCCCTACCCTGACAGTGACATTTTAGCATGATTAAAACCATTCGGAAGATAGTCCTCAGTGTTAAGCAGTCCTATTGTAACTAAACTGATCATCACTGAGCTTGCAGAGCTTTTGGAGGGGTAGGATATAGAGACATGTCACATTTGCCAGGCATACAGCAACTGAGCTTTTCAACAGACAGTCATTAAACAAAGTTTTCTGGGGGAATGTTTTTGGCATATATAGTCTCCTACTCCGTATTAAAGACTCCAAAAACTTTGCGTTCATCTTACTGGACACAGGAAAACCATGACTAACTAGCTATTACTGGTAGATAATGTCCAAACTAAGTACCAATATAAAGTTTTCAGCATAACTTAAGACAAAAGCCCTGTTACTCAGCTGCCAGGTCTGGCACATACCTGGAGCTCCCCAAAGTCCCTTTAAAGACATAGTTATTAAAAGATCCAGTGCTACAAACCACTAAATCTACCTAATCTATTCTAGTTCATACACATATTGTACAATATTGCCTAGTACTCACTACATACCAAGAGGAAAAGATGCTGACTTGAGTTACAGTAAATGTGCTTTTTTCTCAAAAATAAAACTAAGAGAGAGCCACAACATAGTTTGACCAGCATGCAACAAACTTTCTTTAGCTAATATATAGAAATTGTCTAATATGATTAGAAAAAATAATTAGCGAGAGGCCAGAGACATATTTGATCAAGGAAATTAAGAGATTTATCTCAAATGTTGAGGCTTTTACCACTGAAGACTAAAAACCCATTCATTCTATGTTCCTCATTCTTCTTCCCTCTCCTTTATATTATGTAGTTTTTTACAGAGATTACTGTAAGGCCTATTATTTTTGCATCTATCCTGTAATTTATCTCAAAATACTTTAAAATGCCATAGACAAGCTAGGACCAAAAGCAACTGCTTTTACCATCCACTCAACACTCATGCTTTTATTCTAATGAAGCTGAGGTCCACATGCAGAAATAAATGTTCAGTGTGCCCCTACAACAGGTCGAGAATCTGCTCATTCCTAAACGTGACATGGGACCTTCACTTTTAAATCACAAAGTAAAACATCTCCAAAAGCTGATTCTGAGACAGCAGTCCTCAAATCCTCATTAGAAACTAAGACAAAACCTAGCCAAAACAGGTCATTCAGCAGAAAATCGCTGGAGATTCTCTGTGGTTTGAGGATAAGATGATTTTAATTGTCTGAAGGATCCAGCACGCTTAACTCCAGCACGCGATTGCTGACCACAGCTCAGCAGCTCAGAGAACGTATGTTGCTGGCTTAACCTACAAGACCTGTTTACAGCTAGAGTTGCACTTCAATGAACAAAATATACATGCTGTGACCACTGCATCTTCAGATTCCTCACCTACCATACTCTCCATACTTTGGGGATTGCATCTCCTCTTGCAGAACACTTGACAATGTGTACTACCGAGACTGCCTAAAGCACCTCTCTCCTCAAGGAAGCTTATGTGCTCTCCAGCACCTTCTTGTCAGATGACAAACTGAGGTTTCTTTCTTCTGCACCCAAAGAAGCCTCAATCTCCTTTCCCATGGCAGAATAAAACAGTCCTGTTCCAGGTCAGTCCACAGCACAACAGGAAGGGTAGCATCTCCAGCAGATATGTACCAGCACAAAGGAGATGGAAGAAAAGCAGGAGATAGAAGACATCATGACTGAAGGATGCACAGCAACAAGTAAGGGAGTCAGTAAATTGCAGAATGTTGTATGTGACAATACAAAATATATCTCAAGCTGCAAGTCTGATGTTCAGCTCCCACTTCTAGGGGCTTTTTTTCTGAGCAGAACTGCAGTTAATTAGCCTGCTCAACTCAAAACTCTGTTCAGGCTGTCTGGTCTAAGTAGGCGCTACTTATTCTCCCACCAAGTATGCTTCATCAGCAGTGTTAGACAAGTAATGCAGTAAAGACACTTGCTGGTAATTTGGCACAGTTTGGAAACAGCAATGACAGTGTTACAGTTAACATGACTCAGTGATAGGGAACTGATTCTAAAGAAAGAGTTGCAGGTTTCTCTCTTTTCTTCCTTTCAAGTAGAAAGACCTTATAAAAACCCTAATGCTTCCTCTTAAACTTTCTGCTCCTGCTCTTTCAGGTCAGATACTAGCCTCTGAATTTTTCAGGTACCTTCTCATGAAAGAATCTGTATTAGAAATTTCTAAGATGCACAGTTAAGAAAAATTCCTTCCTTACTCCCCCATATTCTTCCAAATGCTGCAACTTTCCAGGGTTAATACTGATCTGAAACAAGGGTCCATGAATGACAGCGAGAGAAGTGAAACAAGAGGTGTATGTCTAATTTGACAACTAGGACTCATGCCCCACGGCACCTCCTCCTCGGATGGAGAGGGCACAGCACCCTCCCCCTCGTCTTCTGTCTAAGGTCACTGGTTTATCCTCCTCTTCCAGCTCCACAAGAACTGATTGAACATGCATTGCGCTTGAGGTCAGAGTTCCAGCAAACAAAACCTTGACAGCATGTTTAAAAAACAAAAGCAGTTCCCCCTTCCTTACTCACTAAGACCTGTCACAGCAGGGTCCCACTGTGCTCTCCAGGGAAAGCTGTGAGGACTGACGCAGGAGTGGGCCTGTAGTGGGATCTACCATCGAGGAGGTTGGGAAAAGCTTGTACCAGCCAATTGCTAAAGTTGACAAATCCAGTTCTTCCAGAAGAACCCTGGCGACTCCCATGAAGTGCTTGCGCTCCATCCTTCCGTAGTTTCCCCAGACTATCACCTTAAGAATAAGAGGAGGGAATACAGTTAATCCTCCAACTTGCACACTTGCTTGGGAAGCACAAGTCTGATCAATCCCTCCTTCTACTCATCCAACCTCCCGGGGTTTTACTACAGTCTGAGAAGAGCAGAAAGGTTTAAGCTACCAACAGACGGTGTGAAGCTCTGGCTGATGATCTTATCTGTTTTTATTAAGCATGGTTTTACAAACCCTAATGTTAGCAGACTTCTCCCCCCACTCCCATGGAAAAGAGGTGACTGTGCTTGTGGATGAGACAAGCTGCTGTGTCACCTGCTGGACAGGGACAGCACATGCACAAAGTATCCCCAGAGCTGCAGCTCCAATACTTGCAGGTAAAACCTGGCCCTGGCACAGTAACATGCCTTTGACACAACAAAAGGTAGCCCAGGGGAAAAGGGCAGGAAGAGCTTGTGATCTCGGGAAATTATCCAACAAAAAAAGGTGGGCAATAGCTTGGGTCAAAAGTCAACAGCTCGAGGAAAACAGCTCATCTTAACTTCTGCACTCGGAGCTCAGTGACACAGGCCAGATGGAGACGAGGCTGGCAACTCACCTGGAGAAAGGGCAGGAGCCGAGTGCTGGCAAGCAGGAGCGGTGACGCAAGGGGCACACATGGGGTGGCATGCAGGGGAGCAGAGCACACTGCTGAGACAGGCTTGCACACACAGAGGAAGGTCTAATGAAAGAGCTGGCAGACCTAGCAGGGAAAGGTGAATCACACTTACGACACGATGGAGACCAGCGAGTGGAACAACAGATGTAGTGAGGGTCATGGGCTTAGGCATGCTGAAGGCCTGCATGTGGCCAAGTGGCCCTATGTGGCTCAAGACAAAGGTGACGACTGACTCCAGAGTGAATCCCTGTTCTGGAGAGGAGAGGATGAGTACGATGGGTTATGACAGTGACTAGTGATTTCCAGCTAATCCTGACAGCTTCTTTCCCTAGGCTCCAAATAACCACAAAATTAGTTTTCTGTAAAATGAGGTAGGAGAGACAACCAATGTCAATTAAAAGAAAAAAATTAACATGCTAGGTCAGTGTGAGATGGAGCAAGCCACTCTAGAAAGTTGGTTTGGTGGCATGGCCGCTGGCAGAGAGCCAAGCTCCTCATTTTATTCTCTCGGGAGTGTCTTTCCTGCCAATAAGGCAGTGGGTAAGGAAACCCAATGCAAGACAAGAGCAGACCAAGCCAGCCCACCTCATTCCAGCCAAAATGTGCAGGGGAAAATGCTTCTAACCATCAGAAATGAGAAGGATCCAGCAGGATAGCTAGCAATTCATACACCAGTGAAGGTAAGCAACAGAAACTCATGGATTAATTACATCAGTATGAGCAGTGGATTTTAGCCAGGCTTTATTGGGTGGAAATGATTAAGGTATGAACTAACAACACGAATCACTCTTTGCTCTAGGTGCAGAACTGAAAACCTGAGTAGGGGAGAGTATGTATGGTTGTAAACAGAAAGAAGCAGAAAAAAACTGGATATGTGATGGGGTGATGGACAAAGCAGAGTGCTCTGAATATGTATAAAACCAGAAGACAACCTATACTGCAAGACTGTTTAGCACCTGTAGGTACTACCTAGCTCCTAACTGGGTGGAGAAAAAAGAATCAAGAAAATAAAAATCAATCTTTTCCTGGCAGGTTCTCATGTTAACTGCCAGGGTGTCAAATAATGATCAGCTTGAACACGAAAAGAAGGTCTTCCTTTCCATTTGTTTCATTCAAATTGAGTGCATTTGGTTCAATGAAAACATTGGCTTTTTCTCATCTATATTAATTATCCAGATCCCTTGCCAGACTTAGTATCTTCCAACAGAGGTGGAAGAGAAAGATGGGCAGACCTGAGACTTGCTCATCTTACCTGTAATACTTTGCCCTGGGGGCTCTCAGCAAACAGTAACACCTGATTGTACAAAGGGTCTAATGATTTGCGAGCCACTTTTGTCTTCTTTTTCGCAACGCACACGCCATTCTCTAGCAGGTAAGCTTTGATGTAAGCAGCTGGAAAAAATAAAGATGGTCAAATAAGGAAAATACCTTCATGCTCACTTTAGAAAAGACAGTGTCATGTCTCAGGTATTTCTAAAGAAGGCATTTACAGCAGTGAAAAGATTTGCTCAACCAGCCTTATTTTCAGTACTGCATACAGACTGCTTATTCCTGCAGAAGCCAAGCAGAATTACACTTTTTCCTATTCACAAGCATTGCAGGAGGCTGGAGCTCAGCACATCACTTGAGGAAGTCAAAGCATACTACCTGGCAGTGTTTTGGAGCCAGGTTTTGGTGTCAATCCTCGAGCCTGAATGATATCCACTTCTAGCTGCCCGTTCCGCTCTTGCAAGCCAATTTCCACATCCCCTAAACCAAAATGTCAAAACAGAAGACTTTCAAAACAATACATCTGTGGGTCATTAAAATATTATGAAAAACACTTTTCATGTCATGCCTGCTACGAGCTGTAACAAACTGTAGGCCCTGAGTGCCTGATCTCCTGCATTACACTCAAGCAGCTCTACAGTGATTCAAGCCCACATTTTCAAAAGCAATCTCTACTGCCAGCCCTCTACATGGCTTTGGTGACTCAGTCTCACACTCTTCAGTGGCTGGTAGCCTCTCATCTCTCTCACAGGGAAGTACCTAGAACTGCAGGCTGCTTTGGAAAATGCAATTGTGGTGGACTGTGATAAAATCTTTACAGAGCCTGGTGGGCCCTAAAGAACAAAAAGCCCCATGAAGATGCACAGGATCTGTTTTCAGGATTGTAACTGGTTTTACCTAGTCTATGCCTTTCAGGTATGATGGAAGAAAGCACAAAGCTGGTGCTCTCCTACTAACACTGCATTTGCAGCAATCAGCAAAACCTTTCAGCCAAGCTTATTTGATTTAACAGAGAAACAGAGAGGGAGAGTGGTAGATCAGCAAATGCTGGACATGTTATTAGGTGGCTTGTAGGAGCAGTCTGTTCAAGATTACATTAAAGCCACCTATATCTTTTTGTTCCTTACCCATCGAGGTGGTGGCCAAGGTCTGACGCCCAACAAACTGCGCGGGGCCCATGCTGCCCAGGAAGTCACTAAACTGCCCAGCAGATGCCAGATGGACTCCACTGAAATTCAAGCTGCAAAAGGAATTGATTTTGGCAAGTGGTTAATTTGCATTTTTAAGCAACCCAGTAACTAAAGAACCAGATTTAATATATCTTTGAAATGAATTACATCTACAGAAGCCTTTCTCCCTTGCAAAATTCACTGATTTCCAGGCAGTTTAGCTTCATGGAATTTAAAATCCCTCCATGCATTTAAAATCCCTTTCCTTGCACAAAAAAAACCCCAACCCAGTAATGGTTGCAGTCACCAGCCAGTTAATACTTGTTATAGACAACTGGTTATAGTTAACGAAAATCTCTGCCATGTCAGCCTCATATGAAGCATGTAACCTCTATTAGGTAGCACTATGATCCAAGCAGCTTCCTAGCGTAGCTTACTGGATCTCCTGTGGCAGCTGTCCCTTCCCAATCCTCATTTCTGCGGAGGAAATAATGCATCTAGAACAGTAGTTAAAAGTGAGATGAGGGGTACTAGCATCCATACCCCTGGGACTCAATTCTCCTATTTATTTAACATAACACAAAGAACAATGCATCTTCTTGACCAGAGGACCCTATTTCCTGCTGCTCAACACCAGAAGCACCCATCACATCCACTACGTGGTTTTCATACCTGCTTCCATGACCGGGCCTGAAGCAATCATGATGAGGACTGCATGCTGGTGCAAGGCTAAAGGGTCAACACCCTCAGACACCAGCAATGCCTCTCCTGCACTCACTGCAGCAAAGCAAAAGCTGCTGGGAAGACGGAGCCTCCAAATCTAGTCACCAGGCACTTGAGGCTGGTCTACAGCACAGCTACAGGTGCTGGTCACTGCACTTGGACATGAGTGAAGCAACACAGAAGGGTCAAACCCTGTGCTACATTGACACAAACCAAGATTTACCCACTTGTGCCCTAATTTACACGGCTGTTTCAGAGGTTGTGGGGAAACTTGCTATGAATAGTAAGGAAGAGGCCTGAGGTCACCATTTGACACCTATATTTGTCCTGCAGGCATTTACCAAATCATGACAGTGCTGCTGAAACACAGGTCAGGAGCTTTGTGCTGGGGTACCCATGCTACTACAGTGGGGTTCACTCTGCCCCTGGGAAGCTGCACACTGAAGCCAGACACAATTACAAACCTCCTGCACTTCTCCAAATGTCCTTGGAGGAGGACAATTACTCACTTAATCATACACCTTCCTGCTCCCCCAAACTCGTTTCTTAGGATGCTGTGAGGAGGCTGTGTGTTTAATACAAGTGAAGCCAGAGGAACCCTGCCTGCGAGGTGGGCTCTTACGCAGCCTGAGTCAGCCACAACGATTCATTGACTCCACACACCCCCCAAGACATTTAAAAGACATTAAAAAAAAGACATATTTTTAAACCCTATTCAGCCTGAAAAGTGTTAATTTCAGGCTGGGATTTCAGCTTTCATTAGTTATTTGCAAACCTGGTCTCAGCCCCAAGGCAATATTTATTCAGAGGAGGAATTAGGAAGCCAGCACACACCTCAGCACCTATGAGACTGAAGAGGACACATGTCCTAGTGACAGGTTCAGCTCCCTGTGACAGGGGCACCGAATAAAAGGGACAGAGTTTTCCATGGAGCACTGCCCCCCCCCCCCCCCCCCCCCCCCGTGCTGACCTGGCTCTTTGAGAAACCTGGTTTTCGCTGCTACACAGAGAGCTGCTGAGCCATCAGCATGGAAAAACCTGCCCTTGAGCTCTTTATAAATGTCACCTTTGTGCTAAAGGGAGGAGGGCGTCTTGGCATCCTGGAAGCCAGGCTGTGCGCTGGGTGGATTTTTCCCAGTTTGGTGGTTTTTCACCCTGCATCCAGTGTTTGCACAAACACTCCAGGTGATATTCTGAGATACAACGGAAACAGTGGGATTCATACTTGGCATTAATTATGTAAAAGGCTTAAAACTGTACTCAGTTTTCAGTGCCACCAACTCCTCAGAGGCACAAGGCACATACCCAGTGCCACTGTCCATCCTGGGAGCACAGGCAGCGTAGGACCATACTCTGCTCCCTGCTCCTTTCAGCCCAATGGATAGCCCTTGCCAGGGAGTAGTGTCCTGAGCACAGCACCAGGGCAGAGATGCTGGATTTGTAGTCAGGCTTCCAAGGACAGACTGTGCACAGAGAGAGATATCCCCAGGGCTCATAAATCTGCAGGGACACGACCATGTGATGAGGAAAGCAGAGAAGGGGGAGCCCAGAGCCAGATGGGTTTTATCAGGCTCATGATTTGCCCATACAAGGAGGGAAGAAGTGCATCCCGGTGCACACAAGGACCAGCAAGATTCCTTGAGCCTGCTGGCTCAGGCGCTTTGAGCTGCCCAAAAAGAGTCAAAAAAGGATGAAAACTGGTGCTTAGAGAACCCAAAATAGTTCAAGAAAAAGGAGACCTGACAGAGAAAGACAGAAGGTTCAGCAGGAGATGAATGGACCATCAGCCAGAAGGTAAACGTTTTCCTTATTCTCCTCGACTCATGGAAGATATATGGGCTGAGCTCAGGTCTCACTCCTACCCTGGGGAGTATGTGACCTGAAGGAGCATGTAAATAACAGGCTGGTAAGACAACTCACAACTGTTCACTGCTGTGCTCAAAACAGATGCTTCACCTCATTAACAAGATGCTGAGGACCAGGACAGCGGAGGGAAGGCCCAGAACTGAGCAAAGATGAGTGCTGTGGGAGCCCACAGCACAGACCCAGGTCTCGGAACAGTCCCTCCTCCAGGGTGAAGTCCATCCATGTTACTGCAGTGGGACACAAAGCTGTGACAAAATCACCCAAAGAAACTCCACCTGCTGTAGGACAGCAAAGAGAAACCCTTCTGGCCCCTGAACACTCACAGTAATTAAGGAAACCTGCAACAGGAAACCATTTCCCAAACCTGCTGGGGAGAGAATCATGTCAAAGCTGATGCTAAGCATTTGTCTGCGCTTGATATGTGCATGGAGAGAAACCACCCCGCTCCCACACACCAGCTCACCCCTCCTTTGGGAACACCACTAGCAAAGGCTCTGCAACAGCTGGGACAGCACAGGAGAAAATTGTCTGCTAATGGAGCAGCCCATGCTGCAGCCTCCATCAATGATATCGAGCCGAACAAAATAGCAGGAGAGCATGAAAAATAGCATTTGAAAAAGCACAAGAACAAGAGCTGTTGGGCCAAAGGTACACCAACAGCAACTGGAAATGTTTACAGCAAAGCAAATGTTGATGTTATCTCCACACAAGATCCGGAAGTCAGAGGGCTTGGGATGACCTTGAAATGATGAATGCTCCTTAGTGCAAATTGCAGTGAGAAAGCAGGACACTAATGCAAGGGCACCAGGCTGTGCCATGAGCATGGACCCTCACAAGGACAGCAGTTGAGCTGCTGCTGCTGCTGCTGCCGCTGCCTTATAGCACCGAGGCTGATCTCCAGATAAATGGCAAAATCCCACTTAGAAACACAAGCCAAGGTCAGGACTCCAGCAGTTTGGGTAGCAGCCTCAGTTAACAGGTTTACTGGAGCTATGAGACTTAGTATTAGGTTAGACAGTTAAGTGTTCCCTATCGTTATATTTGACTGGAATGGGAATTAATTCTTCAACAGATTATGCCATTAGTTGGTGGGACTGGCTGCAATCTTGCTGACCTTTGGCAGTAATGCTTTATTAGACATTAGAAGCATCAGCTCTAAATCAGGCTCCTTGGCTATGACCAACTCCTGGACATATATTTGGGTATTGCCAATAACCCTGGAATGGAAACAATTTCTGACTGGAAAAATCATAAGCTATCTCCAAGAAAGCCATTGCTTCTCCCTTGAGAGGGAAGGGGAAAATAAAACTGCAGAAATTTAGCATGAATGTAAATTAAAACCAGCAGGAACCATTTAGCTGCATTGACTAAATTTAGGATGCTCATATCCAGCTCAGCAAGCTCTGTCTGTCAAGTGCTCGGCAAGAAGCCGGGATGCCGAGGTAAGGGGGCTGCTTTCGGTGTGATTACAAGATCGGTGGGACAGACCTTCCCCATGCACTCACTTGCTTCTCCTGCAGCTGAAGCAGGGAGGAAGAGAGCTCCAGGGACCACTGTGTACTCTTTTCAGCTCTTTACACGCAGCCCTGGTGCTCCCTCCCCAGCCACTCTGATGCATGCTCAGCACTTTTCCTGCCTGACCTATGAAGAAACCAAGCTGCTTCTCACCTGCTTCCAGATATCCTGCTGAACCACCACATGCTGCATGTGTTGGCAAGGAGATGTGCTTCCAAAGGGATCTACTGCAGGTGACAGAGGTGGCTCTGCTTTGGGTGACAGCCAGCAGATGGGTTTCACCTGCACTGGAAAGCCCTTCTCCTCCCATCACCAAACATGCCTCTCCCTTAAGGGCAGAAATCACTACAACCTGGTTATCACCAATATGAGATGTCTTTTGTTTTACTGCAATCTAAAAAGCAGCACTAAAAATAGCTGGAGGAATAAAGAGGGAGTATTTTGCAGCTGACTTGCAAATAGCAACTGTCATAACCAGCAGTGCTCTGGGGACTGGGGCTGCGGCAGGACCATCTCACCCTGACAAACAGCCGCACACGGAGAAGATTAAGAAGTGACACTTGTCAGCCTTTTGTCTAAAGGGCACAAATCCTCCACTGAGTGAGGGCAGTGCAGCCTTCTGAACAGGAAAGAGAAATTAATTATCTCTTCCCTGGCCTTCTGCTTTCACTAATCATGATTCACAGGCTCTGCTTTGCCACAGCAAAATGAGAACAATTTTAATGAAGTTAAAGATTACAGGTTTTGCTGTGAAAGTGTTTGCAAGTCGAATATTAGTCTGTTATTGACCTAAAAGCACAGAGGTCACTGACACCTCCAGGGTGTCAAGGACAAATGAAGGACATTTTGCTGGAGGACCTGCAAACCACGGCCCCAGGCTGTGCGTCAGGAGGCAGAGCAGGGACAGCGGAAGGACAACACACTGGATACTATTGATCCAGGAGTCTCTGAGCCCCACCAATGCAGTGCAGCATCAGCAGAAATCCACAGGAACATCAATTTTGTCGGCACAGGTACCAGCTCCACTCCCAGGCTGCAAACCCCATTTGGCACACATGGATAAAGCTGTCATTTCTAAGCCCAAGCTGTCCCCGGCGCAGCAGCATAGACACCTCCAGGCCATGCCGAAGCATCGCCGGCTGGACTCACCGCGGGACGCTGGGGACAGCTCCGGCTGCAGTCGTGTGGACACCCGCGAGAGGGAGACAAGGGTCCTGCAGACATCGGCCGGAGGCTGAGCCGAGCCCCGCGCCCTGCAGGCAATGCCCGCGAGCAATCCCCATGCAGAACGTGTTCCCCATCACCATTCCCGGCTTCACAGAAAAGGTGGCTGCATGAACAATCTATTTTTGTGGCACGTTTCTGTGCAGAATAAAATCTGTGTTCAATCAACCTCAGGAACTGTGTGCCCAAACTGGGGTTGAGATTGCCTAGATGTTCTTCTTTTAAACACAACATTCATAATCCTGATTACTTAGGAAATCAGTGCAGCAGTCTCTGAAGACTGCTCCTGCTCTGCACACTGTAGGTCAGGGCAGATGAAATCTGTCCTCTGTAGTGTAATTTAAGAGTGGCTTAAAGGCTCTTTGCCAGCTGATTGCTTCTCTGCTCTTTCCAGGTAGCAGCATTTCCTGATGTACCCGCTGTAAAGATCTGTGCCCTCCCTCTTCAGTTGCTTCCTTCACAGTACTATCGCTGCTGCTCTTCATATATATTCAGATGGAGAACTAGCTTTTCAAAGTTTGCCTGTAAACTGATGAGGATTTGAATGCCTCAATGGACAGCGCTGATTTCAATACAAAATGGTATAAAGAACACTCAGAGCTCCTGTGCTGATCCCTCTCATACCGTGTATGTGGCTCTGCTTACCCACCATTCACTGCACATTAGCATGCAGAGCATGTAACAGCACAGACACATTTAGGGAAAATGTATCATTAATTTCTTTTCCTGTCCGTGCAGAGTTTGTCTGACCTCTTTTCTAAACCTATTTTTAAATTGCTTGTGGGATCTGTATGTCAGGCATACACCATTACGGTGCTGCAAGTGTCGGCTTGTCAAAACCTTGCAAAACTCACAGGAAATACAGCAAGGTAACATCTCCACAGGTCACCCAGTCCACACCCCGGGCTCAAGGCCAGAACAGCCTTATTTACATCATTCATGACAGCTGCTTGTCTAACCTGTTCTTATAATCCCTCCCTGGAGAATTTATTCCTGTGCTTCGCTTTACTCTTTCCTTCTAAATTTTCTTACAGTCCCTCCACTTTGCACATCAGTCCTCAACATCACTTGTGAGTTATCAGTTTGAAGCACAGAGCGGCCTATTTCCTTTTCTTTTGCCCTTGATAGAGTACTTTTTACTTCTATCTTACAAGACTTTGGGACTGGTCTCAACTGTACCAACCTGTAACAGCCACACACTGGCTGCACGATCTGTGCAGAAGAAATGTAGAGTGAGGTATTAATGTGCTCCATTCACAGGCTGGGTGCAACACCTTTCTGTCAAGGAGCTCTGTCAAGAGGAGGGTTATTATGAGAAGCCTTTGTGTCCCCCCCCCTTGGACCAAGCCCCCATCGCTGCCTCTTTACTACACTTGCACACCTTGACCTCTGCAGAGCAGCACCGATCTGCGGCAGTGGGTTCAGCCAGGTGGGATAGTGGTGAAGCCAGACAGCTTCGACACAGCCACCCCCTGGCACCCCCAGAGAACAGCTATTTTCAGAAGGTAACATTTTGTCTTGTGCTTTTCATGGATTTATTCACACTATCCACACAACCGCCCATTCACCATCAACTCAGAAGTCCTTAGAAGTGATACACACCCTTAAAGAGGTGTTTCACCGTGTTTAGTATGCACATGGGATGTGTCTGCATTCAGGGACCAGAAATTATTGTTCTGTTCTCATAAATATTTCTTAAAAGACTTTTTTTTTCCCTGTTATTTTAGGGCAAAATGTTGCAATTAATAAGCAAGTTGCCTAAACACAGCCATGCAACTGAACCTCATTGACTTGCACAGCTCAACTAACAAATTTGCTATATACCTACATCTAATGCATAGCTAAGATCTCCAGCTCTGTCCTTAAAAACCAGGGGCAGCAACATAAACTTCCTTCATCCAGAAGAAAAGGGGAGGGAGAAAATCTGCTCTGAGACTGATAACATATTTGACAGGTTTTTTATATGAGGATAAAAAACTCCATCAGAACTCCAATTTCAGGGAGCAGTAACGTACTGTGTAACAATCACACTCATCCATATTGCATGTTAAGGTCTTTTAAATCGCATTTTACAGGCAGAAGCCAAGTAGATATCCATAAGCTTAGGAGGAAGGCACAACTGGTTAATTTAATGTCTCTGCTCCTATCTAAAATATTTATGGTGCACATGAGGAATTATTAATGCAGTATGCACCTACCTGCACTGTCAGGCACACATAGCCCCTCACCCTGTCAAAGATTATGTGAATGCCGCAGGAGCCTTCCCTTTGGCAGGAAAGGTTTTCTATGAGCACCTATCCCTGGCAGGACCCAAACCCCGAGTAACACCGCCACCCCCCACACACATAGGCAATACCTCACCTCTGCTGCTCAACCAGCTGCTTCTCTCCTGACCACTCCACTTTCCATACTGTGACGTGCTGTCTTATGCGCTGTAACACATCGTACTCCACTCCTGTATCCCATTCCTTCTGCTGTATAAATTCTGCCACCTAAACAGTGCTATAAAAACTATGCAGGCAATTATGTACAAAGACCTCCCCCACTCCCTTCCCCACCTTACCAGGCTGGCTCCATATTTAGCAATCACTACTCATCTCAGACATACTGAATAAAAAATAGCTACCTGCCTTCAGGGAGCTATTCTGCCTCTTCCCAGGAGGCTGCTGAAGGTGGGATTCACTCTATTTACTGCTGTAACTACAGCTCTCAAGGTTGCATCCTTTCCCAGGGGTGCTGGTCAAGCTTAAAAGCACAAGAGGACGTGCTGTTGCTGAACAGGTTGACTAATTTCTTGGTGTATTACAGGAGCAATCCCCATGTCCTTTCCAGCTTCCATCTCAAAAGGCTTCTTATAGCCTGAACTGTATTAACAACACATTTCATTACATTTTTCAAAAGGACTTGAATAAAAGGAGAGCCCTAAAGACAGTTTGCTATAAGAGTTTAGAAGTTCCATGGCTTTGGATACCAAAAAAGAGATGTTCAGTGAGTAGCTACGACACAGATCTCTTGAATGGCGCGTTTCAGAATCAGGTCTTTCGGTAATTCTCAATTGTTGATGGATAATTTTTGGTGAAGTGAATTTTCACATGGCAACATGGTCACAAGCCAAGCCGATATTTTCTCCAGCTTTCTTTAGTTATTGCTCCATGGCGAAGCAGAGAAAGGCTGGGAGAGCTACCTGCCCAAGTCCCAGCACTGGTTCACATCAGCCCTGCGTGCACAGATGGGAGAACTGGTACACGCTGTAGCTTGCAGAAACAGCACTAGGCAGAACAAAGCCGAGAGGCGCGAGGTGCTTGTGCCAGCAGTATACGTGCCAAGCAGAGTTCTCCTCCCGCCCTCCTCACAGAGGTGGGTTCAGGCTGATGCTGCCCTCACAGTGGGAGAAATGATACGGCTAACAAGAAGATGCTTCTTGGTGGACAGGCAGACTCAGATAATGTAAGAACAATCCTTTAAGTCTTTACTAGTCATCACCTGCTGTGCTTTTCCAAGGTAAAAATCACCTTAGCTCTCCATAACTTAATTATCTGAGCAGTAGCCAGGGAGAACAAAGAAGTTGACAAGTACCACTTACTAAGGCCTATGGCAGCTAGCGGTCTTTTGTTCCAAGTCCATTTTTGCCTTCTGCTCCATTTTCACAAAGAAAAGAGTTTGGCAAGATTAAGTTATACACAAGTCCAGAACCTATTCCTTTCTGAATGTGCTACAACCTTGTGCAGCTGCAGCAAAACCCAACCAAAACAAGACACAGGTCATGCAATAGCCAGGACAGAACTGGAGATCTCTGCTGAATCTCAGGGGTGTGTTGGCAAGTTATGCCTATATTCAGAATTTTATCCTTGCAATATTCTTGGTGTCCTGAGACTGGCAGGCACTGGGGTAACTGTCCTCCCATGCAGATTTTTAAGTACATATATAGAAGAAAGCACTCACTGCTGTAGAGATTTGTAACCAGTGCTAAGATTGGTCTGGATGGATTATGAATGGAAACATCCATGTGTGTGAAACAACCAACCTATCGGCAGCAGACTTCTCCTCCAACAACAGGAGGAGAACAAAGTTAGAGAGCATATCACTTCCATAGCCTATCTGAAGGCAGGCTGTAGCCATAAAGACCCTCCAAACGAGGAAACAAAAAGATAACGGCACTGCTCAAGACCTACGAGATCAAAAAGAGCAAGACCCCAAGGCGAAAGATCACTCCATAATACCAGACAGCCCAAGAAAATGTAAAAAAAAAAAAAACCCAAAACAACCAACCTACCAACCAACCACCAGTTGAAGAACCTGTCTGCTGCAAAGAACAACTCAGATGACATAGTGAGGGCTTGACAGATGGGTTCCCTGGTCTCCCTGCAGCACACAGCCAAGCCTGGCTACAGCACTACATGGGGCAGCGAGAGAAGAAGTGAGTGACACCTAGAAGCGTAAATGAGAACAGTTGTGTTTAGCATAAATACAGCCTTTCCCTTCTATAATTCTCACATTGAGTTTTATTGTATTCATTCTGGGAGACACATCTTTTAGACCACCTAATCTTCAGGGCACTTCATCTTCAGGTGAAAACCTAAAGGCTGTATTTTCTTGAAGGAGGGCCTAGCATGTCTGAGGAGAAGTATATCCCTACATAATAAGCCTCCCCATAAAAAGAAGAAAAAACAACTGGATTTCATGCACGCTGGTGGTATTCACATGAAAAGCAGCATTCCTCAAAATCACACAGCACAAAACATTCTCTGAGCGCGGTACTTTGCACTGGCACAGAGCAGCTGTAGCAACAAACATGAAAGCATCACTTTTTTAAAAGCGTATTTGTATTACTGAGAGGAGGTACTCAGGCACTCTGCAGCAAAGTTTCACCAGATCTTTGATCATATCAGTGTGCCACCTTTGGAAGTTGTCCTTTTAGTCCTTAAATTGAAAAGGATTATGAAAACATACGGACATTGAGAAACAAGCCCTCTTGAAAGATGAGCTTTTGAATCCATTTCCTTCCCTGTGTGAGTACACTGGAGAGATGCACGGGCAGGAAGAACTAGGATTTTTGTCTTGCTGAAAACTGGGTTTCTGACAGTCACTGGTGAAAACTGTCTCTGACCTAAGGGGTATCTGCAGCAGTCAGAAACCCAGTACTGAAAAGAAAATAAACTTACCACAGCTAACACAGTCATATGAATCTTCATTTTGCCTCCCTGGGAACAGAGCTACAATAAATGAGAGGTCAAGAGGAATCTGATTTAGAAGAATACATTTCTATCCTCTATCCCTCAAAGCTATTCCCCAAACAATTCCTGTCTTTGCTGCAGGAAAAGAAAGCAAAGAAACTCTCCTCCCAACATGTTTCAAGAGAAAAGAGCCCTCTCAGCTCTTTGTACTCTCAGCCCTTTTTGCTTATCACTTATGGCTCAAGACAGACAACCGCAATTCCCAGCGGTTTTCCAGAAGAGATCAATTTTCCCACCTAGGAATAAAGTGTCCAGGAACCACTTAATCACATTTTTCAGAGAAGTAAGAGGAGAAACCATCCCATCCCTGGCAGAGGGGCTGGCAAAGATGTTCCGGCAGCGTTTGAGGTTGCAATACCAAATGTTAGACTTGTTCTAATAAAGACATTTGGATAGCAAGACAGGATTTTCCTTTCTTTGTTGAGCTGATAGTTACACACCACCTGCCTTCAGGGTAAAATAGCACTTGTAAAGGCGCAGGATTTTGTCGGCAGAAATACCCTCTTTCTAGGAAAGCCCAATGAAAGCAGCCAGTGTATGCAATGATAGGACAATGATAGACCTTTCAGAGAATTATATCCCTTCCCAAGAGGGTAAACTATGTAAACACAAAAAGGAAGGAATTCTACTCTGCATGAAAGCAGATTCTTGCCCTGCATTGCCAAGGGACAGAACTTAATCACTAATCCGCTCCATCTCGTAGCAGAGGCAGAACTCCAAGCCACAGGACTGTGCTGGTGTAGCAGGAATATTTCCCTGGAGACAGCAGCTCACGGAAGAGATAAGGTACATCACAGCTTTGGAGTGACAAGACTGCTATCGCAGCCTATGCCTCATTACTATTTCCAACCCTCAGCACAGATCTATGATGCCTTTCCAGGATTAGCCTACTTCTAAAGCTAAAGAAAGTCTCTCTTAATTTACAGCCTGTTACTTATTTAACGCCAGAATCACATTAATTGAGAGCATCTTTGGACTATCTTGGCATTTTAGCAGTACAGTGTACTTGGAATATCACAAAAGACTAGAGAGAGTGTACAGAACAATGCCAAGTGTGGTATTTGGCTTAAACAGAGCACATTTTAAGTACAAACATCCTGACCTTATACCTAGAAGCACAGAATCTGGTAGGATACATTACCTCCTTTTTCAAATACTGAGGGGGTTTTGCCTTCAAAGAGTCCCATGAATGGTCATCTTAATAAAATTATAATAATCTCCAGAAATGGTTGCAAGTAATGGAAATATAAAAACCAGAACTGGAAACAAGTCAGACCCCAAAGTTCTGGCCTAAGGATCCCCTCCTTTGCATAAAACCTCAACGCAATGAAGTGAGTGAAAACTTTTCACAGGATCAAAAGCCTTTTCAAAATACACTATTTTATGACATTGAGATGAAACAAAAGGTTTGTTACCAAAAGTATACACAGGCTTCTATATATTTTGATATCAAAATGGTAATTTTGCTACTTGCATCCTCCTCATCACCTTGGCACCCTTTCCCCCAAACCAAAAGGCTATTTTGACACAGAGGAGATGGACAACTATTGTGCGATATTAAAAACTATCGGCTTATAATTTATTACCAGTAATGAGTCTCAGCTATTCATCCTGAACTATTCTTCTAAAGGCAAAGCAGTTAAAAGTAATGGGTATCTGCTTCAGCTCAGAATAATGAGGACACTAAAAAAAAGTATATAAACAGCTAAAGCATATGTCAGCTATGCAGGCTGAAAGACCTGCTGTAATTGAATGGACAGTATACCTGCAGCATAGGCAAGTCAGAAAAACACATCATTTATCATGCTGGAGGAAAAGTAATAGGTATAAGAGGAACATCCCACAAGTGATTACTCAGCTCCCTTTCCATGGCTTACTTTCCCTCCGATCCATAGCTGTTCATGCTGTCCTCAATGGACTCATGGCTGGCTTGACGGACGGTCCGGCTGGGCATTTCAACAGCCAGTCCAGTTTCTGTGCTCCTCTGGATGGCTCCTTTGAGTCTTCGACCATCCCCATCTAGGAACAAAAGGGGAGAAAAGGCAGTTAGCTATTTGCTCCCAGAGCCTTTTGCAGTGGCAAGCAGATATTCAAAACATACACACTGCCCTGCCTACTCAAACCATTTGTACCAATGAATTATGCACTGAGTGCAGGTGCATGAAGGCACAAAGGCTGTACACAGAGTTATCCAGCTTGGGAACAGCAGTAACCACGGGCATAGCCAAGGCATACAGCCTGACCATACCTCAAAACGTTTCCTAAACCCCATGTTGCTGCTCAGACTGTGTAGAGCAACAAAGAGCCACAAGTCCTGGTGAGTATCAAGGGAGCGGAAGAAAGAAAAAGGCCAGGCAGCACCAGAGCTGGTGGGAAGGCAGAAGCCCTCTAAGATGGGCTATAGGGGAATGGTTGAGCATGGTCAAAATGCTCCCTGATGGCACCTGGAAAGACACCAGCAGTGGAAAACCCTGGAGAGGACTATTCCCCTCTGGACTCACCCTCAGCCACAGCGCAAAGGGAATTCAGGAGGTTCTGTTTCCTCCTGGGTGCAGTCTTCAGAGGCTCAGCCTGATGAAATTAACAGCTGCTATTTTCATCCTCCACCTCTAGCAGTCTGCTTCTCAGAACAAACCATGTTATGTAATGAATATGTAATGAATACCATTACTATTAATTGCTTTAGCTGGTGTTAGGAAGCTCCAGATTCCATCCCACATACAGCATTCATCCTGAAACACATCTGCTACAAGTTTTCTGAACAAAGCAGAATTATCTAAATCCTTTAAAGATGTTTCCCCATTAACTTGGATTCAGGTAACAAAACCTCTGACCAACAGTGCTCTCAGAAACTCACCAGCTTTTTGACTACCACCCCTGGAGAAGAAATGACCCAGCCACAGAATCTAGAGAACTTGGGATCCCCAAATGTTAAAGAAACAATTCTTTCCCAACTGCTTTGGAAGTATGAGGATATCTGTAAGAGCTTGTCTAATCCATGCAGAATGTTCTTATTTGTGTAGCAAGCTGCTTGACTTAAACCACTTGTCTTTAGATGTTTGACCATCCCCATCTAGGAACAAAAGGGGAGAAAAGGCAGCCAACTATTGCTCCCAGAGCATTTCGCTTTAGATCTTGATGGGAACAAGTAAGATATCAGAAATGTTTTCTATTCTATTTCTCTAATTATACTTACTCCGAAATGCAAGACAAAAGTTCTGTAATAAATACAGCTATAAAGTCCCTTTTCCTCTGGTATTATGAGGTTTCCAACTGGGTAAAAATGTTGGCCCCGGGGCTCTGTACCAGCTGCTGTCCCCACATATGGTGCAGCATGTGTAAGCACGTCCCCATGGGCTGAAAGGACAGAATATGCATGTTCTGGGTTAACATTAACTACAGTTTGTATTGTTTGTGTGCCTAGAGCAATGTATGAAGCACACTGTACAAATCAGGAAGTCACACAAACATAAAACATATTTTTAATGTGCTTCCAAAATCCAGACCTTCAGGCAAGAGTAACAATACTTATTGTTACTCCTGTTTGTTACTCTTCATTTGTTTTATATTTATTTGTTTTATTTATATTGTTACTCTTTATTGTTTGTTACTCTTTATTGTTACTCACAATAAAAAAGAGCAACAAAAGCAAAGTTCATGAAACGGCCTTACCAATTTCCCCAAACACTGCAGAACAGTTGCCTTTGACGCACCTTCTCCATGCCTCATTGCTGTATCCTCTGTTGGGGTTTGTAGGTTCCCTTCAAAGAGCATCCCACAGCCTTGTGGGAAGCTTTTATGGTCCATTTAATTTGCCTCACATTCGCCTCCACAAGCAATCTTTTAGTCATCTACATACATCAATGTCCATCCCTCCTTCACGCCTGCACTCTTAGAACGCTCGTCCTTCTGAGCCTTTTAGGTTAGTCCTTAAAAGAGCCTTGGTATGCAAACAGAGTCAAAGCAGCACATGACATTAATGTAGGAAACAAAAATGCCCAGGTGCCCAGCTATGCAATATCTGCTTGTAAAAATCACTTATTTCCTCAATCTAGTGAGACATTCATACTTGGAAGACTGCATCCACATCTGGCAACAAATGAGAGGGTTGCGGCAGAGCAAGGCTGAAGAGCAACCCAAGGTGCTTGATGCCTTCTATTGGCCATTTCCTGTGACAAAGCTAAGGACATAAAGCAGAAGGGCCCAAAGACAAGGAAAGGCAGAACCACAGAGGATGGGCGGCATCAGAGTCCTGCACTGGAGATGATTCAGCTGGCACAGGCCAAGATCAGCTGTTACACCCCATGCACAGCTTTGCACTGCTGGCTATGAGTGGGTGCTTTTCTAGTATTTCTCATTGCTTTTACAGCTATGACATGGATATTCTTATTAAAAAATAATGGAGACGCTCTGAAAAAGATGACGACAGGAAGAGATGACAAGAACCCTTTGTTCCTCCCTCGTCTTCCAGACAGAGATGCACAGCAATTCTTGCATCTCAGAAACCATCTCCCATTATTCTGGAGAAAGGTTTCACCAGCCTTTTTTCCCCTCCAGTCTCTTTTTGCCAGAAGTTTCCCTTGAACAGGAGGGGAGTACTGTGTTTTGCCAAAAAGACAAGCTCCCAAACCACTGCGGCCAGAGTGGAAACTAAAAGAGGGTAAGAGATCAGCACAAGCATCGCTAACGCCATCAGAAATGGGACACAGATTCCTAAACTACTCATATAAGCTCTTTGGTTAAACTTTACTTGTAATCAGTACGTAATAAAAAAACCCAGTGTTTTAACCCCTTCAGTGGGAAGGGCAGATCAGTAACAGTACACCTGGAAAGGGTCAGCACAGAAAGGAAATAAATGTGGACAAAGCTGCACTGCTCATCTGCAGAGTGAAAACACTTCACAAACAACAGTCACCCACTAGCAACCTTTTCTGGTCAGTGTTCAGCATGGCATAGGGGTTGTGTCTCCTCCCTCACCTGAAATACTGTGCTTCAACACCTTTGCATATTAAAAAGGTAAATGGTATGCACCTATGTGGGTGTTGTGATAAAAACATTTGTCGTAATTTAATTGCAGCAGTATCTGGAACAAGTAAAGTTGATCAGCATTTTCTGCATGTCTCCAGATTTATTCCCTGCACCTTTTCCGACTGAACAGTAAATGGCAAAGGTTAAGCAGCCAGTCAGGCCTGCAATGAGACATGCAGCTGAAGAGCAGGTTCTGCTTCAGAATGACCTTGGGAAGAAGACATTTTTTTCTCCAATATCCAGGATGAAGATACACATCACTCGCAGACGCCAAGAACCAGAAGGAACCAGCAGACTCTTTGCCAAGTTCTCTGCTGACAGGCGCTCAGATTTTGCTGTGTTCAGCCAAACAATTTACATTTGGTCTAAGAATATCTTCTAAAAACCATCTACTCTGGATTTGAAGACATCAAAAGATGAAGTATCTGCCATTTGCCCATGCAGTTTATTTTACTACCTGACATTTAGAGATGTGACTTAACTTTGCCTGGTTTCAGCTTTCACCCATCAGGTTTTTAATGCCCTTCTCTACTGTGAGGGCTGCTTTGTGTTCTCGCTATAAAAACTCTTCTGCAGTGTAGAATCAAGTCATCTCTCAATCTTTTCTGACAAGTGAAACAGGCTGAGCTCCTTATGTTTCTCATGCTCTGGCACTTTTTAATCCTGCCCTTGAATCTTTTTAATGACCTCCCCAGGTTTTAAATGCTCCTTTGAGAATGGGCACAGGAGAACTGGAGACAGAGTTTTAGGGCAAAAACACGTGCAGAGGTAAAAATCAGCTCGTACTCTCATCTTCACAGCTTCTGGTTGCATCTTCCAAGACCACAATAAGCTCTTAGTGCAGCACGGCACCTCACCTGGTCGCTGCGCAGTCCTTGTCTGTCCTGCTGGTACAACCTTGTAGAAGATTATATTGAGAAACATACAAGAAAACACATCATACTTGGAGAGAGAGAAAAAAGTCCCGAGAGTTGTATACAACTTTTGCACCCTCAATATTATTTATTGCTTTTCTAACGTGCCTATCATCTGTGAATTTAGTGAGGCTTAAACTCGTACTCGTTCCAAATCAAATGAAAATGCTGAATAGCACCAGGCCTTCAAAAGATGCTCCTCCCTTTGAGGCTTTTCCTTAACAATTGCTCTATGAAATGTGAAGTAAGTTTCTAATCTATTTGTCACTATCATATTTTTTAGGGTCATGTTGTTCTAGGACAAATCCCTGACAATATTTACCACATTTACCCAGATAACTGCTTCTACTAAAACTCGATGAAAAAAAATGTCTGACAAGACCCATTTTCCTTAAATCCTTCCTGACTGATATTAATTATATGCCATTATTTTGTTATTAATTGGATTCCATTATGCTTCCCCTAATTCTGTCTGAGACCAACTGACTAGAAGTTCCCTCCAGGCAACCCAGTGATGGACAAAGAGGAGTAAGGTGACCGTGTGAGTGCCCTGTGCAGAACAGGGCATTCTTTGGAGAGTTCCCTTCCTTAAATATGTTTTCAGCTGCCAAGGCAGCTGTTCTCAAGGACGATGCCACTCCTGTGGCAGAACTGACTGCCACCAAAAATTGTATTTGCTTTAATCTTACAGGTGGTACCTGTAAATATGAGTGGCAGCGTCCCCTTCTCCGCCCCAAGGAAAGAGTCACCATTTCTCACATCCTCTTCTGTATCAGTCTAACGCACAACTCTTCAAAGCCCTTTCAGCTGCTGACAGGTTTTTCTGTGCTCAGAGGCCATCAAGTCTTGAAAAATCCATGTGAATTTTGCAACAGCTCATCAGAAAGTCATCATTATATAATTATTACTCTTATACAGAATTACTGTAAGATAGATGCTTATTGAGTTGACGTTTCTGAGGGACAGTGTGCATCTTTCACTGTTATCCTCACACTGCCTCCTCTCTTCTCGCTTCCTTTTCCCCCACCAAGGTATTTGGTACTTTCCTCCTCTGTTCCTTTTTGTTCTCAATTTTCCCCTCCATGTTTGCCCATTTTGCTGGATACTACCAACACAAAAAGAAACCAGCATGATGCATATGCTATGGATCCTCCCATACTTTAAAATTAATTGATATTGATTTAACCCTGAGATTAGAAATTGACTGAATTTCAACTCAATCAGCTTTGCTCTTAAATTAACCAACTGCTTCCAAGCATAGAACATGGTAACCAAAGCACATGGCCACACAGCACTGACACAGGCTACCCCATATACACCAAGGGGCTGGAAAAACAGCCTGGTTAGCTTATTTGCTTCCTAAACTTTACCTTGGGGCGCGAGGGGAAAATCAGTTGGATGCTTACTGTCACTTGTTCCTGTCGCAAAGATCTAGAAAAGGGAACATTTTGTGTTTTCCAGAAAAGACCAGTCCAAGCTTGAGCAAAGAGGCTGCATATCTATTGCTTTTCTTACCCAAACCACGCAGTGCGCATCGACTTGCATCCATACATGCTGCAGGGTATCGACCTGGGCAGGCTCTGCTCTTTGGCTTCACACCTGGGGTCCTCAGCAAGTAAATTATCTGCTTTGCTCCAAAATGAGGTACAAACCAGCACTTAGGAAGCACAGAAAATTGACAATGCCAGCAAGGAAACAGAGAGAAACCCACGTGGCATTGTCAATGTACCCTTCAGAGCATGTTGCAGATCATGTAGAGATGAAGAAGATGAATACCTGCTATCCTGAGTACATCTGCACACAGCATCCAGGGGTACCAGGGGTTATCTGGCTGGGCAGGATAGGACCTGCCTGGCTACAAAAGAGAGATATCCTGAGCTATGCAGTGATTTACACTGGAGTTGCCTGCTCTATCCTTGCCTCAAACATGGACTCACAAGCCCTTTCATTTTCCACAGCCACTAACTTCACTCTTCAGATCAAAACCAGAGATGATGCTTGCTTTCTTCTCCATGAATATCTGCCCCAGAGAAAAGATGATGCATGTCAGTTTGGGGCTGAAAATGAAGAAGGGAAAACACCAAAACCATACATATTATTATTCCTAATTGCACATATTATCACCTGTTGAGATTCAGAAGGTGGCCCTCAAGTCCAACTGCTGGTCTTTGGCACATCTGTGGGCAAAAAGCAGCAGTGGGAGCCTCAGCTCAGCACCCTGCGAGACTGCTGAAGCACTGACCACTTTACCTACTACTTAAATACTCTGAGCAAAGAGCCAACACATTAACTTGTCCGCTTCAAACTCTGCCACTGCACTGTTGTTCCTAATGGGTTTTAAAATAGAAGATTTATTTCTGTTTAGTCAGACACTGAATCCCTACATACGTGTGCTAAGATTTGTGTGCCATGAATCAATTCCAAGATGAATAAAAGAATTCCATTGTTCAGCTGCAAAACAGGGGAAAAGAAAAGTCTTCCCACAGCCTTGCATGAGCATCCAACACCTACAGCAGCCTGGCACATGCTGAGCAGAACGGCTGTTGGGGTGGGCATCACAACCCTTTTACACCAGTATCTCTGCTCGGAACAAGCCATGCTGCTCTCCTGAGGGGATGCTACTGCTGAGGAAAAAAAGCCCATATAAACACTGGATTGTCACTTCAGAATGCAGTTTAATGAGATGAACTCAATATCCTCACGCCCGGCAAGCTCTGACATCCTGCCAAGTATTCCCTACATCGACATCCTAATGGAGTGTGAATTATGAGCACCTAAAGAGAGGCAGTTTGTACTGTGCGCTCCAGAACATGCCAGGCTATCATCACAGCCTGAATAATACACAAGAAATGACAGAAAATGGCTGGGGATAAGCAGGGACACTAATCAGGCTGTTTGCTTCTTTCCCCTTGTCCTAGTTTCAGACACTAATAAAATCACACCCTTTCTTTCCAAATTAAGCAGAAAGTCTTCCATGGGATGGAAGAAAAAAATATTTCCATGTGTTAACTCTTATGTTTACAGACTAAATACATCCACAGGGTTGGGAAAGGTCAGTCAACTCTTCTTAGGAGAGACAGAAAGTAGTGAAAGTAGCAACTATCTGTATTGCTATGAGAGCTACAGATCCCCACTGACTGCAAAGCAGGGCCATGACCTGCTACCTGTACAGGCAGCCCATGGAGATGTCAGTGAAACACCTCCAAACTCGCACCACAGTCACCAACACATCCCACTGCTCTGGGCCACTATGGTGTTTTCGCACTAAAATGCTTTCTCTCATTCTGATGTTCAACCCTGGCCTTCCTCATTCACACCACCCCATGCCCAGATGTATGATCGTGAAATTAACTCCCTCCTGAACCCATCACTTTTCCTTCTTCCTCTCCACCACTAAAAGAGGACCAAAAATCATTCCCCAGGTTATTTTTATTAAACAGGCACCTGGCAGCAGTCTCAGAGGCTGCCTCTCTTCTTTACCCACTGAGCTCAAGATGCACAGCAGAAAACTTCCCCTGGGCTGCAGAAGGGCAACTCATGATATGTCTGTGCCTGGCACAGGAGCTCTGTGAGCCTTCATGAAGCAACAGCCCTATTTCAAGCCTAACAGTGGCTTAATTTAGGCTACAAAGCTAGCCTTCTTCTCTTCCTTCCTTTCAAATGCTAAACCCAGAACACAGATCTGACATTCCCCTACAAAGCCTGTCCTTCCCTCCCACCACCCCAAGGAGACAACCCTCTGTTTCTTTCCCACCCCATCAGTGTGGGCAGGGGAAGCACCAAACCCCACACGTTGGTTTCTAGGCTTACCTTTAGTTCCTACACCACACAACCCAGCCCAGATCCCAAACTCCTCAACTACTTTAAAGCAGCGTTTTCTCCCCCAGGCTAGTCTGAAACCCAGCTATGGCTGTATTTAAGTAGGTCTCCACCCCCAGTAAGATGTTACCACCTCTTGTAGGTTGGGTGGAATGCTGGTAAAGCACTGATCTTGCTTCCTATTTCATGAGCTCCATCTTCATATTTTAAACTGGGAAAGTGTGAAATATTATTTCTGTGCCATTTGAGGTTAAATAGTTCCCATGAGACTATTTTTAATTTTGACCTTTTTGATAATTTATCTCTATTAAAAAGCAGCCAAAATTTTCATTTTGAAATGTCGAAAGAAAAGGTTCTGCACCTAAAATGTAGCCAGGAAAATTACTTCGAGATTTCTTCCTTCACAGACACAAGAGAGAAAGTGAGCAAACCAAATGGTAAACATACATAGAATCATAGAATAGTTAGGGTTGGAAAGGATCTTAAGATCATCGGTTCCAACACCTCCCACTAAACCATGCCACCCAAGGCTATGTCCAACCTGGCCTTTAACACCGCCAGTGATGGAGCATTCACAACTTCCCTGGGCAGCCCATTCCAGTGCCTCACCATGCTTACAGGAAAGAATTTCTTCCTCATATCCCATCTAAACTTCCCCTCTTTAAGTTTGAACCCATTACCCCTTGTCCTCTCACGACAGTCCCTAATGAAGAGTCCCTCCCCAGCATCCTTACAGTCCCCGTTCAGATACTGGAAGGCTGTTATGAGGTCTCCATGCAGCCTTCTCTTCTCCTGACTGAACAGCCCCAACTTTCTCATTCTGTCTTCACATGGGAGGTGCTCCAGTCCCCTGATCACCCTCATGGCCCTCCTCTGCACTTGTTCCAACAGCTCCATGTCCTTTTGATGTTGAGGACACCAGAACTGCACACAATACTCAGGTCTCAGGAGAGCAGAGTAGAGGGGCAGGATCACCTCCCTCCACCTGCTGGTCACTCTCCTTTTGATGCAGCCCAGGATACATATTCTACTGTCAGTGATTTTTAAACAGACTTTCTGACTACCATAAAAAATTGTTTAGCTTTCACCCATAAAAAAGTTATAGTGCCATAAAACTAATAAAAATATCTGTTTCTTACAGAGCATTTCATGGGAACTACTTAGCAGCTAGATTCAACTCCTCAGAATTCTTTCCATGTCTCTGTTTTGTTTGCAGCAGCAGGATCCAAATAGCTTCATCTGATGGCTGCTTCTGCATTTTTCTTTTTTATAAGAAAATGGAACATGCTGCCCTCTTCTCTTCCCCAATCTGCCGTGCTTTCAGGAGAGCCTCATTAAACAAAATGTCCGTATGCATACAGAAATTCACTGCTGCACTGTTCCTCCAGCAGCCTGGCAATGAAACCCCAGCACTGCTCCTCTGCAGGTCCAGGTCCCCAGTGATGGGCAGGCATGGGACTGCTGATGCTGCACTGGTTGTCCCAGGAGCTGTGCATGTCTGGGACAGGCACATCTAAGGCCTTTCTCCATCCCCTCATTCTTTTGTGCTGGGGCAAGGGGTGAAGGCTTAAAAAAAAAACATAGAACCATAGCATCAAAGAATGGTTTGGGTTGGAAAGGACCTTAAGATCATCTAGTTTCAATCCCTCTGCCACAGGTAGGGATGCCTCACACTAGATTATGTTGTGCTCAAGCCCCATCCAACCTGGCCTTGAACACTGTCAGGGATGGAGCATTTACCACTTCTTTAGGCAACCTGGTTTTGGTGCCTCACCGCCCTCACAGTAAAGAACATCTTCCTCGTATCCACATAGATACACACACAAATTCCAACTGCACAATAAGAAGGGGACCCAGATTTCCCATTTCTTGGACTTTGTGGTTTAAGCCCCACTAGGAGTTTAACTCCCCCTCTGACATTTGCTCCCCCAGAAGACCCTGGGGGTTTTATATCTGAGTATGTGCCAAGTCAAGGAAGGTTTAGCTGATGGCTCAGATAATTTGGCACAGCCATAGGCAATTGATATGAATAAATAACAGGTTTTAAACTACTATTGCAGTATTTATTCCTAGAAAGCTGGAGGAAATATCAGACCTAGTATCAAAGAGCAGTAGCGTTTAAAGTGTTCTTAGTTCAAAGCTCTTAAAACTATGATGATCTGGACATCAGGAAAACATGAAAAGCCAAAAGGTGGGTGGCTGGTTTGGTTGCCAAGGCCAACCCAGGGCTTTCCTTCTTGTTCTTCCACAATAGAAGGACCAGAGGTGGAGCTGACTTGTGTCCCAGTGGCTAGAAGTCCTCCAACTGACCAACCTAAGTTATGAAGGCCAGGTGAGAATCTCTATTTAATTACAAGGGCAGTGAACCAGAGCACTTTGTCCTATTTCTGTCGTCCATCTCACACTGTTAATAACTCTGAGGATCTTCCTTAAGTGCAGGATCTGAAATATGAATGAGTTTGAGCTGCGAAACACCTCTCGGTTTAAAAGAGGATCACAAAAATGAGGTGACTTCCCAAAAATAAAGCAGCCAGAAAATGTCATTGCAAGCAAAGGATGGCATGAGATGAAAGAGCTGCCCTGCTTATGCTTCACTAAGCCAGAAAGCTTTGCCAGAGACTGTTCTGTCCCTCCTGAGCCCGCTGAACCTGCCTGGCCCAGCGTCCTGCTCTTCACTCAGTAGCTCTTGGGAAGAAGCAGTGGACAAAATCACTTCAGCAGCCTGTTCACAAGCTGTGTTTTCCCACTGCAGAAAAGAACTCAGGTCCTGAGTCTCAAGAAGCCAAGAAAACTTCTCAGAGGAGTGACATACCTTTCCATCCAGGAAACCACTTTTCATGCAACCATTTGGCCCCAGTGCTTTGCTTTCACTCAGAATGTTTCTTTTAAGCCGAGATTATACAGCAGACCTTTTCTTCTGGAGCACTAGTCTGGATCTTCTTACCCAGAGCCATCTATTAACAGCATTTGTAGACTCTCCTTACCTTCCACTTCTCTACCAAATTTGGTTGAAACTGGGAAGCATGTGCTATGACATTCCCACCATAGGAATGATGGAGAGAGGGGTAACGACAGATTTCTGGCTTACGTTCTGAACAACAATTGCCTCCCTCATATTCACAGCTAAGGCAGGTAAAGTTTTGTTTTGGTACAGACAAAATTCAGGGGGAAAGAACTGACAAGGCCAGATTTATTAACAAGATTTTTCTCATTTTCTTCTGTTCCAGTGACGCTCTTTCAGGAGCGAGTGACTCTGTCAAGACCACGTGTGTGTGAGCACAAGGAGTGAGCAGCAGCCTTGGCACAGCGAGTGACTCATGGAACCTTTTGTTCATTTGTTATAAACACAATTAAAAAACACAGCCACATTTCTGCAACAGGCATGAAGCCCACAGAACCCTGGAGTCATTCATAAACTAGAATCATGGTGCAGAACTGCGCTTAGAATAGTGTTTGATTTCTGTTTAGCTTGGGTTGTAATTACTTCATCATATTTTCCTTAAGGAAATGAATGACTGAATTCACAAGGAGTTGACTTTAATTATACACACGGCTTAATAACTTGCGTCCATTTGGAAGCAATTACTTGATCCACTGTGGAAGCAGAGAGGGGGAGAGGAGGGTCTGGTTTCCAGAGAAGTCAAACAATTTCAGGCATTCAGCTTCTAATTCCAGGCGATTTCATCAGAGGATACCTGTGTCAGGCTTCACCAAAGGTACTTTCATGCAAAGCTGTAGCAAATGCTAAAGGAAGCAAGCAAACCAGCACATTTTCCCCCTCTAATTCTATGCATTTGGCTCATGCAGACACATCCTTTGACAGGTCCATGGCTGTGCAGTGCCTGTTGTGCCGGGCAGTTGCTGCATCCCACCACAGGTACGCTAAACAGAACAATTTCCTTCCCTAACCTAGTATAAAGGATCAGGATCCTTTTAATACAGCCCAAGTGCCTGGTTCTGCTTGGGTGAAGTGAAAAGAGAGCACCCTGCCTGTCACAGTCACAATGCAGAGATGCGGCAGGCATCTCTGGACAGATGCTAGAGAGTGGTCAGGCTTTAGTGCCCAAAAGCAGGACGGGATTGACCTTACAATGTAAAATGACTCATAGTGACTAAGAAACCAAAGTGGTCAAACTTTGGGTTTCATCTTACAGCAGACAGCCCTGGCAATCATACATCATAAATATCTTCAACTGGTGGCAAGTGGAACCGTTAAGACATGGAAAACACCATCCAATACCAAAAACAGAGTCACTGAGATTTAAGTAGCAGCCTCCTAAGGAAAAAAAAAAAAACAAGCAAATTTCACAGCCCAACCCTAGAGCTGCATGCAGACTCTCATCTGAGTGATAAACTCTCCCACAGACAAACATGGCAGACACATAACTGCCTCCTACATCTGTTTTCTGCATGCACAAAAGCAGCGCTCAGCTATAAAAACACCTCAAATTATGTGAAGTCCATTCAGGAAATTCAGTTCACCATTTGTCTAAGGAGAATATTGAGCTCCCAATAGAGGAAAAAAAAAAGCCTTTTGGCCAGAGCTGCAAAATAGGCATAATTGTCTTTACCTCTGTTGAAAGACACTGGAGAACATGGGAAACCAACCAAAATATCATGCCTGTCTGAAGATTACTGAGGATTAGAGGAAAAAGCCATCAATGCAGCAGATTAATACATTTTAGGAACAGTACAAAGATCCACTTTTCTCAATTACCAACCATTAGATGCAGAAAGAATCAGTCCTTTGTCACGAACAGACCCACTGCGGTGTTCAATATTGTATTGAATGGAGTTGGTATTAATCACTTACAGTGTAAAACAGCCGTGGACAAGCACAGCCTCAGGAGAAGCAGACGACTGTTTGGTGCAAGGCTACCTCATGGCACGTACATGGCAGCAAGTTCACCAAAATCCCATCATTTCTGCCAAGTATTTCTAAATCCATTTTGTAGAACGAGCAAGGATGACCAAAATGCATCAAAGCACCTTGCTGATTTCTCTCTCTCCACTGCGAGAGCAGAAAAGAGAACAGATGAAGAAGAATAAAAGCGAAGTACGCGCTTGTGATACAGCAGCAGCAGACAATGTCAGTTCAGGAAGATCAAACATGTACCACAGAGCAGTATGTATCTTTATTTAGGAGTGAGAAAATAGTTTTAACATAAATAACAAAAAAGGATATGTTTGATGGGAACCTCTTTTATAAGATGACGGACCAATAGTAATAAAACCAGGTCAGGAGAGGACACTGTGCATTAACCTTGCTATAAAGAACCTCCGCCTGCATAACTTGCTTCCTTCTCGCACCTGCAGTTAACTTCTACATTGCTGATCTCATACCCAGGGACTGGGCTGACATAAGGAGGCCATGGGATTTCTCAGGATGGTGCTGGCAAGGTCAGAGAAGGACAATCCCATTCCACCACTGCCTGCACACCACAGGCTCCATTTCACCCTGCTTCGTGCAGTAACTGTGCTGATGCCCAGCGTGCGTGCAGCCACCTACTCCATGTTATCAGTACAAGAATGGAGCTGTCCCATCGGGCTCCAGCCTTCAGATTTACTTCAAAATAGAGACAAATATAAGGAGGCAGGACACACAATTCTAGAAGTGAACTTCAGAGAGAGACCCTCAGTCCTGACACATTCACAGTGCTGATAATGAGTCCAAATTTCATAGCAAGCTCAGGAGGGAAACAGCAAAGTCCTTTCCTCCTCTTCCTCCTCCTCCTTCCTGTGGAGCCAGGAGTTCAAGGCTCCGTTTCCTTGGCAACAAGAGAGCATCACAACAGCCTCCTCCCTAGCAAATGGCATAAGAAAATGTGTCATTTTTTTTTCCCTCCAGTGTCTTTTATCACTAGGGAATAAGCCTGAACTCAGAACTCACCACTCAGCAAAGACAGAAATAGATATCCACTACTGCTACTTACATTTAAGTATCTTTGGAGCCTTTAAGCTTGTCCAGAGATAAGGAACGAGTAAGGGATTTCAATTTATTAAGTTAAACAAAAAGAAAAACCCACCTTTGCTCAAGTTCACCTTTAAAGACAAATTATAGAACTTGAGGAGTTCGGTGAAAAAAATGCAGCTCATAAATTTAAGATCTGTATTTTAGATTCTGTTAATATTCACTTTTGAAAAGCATTAGAAATGAAGATTACAAATTTAATAATGTAACACATGGGAGAAATTATCCTCCTCCCCATATAAAAAGGCAATTTGTTCTTGCCTATAAATTGACTTTCTATTACTGCCATTAAGCCAGCATAGTGTGCTAAAACAAGCCTGCCTCACCACAGCTCTGTGGCTACCTAGAGCCAAGAATTCATCATGCCAACAACTTAGAAGACTTTCTAATGATGTAAGAGGGGCAGCAGACACTGGTCCTTGCCAATGAGTGGGTATCTCCTCACTGCAGGACTTTGTGGTGCTGCTGGACATTAACAAGGTTCAAAAAGCAACTGAACAAAATTAATGAGTAAAAGAAGTGAGGAGCAGAAGAAGCCCCTGAGGCACCGGAGGCTGATGTCCAGCGTTCATCTCCCTCATGTCAGACTCTCTTGCCATCTCCCTGACTTTCTCCAGGCACCTTCGAAGACACAAACCCCTCTTGCTCCTTCTGTTTTGCCACAGCAGAAGTGAGATAACAATCTTCAGACTGCAGTAGTTTCCTATTTGCTTCCTAAACTGCTTCCAAGTTTCCCTCCTCTAAAGCTTGTGCAATAGGTTTACTGGATGTCCCACCTGGTCTCCCTATGCGTCCAGACCACCAGGGCAGACCCTGCCCCTCCACAGAGGAGGGTCTGTTGCTCCCCTCTCCCTCAGCGTGCTCATGTGTAACTCCACACATGCCTGGACCACCAATGCTGATGCTGCAATGCTCATGAGAACCTGCCTATAGCTGCACCAGCATTAAAATCTATACTCGGTGGTCTCCTTGAATGGGCAACTACATAGAAACAACTCCATTGAAAGAACATTAAAACTGAACTGTCAGGTATTTACTGACCCATGTCCCAAAGCTCTTCCTCTGTCTCTAAGTTACTGATGGGTTATGACACATTTCAGTAACTGAAACCTCTTTGCCACTTCTCAGCACTGGCACCACTCTTCCATTTCACCAGTAACACACCCACACAGCTACACATTAATCCTGCCATTTGCCTTTCTTTTTTACCTGTTTCACACTTAATTTATGTAGCAAGCAACAAGAAGACTTGCTCATATCTTAGTTACAGCTAGAAGAAATCTGAGCAACTAGCACTGGGAGAGTGAGCTTATAGTATCTGCTGGTGGTTCTTGCCCTTTCTTTGCTCACGAATTGCCCCGAGTTTTAAAAGTAGCTGGTACTTGCTCAAGGTTACCAAAAGTTAACATTGGTCAGTGCAGTCAGAATGTGCTCTCTTCCTGAGCAAGCAGGTTGGCAGGCTAGGCCAGCACAGGACCTTCAAGCACTAACAGGTGGCTCTGACCCATGACAGGTCAGTTCATAGGTTGCTGGATGACTCGAGCAAGCGCGGTCATCGGTGTTTGCTTCAAAGCTTCCCATTTACCTAAATATTCATTTGAAGAAGCTTAATGGTTGGAAATGAACATGAAAGGTGCTTGTGATAACCAAAGTGAACCCATTTGCGAGTCTGACATCTGCACAGAAAGCACTTTGCAGTCTCCACCAAAGGCTTTAGTCTCCCAGCTGCCGCAGTTTCTAGGTCATGACGTGCAGATGTTTGGAGGTCTGTGCTTTGTCCTTGGCCTCATCTGGTGAAAGATGATTCACTTCTGCTCCTACTGCACTTTTCAATCCAAGAAACCATAAGGCCACACCTGATTTTGAAGTCACTACTCAATTTTAGTCCTCTGGATCCATGAATGACTTGTACATCCTTCTGGTGTCCTATAAGCCATATACCTGGCTTGTCTTTAGAAATATGCATGACTTGGCCTTTCTGAATGTTATACAATATTTGTCTTTTTCACGTATTTTCTGCTACAGACAGGTGACTTTTACTCCTGTATTTTACTGTTCTGTAAAACAGCTTTCCCTTTCAATAGTTCCCCCTCCTTTGCAGAGCTGCTTAATTAATTCAAAGTGTGACATTTTGTCTTCCACGGTGAGGTATAAGAGAAGCTGTAAACCATCACTGTGAGGTGAACTAGAAAACAGAGGCAGCAAGCCCTTCCCACCAGTCAGCCACAGTTCTCTCAATAGCATCCACTCTACCCTGCAACACTCAGCTTGTACCCAGCTAAACAACAAACTTTACAAAAAAAGGGAAAATCAAAAAGGTCAGCTTCAGGAAGTACATACAAGCTGTACACGATACAGTTTCACAAGCCCCCCAAGAGATTCTTTCATATGCCCAGAGAAGCTGTGGCTGCCCCATCCCTGGCAGTGCTCAAGGCCAGGTTGGACACGGCTTGGAGCAACCTGCTCTAGTGGAAGGTGTCCCTGCCCGTGGCAGGGGTTGGAACTGGATGAGCTTTAAGGTCCCTTCCAACCCAAACCATTCTATGAGTTTTGATACTTGGTGTGCTATCCCTACCTGGCCGCTTGGATGCTCTGGTTCCAGGATCCAGGTGGATTTAAAGCCTGGAAAGACTGCGCTGAACAAATTCCTCTGATGTTGCCCACACAGGAAGCTACAGATTGGTACCAGGAATTGTCAACATTCTGTTTTGCTCTTTCAGCAAACAAACCCACCCTCTGAAAAGCGTGCAGGATGCAGAGATAAAAACCAGTCATGAGTAAAGACCAAAGAAGTTTGAAGGGTTTGTTTTTGCCAACTAATCAATACCTTCTGGCAGTTTTCCTCCAGCTCTAATACCACCAGCAAGCACAGTAACCCCTGGCAGGTTTTGTACACTGCTCTACAAGCATTTCATTAAATATCACAACCTACTTCTGAAAAAAGAAAGCATGAACTGAAGTTGTTCTATGGCAAAAGAGAGACAGAGAATGACTGCTGGGAAAGGATACTGATGGACAAAACAAGATTACAGTTTAGGAGGTCCAGTTCTCACACACTTTACCTGCTACTACACTGACCCTCTGGGGCCAGCTGCTGGGAAATGGTGTATTGCTCACACAACATGCACAATCTGTGCTTAGTGCAAGCCTTGGTTTCACTCTGCTCTGCTGAAGCATTAGGTGAGCAATCTGAGCCAACTTATTAATACATCAAATGACAATAAATCAGTTGGAGGGAGATGAATTACTGAACTCACAATAATTTAGTGCTCAGAGACTAAATCCTATAAGCTGGGAGCTACTGAACACAGAGCTTGACTTCCCTCAGAACAGTCTTACTGACATGCTGTAGAGCGCCAGTCCAGCAGGAAACCTCAAAGAGGAGACACCATCTTATCTCTTCATTAAAGCATGGCAAGCAACGGCAGCAATCTTCTCAATTGAGTAGCTCCCAACCCTCTGAGAAGCACACACACAACAAATCAGATGTTACAGAATAATTTCACTGGGGTCCACACTGCAGTACTAACAGCAAATGTTCTTCCTGGTAGCCAAAACCATGCCCTGAGCTGCATTCAAAATATTCCTACCCTGCAGCTCTGCTTCAATGCTCCCAATGGAAAAATTATGTCAACCACAAATCTTTGGTCAAAGCATCTCAACATTAGGATGCACTTAATTTCTATTGGCTTTTATTGGTATGAGGCAAATCTTGAGCTATAAAACACATTAATATATAACTTTGCTTCCTCTAAGACACTACAGAGCACATCTAAGAATGGCTGGAGGTCTAGACTGAAACCAAAGAATGATAGGAATAATGCAAATACTGATCCTAAAACAGTAGACACAGACACTACAGGAAAGAGAAAACTCAGTTTGTTCAAAATCCTCAACAGTGTATTTACTACACACATGGAAGACTTCATTACCTCCTTGAAAATGAGAGTTTAAGACGCAGTGCAAGAAAACAGAGGTGAAATCCAGCCCCATATCAGGCATTATATGAAAGGCACAATAAAGTCAGTATTAAGACAAAGAGTGACACCCAGCAATTCCACGTGATTGAGAGCAACTCTTATTTACTTCTCCAAGCACTGTGGAAGTTGCTGCTTCTTCTTTTTGCATACACAAACCAGTTTTGTAGCACTAAGAAAAACAGCTCCAGTGCATTATAATGTCCTTTAATAACAAAAAGCCACCAATTGCCTGTGTGACTCAACAGTTTTGACACTCCCACCTGTACCAAGGCTCAGAAGAGGAATAAACTCTCAGCATTTCACTGAGGTACCTTATATTTTGATGCTGATTGTTAGTATTAAAGACTGAAGATGAACCACAGGTTCATCTTCAACCTCACTCAGGATGCCCACCTTGACCTAAGCCAAGTCTAAGAAACAGGTCTAAGCCCAGTCAGCATATGTGTTGACATAAACCCACCTCCAGAATCTTCCAAACAAACCATTTTCTATTACTTTGGGGCAGCCATTATAGAGTCACAATATTTAGTCAACCTTTTACTTGTACAGACATTAATCATGCACCATTTAACCACTGGTTTATCATTTAGTCTCCTAATCCTTTTCAAATCCTTCTGCTTATTTTCACATCTTTTTTCAATCCCATTCTATGTGTCTTCCTAATTACACTCCTTCACTGTCATAGGCTGTTTCAACACAGACACGCTGAGCCAGAGGTGGTTTGATCACTGGCTGTTATATGCCCAATGAATCATTTGCTACTGTGACATTTAAGAGATAAACAGTGTTAGTGGAAGATGATCAAGTGCACTTCATTATCTGGACAGCTGCTGATAACGCTAGGGGAGGAAGGGTGAATGACCATTTGGTGGTGTACTTGAAAACAAGGTTTCTAACCTCGCAAAAAAGAACAATGAGAAAGGATAATGCCTCAGATTTCCATGTTCTCAGAATAAGGAATTCTGCTGCCTTGCCAGACGGTACCATTTCCAAACGACTGTTATTTACAAATTTGCTGCATCCTGAGCCAACCAACCATTCCTGCCAGCCTCTGGAGACCTTCCGTCTCCAGAAGTGAGCATATGAGGCCAGCAAAAGCAGACACATCCAAATGACAGGCACCAAAAACAGGTGACACATGAATGAGACAGCAGACATCACCTGAAAACTTAAGCACAGCTGAATTACTCATGGCAAAAGTAAGAGAAGAGGCACTGTGGCGTACATAAGAGAATGAAGGGAAAGCAAGAACCAAGAGAAGGAGATGACTGCAGTAAGGAGCAATGGACTAGCTTCTCAGAGGTACCTAGAGCATTAGAAATCTCAGCTGAACATACACAGCCACAGATCTGCTCCCAGCGACAAGTCTGACTACACAACTCTACCTAGAGCCAATGCCATCCCGAACACTTCCTCTTGAATCCCATCCCAAACACTTCCCCTCCTGAATCTCAGTTTTCATTTCACTTGTACAATGTCTGGATCTATCATACCATGATGCAAACCTCAAAACTGGACACATGTAATGTAGAGATGATTGTACCAAGAGCCTGAAAAGTAACTGATTCATTCACCCCAGCAGACAGTTATCAGAGGCTGGTGAGGACCACTAATATGCCACCATCATTAGCTACTAATTCAGTATCTTCAAAGAAGACAGCAGGAAGCAGTGAACACTTACATCTCCTCCATGCCAGTCTCCTTGGGGGTGGCCAGCAGCCCACACCAAGGAAAGCACACAAAGCCCAAAGGGGAGCTGAACTCAGTGCACTCAGTACAGCTTGAGAATGTCTAGGGATGGTTTGTCACAAAAACACTTCCTGTCAAAGCCAAAATGTCCAACTAAAACAAGTGAAGGACCAAGTACCTCTCAAAACAACCCTGGCACTATGCAAGAACTGGTTGGGCAGTTTCCACTTGCCAAGAACAATGCTGTGGACACAGCAACTCCCAAATACACTCACGTCATGTAACCCCATTAGATCAACAGCTCCTAATTAATTTTGAGTGTGGATCAGTCCTCAAACACCTTTTGCTATCAGCAAGACCTACTGAAAGTTATGAAGAGGAATCATTATGCCTAACACCCGCAAGAGTTTGCTGTAAATACATTTGGCAGCACAGGGAGGTTCCTTTATGGCATAATCCATTTTTATATATACCTAATATTTTCAGGTTTTCAACTGATTGTCAGTGTGTTTGTAGAGGCTGTTAATGAACCTCATTGCTAAAAGCAGTTACAATTCTGTAGCTATTAATACACCGTGACATCAGTTATGTCAGCTTCCGAGTGAATCACAGTTGCAAACTTGTAGGTGTTCGATAGCTGGTTGTCATGTCGAAATAGAACATTGTTAAATATAATCCAAGTCTGTCCTAGTTTTGCAGCTCTTTTCCCCTTTCTGCACTGCAGCCTTAGTGGACTGAACACCTGCAGGTCTGAAGAGATAAGCACAGGGCTACCAAGGGAAAAACAGGTCAACTATTAGACCATTTAGATCAGCAAGTTTTAAAGTATTCACTTTTGACTGCAATTTCCTCTCAAGTCTGATGCCTCTAAAAGCTTAATAGAGCAGGTCACTGGGTCTTTTACAATGTCTAAGCCATGGAAGATGTACCTGTATCAAGATGTTAAGCTTTCCTCCTCATTGTGTGTCATCCCCCCTCCCCGTATTGAAATAAAAGGCTAAGACTCTTTCCTGACATAGTAGTTTAGTATTACAGGCAAAATCCAGTTTCCAAACCATTTACTGAGTATCAGGCGCCAAATGCTGCTTTAATCTGCACTACTGCCACTTGCAGAACACTTTTGTATTGGTCAACTCTTACATTAAAGCACATTCTCACCAAAACTGATAGAAGCTGGGAAATTAATGAACATTTCGATCAGTGAAACATTTTCAGGTCATCATGTTGTCACCACTTCAGATTCACTTCCCCCTCCAAATACTTTCATGCACCCTGTACAAGTCATCTTCGGAAACCCAGTCTTAGGGCTTTAGGCAAAAGGTGTTTGAGGAAATGAAACAGTTTTCTGTATTTCAGGAAATGAACCAAAATTACGGTCTGAAATAAGACTTCCTGATTTTCACAATGTGTCCTGCAAACTTGCTGCCTCTCCGCAGCAGATGGCTGCAGTGAACAGACTGCGAAAACAAGAGTCAAATTCACCAAGTAAAATGGACTGGGGCTAATTTCCCTGGTATTATTCCTAGAGCAGCAGCTAACTTTGCCTCAACCAGCCAAGCAATATTTCACAGAGCTCTCTAGTAGGTAAGCCAGGCAGCACTGAGACAGAAATAGAAAAATACTGGAATAGGGCCGACACGATGCCAGGTTTAGGGACACTTGGCTTGGGTTGGGTCTTCGGAAAAAATGAGTTTGGGCCGCAGCAGCCGCCTGCTGTCCAGGAGCAGTAAGAGTGTTACTGCAGAGGCAAGAGGAGACAGGTCACAGAACAGACCTACTCCCGTTACTAGGCAGAAGCTGGGAGTTCAGTGGAAACAGATGAAAAACAAGTTTATAGAAAGATAACTTGGGTCTGTGGCATGACTCAAACAGGAGCTGAGAATTACTGTTGTGAAACAGTTCAGAAGTGGGTGCTGAGGAACATATATAATTGTCAGTCAAGTTCTGCTCCTACCCCTGGCCTCAATCTGCACTTTCTCAAGCCACACACAGAATTATAGAATCATAGAATAGTTAGGGTTGGAAAGGACCTTAAGATCATCCGGTTCCAACCCCCCTGCCATGGGCAGGGACACCTCAAACATGTCACCCAAGGCTCTGTCCAACCTGGCCCTGAACACCACCAGGGATGGAGCATTCCCAACCTCCCTGGACAACCCATTCCAGTGCCTCACCACCCTTACAGTAAAGAACTTTCTCCTTATATCCCATCTAAACTTCCCCTGTTTAAGTTTGAACCCGTTACCCCTTGTCCTATCACTACAGTCCCTAATGAAGAGTCCCTCCCCAGCATCCCTATAGCCCCCCTCAGATACTGGAAGGCTGCTATGAGGTCTCCATGCAGCCTTCTCTTCTCCAGGCTGAAGAGTCCCAACTTTCTCAGCCTGTCTTCATATGAGAGGCGCTGCAGTCCCCAGATCATCCTCGTGGCATTTACCCTTCCAGTCCCTCCAAGTGAAATACTTTAGACCAGACACTAAATTCACAAGCCCTTTGTTTTATCATAAGTGATCCCTTTACACTGCAGCACTGTGGTGTGAGAGACTTGCTGTGCATCCACAGACCTAGACTGCACATCCAGAGCTTATGCATACTGGGGAGACAAATCACTAAATGTCTGTCTCCTTACCCATGCAATTTTCAGAACCCACACATGCACAACAACTAAACCAAGATCTCTCAACTGTTCTTACAAAGCACCAAGTGGAAAAGAAAAACATGTGCTGGTGGAAGGTCCTTGGGCTACCAGAGAGAAAACATCTTTACCTCTATTAGTTCTTGCCAAAGCATTCAGCTTATCAATTAAATATTGAGAGCAGCTTTCTCTCTGACAAAGGAGAAGATCCAATAAACATGTGTTGCCCGCACAGTGAAAAAAAACCCACCATGATGCTAATTTTGGAATACATGACCTGTTGGAAATATAGAAATACAGGAGGAAAAGGGAAGAAAAACATAGGGGGAATACTGAAAATCCTAGCGGGACATTGTTACTGCAGAGGTTGCTGCAGGAACTGAAATATTTATAGGCAGGCTAAAACTATTGATCGAGACATGATAAAATAAGGAGGCAGCCACAGAGATGAAACTCAACCCAAAGACCTCAGGCTGCTGTCCAAAACCAGCCCCATGGGCAGCAGTGCCTAGGAGCAGCAGTTGCCTCCTGCAAAGGGAGGGGAGGAGGGAGCAGACAACTATAGGGATGCAGACAGACATCAGCAATGAGCTTTCTCCAGGCTGAAAGGATCAGACCCGAAACAAGACCGGAGCATCTCCATGAACTGAGTGATCTCAGAGCAGTCTGACAAAGACCTCGGTGATAGCAGCACACGTGCCTCAATGCCAGACACAGAGCAGCTATTGCAGTGAGCCGTCTGATCACAGAGGGAAAGCTGCTCCTCAGTGCAGCAGAAAGCAAACCCAGGTGCTTTTAAGCCGAATGTGAGTGTTGCTATCTACAAGAAGGAATACTTGTCTTTTTTAACACACATGAAAGCCCAGAGAGAGCATCTCTTCTACCCTCAGCCCCATATCTAAGAGCAGTCACTCAAGAAATCCATATGATCAGTACCACAGCATTCCTAAAGGCCCCAGATGGAGGAAGAAAGTACAATGTTGACAGCGTTCACTGACACCACAGTGCAAGAAGGAGTGCCATGGGACGCTAACGTTACCATGGAAATGTCCTCATACCACGTAACATTTTGACACTGTCTGTTTTCCGAGAAGCAGCAATGATGTGGCAGCCTGCAAAGCCTGTTAAGAGTTTCACCAGGTTATTACTGCAGCCAGAAGCCAATTCCAACTGTCTGGGTATTGGATCTTGACCAATCTGGCAGCTCCTCTTTCTAAAGTGCACGAGGAAGCTTTTAACAGAAACAGTTCCATAAATCACCCAAGTTTAATGCGCACTGTCTGCCAGGCTGAGCACTGGCCCACACGCCTGCTTTCAGCACTGCTTGCCCTGCTTTCTAGACCAGCTTTTTCAGGGCTCCTCATCAACTCACTTGAATTGCAGAATTCAAGGGAGAGTCTGCTCCTCTGCTCAAGCTGCTTTGCATGACCAGAACAGCAAAGTCTCAGGCCCATGCCTGCAGGGCTGTGGGGTAATTTTCTGAACAGCTGAAGGCAGGTACAACCCAAAATCCCATTCACTTTAAACAAATACTATAGAAACAAAGGATTGGTCGGGGTAGAAGGGACCTTAAAGCTCATCCAGTTCCAACCCCTGCCATGGGCAGGGACACCTTCCACTAGAGCAGGTTGCTCCAAGCCCCATCCAACCTGGCCTTGAACACTGTCCGGGACGGGGCAGCCACAGCTTCTCTGGGCACCCTGTGCCAGCACCCTCACAGGGAAGAACTTCTTCCTCAAATCTAATCTAAATTTACCCTCTTTCAGTTTAAAGCCATTCTCCCTTGTCCTATTAGAGACCAAACCTCAGACATTTTTGAAAACGCTCAACTTCACTATTTAATATTTAAAACATGCACAGACTCTTGGCAAAACTATGCTACTCACTGCAGAAAGCTTGTTTTTATCTCAAGGCACATCAGGTAATACTACCTAACCCTTTCCTGAGCAAAAATCCCACATCTGGAGGGGATGCAACTGTGGACTATGTGAGTCACAAGAGCAGATACAGAGGAATCAACCAACACAAAAATGGGCAGGTCTGTGCCAAATGAACCAAAATCACAATTGAAACGTAACATTCGGGTTTGACAGCAATTCCTGCAATTCCTTCTGGTTTTGGGGGAACTGGGGCTGATTTATGCCACTGCCATTCAGAAATGAACCCACTACAACAGCTGAAGTCTAACAGGCACTAGAAAGAGGAAAAGCTCTCGTTCTGGAAGTCTAACAAGCACTAGAAAGAGGAAAAGCTCTTGTTTATTCTCCTGACGATCTCATTAAAACCCAAATATGGATATATAAAGCAGCAGCCTTAAAATTTTTAAACAGAATTTCCTAACTTTTCACAAGTGCTGGGATTTCATGAATTAAGAAGGGAAAAAGGTGAATAGTAAAAATAAAAGAAAAAGAAAACCACCCACCCAATCCTTCCAGCATGCTGAGAAGTGCTAAACTGCCCATGGAGCCGAGTGAGGGGCATGTTGGGTCCATACACTGTTGGTGTTTCCCTGCCAAGGTGGGTCATTCTGCAAATCCAACTCCACCAACAGCGGAGCTGCTTCATGTAAGAGGATGGTCAGCCCCAGGGCACAATCACGCAATTCCTGGTGGAGGGAGAATATAACCTCTTAAACCAGATCTGTCACCAGCGTGAAGTACCATTAACCACAATTATCTTTATTCTAGGTACTAACTACGAATGATACCTCAACAGTCCCTTGAGCTGAGTATTGCAAAATGAAGCGATGAGAAGGTGCCTGGAAAAAACAGGCCACTCCAGCTGCACTGAAAGCAAAGTTTTTTTAGGATGCTGCACTACACCCATGGTTCCTCAGTTACAAAGGATCTCCAGCTGCCAAAATCACCCACAAAATGGTGCAGTATTCCTGGAGCCTGGAGGACAAAGCACCTTATTACAGACATTCACCCCATCTCCCACTCCTAGAAACATCCCAGCAGCATGGGTCTTGCTAACCAACAATACAGAATTCAGACTGATTTGGATGGGATAAAATCCCATCCTGCCAAATCAACACAAGGAAATTCAATAAAAGCACTACGTGGAGACCAGTGATGAGTGATATTCCTCAGGGATCAGTACTGGGACCAGTGCTGTTCAACATCTTTGTTGGCAACATGGATGGTGGGATTAAGTGCACCCTCAGCAAGTTTGCCAACACCAGCAAGCTGTGTGTTGGTGGACGCTCTGGAGGGAACTGTCGACCATGGACTTGATATCCAGAAGGACCTTGACAGGCTTGAGAGGTGGGCCTGGGTGCTCCTCATGAAGTTCCACAAGGCCAAGTGCAAGGTCCTGCACGTGGGTAGGGGCAATCCCAAGCATAAATACAGGCTGAGCACAGACTGAGTTGAGAGCAGCCGTGAGGAGAAGGACTTGGGTCTGCTGCATGATGAGAAGCTCCCCATGATCTGGCCAAGTCCGCTTGCAGCCAACCATGTCCTGGGCTGCATCAAAAGGAGGGTGAGGAGCAGGTTGAGGGAGAGGATTCTCACCCTCTACTGCGCTCTCAGGAGACCCCCCTGCAGTCCTGCATCCACCTCTGAGGCAACAGCCCAAGAGGGACGTGGAGCTGTTGGAGAGAGGGCAGAGGGGGCCATGGAGATGCTGCGAGGGCTGAAGCAGCTCTGCTCTGGAGCCAGGCTGAGAGAGCTGGGCTGGGGCAGCCTGGAGAAGAGAAGGCTCCTTAAGGGGAGACCTTAGAGCAGCTCCAGTGCCTAAAGGGGCTACAAGAAAGCTGGAGAGGGGGCTTTGGACACGGGCCTGTAGGGATAGCACAAGGGGGAATGGCTTTAACCCGCACGACAGGAGATTTAGATCAGATATGAGGGAGAAGTTCTTCCTTGCAAGGATGGTGAGGCCCTGGCACAGGCTGCCCAGAGAAGCTGTGGCTGCCCCATCCCTAGAAGTGTCCAAGGCCAAGGTAGATGGAGCGAAGTGCAAGGACTGGAACTAGATGATCTTCATGGTGCCTTCCAACACAAACCATTCTATGAGTCCCTGAAACAGCAGTAACTTCGTAATGCTGAAAGAAATTAATGCACAAATTCCAGAAAGAGAATGAGTAGCCAGGCAGCAGTCCTGCAGGGAATGATCTGGATTATACCCGAATACGAGTCGGGAGTGGGGACAATCTTGCAAAGCACTGTGTGTATTTATAGGAATATTACACACAAAGTGTGGGAGAGAAGTTACTTCTCCCTGCTAGGAGCCAGACAGCAGCCACCGCTCCTCCTGCAAGATCCTGAGTACAGCAACAAGGCCAGTATGATGCTTGAAAACTGACCTACAAAATTCAATCATGCTTCTTTGGTCCAAAAAGCAAGAGGAAGAAGAAGGATGCCAGGCAGCAATGGTTGTGATTATTATAATTTCCTGTCTTGGGATTATCAGCACAGGGAAGAACAGTTTTGTGATGTGAGGAGTTGCTCAGAAGACAGCAGCCATCAATTGCTTCCCATGTTGCTGGGAGCAAGACAACAGAAAGCAGCTTAAGTTCCATTGAGATTTAAGCTAAATTTTAGTGTAAAATGTCCTCCTCATTAGGAATAGGTTGTTATTTGGGCAGCAGCCACACATAACTCCTCAGGACTCCTTCTGCCTCTGCATTTGTAAGAATAACAACATAAAAATATAAGCATGAGTTCCTCTTAATCATAAAACAGTTTCGAGAAGAACGTGACATTTACCTCTGTACACTCTGCACTCTGCAAATCGAGCACTCAAACATTTAAACTGGCTCCTACAAGGCTGTACGAGTTCTTTGTGTATTGGACAAAGGTGATATAACACTCTAATAGCACAAAGCTGAAACATTATCTGCCACAGTGATTTAACTGTGGCTGGATTTGGTTAAAAGCTAGGGCTGCTGAGCTTTGCTGTATTCCCACATGACGCTTGGCTGTATCAGGGCTTCCCAGCCTGTACATGTGTGCTGTTTGCAAAAGCAATGCCAAAAATGTAAGTTAAATGCAGATCTCAAGGCAAGCACAGTTTGACAGCAAAAGCAGAGCATGCCTAATTTGTGTATGTCATCAGCAAATGATTTAAGCAATGGCATCTACTGAGAATCATTTGTGCTGCAGGATCCCTATCGTGACACATGTTCCCATTCAGTAGGGCATGGTTTTCACACCCTTTCCCAAAAATAAAACCAAACCTCAAAGGAACATCATTTGGATAGACAAATATTCAAACTGCATTGAGCAGTTCTGCAGGAGATCAGAAATCCTTATTCAAATACGCTAACAGCACTGCACATCAGATGTCTGTGGGGAAGAGGAGAAGATGGGAGGGCTGAGGGGCCTGTGTGAGCCAGGTCCCACTGCCCCACTAAAGCACATTAGCAACTTGCAGGCCCTTTCCTAACGTAAAATGTTCACATTTCTAATCTAACCAAAGGCACTCAAATATAAGCAGACAGTGCTCCAGAAAATAACTGCACAGATAAATTATTCCTCAAAACAACTACTCCAATCAAACTTAATTCTTTCCTACACAAAGCAGATACATACATTCTGTCAAACAGAAACGTTGGAAGCAAGGTAGTTACAGCATTTCACAACTTGTCCTGATGTAGGAATCTGACAGAGTAAAGATAGTTTTTTTTTCAGCCAGGAGAACAGAGTGCTTTTGAATTAATCAATGTTGTATTAGAATTAAATGCACATGAAATAGAAGCAGTAAGGAAACAGCCTCTCCTAGACAGAAAGCTTTGCAGGGACACACTCTTCTATTTGGAAGTCAATTGACAGCAAAATAAGAGACAAGAGATATCCTTCCCCTGTGGCTGGCAAGGGTCATGGACAACCAGCCCTCTACAACCCCTGCACGCATGGTTCCAATATAACATCTTCCTCCAAACATCTATAATGCACCTCAGGCCATGCACAGCCACCTTCGAGCGAAGGAGACAGCACTGAACTTTCCAATGACTGCACGTGTGTGCTGCAATAAGCAGTGCTAAGGGAAGAGTGTAGTGAAGCCCATGACCTCACCAGTGTTCCCTCTCCCCTGTCAATCCACACCCAGATGACCACCAAGGAAACGCCTACAATGCTTGAGATCCCAGGAGGAGCTGCTACCTCTCTTCTCCCACATCATCATTTAGAACAACCCCTAAATGTCATCCGGCACCAGCGCAAGGCACAAGTGGATGCTCCAGGTTGGAACGTGACTCTGCCAGGGTGCCCCATGGGAGACAGAAGCGAGTAGCAGCTTGTGCCCCAGGACAGCTGCCTGCCACACTGTGCGCTGACCGCTACCATGTCACCCTCCCCTGAGCTCTCCCATCTGTCTCACTGTATTCATCTGCTGGGTTGTGCCACAGACTGGAGGCTCTCTGGGACAGAGACTGACATTTTGCTTTGCATTTCACAGGCACAGCAGTATCTTGGCCGAAGACTATGGCTCTCACGTGCGGCCACAACACCAAGAGCAACACAAATGAGGATGAGGCTTCAAACCACTCATTCCTAGTGCTGACTCATTCATAGGGCTCCTGCTCTGCTCCAGTCTCACACAGCCAAAGGAGAAGACTAAACCTATCCTCCGTAACTGCATCTACTGATCACATATGCAGGCAACAGATCCAGAAAGCAGAAAGCTGCCTTTGGTGCACAGGGGATGCAAGGAGCAGCACAGCTTGTTCAGCTCTCACCCAATTAGGTGCATCTGCTGTATAAAAGTCAGTTGCTGCATTTATGATCTGGATTAACTCATGAGCAGGTGTGAGATCACCAGTCTCTGCAGGTATTATCTGTAGCATCTTCTTCTATGGTGCTGATCCATTTCATACACTTCCCTCTGATGAGAGACTGATTTGACAGCAGCCCTTCTAAAACTGTTCTCATTTTTTATTTCATTTTAATCCATTTTTGAAAAAAACATCTGCTCACCTAGAGCTAGAAGATGCCCAGCAGGGAGAGAGGCATTGCCTGCAATCACTAGGATAACCCACAGACAAAGATACGCTGCTAACTGTGCAAGAAGAGAGAAAAGCCATGGCTTCTGCTGCCTCCTGCCCAGCCAAGAGAGCTGGCGAGGTATGCAGCAGGGATCAGGCCACAGGAAAACCCTCTACGTACTTGTTTATCCCAAAACTGATTTGGATTTGCCCTGCAGCATTCCTGGGGTAACACCTTGCCACAAAAGCCTCAGAGTCTGTGTCTTTGCAGGGTTTCAGGGATGAACTATCATTTAATTTGTAAAAGATTAATGAAAAGAAGTCAACATTCCAGATGTGCAAATACTGTCCCTTGTCCCCTGTATGTTTGCCATGTGAACTTGGTTACCTACCTAACAAAAAACTAACAAAACTGGTTAGAGGTTTACAAAAGTTAAGGTAACTTTGGATGAAGCAAAACCAGACTAGACACCAAAGGACTTAACATGTTTGATATGTATACATTAAAAAAACATATAAATTGACTAGTTAAAACACTTGAACCATGATTTCCTTCAAAAATCGTATGTACCCCAATCCAGTACAATGCTGAAATTGAAAAACTTCCCTGGCAACATGGAACACACACAGGGGCCCTATTTAACAACTTTGTGATGCTCTAATGCTTAAAATTATAGAAAAGTTCAATGTTAAAATTATAGAAAAGTTCAATAGATAAAAGCCAGACAAAAGAGTATTCTAAACTAAACATGTCCACAGCACATTCTTCCACCCCAATGTTATACGCGGTTTTTTCAATCCAGTAAATTAGTATTTCACATAGCTTCTCTTCAAAGCAACTGCCTGTAACACAGTGCATCTGCCAGTACTTGATAGTGTGTGAAAGCAGCAGCTTAGGCTGAATTTTATCTCAAACTCAACCCTCTTCTGAAGGAGCAGCTGACATGAGGAAGGCTTACCGTCAGTATCTAGGAGACATTTTGACTTTGGAAACCATTTTCTCTCTGCCAGACACTTGGTTCCAGCTGGCTGAGACACAATTTGATTCTACTGTCTCACAGCCAAGGCAGAGGTGCTCCAAGCTGGACGGTCTCTATGGTGGGGTCCCGACCTACAGGACCTACACATACCTCACAGCTATTCTGCACCTTCTCCCGCTTCCTGATCAAAGCATCCCTGTTATCCCCACTTCCATGGGTATAAGATCCCTGTAAGAAACATGTGTTTCCTCTTGTGCAGATGCTCAAGTATTTGGACTGTATCTGCTTTTGCAATATGACCAATGGCTGTAAGTCTCCCAAACACCCAAATCTGCATCCCTGTCTGGGCATACCTCAGGTGCCTTCTGCCATTGCAAGTGGGTGTCCTTCCTGAGAAAATCAGGGTGTAGGCTGAAACAGAAAGGAGCTGGCACCTTACTGCATTTCACCCACTTAAGCCAAAGTACAGCTGGAGCACACACCCAGGCCTGAGAAGTACCCCTGGATCCTGCAGCTTAGACACAGGAGCTTAAGGAAATCACATCCCCTCAGCAATTTTTCACATTTCCCTTCCTGTGTTTCTTTAGGTACAGTCCCTGTACTCTGAAGTACACAGGGTCCTTATCTAGAAGTTCTGAGCTCTTCTGAGCTTCTGGCTTCCTGACTCCCAGCAAGTCCACCACCATTACACTGACCATCCTTCTGACTAAAATCACCTTCTCTCTCCTGCCCAAAACTTGCTGGGTTTTGCATGTGCAGCTCCAAGTCAGTTGCTGTTGCTCTCTACCAAAACCTCCCTCTCTGTCCTGATTTAGGCAGCTTTCCAAACCTCATGCTCTTCTCATCGAACAAGCTGGTTTTCCTCCATGCCAGCAAACGCATCCTCATTTAAACTTACGGATGCCCCTCATCCCGGAGTGCGCAGGTCTGTGCTATGGCTGCTGTCAGAGGCGGATTTGATACACCCCATTCCACAACCCTACAGTTGCAAACTGCACTCGGGACTCCAGAGCCACCTACAAGGCAGGTCCCCACAGCCATCACGGATCCTCAACACCCTATTATTAACCCATACAAACTTAACACTTGGCAACTTGGTCCTTCACAGTTTGATCCTTTGCAGCATTGCCAGATGAATACCAGTGTACTGAACAGCTGATTCCAGCCAAGACAAAGTGTATGGCAGATCCTCAGGACAGCTAAGATTCGTGTTCACACTAGTAGAAGTGAGCACTGATTTAAGGCTTGCATTTCTACATGTCCACAAAGACTGCCTGATGGACTTTTACCTCTTCGCAGTCTACTACTCCATAACTGAAAAATTATCAGAGCTCAGGATAGATAATTTGCATAATTTAAACCAACAATTATGATGATGATGATAGCTGCAGTTTAAAACTCCTTAACTTCACTGACATTACTGGGGACCTCAGTGGAGCGAAGACAGTGGCACTCATCCAGCAGGAAGGAGAGCAAAATTACCACACAGAGATCAAAAGAGTTATTAACCCAGAGTCCTTACACTACTGACTGCAGACAGTAATTTCTGTTATTTTAAAGCCCCACCGCACCTTACTGGTGAACAGAGCTCAGTGTTTGCTCAGAGTATCCTCTCTGTATACACAGTGGAGAAATGAAAAGGGTATTACAATGTAGGAGTTCACATCCATCTCTTCGGAGAGACAGGCACGTGGCCTTATTTGCCACAGGACACATCTGAAACTCAATCAACCTCATGCTCTGGAAGCATTCAGAAGCAATCCAATTTCTTGCTCCAGGTTCTATTGCTCTCCTGCCTATGCTGGCTGTCTGCTCTGCACGCTAAAATATAACCAGAATATCATCTGCATCCACTTCATTATCGAGAACTCAGTCCAGACACACTGGTGGGGCAGCAGGCAGAAAAGCTGTGGAAGATGAGAAGAGTCTTCTCACCTAATGTCCACAAGGCAGGCAGCAAAGAAGAACAAAAGGAACATGGCAGAAAAGGAAATATTCTAAAAGTCAAAGCATTTTTCTCAAAAGCAGAGCTATTTTCCAAGACCAAACATGGGAACTGTTGTAACTCAGAGGTACCCTTACCATTGGCCAGAGTGGCTAGCGGTGTTTCCACATCACCGTGGCTTTCAGCATAAGCGCTCCTACAAAATTCTTTTTCACTCCTTTAATATGACCCTAACGTAGTAACTTAAATGTACACCTCAATAATTTCTCCTGTTTGTAGATTTGAGCTCTCATTAGGCTCATTTCCCTTTTCAGAGGAAAAGGTCAAGTTTCTTTTAAGCTTGCCCATTGATCAACTCCTCTCCTTTTTCCATAGGATGACTATCCTCTTAAAGATGTGGTTCTCAGCTTCAGACAAAATGGATGATGTGTCTGTTGGAAATAGGATTGTTTACCTTGTCAATGCTCATGGGATCAATTTTTTTCTTTTTTCCTGCCATCTCCTATAGAGAACATCTTGCCAAGTGCAGTATTCATCTCCCTGAATGAGCTATCAAAATCTATTTTTTGACAGAAATCACACTGCAACCCAAACTGGTCAGAATCTCTCTCAATTTCAGGAGCATGCATCAGAATGAATAATACAGAATCTTGTCTGGCACAATTTCAGCATTTCTTCTACCATTTCTGTTTCATGGCATTTATTTTCTTGAGGAAATTATACGGTTGTAGTTTTAATGCACAAACATTCAAAGCAGCACAACGTTCTTTCTTGCTGATTGCTCATAGGTGTTTGAATACACACTCATAGGCACAGAATGCAGGAGCAGTGCTGCAATGTCCCCACTGCACTGAACATTACCCCAAGCAGCTTTACTAACGAGTCTAACTCAAGCAGGTGAAATCCATTAATAAGCTGCTGGAGAATGAGGTCTTAATTGTAGATTTATTTAATTCAGAGACAAGCACTTGTATTGTATTAAGAGCAGCCTATTAACATTCATGCATGAGCATTCAATACGCATGAATAAATAGAAAAATGAATTTGCACTGTAAGGGCTGAAGCAGAAGCATTCACTTAAACCATCATCCTGCTCACAGCAAGAGGGGCCGGACACCAGGGAATGAAACGCTGTTGTGCAGGGTCCTCGTACTCCAGCATGTCTCGCTATCAATCATTGCTGAGGCAACAGCGCCGAGACTTCCCAAAGCTCCCATTATTGTCTTATCACTCCCCAGCAATGGATCCAAAGATGAAGCAAATAAATCATCAGCAAAATTTCAAGAACAAGATTTAAATAAATACATCTGTTGGAGGAGACAATTTTCTGCTTGACACCCCTGCATGATGCTGATGACAATCCTGGGTTAATCACACAGATGATGAATTTATTCTTACGTCAATTCCTCTAGAAACAACAACGTTACAGGTGTAGCAGCTAGTGGGCTGATCTGCCCATCTATTCCTGCTGGCATCTGCACATCTTGGGATGAGCCCCTAGACAAAGCAGCATGCCGGCATTTTGAGGGATGCAACCATGTCAGTGTTAAAATATGCCTTAGTTACCAACTTTCATTACATGCTGCTCAGAAGATCCACTTACAGGCTCAGTCTCTGGTACTGTGTGTACTGTGAAAAACATCCCTCGTTTATAAGTGAGCCACCAGAATGGACGAAGTGTTTCTCTGCCACTCTCTATGCACTCCCTCGGATGTCCTCCCTACCCTCGCAGCTGCTCTGCTGCCCTCTGCTCCCAGCACCTTCTAAAGCACCAGTGTCCTTCCTTTCCTGTTCAACCCCATTTCTTCCCTACTTTTCCTTACCAACATCCCTCTTTTTGAAGCTTAGTCTCGTTTTATGACCACTGCCAACACTCTGAGGCCAGAAACGTCTTTGTGAAGAAGGCAAAAATCACTGCATCCATTCTGAACGGCTTCTGTGCATGTTTCATGAGCTACTTCACCCTCATTTAAACAGAATCCTTTTTACAGCATGACACATGGTGCCAAGGACACCTCAAAACAATTAATTCACTGCGTATAAATCAGCACAGATTGGACACGCCATCCAGCAGAAGGGATGCCTTCCCCAGAGTGCTGCACTTCATCACTTTACACAGCTTGGCACAAGAGGCACACCAGGAGCGTAAGCCGCTCCATCGCAAACGCCCCGATTTTCCCATTGATGAGAAAAGGGAATACGTTCCATCACCATGAATAAATTCCCTCTTCTCATCTCCAGCGGCTCACGCTTCCCATGGACTGGAAAGCTGGTTCCAGTCACACCCCAGCCCCTCGGCAGGGTCAGGGCAGTACCGACACACTGCACAAACCCCCGCTCCTGCCCAGCCCCATGGCCCCACCGCTCCCACAGCGCCGGAGGGGAGGACACGTGTGTGACGGAGACCGGCCCCGCGTCCTGCTCCCGGCTCCACCGCTGCCATGGGCGCCCTCCGCGCCCCACACACCCCTCCCACCGCCTCTCGTCCCTCAGCCCCACTCGCGACCAAGGCTCGCTTCCACCCCCCCGTACCCGCGTCCTCCTCGTCGAAGCTGTTCATGCAGGGGAAGTAGATGGCCAGGGCCTCGAAGGAGGCGGAGAGGCTGAGGCGGCTCTGCGACCGCTCCATGAAGAGCCCAGATCCGGGGGCGCCGCCGGGGGTCTCGCCCGCCGCCGCCGGCGGCTTGGCCAGCTTCGCCGCCCCATTCTTCACTCGGAGCACGGCCCGCGGCGTCTTGGCTGCGGCGGTGGCCGCGGTGAGGCGGCGGGGCGAGACGAGACGAGGCGAGGCGGGAGCGCGGAGCAGCGCGGAGCGGAGCCACCTGCTACCGCCCGGCGCTCTGGGCGCCGCCCCGCCCCGCCGCCCCGCCCCGCGCCCGCCAGCGCCGCCGCCAATCACCGCCCGCAGCGGGGGGACGGGCAGGGGATCCTCAGCCCCGCGGCCATCTTCCGGATGGAGTTGGGGACCGTACGGGCGTTCTCCCGGCTTGTGTGGGCCCGGGTGTGCCGCGCACCCTGCCCTTGGTCCTGTGTGTGTGTCCCAGGAATACTCTCGAGACTTGAAGGAGGATTCTCCCAAAAGAGGGGAGATAAACGATGCATTTCAGGAGCACCCCAGCCCACGGAGAGCCACCTGAGGGGCAGCTGCTCCCCTGAGGTGGATGCAGGGTAAAGGGTTCTTATGCGCCTGCAGGCTGACACTGATGGAGAGAATATAGACTAGTTTGGGTTGGAAATGACCTTAAAATCATCCAGTCCCACGGGGAGGGATGCTTTTCACTAGAACAGGTTGCTCCAAGCCGCTGTGTCCAGCCAGGCCTTGAGCACTGCCAGGGATGGGGCAGCCACAGCTTCTCTGGGCACCCTGTGCCAGCGCCTCAGCACCCTCACAGGGAGATCCTTCCCTCTCACCTCTGAAGAAACGTTTCAGTCATCGCTCGTATCCAAAGGCCCTCTGTGTCCTCAGAAGAGGCTATTCCCAACCAGGCCACGACAGCTATTTGTGTGCATTGGACTTTTTCCCCTTTCCTCCATCCACATCCCAAGGGCCATTGTCATCAATGCCCACCAGCAGAAGTCTTCTTTCCCCAGTACCTCTCTTCAGGCGCCAAAAAACCCACTGAAACCAACCAACCCCTCAAAACACTGGAAGACCATGGAAGCATACAAGCTCCCAAGCAGAAAGCACATAAACCAAGTGGTCTTCCTTGGTGATTGATCGGAAGGCTGCTGCCTGCTTGGCTGACCATTTAAACCAGTTGTGCAGCACACCGGTAGGTAGGTGCTGGTGGGAAGTTGTTCTGTGAAGAGCGTGAAGTTTAGATCCTTCCCAAAAGCTAGCTCCATGTATGTCTTTTCTGACAAGCCTGATGGAGAATTACTGGCTCAAAAGTACCAGCTGTCTGCAGGTGCTGAGTATAGACATCACAGTATCACCCGTTTCCACTTTGGGAAAGGAAACCAGCATATCCTCATTTATTCAGTGGAACAAATCCTGGTATGGGATCAGGCAGAGCATGTTTTCTGACAGCAACTTGATCTCCCCAGCATGGCTGCTGTCCCCTCAGGGCACAAAGGACTATGTTTGTCACGCACTGGGTCTTTTGACCCATCAAAATTCCCAAATGCCATCCCATTGAATGCATGAAGTGACAGGTCTGTTTGTGCTATTCCAAGAATGCAGATTAGAGCCCAACATCTCTCTAAGAAGAATTGTGGCTAAAACTACTGTGCACTGAGTGCTGCAGAGCAACAGCCTGAAGTGAAAAAATGCTTTCCTCCTGCAGCACTGGAGCCCAGCTGCAGACAACTGGAAGATAACTGAACTGGGCATCCCGGTCAGTCAATCCCAGCACTCAGCTCATCCCCACTAGAGCTCTAGTAGAGCTAGAGTCCTCATACTTACAAATACTGCTTTTGGGTTTAGTTCAGAGCAAGCAACATCAGAATTAGAGCCCATAAGATTACCCGTACTCTTCTTTCAAACACTTGATGAAACAATCCAGTAAGAGTTTTCTATCTACTGAAAATCCTACCAAAGCGTGTTTGCGGCTGCCAGCGTGAGGAAGCAGTGAGAGCAGGGCTGCTCCCACAGAAGGGGAGCCAGGAGCAGTCCCACACCACAGGACATGATCAGGGGGTGGTGCAACAGGTCCTGTCAACACACCAGCTCCAACGTCAGCCAGGAAAAGCCAAACACCAGTTCAGGAACAGGCCTGAGACAGGCTCACTTACAGCATGACCCAGGCAAGAACTGAAGGTCCCTGGGGTTGGAGGTTAAATAGAGCTCCTGGCAGAGGGAGTGAATGTGAGTCCCAGTCCTTGTCAGGGCAATTAAAGCTGATTAGTGCACTCCCAGCCCTGACATTTAGAGTCTTCATTATTGGTGATGCATCCAGAGGTCATTTGAATATCAGATGCCAGGCTGAGCTTGCAGAGCTTCCTAATAGAAAATACATTTTTTAATTCAAAATCTAATCAAAATTTGCTCTGGAGTTAGTGAGTTACATGAATTCCTCATCAGAGCCAGACTGGGGAGGCAGTAAAGCAGAAGGAACAGAATGAACTTATTACAGACAATGATGACTCCAGGTCTGAGTTTTGAAAGGCAGGGATATCAGTGAGGAATGTATTACCATATGTTTAAAAAGAGATTTCAATAGCACCAATCAAGGCATTAGCAGCAATAGGGACAAATCCAAGTGCACTAAAGCTGTTAAGATAGCTCCTGTCTAGCAGTCCTGGCAGCACATTTGATCCTAGGAGCAAGAAGCATCTGTGAATCAAAATCTGCTTCCAGGTTCCTAGGCACAGGAGGTACCTAGAAGTGCTGGGAGCTGCTTTCCATTCATTTAAAGCATGCAAGGAAAAATTTAAATGGGGAATGGAAATTTAGTCTCAATTTTATGCTGTGGTCATCTAAACATAGAATCACAGACATCTCTTGTTTCACTACATCTTGAAAGCATAGTGATGGCAGAGGTACCAGTGCCTAATGGACGGCACAGACCTGTGGTCTGGATATCTGATCTCTACCCTAGTGGTCTTTTCTGTACTTCACTTTCTTCGCCAGTGTGCTGGGACCCTTCTGCTCTGAGTGCTCCAAGATCTACCAATGAGGTGCTGAGGGGGACCATCACCATGACCCACTGCGCACCTTTATCTGCCAGCTTCCCTTCCTTCTGCAGACATGCCTTCTCAGCACCACTTGGTCACATCTTCTCAATCCTTCTGTTGTGCATTTTTATCCAAGCTGTCTCACACCTCCCTCTTTACCATACCTGTGGGACTGCCCACGCTCAGGTCCTTTCCTGCGCCTTTATGTTTCAGGGGGCCTTGGGCTGAGTGGTCTCAGCCTCATCCCTTAGCTTTGGTGGCACCTGCCTCTCATTTGCTTGCTACATTTTGTTCCTCAGGACAGGGACCTGCCTAACTCGTCTACTGCAGGGTTCTTAGATTACCGGTTGGGCCAAAACACCCTAAACCAAAACCATCTGCCTTGAAGTGAGACAAAATGCATTGACAGCTGGAAATCAGATGGACAGTTAAAGGCATAATGCCCTCCAGATGCCTGGAGGAAGCAGTTTGTTTTGGCTGCCTGCTTAAGGGAAATAAGGATTTGCAGTAAAGCTGGAAACTGTTAGTCCATAAGTGTTCCTCTTCACTGATCATCATGGACAGAAAGATCCTTGGGAGAGACCTAGAGAAGAGAGGATAAACAAGGCGGAAGATTCCTGTGATGTTGTAAATAAGCTGAGAGTGCAACTGAGAACAAATAAACTCAAAGATTTACTGCCTCCAGAATAGCACGTTTGTGGCTGCTGTAGTGGAAGTGGTTAATTGATTGTTTCCCCAGTGAAGCAGGCTCTGACTGATTGAACCATGGAAAGCTCTGATAGATTTTTCCTGCTGGCTCTTTCTCTTCCCGCTAGGTTATGTAGCGTGTATTTTTGCCTTCAGTCTTAGGTGTCTGGGTCAGCCTAGGAAGTTAGGCTTTGTAGAGTGGAGTGAGAGGATATACTGCCGTCTCCCTCTTGTACTCCCCTACAGTTCTATCTGTGCCTGTTTGGAAATAAACCCAAACTCCCTGGTTTGTGTGTGTTGCTCTCTCAGCCCTGCCTGCCCACTGCTTGCTCAAAAAAGAGTCCACGTGCTAGGAGCAAAAATGCAGCAGAGAAACAAACCCTGCTAGTGAAAACACATCTTGTGCATAAATCTACTCAGAGTAAATACAGCATCCCTAAGGGTAAGGAGAGTTGAGCTCCTCCTGTCACACCACCTCTCCTTCTCCAGGGCGAAGCTGATGCCAGAACCAGGAAGTTCATAGCTGGTAGTGCATGATGTTCTCCACCCCATGAAAGCAAATACAAACCTGATCATCCCTGCTGTCCAGGGCTGTAATTGATTCCCTTACCTGACTCGAGTTCCTCTTGGTCTTTCTGGGCAGACTGGAGGGCAGGAGGTGAGATGTGCTGAGCATGGATACAGACAACCACTGAATAAACACCACAGAATGGCCTGGCATTGCCACCTCCAGTCTTGCAGCTTTACAGCCATACAGGATGGTGCTGAGAGATAGTGAGGCAATGTGCCCAGCTACACCAAGTACCAGTTTCACTGAGCTTGGTTGTATAACTTGTATAACAATGTGTATTTTAATTTATTATTCCTTGTTATTTATGTTGAGGGAATGTTGCAGACTGATGCTAAACGCAGAGTGAAAGCCTCTCTATTCCCCAAGTGCTCACTGTCTAAGTAGTCAAAACAAAGAGCAGAAAGCAATTTAATTCTTCTCATACAAGTTCAGGGTACAAAGCATGGGAGTTTTACTTGGCTTGCCCAAGACCACATAAGGAAAGTCTTTGTTGGAGCTAAGATTTGAATGCAGATTTCCTGCCTTAATGTCAAGACTCCTATCTGCTTTTCACTAATGCAAGCAATATTCTAACCTAAGGAAAATTGCATTGTAAGCCAGACAGGCTTTTACAGCATCCTTTGCTGGCTGGGATCCAGGCAAGCCAGGAGTGCTCTGGTGTGTTGATAGCCCAACCACATGCATGTGCTGCTGTGGCGTCGCAAGTGCTGCCCTAAAAAGCCAGAACACTACACTGTGTGCGTGGTGGCATTCAAAATACGCTGCACTTATTTAAACCCAAATCCCATCTAGAATCAGATTTGTGTTCAGTCTTGCAGTTCTTCCACCCTTTTCTCCTGACATCCTTTTGACTTAAAGTCACATCTGTTTTGCTATCAAAACCAAGCCCACAAAGGTGCTAAACCACTAGTGAGACAGCCAAGAGGATGAGTAATGCGATGCTGTCATTAGTAAGTCCCTTACTAGCCGTGCTTCTCACATTTGTCTAGCCTGCTTTTCCCAAGGGTTAAGAAAACTTGAGGCTACGCAGTACATGCTGTACTCTGTTTTTACTGCTGATACCTACTAAATCTGGACAGGTTCAGCCCATTCAGTGGCTTCCAATCCCTGGGAGCAGGAGTGTGGGAATGGATTAGGCACTGCCATGGGATATAACTCAGCAGACTATCCTCTCCTTCCTTCACTTTGCCTTCCCAAATGTTGGGGCTTTGTGTTGCTTGGTGTTTTTTTCCAGTTCAGTCAGACAAGATGGTAAATGGATGTTAAATCAGGCTGATTCTTTTCCAGTGACTAAAATGTGGACCCAGACTGATGAAGTGCAGGGTAGTGTAATTTGCAGACAAATGTTGTCTGTTCCAATATTCAGCCACAAGCAAGAGGGAAGAGGAGACACCTGCATATAGAAAATACTGTTAAGAGCAGGTTCTTGCTTATCCACTTCCCTGGTTTATCATAAACACACCACCTCCCTAGGGGCCATGATATTCCCCAGCTCTCCAGACTTCGAAACGTTAGGCACACTGAGGAAGAGTTTGAAAGACCTGGGAAAAAAAGGATAGAAGAGCAACAGCAAGAAAGAAGCCCAAACTGCTGAACTTCAGGAGGCACAAGAGGAGAAGGAAAGAACTGGGGACTTTAACCAGTCCAAAGAAGTTTTGCAGCCACAGGCAAGTTCAAGACAGCCAGAGAAATGGACTTAGGGCCAGGAGCAAAAATGAGGCACTAAGTAAGAACTCCTCTAGCTCCTCTATAGAGCTTAATGAGAGAAAAGCCCACCTGGAAACTCAATCAATAGTTATAAGCATCTGGATATTAAAGCAGCAGGTTGATTGGCCGCAAGTGGTAGAGTGCTGCAGCTCAGGTGGATGTCTGTCCGGCATGGGTGTGAAAACAAAGAGGCCGCTTTTGAAAACCTGGACCACAGTGTCTTCATTCTGCACAGCATTCTGTGGAGTGGAGATTTTGTGGAAAATATCCTGAAGGTTTGAGCGAAAAGCGTTAGCAGATTGTGGCAGAATGAAAGCATGGAATTGTGCAGACAACCCACTTCCTTCAGTCCTTTCATTCATACCCGCTTATGGTGTTGGCATTGTCACAAGTGGAGGCGATGCTGGGAATGACAGGTGGAATTTAGTGCATTTGAATTTTAATCAGCAATTATTGTAAAACACAATAATGCTTCAACTAGTGGGTAATTTAACTCCAATTCCAAAAATATGGACTCATCCACTTTAGCTGTAAATTTCCAGCCTCTTTCCTCCAAGCAAACTAGCATATAGAAATGTATGAATGATAACCAAGCAAAGTAATGACGGATGGAGAATTAAGATGTCTTAGAACTATCCAGCCAAATTGCATAGCAATAGTATGGCACCTGTCCCGAGTCATACTTAGAAAGATTCAGGCTTACTTCTCACTGCCATTAAAAGGACTATGTGTCCACCTGGTTCCCCCTGCATACACACAGTGTGTGTGAAAGGAGGGTAAATGTTTAAATACTGTTGTAATGTTTACATTCAGTGCCAAGACTGGCAAGTTCTGCTTACCTGGAAGGCATACAGAAAATAGACATCTCGTCTCTCTGGTATTAGCTTCCGAGTTTGAAAATACAAATCTAGCTTTTTAAGTAAGGATGTGTTTGTGAGCTGCCTTCACGCGCTGTAGTTCAGTAGCCCTCAGTGCAGAACACCTCCATCCATCCCTGGGAAGAATCCCATAGCAGGGATCACCCCATGCCCTGGGCAGCCCCCGTGCCCCAAGCCAGCTTTGCAGGGCTTGGGTAGCTCAGCCCCTTGTCAGGAGGTCAAGAAACGCAGAAAATCATAGAATCTCAGGCTGGTTTGCGTTGAAGAGACCTTAAAGCTCATGCAGTTCCAACCCACTGCCACGGGCAGAGACACCTTCCACTGGAGCAGGTTGTTCCAAGCCCTTGTGTCCAAACTGGCCTTGAGCACTGCCAGGGACGGGGCAGCCACAGCTTCTCTGGGCACCCTGTGCCAGTGCACCACCACCCTCATAGTAAAGAATTTCTTCCAAATATCTGATCTCAATCTCCTCTGTCAGGTTAAAGCCATTCCCCCTTATCCCATCCCTACAGGCCCTTGTCCAAAGCTCCTCTCCAGGTTGTTCTTAGCCTCTTTAGGCACTGGGAGCTGCTCTAAGGTTTCCCAGAGTCTTCTCTTCTCCGGGTAGAGCAAGGGCATGTAAACGGTGCTGCAGCAACTCGTGTGCTGCTGGTGCTGGAGCTCATTTCGTTCAGGTTTTCCTGCAGTCTGTGGCACAAACCCTCCCTTAGAGCAGATACTCTCAGCAGCTCAGTGAATGGTAATTTAATTTAGATTTAATGTTAGTTCTTTTAGTTGCCAGAATAAATACTCATGTGGATGAAATGTTCCTCATGGTAGCATGCCTCATCTCGACATTTCTGCTCCCTCCACAGGAGTGGTATATTGGGATCATCCATGCTGCTGAAGTCTGTGGTTTTGGGACTACCATCCGCTTTGCACTCATGCTCTCAGCTTGGGAGGTAACAGGCTTGTGAAATATCTTTTTAAAATGAGTCTGCTGAGCCTGTAATAAGAACAGGACAGAAATAATCCTGTGCACAGCTTCCTACAGATGGGCTTTAGTACTTGTAAAAGTTGTAGCAAATGGATTTGCTCCGGGCTTGGATAGACATTGGCAGATTTATAGAATGAGATGCAACATAGTGGCTGCAGCAAAATTGCTTCTTGGAGGGAGAAGTCACTGCAAGCACTCGAGGATACTCCGGATGTGTTGCCACCTTGCGCCTGCGCTGAGGCTGGTCTCAGCCAAAAAAGCTTTTGTGTCCTGCAGTGTGGGGCAAGACCCTAGAAACCAGTGGAGAAAGGGAAAAGTGCTTTTTCTTCATCTCAACGGCCAGCAACAGTTTGGTAAAACACATTTGTATTTTTATAGTTCTGCCCCAAAGGCTGCATTTACCCTTTTTCCTTGTTTTTTCGCCCTGTCTTTTCTCTCCCTCTTTTCTCCAGGCTGCGATAACCATGTTCCAAAATGAAAGGAAGATTCGCTTGTCTGCAGTTACCAGGGGGGCTAAATTTGTTCTACATTATGCACATTTTTCACTATGCAGCATTTTTTGCTGAACTTGGGAGGAATGATGTTACATAAGGAGCCCCAACAGATTGTTTATAGAAGACTGTACAAGACAAATAATTTGAAGCTGTGACTCAAACTGTGTATCTACAAACTGAAGGCAAGACCAGTTATGATCCACCAAGTGATAGCACAAGTTTTACCATAATACCCTAAAGCACTGCATCAACTTGAAAATAAACAGAGATCTCAATAACCTGCTGTGTTCCTCACAGCAAGCTCACATTTAGCTTCCCAGCTCTTGTCTGTCTGCTGACGTAACCCATCTTAAAGCCAAAAATAATGTGCATTACCTTTCAAAATGCCTTATCTATATATGCCATCAACGGGCTGCCCTTTCAAGTGTTGTAATTTGTCTCTTAATTCTCTAAATATAGAAAACTCTAGGAGGAAATATAAGGGATTTTGTACTGGGAAGAATATATATCTTCTGAAAATTTAAATTAAAGAAGAACATGATAAAATTCACTACAAGCATATCTTGGAAATATATTTTTACATGGATTGCTTTAGTAGTCTCAGAGCCATTATATTTCTTATCATCTGTCTATAAAGATAGATTGGCTCTGGTACTACCAGTAAAAACACAGATAATGTTTTCATGTTTTTACAGACACTATATTTAACACTAAATGCTTGGATCTATCACTCCATTTCTTATCTCACCAGTCTTATTTTTATTCCCCTCTTCACATTTAATTTCTTTTTTTTTTTTACATTTGCAAACTCATCAAATCCTTCATCTTTGTCAGTCTTTTTGAGGGCATCGTTGTCAACACTCCCAATGCGATTCAGACTGGGTTCCACACTTTTTGCCACAGAGAACTCTTCAAATTGCTTCCAATCGTCAAAATTTAGTCCCACTCATTCAAACACTCAGTGAAAGTGCTGTAAAAACAGTTTGCCATATTTTTTCTTGCTGCCAAAAAGACTCCCTCACTTTCAAGTTCAACTATTAAAGTGTTTATCATTATTGCCTGTAAATGTGCCCTTTTTGTACTTCAATTCTTACCATTCAAGGTTTGATGTTCCCTCTTTCACAAAGGTTCAGTGTTCAGTTTCCTTGACTCTAGTAGAAAACAAACCATCTTCAGTTGGCTTTAGACAAAATGGAGTTGCAGCGCTGATTCAGGACTGCTGAAAAACTGCTTTAATAAAATAGGACACTTGTCACATGAAAGAAAATATGGTTTGAACATGTCTTAGAGGTCAATAAATCTGTTGCTGGCTGGCTGTAGAGATAACTACCTTGTCTTACAAGGTCCAAGACTTGCTTTTAGTTTATTTCAATACAATTGTGTAGGATGTAGAAATAAGGGAAGTAGGTATTCACCACTGACTATGCACCAGCCTATACTGTACCAGCTCTTCTCTGGATCCCTTGTGGGCTGGGTGGACAAGATAATCCCCATCCTGGAGGCTGAGGTTTAGGGGGTTTTTAGCTTTGTAAACACCGTGTTTGCTTTTCTCCCTTCTGCCTGTCTAAAATTGACATCAATAAAGGAGGCAGGAAGTTTGGAGAAACAGACACTACTGTTTCTCCAGCAGTGTCTGCCCAAGGTCTTAGTAGGCTCTTCAGCATCGGTACCAGCTCACTATGGGGATCCAGTGGCTCGAGTCCATTTTCAGTTTATTCTTGGTTTTGCTTTTCAGGACAAAATACACTCAGTGCTGGAGCCCTGGATGGACACTGGAGGAGATGCTTCCCCTATGCGCACTTCCCTCAGTCCCTAGCTGATTGCTCTGTCAGGCATCTGCCCAGCTTCCCTGTGCCAGGAGCTCTACTCCCTGTCAAGGCCAAGAGTTACAGTGGCCTTACACATCCAAGTATTTGAAGGAAATGTGAAATACTGAGATATGAGTGGATTAGATGTCTGGGCAGCTGAAGGCCAGGCTTAAGCTCAGAGCCCTGAATTCCCTGTGAACTCTCCTACAATGAACTTTGCAGCAGAAACCTGTGTACCCTGTGAGGTATACCGCAGCCCCATGGGGTTTGCTCTCACTGCCTGGCTGCTGGGGGAGCTGCAGGATGCTCAGCTGCAGCACTCAGCTCTGTGGTCCCCACCTTGCTGGGATGAGGCCTTGGCACGGGCAGTGCAGGAGCACTCCTGTCCCAGGTACATGCCGTGGGTGTTACATGCGTTGGTGCAATGGAAGAACCCACCTGGTTCTTCCTCATGCAGGAGACAGAGGCAGGGAACACCTCTTAAGATATCTGCTCTCATCATAACACGAGTCCCCTTTGTCTCTCTTCAGTGCACAACTTTGTTGTGGACGTTAGTCCTTGATGAGAGGAAAAGCGTATGGATAGCAGGGTTTCTCTGATACTGCTTGGTTTTCCCAGCTTTTAGCTAGACCTGCACCACCTCCCTGCTCTTCTGTGGCCCCCATGCATGCTCAGGGAGCCAGAGGCAACCACTGCTGTGCCAGCTCTGTACTGGGTGGGATGCCCAGCATGGCACTGTCCCTCCTTGGCTGCCCATCAGAGAAAAATATAGAAACTGCATCCATCTCCAAAAGACTTTGATATTTAGTTTTCTTTCCATTTGATTTGCTATTTTCTGAAACAATCTCAGCAGTGAAAAGCCTTTTCAGAGTAAAACAAGTGGTTTTCTTTCTCCTGAAAACGCTGAAACAAGATGTTTGGATGCTGCCAGATCTTTTTGTTTGTTTGTTTCATTTCAAAACAAGATTCCAGTGAAATGCAGTCGATTTTGTGAAGTGCTTTGATTTTGATGGGCTTGTGTATGATGGCTTAAATATTTTCCTGGTTATCTCCACTTGGGAGAAGTGGGAAGGAAGGCAGACCAGATGTCACACAGTGCGTTGCGAAACTGGCACCAATCTCACAAACAGCATGAGGAAGTGCGGGAACATGGTGTGGGTGCATGTGGGGCTCGGGAAAGGACATGCTAAAAGAAGAGAGAATCATGGAAACCTGTCTGATGACGGGTCCATGGAACCACTGGTGGCCTCGTTCTGGTACCAGCCTCTTGCTGACTTTCCAAGTGACCTCAAACAAAGTGGCCTGTAAGAAGGAAATAGTAGAGTGACCCCTCAGACCACTGCATCTGCTGAGAATTTAGGCTTTTTAGGGCTGTGATACCCTTTTGCGTTGTCATTTTGAACAGCAGCTTGAACAACACAGCCCTCGTCTAGGCTTTGGGCTCTTTGCTTTGTGCAAAGCAAGCAAGAAGATTAATTGCCTGGACCTGTGAGTTTTTGTTAAGACAGGCTGTGGCAGAAGAATTTAAATGCATCCTGCAGACACAAAAAGAAATCCGGGCTTTGCAAAGTCAAAGAGAAGCAGTTTTGCCCTCCTGGGAACTACAAAATAGGTTGGGATGCCAAAAATAACCTGCTACTAGTTATAGATGCTCCAGCTCTTTTACCGAGACATGAAAACCTGAGCTGAGTTTAATACGAGACACTTCTTTAGTGTCACTGTGACCTTCTGCAGATTTCCCACCCCAGCTCTGACTAAATTACAGCTGAATCCATCCTGTCACTTCATTGCTTTATTCTGGCTCTTGCGCTGAGCTGGGCTGATGAATCTCAGTGAGATTCAACAGCTCCGTTTCATCTGCATGAAAACCCGGTTCCCAAGTGGCTGGTCCATATTGTCAGGAAACAGAGCGGAGTTTGGGCTCCTATTCTCAGAAACACCCAGATGAGATGGGAGCTTCTCAGTGGTGGTTTGGGGATCAGGGTTTCTGCTTCTATTGGTTTAGGATTGGAGACCCAGCTGGCTTAAGAGGTTTAACACTTTCGCACTTGCATCGGCAGAGCAGCAACTGACCCTAAATTTCAGAGGGAAAGTATTTGGCCCTCTTAAGAGAGTTACAACCCAGGGATTTTCCTGAGGGAGATTATCTAGACCACAAATCAAGCTGGTGAATTCCTCCTCTAGAGACCACTGGACACAGGGGAAACACAGGAGATCATCTGAATAGGGCCACAGAAGAGGGGGATGAGCACACACAGACCTTCCTGTTCAAGCACAGAGAGCAGCCCCAAGTGCTCTCCATGGAAGTGGAGGAAGTTAGAGGCAGCAGGTGATGGCAGGGAGGGGTTGAAATGTGGAGGTTGGTCCTTCTCCTCCCCACCTTTTTTATTACAGCTATTACATATTTCTTATGCTCTTTTCTAGCCTCAGGAGAGCCAGACCCTGCTCTGTGTTTTGGAGAAGCCATGAGCTGAACAGAGGCAGGATTTCAACTGGGGATAAGTGTCTTGAAGGATAGATCAACAGTCTGATATTAAGGGCTGGGATGCTCATGCCTCCTACTCCCTGTGCCCTTGCTCCTGCAGCGCCTGAGCAGAGGGGTGAAGAAGTGCAGCCAAGGGGGTCACTGGAACAAAGACAGATAAACAAAGGATAATCTTTCAGGCAATAATTCATCATTTAAAGCCAAAGCAGAGAAACAATTTCCCAGCTAGCACAGCATTAAACAGATGGACTAAACCACTTCGGCAGCAAGCAGGTATATTGGGGCTCAGAAAACCCATCCGGCCACAGCCACAGGCAGTTATCCCACGACTCAGGTGTTTCCAAGCCTGGATGGCTAAATCCCTCACTGCAGCCATTGCTTTTATTGATTTATTTATTTGCAAGAAGGGCCAGCGATATCTCTGGAGGATGCTTGCAGTGGTACAGCCTCTGCCTGAGGAACAGATGCTCTTCTGGCAAATCATTTCCATTTGCAAGACTTCACATCAAGAGAGCAAACATGAGCCATTTGCGCTGCCTTCACCCCAGCCTCCTCCTCTATCCTCAGCTCTGCCCTGGCCTTGCCACTGCCAGAGGTATGATGTTGTTTCAGTGTCAAAGCATGCAATAACTGGTGTAGTCTCCTGCTGATTTGCCTGGTTTGCTTCAGGCAGAGCCTTTAGTTCATCCAGGTCATGTCAGAGGTGGAACAGAAGCCAGCAAGAAAAGGGGGGAGGCCCAGGAGGAGGTTGGTTAGTGCTGCAGTCTGGCACTTACACGTTCATGAATTTTCTGAAGGCAGAGAAGGGGCTGTGGCTCCATTACTGGGGTGCTGCAACTCCGTAGCCGTGTGGCATGAAAGCATCTTTCCTTTCCTCCTCCACCCAGGAGTGACCCAGGCAGAGGGCAGGCTGGTGCTGGGGCAGCCACTCATCTGCTCTGAAACCTGGTGAGGAGAAGGAGGAGGAGAAGAGCTCGGAGCTACCCAGAGGCGGCTGATGCTGCTGTTGCTGTTGGCAAGCTGTCACTCTGACACCTCGCTGCTCAGAGCTCTGACGTCAGATGCCTCTGACAAACTTTGCTGTCAGTCAAAAGCCTTTTCACAAACAGAGGCAGTGACAGTTTGCGATGCAAACACCAGTCCTCGCTGGCTTCTTTCCTTTCTTTGCTGTTTTCAAGCACACAGATTTAAATTTTAAATCTCTGGTCTGTTAATGTCCTCCTGAGCAAATGAACCTTCCCATGGTCTTTAGTGTTGTGTCCTCTCCTCTGCCTGGCTCCTGCCTATTGCCACAGCCCTCAAACTAGCCCTGGCCCTAGGGAGCCTCCCTGCAGCAAACCAAGAGCCCAAAGCCTTGGCTCCACCAAAACCACAAATCTCTCAGGAACCAGGAGTATGGGAAATGGTGAGCAGAACAAAAGCCTCATCTCCTGGGGCTGGCCATGCTTAGCAGGTGGCCGAGATCCTGCAAAGGCTCACTCATTCTGCCTTCCCCTCCCATTCATTTTGCTTTTTCTCCCTTTCCTCCTTGCTGGAGAAAGCAATGCTGGCCCTTCTTTGGAGACCCTTGGTCCTGTGGTATGAGGCTCTGGGGAAAGGCAGAGATGATGCAGCAAGGCAGCGCAGATGGGCCAGGCAGCCAGGCTGGTTCCTTTTTCTCCTCCATCCTGAGCTGTATTGGATCCGAGGAAGCGTAATATTTGCTCGAACATGTCAGTAAATCCCCCTGCACTACAGGAGGTCACCTTCCCTAATCTACGATGTCCAATTGCGTAACTGAGATACTGAACAAATAGCTTAAATTTAATCTATGTTTGCTTCCTTCTCAAGCATGGCAAATCAATTCCTGGGCAAGCAGAGCTTCAGCGCAGGGCTGGGAACACACACTGGTCACGTCAACCTCCGAAAGAGCAGCAAATATAAGATAAATAAACCAAGTGAGGTTTTACTGCCTCTTACAGCACCTCTCCCTGTCAAACATCAAGGCAGGGCTGGTATTTCAGTGCCTGAAGCAGCAGATTTGCAAGGCAAGGTCCTGGGGCCAAGGGAGGAGATGTTGCTCTGGATGTCAGATGGGTGTCAGTGTCATGTGGCACCAGCTCTCTGAAACTCTCCCACCCCATCCAGTGCCAGCGGGAGCATGGCTCCCCCAGTAGACTAAAGACAGCAAGGAAAGGGACAGCTCACAGGACAGCAGGACTGCAGCAGGGCTTGGGAGGTGTCCTGGTGGCAGTGCAAGTGATGGGAAGCAGAAAGTGATTCAATTCTCTTGTTTCCCTCCCTGCTCATTTTTCTTTGGTTCATTAATGACCTTTCATACAACAGCAGGGATATTAATAGGATGCTTCAATTCCAAACGTCCCCATCTCCCCTCCCCGCTCCGCCCCTCTCACCACTTCCTGGCGCTCTGACTTCTTTCACATTAATTAAACCAAATAACAACCTTATACATCTCATCAGGGGAATTAAAAACCTGAACACACCAGCCATGTATTACCCCAGTCACTGCAGACGAAGCAGAGCAAAACCAGCTCTTTTCTCCCTGCCACAGTTTCTCCTTCTCCCTGTTAGAATAAGGATATGCCTTAAACGTCCAATCCCAGCCATCACCAGAGTGGGTAGGAAATGCTATGCTCCTAAGGAGTCCTGCCTGCTCTGCTTCCCTGTCCTGAGCTGCTCTGGTTGGTGTCAAGTGCATGTCATGAGCTGTCACTCTCCTTTGCATGGCACGGATGTCCCAGGCCCTTTGAAGCTCAGCCCCACTCCCTTCAGCACAGCTCAAGGCTGCATCTACCCCAGCTCTGCAGCAAGATCTCACTTACTGCCTCTTGCGTCCATTGCCCAGGGTGAGGGAGGAATAAATAGCACTTGGCATGCTGCGTTTTGCAGCTTGCCCTTTAAAATGCAGACTCCTGCAGAGCCCCTCTGCATCCTGAGCTGCAGCTCAGCCCTTTGCAGGGCAAACACAGTGCAAGCCATATTGCTGCTTGCGGCTTATTTCAGACACCAAAAGTTAGGAGTAAATTCATGCTGAGTGCTCCCTTAGTAGAGTCTTAGTGTCGGCTTCCACACTATAAGGTTGGAGTTATCTGAGGGCTCAGACCACTCTCAGAGATGGAAAATGATTCCGCAAATGCATCCCAAGCAGCTGGGGTTTGTCTGGGCACCTGTGTGGCAGGAAAGTACCTCCATTGCTCCAAAACTGGTGCTGCCAGGAGGTGACAAGAGCAGCAGCATGGGTTTCTGAGGGAAAACCAGCAGAAATTGGATGAGAAGGAGCACATACTCCTCTCTCCAGGGCTGCAGGGAAGTCCTAAATCTGCCCCTGGAGGCAGCCAGAGAGCAGGAGACTGCTCCCCACCCCACAGAGCATCTTCTGCTCAGGAATTGAAAGCGTCAGCCTCAAATCTCCTAATTTACCCTGAGTTTTTAATAGTATTCATAGTGGGAGCCATCTGGACCAGGTACTTTATTAGCTTAGAATAATTCAGCTGCTTGGTTAATCTCATCCCATTTCATAGGGTTCGCTCCAGTTTCCTTGCGGGGCAGCCCGGGACAGGGCAGCGCTGCTGCCCTCACTCTCCTGGCTGACATCTATCCATCACCCCAGACCCTAGTGGGTCTCTAGAGTTCCTCACAAAGCCTCCCTGACCCCTGGCAGAGGCAGAGCTTGGCAGCCCCCAGTGGCCCAGCCATCCAGTGCCACATTCCACATCAGAGGCCTTCCCCACCCTCCTGGGAGCCCAGCAAGCGAGGCTGCTCCTTGCTGTCCCAAACCCTAGCCTTATTACAAAGCCATAATTGAGCCCTTATCAGCCTAAATGATTACATTTCCCTCTATTGAGAGAAACCAATTTGCCAGCAAGTTTCCTTCTGCTCTGCCTGTAGCAATAAGTGGTCTGCAGCTGGTGCCAGGCTTTCTGAGCATGCATGGAGGGGATGGCTGTCATGGACATCGTGTTCCTGTCCACTCCTCTCTTTTCCCCCTTTTCTTTGCTCTGCCGGAGAAATAGCAGGAACCACGTGAATGAGATCATCTGCTCCGAAATCACTCACACTGAATTAATCACCCAGAATGGCAGCAACCACAGTGGGAGCGAGCCAGGGTCACTGGGGAAGGCGCTGGTGGCTTGGGGAGGGGAAGCAGCCCCGTGCAGGGATGGTGTTTCCTGGGCAAAGGTGCCAGAGGAAGAGGCCCTTGCTTTTGCCTGTCTGCTGCTGACCCAGGGCTTTTGCAAGGCATGTAGCAGGACTTGTGTGCAAAGCCCCGAGGGCACAGTGCTGTGCACAGCCCTTTTATCCTCCCAGGGGGACATGGGGAGCAGGGGGTGTCAGCAAGGTGCGTGAGGTGGTCCAGTGCTGCATCCCTGCAGAGGTTGTATTGTAGTGCCAGGGAAACAGCACCAGAGGACATCGGAGAGAGCATCAAGTCTGTGCCCTGATGGCCCTGGCGTGCCCATTTCCCAACAGGGTGCCTCCTCCCATAGCTCCCTCTATGCAGAGGCAGCACTCTGCACAACAGGGACTAAGTTATAGAAGACTGATAGAAAACTGCGGCTGCAGAAAACATCAAATTCCTTCCCTCCATCTTTCCATAAATTAGAAGTGTTTGTCCAGATGAGAGAATCAGGCTTCTCTCTAATGAGAAGCCAGGCTTGAGCTAGATGAATATTTCCCTCCTGTTGCTTTCCTGCTGCCCGCAGCAGTGGGAAGTGGGCAGGGAGGATGGTGCTGGACCTGGAAGGATGCTGCACCCAAGCACAGCTGGCCCAGGAGTAGCTGTCAGCTTTTGTGAAGCTGTGTGACAGGAAGGGGACTTGGCCTGGGTCAGCCTGTAGTGGCAGGTGACCACAGCCACGGTGACAAGGAGAGCATTTTCATAGCAGTAGGTTATCACTCTCCTCCTTGAATGTTTAATACATCCTGGTGCCTGTGATGCTCTCAATGGATGCAGCATCAGGTACCCACACCAGGGGTGCCGCTCCAGCTTTCCCTTGTCCTCTCCCAATGGAAAATGCAAAGGGGAAAAGGTCTTTGGGACAGGGCACAAGCCGGTATTGCCCAGACTGACCCAATATGGGAAACAATGTGAGTCTCAGTGGGAATAAAGCAATTGCACTGGGATGGAAAGGGCAAAGCAGCAAACAGAGCCAAGGGGAGTGACCCAATGTAGAGCAGCTGGTGAGCCAGCAGCACAAGTGAGAGGTGACAGGGAACAGATCATTTCTCCCACTGCTGTGTCAGCCGTGACAATTCCCCAGTGGGGTCTCTGCAGCCTGCATGGAAATTGTGCCCACAGGGACATGTCATGGCTCGGCACAGGGACACAGCCTCCTCCCGCTGCCACACCAAGCACCAGACTCCACCTGAGCTCTGGAGCAGCTTTGATCCTCAGCCCGCAACTGATGCAGCAGGGAGCCTGAACAGCAGCAAATGCATTTCCTCACAGCTGAGGCTGAAGTGTTCGTGGTGCCATGGATCTGACCACAAACACTTCAGTGTGTGCTTAGTATCTTGCTCCCTGTCCCAGACTGCTCCTTCCTTCTCCCAGCTCCTGGCCTCTGTGGTTCATTTAATCACTTGTGATTATATCCTTGTTCATCTGGCACAGACCTGCATTCCTGCCAGATAAAATGATGGTCAGTGCTCAGGTCTGCCAACAGGAGTGAGTTATTTCCCACAGAGGATCTCAAAGCATTTTGCATTTGTCACCCCACTTGCAGAGGTGCAAGAACATGAACAGGTTTGTTAATCATTATCTAGCAAGATGAACACTCATGCCCAGGTGACTGGCGCTAAGGATGAGCTGCAGGGAGCTGCTACATGGGGACACAGGGGCCAGCACTGCCTGCATCAAGCCACGCACACTCAGTTTTACTTCCACAAGTATTTTTGCAGGCAGTGTTGTTCTAATAACTTGACAATATCCATCACACAGCCAGAGAGGGATGCTGCACTCTTGCTGGGGACAGCCATCTCCATTCAGCTCCAAGCTTAGCTCCTGGTCCCAGGGTCAGTTATGGAATCAGCTGCATAAAGCCACCTAAATTTGAGACATCAAGGGGAAAAAGCATTTGTCCAAGCTCCTGCTCACTCCCCTACGGCGATGATGCTAACTCTAAATCGGACATTTGCCTTGCACAGCTATGTCCTTGCACCCCAAGACATGATGTTGGTGGGTCTGGATTAATTTATCAGCTAGAAGATATACACCTGAGGATCCAGCCCTGGGCGTGAGCCCCTGGCAGCCCCCAGTCCCTGCTCCCCACCTCCCCTGGCTGCTGCAAAGCCATTGCATGTCTCCAGCCAGGGTTGCGGAGCCCAGCAAAGCCCATTAACACCCACCCAGCATCCCACAGGAGGAGCTGGGCTTCAGTACCCTGAGCTCTAAGGTAACAAGGAGGTTGTGTCCCAGCAGTGTCTTAAGACTGAGATCAGTTCAAAATAGGGATGCTCAGACATGCACTTCCCAGTGTGAGTGCAGGCAGGGAGGGCTGTGTGTATGCACTCAGGGCTTCTTTAGGGTTTTAGGAATACCAGGGAAATTAAGTATTTTTTGGCTCCTTTTGGTGCTTTCTAGAAAATCATATGCAGTAATGAAATGCTGGTGTGTGAACTCGAAGCAGTCAGTAGCCTAGATAATGTCCAAATGCACTTTGTGTTTTGCCTGCTTCAAAGAATCCAAACTATGTTTTACATTTGTGCCCATCAGAAACCCAAGCTCCTGTCCCACAACAGACATAATAAGGTATGGCTGAAAATACAAAGATTTAATAAAAACTTGGCAGTAATTTGGCTCTTAATCCCAAACACAATCTCTCCGCTCAAATAACTGCAGTCCCTGCAAGATTAAATTCTCCCTACGTATTGTTTGTAAGTCTGATACCTTCTATCAAGCTCAGCTGGGTTTTAAGTTCTTAAATCATGGCTCTGTAATTGCACATCTTATTCAGTCTGTGATGCAAAGAGCTCCCAGGGAAGCTTCTATAAAGACTTCTTCGTATTTGACAGTAGTGTGACACTTGCATGTATTCTGGAGGCTACACAGGGTGGGGAATGCAAGGGGTGGATGCCTTCTAAAAGCAAGAGGAGGCTGTGGCTCGTGTTGTCTTTTACCACCGAGCAACAGGTCCCAGAAAAATCAGGACATCTGCAAACTGTTCTTGAGCTGGCTGCTTCCTAAGTGATGGGAAATCTGTTCCTCAGGCAGAAAGGGCTTGGGGAAAGGTGGGAATAGTCACCCCCCTTGTCCTGGCCCTCATTTTCTTCCAGTAATTAGCAAAATCCCAATTCACAATGGATAACTGAATAGATGTTTTAAGCGTGGGCTATGAGGAGAAACAGGCAGTGATGAAAAGAGGTCTGAAACTCAAGAGACCTGGTACAGCACCAGGCTCTTCCAGATGACCTCGGGCAAGTCCTTTGATCCTTATATCCCCCTGGAAACACCAATAAGGAGCCTTCCCTCTCCCCCTCTCTCATCAGCTTGGACTGCAGCCCTGCAGGTAATGCAGGGCTGAGCTCTGGGCTGTCAGGACAATGGTCCACATCAAGCTGGAGCTGTGGTGGGAGGGGGACAGGTCCTGGGGGGGGTGGGGTGGGGAATGCTCACACTCTCTTGTTTTTAACAGCCTTCCTCAGGCCAGGAATCTGCAGTGCTCCCTTCCCAGTGTTCGGATTGCCTTGTGCAGTGAGGGCAACTGGCAGAAGAGGCCAGCTGCAGTCAGGGCTCAGCCTCCCTCATCTCCTGCTACTTTATCCCAGTCCTCCTGCTCCCAGGGTATCATACAGGAGCCTTTCTCTTCCTCTGAGGACTGTTTCAGGATCTAGAAGAACATTGCTGAAGCCACAGGTAGAGGCACAGGGATGGGAGATTACTGGAGGAGAAGACTTATGGGCAAAGCTCAATCCTGATTCCCTGTTTGGATCAGGAGGTTTTGTCTACATCAGCAAGTGGGTCCCTGTAACGTGGGCTTTTCTCAAAGCAGCTGCTAGGGAACAGTGGGAAAACACAGCTTCAGCACAGGGAAAATGTCCCTTGGCTTTATTGCACTTTGCCTGGACAAAAGCAGGATCCCGCAAAGAAACAGTCACCACGAAGGACCAACTATGTTGGTTTTGTCTATGCAAAGCCCTCCAAAACCCCTGTTTCCCTGGAGCTTGATGAAGAAACGCCCTGCAAACTGTGCTGCTGCAATAGGCAGGTCCTCTCTGCATCTTGCTCACTCAGCAAAACATCACAGCCTGGTTATATTTAAGTTTTCAGCCTGAATATCACTGTAACCTCCCATGCGATCTGCCTGGGCAGTGCCATAATTAATAGTGCCCTTGCTCAGAGTACAAGTGGAACATGTGATGGCTCAGCTAGCTATAAATCACGACAGAGTTTCCATCTGGTCCAGCATCTATTTATACCTCACCAGCCCCAATTAACTTTGAAACTTGGGACTTGTGGTTAAGGAGAAAAACTGTTCTTGAAAAGTGTGATGGAAAATGCAGCGATATGGATGGAAGGAGGAGATGGTGGCGGCTGCTCATTTCTCCGCAATGGGAACTGCATAGCCCAGTGCTCCAGAGGACACCGAAACACAGATCCAGAGACTGAGATGGCTTTGAATCAATTCAACACCAGCTCTAAAATCCTGTGGGAGACACAGAAGTTCAGGGCTCGTAATAAGTCCTGGATCCTAACACACATCCCCTAAAGCCAGCCAGTTGTCCGCCTGCCCTGGGCACTGCCAGCCATGGCTCTGGTCCCATGTCTCAGCCAAAGCCAGCAGCTCCACCGGGTCAGAGGGATTGTAGATAGGTCTGGCAGCACCAAGCAGAATGAGCTCTTTGGAAAACCATCTATGGATGGTGGGACCAGGGTGAGGGTCTCCTCCATGAAGAGGCCTGGTCTGCAAGGTCACTCTCAGTAGAGATGTGGGGCCCTGAAGCCTGGCATGAGCCAGCCAAAAGAACACAGCAAGTCCTGCTGAAATGGCACATCATAATCCTGTGTTCATCCAGATTCCTTCAATACAGGCACTGCCTCCCTGCAGGGCCACTTTCCTGAGGCACACATGAGCCCAGCACTGTTAAAGAGCACAGCCTGACCTGCTGCTTGACACCTCTGAAGTATCTGGAGAAGTCTGAATTCAGCAGGTTTCATCCAGCTCTGAGGAAGGTCACAGATGTAAGGCTGAAACCACTTTGGGTCCATCTCTGCAAGCACAGCCCCTGTCACTGTTTTCCTAATGCTCCTCCTGTGTCAGCAGATTCTTGCTGCCAGCTGAAAGCTACAACTCCCTATTCTGTTCTCGAAGCATTTTGTGGTGCATTGCTGCAATTGAGCTACATCTTCCTCACCAGGTTCTGGGGCCAGTTTGGGCTCAAGTGCTTATATAGAATGACCCAATACAAAGAGGCCAGCAGAGCTGCGGTGGACTCCAGCGTGAGGGCCTATGGCTGGGTCACACTGGTGAGGGATAGTACAAGTAGTATCTGGGCCATGGCATCCCTGCGCAGATCCCAGCTCCACAGGGCAGTGGAGGGGCTGGGGAAGACAGGATGTGGAAGGCATTCTGGGGACCACATCTCTCTCTCCATCCGTGCTGGATCAAAACCCTAGTGAGGGGCACAGTGCAGAGGCGTTGTGCTATTGCCTTCCTAAAAAGAGTCAAATTCTGCACCTGGTTCTTTGGTACCAACCTCCTCCATCCCTCTCCCTCCTTTCTTCCCTCCAGCTTTTCAGCTCTTTTGCTCTCGCAGTAGTATTACTCCTGGATTCCTGGCTGGCTCCCAGCTCAGGTAATTACATGCTGTCCTCTGGTATTTGAACAGGATATTTGTTCCCCTTGATTTCCTGTCCTACACACCTGTGCAGTGCTACAGGCACCCTGTCACCCTGAGCGAGTGTATTTCCCTGGCAAAGGCAGTCATCCCAGTGTGTGCTGCTCCAGCACTAAGTGGGCATTTTGTAAACATGGGATTATGGAGCTGACTTCCCGAGGGAGCACAATGGGCTGGAGGACTGGACACAGTGCCCTGTGCCAGTATGGGGCTGCAGTGCTATCTCCATCCCCAGCAGGACCCCACTGATGGGGTTATTACCTGGGAAATAATGGATTATTAGCTGAGAAAGCTCCCAGGTCTCTCTTTAAAAGTCTGTGGCTCACACTATGTCACCTCTTCCTACCTTTCTGTTTACAGGATCAATCTCCAGCACTTACAGCACACACCTGGTAGGAAGGTAAGAGAAACGGAGTTAAGATGTCTGCCCTGCTTTAAAATTCACCAGGAGATCATGAACACAGCAGCAGCATCAAGCCCTTTGCCTGCACTCCAGGAACTCTGTCACCACTGAGCAGGAGCTGAGGATCCTCCACTTGCCTCTGGGCTTGTTTCCACCACGCGCCCGGGCGCAGGTGGATCACCATGCTGCAGCTTGCTCTATGGCAATAGGAACAAGCTCTAGGGATGAAGTCCTACTTTCTAGCAAATCAGATCTATTCTTGTGGTTTATTGGACTTCATGGAAAGGGACCTTGCAGAAAATTGGCAACAGTTTGCTTCTTGCCTCCGAGTTTCTAGAGCGGAGCTGTCTCATTAGCTGGAGGCTCACAGCACTGCAGGGAGAAAGATGTAGTGCTTAGAGAAAAGTGGAGCATGGTCCTGTTTCCTGAGGGTGGAGGAGAAACGCCCTGGATGGTGGAACTCAATGCTGTGCTGCAAGAAGCCACCGTTGTGGGTGCTACCTGACTGTAAAGCTCACTCTGCCCTCTGGCAGGAAGGGCAGGCTGGACTTGACACAGGAATCATTTTGGAGCTCGGTGCCTTCTGCATTGTGGTATGCACACAAAGCAATGCAATGTTATCAGTCTCATGCAGCTGCATGTGAGTTGCACTTTACAGAGGGTCAGGCCAGGGGCAATACTACACAGATAGCTCCTTCTGCCCAGCTCCTGCTGGCTGCAGCTGATTAGTGTGAAACACTAGAGGGGAAGAACTGAATTATAAGCCATGTTTTCATTCCTGTGAGTATTCCAGAAGATTGGCATTCTTCCTTTGCAAAGTATCTGGATTTGAGCTGGGTGGTAGAGAGGTGCCAAGCAGCCTGGGAATCGAGCAGGCTGCCTGGCGCAGGTTTGCTCTGTGTGCAACAGCGATAACCCAGAGCAGCCTCTCTTTGCCACCGGTCTCAGCTTCCCAAGTGATGGGAACACTCCGAGCGGATGATTAGGCCGGCTGGGCCTGCTGTTTTCTCACTCAGTTCCCATGAGGCTTCTTCATCCTGGTGCTTGCAGACTCTGCTGGCTCACAGCTCCCCTGTGCTTGGGACCGCTTGGAGATACTATTATGGCAAGGGCTGAGCCCTGGGGCAGGCAGAGCAGATGGCTGTCTCCAACAGCAAGAAAGCTGGGAGAAGAAAGGGAGGGGATGGGGGAGAGTAAAATCTGTGACACCCTTAGTGTTCATCAGTAATGGTTTCCTCTTAAAACAGCAAATTCCTCTAGCTCCAGGGGAGTTGTTCTGGGCGGTGAAGAAGGCAATAGAACATATGTGTGAGACTGGCCCTGCAGACAACAAAACACCAATTCCAAGTTTTGTGCACCCGTGGGAGGGACCAGCGTTGTGACTGGAAGGCAGACTCAGACCTGCAGCATCTCATGCAGCAGCCAAGGGTGTCTGGGCTGCAGAAGATGAGCAAGGCCCGCAGAGGAATCAGCAGTTTGATCCACCCCTTGCTGGCAGTGAGAAAGCCACAGAAGACGGAACCGTTTTGCCCCAGGGAGATGGTGGTGTGTGAGTGCTCACACCCCTCGGCTTCGACTACGGGAGCCGCTCTTGGCCCGGTGCTCACAGGATGCTGTGCGGTTCGCCTGCCGCATCTCCCAGAGCACGCTCGCTCGCTCCCCCTGCGTGGGGTGAGATTCGTTGCCGGCCTCCTTCTCATCGAGCTAATTTGCAGCCTTGCTTTGCAGAGCAGCTCTGCGCTCAGGCTGTGCTTGGGGACGGCTGGCGGCAGATGGTGGCGAGGCAGTGCCACGTCACCAGCGCGCTGAGACATTTGGCCAGGCTTCCTGACAGCCGCGTCCCACCACGCAGGAGCTCAGCTTTCTGGCACAGCCAGCTCTCCCCTTCCGAGCACTCCACTCCCGTCACCGCGCAGAGCCGGCACCAAACGCTTTGCCTTCGCTTCCTCGCAGGCGAGAGGCTCGTTGGTTGATGGGGTTTCTGCCCAGGACCAGAGGAGTCTGCCACCATGCAACCAAACAGGGAGCGATGGCCCCTACCAGTCTGGGGGACTGCTGCATCACTGTGTGCTCCCTCGGTGAGGAATATCTTATTTCCATGCTTCGGGGTAAAACCCAGAGCAAGCAGGCCAAAACTGATGGTACATATGGCAGCTAATGATGGTCATGGGAATGGTAGTCATTAAATTAAGATTTCATGAGACCCCACAGTTATAAATGTTGCTGAGCTCATTTCCCTCACTGGGCAGTGATTTATCTCACAGGCTTGATGAAATGACGAAGCTAAAAATGTCACTGAGTTGTAAGTAAAGTAGAAGGAACAGGAGAAGGACACGATGGATATTTCTACCAAGGCAAGAGCATTAATAGACGTTTTTTGCCTGACATTCTCATTAGTCCTCTCTCATTCATCCTCAGGACCTGCCGAGCACAAATGACACCACCCAATCTGCACCAGAATGGAGAGCAGATGCCCCCATACAACCTTCCGGCCTCTAAGCTCCCTTTAGATACCCATTTCTATCTCACTCTGTTTAGTAGCTGATGTATTCAAGGGGAAGGAAACAAGATCAAAGTACTTCAAGAACCTTATACTCTCACATCCAGCCTTGTCTCCTGAAATTTGTAATGTCTTCCAGCAGGAACGGTTTGGAGGAGGCAAGTGGCAGCACCTATATTGCAGGACATGACCCTTTCTCCCTCTCCATCCATCAGTGCAGTGGGTTACATACACAAATGATGTCCTGGATTAATTTGCCTTCCTTTCTGTCTGTGAGTAGGTTGCAGACTCCTTTACTTCCTTCAAATCTAATCTAGAATATGTTGGGTTTTTTCCTTGAGTCCTTACTCAAGGAATGGATGCCAAAAAATTAGCTCTGTTGCTTAGTTGTGACTGATCATGAATGACATTAAAGCGCTTCTGTTCCCTTATTGGACATGCTGGCTGGTTCCTGGTATGCGTTATTGAATTACTGCTCTGACAGAGAAGAAATAGCAACTGAATGGCAAGCGAGTCTGGAAGACCCAAGGAAGAGGCAGATTTGGGTACGTCACAGGAACACGGATCTCCTGGTTTCCCTAATAATCTATTATATGTGTAGGAGTGCACTTAGATCAGGAAGAGGAGCAGGGGTTTCTTGAGGCTTTTCTCTGAGCCTCCCAAAATCCCAACCGTGTGTTAGGGGTACATCCAGAGCAGTCCCAAGGTCCAGCAGACCCCAGAAAGGAAGCACCTGCTGTGCTCACTCAGTACCGACTCACTCTGCGTGTCCAGCAAAGCTGTTTTGCTTGGGTTGTATCAGAGGTATCATGCAAGAGCACAGCCCATGTGCAGGAAATAATAGAGAAAAGAAGTTACGGGAGCCCTGACACAATAGTCCAGCATAGCAGAAGGCTTCATATAAGCCAAGATATGGTTGATCACCATAAAGGTTGTTCAGAGAAGAGCTAGCCAAGAATGGGAGATGCAAGGAGGTTAAACATGGGCTGAGGGAGGCCCTGTGAGTATCAGGATGTTAGAAAGGTGCTTGTTTCTAAACCACCTCTGGGTGGAAGGGTCACAAGCTGCACTTGAGCCACTGTCTGTTTCTTTCCTCTTAGTGAGCTGTTCACATCTTTCTCCTGGGTCGCACGCAGAATCACAAAACCTGCTGAATACTATGGCAAAGCAATTAAATGAAGGGAGAAACACTGTGTGTGTATGGAAACTGCATCACTGCAGCTTGCTGAGCAAAGCCACTAAACCACAAATGAGGAACAGGAAAAGAAAAGCAATGTGACATTACACCTTTCTATGCCACACCACACGCAGATCACACGGCTACACCAGCCTGACAAGTGCAGAAATAGTTGTCTTCTGCTCTTCCATGTTGTTATTCTGAGGAGCTTATTGCTGCTGAAACGTTGGCTTACCCATCTCACTTTGCTTTCCTGTTGGGGTAGCAGTGTTGCTGTACCCTGGTTTAAGAATAAAGCAAGTCCAACTTTGGGATGTAGAAGTTCTTCAGATCCATCCGTCCGGGTTCCTTATGTCCTCGCACCGTCACAGCTACAAGGCCTAGAGAGGCTCCTCTCTGCTTTCCACCAAAGCAGTTAGTTCGATAAAAGATGCTCTGCCTCCTGCCCCGCCGGCTCTGCCCTTCCCCTGCCTGCGGCTGGCGGGCTGCAGGTTTGGGCGCAGCTCTGGGACATCCAGTGGCTGGTAGCACTCGCGGTTCCAGGGCTCATGCAGCTCTGCAATGCTTCCTGCAGGAGATCTGGCAGAAAACGGATTTGAAGCAGAAAGACGCACTCTGTCTCAGCTCCCAGGGCCGCAACTGCAGATGACTTCACTCCCTGATACATTTATGTTTGCAAAACATTTAGGTATGAATTTATGATGCGCTTGTTGTCCCTTTGCAGCTCAGAATCCCCCAGCTTGGGGAGCCATCTTCTGCTGGTTTCATCATTTCTTTACCACACTTTATTAAGGGATTTTTGTGTTCCAAAGCAGCTGGCGTTAACATGGATAATTAGATGATGTTTTGGCAATCTGAGGGTAAATGCATTAACACATTCCCATGTCCTGGCCTTTGGCTGAGCTCTGGATAAATGAATCAGGCCTGAAATGAAGATGTTTTGCAGAAGCAGGCAGATCTGTAATATGTATACGGAAGTATCGGTCGGGATTTTCAAGAAAGCCTCAGGCTGTTATGGACCCCAATCCTTATTTCTGGAGTATTCACCGTAGACAAGAACCTAAAGGAGTCAAAAAGGTGGGTGTCAAAGATGACGAAGTCGGGGAGTTTTGCCTGGAGTCAAGGGCAGTTTAAATCGTTTCTGAAAAAGCACAAGTGAATCTGCAAAAAGCTGGCTCGCACACAGGACAAACCGCAGGCCACCACCAAGAAACTTCTTGGTCACAGTGTTCTTCGCTTGTGCCTGGGATGAAACCATGGTCTGTGCCTGGAAATCACAGCCTGGTTTCCAAGTCCCAGTCACTAAATAAGCATCAAAGCTAAAGCGAATCTTGTTTTGGAGTCTCTTTTTGCTTTGCCACCTCAGACTCTCGTACAGTTCGGCAGGGAGAATGACATTTTTGGTTTGTAAATACCCACAGACAGAACTTGGGATTTTCCTGAAAGGCTTTACAGCTTTGTGGGAAAGTAGATCATAACCAGGAACATATTGAATTTGGTGACTGCGATTTCAGGAGGATCAGCGGGATGAACTGTCCTTAGTTTGCCCTTGGGAGAAATGGTACTTTCATTGTAAGGAAACAGCTCTTTCACATGGAAATAGCAGGTGGCAGGAGTAAAAACAGACTTTCGTTTTCAGAGAAACAGACGGAAGGATTCCAAGAACAGTGGAATAGCAGGGCTAGGTTGGAATTGTTCACAGCTTTGTTCTGCAGAAACATTCCACTTTTGCCATGAGAGAAGTGAGAGCAGGTGTCAGCCCATATCCCCTGTGTTTGCCAGTTCAATCAGGTAATCTGGTGGACTCAGTATACAAGAGCCTGCTGTAAAGACCTGCACTGAAATGTAAATCAAGAAGAAATCGAGTTCAGTTTGTGCCTATCCCAGAGCAGAACAAGGGGGAGAAAAAGCAATTAAGAGCACTGAATATACAAAATAATCCTTAGTGACAGTGTCAGGCTGAATTCCCAGCTCTCAGCGTGGTGATTTATTAATCCTTTCATCAAGCATGTGCCATCCTCTGAATTATTTTCCAGCTCTGAATGCTGGTGAGCATTTCCTTGGAAGCTGTGGATTGTTAAACCATCAGTGTGTTAGTAGTTAGTTCTTATTAAGAAAAAGACACCTTGAACCACAAACAGGAATGAAGAAGAGATATCCGGTTGGAGATGTGCTACTGAAGAGTTCTCACCGTGACTTCTTGGAGAAAAATAAGGGGTTTGAGGGTCGTTTGCATGAGGAGGCAGAGGAGCGTCATCTCTTCCACATTAATTCATCACACACTGGAACTATAAAGAAACTCTTCAGAGCTCTAGGCAGCTTGTATAGTTCTTTAAGCATCAGATTTTTAGGCCTTCAAATAGTTCCTATTTAAAAGGAACAAAGCAAACACCAAAAACCCAGGCTGGACTTTGAAGTATGGCCTGAAACTGATACATATTACTGTGCGAGAAGCTGCCTTTCCCCAGAGACATTCAGAGCAAACATCATGCCAGGCTCCGTGATGCTTTATACCAAAGAAGGAGCTCCACCACTCTGGGTATT